>CM035168.1:104305803-105786690 GCA_020205615.1 Panax quinquefolius | reverse complement strand
TGATATTTTATATTATTGTTGTTCAATAATTGTCATCAAGCACATTATCTCCATTATCGGATCAATAATTTATATTATTTAAATAATATTATTAGATAGCATTATTGGCAATGTCTAGAAAGTTCTGTCGAGGAGAGGTTTGGTCACCTAATTGCGCCAAAGAAGAGAGAAATCCTTACCTAAAGCCCCTCTTTCCTCGGAACTACTTTGGTTGTCATAATTATAATTACGTAATATTATTTGTGAATAATTAATTATTGATTCATATGATAAAGAAATATTTATTTTATGTGGATATAAATGATGGATTTATTTATGTGGTTATAAATGAAGAAATTAATGTTGAGGTGTTTTATCAAGATTTTATCTGGATTGAGGTATTAAAAATCAAATCGTGGGTTTTGAGATATATTATGGGGTTATAATTTTTAATCCGACCGTTGGATTGTGGTAATTTTTGGGTATGTTATACATACATAAGTTGAGTATATGTCCACAAATTTTGAACCGTTAAAAATGCACGAATGATTTGTTATGAATTTTAAGAGGTGTCTGATTCAGAAATTAGGTTATAAATGATTTTGGTGGAAAATTCTAGAATTGGTGGGCCCCACTTTTGGTTGGTGAGAAATGTGCTCAATTGAATTTTCAAATGTGGTGGGTGGGAATAGTAGCAGGTAAAGCCATCAGGTTGCAGGTTAAGTCTGCTTCGGCATGCTAACATTTTCCTATAAATAGAGGGCTAAGTTAGAATTGAAAATCACACCAGAAACAAGTTTTCTCTCTTTCTCTCTCTATTATCGAAATATTCTTGTGAGTATTTTGAGAATACTTTGAGTATTGTTAGACGGTGCAAGTTCCTTCAAAGATTATATCCTGTTTTCAACTAGAAATCTTTGCTTTTCGAGGTAAGGATGTTATTTTCTTCTCAAATGATATTATTTCTTCAATATCATTATGCTGAAATATTGGTTGGAACTTTTTATCAAATTTGGAACTTTTTCATGTCGGGGTTACTATTCATGAGTTACTATTCACGAGTTACTATTCACGAGTTACTATTCACGAGTTACTATTCACGAGTACTATTCATGAAGCGTGAAAATGTTTTTTGTGGAATTTCTATCTTTTGGTGTAGAGAGTTACTATTCACGATACTAAGACTATTCACGAATCTGACTATTCACCGAAAAATGAAAATTTTTCTTTTCGTCTAAAATATCTATTCTGGATACTAGCTTTGATTGTATCCATGTTTTGATCATTCTTGAATTTTACACCACTATGATTATTTTGAGGTATTTTTGGATGTATAGATTAGGAGTTATGGATTTTATGAGAAAAGACTATTTTAAAAGTAACTATTTATAACTCCTTGCGGTTAACTCCAAAATTGATGAAATTTTATTGAGAGTACATCTATATAATATCGATTGTACTGTGAATTTCGGAATTTTTGGATAAAAGTACAATTTATGATAAATGTTTAAATATTCTATGGTTTTGGCCATATGAAAAATAGTAAATGAATTTTTAAAATTTCGAGAAAAATATATATTCAATATGGGACTATTTTATGCTAAATCCCGGAAAAGAAATATTTTTGAACCGATTTGGTATTTTTCATGAAAATGTTATAGTTATGAGTAAATGAATTAAATATGTTATGTGAAGTAAGAAAATTAGAAAATATGATTTTATGGTTTGAGAATCATATATGAGGTATATCTGATTTTTGATGAGGGTTTTGGTTATTGGTGATGAAATTTTATGAGTTTGGCATTTTATGATGATTAAATGCATTAATTAAGAAAGTGTAAACAATTTAATTAAATTGTTTATAAGTTTAAGAAATGATTAAAATATTATTATAATATTAATAATATTAGATTATGAGATTTCTAAGTGATTTATAACATTTGGATTAAGGTGTTATAAATATGGATATGAATTTTATTATGAAACTTTATCTTTTCGTGTCGAGGTTTCTTACGCACGATACTGATACTATATACGAATCACGAGTACTATTCATAACAAATTGGTTTCTTCTCCGACCAAATTATCGTTGATTTATGAATCTTACTCTTGAAATTAAAACTATGTTTTGATTATATTGTTTTTATATAACATTCTTATAACCCTAATGATGACATTTCTCTTTGACTTGAGTGTAAAGATGGGTAGATTATTGGTATGATCGTGACCATAGGTTCTCTTTGGCCAATGAGTGCAAAAGTTGAATTGTTGAATCGGTATGATCATGACCATTGAATTTACAATTGAATATTTTTAGCTTAAGTGCAAAGGTGAATTGATCAACATGGTTATAATTATTGTTATATAACTTCAAAATGATTATGTATTTATTTGAGATATGAATATCTTTTTAGCTTTGTAGTGGCAAAGATGAATTATTGATGAATATCTTTGGCTCAGAATGCAAAGATGACTTGTTGATGAATATCTTTGCTTTTGTAGTGCAAAAGATGAATTATTGATGAATATCTTTGGCTCAGAATGCAAAAGATGACTGTTGTTGAATATCTTTTAGCCTTATAGTGCAAAGATGAATTATTGATGAATATCTTTGGCTCGTAATGCAAAGATGACTGTTGTTGAATATCTTTGCTTTGTAGTGTAAAGATGAATCTGATGATGAATATCTTTGACCCGTGGTGCAAAGATGAATTTATTAGTATGATTATGAATGAACTGTGATTTGGTATAACCATGATATTTGATGTTTCGTAAAGATGCAGGTGATGAAAATTATCTTAGTCCGATGAGAAGAGGAATTTAGAATCACAATTATGATTATGAGTTATTCATATGATTGTGGAAAGGAACCGTTGATTGATGTTACAGGGATAAAATATTGTTGGTGGACTTTTAACGTGGAGAAGACATGATAGACTTTATAGTCTATTTGACTCTTTTAATGGATTGCTTCGTTCACACTGCAACTATGGTTGAAAAGTTTTATCATCTACCATATGTTCTAAATCTACGATTCATTACTTGATGAAGACTATTGATAATTTATTTATCTTTAGTCATAATATTCTTCTTCGAAGCTAGTTGTGCTCACCCTTTTGTTTCACAATTCCTTTCGGTGTAATAAAAGTGTAGGCGGGTTGAAATGGGGATAACAAGGGAATAAAACGATGGTCTATAGTTGTTGAGGTTCTCCCTAAAGAGGTGAAAGCGAACCCAACTTTGGAAGGGTGTTTTGTCACTATCATACAAGATGTCTAATGACATACAAACTCGTGTTATCATAAGACATGGTTGTGCTCATCCACTTCTTTGAGTATATTTACAAGCACTACCTATATAATCTTGGTGTTTGTTTGAGTATAATACCCAATTAGAGACAAATGGAGATAATGATATGTCAAGAGAAGACTCACCATTGGAAAGAATACGATAGTAATCTTCTCGTTTTCTTTGGGGTCTATTAGGTTGACCAAGGATAATTACGTGGCCATATGATATCTACCATAACCTAAAAGCATGGCCTCCATATATCGAAGGTTTCCTTGAGCACTTCCCAAAGATTCTAATTTCTAAAATAGTTTTTGACTATACCTTTATGTAAGGTGTCATTTTGACGTACTATGAGTTGGTATATATTTGTATCCAAACTCACAAAGATATGTGTTGTTGTATTTTGCACGACAATTGTTGTAATAAAGTTGTAGTTGTTTTTCGTACCATATATTTGGCGACTCAGAATGGGTTGGATGGAATGAACCTATTTTGGGGTTGTTACACAGAAACCCGAAGGGGAGAATACCGTCACAACCGTTCTCATCATGAGGATAAGATTGTACGCCCTAGTAAATCAAGAAGTCCCGCAAGGGCGGTGGGATCGGCAGGGAAAGGTCGATCCATTCCAAGGCCTCAACGCCGCCCCGAAAGGAGATCTCATCACAATTCGAAGGTGTTGATTTTCTGGTAAGGGAGTTGAAAGAACTCCGAAAACAATTGGCTGAGGTCCAACAGGTGAAGGACACTTCTGGAAAGAAGGCGTCCCCTTTTTCCTCCGATATTCTCAAAGAGAAGGCAGATATTACCAAAAAGTTGCCTCGTATGGAAAGCTATGATGGGTCCGAAGATCCTTATGACCATAGTCAGGCATTTGATCGGCTAATGGATTACTATGACTTCACTGATGCTGCTAAGTGTCACACTTTTGTCACGACTTTGAGAAAAGACGCAAGACAGTGGATGGGAACTTTACCATCGGATTCAATTTTCTCGTGGACCGAACTTTGTGATAAGTTCCATGCACGTTTTGGTAGCAACCGAAGAAGGGGAAAGCCTACAGGCTCTTTAGCACAGGTCCGGCAGTTCACCAATGAATCTTTAGGCCAATATGTAAAGAGGTTTAGAAGCGGTCGGTCAAGTATCCGATCTTAATGATATCCAAGTCGCTTGGTTTGTTCCGAATGGGCTAGATCTCGTTAAATCGTAGAAATTGGTAAAGAAGTTAATGTTTCACCATCCGAAAAGTTTCAGCGAAGCCTTTGACAAGGCGTAGAGGGCTATATTGTTGTAGAAGAGGCTATGAATAGTCTCAAGAATCCTTCTTTGAGCTACCAAAGGAGGTGGAGGCTCCCAAGACCGATGTTGATCGAGAGAAGAGTGGAGGGTACAACCAAGGGGTCAAGGTAGTTCAAGAAGTACAAGAACTCGTGGCGACAAGCGCAAAGATCAGACACCTATTTCTACCCCGAAGGTTAATAAGGTTTACACCCAATTGAATACGGAAAGGTCGATAATTTTAGATCGGATCGAAACCAAATTTCTTCGAGCCACCTCGTGATAATTACAAAACGGGACACGGCGATCCTCGCAAAATACCGTGGTTATCATCAAGTCTGCTTTGGTCACGCATTACTAATGAGTGTTGTAATTTAAAGGATTTTGTGGAAAACAAGATTAAAAGCGGCTTGCATTTCAATATGTGGTGAGAAGGACCGCTGTGGTCAAGAAGGAGTTATCAATCGTCACTGCTCAAACAGCTTCAAGTACCACCCACTCAAAATGCTCCCATACCACCGCCAAGGCAAGTCGTTGATGTAATAACCGGTGGGTCTGCTGGGAAGTTAGTAGGGAAGAAGAGGAGGTCTTATCTTGATTCATTCGCCATGTCGCGATGATGCTACTCTCGAAGATTGACAGTCTTTTCAGAACCGTTATATCATTTACGGATGCGGATTATCCTTCTGAGCCCATCGAACCGCATGAAGGGCATTGGTGATCACAAAGCAAGTAGGCTCGATGGACGAAACGCATGATGATAGATAATGGATCTTCTGTGGACATTCTTTATGCCCATGCTTTTCGTGAGGATGCATCTCGATGGACACAAAATGGAGGTTGACAAGAGGCTCCTCTATATGGTTTCAAGAATGACCTACCAAAGTGGCGTACACTATCAACTCCCTGTTATCTTCTAAGACGACCCTCGCCAGTAGAGATAACTCAGAATTTTATGTTGTGCATGTGGATTCTACCACAACGCCATTCGGGAAGACTCTCGCTGACAGCCTCTTCAAGTCGTGACTTCCATCCCACATTTCAAAATCAAATTCCCACACAGCACAGAGAGTAGGAGAAGTGATGGGTGATTTAGACTGCCCTGGCGATGTTATCTCGAACGATGTTATTTCATCCGGAATGGGGTTAGTAAAACGAAAAAAGACGATGGCAATTGAGATCGAACCTTCACCGAGAGCAACTTTCGTAACCTTGGTAATCCTCACCGGAGGGACGGAGGAGATTGAGTTGGTCGCCTGAAAGCCGACAAGATAAAGGAGGATTGGTTCAGTCTGCCGTAACCCCTTCTGACGAATCTTATGGAACTCTTACGATGTTATGTTGATATTTTTGCATGGGAGCCACAAGACATGCCTCGAGTTAGCCGAAAGGTTCTTGAGCATAAATCGGAGATAGATCCTTGAAGAAGCGATTCAATCGAAGAGGCGGATGTTTGCTCCAGAAGTCGAAAGATCATCGATGATGAGGTTATAAATTGCTAGCACGACTTCATATACTTAGATTGATTACCCGAATGGATAGCAAATGTAGTATTGGTGCGTACATAATGGAAAGTGGCGGGTTTGCATCGACTACACCGACCTCAACAAAGCTTGTCCAAGGATTTTATCCTCACCCCATATCGATCAACTCATCGATGCCACTTCGGGTATGCATTACTAAGTTTTATGGATGCTTTTTCAGTTATCATCAAATATCCATGTGCAAATAAGACATTCCAAAGACAAATATTTATTACACACCGCTCGGCAGTATGCATACAAAAAATGACTTTTGGCCTCATTATCGCCGAGCAACCTACCAAAGGATGATGAACTTCATCTTTGATAGGCAAATAGGAGAGAACATGGAGGTTTATGTAGATGACATGATCGTGAAGAGTATGCAAATTCGTAAGCATTTGGACGATCCGGAGGAGTGCTTTCAAACTATTCGTTATCGCCAACTAAGGCTTAACCTTTACTAAATGTACTTTCTACTTTGGTGCCGAAAGTTTCGGGTTATCCGGTCACCGAGGGGTATCGAGGCCAATCCGGAGAAGATCCAGCCATCCTCGACATGAAGACTCCTCACCATTCAAGGACGCTTGTTGTCATCGAATCGGTAGGATTCGCGCTTTAAGGAGGTTCGTCGCCAAATCTGCAGAGAGATGTCTTCCTTTCTTTGACACATCAAGGGACCAAGAATGCGAAGACGCGTTCCAAAGGACTTCCGAGTGTGAAGACGCTTTCCAAGGTATAAAGACGATATCTTCTTCGGCTCCTTTATTGGTAAAGCTTGTCCCAAATGGAGACTTTATATTTGTACCTGCATGCAAGTTCCTTAGCGATTGGAGCGGTGTTGGTTCGGGAGATCGGTGGGAAGCAAAGATCCTGGCCTATTACGTCACCACGCCCCACGAGATGTCAAACCAGTATCCAAACATTGAGAAATTTGCCTTTGCTTTAATAATTGCCGAGAAAGCTTCGGCAGATATTTTCAAGGTCGACTCGGTCGCCTACACGGATCGACCATTGAAGAAGGTGATGACGGGCAAGCCGCAGGTCTCAAGCGGACTAAGAAGCATGGACTATGGAGTTATCCCAATTTTTATCGAGTATCATCCCCGAATTGCCATCAAAGGCCAAGCCCGGCGACTTTATGGTAGAATGCTCGCTCACCGCCAGATCATGAGTTACCGGTCAATCTTCGATCGAAAGCAAAGGCCGCTTCTTCAAATAGGTCGGTCGGGCGTGGACGTCAGATGCAGATGGATCCTCTACGATGATCAAGTAGTGGAGCAGAATTATTTTAATAAGTCCAGAGGATTCAAGGTCCAACAGCCATCGATTCGGTTTTAAAGCAACGAACAATGAAGTCGAAGTGCGAAGCGGTGTTAGCGGTGTCCGATTGGCAAAGAGTCTCAAGTCCAACAGTTGATTATCTATAGTGATTCTCGCTTGGTCGTTAAAACATGTTGTCGGGAGATTATGAAGCTCGTGGAACCCGAATGATCAAATATCTGGCGGAATTAAGAGACCAACTTCAATTTTTTTGCTTCGACGAGTTTCAGAGTATAGAGCGAACGACAATTCTACTGCCGATGCATTGTCGGTCAAGCCGCCACTATGATGCGAGATGTCTTTCACGGATCGGTGTATTTGGAAATTTTACAATGACCAAGTGTTTCAAAGACGAAGCGGTGATGATGTGTATCGAATCTGACGAAACCGTTGGATGACCCCCACATCGAGTATTTGGCGATGGCGTCCTTCCTTCGGATCAAATGTTTGCAAAGAGAAGATTAAATACAAGAGTACCAATTTTAGTCTTATTGATGGGGATCTCTATCGATTGGCATTTTCCTCACCATTGTTGAAATGTTTGGTTCCATCCGGGCCGAATATGCTCTTCGGAGATTCATGAAGGATTTCATGGTGATCATATGGTCACCAAGTCTTTGCACATAAAGTATTTCGACAAGGATACTATTGGCCTACAATTTTCAAAGAAGCTACAGAGTACGTCAAGAAATGCGAAAAATGTCAGCTCAATAGTCCGGTCCCATTATCGCCCACCTAAGAGTTATACTCGATTTTATCTCATATACCCTTCATTGTCTGGGGGTGGATATATTGGGACCAATTACCTAAAGCTAAAGGACGAGTTAACTTCAATATAGTTCTTATTGATTATATGACTAAGTGGGTAGAGGCAAAACCACTTGATCGATAACTTAACAGGAGTGCCTAAAGTTTATAAAGGAGTCTGTGGTGTTCCGCCGGATCCCTAAGATATTGATATCTACAATGGACGCCATTTCGTGGGTTCAAAATTTGAAGAATTTTTGAACGATTTGGGGATCCAAAGACAAGAAGACTTCGTGGCTCATCCACAAATGAATGGGCAAGTCGAGGTGACCAACAGGAACGTCATTAAACGGAATCAAGCGTAGATTGGATGAAGCTAAGGAAGATGGCCAAAGAATTGCTTTGAAATGTCTTGTGGGCATACCGAACTACACCAAGGACTACTACGGGGGATTCGCCTTTCCGATTGGCCTATGGTACTGATGCCTTAGTCCCGGTCGAAATCGGATCTCCAAGTCTTGGGTAACTCAATTTAAAGAAATTTACAACGATCGAAGGACCGAAAGTTAACTCGACCTACTTGACGAAGTCAGAGATGAAGCTTTAATCAAATTGGCTGCTTATCAACGAAGGGTGGCCAAACATTATAACAAGGGAGTTAAACTTCGTAGATTCGAAGTAAGAGACTTCGTTCTTAGAGAAGCCGAAGCTTCTACGCCTCAAAACACAGGAAAGCTAATGCCGAATTGGGAAGGGCCATATGAGGTGATTGAAGTACCAAAGCCGGGTACTTATCGGCTAAAAGGCACTTTCGATGGTTCCGAGATCAAGAATACTTGGCATGCTGGCAGGCTTCAGAAGTATTTTCAATAAAGATTAAGTCAGTTTATCGGAAGTTTGTACACGATTGTTTGATATTAATAAAAGGTCACTTTTCCATAATTTATCACTGGTCACTATTGGTCCGAAGGTCACTATGGTGTAAGGAGGTATGGTAGGACTCGCTGGCCATTCGATGGTAGCCCCAGGTCCTTTTGATCCTATATTGATCTTATCAGGGTGGTAAGTCAATGGTCACTATTGGTCCGAAGGTCACTATGGTGTAAGGAGGTATGGTAGGACTCGCTGGCCATTCGATGGTAGCCCCAGGTCCTTTTGATCCTATATTGATCTTATCAGGGTGGTAAGTCAATGGTCACTATTGGTCCGAAGGTCACTATGGTGTAAGGAGGTATGGTAGGACTCGCTGGCCATTCGATGGTAGCCCAAGGTCCTTTTGATCCTATATTGATCTTATCAGGGTGGTAAGTCAATGGACACTATTGATCCTTATATCTTGGTCCTTATATATTTGTCACCCAAATTTACCTCACATGGATCGATCTCACTCTTCTGCATCGGCTGAGTGTACATTACTTCATTTTGTTTAAGTGTTGAGTTCATTTATTCAATTCGGTTAAGTTGAATCTCGTCCAGTAGAATTTTATTCACTTCATTGCATAAGTTAACGTTATATCGTCATATCTAATTCATTAGTCCAAATTATTAATACTAAATTATTAACAAGAAGTCGATCGTAATGTAAGTCATAATCAAGACAGTTAAAGATTTATCAATAACATAAAATGCTCATTCATTTAAGTTAATAATAAATTAATTACATGAACATAAAAAGCTTAAAGTAGTTAAATATTTACATAGAACAAAAAACATGATAGATATTCAGGCACCGCCTTCATCATCGGAGTTGAGCAATGTCGGGTCTAGCTGAGCAACCAATAGCTTTTCTTTTTCTCGCTTCTAATCCTCATACCCCTCCGAATATACCTTCACGATCTCAACATTGAGTTCGTCTGAGTCCCTATAGTCCGCCTCAATCCGCTTCGGAGATCTTCACCGTAATGTGGCCTCGCCCTTCAAGATCCTTTATTTTATGGCGGAGCTTGTGACGTTTGGCCTTATGCCTTCGCCGTCTTGAGTCTTCGCCTCACTTTCACCAAGTTGTAGGACTAAAGCTTGATTGGTCAAGAAAACTCCTCATTTTTGCCTTCAGAGTAAGTTTTCTTCAACCAAGCCAAAGATTCAAAGTTAGTCGAGTTTGTCAATGGGTTTCGGACGCAGCCCAACCCGATTCCTCGTGGGTTCTTAATTCATCATCGATGTCTTCAAATCCATCTTAGCCCGATCTAATTCTATCTGAAGACCATTGATGGTATGAAAAGCATCTTCACGACCGGCTCTTTCTCGGTCCAAGGTCGATTTCAGCATATTTATCTCTTGTCGCATGAAATCTTCCTCGGCCTCTCCATTTATGTGTCTCGGACGCAGTCGTCCGAAGACAGCATTAGCCTGCATATTTTCAAAATATTCAAGTCAAATGTCCAAATATTCAAAGGGAAACAGAGATATAGAGGAAGAAGAGATTGTTATTTACCTTGGCCAAATAACTCATTCCCTCGTCAAGAAGATTTTCGTCCGTATGATCACTGAACCGGTGGTCGTCAGTGTGCCGAACGAAAGCTCCGAAGAGGTCAAAGGGGAAGTTGGCGTTGAACCTGGGCCACAGGGTCGGGGATCCCACAGCCTCGGCATGGTAACTCTGACCTGATGGACCGGGTCGTTCAGGAGAGGGTCTCGGTCTTTCAGGGGAGGGAATAGGCTGTTCGGGAGGTGTAGGGTCTGCATGTATAGTTTCAATTATGGGAGATTTATTGGGAGTGGGTCCTTTCGGTGATGAAGCAGAGGCGGAACTCGGATGGCTATCAGGAGTACGTTTCCTCTTCCTAGATAGCGTCGGAATCCCTTCGTCCTGGTCACCGTCCTCTTCAATCTGTATTTCTACAGGGGGCACGAAGGGTGGGAATGATCAAGACTTAGGAACCCCGAGCTCAAATCGGTGTTAGAGGGGTTATTTTTGTTTTAATTTTTTGATCCTAAGTATATTTCTTCGATCAGATTTATCAAGTAAACCTTTGATCGAGGAATGGTTCTAGGGTTGGTTCGGCCTCGTGTGGATTCGGGAGGAGTGATGAGAGAGGGGTGACCAGGGTTTTCTCGTAGCTCTCTCTCTTACATCGAGGGTGAAGGGTCTCTTCTGGTATGAGAACCTCTTCGGCCTCTGTTTCTTCTGTTTGAAATTCATCCGTATGAATTTCTGGTGTTGGATCTACTTCGGGGGTAGCTTCGGTTGGTGTAGCCTCAATTGCTTCCGAAGACTTCCCAGATTAAAAATCTTCAACTCCTTTATTTCTAAGGAGCTCTCATTCGATCAAAGATATTTGCATAAATCAAACAATTCTATGTTAAAATTATATATCATAGAATATTTTCAAAAATATACATATATGAAATAAGCTGGTACTTACACTTATGGTCATATAACCATGCCTGCTTCGAGAGGAGTCCGTATTTCCACTCTTCCTTCGGGAAGTTGTCAAATAGCTCCATCATTTCCACTTCCCGCTCTTCAGAAACGTCTCCAAAGTCGCCAGATATTTTTTCGTGGGTTGCCCGCCTTCCAGTGAAAGAAATCTCAGGCCCTTTGACGAAAAAAAACCATTTCTCGTGCCATCCCCTATTGCTCAAGGTGTTCACCAAATGAACGCCTATCGAATTTTTCTCGGACTTGAGAATGCTTCTTTGAGGGCCTTGAACCCTTCTCCTCGGATTGTACTATCTTGTAGACAAAGTGAAGAAGAAGTCCGGGGAGGGCTCGACGCCCAATTCACGGCGTAAGGCCACGAAGGCCGAATGTGGATATAGGAGTTTGGCACCAACCAGAAAATCCCACACCCAAGAACCCCAAAGAGGGTCACTATAAAGATGTGAAGGGGGGAAACGAACCCCTTCTCCAATAAGATCACCGGACTGACATTCCATCCTTCAGTGCCGCTTGATACATCTTTTTCACCGCATCGGGTACCCCCGATCGCATGGGTATCCGGAATGTGGAACCGAGTTCGAACCCTCTTTAGTTCACCTCGCCATGATAGAAGGAGTGTTGGCACGCGAGAATCGCCCCGCACTCTGTAGTATTCGGAGGGGTTTTTTGGGTTTTCGTTTGGGATTCGTGCTTGAAGTCCCTCGTGAGGATTAGGGTTTGGTGGAACCACCGTGATGGGTGTTACAAGTATGGGGAACTCGTTCAGATTGTGGGAAGCCATTTCATGACGATTTGCAGAGAGAGATTAGAAAGTTTAGAAAGGCGCTCAATTTCAAATGAAGCAGTAAAACCACAAATTTGGTAAAGTTATCCTTTTATATTTGATTACACGGTGTTCAAGACGGGTACATTAAATGCTAGTAATAATTTGGAATTTGAATGGGAAGCGTCCCGGTTTGGTCCGGGATAGTTAATGGATAGGGCCTTTCGATGTGGGCCTTTAAATTCCTTTCGCCTCATTTCGTGAGTGCGATAAATGGGTACGCTTTTAATTACATCTTGTTATTATTGATTCTCGAGAAAATATCATGGATTATTTATAGTTTTCTATTAAACATTCTGCTCAACAAAAAACTAGGGGCAATGTTGGGTCATGATATTTAACTCTTTAAATGTAGTGTCTTTGGGCTTACTTTTTAAGTATTCTATTTGGGCCTTTATTGGTGAACCGTGGAAGTCTTTAAGCCGCTTATCTTATTATTTTCTTTTTAAACTTATAAGACCGGCCCGTCGGTGGATCAATCCTTTTTCGACATTTTAATATCTACATCTTTGACTTGAATGATGAAAAAAAGCATGACTGGTTGACTAAAGAACATGCCATGCATTAATGTGGATGGGATCATAACCTATTTTATCAGTAATAAAGATGACCAAAGCGCAATGGATAAACTACATGCGATCGGCGGAGACCCATCGAGATAAAGGGGTGTGTCGGTAGTAGTGGGTGGCACGATAATTCAAAGCAAGAGTATAACTTAGCAAGGAAGTCTTCACCAAGAGGTACATTCTCATACACTTCTTCATTCGAAATCACATACACACAGAGAATTATTATTATTATCTCTTTATCTCAATACACTAGCGATATATAGCCTCCGCTTTCGATAAACCTCATGAACTCATATAATCGACTCTCACGCTGAAAATTTATCCCGACTGGAACGGCCGTCAAGCTTGTGGTGTTTATTGTGTTTACGTTCTGCAGGATCAGGACGTTTTACGTGATTGGGACGTGACAAAAGATCTTGGCGTTAACAATACAACAAAACAGTGTCTACATAACATAATTGATCAACAAGCAACACTCAGGTTTTTGGCTCCAAATTTTGAAGGATCCTAAAGACTAGTTAAGAGACCACTCGATGCAAGATAAACGTCTTAACAGATGGAAGATGCTTCTGAATGAATGCATATAAATATTAGACTGATTACTCTATTCCTATCTCATGTACTTTACCTAAGCATAAACAGCACAACCAATGGTCCATGTATGAGATATCAAGTTTAGCTTCTTGTTTACTTTCCCAATATATAAATCTTATAAGGTTCTCTGCTATAATGAAAGTCTAAGCAACATCAAAAGGGAAAAGGACATTATCAAAGAAACAAACAAATGGTCAAATCTTTGGGAAGTATAAACAGGAAAAATAGGGGGGGGAGGGGAGATGCTATTTTATGTTTTAAGAGGAAGGTATCTGCCGACAACAACCAACTTTATGGAAAAGCTTAAATGACATGATTTGATATCTTCTCCATCATGTTATGCGCATTTATATTGGCAAGAGAAATAATTTACTACGAACAATTAATGCAGACCAACCACACCAAAGAGAAGATGAAAGGAAATTACTAACACCTTTGATCAAAGTCACCTAGTGACTTCTTTGAGCAGCGAGAAAGATTGATCTGGCTCCCATAAGCTGTAAAATGATTACATGATGACAACCAATCAATTGTTCCACCATTTCAGTTTACTCCGTGAAATATAATAAGAATAATACTAGGGCCCAAATGCGATGCCGCATTTTGGGTACCAAATTGATATGTCATTATTAAATTAGTTGGTCAATAATTGATTGATATTTATAACATAATAAATCAACATAACATGGTCAACCAACTCAATGATGGTACCCAATTTTTGTTACCCATTTGGAACCGCTAGCATTATCCATATAATAAAGGAAAATTTTAACGAGGTAAATAAATAAGCAATAAAGAATAAAAGAAACAAAAAACTGCACATATAGCTGAATGGGACAAGGCAACTAATGAGCATCAACAGGCCAAGAATGTTAAAATCACGTAACCTGCATTTCAAGAAACAAATAACTAGTCATCAGTAAGCCAAACTCGAGCTATTATTGAAAAAACAATATATGCATGTCCTGTATAATGTCACTGTGTATGTTGACAGGTGTGCTTTAAGTCTACCATAAGAAATGTTATTGATGGACAATAGGCATGGTACAACCTACAAAGTTGACATACAGAGGAAGTAAATATCATGGGTGTCCTCTATCAATAAACACAAACTATCGTGTGCGGTGTTGATGGGAAAGGCCATTAGATTCTATTGATTTAAATGAGTCTCAAAGCCTCAAGTCTGTCACCAAGTTTTGCGTTCACAAGGATGCAAAATACATTGACATATACTTGAAATCTCATGAAAAAAAATAAAAAAAATCAGGTTGATGCTTTGAGAATCAATTTTCTGAAACAACGATTGTGAGCACCGTCAGAGTCTTGTCATTTCCTACAGCGAGTCAGCTTTCTGAAATTATCAGATACAGTACTGTTATTTGATAAACACTGATACTACAAAAGGATATCTAGAATTCTTTACACCAAGTTAATATTTTACAGAGACCAAAAATGCTTGACACACACATACATGATACATATATATACTTGCTAGAAATAACGAATAATTATAAAAGATGAAAATATATGAGATGACAGAGAAGAAAAGCATCCAAAAACAATAGAAAGAACAAATGAAGATTGCTTAAAAACTCAAAACAGAAGCTGGCCCAGAAAATATACTTGTACAATTCGACTGCTCAATCCATCTGGATCTATACAACAGTCTAAAGAACTATATTATCACAGTGGACAGATAGCTTTTCAGATCATGATAGATCGCTAACTAGAGAAAATATAGTAGAAATTAAACAATTTGCTCTAACATAGTAAGCATGTTGAGAATTGAGATATCTGTTCACAATTCAGAAGTATACTCTACTTTGTATAAGTATTTCCATCAGATGTGTGCAAAATGTGTGCAAATTATAATCAAATCTTCTTGGTGCCAAGGCCCACTATATTACATCATAATAAAGGTATATGCACGCACAACCTCTTCAAGTAAGAATGGAGGCATGATCTTATATCAAAATTAACCTACATTTTTCTAATGTAGAGAAGATTTGAAGAGTCACGACTTTATAATCTAATCAGATTTGCTCCTAGAGATGGTGGAAATAAGCTCATCTAAATTATTGTCAGGAGTTGGTGTCTTCTTGACACGACACCATCCATAATGCTGTTCTGAGGTCCACCAAAGGAAAAATGACAACATGGAGTCTTGATCAGCTCATATGAGATTCAAACCGCTGGAAAATTTGCTCAGACAGCAAGCTAGTAATTTCATGATATGCAAAAGCTAGATTCAGTTCCTCCTGAATGGGAATGACTAAACTCTTATCCGGCAAAAGGATATTTCTCCCCCTGAGAGCTGCTTGCCAAAGTGTTGCACGCCCATCATTCCTTATATAACCATTCTTGTCAGTGAAGCCCTTCTCCTGGAAGAGTCTAAACAACTCCACAGAAATGGTCTGATCAAGGCCTAGAATCCTGTCTGCTAGGAAATTAGGCGACAATTGGAACTCCATGCATTTAATCTCTGCAACATCAATACCTTTCTCCCTTAGAATTTTCATATTTTCATCAATGCTCAGTTTCCTAGCTTTGTCTTTGGGCATGTGCACAAAAAGGGTAGGCGGATAGTCCTTTGAAATATCCATCCGACTAAACAACCCTTCAGCAATCATTATTGTGATACTATTCAACCTCAAATCAGTGACTAGTGCAGAAACAAAGTACCCACCAGTGGAAGCCCCCAAAGCTACTAGAGGTAGCTTCTCAAGCTTTTGCTCCTCAATCCACCATCTGATGATTCCCACATTGAGCAACCTTTCTTCCCCAAATGACCAGCATCTACCCACACTTGATACCGTGAGAACAGCAAACTTCTGGGCAAGAGCATGAAGGACAATTAGCCTTTCTTCAGGCTAACCAACACATTTTGGGCAGTTAAGAGTTTTATCCCAAAAATTAGCTGCTCTGCCATCACACCCATGAGCTAAAAAGAGAACTGCCTTGGGCGAATCAGGTATTTGCCATATCAAATCCGTTCCATTCCTGAACTCCACCGTGGGTTGAAACTGAACCAAGGAACCAAAGCTATTCCATTTTTCAGTTGCAAGGGTAGCTACAGAATTATTATGTTTCTCTCTATCTTCACCAAAAAACAGTATCAAAGTTAGAAAGACCAGAATCAGAAATGTAACTATAACTGCCACTCGACTATTCATAAAACCATTCCATGTCTTTGACAATCTGTTTCCGCGCTTAAACATTGCAAAGGAATACGATTGCACTTCCTCTCTGAATGACCTCGCAACAAAATTTAAAAAGGGCACATTAGATCCAGTTCTCAAGTAGCTAATGGGCTAAACTGCAAATGGCACAGGTGTTGATGAATTTTTAACAAACAGCCAAAGGATATAAAAGCATTTTATTCATCAGAAATTTGATAAAATCAACCCATGGAAAGAAAGCAAAATCACCCACCAGATGTTAATTTGCAGCCTATTAGCTGGGATGATCATAATGTTGTATTAATCACAAATAAAACCACCCACTTAATTAATATTTTTAATCACTAGCATCTCATTAAACAACATATTCCAAGTAGTATAGCATATGTATACTTCTATTTTGTGTGCGTAACTGGATAATTGTTGTAGATGAAAGAGCCAGAATACCTGGAGATTTCAGGAGAGAGAAACTGAGATCTGTAAACCCTCTCTATCTATATATTAAAAGTTAGATTCCACTCAAAATATAAATGAGTCAAATATAAATAAATTTTAAAATTCGATTCAGAATTATTTATATTCAATAAATTTTATAAATCAAATTTAAATAACTCAATAATCATCCGTTCTTTTACGCCATTAATAACAAAATATAACAAAATTATGGGTGTCTTTTAATTGATCAGAATTTAGATATTCCTAAAAATTAACTCAAACATTATGTTATTTTCGCAAAATATATCGACTCAGTGGTCCAATTTTAAAGATTCGGCTTGGTATTTGCTTATTTATCAGACATGGAAACGAATTTTGGAGAGTGAAATAAGGAAGATGGATGTAAACAGACGTGTAAACAAGGAAATAAGTAAAAACAGAAAAGGTAAAATACAAAAAGAGGAGGGCAATTTTGTCTATATCTTTTTAACAAATAATTTGCAGCACACCCTACCACACATATATTCCTATAAATAATAATGGGAGCTTTGCTTTGATGCCAAACATAAAAGGGTACTTAACATTAATATACAACAATTAAAAAATAATTACAAAAATAAAACACACACAACATAATTACAAAAATAAAACAACCCAATAATAAAATTACTAACATCACACACACGCTTGCTACTAATATCGCCTCTATCTAACACTAACCGCTTCCTAAATTCAAGAATCGAACACAACCCATGAACATCGATATCGGACAAATCCAAATCTTCCGTCGACGCTTTCCCTTTCTTCTCACATCCGAGATCGCGACATACAAAATCATCATCAACAACTAAGATCACAAAGAACTTCAAGTTCAATTTCTAGTAACATCTAAGATCGGAGAAGGCGAAATAGAATACAAAATCATCATCAACTTCAAGTTCAAGAACTAAAAACAATATCACAAAGAACTTCGATACAAATCAACTCGAGGTATGTGAGTTTAAAGTTCAGATGCATATAGTTACCTATGGTTACTACTTAGATTCGTATGATATATTGGTTACCTTTATTAAGTTTTTCACAATTAAAACTAAGCATTACAAATTCCTATAAATATTTGGTTGATTCATTCATATGTTTTAGATTATGGTTACTAAATAAATATAAACTGCTCACTAACTGCTTATTTGATTAATTTATAATTTTCAAACGAGTTCTAATCAAATTTTATATTAATGGTTACTCATCATAAACATTGGTTATCGTCTTTCTTTATTTAATCGTTAGTTATCCGCTTATTGTTGTTTTGGTTCTCAGATATTATTATATTGTTCAAAGGTCATTGTCTTGGTTATCGCCTAATGATATCTTAGTTATCGTATGACAAAATGTCAAGTTCTTGCTTAATGTTGTCTTGGTTACTTTGTAACATTATATTGTCTAATGTTGTCTTCGTTATCGTATGTGAAGCTATGTTAGTTATTGTCTAATGATGTTTTGGTTACTTTGTAACATTATAATATCTAATGATAAGCTAGTTCTCGCCTAATGCTTCCTAGGTTACTATGTAACAATATATTGATTATCGATTCATGATGATTTGATTATCGGGTAACTTTATCAGTGGTTAATGATATCATGTGATCCGTTCATTGTTTAAAATTATAATGGTTATCAGATAATATTACCGAACAATACCGAATTGGTTAATGAAAAATGATGAATTAGTTATCACTAATGTCGACTTTGATATATTGGTTACTAACTAATTACGATTTGGTTACTATATAAAACTATAAAGGATACTCGATAAGGTCAATTTGACATCTTGTGTAAGATTAAAAATTTATATTATTATATATTTGAGGTTACTCATCGACTACATTAGACTTGGTTATCGCCTAATATTGAGGTGTATCAAGATAATATGTATATATTTACCTATGGTTACTACAAATTTCTATGGTTATATATGGTTAATGAACAATTAAATGTATATAGTTACCTATGTATGAACAATTATATGTATATGTTTACCGACTAATGCCGAGTCAAGTTATCGCTTAACATTATTTTGGTTAATGAATAATACCGATTTGGATACTATGTAAAAATATAATGGATACTCATTAATGCCGAATCGTTAATGCATTAATCTAATTATACTTATACTTATATTTTATATTAATGGTTACTTGTTAACTACATCGGTTATATTAATGTTTACTTGTTAACTACATCGGTTACAACAATTATTTTTAACCGCCCACAAACCCTCTATAATCGGTTGTTTTTCACTATAACAATTAAATGGATGATGTTTTTATCTTATGGTTACTAACTAAACATGTGTTTGTTATCGCTCACATCGGATTTTGTTATCAGATAATGTTGTTATGATTATCGTGCAATATTTGGTTAATTTAGATTGGTTTGTTTTATTATGATGGAAACTAATTGGCTACAATGGTTACCTTTATACAACTATCATAATTTAATTGCTAAACAAATAACATTAAACTGATTGTTTCCATTGTAAAATGAATGTACTAATGTGTTTCATTCTCTGGTTACTAACATTATATAATTTGGTTACTGGTTCGGATTGATTTGGTTACTTTACAAGACTTATTCTGTTTTCAGACAATGGATATGATTCCTGTTGTACTTTATTTCAATCGATACATGGACCGATAAGAACTAATACACCAACTTTGAAGTTACCTAAGATACTAGTTCCATCAACTTGTTCGATCAGAGAAATGCAAAACATAATATACATTGCATTACAGATAGACACAAACAAAACAACATTGTCGATCAAATTTCAGATCAGATGAAGCAACCTTGAGATTCTTTATTGAAGTCAGTAGAAAATCTGATGAACAAGGAAAATTCCCATTGATTATAGATATTGAAAAAAGAAGCGGCCGCACAACAATCTTGCATAACTTGACAAATATAGAAGAATCAGTTGTTCACGATGTAACGCCAATCGATCAACACAAGGAATTCAAAGACTAGTTCCACTAAAGAACACAAGATTACCAAATTGGAACGCAATATGCTGATCAGCATGCAATGAAAATTATGGAACAACAACGAGACAGACAACATGACAAATCATACATAGAAGAACGATATGATGATGTAATAACAGATTCGAATGAACGTGAAGTAAAATTACATCAAACCTACAAAGACAAAAAAATCCTATCACAATCAATGAGGTCGCGATCAATCAAGAAAATGCAGACAACACAAAGTTCAACTAATGTGTCATGAGACTTTGTCTTTGGTGTGCGTAGATGATGAAAATTGCAAATGGAAGATGAGAGCATCAAGTATTCAAAAACCAAATTGCTCAAGGTGAGGGAATTCAATGACATTCACACGTGTTCAAATCGGCGTATTGCTTGGAGACCACGAGATGCTAAATAGTGAGTTGGTCAAAATAACGCATAATGCATAAATTAACAAATTTGAAGAAAATATACACACCAACCGATATTGTCGAGGACATGATGACAGAATATAATGTGTCTATCTCTTACCAAAAAGGATGGAGATCGAAGGAGAAAGCGTTAGAAAAGGTAAGAGAAAATCCACACGACTACTCATTGATCCCATCATGGTTACACATGTCGCAGAAAACAAATCCAGTAACAATTTAAAACACATTATTATTTTTCATGATTAATTGATTACTCAATTCAACTGATTTGGTTGCTATAATGTGCATTGGTTACCTACCTCATATTTATAATTTTAAATGAGTTCTACTGATTTTTTATATTAATGTTTACTCAAAGAAATACATTGTTATTGTAATGCAAATCGTTTATTATTCGCTTAATGATATCTTGGTTATCAGATAGCAATATGTTGTTTATCAGTATAATGTCAGTTTTTATTATCGAAAAACATTATACTATCTAATGTCGTCTTTCGTTATTGTAAGACAATATGTTGGTTATCGCCTAATGCTATCTTGAGTTATCGATCACGTACTGAATCGTTGGTTAATGTGATAATGATATCTTGGTAATCGATAGAAATATGTTGTTTATCGTATAATGTCAGTTTTGGTTATCAAAAACATTATACTATCTAATGTCAGATTGCTTATCAGTAAGCAAATATGTTGTTATTGTCTAATGCTATCTTGGTTACTTTATAACATTATACCGCCTAATGTTTTATTGATTCTTCGACTAATGTCAGATTAGTTATCGCGGTAATGTGATATTGTTATCGATTGTGTAAAATATATTGTTTCTTGATTGTTATCGTATAACAATATATTCTTCTTGCTTTTGGTTATCGCCTAATGTTTGGATAATTGGTTGATGACTAATGTCGACTTGATAATCGACATTAAATACATTGTTATCGCTCACTTTGTTTTGTTTATCAGATAAAATTATATTGTCCAATGTCAGTCTTGTTATCGTATTTACAATAATTTGGTTATCGCCTAATGTCAGTTTTAGTTACTTTGTAGCATTATTATACTACTTATAATTCTATTGATAATGTTGATGTTTCATAACAGTTTCACACGCTCTTGAGTTGGAAACAAATGCTCGTTTCAAATATTTATTCTTTGCCATCGAGCATCCATTCAAGCATGGCATCATTGCTTTTCAATTATTGTAATCGATGGCACATTCATACAATCAACTTACTTGAGGACAATATCGATAAGAAGCACACAAGATGCAAATCAAACATTGTTCCGATTGCTTTTGCATGGTTGACAAATGAAAATGAATTATCTTGGAGATGATTTTTCATGAATTTAAGTAACCGCTTGGGAGTAAGGGAAGGCCAATGCATTGTTTCGTATAGTATGAAGCAATAATACAAGGATCGAATTATGTGTTTCCAAATGTCATGCATGCTTCCTCGCACATACCATATAATCGAAAAATATAAAAATAGATTCAAAAGAGAGAGAAGAACTTAAACAAGCTTACAAACCGGGGCATGTAGAGCATACAACATTGAACAATTCAACAAACATATGGTGAACTTGATGCCATTGATCCTCGAATAAGGACATATTTGGAGGAAGAGGTCAAGTTGGAAAAGTGCACCAGCTCCATGGACTGTAAAGCGAGATACTCAACAATGACTTCAAACACCGCCAAATCTATTAACAACGCAATTAATATGATTAGGATCTTCCAACAGCATCAATGATTGAATGCCTACGCTGTTCGGGTTCAAAGATGGTATTTCACAAACAAACAAAATTTCCCTATCAACATTCACAACACTTTCCACAACAGCTGAAGAAAGATTGCAATCTAATATCATTAAATCAAGGAAACTTAAGGTAACAAATACAAATTATAATTTATTGCATTAATTTTTATATTGTATTTGTTACTGAATAATGCTTTCTTGATTACTGCATAATATTACTAATTAATGTTGAATTGTTTACTGACTAATGCTGACTTAGTTACTCTGTTAAACTATAATGTTTACTGACTAATACTGACTTGTTTACTGATTAATGATAACTTGGTTACTATGTAATATTATATTAATTACTAACCAATACCTAATTGCTTATTGCAAAACATTATAATGGTTACTTGACACTTTGATTTGGTTACTGTGTATCATTGTACTGGTTACTTATTAATACTGCTTTCTTACTGCATAATATTACTAATTAATGTTGAATTGTTTACTGTCTAATGCTAATTTGGTTACTGTGCTACACTATAATATTTACTAACTAATAATAACTTGTGTACTGGCTAATGGTAACTTGGTTAATATGAAATATTATATTGGTTGTCAATTAATACTTAATTGCTTAATGCATATCATTACAATGGTTACCGACTACTGCTGAGTTGGTTACTATGTATCATTATATTGGTTACTAAGTGATACTTGTTTGGTTACTCTTAATAATTAAAATGATACTACTGAGTTGGTTATTGATAGTATCATTATATTGGTTACTATCTGATGCTTATTTGGTTACTCTGTATAATTATAATGTTACTGCTAAGTTGGTTAATGCTTAGTTACTTGTTTTGTAATTATAACACATAGTTGTTTGATTTAATATGTATTCTTTTTCAGATAATGAAAATGATTCCAACAGTACTTTATTCTAACAACAAGTTAATTTGTGATGTAGGTTGAGACATCAAACTTAGTGATTTTTATCATTTATTTATGTCGTCAAACAATATATTGTGGACATCGACCAAAGAACATGCATACGTGGAAAATATCGCATTACATGAGATGTCATGTCCGATGTCATCATTATAGTATGAAAGAAGTGAAATTTGAGTCATTATGATTTTTGCTCAAAAAATACTTTAAAACAACTTTGGTCGATTACATATTCGCTTCAATCATCGCCGTTAGATGACAAAGAAAACTGGATATACCGTAAGAAGTAAGAAATATGGTTGTAAAACCACCAACACAAGAAGACCAAATTGGAAGACCAAAAGTAGGGAGGTACAAACACGGATCGTAATCAAAATTCAAAACAAATGTAAAGAAAAGCAAGAGAAAGGACACAACAGAAAACCTCCGCAATAATCCACCAGTTTTAAGACCCAAAAAACCCTGATATAATGCATTTACATTAAGAGTGTAGATACATGTATATATAATTGTTTACTATCATTAACCATAAACCACATAGATGGTAACATTTTTGATTTTGTACAATAACCAACATTTTATTGATTAAAACATTTAATTTCTTGAATTCATTATGAGTTGCCAATACAATTGGGAACCCACAAAAGTACACTGTTTACTTGACAATTATTCCAAATATAAATTGTAAATTATTTAAAGTCAAATGGTTACTCTTATATAACAATTTGGATACCAACTGAACATCTCAAAAATATATTTAATTTAATATGATAGTTATACAAATGACCATCATATATAAAAATGGAATCTCTTAATTAAAATTAATGTGTTTCCATCATGATGATACACTAAAAAATACATACATTTAACAATTCATAACATTCGTGATACAAATTTATAACCTGCTTTTGATATAAACTAAAACAAATATTGTTAACATATATTTATGTTAATCGATATATAATGATTTTATCAAATTTTATTATAATTTGTTTACTTGATAAACATAATATGGTGACCATAAGAGTAAACTATTTGGTTACTTATTTGTTATAACAATAAACAAAATATAACAAATAGGTAACCAAATATTTAGATAACAATCACCAAAACAAATTTTTTGTTAACTAATGTATACTCTCACCTATACATTTAACAATAATTATATGTCCCGATACATTTAACAACAGCTTATATGTCCCGAAACAATATTGTATATCTCACATTATCAAAACATTAGTCAAGTTACCCTTTTATATATATTTGGTTACCAATCTGTACATTTCAATATAATGTAAAGAAACACAACCTTAAAACGAATCAAATACCAACAACACACAAAATTAATTCCAAAACCGATATTATAATAACATATGAAATCCCATCTATATAAGATTCAAAGAATCATCCTTAATGAACCATACAAAATTTTTGTATATTAAAAATAAAATACGTAACACAATTCATAATCGACAACACAACAATATCTCGAACTAATCAAAATCTGAACAAATTTTCCTCGAAAATTCTCTCGTCGGATCTCATATCCCTCCAATTGTTTGTTCCTTCCATGATATATAGGTTTGTGCATAACTTCTTCCGATATTGCGCAATGGGGAATGGAATAGGAATTTCATCAATCTTCTGATGAATGACATGCTTGGCAAAACAAATTGTGAACAACCCGCAATCACTGTACAAATGCACAAAAGATAACCAAAATCAATACTAGAATCAACCTATATATAACACATATCAGTTTATACAGTAACCAAACATTTACAACATCGTAACCAAAACAATTATATGATAGTAACCAAAATAATAATTCAAAAATTGAAAACAATGTAACCCTTACCCATCCACTTGTTCAGGAACCGACTCTGCAAATTCTAACTCAATTATGTCATCTTCCTGCTTATTACGATACTGGTTCATTGCTAAAGTAAATGTCACTCCTATCCTCCAAAATCCAATCTTACTTGAATAAAGTGGGAAGAATAAATATATAAGGTTCATAAACATCCATGATTTTGTTTGCATGGATTTTCTTTTTGGGTCAGCAGAGAATTATAAATTAGACGCTCACGATGCACATCAAACGTTAACAAAAAACCAATGGTCCTGATGACATATGTATGGGGAACAAAACATAGTCAACATTTTTCCATGGTGTGTTTACATCCATAAACAGTCCATGAATGTACTCAGCACATCACCCTCCCCAGACAACACACTCTTATCTGCATTTTTATTTGTATACTCTTCAAAAAGAGAGGTCATCTTGGCAATGGAACCAACAATCCGTAGTCGTTGCCCTTATATACCACAAAGATCGTAATGTCCGCCAATTTACTAAGTAATATAATGCAACATTGATATGTTGAACAAAAAAAAATATATTAATAGTGTTGAAAAATAACATTATGTAATCAATGTAACCAACACTGTTAACGCTAGTTACTTAAACATCTAAATAATGTAACCGTAACTATAAAAACATAATTTAAAAAAAACATAAAACATGTATGATGATAACTAACATATATATATATATATATATATATATATATATATAAGTAACCAAACAATTATATAATAGTAATCAAATAGTTGTAATATAATAACCAAACAAGAATATGATAAGAATAAAACAGCTTATATGACAAGAATAAAATAGTTATATAATAAGAACCAACAACTTTTATCATAAGAACCAAAACATGTTTATATATCAACATATCGGTTTATATGATGGTAACAAAAACATATATAGAGCATATACATGATACAAAACAGGTTATATACAAGAATAAAACAAAAGCAACAAATACTTATATATGACAAAGAATCAAACCACTTATATCATAAAGAACCAAAACATGTTTATATAGTAACATATCAATTTATATGTCAGCAACCAAAACATATATAAAACATATATCATAGTAACCAGACAATTATATAATAGTAAACAAATAGTTGTATACTAGTAACCAAACAAGAATATAATAATAACAAAACATATATATGACAAGAATCAACCACTTATATCATAAAGAACCAAAACATGCTTAAATATTAACATATCATTTTATATGATGGTAACCAACATATATATAAAACATTTATGATAAGAACCAAACAATTATATAATAAGAACCAAATAGTTGTATGATAGTAACAAAACAAGAATATATAATAATAAAAAAAATTATATAGACAAAGAATAAAATGATATATAACAAGAACTAACACTCATTAAAAGCTATTTACTTAAACAAATAAATAATGTAACCATAAATATAGAAACATAATTTAAAAAAAAGAACTCACATCATCGCTCAACCATTGCCTTGTGAGTCTTTAATTTATAAAACCACATTTTAGATGAAATTGATATGACCCAAATACAAAAGTTAAGTTCGATAATGTCATTCTTCCCGTGAAATTTGTCCGTCCTTCAATATAAAAACATATTAGTATACACGCTGACATTAACAATCACCATGTTAATATACACACTACCCAAAAGCAAATTTATTTATTTCATAAAAAATTATAGCATTGTTAATGTAAAAAACAAACCTTTTCCTCGTTGTTACGTCCTATTTTAAACCACTTGCTCAAACAATGCCTCTTCAATTTGACTAATATCCATGCAAACCTTGGGAAATGCAGTATAACAAAGAACTCTTTGACTAGCACCCGATGCATTAGACGATAACCCACCGATCCAAATGTTCCTCAGATATGGAGATCGTAGAACAAAGACTTTAAATGTTCAGCACAGTCTACCAATCGACTCTATTGACGCTCTTCTCCAATTCATCACACTGGACTATATCCTGGGTAGTCAGAACCATCTCATCCAATACAGATTTACTTTCCGCCTCAAACTTTTTACCCTTTTACAAATGACAGAAAATGTAACGAAAACAATTATATTTTCACATAAAAATCGATGTCAGATTGCTTATCGCCTAATGTCAGAATGGTTACTATGAAACATTATACTTGTTACTAACTAATTATGTATTGGTAACATTATACTGTCTAATGCTATATTAGTTACTCTCTAATGCATTATTGGTTACTATGAAACATTATACTTGTTACTAACTAATGCTCTTTTGGTTACTATGAAACATTATAATGGTTACTATATATTTATGAGTTGGATACTGAGTAAAATTAAAACAATAACCAAAACCTTAAGCATGTAATGGTAAAACAGTAACCAAAACCTAAAGCATGTAAAAAAAAAAAGTTGGAATGTCGTAATAACACTAACCTCAGCAGCAACATAAACAACAATTTCTTTCCCCGTACATTGGCTTAAAATGTCAAAAGTTGGCACGTCAACATCATTCTTAACAGTCTGTTCAAAATACAAAATTATCAATTGATCTTTAAAAAAATGAAAAAAAAGACATCTAACACAAAACAAAATAAACAAAAAAATTCTAACCTTGACAATTTCTTGAACAACATTACTTATTATTTCATGATGTTCTTCAACCATACCATCAAGTTCAACTTCATTACCATACTCAGATTCATTACCATCCTTCTTCTTAACAAAATCTGATACATCACCAACATCCTCAACAATATCTTCAACAAAATGACGAGCTTCAACCATAACATTCTCAACAACCTCCTCAACAACAACATGACGGTTTTCAACCATAACATCCTTAACATCCTCAACAACATGACGGTCTTCAAGCATAACATCATCACCTTCATTTCCAATTTCATTTACAAATTCATCCTTCTTCTCATCATCTTTCAAACCATCATCACCAACCTCATCAGCTTTCAAACCATCATCACCAACCTCACCAGCATGCTGATCAACAACATCATCAGTTTCATCGGCCTTCATCGTAATCATCGGCCATCATCATCATCAAGATCACCACCCTCATCGTAATCGTAATCGTAATCATCATCGTAATCACTATCAACTTCTTTAACCCCACCATCTTTGAACCCGCGTAACTCATCTCTAATAATTAACCTAAATTCTCTGCATATCTGAATGTGTAAAATCTGCATTTCATCCTTAATATTAGCCCGCAATTTTACAACGTCTTTCTTAATTTCAGAATTTTTTTTTTTCCAACGACCGTAACCGTGTATCAATTGCATCTTTAATGTCCGATATATCAAATCCAATGTTGTCATCCTTCATCTTTTTGTCAACATCCTTCCCATTGAAAAAGTTAAACCTGCCCAAATCAAGTCGTTCATTCTCCTCAGTCGTGGGAATCAAACTTTTTACCCTCAGCTGAAAAAATATAAGTACACTTCAGTATAACATCTGACAAACATTATACAATTACAATAACAAAAAGATAAAATAAAGACTCATAAAACATAATCAGTAAACAAAAACATATATACTGGTAACCAAATATATATAAATCAGTAACCAACTAAATGTATAAAGGTAACCAAACTTTGTATATTCTAGTAACCAAGAACATTTTTATTGTTAACATACACATAATATAAGCAGTAACTCAATTAGTATATAAAGGTAACTAACTACTATGTTAATAGTAAACTTCACAAAAATAATCAGTAACCAAATAATTAACTAAAGGTAACCAATTGCATTCTTAGTAGTACACCGTGATACCGTCCCGAACAAAATACCGATCATTCAACTTGTCATTCAAGGGGCTTCACTAGCTCCTTCCATCTACATAAACGGACATCCGATGATGCTCGTCGTCAGACATACCGCAAGCTTTGAAAGTTGAAATGGTTTCAAACATAAATACTTGAAATACATATGGAAGACCATTCAACTTATACAATTTAATATAATGGTCTTTGAGAAATTATATGTTGAACCACCACTCCTTCCTTTCTCAGATATGCCTTCAAAGCATTTGACAAATAGTACTTTGTCATTTCAAATGCAACTTTCCCCAAGGAAAACTGCTAACATCACCATAACATAAAAAATTGACCATTGCCCCATCAACAAAATTTTCAGAAACTGTTGAAAGAATAAAATTAAACACCAAAAAAATCAATGACATCCTAATAGCCTCATCATCATCATCAAAAACTACCTTCCGGAATATCCTACCTATACTACTACGAGTAACAACTTCTGCCCCAAAATATTTTTCAATAATCAGATTTTGCATACCTTTATACGCACTTATATCATCATCACCTTGCCATCTCAACCCGTAAATCGATACAAAACTCAGGCAATTTCAAACCTAACCCTTTTCTCCCCAAACAAAACCACATCCCACCATCATCCCTTTGGTGAACCTCCTCTTACAAGAGCATGGTGAATAATCTGTGAATACATTTGATGCTCACCAAAATCCAAAAATTTCCAAAACATGTTGCCCTAAAACTTCCAAACCGACTTTCATTCAATTTCTTGGCAATAATTATGGGGACTTCCATGTCACACCAATATATTACTTTTCCAAAGAATTTTCTTTGCATTCCTCATAAGAAAGATCCCATAACTAAATACACAAAACTATAATCGAATAGCTTATTAGTAACCAATATAACAAAATTTATACAAAAAATAGTGTTATACACTAAATCCAAAGAACTAAAATACATACTAACAAGTAACTAAATAATTCTACATGATGGTACCCAAACCATCTTTTAATGGTAACCAATACATAAACAACCTACACTAAACTCAATTTATTAAAACATGTATACTAGGCAAAAACATATTAAGCATAAAAATACAAAATAGTAACAAAACTGTAATATGACAAGAACTAAAATCGATATAACGGTTGTGACGCCCCAAAATAGTATACACAACACCCATTCTCGAAATGCCAAATACATGGTACAAGAAGCAAACTACAACTTTATTATTACAACAAGAAATCTGAGAGTTTAAATACGATATTATCTTCTGACAATATCTATACTCAAATAAATCCTCATCACATTTATTGATACATTATTTTACAAAAATGGTGAGGACTACTAAACAATCCTTTCTAAAACCTTCATTCCATACCCCACTAAGACTTTGCTACATTCTCGCCTCCCGAGAAGAAAAATGGAACAACAAGGAAAAGGGTGAGCTCAACTAGCCCAAAGAAGAATATTTATGACTAAGATAATATACAACAAATTATCGTTAGTCTTCAACAGGAAAAAATCGATAAATACAATAGACAACAAGTTTCGGATCAATATTCGCATGAAATAATAATTCATAGAAGAGTTACGTAGAGAATGAAATCTACTATAATCTATGAATTTAATAATCCATCATCAATATTTTATCCCTCAGTAACATCAATCAATATGCATCTGAATCAAATATTCATCTTTGCACTACAGCCCAAAGATATTCATCACTATCCATGTTCATCTCAACACTGCTCATCTTTGCACTACTGAGCCAAAGATATTCTTCAGAATCATTCATCTTTACTGACTACAAAGCCAAAGATATATATTCAATAATATCATCATTTAAGACCGAGGATGATGAAAATATTTTTAAAGAAACGAATCCAAAGGAAACAAAATGACAAGGATTAAGGATTAAGGATTCAGTACTTGGTTTTATCCACGCCCAAAAATACCTCAAAAATAATCATAGTGGTGTAAAATTCAAGAATGATCAAAACATGGATACAATCGTAGTTAGTATCCGTAATAGATATTTTGGACAAAAAGAAGAAATTTTATTTTTCTATTGAATAAGGTCAGATACGTGAATAAAGGTCAGATATCGTGAATAAAGGCCAGATATCGTGAATAAGAACTCCGACACCAAAAAGATAGAAATTCCACAAAAACATCTTCACGCTTCATGAATAGTACTTTTGAATAAGAACTCGTGAATAAGAACTCATAAATAAGTAACTCGTGAATAAGAACTCATGAATAAGAACCCATGAATAAGTAACCCCATATGAAAAAGTTCCAAATTTGATAAAACTTCAGATCAACATTTCAAAGATAATGATATTGAAGAAATAATATCATTTGAGAAGAAAATAACATCCCTTACCTCGAAAGATCAAGATTTCTAAATTGAAACACCTGGATATAAAGCATGACTTGGACTTGCACCAGTATAGCAATACTCAAAGTATACTCAAAATACTCACAAGAATACGCTTCGATAATATAGAGAGAAAACTTCAGCTTACGGTGTGATTTTCAATTCTAACCCAAGACCCTATTTATAGAAATTGCTTTAGAACACCAAAAAGCAAAAATTTAATAAATTAATAATATAATTATATTATTTTCTACACATGTCTAGAATCTGATTTCAGCCATCAAACACATGCCACCTTCTAGAAAAAAATAAGAAAAACGTTTTTCTAATTTTAAATATTTTAAACTTCCAAAATCAATTATTTTGAGCTTGAACTTCAATAATTCATAATAAATAGCCCTTTCATCAGAAAATTCGAATCTTGTGAGTTTTTATAGGAAATTCAATTCTCTACAACTTTGCGTAAGAAAGTTTTTCCAAATTCCAATCGAAATTGACCGAAATCCACAAACGGCAATTTTACAAAGTGCTATAATCAAATTTCACCAATAAATGGGGTCCACCGACATGTTTATCATGTTTTAAACATTTATTGCAACAAAAATACTCTTCCTCCTCGTATACTCATATATCCCACATTCGTTGTAAAAATATCACCGTTAATATATTATTAAAATAATATATTTAAATAAATTATTTTATCGTAAAAAGATAAAATATTAATTTTCAACAATTGTCATTTTAAAAATTTTCTCCATCTATATCCACATAAAATCAATATTTTCCTCATCATATAAATCAATAATTAATTATTCACAAATAATATTACGTAATCACAATATCGACAACCGTGCAGCCTCAGTGAAAGAGGGGGCTTTCCAATAAGAATTTCTTCTTCTTGGCAATGCAATTAGGTGACCAAACCTCTCCTTAGATGTAACTTTCTAGACATTGCCAATAATGTTATCTAATAATATTATTCAGATAATATGAATTATTGCTTCGATAATGAAAGATACGTAATGACAATTATCAAACAACAAAGAATATAAAATATCAACGCAAAGAATTATTAACTCAATAAAATATCGAATAAAGAATTATCAGTAACCATTATTGAGTAGTGCCTTCTCACGTAAGAATCAATAATTGGTGCAATACCGCAGCTACTGCTCAACAACGCCAGACATTAGTGTGTTTTTAACCACCGGGTATTCCAACAAGATAATCTGTGAATAACTACGCTGCTTATTTAAAAACAACTTATATTTGTCGCTTTCTTCATCCAATCGCTTTCAGTTATGGGGGGCCCACATTACGGTCTGCTACCGCATTTAATATTCCCCAACAAAGATTTAATATTCCACGACCAAACGAATATTCCCTCGAGCGATAATGAATATTTTATAACCACTTGCTTAATTTGAAATATTTGCATATTTAACCCTTAACTATCCACATTAATCAAATCAACCTTACTATTTCAAAATAATAAATAAAGGAAATTCCTTTTATTTAAAAATTTCGGGTCTTACAACCTCCCTCCTTATGAAATTTCGCCCTCGAAATTGACGTGACGTACTGGTGTTTTTGAAAAGGTGAGGATACCTCGCTTTCATTTCCGCTTTCCAACTCCTGTGTCATTTCCTCTATAAAGATGATTCCTCCACAAAACTTTAACTTGTGGTATAACCTTTCATACGTAGGACATGCTCCTTCCTATCCAAAATCTTGACAGATACCTCCTCATCGTTAAGTCTTCTGGCTATCTCGTCCGGCTTACAACTCTATAACGTGGTTCGGGTCTTTCACATATTTATTTAAGTACGAGCATGTGAAACACATTATGAACACGAGATATACTCTTGAGGTAACGCAAGTCTATAGGCTACATTTCCTACTCTCCTTGGTCAAGAATTTGAAATGGACCGATAAATCGTGGATTGAGCTTTCCTCTCTTCCCAAATCTTGTAACTCCCTTCCATGGAGCAACTCGCAACAATACACGATCCCCTACATTAAATTCCACGTCCTTTCGATGAAGATCCGCATAACTCTTTTTATCGATCTTGTGTCGTTTGTATACGTTATCGAATCATTTGGATCTTTTCGGTAGTCATATACGTCTTAACTCGGGTCCCAACAATGTTGCTTCACCCACCTCATCCCAACATATTGGAGAACGACATTTTCGTCCCATATAATGCTTGAATGGAACCATGCCTATATTTGTTTAATAACTATTGTTGTATGAGGATTCCACCAATGGCAAGTACTTATCCCAACTTCCTTTGAAATCTAGGACACGAGTTTTAATATATCTTCAAGAGTTTGAGTAGTCCTTTCGATTGCCCATCCGCTTGAGGATGGTATGCCAAACAGATCAGAATTGCGTGCCATAGCTTTCTAACCCAAAATCATGAAGTGAATCTTGGGTCACGATCTAAAACTATGGATACTAGCATGCCATGCAATCTCACAATCTCATTTACGCATATACGAGAAAGACGTTCAAGGAATAAGTCTCTCAGTATCGGTAAAAAAATGAAAGCAGACTTGGTTAATCTATCAACAATAACCCAAATAGCATTGATGCCTTGAGAAACCGCAGGAAGACCCGTGAACGAAATCCATAGTAATGTGTTCCCACTTCCATTCCTAATCTCAAGTGGTTGCAACGGACCCTTAGGTACAAGATGCTCCGCCTTTACACGTTAGCAAGTTAAACACATCGAGATAAACTTTGCAATCTCTCTCTTCATATTGTTCCACCAAAATGTATGTCAAGATCACAATACATTTTAGTACTTCGTGATGGATTGCAAATGGCGATTGTTAGCCTCCATCATAATCTTGTACTTCAAATCGTAGTCGTTAGGAACACAAAGTCTAGAATGGACTCAAGTATCAATTCTCCTTCCTAATAGCTCCTTCTTGTACTTTCTTCTTCATACGCATCAACTCCGGGTTGGTGGCTTGAAAGCGACCTTAACTTTTTCTATTAAAGTTGGCTCTATGCGATACTTGACATCATCGCACTGCTCCTTCCGATATAATCTTCTATTCACCGCGTCGCCTACCACGCTCGCTTTTCCAGATGGCACGATCGTAACATGTCTTTGAAATGAGTCTCCTCTTGAGTTCTTCAAGCTCTTCCCACATTCCTTGCTCCATTCGAATTTTGTATCTCTACGAGTCACCAAGCGTTAATGGAATAGCGATTCAAGAATATCCTTCAACGAATCTCCGATAATAACCAACTAAGCTTGTAAGCTACGCCTTTCGATAATCGACTTAGGTTGCTCTTAATCGTGACTCATATCCCAATCTTGGATAAAGACGTCACAATGACACCTATCGCTTTACTATCGCATCTAATATGACGCCCCTACAGAGAGTTCGCTTAGGTGAATTCCACAAAGGAAGTCACAAAATAAAGGCTCGTGTACCAAATTTATAGTTGAATTTTTAACTCAAGTTCAATAGAGCCATTCGATATGAGATTTTAGAAATGAGTTTTGTCTGACGTTCAAAGTCGATACAAAATTTAATATCGTGCTTTGGGAGTAAGCCAAGAAATTCTTCAGAAATACGCCAGAAAAAATCAATAACAACAGAATATTATTCAAATCGACGTGTCTTTATTCAAATCCATAACATGGACTAAGAAAACTTGACATCCGTAATAAACGAATGACTTCATGGCTTGATATGAAAATGTTTGACTACAATGGTTTGATTGCTTGAATTCAATAACGAGTTGCTTAAGAATATGAAAACTAACAACCTTACAAAAGCAATCAATTTGGCGTGATGAGTAGTTAACCTTAAAATCACATCAAAAGCAAATATCTCTATAGAAATAAGGTTAACGGTAATGTGATAGTGCCAACTTGAATCAAGCAAGATTTTTAAACAATGGATGTAATGAAAGTTTCTCCTAATGGAGTCTCCACAGATAGGTCAAAGTTTAATTTCTCCGTAGTCAAGTTCAAACGCTGAGCGCAAAGAAGAGAGATAAAAGAATGGGTAGAACCAATATCTAGTAAAGGTATATACTTCAAGAAGAATTTATAATTAACTAACCTGCGTCTTAACTTCGTCGTTCCTCGCATTTTGACCGGTCCACAACAAACGCTCTTCCCTAATCGCTGACTTTGACTTTTCTCGGGACGATCTTTTGAGTCACCGTCCCTCATTGAACTAGGTTTCATCATCAGATAATCTCGAGCGATATGTCCTTCCTTTCCACAATTATAGCATACCTTGAATCTGTTGTGGGCGGTTTGACCGATATGTCCCTTTTTCCGCATTTGTAGCATATATGAACGGTGGTCGCTTCTCCTCCCTTAAAACTAGTTGCTTCATCAAGGCCGACGCGTCTTCACATGGTCGTTGTTGAATCTCCTCTTTTTAAAATCTCCTCCCGACTCGCTTTTTCTATTTTCATGGCCACGATTACCACCAGAGTGGTTACCGCTTTGTTCAGTATTCTTCTTTCTCCGCCGGTTATCGTTATTCGATGATCGCTATCTTGATATGATCCTCGTTATGGTCCCTCGGTTGAACGTGCTTTCGTTATCTCGCCTAACAACCGAGCCTCGCTGACAACATCCGAATAGAGAGAAAATTTATGAGAAATGAGATATCGACGTATGCCGGGTTTCAAACCTCTCGAAACATCCGCCATACGCCTCATTCTCCACCAAATGAGGTGCAACTCGATAACTCCGCGAACTTCGCCTCGACTTTGGACACCGCCATGTTATTCTCGCTCTAGTCTAATAAACTCCACTTCCTTCATACGATGAATACTTTCGTGAGAAGTACTTGTCATTGAACTGCTTCAAACGCTCTCCCACGACATCTTTGAAAGTGCAAAATGGATGGGTACGCTTCACGATTCCCACCAAGAATCGCCCGCCACGGACATAAAGGTGGCGAATGGAACTTTCTGTTCCTCCGCATCCCAAGACATCGAATATCTTGGTAATTTGTTTGACCCATGTCTCCGCCTTTAATCGGATCCGGCTTCCCAGCACTGTGGTCCCAACTCTTTGAACTACTTGGTCACGTGACCACCCGTGAATTGCTATCATTTCTCCTCAGATTTTGAACACGAGTCTCTCTCGTCTGCGATTTTGCATGAATCGCAAAAAGCTTCAAACATCCCTCGCTCATCATCTCGCTTTCAGCAGGTGTTGTTCACAGGAGAACATTGCCACTTGTTGCACGCTCTCCTCGTTGGTAAAGACAGCATCTCCACTCTCCTCATTTACTCCAATCGTTAATATTCTCAATCGACATTCTCAAATCATCGCCATAAAACAAGGGTTAATTAAGGAAATCAATATATCACATAATATCCCTATATACCCACCAACTAACAAATAAGCTTAGTAGGACACACTAGCGAAGGATTTACTCGCCCATCCCTCCTAGTTCTATTCCCCGATCTCCGCCAGAGATCATATCCCTAAGCTCTGATACCAACTGTGACGCCCCCAAAATAGGTATACACAACACCCATTCTGAGTCGCCAAATACATGGTACAAGAAGCAAACTACAACTTTATTATTACAACAGTAAAACTGTGAGTTTAAATACAGATATTATCTTCTAGACAATATCTATACTCAAATAAATCCTCATCACATTTATTGATACATTATTTTACAAAAATGGTGAGGACTACTAAACAATCCTTTCTAAAACCTTCATTCCATACCCCGACTAGTACTCGCTACATTCTCGCCTCCCGAGAAGAAAAAATGGAACAACAAGGAAAAGGGTGAGCTCAACTAGCCCAAAGAAAAGAATATTATGACTAAGATAATATACAACAAATTATCGTTAGTCTTCAACAGGAAAAATCGATGAATACAATAGATAACAAGTTTCAGATCAATATTCGCAATGAAATAATAATTCATGAAGAGTTACGTAGAGAATGAAATCTATTATAATCTATGAATTTAATACCCATCATCAATATTTTATCCTCGTAACATCAATCAATATGATCCGAATCAAATATTCATCTTTGCACTACAGTGCCAAAGATATTCATCGATCGGTCGTGTTCATCTCAACACTGCTCATCTTTGCACTACGTGCCAAAGATATTCTTCAGAATCATTCATCTTTTGACTACAGCCAAAGATATTCAATAATATCATCATTTAAGACCGAGGATGATGAAAAATATTTTTAAAGAAACGAATCCAAAGAAACAAAATGACAAGGATTAAGGATTAAGGATTCGTACTTGGTTTTATCCACGCCCAAAATACCTCAAAAATAATCATAGTGGTGTAAAATTCAAGAATGATCAAAACATGGATACAATCGTAATTAGTATCCGAATTAGATATTTTGACAAAAAGAAGAAATTTTATTTTTCTATGAATAATAAGGTCAGATATCGTGAATAAAGTCTTATATCGTGAATAGTAACTCCACACACCAAAAGATAGAAATTCCACAAAAACATCTTCACGCTTCATGAATAGTACTCGTGAATAAGAACTCGTGAATAAGAACTTCATGAATAAGAACTCGTGAATAAGAACTCATGAATAAGAACCCATGAATAAGAAACCCGACATGAAAAAGTTTCAAATTTGATAAAAACTTCAGATCAACATTTCAAAGATAATGATATTGAAGAAATAATATCATTTGAGAAGAAAATAACATCCCTTACCTCGAAAGATCAAGATTTCTAAATTTGAAACACCTGATATAAAGCTATGACTTGGACTTGCAGACCAGAGATAGCAATACTCAAAGTATACTCAAAATACTCACAAGAATACGCCGATAATATAGAGAGAGAAACTTCAGCTTACGGTGTGATTTTCAATTCTAACCCAAGACCCTATTTATAGAAAATTGCTAGAACACCAAAAGCAGAAAATTTAATAAATTAATAATATAATTATATTATTTTCTACACATGTCTAGAATCTGATTTCAGCCATCAAACACATGCCACCTTCTAGAAAAAATAAGAAAAAACGTTTTTCTAATTTTAAATATTTTAAACTTCCAAAATCAATTATTTCGAGCTTCTAACTTCAATAATTCATAATAAATAGCCCTTTCATCAGAAAATTCGAATCTCGCGAGTTTTATAGGAAATTCAATTCTCTACAACTTTGCAGAAGAAAGTTTTTCCAAATTCCAATCAGAAATTGACCGAAATCCACAAACGGGCAATTTTACGTGCTATAATCAAATTTCGATCAATAAATGGGGTCCAATTTACATGTTTATCATGTTTTAAACATTTATTGCAATAAAAATACTCTTCCTCCTCGTATACTCATATATCCCACATTCGTTGTAAAAATATCACCGTTAATATATTATTAAAATAATATATTTAAATAAATTATTTTATCGTAAAAAGATAAAATATTAATTTTCAACAATTGTCATTTTAAAATTTTCTCCATCTATATCCACATAAAATCAATATTTTCCTCATCATATAAATCAATAATTAATTATTCACAAATAATATTACAGAAATCACAATATTGACAACCGTGCAGCTCCTGTGAGTAGAGGGGCTTTCCAATAAGAATTTCTTCTTCTTGGCAAGCAATTATTAGGTGACCAAACCTCTCCTTATGTAACTTTCTAGACATTGCCAATAATGTTATCTAATAATATTATTCAGATATAATATGAATTATTGCTTCGATAATGAAAGATAATGTGTAATGTGACAATTATCAAACAACAAAGAATATAAAATATCAACGCAAAGATTTATTAACTCAATAAAATCTTTGAGCGGTAATTACGTAACCATTATTGAGTAGTGCCTTCTTACGTAAGAATCAATAATTGGTGCAATACCTGGTGTACTCTTTGTTCAACAACGCGTATTAGTGTGTTTTAACCACCGGGTATTCCAACAAAGATAATTCAGAATTCACGCCAGTTATTTAAAACAACTTATATTTGTCATTTTCTTCATCCAATCGCTTTTTTAGTTATGGGGCTCACACATGGTTTTCTGCCGTCGCATTTAATATTCCCAACAAAGATTTAATATTCCACGACCAAACGAATATTCCCCGACGATAATGAATATTTTATAACCACTTGCTTAATTTGAAATATTTGCATATTTAACCCTTAACTATCCACATTAATCAAATCAACCCTTACTATTTCAAAATAATAAATAAAGGAAATTCCTTTTTATTTAAAAATTTCGAGGTCTTACAACAAGAACAAACTATAAAATCACAAAGAACCACAAACATACTAATAAGTAACCAAAACATTAAAAGTTTACAAAGAACTAAATACATAAAAATAAGTAACCAAATAATTATTATTTTACAAAGAACTAAATACATACTAATAAAAATTCACAAAGAACCAAATACATACTAATAAGTAACCAACCCATAAAAGTAACACAAAGAATATAATATCACAAAGAACTAAATACATATTAATAAGTAACGAAGCCATAAAAGTAACACAATAATATAATATCACAAGAACAAATACATACTAATAAGTAACCAAATAATTATATAATGGTAACCATAAGAAAATTAAAAATAACACACCTTTAAATTTCTCTCGTGTTGGAACTATATTCGGATAAGCACTTGACCTTTGGCCTTAACTACAGGAACGTCAAGCTCATAATCTAATCGCACTTGAGAATGCTTGATATCACCGCCAGTATCACCACTTATTTTCATTCTTACTCGATTTCCGACATACATCCTTTTCCTTCCCTTCCTATCCACAAAGAACTTCTTCACGTCCTCGATGCAGACTCACGCTCAGATATTCTCTTCCTCTTCCCATCCTTCTTCTTGTATATCAACCATTCTATACAAAACATAAAAATAAAACAAACCCACACAACAATCAATACTACATTCGATGATAAACTACATTAATATATATAATACGTTAAATTATTTTAAAATAAGCGACACGAAAATATACACACCGAATCGATCTTAGAAGAATAATAAACCAACCGGAACACGAATGAAAGAGAAACACGAATACGAATCGAAATGGCTATGAACACGTAACACGTAATCGAAAACACGTAATGAAATGACTATGAACACGTAACACGTAATCTAAAACGAAATGGCTATGAACTTCGATAACAAACAATGGAGAATCTCAAACACGAATGAAAGAGATAAAGAGGTTTGAATGAACACTCATTAATCACGAAAACAAGTAGAAATGATGGTGACGAGAACGAAATTGCTAACTTCGAACGATCAATGGAGAATCTTTGAAACACTGAATGAGAGAGAAAAGAGGTTTCAAAGGTGTAAAAAGGGTAGTATCTGAAAACGAAGAGTCCTACACACGAATAATATCGCTGGTTATCACGCATTTTAAAAAACATGCCCCATTAATATTATTAATCCCTTTAATTAAGGACTCATAATTATAATAATATTGTAAATAAAATTAAAAAAGTGTAATATTTTTGTAATTATTTTTTAAAAGGTACTAATATATGTAATTAATCCAAACTAAAAGACTACACAGTTTGAACACTTTTACGACAGCCCAACCCAATAATTGAGTCCGTCCAGCCCAACAATTGGAAAAATTCAACTATAATAATTGTTTTAATACTAGTCAAGAATTTATTTGTATCAAAATCCCAAACCAACCAACCAACCAACAAACTAACTTAATTAATTCCACTTTGACTTTGGATTTGCCTTAAATTCTATTGCTCATAGGAACTACATACATGTGTGGAAGACAATGGACATTTGGATTTCAGCAGCCAGCAATGTTTTGTTTGATGCTTTCACATCACATGCTTATACAGAAATAACATGTTAAGTTATGAACTCATTTGATTTATACATCGCTTGGTCTTCTAGGTGGTTGTTGTCATTGAATAGGATATGCCTTGCCTTATAGAGAGTTGAACACTTGAACCAATGTGTGGTAACATTCTTAAAGAAACCCCAATTCATCGAATAACCATTTATCACAAAAGTCACACCCCATGACAAGTCTCTGTTAGAAAAAAAAAAAATGAATTGACAAGGGATATATATAATTATTTTTATGAATCAGAGTTAAAATATATAAATTTAATATGATATACTATGTTCGTTCTTAAGATATTAATTTAATAATTTTTAATAGTCAGACTTGGCTGCAGTTATTAAATTAATTTTCACCAAAAGTCCTTTTTAAATGTTTTATGATTTCATCTAATTGCTATCAACACCAACAAGATTAATTAATTATTTTTCCTTTTAACATTCAAGTGGTGTGATAAATGGTATTAGGGCTTTAATTGATCATTAAGACCACTAGTAATTTAAACAAGAACAGAGATAGTACACATTAACTAGGTATATAATAATGTTATTAAATTCTTAATTATAATGGGAACATCATTAATATTTAATAATTAATATATACAATCAAGTGGCCTGATGCATTTTATTTAATACTATAATTTCTTTTTGTCTTTTCTGTCACCGGTTTACTTAGAAATATATACTCTTTATGGTTTAAAATAAAAGATAAAAATTAAAATTAAAATTGTAAAATATTTAAACAGTATTATTTTTTTTAAAGATTTATGAATCACATAAAAATTGAATCGAAAATAACACTGCACCGGATTTTTGTAGCGATATTCTTGTAGCGATATTTTAACGATTTTTTTTTTTGGTTTTTTAGTAACTCTAAAAAAATATATAGTATTTATTTCAATTAAATTTTTACAAAAAATAATATTTTATGTGTAATTTAGATACATACAAAAAAAAAAGTTATTAAACTGTATAAACCCTATTTTTGAATATATTTAAATTACACATAAAACAATATTTTTATAAAATTTTAATTAAAATAAATATTATATATTTTTAGAAAATATTAAAAAATAAAAATCATTATAAATATCACTAGAACAATATAATGTCCCCTAGACTTATTGTTATCCTAATCATTATTGCAGTCCATGCTTAACTGCTGTTGTGCTTGGCCTTAATTTTACTACAGTAGTATTTCTCATTGATAACATGGCAGAATATTATTGGTACATGGAACTGATTTTCAAAACTAATCATATAGTGTTACTGGTCTTCTAATACTAGAAAGAAAGTGACAACATGTGTGGCCAAGTGTCGGTGATAAAGATGAGGAGAGAAAGGTAAATTTGCATCCGAAGAAGGAATGAATGTATATATATAATTTTATGATGCTTAGGGGCTGTTTGAAACCATAAAAACATTGTACCCCCTCCTCCCCACCCCCCCTACCCGCCCTTTTTTTTTTCTCACAACTAAAATACTAGTGTTTTTTTTTTTTTAAAAAAATAATTGATCTTACTTATAAATTAATTGAGCAAATAAATAAAATACAAGCCCAGTTTATTTTAGACATCACATAATTATGACATTTTTTAAAGTATTAGAAGCAATGTATAAAGTTTCTTTTTAAGTGTTTTTTACACAATAATATTAATTAGATAAGTCTATAAAATTCTTGAGCTAATTTTATTTATTAAAAAATATTAAGCATGAAATATTTTATGATTAATTTAATTTGTTTACAATTTTAAAATTAGCACACACACTCCTTACATCCAAAGTAAGAATATCCATTGCTGTGATAAAAGATTGTTTGCTTAAAAAAAATGCCAATTTAAATTAAATTCCAAAAATTTATATATATACACACACAATAATAGTATATTAAATAAAAGTAAGTTTAATAATTTAATCGATTTTGAATTTAGAAGATAACCAAACAGGCTTAGTAAGTAAGTGGAGTGTATTTATATACGGCTGGCCATCTATTTCCCGCGGACTTTGGTTTTTGGCATTTTCGCCCCTCCACAAAACCCCAACTCTTAACAGACTGAGCACCCATAGTTTGTGCTTACAGAGCTTGATCACATTCCATTACATATACATATATACATTTATCCATCCAAATCTTACTTCTGTCATACTCTTTTCTTCGCTGTGTACGGACAGAAAAGTAGAGTGGATGAATAATCACAGATCTCAAAGTAAGATATGAGACTTTTCTTCTTCAAGAGGAAGAAACGCAAATCCAAGCTCCGAATACTAGAGTAGCGACTAGAGAAATGAAGTTCTATATATCCACAACGGGGATTAAGAGATTGACTATATCCGGCGCGGACGCCGGAGTTGGGGGAGGGCGTGGTGGTGGTTTTTGGAAGGTGATGAAGGGACAGTCGGCGAATCGCCGGATTTCTCAAAGGGCAGTGATGCTGCCGATTGTGTTGATGCTTGCGATTGTTTTGCCCTTTCTGTTCGTTAGAGTTGCATATCTTGTTCTTGAATCCGCCACCATTTGCACCTCTGCTCTTGGTAGTTGTATTTCTTTTCCTTTTTTGTCTGCTCGAGTAATTAATTACGTATTTTGTATTTATTCATGTATTTTCGGCTAATTAAATGTTTTGGGTGTATTCGTAATATTGCAGATGATTGTATGGGACTGAGGTTTTTCGGCGGGAGTGATCCGTCTTGGGTAAGTACTTTCACTTTTTACCAAATTACCCTCTGAAAATAAATTTAGAATTTTTGATATTTCGGTACGAGAATAAAATTAGGAGGAAATGATGTAAGCAGCACTCCATCATGCATTAACAAGCTCATCGGTTATATAGAGGAGTACTTTTTAAAGGAACATGTATGTACCCCTTTATTTCTTTTAGCTATTTTTTATACGTGATGAGCCGTAACTGAATTAAATGACTTTGTCAGTTCTTTTAGAAAAAAACACTCACGGTGATGGTGTCCACTCTATAATGTCATCTATGTTTATTTGGTTTGGCCTATAATATGACCTTTACCCACTTGAAATTGGTTTCCATCTATCATCTATATACATTTATGCGTATAGTATGGTTTGTGAAACATTGGACCCGAATCTATGACTATTTATAGCTTGTCACAGTGACCAATAATTTTCTTTCCCCCAATAGTTCTTCTGTGATTATCTTTTGAGTATGCAAATGTTAAACCTTGCAAAAGTTTTATTTGAACAACAACATAACACAATTTACTAGTGTTTTTTCGTATGGATTAAGTAGTGTGCTCAAGGTTAATTGTACTATAGAAAAGGAAAAAACATGTTTCCATTCATGGGTGATGTTTTCATCCAAAATTGATGATTATTTTGACGTTGAACTTCTATTGGATAAGAATATTATAAATGCTATACAGCCCATGGATGACTGCATTTTGGGACAGTCTCTCTGTTATCTACTTCCACTAGTTGCTCTGATGACAAGTGGCTTCTTTGTCTAATTGTTCTGCCATTATAATATTCTAAACCCACTTGTCTTTAAAAAGGAACAATCCACCCAACCTCAAAAATTAGTGTCATTAAGTAGTCTGTACATGGCTATATCCATTATCCAGGCTTAGGCTGAGAGGAGCCAAATTTTCTTTTTGCTAAATGCAAAAGGTTGAATCTTCAGTTTGTAAATTTTAGACTTTCAGTTCTTATCTTGAAACTAATTGAGGTTCACTTCAAAACTCCATTGAAGCACTTTCAAATGGGATTCCCCATAAAAGGCAAAAAAAAAGTTAATAATAAAAAATCTTAGGAAAGTGAATATCCAAAAGTGCTTTAACAATTGAATAAAACAAAATCCATTGGGGACTGTATTAGTTTATTACTTTAATTTGTTGCAGTCACATGTCAACACGGTTTTGACAAAATTTAAGGGTATAGGATAAATTCTGTTTGTGACTATGATTGACTCTTTTGTCTGTTGGTGATGTGTGGTGGTGGTGTTACTATAATGCAGCTGAGAGAAGAGCTGATGAGGGCATTAATGGAAGCAAACAATGATGATGATGTGAGAAATGGTATAGTAGGGGTTTCTCCAGAGTCATTCAACGATCTTGTGAAGGATATGACGTCAAAAAGACAGGACATCAAGGCCTTTGCTTTCAAGACTAAGGCAATGGTAACCACAATCCACCACTACTTATTTTCCAACTTTGTTTTCTTTTCTTGCTTTTGGGTTGTGTGTAAAACACCACTGGTTTATGGTTGTTGCCCACATGGTAACCTTTGAAGCTGGCCCAATGTTGCCCAACTTTTGGGGTTAACCCACATGGGGTTGGGCTCCTACTTATCTGATTTAACATGTTGGAATTAAAGCTATTGTTCAACTTGAAAACATTTGAACTTTTGGCTATTACCATCACTTTTTAATTTGTTAAAAGAGTATATGTTAGATTTTTTAGTTTTTCATTAAAACTGAAAGTCAAACGTGTTTTTTTAGTTAAAGTTCTATCTAAAATGTTTTTAGGCAAGTGACTGAGTTCTTTTGAGGTAGATCTTTGAGAATAATCCTCCTTCAATTCCCGTGCAGCCAGAATTGAATAGGCAGAAAAACCAATTTAAATAGGCTGCAAACTAATCAAGTGAAACGGACTAATCCTTACTTCTGGATCCACTCATATGGTAATAAGTATAAAAGTTAACATTGAACTTTACTTGAGCAATGAATAATCTCACCATCTGGAGAAAAAAAAAGCAAAGAGAAAAAAATAACAACAATAACAATGAATAAGATTGAGTCCAACTTCTTATTCATCTGAGTTGATCTTAAAATTTTTAACTCAACATATCTGAAGAGCTCTACAACATTTTATTTTATTTTATTGTATTTTATTTTAAAATTTTACTATTTTAGCATTAAAACATCACAAAATGACATCTAGTGACTGCAATTTTGAAGAGATTAACATTAAATATCGAAGAATTGTAATAAAATAAAATTATATAGATTATGTTAGAATCTGCTAGAACTGTAAATATAGGAAGTTTCCTAAATTACAGCTAATTATAACTGATGTACAACTCTCTAATTACATAGCTTGATTGTAGCCTTGATTGTAAAATCCTTATTATAAATAATATGATATGAAGAAAAGGATGATCACCTCTCATTCACCGATTTCCTGTTTTTCTCTTAATTCTAGTATAGGTTTCTACAAAGTTTAATAACCTGCATAAGAATGACTTATAATATAACACACTTTTTATTTTATACCTATTCATGTTAATGAATCCCCTCATCCTAGTTGTTGGAAATGGATTTGAGGAAAAAAAATATTAATACAATTTGAGACTTAATTTAATGTGGGACCCACATAGGAAGTTTGAGGGAAATGTGAAGAATTTATATATGGGATGTTTGCTCAATGGAAAGGGCCCTAAGGGGCACCCCACTTTTGTGGAAGGAAGATGACCTAGCCAAGGCTTGGTTTGAACCCACAGTCCCACACGCGCGCCGCTGCCGTTCGGATAGGCGGGCCGGGTCCGGGGATTTTTTGGACAAAATCTATTTAATTTATTATCTTCATACTATTTGACAAATGGATTTTGTTTAATTTATTATCATCATACTACGTTGTTTTGACGAACGGATGCGCACCAAAACATAAGTTTGCTTCAAGGAGACTTTGTGAATTCAAAGGACTCGGATTTAATTATCTTCAATTATCAAAAGTCAATTGAAGTCTAATATTGTTTGTTTCCAACTTGAGTAATTTTGGACGTCATAGTAAATTCAATATGTTAAAATGTCTCCTCTAGAAATTTCTGGCAGTACTATAAACATTGTGGAAGGGAGAGGACCTAGCCAAGGTTTGGTTTGAACCCACACGCGCGCCACCGCCGTTCGGACAGGCGGGCCGGGTCCGGGGATTTTTTGGACAAAATCTATTTAATTTATTATCTTCATACTATTTGACAAATGGATTTTGTTTAATTTATTATCATCATACTACGTCGTTTAGACGAACGGATGCGCGCCAAAACATAAGTTTACTTCAAAGAGACTTTGTGAATTCAAAGGACTCGGATTTAATTATCTTTAATTATCAAAAGTCAATTGAAGTCTAATATTGTTTGTTTCCAACTTGAGTAATTTTGGACGTCATAGTAAATTCAATATGTTAAAATGTCTCCTCTAGAAATTTCTGGCAGTACTATAAGCATTGGAAGTTTTTAAAAGCCCCAACTTTTTATCTGAATAGAAAATATATTGGCAGTCAATCAGTAGACTGGCCATTTCTCCTAAATCTGTAAAATAGAACTTTGATTTGAAGAATAATGCTGATATTGAAGTTATTAATGTTCAGATTGACTTTCTTTTTTGACATGCATAAAAAGGAGAAAGCAACAAAAATGAGTTTGATTGGGAAATTTGAATCTTTCAAAAATTTGTTGAAATGTAAGGTTCTTAGAAACAGGTTTAAGTGATTCCTGTCTAGTAACTTGCATTATGTACATGACTGTATTCGTATGATACAATTATGCATAATTGTTGTGAATAAACGTCTCACGATATAGAGAAATATAAAATTGAGAATTTAGATCACAATCACAAAAGAATTATTGTGGAAACTCCAAACCGGAGAAAAAACCACTTTAGTTGCAAAAGACAACCAGAGAAAATTTACTATGTGAATAATATTACGTCACTCACACTCTCAGAACTTTTCTCACATCCACAAGAAAGATAATTCTTCCCAAGAGAATTTCCCCACGATTAAGTCTCTAACTCTTTGGATATCTCTTATCCTTCTACCTTTGGATATACTTTAAGTATTTATAGGCAATACTTCCTCTCCATTAGTACACAAACTTAGAAAGTTTGGAACTTAGAAAGTTTGGTGTGCTAGCACACAAACTTCGAATATACCCATTCCACGCAATTAATGAGGGAACACTCATTTTGACCAAATAAGAGTCATATGTCCACTACCCACACCTACCTTCATCATTAATCTCCATCATTCCTACATTTAGAAAACTAATCATTCATTATTTGATTTTAACCAATATTCTAACAAACTCCACCTTGGTTAAAATAAAATAATCACCATAGCTTCTTCTATCACTGTCTTCACTAATAGTCATAATTCTCGATATAGAGAATTATCATACTCCACCATAAAGAAGAGTACACATACACTCAGAATCAACCATTCTAAAATTTTTCATGTCGAACAAACTTGTTGAAAATGATGGCGCTACTTCCACGTTGGCTTTCCAAGAATTTCATGATCAGCCATTTACATCAAGATCACCGCACACCTTGCATCAATGCCAACCAATGCCCGTGTACAAATTGACTTCACTGTCAGATCTTGACTTGGAGCTATTTGTCGAATTAGGTCCACCTTTCGGATAATTTCTTTTTAGGTGCCCAGATTGTCCACACCTCCAACAAATCGATTTGTTGTTCATGGAGTTATTCTTCTTCCAATTTCCAGCTACCATCAAAGCTAAGTTTTTCAGGTGAAACACTATATCCACCACTCATCCTCTTCTCTTCAGAGAAAGTTTACTAGTAACTTCTGAGAATGCAATTTTCTCCTTCCCATGAATCAAAATGGGCTTCATGTGTTCGTAAGAATTTGGAAGAGACCAGGTGAGGCTATATCCTCATCATCCATCTTTACTCCAATGGATTCCAGTTGATACCATTTAAGACACTCAGATGTCAGAAATGGATGTGCCTTCATTCATATGCAAAGTATGAAATTGCTCCTTGAGATATACTCGATTGGAGATGCCTTTTGTTCGATACATTTCTTCAAGCTTCTCCCAAAGCTCCTTGGCTTTTGAAATTCCTTGCATATTAGTAAGAATATTTTTGGCCAAAGACAAGCGAATCATGCTATCAACTTTCAAATCGAATTCTTCCCAATCTTCATCGCTCATACCATATGCAAAATCTTGTTTGCTAGAATCATGGGTTGGTTGCCCATCTTGTTTGCTAGAAACAGGGGTCGGGCGCCCCTTCAACGCCTTGTGTAACTTAGATTGAATCATCACATCTTTGACTTGAATTTGCCACAAGCCAAAGTTGATTCTCCCATCGAATTTCTATGCCGATTTTCATGCCAGACATTTTCTTGGAGAACCAAGCTTTGATACCAATTGTTGTGAATAAACGTCTCATGATATAGAGAAATAGAAAATTTATAATTTAGATCACAATCACACAACACAAGAATTATAGTGAAAACTCCAAACCGGAGAAAAAACCACTTTCGTTGCCAGTGAAAATTCACTATGTGAATAATATTACAGTCACTCACACTGAAAGATAATTCTTCCCAAGAGAATTTTCCCAAACAAAACTCTCTAACTCTTTGGATACCTCTTATCCTTCTACCTTTGGATATCTCTTATCCTTCTACCTTTGGATATACTTTGGTTTACAATAAGGCAAGTATTTATAGGCAATGCTTCCTCTCCATTAGTACACAAACTTAGAAAGTTTGATGTGCTAGCACACAAACTTGGAATATACCCATTCCATGCAATTAATGAGGGAACACCCATTTTGACCAAATAGGAGCCATATGTCCGCTACCCACACCTACCTTCATCATTAATCTCCACATTTTCTACCTTTAGAAAACCAATCATGCATTATTTGATTTTAACCAATACTCTAACAATAATGTTGCACAATTTGATTGGGAAAACATGAATCTTTCAAAAACTTATTTAAATGTAAGGTTATAAGAAAAACAGGTATAAGTGGTTCCTGTCCAGCAACTTGAATTTTTATATACATGACTGGTTCTGATGTATCCGAGTACAATGTACGTATGCATAAATCGTCACTTGGACAAAATAAATTATTATACCATCACTAGTGATAATGGATTCTTACTAGCAAACGGTTTGAAGTATGCCAGTAGTACTGAGTAACTATGTTGAACGGGCATTATAAGCTAATCCTCAAGGAATTTGAATTCTTCTTTGCTTTATGCAGATTTTAAACATGGAGCGGAAGTTGCAGTCAGCTAGGCGACGAGAGTCCATTTACTGGCATTTAGCTTCACATGGAGTACCTAAAAGCCTACATTGCCTTTACCTCAAGTTGGCTGAAGAGTATTCTGTAAATGCCGCGGCGAGGTCTTCCTTACCATCACCTGAATACGTTTCCCGACTCACTGACCCTTCATTCCATCATGTTGTTCTCCTAACGGACAATGTCTTTGCTGCCTCTGTTGTCATCACGTCTACTGTCAATAACTCTGTCAACCCAGAGAAATTGGTATTCCATGTAGTCACAGATAAGAAGACTTACACCCCAATGCATGCTTGGTTCGCAATAAACAAGATTAATTCAGCAGTTGTGGAGGTTAAAGGATTGCATCAGTTTGATTGGTCTCACGAAGTGAATTTTGGGGTTAAGGATATGCTTGAGATTCATCGCCTTATTTGGAGCCATAGATATGAAAAATTGAAGGAAGAAGACTTTGAATCGGTGGGAGATCGCGAAAGAAATTTAGAGGTTCTAAGCCCTAGCTGTATTTCTCTTTTGAATCATCTCCGTATATATATCCCTGAGGTAAATACAAAATTTCTCATTGCTTGTTGACCAATCATCGGGATGATTGAGAATGTACATTTTTAATTAAGATTAATGTTTATCTGATTTCATGGGATCCAGTTGTTTCCAGATCTGAACAAGATTGTTTTCATGGACGATGATGTTGTAGTTCAACGTGACCTATCATCTCTCTGGCAATTGGATCTCAATGGAAAAGTTGTTGGTGCAGTTGTTGACTCATTCTGCGGACTTGACTGTTGTCCTGGAAGGAAATACAAGGACTACTTCAATTTTACTGACCCATTTATAGCATCGAACTTGGATTATGACCGCTGTGGATGGTTGTATGGGATGAACATCTTTGATCTGGATGTTTGGAGGAAGAACAATATCACCTCAACATATCATCGATGGCTTATGCTTGTAAGTTCATTCTGTATACTTGGTCTACTCTGCTGCAACTGCTTTGCTACTGCAACTGCAGGCTGATTCCTACATTTTAATTTGTGTTTTTCCCCCCTTAAATGTTGAAGTTGTGAAGGGATTAATAAGTTGTCTGGTGTTGCTATCACTCTACTGAGAATAAGTCTACAATTTATTTATTAGGTGAGAGAGATCAAAGAGAGGACCTTTATTTTATTTTTCAACTTGAAAACACGTTATTGGAGATTATAAATAAGCAATACGTAAAAAAAAAAAAGGCATTAATTTGAGAAGAAAAAAGTATAGTTTTCTGAAATATCAGTAGTCAAAATATTTGGTTATCCTCCTTTTGGATGCTTTTCTGTTTTTTGAGTAACTAGAGAGAGTTGTTTGAATTTTTGAGAATTTCTTCTACTCGATCTTTGAATATCCCAATATAACTTTTCAATCCTGTGTCACAAGCCTTTAATTTGTTTCGCAGAACCTCAACTCTGGGTTGGCATTATGGAATCCTGGAGCACTTCCTCCAGCCTTGATTGCATTCAATGGTCTTGTGCATCACATCGATCCTTCATGGCATGTGGCAGGTTTAGGCTATCGATTTCCTCAAGTTAGCCTAGAGAAACTGGAAACGGCAGCTGTTATACATTTCAGCGGACCAGCTAAGCCGTGGCTGGAGATTGGGGTTCCTGAGTTACGAAGCTTATGGACTAGACATGTAAATTTCTCAAGTGAATTCTTTAGGAAATGTAGAATCGTAGAGTGAAGAGGACAAAGTTCTTTCACTCTCTGATACTTATTTTGAGAGTAAACCAGAGGGAAGAAGGTTATACCTTCAGTCTCTGATCACGCCAGGCTTGTATAATATGATAATGTTATTCCTTGTCCAGAAACGCATAATATATGAAGGTAACAAGTAATAGCTTAAAAAGTTAGATAGTTGACCTTCAACAGACATTAGGGTCATGGATATAGCAGTACAAGTAATTGTAAATCGAGTCATTTTAGTCAGATTTCTATTAATTATTACTTTATCTCAATATATATATACACTTGTTTAAGTAGTACATATTCTTGGCTTGTTCATATCCAAAACATGGTCTTTTTCAGTTGTGTTTATTTACTAGTAAAAACTCAATTTTATGAATCATGTAGCTATCAATGTTGAACCAAATGATCTCTCAGTCAGAGGGGAAGAAGGAACGTGACATCTAGCTATAAGCTCAAGACATTGGACTTGTTTTACTTGCATTTATAACTCCAAAGAATATATCCTTTCAAGTTAAACTAACTTGTCTGTTTGTGTTTGTCATTTTATCAATGAACTAAACAGGATAATAAATTAACATTCGGTTTAATCCAAAATAACTGATCATATAAACAAAAAATTACTACGATAATTGCTTGCAATGCCATAACATAAGCTTGGTAAGGGCTTGAGCCAAATTAAAGACCCTAGCTAATCGAATTAGAAAATGATTCTCTCTCTTACGGTACTACCATATATAATAAAATATTTGAGTACTTTATACAGGACTTGTCCTATAATATATAGTAGAAAGTCATACACGAGCTTCATCTGAGTGAATTGAAGGCGCTTAGTTTAATCTTGCAAAATTACAAAATTATTGGTTTTGGGCAGTGGAGAGATCGATTAAGAAGATGGAACCAACCAGCAGATATAGTAGCTAGGAATTAAGGACCTCAGGAGAATCGATATTAACTGCGCCAAAACATCAAAAGAAGCATTTCAGCGACTCGATAGTATAGTATGCATATGGTAGTAATTCTTGAAATAGCTAGCGATGGAACTGATCACTAATACATTAGAAATTAAGCAGGACGACCAATGTTTATATGCGTACGTACGTAGGGGAGGTATAAGTAACAACCCTTGTCATGTCACCCGAGGAGGCAACCTAGCTAGCTAGCTTTTCTTCCAGTTTTCTTTACTCGTTAAATCTTCTTCCGTCACAGTCAGGGATATATATATATATATATATATATATATATATATATATATATATATATAGGAATAGCTAGGTAGTTGCAGATGTGAAATCATGTTGTCGCAAGTGGAGAATTAGAGATGAAGAATCTTACACAAGTTGGAGAGCCGTTTGATCTTGGCGAGAGTAATGATGATTAGGTTCTAGGAAGTTAACTGGAAGGAAATTCCGAGCATCCTGATAATGCTGTGAAGCCATAGTCTGGTACTCATGAGATCCTCCTCCCGGCATCATGATATTCATTTGTTGTTCTGCTCTCTCGTTCTCAGATATCTGCAGCGCCCATACAAAATATATTAATCAACCACAGAACCAACCACCTAGCTAGCTATACGGCATGAATATATATATATATATATATATATATATATATATATATATATATATATATATATGTTGAGAGAAAGAGAAAGACCTTTGCTCGTAGATACATGTTAGCATGCTGCAGCTCACTCTCCTACGTACACAAAAGTTGTGCAATGCTATATTAATCATTAATTGTCATAAGAACATACATACATAGTTTCAACGGTTAGTTTGACTCACCAGTAGAACAAGTAAGATGGACTGGACTGGACTAGACTAGACTGTATATAATACCAATAACTTTTCATGATTTGCGAAAATTTGTATATAGTTTGTTATTTTTCATTTTCTAGAAACGTGCAAAAATAAAAATAATAAAAACAAACCGGTGAAAGAACAAAGAGACAATGAAATGGAGACTCTCCGAAAATCTTAATTCCTGAGATTGGGAATGTTTATGAAGCTAGCTAAGCTGAAATACTAAGCATATATATTATGCATGGATTTACAAGGATTGAAGTAGAAAGAGTAGGATTATAGTTACCCTTTTTTGCATGAGCTCGATTTCAGCAAATAGCAGTTCATTCTGTTAGAAACTAAGCCATATCAGTACCATAATAATAGAAGTACTAATCAGCAATATTATAATCATGTAATATAATAAAATAGCAAATAATCAATAATTGAACAATATTCGAAAATCGCTTTATATATAATGCAGTCCAAGTCTATCTCTAATGGATCGTCTTATTTACCTTCTTTGATCGAATTTTACTAATGGCTTTCTCCAATCTGCCCTCAAGATTCTTAAGTTCCTTGAAGCTCAGAGATCCAAGTCCCTCACCAACAATGTTCCTAACAATGGCAATCTGTAAATTTCATATTCAAATTCAAATTTTCCTTTGTGTATATATACATTTTCTTAGGAAAATATGTACCTGTTTGAATTCTGTATACTCTTGATATCGCGCCGCAGCTTTGAGGCTTCTTGCTGGTAAAACTGGGAATCAGTAAAAACATGTAAATTAATATATATATATATATATATATATATATAAAATGAATTTAATTATATTTGTTTATATGAATGTAATTATATTTATTCATAAGTGATTTAACCATTAAAACCATGAATACTGATTATTTATCTCCAGAATTAATCTAAGATTATCATTTTTACTGTTGATAAGCACTCCTTTCCATCTATACTTATGGTTTTTAAAAACCTCTACCCTATGAGTAACTGATTTTAAGTATTACAATAACATTGTAGTGTGATGAAACATATATATATGTCTTGGACAATCTATAGAATATTAGTACTCCCACCCTTTTCAAAATTTTATTTTCCAAACATATTTTTAATATTTGGTAGAAATATATATATAAATGAAGTGGTGATGACATGAGTACTCAATCAATTAATTAATACTCTCCCCGTCCCATAGTTATAAAATGATTTCTTTTTAGCACATGGTTTAAAAAAATCAGTTTAAGTTAATTTTTAATAGAAATTTTCCACATATACCCTTTAATATAGAATTAATGAATAAATTAATTACTCCTTACTTATCACATTGAAACTCTTAACTTCATTGATTCTTTGGTACAATTGCCTTTTATACACAAAATATGTTAAACTAGTAAAGCCTAAAAGGTTGAATTATTTTATTGAAAATACAACAACATTAAATGTGGTGATAAAAATAATGACATTGAAGGTTGTTTCTTCAAAAAAGAATAATGGTTAAGGGCATAAAAGTAAAATAATGAACCAACTAAATTTTATAAATAGTAAGTAGCCTATATATTGGGACATTTCAAAATGAAAAATCAGCCTATAACTATGGGACGGAGGGAGTAATAAAAGTAATGTGTTAAAATTTCATAACACTTTATAATTCAAACATAAAAAATTCATGTATATGTAATTTTAGAACAGAATAAAAAGTAATATGTAGGTGATAATTAAAACAATAACTGTAAAAATGTTTGTTATAATAATTTCACTACTAAATTTGTTTCCTCAACTAATTAAACATGTGTGAAAAATAGGGTTTAGAACGCTGCACGCAGCCAATATATACTTTTTAATTAAGATGTAATTATATAATACCTGTATATATAATCCATCAATTTATAATTGTCATAAGGGACTAATTATCGGACTAATTATAAATTACGATAACTTTCTACATTAATTAAGGAACTTATTATACGTACCTGGGTGTTCGCTTCGGAAACAGATCTTGTATTCGAGGAATCAGCACACACTTTCTTGTACCTGTCAATAGTCGATCTAATACTGCAAAACATGAAATTATATATACCATAATATATATGAGTCTCGGGTCTCGTGTAATTAATTAATGCCATCTACAACGATAATTATAGATTTCTTCAGTAATTTTAAATTATAGGGTCATTATTGATTTTTGAGTATCAATTTCATATATTTTTTAACTGAAAATTAGTGTGATTTATTTACAATTACCAGACTTTTTTCATAATCAAGCTACAATATGTCTCTTTGTATTGACTAAAATGATCAAATTAATCAATGTCAATTTTAAATTTAAAAATATCACAAACTTCGGATAAGGTTGGTTATTTGTTCGGCGTATAGTGTTTGGGTGAGATAGTTCGTCTTCGTTAAGATACAAATTTTTGGTTGGAATAAATTTGTATATTTTTTTTATTTTAAGTTCTATTGAGGGCAATGTTGAGATGTAATTATTTGGGTCTAGCCAAGGTGTAACCGGTTGTGTTTTCTTTATTGGTGAGATAAGGAGATCTAACTTCCGAAGAAAGGTGATTCTAAAAAGGACTTCTACTTTTAGTTGGATTCGGATGGACATGTTGGCGACATTAATAATTATCATATATTTTGGGATAGAGGGAATACTATGTAACTATGATAAAAGCAAAAAAACAAATGATATTTGCTACTTCCATATATAACGAAATTGTGATTATAAAAGCAAAAATAAACGGAATTTGCTGTTTCCATAACGAAATCTAGCTAGTAAATGGACGAACACAATAACATTTGACAGAGTAAACAATTTGAATTTGAGATTTTTTTTTTTTTTTTTTTTTTTTGTGATAATTACTTTTTAGTGAAAACTAGAGATTTGGGTGTGGAATCATGATACGTGTTTAAACAAACTTCTAAAATATGTATATTTTGTTAATATTTTTAGACATTGGCTGTATTTATCTAAGAAATATTTGTAATCTGATCAACTAACTGTGATCTCTAATTTAATTTGAATTTTGTTATTTTTAATTACTATTTTTTTTTATTTTGCATGTAACAGATTATATATAGTCTCCATATATTTTAGTTAGTTATTTAGATTGTTTCAAAAAAAATACCTCTTGCTTATAATTAGTCATTAAGCAACTAAATTAAACTAAAAGTATTTAAAATAATAAAATTTTGGAAGATGATATTTTGCTTCCATTTGCCAGATTAATTCCTCTCTCTTGTTAGTATTAATTATCCTAGCTAGTCCATATTTTTTTATTGGCAAAAACATTTAGTAATGTGCAGAGTCAACACAGTGAAGCAGCAGTTTCAGTCGGGATAAGCAGCAAAACCTTAATTTCATCGAGCCACTGATTGGCTGTCTCCTGCCACGCTGGCAAAAGATCCCACAATATGATTGGCTCAAAAACCTCTGCTTAAATATCACTCAACCCACCCGAGAGTTAACCCTATTACCCACCTCGATTCTTCCATAAAATCCCGGACAATTCAATTCCTATACATTATTTTAATAATAAAAGAATATACAATTATATGAAAAAGAATTATAATATAAATGTGTAGCTAGCTAGGTAGGTCAGTTTTGTATATCAACTGAGTCATACATACTGTGGAGTGCATCAGTGGAATTGTCTTTTTCAGAGCAGCAGGCAGCAGCTGCTGCTATTCAAATTCATTGTTATACATACGTACACCTTTCCCCATGCAACTTATTAGCCTTAGCCTAGCTTAATGAATTACGTACAAAAATCCCATTGGCTAGCTATCTATCTCTATCTAGTCTCTCATAGTCTCATTTGTTAATTCCTACATTTTTACCCCTTTCAAGCTACTACTATTAGTGTAGTAATCTCTTTGTTAGTATGAGCCATTTACAATATTAATAAGTTATACGATGTACGTAATTCATTAATGTAAATTAACTTATTATTATTTAGCATTATTCCTCTGTCACCTCTCTCTCTCTAAAAGAAAAACCTACTTGCTGATCATTACTATTTATATAATGAGTTCTAGCTAATTGATTTCTTGAAATGAATTAGCTTTCAAATTTCCATTTTCGTGTAAATGGAGGCGAAAATCTATGCAAGAAGCTGGATACCAACTTCCGGTGTGAGATCTCTTCTCTGAAGAAGATCGACTTGCAATAACAAGCTTACCCCTATGTTTGATGTTAGTAGGAGTCGAATTTAAGATTTTTGAATTTTACGGATGATCGATCCTAAGTTCTTCCTTAAATCACTGAGCCAATTGTTGAGGTTAAACATGGTATTTTTTACACCATTTGGATTAAATTTAAATGAAGAGAAAAATTAAAAGAAAGGGATCCCCAAGGAAAGGGAATCAAGTGTTTATAAAACTGAAATATCATGATTGAAGTGACCAATGATTCGCTACTTTTTTTTTGGCTTGCAGTGACAAAAGATTCTGGGCTGCCTAACACATTAATTTGATCCATCAAACCCTAACTTGTTAGATTTCCAAACAAGGGTAAAATGGTCAAAATAATCGGCAAAAGTCAATCTTACACGAATTAATTAGTTAAACAAAGCCCTAATCTAGTTTTTCCCTAGATGAATATAGGCATTACCCATTTGGGTTTTGCAAACCCTAATGATCTCAAAATTAGGGTATGATATTATTAAGGATTGAAAGTGTCATGTAGAGCGAAGAAAACGGACAAATGAGAGCTTGACAGCTTAGTATCAACCTTTTAATAAATAAGAGAGAAGAAATGAGAAAGAAAACAATGGAAACACAAATAAGCTCATGTCCAAAACTTCCATATCCTCTTATCTTATTATCTCATATATAGGGAGAGTTTCTCTAGTCAATCAAGAAAAGTAGGCCAAAAACGAACTGGCCACGGTTTTTTTGGTTACTATAGATGGCTATATCTAAGGCGGCAGTTCGAACCGTCGCTATATCTCAGAAAATCAGTACTATAGCTGGATTCTTTTTTGGTTCATTTTTTGGTTCGTCGGAGAAATTTTTCCCTCATATATATATATATATATATATATATATATATTAATATTAATTACTACAACAGATCTATGTATGTTATGCATATATGAAACAATGTAAAGTAGTAAGAATGCGCACAAAAGAAAGAGGAATTTTACACCTAGATGGAGCTCGATCATAAGGGAAAGAAGCAAAAAATAAAGTTAAGAAAAAAATACAAGTTAATCTTATTATGAATTAGATCTCTATAAATCTAAACTGCAACCTGCATCATTATATACGTTTCTACGCCAAATAATCCATCTAAAATTTACCATCACGCGCAGTAGCTTTAATCTATAAATACCACCAACATATCAAATTTAAGAAAAAGACCACATAAAAAATGGATCTTGAAATGATATATATATATATAGAGAGAGAGAGAGAGAGAGTAATGTAAAACCTGTTGTTAGCATATTCGTAAAGGCGGCCGCGGGTGGAGAAGACGATAAGGGCAACCTCAGCATCACACAGCACAGACAATTCATAGGCCTTCTTGAGCAACCCATTACGGCGCTTACAGAAAGTGACTTGTCTATTAGTTGTGTTTTCGATCCTCTTAATCTCGATCTTTCCCCTTCCCACTTGCTGTTGGTGTTGGTGTTGTTGTTGTATCCCTAGCCCTTGAATGGAGGACTCGAATTCTTGAAGGGAAAACTCCATGCCTCAAAAATCAAAGCTGAAATAAGCAAAACCAATTTGGTGATTTTTTTTGGCAAAAGGGGATAAGGATTGGGCCTGAATTTGGAAGTAGTTGTAGATGGCCAGAAAAAAGTAGTGGTATATATTTATATACAAACCATAATAAGTAAAGCAAGAATTAATTAATTGAAATTAAGGGTTGCGTAAATTTGATTGCTTTCACTCACTAACTAACCTGGTATGGAAAAACACTAAATATTGAGAAGATAATTAACATGGTAAAGAATATAGCTAGATAACTAGGAGAGAGATGATAATTATATATAACAAACAAGAAAATAACGTACAATTAATTAATATTCTCTTGTTGAATTATTTCTATCACTCTATGCTCTGTGTATTTGTTCTATCTCTATCTCTGCACAGGAGAGAGTTGCAGACAATGGAAGTGTGTTGAATGAGCTGGTGAGTATTTATAGATAGAAAAATAGACATTCCAACTCGCACTATTATTTTGATTGTATAAATACAGATACATCTTAATTTGTTGGTGAGTTGTAATGATGAACCTTACGGAATCATGTTAGTTAGTTATGTGGTCAATAACTCTTAATTATAATTAAAGACTCCGAAAAATTAGTCTTAGTTGAGAGATCGATCGATAGCCATTTAAAATAATGATATATCTTAATTGAATAATGCTAGAGACACAAATTATTTTACAAATTACTGATGTGGCATACTCCACATCAGCATATTGTGTGGAATCGAAGACTACATTAAACAATTTGTTGATTAATAAAATAACAAAAAATCTTAGACTGATGCAAATTCAATAAAAGCACTTGGGACCGCCTTAACCCCAAAAATATATACATTTCACCACGCGCGTCGTCTCAAACTCGTCTTTCTTTTTAAAAAACTAGTTATTGAAGATAAAAATTAAAAACAAATTGATATTTTACATGACTTTTTGATATCGTTATAGATTCTATAGCGACGATTTTTACCGTCACCGTACTTTTATAACGACATTTTTCATATAAAAATATTAAAAAAATCAAATAAAATTATCAATTTCCATATTAAGAAACTATTTCAACCCCACATTTACCCATATGAGATATGTCTCTTATATGACATGCTCTTAAATTTGCTAGGGACAAAAAAAAACCCACGTAATATCCAAATGTAATTTGCTCTTGCTGCTGAGTAGTTTTATAAAAGAGGGAGAAAAAAAAAATGATGTAAAACGACATTGGTAAGTGCGTTTCGAAAAAAGCAGAGTAACTTTGATGTTTCTATAGATTTAAGAGGCTCTTTTAGAAAGGAAGTATCAATTAATAGGTTTGAATATGACTTTGGAGAAGTTGCAAGGGGGGGAATGGAGTAAAGAATCAAAACAAAATGAGAGAAACTTTCATGTTAATTACTTTTTTGGATCGATTTTCTGTTGCTTTTATTCATTTCTTTTCTGACTTTTACCTTATGGTTGAAAAAGTTTTCATTTCCCCCATCCCTCTCTCTACCTCCACCAGTCCACCTCCACCTCTACCTCTACCTCATTATTGGATTTCAAATTAAATATTATATGAAAATTGAATTTGTAACGTTTGTGAAGATGACAGGCATGTTATGTGTTCAAAACTTCCCATTCTTGAGTTCATTTATAGTAACTTTAGAGAAACCTCATTCATGATACACTTATCTGCAATTTGTTACCACAGTACTAGAGGGCCATATGTGGGATCCACCATGCATGCCAAATATATTACTCTCTCGGTTTCAAATTATTTTTCTCAATTTTAGATAAAAATATAGTTGGCATGGCTTGATATCACTTACTTTATATCTATCTATATTATTAAAAAAAATATTACTCTCTCGATTTGAAATTATATATATTCTCAATTTTAAATAAAAATATAGTTGACATTAATGGCATGATATCACTTACTCTATATCTATCAATACTATTAAGGCATACATGTGTATTAAAAACATGATTGTAACTTGTAAGCGATATAGAAGCTGGGTTAGTGATCTATTTTTATGCCATGAAAGTTTCACAAAATGAGACTTTCTTTTCTCTCAAAAATTTCAAAATTTTAAATTAAGTTTTGGAAAGAAAATTAATTGACCCCTCACTATATATATATATATATATATATATATATATATATATATATATATGTGTGTGGGGTTAAATAAACAATCGAATTCTTTGTGGAACCCCTTTTTTTGACGCATTGAAATTTCGGTTGGAGCAAAAAAAAATTCAATAAGCTAAAAAAGGGATTGCTCCACAGCAACCGGTTGCTGTGGATAGAACCCCTATATATAGAGAGAGAGAGAGAGTCCGGATCAGGTCCGGACTCTCGGACCATAACAGTCTGTACAGACATGTTTTGATATATGTATCCAAATCACACCCAAAACACTGTATTATGTAAAAATTCAAGTTCCATAATTTATTTATTTTTTTAGTTGTTTTAAAAAAAAGCAAAAAAAAAAAAAAGGATCCAGATTTTCTCCCGTCCGGGACACTACAAGAAAAAAGGCCTAATAATGATTAAGACTATCGGTAACGACCGTGTCGTCCGATCGGCGATACTAGTAATAATGACCAAGCATCTACGATCGGGACTTAAATTAGTCATTAATTACTATCGGCTGACCGCGTCGCGATTGAGAGGTCGCTATTACAAATTTGCCTCGTAAAATTTGGCACGAAATGTTAGGCGCCAAGGTTTTGTGCGCCATTAACATCAACGACCGCATCGCGATCACCGATAAATCCATGTCATTAAAATCGGCCACCATGAAGTGTCATGGATAAATATCACCGATCAAACTAAATGAAATCAAGAACTGATTAAACTCGACCACGAACGCAGAAGGGAAAAAAAGAGGGAGATTCGAAATAGAGAGAAGAGGGAGAAAGGGGGGAGAAGAGAAAAAGGAGAAGAAGTTCGCGCCACCTGCCACCCACTTGCCACCCACCAGCCACCCATCTGCCACCGCCTTTACAAAGGTAACTCACTTGAAATCCACTAGAAACTTTGAATCTGTTGTTAATTGAATGTGGTTTAGACAAACCCTAACTTTTTTTTTTTCATTTTTGTTATTATTGGTGCTTGAACTTTTGGTTTGTTTGACTTAGATATGAACTGGGGACTGTTAGTATAATTTAGTACTAAATTGAATTTGTTTGTTTAACAAGGCCCTCTGTTAGATATTTGGGGGCCCTAGTGAGGTGGGGAACTTATTGTGAAAGCTGTAGGATTTGGGCATCTATAAATATAATTGAAGAAGTGAACTGTCTCAGCATGTCTAATTGTCTTGGGAAAGAAAAGGGTTATCATTGTGTAGTATCTTATCTTTCTTTTAAAGTGCCCAGTGCCCACTTACTTAACTTCATAAATGGAATCTTATCTACTGCATAGTTCTGGGGTTCCATGTAGTAATTTTTAGGCAGTTGAGCCTCTTCCTTTATAATTTTTTTTTTGTTCTACTACTCCTTATTTTCAAATAATAAGAGAAAAATATTATCCTACGGCCTCCACACAATAGTAGTAGTAATAAATAAGAGTGAGTATTGGCCTATAGTTGGAAAAAAAACTAGTCAGTAAAAGTCTGCAAAATCATGTGCTACTATTTTGTTTGTCAGGGAAAACTCTTCTGACCTGACAAACTTAGTGTATGATCCAAGACACAATTATATGGCACTCCAAATATTAAATATTTTATATAACCAACCAACCAACATCATTTTAAATAAAAATTTTAAAACCATGGCATCACCTTTTTTTTTATAATTATTTTAATACAATATTTAATATTACTACAGTACTATTACACTAATGTTACGCTTGAATTCAAGTAACATAATGAAATTTCGTGAAATAATTTTAAAGTATATTAAGTAGTACATAATTAATTGTTTTTCTGTATCGATCAGGTTGGACAAAATTACCTTGACACCATCTATCTGTTAAGGTTGGAAACTAATTATATAACTAGGGTAGTATAATTACCTTGACACCATCTATATGTTAAAAGTACCAAATATTTAGTCTAGTCAAGTATAGTAGTAGTATAATTTAGTACCAAATATTTGGTTTGTTTGCTTGGGGACTGTTAGTATAATTTAATACTTAATCATGTCTACAGTACCTTGTATGAACTGTTAGTATAATTTAGTACGAAATCATGCCTAAAGTACCTTTTATTATCATGATTTTAAAGTTATTTGAATGCCTAAAGGTTTCTTTTGCCTACATGTGGACTGTTTATGAAATTATAGTCAAATCTATGCTATCTGAGAACTATACTTATCGCAAGATCGCCTATGGGTAATAGTTAGGCTTTTCTTCACATTACTTATACTTATATGCAAGATCGCCTACATGTGGACTCTTGGTTTGTGTCTTGGGTGCCTATAAATGACCTTATATACATGCCGTCGTGCATGTGGCTAGTCCATATTACAGGGGAGACTCTGGCAAAAAAATTTTATTGGTCGGGTAGTTGCGAACATTTATACTATTAACGAGCCTATTGGTGATCCACTAGAGCCTATTAAGGGGATGTTGGAGCTGATGGGCTGGGCTTGGGGCCGCGAGGCCACGCTAAGCTTATCCAAGCCTCACGGGTTCAAGCCAAGCTTGGTTGTTAGAAACATTAAGCGAAAATAGACGATCTTGAGGGCTGTTAGTGCAATGAGAGAAGGTAACTAGACACACTTGGTCAATAAAGAGACTGTTTTGGCTATAACAGAAAAACAAGGGTATTTAATACTTATGTATACAAGAATAAAGCTACAAAATGTTATAAAAGCTATAAATTGCTCAACCAAGTTGTGATTATCCAAAAACATAAAAGATTATAGAAAGGGACCGTGAGGGGTATAATCTTAAAACATGTTAGGCGCCTTAGCACACTAGTTGATATGAATGAATCTCCAAGATACTCAAAAGTTGTATAAATGAGTTAGCAAACTCTGATATAAAGTTAGCATGAATGAAAAACCTTACGTATTCACTTACAATAAACAATAAAAATAAATTTAAAATAAAATAAAATAAAATAACATGATATAATATAACTATTAAACTAAGTAGCATTTACTTAGTTTCTCATACTAAATTTAATAACATTTAAAGTTTCTCATACTGCTTTAATTTACCTTCATTCGTTAACATCAAGTATGCTTAAATGTTAATTATATGCTTACAAGTATACTCAAGTCATATGATTACAAGTATGCTCTCAAATCATATGCTTACAAGTATGCTCTCAAGTCATATGCTTACAAGTATGCTTAAATGTCATTCATATGCTTACAAGTATGCTCAAGTCATATGGTTACAAGTATGCTCAACTCATATGCTTACAAGTATGCTTAAATGTTAATCATATGCATGCTTACAAGTATGCTCAAGTCATATGGTTACAAGTATGCTCAAGTCATATTTAACATTTATAATGTTGTCTGTAGTAGGTACCGTGGAATCATGGACCTCTATTCAGACCTTAGTTGGATGACACGACGAAAGTCAAGTGCCCAGATATAGTGTTACAAATTTGAATTTAGAAATTTGGTTGCCAAGTGTTTTTAGAGTATCGTATAGTCACCCTAAATGTATGAATGGTAAGTCGCAGAATCGATGTCCATGTTTGAAGTGTAAGAATATAAATTATATGGATGAGACATTGTAAACTATCATTTACTTGTTTCGGGTTCATGAAAAATTACGAAAGAATCTTTGGTGGGCACATGGGCGGAGAAGAGATGGTGGCATCACAAAAGTACACAATTCGGGTAGTAGTACTCATCGAATGAATGAAATGGTTCATGATATTGCAGGGCCAGATTTTGATTGGGAACAAGGCAGAGATCAACCTATGAATTACGATGCCAAAGACTTCTTTAAGTTGTTAGGACGAGGGTATGAAGCCATTGTGGCATGGTTGCACCAAACACAAGACATTGTCTGCAGTTGGCGACATTACTTAACATCAAGGTTGATCACAACATGAGCCATGAGTGTTTTGAGTCGCTCTTGAAGGCCATTAAGAGTATGTTGCTGACGGTGAAAAATTACACAGTAACTATTACTTTTGTAAAAAATGGTGAAGAAGTTGGGTCTTGGATACCAAAAGATCGATCGTGTCCCAACGATTGCATGTTATTTTATAAGGAAAATGAACAAATGACAAGGTGCACGTTTTGCAGTCATGATCGGTTTAGGCCTAATAAAGAGGGTGTGACTACAAAAAAATCAAGTATACCGTTTAAGATTCTAAGGTATTTTCCAATATCACATCGGCTAAAAAGATTGTACATGTCTTGAAGAATTTGAAACATATGAGTTGGCATGCAAAATCTCTAGCTAAAGATGGAGAACTAAATCATCCCGCAGATGGGCAGGCTTGGAAAGATTTCAACTTAGCACATCCTGGGTTTGCATTGGAACCTAGAAATTTGAGGCTTGGATTGTCCACCGATGGTTTCAATCTGTTTGGCCACTCAGCTGTTCCGTACTCATGTTATCCTATGATTGTTACTCCGTACAACATGCCTCATTGGATGTGTATGAAACAGCCATACTTGTGTCTTTCACTCGTGGTTCCTGGTCCTAAGAGTCCTGAAAAGAACTTAGATGTTTACTTGAGACCTCTTATAGACGAGTTGAAGGTATTGTGGGAGGATGGAGTACAGACTTGGGATGTTTCAATGAAAACAAATTTCAACCTTAGGGCGTGATTATTATGGGACTATAAGTGACTTCCCGACTTATGGTATGTTAGCCGGATGGAGTACACACGGAAGTTGGCTTGTCCATATTGTATGGAGCATACAAAAGTCGTTTAATCTATCAAAAGGTCGAAAGCCTTGTTGGTTTGGTTCGTCATCGTCGGTTCTTCTGCGGTAGATCACCCGTTTGAAGAAATAGAGAACACTTCAGGAAAGGGAAAGTAAACAATGATATGCCTGCACCGCGATTGTCGGGAATGGAGATGCGAGATCGTGTGATGAGATTGCTGGTTATCCCATTTGGTAAGATTGATGCCACAAACATAATCAATGGGTTTGGCGAATCTCATAACTAGGTTCGGAGAAGCATCTTTTGGGAACTGCCTTATTGGTCTACAAATTTGATTCGTCATAATCTAGATGTGATGCATATTGAGAAGAATGTGTTTGATAATGTGTTTAACATTGTGATGAATGTTACGGGGAAGACAAAAGATAACAATAAGGCACGTTTGGACATGAAAGATATTTGTAAACGTCCGGGATTAGAACTTTATGAATCTCCTAATGGTAAGATTGTCAAACCGCATGCAAGGTACACATTGTCCAAAAAAGCAAGTTGAAGATGTGTGCACATGGTTTAAGTCTCTGAAACTACCAGATGAATATGCGTCAAACATTGCAAGGTGTGTTACGGGTGGGAAATTGCAAGGGATGAAGAGTCATGATTGTCATGTGTTCATGGAGAGACTCATGCCTATATCATTTCGGGATCTGCTTGATAAACCAATGTGGGATGCTTTGACGGATCTTAGTCGTTTCTTCAAAGACTTATGTTCAAAATCATTAAATGAGAAGGACATGTCTATACTTGAGAAGAACATCATAGAGATCACGTATAAACTGGAAAAAATATTCCTACTTGGTTTTTTTGACTCCATGGAGCATTTGCAAATCCATCTTCCCTATGAAGCTCTTGTTGGGGGTCCAGTTCAATATAGATGGATGTACCCTTTCGAGAGGGTGATGGAAACCTTAAGAGGAAGGTGAAGAATAAAGTTTATGTCGAGGGGTCGATATGTGAGGCATACAGTTTCGATGAGATATCTACGTTTGTCTCAGGCTATTTTTCGGACGAAGTCTTGACAAAGGCCAATCGAGTATCGAGACATGATGATGGGAGAAATGTTGAACTAAATGGTCGGCTCTCTGTATTTTTGGTCTATCGGTAGCTTTTATGGAAAAGAGAAGCGCGTATATCCTCTCTCTGAGCAAGAATTACATCTTTGCATACGATACTTACATAATTACATTCTTCTCAATTACAAGGAGATTGATTTATTTATAGAGGTACATATGTAAACTTGATAATTTATCTTTTAAGTTGAAAATTTATTCCAATATGTTAATGTTTATAACATGGTATAGATTGTGCGATGACGAGTTAAAAGTGAAGTATCCCAAGATAATCGATAAAGATATTCAAATCAATCGGGATAAAAATTTGCACTTTGGCTAAAGGATAAAGTAAGTTCAATTTTTAAGCACGTAGAATATATATATATATATATATATATATATATATATATATATATATATATATATATACTCCATGTTAACTATGACTTCATTTAATAAGATGGAGTTTTTGTAGGCTTTGATTGAGGATCAACGATTAGGCTAATGTACAAGTCCTAGCTATGGGACTTGAGACAGGGACCAAGTCGTACCGAATGGTTATAAAATAAATGGTTGTGAATTTCACACAAAGGCATATGGGCGCGGTAAAAGAACAACGAACTCTAGAGTGTGTGTCCAAGGAGATTGTTACAATGAGCTTGGTCGTGCCTTTTATTGGGAGTTGGAGGAAAGAGTAGATTTTTCGTACAAGGGCACATACGGGGGTCATATTCACTTGTTCAAGTGCCGTTGATTTGATTCATAAAAAGGGATACGTGTTGACAAACATGGAATCGTCGATATTGACCTCCATAGGTCTGCGTACTCCAACGAATCGTTTGTTTTACCAACTCAAACAGTACAAGTATACTACACTCCTAGTCCTGTTAGGAAAAGGGATAGACCGCCTACAGATTGGCAAGTTATAATTCATACTCCTACGCGTAGTCGTGTAGAATTAGTTGATGGGGAGATTTACCAAGAGCAGATGCTTCATAGTCAAACTATAATAAATGTGGAGGACGACAATGAAGTAATCCAGTTAGATGGTGGAGATGAACCACATGAATTAGATCCTGAATCAATACTTGTGTCAGATGACATTGATACTGAGGAAGAAGAGTTATTGACTGAATCTGACACTGAATCTGAAGCAAATGATGGTTATGAATCTGCAACACGTATACAAGATGATTCTGAATCAGACATTGACACTTGAACAAATGAAATGTATGTTTAGCATTACTTATTTTTTATATCATTGTCATGTTTATGTACTAAACTATTTAAATGCAATTTTTGTTTATTGTCATTTTATATTCATATATATACATGTTTATATCACTGTCATGTTTATGTACTAAACTATTTAAATGCAACTTTTGTTTATTATCATTTTATATTCATATATATACATGTTTATATCATTGTCAAGTTTATTGTCATATATACATGTAATCAAATATGACTCATAATAACATCTTGAAATTTGTAATATACAGATGGCTTCTAAAGCAGCGCATAAAAAGCGCGGCTTGGGTGGGGGGCCTAATCATGTGCCCAAGACCCCTACTAATCCGGATGATCGGATTCTTATTCAGATTCGCCCTCCTCCGAATAACACTTACATCCCGCATAAATCATTTATATATAAGCATTTAAGATTCCATTTATACAAGATATATAGAACTTAGATGTAAATTGCTTTAATATATCTACTTATCGTTGATGTAAATTGATGTTAATATGCTAATTGATGTTAATTATAAAATTCATTTATAATGTATGTTTGTTAAAACTAAAATTCATGTATAATTTTATATTGGTAATGTTTTTATTGATGTTATATTGGTAATGTATATGGGTTTGAATTTTTTACTGCTTTAATTTGCATTCAATCGTTATTGTTTGTGTCTTGGGTGCCTAGAAATGTCAATATATGCATGCCGTCGTGCATGTGGCTAGTCTATATTATAGGGGAGACTCTGGCGAATTTTTTTAAAGTATTATAAGTATAAGTTTGAAAAATGTTCATAAGTATTATAACTTAGATGTAAATTGCTTTAATATATATACTTATTGTTGATGTAAATTGTTGTATATTATAGTGATTTTTTAGATAATAAGATCGTCAAGTGCATATCACAAATTGTGTTTACGTAATCGGCCTACACACTATGATTACGTTATGGTAGACACCTATCACCCACAAGGATCTTTGTTTGATGAATTTGAATTTCAAGTATGTTTTTTTAATTATGATGAGATAATATAATATTCAAAGGATAATTGTTTAGTAATGTTATTATTGTTTTTTATTTGCGAAAATGGTATAGATGGGAGGACGCTTGAGCTTCAGTGATACTGAGACATTATTACAGCGCGTGTCGCGCGTCCGCACTAAAAGACAATTTGAACAAAGAAAGACAAAAAGCCTTTCACAATGCCGAGATCGACCATCCAGTCCAGGGAAAGGATTACATGTATGAGCATAGTCCCTGGTGGTGCACCCAGTCCATATGGGCTGAGATGTGTACCCAATGGAAAGCTGAGAGCTGGGTGAAAAGACGAAAGATTGCCGCCACCAATAGATCATCGGGTGTACCCGATGGCGAAAAAAGCTAAAAGGACATATAAGGGCTGGCAAATATTTCACGATTCAAGACATATCTCTGCCAGAAATGTTTTATAAGTTTTAATATGTTTACAATCATGAATTGTAGAAAATATATCACATTTTTACTTAGTAATATTGTGCTATTTTTTGTATAGGATTCTCAGTCTCAAGATCAGCCTATCCATTGGCTGGATGTGTACGTAGCCACCCGTGATGGTCTGCCTGATGCTATCCAGATAACGGTAATAAATTTTAACAACTTGATCTTGTTTATCAATGTTTACAGAATTAATTTATTTTTAACTATTTAATTGTTAACATGATGATAGGATACTTATAAGCGTTTATTGAATGAGCGTTATCCTGAAGGCACCCCACGTCCGCCTATAAATCAAGAGTTGTGGGAGAGGGCGTCTATTGTGAAGAAGAACTACATTAAAGGTCAAGGACAACGAAGACGCCTATCCTTCAGTGGCTCAGGCTGCTCTTTTACCCAGTCTACACAGTCATCGAGCCATCCAACTGTTCATACTCCGGCTAACTGTGTGAGAGCTATATGTCGAGATCGAGATCTTCTGAAGATACTAGGCGGGCATCTGGGGGCTCTGAGTCCTGAGGAGTTAGCTGAAGCAGTAGTGGCAGCAACAACATCACAACATGGGGATGACAACGAGGTATAAAATCAATTTGTTGTATATATTGTCGTAATATACCAATATTAACATAGTTAGTATATATTTGTAACTTGTTTTATTATTTTGTTAATTATAGGGTGATCAAGGAGAAGCTAATCAAGACGCTGATGCTTGACGATCGATACAGCTGTGTTTTGTAGTTCTTTGAGAATTTTGTACTTTTATATTCATTCATGTTACTTAAACATTAGATTTGTTTATATTTATTCAATTCATATTGGTTTAAAGGTTTATATAGTTTTATACTAGTTTGGTGTATGTGTCGGTGGACGATTGATGTTTACATTGTTGTGAAAGATGTTTATATTGTTGTGTATGTGTGTTGGGATAAAGTAGGTACAAAACAGGTACAGGTTTTTTGGGAATTCTGCTAAACAACAAAAATCTGGTTTTTTAGTTTTTCAAATCGGCGACGCGTCGCGGTCATTGATATTCATTAGCTTGATTCTAAACATTTTAGGTATCGGCGACTAGATTTTATCGATTGACTATCGGTATTGCAATCGATCATGAGATAAGATATCTATGACCATTGCGATCATTGATAGACTATCATTGATAGACCATTTTTGGGAGGTCCTGACTGATTAATTCTCTTCTCTCTCTCTCTCTCTCTATATATATATATATATATATATATATATATATATATATATATATATATATATACGGAAATGATTAATAGCATGTATTTGTTATATATCAAAAAATTAGCAAATATCATCTCTACCTTTCATTACAATTATGAACGGCTCGAATTAAAAAAGATAATTTCACATCCACTAGTCATTTTAGCGGACTGAATTATTAGTAATTTTGGACGATTATGCCCCCAAAGGCCAGGCCAACGACAGTGAACCTAAGCAAAAAATCAACAGAGGCAGCAACATCAGTATTGAACTGATCAATCCTTGGCCCACACCAAACATCAGAAATAGACCTGGAAAACGATCGGGTCGAGCCAAAATAGTCCGAGTTTTGATGGGCTGATATTATGAGGCCCGTGGTCCAGGTTGGCCCGGCCCGCGGGCTTCTTCCTTCTTTTTTTTTTTGCAAAATCTTGCTACACCAGTTCAATGATGCATTTGTAAATTGAAGTCTGGTAGACTTGAATACTTGAGATTTATAAACAAATTCCTGCTTAATAAATAAAAACATACTATTAAAATAGACCCAACCAATGAGATCTTAAACTGCAGGCGATGATCTAGTCTGAGGTCCAATAAATTTTAAATTTTTAGTTCAACCTCAGCTCAGCTTTATGGGAGACTTTATACAATTTGGCTGGATTATTGTTAGGGGAATTCAATATTATATTCGTACTTGGCTTTCAAAAAAAAAATAAAAATAAAATCTTAAATTAATGTATTGGAATGTTGACTTTGATAAGGTAAAAATCATAAAGAAATAAAATAAAACTACATAACATAACTAATGGAAACATGTATGTACCCTCCGTCCACGTTATATTTTTATTTATGGAATCGAAGTTGACACATAATAATTTTATATAACTTTTATTATATTAATTATAAAAAAATATTGTATCAGCTAATGTAATAAAAAATTATAAAAACTTATGAATATAATATTTTTTATAACCAATGTAATAACAAGTTATAAAAAAAATAAAAGTAAAGAAACAATATATTGGAGATTGCATTAAAAACAAATAGTTGTTGTAGCTTAATTGGTTTGAACTCTTATTTATTTATTTATAAGTCTTGTGTTCAAGACTCAAATTCTAATCAGAAATAACCACAGATGTTGATGATGATGCTGATAGGTTACTATTTGCCTTTGCAACTGCTTGAATTGGTGCCTTATTTTTCTTTTGCTACAAACTCCTCTGCTTCTCCTTCCACACCTTCTTTGTTTCCCAATTTGCTGATGTTCTAATCACTGGTGGCACTGACACTTGTGGTGATGCTGCACATCCCAATCCCCTAAATGTTGCAGATGTGAAATTCTTTTTCTTGGGGTCATATTTTCACTGCTGCTTATGGGGTTAAAGGAGGAAAGAAGAAGGGAAGAAATGGGGGATTTGTGTTTCCTTGTGTAAGAGAAAAAATCAAAAATAAATAGGATGAATGAATATGTTTGTATCATTAATTAATTTTCATATATTTATATTTATACATAATTTTAGGACATGAGGAAAGAGCGTTCATAAATGTATCCTACCCCTCCACCCTCCATTTATTGTAGATTGTAAAAGTAGTCAACATTATAGCATCCATCCATATGGTTTGATTTTTTGTGTTTGTTCAATTTTGGCAAACGACAAGCTGTTTGTCACGTCATGATGAGTTTCTTTTATAAACGCGTAATAATATTACCATGTCATTATCTGTCACATATTTTACCCATTCGTTAAATCAAATCTATTTATTGAAATACCATCTCTATAAAGCTAGGTTATAGTTCTTGTACAACATTATTGTGTCTAGCAGTACCTTTTATATATCTATCTATTTTCCAATATCTTTGTGTATATGTATGATGTTGAACATGCAATTTGAAATATATATAGATTTTGCCAGATGAATATGTTTAGTGTAGAGGAAAGATACACTTGGAGTTAAAAGATATTGGACTTTAAGATTTTGTTGCCAAAATAATTAAGAAAGGAAAAGAAAAGATAAAAATGGGTCTTTTACAATAATATACAATATTTAGAAAGTAATTACACTATTAGTGCACTCATAAAATATTTACATAATTAATATACTTTCTATATTTATTTACAATATTAGTGCAATTAGGATTCCTTAATTTAGGGAATTAGTATAGGATTCAATTCATAATAATAAGGAAACTTAAAATCAAGGAGAAATAACTACCATAATTAATAATTCAAATTCAAATATCTTGGATCTAACAACAAAAACAAATTCAAATTCAAAAATAATAATTAAAATTCAAATATTCAAAGTTTGTAACGTCGTCTTCCTCCTCCCCTTCGGCCAAGCTTGAACACCTTGAAGATGTAGATCTGAGATCTTGAAGGTGTAGCCGCCATGGACGCTTAGATCTCCTCATCCATTACTACCTAACGCCATTATGATGAAGGTTAATTTAGTCCGTAAATTAAAAGGAGAAAAGATAAATTTTAATGCGGTTGGTATCCAAATATTTATCTGAAAGGTAACCATTTTAGTTTTGTAGGTAATCAAGAGAAATTTCGGTCAAGATTTGTAACCAAAACTTTCAAAGGTAACAATTTTAGTTTTTGTTGGTTACATTTGTATTAAAGTTTGGCTACCAATCGCATTTATGAAAAAAAATCTATAATAAATTTTTATAATTAATTGGTAACCCAATAAAAGCTGAATTGGTTACCTTTGTATTAAGTTTATTTACTAACTGCATTATAAAAAAAAAATCTATAATAGATTTTTTTTTAATTAATTGGTAACCCAATAAAACTGAATTGGTTACATTTGTATAAAGTGTTAGCTACCAACTGCACTATTAAATAAAAAAATTTATAATAAATTTTTTTAAAAATAAATTAGAAACCTAATAACACTGAATTGGTTACCTTGGTATGAATGTTTAGCTACCAACTATACTATAAAAAAATCGCAGCAACTGTACTATGAAAAAACCGCAGGTGGAGGATGACGTTAACAAGTTGGGACTGTCTAGGTTAATGGTGGAGGATGGCGTTAATGGTGGAAGAGGGCGGAGGAGAAGGGCGTTAATGGTAGAGGAGGGCGGAGGAGAAGGGCGTTAATGGTGGATGAGGGCGGAGGATGGGGACTGTCTAGGTTAATAGTGAAGGATGTCGTTAATGGTGGAGGAGGGCGGAGAAGAATGGCGGAGAAGAATGGCGTTAATGGTGGAGGAGGACGGAGGATGGCGTTAACAAGTTGGGACTGTCTAGGTTAATGGTGGAGGAGGGCAGAGGAGAAGACTGACAAGGACGAAGGAAGCGTGATTTTTATTAAGGAAAAAGAAGGTGTGCTATATAATTTACCTATTAATTACTTAATTTAAGGCAAAAAACACTTTTTCACCACTGTGGTTATAGTGTTTTAAGTAATTAGCCACTGTGCTTTTAAAATATTCAATTAGCCCACTGTACTTTTTAAAAATGTTCAACCTAGTCGACCAAAATTCTTATCTTATTGAGCCACCGCTTTTTAAAAAATGCATTGGCCCAATCGTGGTTTTAAAAATATTTTATATTTTATTTTCTTTCTTTTCTTTACCTAAATATTTATAATATGTATAATATTAATAAAAATTAATATTATAATATTTATAATATGAATGTTTTATTTAAAAATAAAAATAAAAATACTTTTATGTTTTAAAATACTTATAATTTTTTAAAAATAAAAATATTTTTATGTTTTATTTTTTCTTTTTCTTTACCTAAATATTTATAATATATATAATATTAATAAAAATTAATATTATAATATCTATAATATGTATGTTTTATTTTAAAATAAAAATAAATACTAATATATATTAGTTTCATATCTCTTTTCCTTTCTTTTAATAATTATTTTTATTTTAAAAATTAATATTAATATATATTTTAATGATATAAAAAGGTAAGTACATGATTAACATAAAATAGAAATAAAACAAATAATCAATTTGGGTAAGAATTAATTTTTAAAATAAAATAATTATTAAAAGAAAGAAAAGATAAAAGGAAAAAATTTTATAAAAAATGAATTAAAATATTTATTTTAATTTTATTATTATTTTAATTATTATTTTACTACATAATGATTTTATTATTTTATTTTTTTGTTTGAGAAGAAAAAATTATAAAGAAAATCCATTAAAAAATTATTTTGTTGCCACATAAGGATATACTATGTAATTAAGCATATGCCACATAAATTTTTTTTTTCAAAAAAGACACGTAAGAAACTCTTGTTGATTTGTTAATGGCAGTTACAAAAAATGGACGGAATGAGCCGATTGAATATTTTTAAAAAGTACAGTGGGCTAATTGAATATTTTAAAAGTACAATGGCTAATTGCTTAAAATACTATAATCACAGTGGCGTAAAAGTACTTTTTGCCCTTAATTTAATAAGCAATATTAATCCCCTAAATTAAGGAATCCTAATTGCATACTAATTCCCTAAATTAAGGAATCCTAATTGCACTAATATTGTAAATAAATATAAAAGTGTACATATTGTGTAAATATTTTATGAGTGGACTATTGTTGTAATTATTTTTAAAAATTTAATAGAATATGTAATTGTACCTAAAAAAATTGATATCTAGATAGAAAGTTAATGGATTGAACGAAAAAGGCTAAATGACACTTCTATTTTTTTTAAGTTGTAACTCATTTTTAAAGTCGTTTTTAAAGTTCATTTTTCGTCAATTAAGTCTTTAAAGTGACATATTTTGGCGTTTTTGATCCTTTTACCCGATTTGGTCCCAATTAAATTTACCCATTTTGACCAAATTTTGACTACTCGACTCGGTTTGACCTGAGCCCAATTTCACCAATTTAATTTTTTAAAAATTAAAAAGTTTTAAAATATTATTTTTAATATTTTAAAATAAAATATTATTTTTAAAATAAACTATTATTTTTAAAATAATAATTTATTTTAAAATAAATTTTTTGTTATAAATTGATAAATAAAACAAGATGTATATCAAAAAAAATGTATATTGATAATCTTTTGTATTCAAGTGGTCATCCACAATTCATTTGGTATTTACAAAGATAGTGTGTCTCTCACTATTCTCTCTATACTCTTGGTTGCCACTTCTCCTTATTCTCCTCATATACCGTAAAATCCCTATTTAGGAATACTCTATATAAGAATAACTCTATAATATTATAAAAAATTTGGTCCCAATTTGGGCCGCTTATAAATAGGAATAATCTCTAAATTGTAATATGTTATATACTTTTTAAGTCCCAGTATTAAGAAACTATACCTATATATAGTAATAATTTCATATATATATATATATATATATATATATATATATATATATATATATGAGAGAGAGACAATATTAATTTTAAAAGACTACATTTTCTATAAAAGACTACATTTCCTATAAAGACTACATTTTCTATAAAAGATTATATTTTTCTATAAAGGACTATATTTTCCTATAAAAGACTACATTTCTAAAAAAACAAAATTTTTCTATAAAAGACTACATTTCCTATGAAAGATTACACTTTCCTAGTTTGAAAATCTAAATAATTTATGTTTTCTTTAACTTTGAATAAATATTTTTTGAATAATAATTATTAGGGAGTTCTTATTGATATTTTTGTTAAAGTGGATATTTTTGGATGTTCGAAAAATATTTTGTACCAATACCTCTATTTAGTAATAACCTCTCAATTAGAATATAAATAGTTTGGTCACAAATCTATTCCTAAATAGAGGTTTTACTGTACTTCTTCTATCTAATGTAAATATATATAGGCATGGGGGAGAGAGGAAAAGGTAAACCTTTTCATCTACCAATAACTGACAAAGATTAATAAGGAGGGAACTTTTCATTTTCCAAACTTTCCATTTTTCTCATTCGCTCTTTTATTTCTAACACTCTCCCTTGGATGACCACTTTCAAAGAATATGCCTCGTTAAAAATCTTACCAAAGAAAAACATGTGGGAAAAAAAATTGACTAAGAAAAAGAGTTCAATATTCTTGAAGAACTTCTAGTGCCTTAAGATTGTTTCATTAAAACCTTGCAAAAGAAAACTCAGTGGAAAAAGGATATTAACAAATGAAAAAAAGTACAATCAGCACATATATATGATTTTTACTCCTCATGAGAGCATAGAATTTTTATTATTCATGATAAAAATATCCAGAAACGATTTTTACCGTTGGAATAAGAGCAAGTTATGTTCCAGAAACTGCAAAATTGTCGGTAGGGTACTAAATCCGTCCATGAGTACATAGTAGAATTTCAAAGGTTAACGGAACGTACTGGATTACAAGAGTCTGCAATTCTGAAAGCGTCTAGGTATTATGAAGGCCTAAAACAGGGTATTAAGGAGAAAATTGGAGTACGGACAGTGCTTAGTGTTGAGGATGCCAGGAATTTGGCCTTGAAGGCTAAAATTATACTGCAGGAGAAACCACGCTTTGAAATTGTTCGCAGAAACTATCCAAAAGGAGGACAAAATTTTGGGGATAAGAATCGTGGTTGGAACAGTCGGCAGAATCCTGTGTTTCAAACTCCCCAAAATCATCAAGGACGACAGGTTCAACGTGATCGGGTTGTGACGGAAAAGGCCCAAGGAAAACAGCCGATGGGGCACGAAAAGGCACCTAACCCATATGCCAAAAATTATTAGGATAAGTGTAATAAGTGTGGTGGATTGGGACATACATCAGTAGATTGTAGGAGACGGACCGTTAACATTGTTAACCATGATGAGGAAATGGAAGATAATGAGGAATATGAGAATGTTTGTGAAGCTGAGGGAGAAGATGTCGATTATGAGGCAGAAGAACAAATGTATGTCTTGAGGAAACTGTTTTTGACCCCAAAACCAGCAGAGGAAACCCAACATCATAGACTGTTCCAAACAAGGTGTGTCATTCTCGATAAGACTTTTTGATTTAATTATTGATAGTGGCAGTAGGAAAATATTATTGGTAGGGAGGTTGTTGAGAAGTTGCACCTGCCAATAGAGAAGCACCCTAGCCCTACTCAATTGGTTGGATTAAGTCTGTGGGCAAAGTTAAGGTAGCTGAACGTTGTAAGGTTTCATTTTCAATTGGTAAGTAAGTAGACACTGTTTATTATGACATCATAGATATGGATGCTTGTCATGTTTTATTTGGGCGTTCGTGGCAATATGACACTAAAGCGCAGTATTCGGGAAGGGAAAATTTCTACCGAATTGAGAAAGATGTTGTACGGTATACCTTGTTGCCACTGAAAAGAAATTCCAACCCAAATCTTCTAAAGTGGAGGGGAATACATGCCTGACAGTAGCACACACCCGCAAGGAGTTCCTGACAGATATGAAGGAAACGGGTAATTTATTTTGTATGGTTGTGAAGAACGTGATGAAAGGGAAATCGAAGGAAATTGAAATACCTGCTACAGTTAGCCTTTGTTGGCTGAATTCAGTGAGATCATGCCGGATGAACTACCGAATGAACTGCCACCCATGAAAGATATACAACACCACATATACTTAATTCCTGGTGCAAGCTTGCCAAATTTGCCTCATTATAAGATGAGTCCGAATGAGAATGAGATCCTGCAAGAGAAGGTGGAAGAGTTACTGGAAAAGGGGCATATAAAGAAGAGCATGAGTCCATGGGATGTTCTTGCTTTGTTTGTACCTAAGTCAGACGGTAGTTGGCGCATGTATGTGGACAGCAGAGCGATCAACAAAATTACAGTCGAGTACAAGTTCCCAATTCCACGGTTGGATGACATGCTTCATCAGTTGTATGGTTCGAGGGTGTTTACCAAAATTGATCTGCGCCGTGGCTACCACCAAATTCGCATACGCCCCGGAGATGAGTTGAAAACAACTTTCAAGACTAAGGATGGGCCGTTTAAATGGTTCGTTATGCCTTTCGGTTTGAGTAATGCGCTCAACACTTTCATGCGTGTTATGAATCATATAGTAAGACATTTTATTGGGCGATTTGTTGTGGTCTACTTTGATGATATCCTGATTTACAGTAGATCCAAAGAGGAACATCTTCTGCATTTACGGGAAGTTCTAACAGTCTTACATCAGAACCAGTTATATGTGAACCTTAAGAACTGTAGCTTCATGACAGATAAGTTGTTATTTCTAGGTTTCATAGTTAGTTCCGAAGGGACACATGTGGATGAGGAAAAGGTTAGAGCCATTCGTGATTGGCCTGTTCCGAATACAGTTAGTGAAGTACGTAGTTTTCACGGACTGGCAACCTTTTACAGGCGTTTCATCAGAAATTTCAGTAGCATTACGGCGCCTATTACGGAGTGTTTGAAGAAGGGAAAAATTAATTGGGATGAAGCTGCCAATAACAATTTTGCGGAGATAAAGGAGAAATTAAGTACAGCTCATGTGCTTGCGTTACCGAATTTTGATAAACTGTTTGTGGTACATTGCGATGCTAACGGGGTAGGTATTGGTGCTGTTTTGTCCCGCGAGAAGAGGCCGGTAGCATTTTTCAGTGAAAAGTTGTGTGTGGCTCGGCAAAATTGGTCAACGTACGACAAAGAATTCTTTGCAGTTGTCCGAACGTTGAAGCATTGGGAGGACTATCTGATTGTTAAAGAATTTGTGTTGTATTTCGATCATTAAGCTTTGAAATATCTGGGAAGTCAGAAACGTATTACTTCAGATATGCATGCTCGGTGGTTTACATTCCTTCAAAAGTTTACTTTCGTCTAGTGCATAAAGCGGGTATACAGAATAAGGTTGCAGATGCTTTAAGCCGTCGAGTGTCCCTACTCGTTACCCTCAGCCATGAAATAATTGGTTTTGAGTACTTGAAGGAGTTGTACGAGGACGATCCGGATTTCTCTCAGATTTGGCGACAGTGTCTTTGTTGGGACAAACGAAAGCACAATGAGCAAAAAACAAGAATTTATCAAGGATATTGATTAAACTAGACTTTTATTAGAAGAATGATGAGAGCAATAGACTTTGCAGGGCTGCTGCTCCTGCAGAACATATTCTTATATTATTGACTGCTAGACTTCTTCTTTTTTTCAATATTTCACGGGTTACATCAATTTCCTATTTAATCTAGGAGTGGAGTATTCTAGAATAAGACTTCAATACTCTTGAGAATACAAAGACACTTATAGAACTCAGCAACCTTAATAACTATAATTAATACTGCTTCTAGAAATATGAGATTACATATTACTTTCTAACACCCCCTCTTAATTTGTAATCTTCAATTCGTTCTTGAACTTCTCAAATTTCTCCCTTGTGACTGGTTTGGTTAGAGCATCAGCTGGCTGATCGTTAGTGCTAACAAATTCCATGCAAATTTCTCCTTTGCTCACCAAGTCTCTGATGAAATGATAACGGAGCTCTATATGCTTAGAGCGAGCATGAAAAACTGGATTTTTTGCCATTGTTATTGCTGACCTGTTGTCACAATAGATTCTTGTAGGTTCATTTTGCTTTAGCTGCAAATCATTCAAAATTCTTCTAACCAAACTGCTACACATGCACAATCGGTCATTTAATGTATTACCTTCCGATGATAACGCCATATCGATTTTTGCTTCTTTGAACTCCATGATATCACATTTGAACCTAGGCAAAAAAAGATAACTTTGGTGTGCTCTTTCAATCATCAAGAGAACACCTTGAATCGCTATCAGTATATCCAACAAGCTTGAAATCTTTTTCTTTCACATAAGTGATCCCATGTTTTTTTTTTGTCCTGTAGATACCTTAAGATTCTTTTTTTCAGCAGATAATGAGACTTTGTTGGCTTATTCATGTATCTAGAAATCACACTCCTTGAATGCATTATATCGGTCTTGTGTTGGTGAGATAAATCGAGAGAGCCAACCAAGCTTCTATAAAGCTTATCATCAACTCTTGGTTCTCCATCATTTTGTTGCAACTTTTCATTTAAAGCCGTAGGCGTAGCAACCTTTTTGCATTTTTCCATTTGAATTTTTTTAAGCAAATCTTTTACATACTTTTCTTGGGAAAGAAAAATATGCCCTTTGCTTTGTTTCACTTGAATTCCAAAAAAATATCTCATAAGACCCAAGTCAGTCATTTCAAACTCATTCATCATATTTTTCTTGAAATCTTCGAGCATTTTCATATTTGAACCAAAATAGATCAAATCATCAACGTATAAAGAAACAAGAAGAAAGTGCAGCCTTACGTCTTCACATACATGAAGGTTCACTTGGGCTCATCTTGAATCCACTTTCTTTGGAAATAACCATCAATTACATTGTTCCAAGCTCGGGGCTTGCTTTAGGCCATACAAAGCCTTTCGAAGCCTATACACTTTGTCTTCTTTTCCTTCTACTTGGAAACCTTGAGGTTGCTCAACATAGACCTCTTCCTCCAACTCACCATTTAAAAAAGTAGATTTTACATCAAGTTGAAACACTTTAAACTCCAATTGAGCTGCCAAAGCAAGAACAGTTCTTATTGTTTCCATCTGAGCTACCGGTGCAAACGTCTCGGTGAAATCTATGCCAGGTTGTTGTGAGTAGTCTTTCGCGACTAATCTGGACTTGTGCTTTTGAATTGAGCCATCTTCGTTGTACTTTGCCTTATAAACCCATTTTAATCCAATGACATTCTTCCCTTTTGGCAGATCCATAAGCTCCCAAGTTTTGTTCTTTTCAATCATAGAGATTTCTTCTTTCATGGCTTTAATCCATACATTATTACTTGCTGCTTCTTCAAAAGTGTGAGGTTCACATGAAAAAAGAGCAAATTCACATGATTCATAGACATCTTGCAAAGATCGTACCTTTCTTGGAGGTGATTCCGAATCGGAATGATCATGAATTGATGATGGAATTCTAGAGGAACTTCTTGTTACTTCATGCTGCAGGTTGCTTTCTTGATTTGCATCTTCTTGAAAAGATGATGATTCTTTAAATTCGTATGACTTTTGATCTTGAGAAGAATCATCCTTCCACTCCCAAGCTGCCATTTCATCAAAGATGACATCTCTAGATACTACAAGCTGATTTGTCTTGGGATTAAGCAGTCTAAAACCCTTAGACTCATCACTATAGCCAATAAACACGTACTTTTCACCTTTCTTGTCAAACTTGTCCATGTTGTGTGATGTGTTCATGCCATAAGCAATGCATCCAAAAACTTTAAAGTGGTCAACAAGTGGCTTCCTATTATTCCATGCCTCAAATGGAGTTTTGTTTCGAACTGCTTTTGTAGGGGATCTATTAAGAATATAGATAGAAGTATGAATAGCTTCAGCCCACAGATTGTTTGGAGGCCTTTTTCCTTGCAACATACTACGAGCCATCTCAACGATAGTGCAATTCTTTCTTTCCGTCACACTGTTTTTGTTGCGGACTTCTACTTACAGTGAGCTGCCTTTGAATTCCATTCTCCTTGCAATAATTCATGAATGGTGTGTAAATAAATTCTCCACCACAATCTGTCCGTAAAGTTTTCATTTGACATCCACTTTGCTTTTCTGCTAGAGCTTTGAATTGAAGAAAAATTGAGAAGGCTTCTGACTTTTCATTTAAGAAGTACAACCACATCATTCTTGTATAGTCATTAACAAAGAGAATGAAATATCTCTTATTGTTGAGAAATGGAGTCCTCATAGGACCACATATGTCAGAATGCACCAACTCTTCCATTATTCTCTATAGCAGGCAATCCAACCACCATAATTTTTTTCTTTCAACAATTTCATACCCCTGTAATTTAAATGCCCATATCTCAAATGCCACAAGTAGGATATATCTAAATTTTCACTTCTTAAAGCAAGGTTTTCCTCTATTGGTATGACAAGAGGAAACACCTTATTTTTAGACATTTCAACTTTTTCACATCGCTGTTATTTTTCTTGTCAACAATTTTGCATTTGCTATCATCAAAGATAACTTGATAGCCTTTGTTTAACAACTGACCAACACTCAAGAGATTTTCAGATAAATTTGGCACATAAAGAACATCAGATATCAATCTTTTGTTACCTCCTTTGGTGTGGACAACAATAACACCTTTTCCGAGAGATTTTTGTAACTTTCCGTCTCCAAGCTTTACTTGAGAAGTGAAGCTGTGATCAAGTTCTATGAAGAAGTCTTTATTTCCCGTCATATGGCTACTGCAACCGCTGTCTAAATACTATAAATTATGCGACTCACTTTCAGAAAGTAAGCAAGAGTAAAAAAGGTGTTCATTATCACTTTCCTTTATGAACTTAGCTTCATTTTGCTCCTTTTTGTTTTGAAACCAGCAGTCTCTTTGAGAATGATTAGGCATTCGACATCTTGTACATTTAAATCTGAAATCTCGGGATTCATGGTTAGATCTTTTGCAGATGATACACTGAGAATTTTTATTATTGAAACTTTGTTGTGAGCTTCCACTTCTTTCTTTCTTTGAGTTGTGACTGTAAGTTTTCTATCTTCTTCTTCTTCTTAGCTCCTGATTCATTCTTGAAAAAGAATTTTGATTTTTTTCTGTTGAATGAGACATGTCCTAGGAGTTGTTGGCCTTCTTTTCTAAAATTCTCAGTTTGGACTGAAAAGCTTGTTCCACATGTTGATGTGAGGACCTATTAATCCTCTGTTCATGAGCTTGTAGTGAACCTGTTAACTCATGAAAGGACATTTTGGACAGATCTTTGAATTCTTCTATGGCTGCGACAACATGATTAAATTTGGAAGGAAGACTCCTCAAAAATTTCTCAATCACTCTCTTGTCTTCAATGGTGTCTGTGACGCCCCCAAAATAGGTATACATCACCCATTCTGAGTTGTCAATACATGGTACAGAAACAACTACAACTTTATTATTACAATATATAAACTGTGAGTTTAAATACAGATATTGCCTTCTAGACAATATCTAAACTCAAATAAATCCTCATCACATTTATTGATACATTATTTTACAAAAATGGTGAGGACTACTAAACAACTCTCTCTAGAACCTTCATTCCATACCCGACTACTGCATTTCGCTTACATTCTCGCCTCCCGAGAAGAAAAATGGAACAAAAGGAAAAGGGTGAGCTCAACTAGCCCAGTAAAGAATATTATGACTAAGATAATATACAACAAATTATCATTAGTCTTCAACAGGGAAAAATCTAATAGAATACAATAGACAACAAGTTTTTAAATCAATATTCGCAGCGGAAATAATAATTCATTAGAAGAGTTAAGTAGAGAATGCAAACTACTATCTTCTATGTATGAATTTAAAAGTTCATCGTCTATTTTTTAATCCTTGTAATATCAATCAACATATATCTGGAATTAAATATTCATCTTTGCACTACAAGCCAAAGATATTCATCACTTAGTCATGTTCATCTAAACACTGCTCATCTTTTGCACTACGGCCAAAGATATTCATCGAAATCATTCATCTTTGCACTCACAGCCAAAGATATTCAATAATATCATCATTTAAGACCGAGGATGATAAAAATATTTTTAAAGAAACGAATCCAAAGGAAACAAAATGACAAGGATTAAGGATTAAGGATTCGTACTTTGTTTTATCCATGTCCAACAATACCTCCAAAATAATCATAGTGGTGTAAAATTCAAGAATGATCAAAACATGGATACAATCAAAGCTAGTATCCGAATAGATATTTTAAATGAAAGGAAAAATTTTTATTTTTTGATGAATAAGTACAGATTCGTGAATAAGATCAGATAATCGTGAATAAGTCAGTATACGTGAATAAGTAACTCAACACCAAAAGTTCCAAATTTGATAAAAACTTCAGATCAATATTTCAAAGATAATGATATTAAAGAAATAATATCATTACAAAAAAAATATCCCTTACCTCACAAAGATGAAGATTTAAATTGAAACACCTGGATATAAAGCTATGACTTGAACTTGCACCGTATAGCAATACTCAAAATATACTCAAAATACTCACAAGAATACGCTCGATAATATAGAGAGAGAAAACTTCAGTTTCTGGTGTGATTTTCAATTCTAACCTAAGCACCCTATTTATAGGAAAATGCTTAGAACACCAAAGTAGAAAATTTAATATAATATTAATATATATAAAAATTTTCCTACGCACACTCTTATAAACTGAAATCAGCTCATTTCAACAACCAACCAAGCCCACCAAACATATCAAAAACGTTTTTCTAATTTAAATTATTTTAAACTTCCAAAAATCAATTATTTCGGAGCTTCGAACTTCAATAATTCATAATAAATAGCCCTTTATCAGAAAAATTTGAATCTCACGAATTTTTATAGGAAATCCAATTCTCTACAACTTTGCAGAAGAAACTTTTTCCAAATTCCAAATGAAATTGACCAAAATCCACAAACCAAGCGATTTTACAAAAGTATAATCAAATTTCAAATAATAAATGGGGTCCACCGACATGTTTAACATGTTTTAAACATTTATTGCAACAAAAATACTCTTCCTCCTCGTATACTCATATATCCCACATTCGTTGTAAGAATATCGCCATTATTATATTATTAAAATAATATATTTAAATGAATTATTTTATCAGAAAAAGATAAAATATTAATTTTCAACAATTGTCACATTAAAAAATTTCTCCATCTATATCCACATAAAATTAATATTTTCCTCATTATATAAATCAATAATTAATTATTCACAAATAATATTACAGAATCACAATCTTGTGACCAGCCGCTCCTGTGAAAGAGGGGCTTTCCAATAAGAATTTCTCTTTCTTGGCGCAATTTAGGTGACCAACCCTCTCCTTGATGTAACTTTCTAGACATTGCCAATAATGTTATCTAATAATATTATTCAGATAATATGAATTATTGCTTCGATAATGAAAAATACCGTAATGACAATTATTAAAACAACAAAGAATATAAAATATCAACGCAAAGAATTATTAAATCAATAAAATCTTTGAGCGAATAATTAATTATCGTAACCATTATTGAGTAAAGCCTTCTTTACGTAAGAATCAATAATTGGTGCAATACCGCAGTGCTACTTGTGTTTTAACCAATTTAGTATTTTAACAAGATTAATCTGTAATAACTACGCCGTTGTTTTTAAACAACTTATATTTATCGCTTTCTTCATCCAATCGCTTTTACATTATGAGGCCCACAAAGACTACTACGCCATCATACGAATATTCCCCGACAAAGAAGAATATTCCACGACCAAACGAATATTCCCCGACAACAATGAATATTTTATAACCACTTGCTTATTTTGAAATATTTGCGTATTTTACCCATAACTATCCACATTAATCAAATCAACCCTTACTATTTCAAAATAATAAATAGAGAAAATTAAATTTCATTAATAATAAGTTGGGGTCTTACAACCTCCCCTCCTTATGAAATTTCATCCTCGAAATTAACGTACGTACCTGGTGTTTCGAAAAGGTGAGGATACCTCGCTTTCATTTCCGTTTCTAACTCCCATGTCATTTCCTCTATAGCATGATTCTTCCACAAAACTTTAACTCGTGGTATGACCTTTGCGCGTAGGACATGCTCCTTCCTATCCAAGATCTTGACAGTACCTCCTCATACGTTAAGTCTTCGGCTATCTCGTCGTGTTCTAACTCAATAACGTGGTTCGGTCTTTCACATATTTACTTAAGTACGGATATGTGAAACACATTATGAACACGAGACATACTGAGGTAACGCAAGTCTATAGGCTACATTTCCTACTTCGGTCAAGAATTTGAAATGGACCAATAAATCGTGGATTGAGCTTTCCTCTCTTCCCAAATCTTGTAACTCCCTTCCATGGAGCAACTCATGACAATACATGATCCCTATACTAAATTCCACGTCCTTTCGATGAAGATCCGCATAACTCTTTTTATAGATCTTGTGCCGCTTTATAAACGTTGTCGAATCATTTGGATCTTTTAGGTAGTCATATCATACGTAACTTTCGGGTCCCAACAATGTTGCTTCACCCACCTCATCCCAACATATTGAGAGCGACACTTTCGTCCATATAATGCTTCAAATGGAGCCACACCTATACTTGCACGATAATCTTTGTTGTTGTAGGAGAATTCCACCAATGGTAAATACTTATCCCAACCGCCTTGAAGTCTAGGACACGTAGTCTTAATAAATCTTCAAGAGTTTGAATAGTCCTCTCGATTGTCTGGTCTGCTTTGAGGATGGTATGCTTAACTAAATCGCAAATCCGTGCTCCATAGCTTTTTGCAAACTAACCCAAAATCTTGAAGTGAATCTTGGGTCACGATCCGAAACTATGGATACAGTGCATGCCATGCAACCTCACAATCTCATTCACATACATACTAGCAAGACGTTCAAGGAATAAATCTCCGTGACGTTAAGAAATGAGCGTACTTGGTTAATCTATCAACAATAACCCAAATAAAGCATTGATGCCTTGAGAAACCGTAGGAAGACCCGTGAATTTAAATCCATGGTAATGTGTTCCCACTTCCATTTCTAATCTCAAGTGGTTGCAACGGACCCTTAGGTACTAGATGCTCCACCTTTACACGTTGACAAGTTAAACACATTGAGATAAACTTTGCAATCTCTCTCTTCATATTGTTCCACCAAAATGTATGTCGAAGATCACGATACATTTTGGTACTTCCAGGATGGATTGCAAATGGTGCATTGTGTGCCCCCATCATAATCTTGTACTTCAAATCGAGTCGTTAGGAACACAAATTCTAGAGTGGACTCGAAGTATTCCTTCTTCATCAATTCTCGCTTCCGGAATAGCTCCATCTTGTACTTTCTTCTTAATACGCATCAGCTCCGGGTCGGTGGCTTGAGAAACCTTAACTTTTTCTATTCAAGTTGGCTTTATGCATATACTTGACATCATCGCACTCATTCCCGCATATGATCTTCTACTCAATGCGTCGCCCTACCACGTTAAGCTTTTCCAGGATGGTATTGAATAGTGTGGTCGTAGTAAACCAAAATAGGTATATAATTCATCACCCATTCCGAACTTGTCAATACACATGGTAACCCGTAAACAACTACAACTTTATTATTACAACAAGAAATCTCCTGAGTTTGAATACAAATATTATCTTCTGGAGCCCCAAAATATCTATATCTCAAATAAATCCTCATCACATTTATCGATACATTATTTTACAAAAAAAAGTGAGGACTACTAAACAACTCTCTATCTAGAACCTTCATCATTCCATACCCCGACTGGTGAGGACTACTAAACAACTCTCTCTAGCTATATTCTCGCCTCCCGAGAAGAAAAATGGAACAAAAAGAAAAAGGGTGAGCTCAACTAGCCCAAGAAGAATATTATGACTAAGATAATATACAACAAATTATCATTAGTCTTCAACAGGAAAAATCTAATAGAATACAATAGACAACAAGTTTTAAATCAATATTCGCAGCTGAAATAATAATTCATTAGAAGAGTTAAGTAGAGAATGCAAACTACTATCTTCTATGTATGAATTTAAAAGTTCATCGCTCATCTTTTATCCCCGTAACATCAATCAATATATATCCTGAATCAAATATTCATCTTTGCACTACGTGCCAAAGATATTCATCACCGGGTCATGTTCATCTAAACACTGCTCATCTTCAGACTACGGCCAAAGATATTCATCGAAATCATTCATCTTTGCACTACAGTGCCAAAGATATTCAATAATATCATCATTTAAGACCGAGGATGATGAAAAATATTTTTAAAGAAACGAATCCAAAGGAAACAAAAACGACAAGGATTAAGGATTAAGGATTCGTATTTTGTTTTATCCACGTCCAAAAATACCTCAAAAATAATCATAGTGGTGTAAAATTCAAGAATGATCAAAACATGGATACAATCAAAGCTAGTATCCGTAATAGATATTTTGGACGAAAAGAAAATTTTTCATTTTTCATGAATAAAGGTCAGATTCGTGAATAAAGATCAGATACGTGAATAAAGGCCGATACGTGAATAAGAATCTCCGACACCAAAAGTTCCAAATTTGATAAAAACTTCAGATCAATATTTCAACATAATGATATTGAAGAAATAATATCATTACAAAAAAAATAATATCCCTTACCTCGAAAGATCAAGATTTCTAATTAAAAACACCTGATATAAAGCATGACTTGAACTTGCACCGTATAGCAATACTCAAAATATACTCAAAATACTCACAAGAATACGCCGATAATATAGAGAGAGAAAACTTCAGCTTCGTGTGATTTTCAATTCTAACCTAAAGACCCTATTTATAGAAAATGCTTAAACACCAAAGCGTAAAATTTATTAAAATATTAATTTATTAATTTTTATTCCTACGCCCACATTTAGAGATCTGAATTCAGCCACTTCTAACACATGCAAGACCCACAATAATGACAAAAAACGTTTTTGTCATTTTAAATATTTTATACTTCCAAAAATCAATTATTTTGAGCTTCAAACTTCAATAATTCACAATAAATAGCCCTTTTGTCGTAAAAATTCAAACTCGCTTTTTTTTATATAGGAAATTCAATTCTCTACAACTTTGCGTAAGAAAGTTTTTCCAAATTCCAAATGTAAATTGACCAAAATCCACAAACCAAGCGATTTTACAAAGTTATAATCAAATTTCACCAATAAATGGGGTCCAATTTACATGTTTAACATGTTTTAAACATTTATTGCAACAAAAATACTTTTCCTCCTCAGATACTCATATATCCCACATTCGTTGTAAAATATCACCATTATTATATTATTAAAATATAATAATATATTTAAATGAATTATTTTATCGTAAAAGATAAAATTTCAATTTTCAACAATTGTCACATTAAAAATTTTCTCCATCTATATCCACATAAAATCAATATTTTCTCTCATCATATGAATCAATAATTAATTATTCACAAATAATATTACGTAATCACAATATCGACAACTGTGCGCCTCTCCTGAAAGAGGGGCTTTCCAATAAGAATTTCTCCTCATCAAGCGCAAGCAATTAGGTGACCAAACCTCTCCTGTATGTAACTTTCTAGACATTGCCAATAATGTTATCTAATAATATTATTCAGATAATATGAATTATTGCTTCGATAATGAAAAATACCGTAATGACAATTATCAAACAACAAAGAATATAAAATATCAACGCAAAGAATTATTAAATCAATAAAATACTCGAATAAGAATTATCGTAACCATTATCGAGTAGTGCCTTCTTCACGTAAGAATCAATAATTGGTGCAATACCGCAAAGCACCGTGTTTTAACCACCGAGTATTTTAAACAAGATAATCTGTGAATAACTACGCCTGTTATTTTTTAAACAACTTATATTTGTCGCTTTCTTCATCCAATCGCTTTCAAGCATGGGGCCCATACAAGATCATCAAGGCCATTGCATTTAATATTCCCCACAAAAGAAGAATATTCCACGACCAAACTAATATTCCCCACAACAATGAATATTTTATAACCACTTGCTTATTTTGAAATATTTATGATTTTACCCATAACTATCCACATTAATCAAATCAACCCTTACTATTTCAAAATAATAAATAGAGAAAATTAAATTTCATTAATAATAAGTTGGGGTCTTACAACCTCCCTCCTTATGAAATTTCGTCCTCTCGAAATCGACGACGACGACTGTGTTTCAAAAAAGGTGAGGATACCTCGCTTTCATTTCCGCTTCCAATTCCTGTGTCATTTCTCTATAAAGATGATTCCTCCACAAAACTTTAACTTGTGGTATGACCTTTCATGCAGTAGGACATGCTCCTTCCTATCCAAAATCTTGACAGTACCTCCTCATACGCTAAGTCTTCTATTATCTCGTCCCGGCTTCTAACTCTATAACGTGGTTCGGGTCTTTCACATATTTATTTAAGTACGATATGTGAAACACATTATGAACACGAGACATACTTTGAGGTAACGCGAGTCTATAGGCTACATTTCCTACTCGGCCAAGAATTTGAAATGGACCAATAAATCGTGGATCGAGCTTTCCTCTCTTCCCAAATCTTGTAACTCCCTTCCATTCCAGAGCAACTCGCAACAATACATGATCCCCTATACTAAATTCCACGCCCTTTCGATGAAGATCCGCATAACTCTTTTGTCGATCTTGTGCCGCTTTGTATACGCTTGTCGAATCATTTGATCTTTTCGTAGTCATATCGCATTTAACTCTGGGTCCCAACAATGTTGCTTTCACCCACCTCATCCCAACATATCGAGAGCTTACATTTTCGGCCCATATAATGCTTCAAATGGAGCCACACCTATACTTGCCTCGATAACCGTTGTTGTAGGAGAATTCCACCAATGGTAAATACTTATCCTAACCGCCTCTTGAAGTCTAGGACACGTAGTCTTAATAGATCTTCAAGAGTTTGAATAGTCCTCTCGATTGTCCGTCTGCTTGAGGATGGTATGCCAATCAATCGTAAACTGCGCTCATAGCTTTTTGCAAGCTAACCCAAAATCTTGAAGTGAATCTTGGGTCACGATCCAAAACTATGGATACAGTGCATGCCATGCAACCTCACAATCTCATTCACGCATATACTAGCAAGACGCTCAAGGAATAAGTCTCCGACGGCAAGAAATGAGCAGACTTGGTTAATCTATCAACAATAACCCAAATAAAGATTGATGCCTTGAGAAACCGTAGGAAGACCCGTAATCTAAATCCATGGTAATGTGTTCCCACTTCCATTTCGAATCTCAAGTGGTTGCAACGACCCTTAGGTACTAGATGCTCCGCTTTTACACGCTGACAAGTTAAACACATCGAGATAAACTTTGCAATCTCTCTCTTCATATTGTTCCACCAAAATGTATGTCAAGATCACGATACATTTTGGTACTTCCAGATGGATTGCAAATGGTGTATCAGTGTGCCTCCATCATAATCTTGTACTTTCAAATCGTAGTCGTTAGGGACACAAAGTCTAGAGTGGACTCAAGTATTCCTTCTTCATCAATTCTCGCCCTAATAGCTCCTTCTTGTACTTTCTTCTTCATACGATCATCACTCCGCCTGCGGGGCTTTGAGCAACCTTAACTTTTTCTATTAAAGTCGGCTCTACGCGATACTTGACATCATCGCACTCATTCCCCGCATATGATCTTCTACTCAACGCGCCCTACCACGCTCGCTTTTCCGTGATGGTATCAATAGTGTGGTCGTAGTCTTCAATAGCTCGAGCCAACGTCACGCCAGCATGTCGAGTTCTTTTTTGAGTGAAGAAATATTTAAGGCTTTTTATGGTCCGAATATATCTCCACTTTCTCCCCATATAGATAGTGCCTCCATATCTTTAAAGCAAAAACGATCACGCTAACTCTAGATCATGAGTAGGATAATTCCTCTCATACTCTTTTGTTGTCGCGAGGCATAGGCTATGACTTTCCCACGCTGCATGAGAGAACACATCCTAACCCTTTGCCTCAAGCATCATCAGAGATAACAAATCCATCCGAACCAGATGGTATTGTTAGAACAAAATAAAATAAGTCTCCTCTTAAGCTCTTGGAAACTTTTCTCGCATTCTTCGCTCCAAACGAATTTTGTATCCTTCCGAGTTAGTCGAAGTTAATGGAGTAGCGATTCGAGAAAACCCTTCCACTAATCTCCGATAATAACCAAATAAGACCCGTAAAGTTACGATTTCGGCCACCGACTTTGCTTGTGTTCCCAACTTTGATTGCTTCAATCTTCACGTCCACTTGATACTCCATGTTTTGACACCACATGCCCAAGGAATGCTACTTCCTCGCCGTAACTCGCATTTCTTCAATTTGGCATATAGTTTGTTTTCACGGGCCTTTTTGGAGTACCAAATTTTCAAATGGTGCTCATGATCTTCACGACTTTTGGAATATATGAGGATGTCATCAATAAAAACAACAACGAATCGATCCAAATATTCCTTGAATACTTGGTTCATCATATCCATGAAAGTCAGCAGGAGCATTAGTTAGTCCGAAAGACATGACTAAGAATTCATAATGCCCATACCGAAGTTCTCAAGGCGCTTTGAATATCCTCGCCTAATCTTCAAATTGATGATATCCGTAATCTAAGATCGATTTTTGAAAAGAATCAGGCCCTTTGCAATCGGTCAAACAAGTCATCAATACGAGGTAGAGGATACCTATTCTTGATGGTGACATGGTTCAATTCCCGATAGTCAATACAAAGTCGCATACTCCCGCCTTTCTTCTTTACGAATAAAACAGAGCACCCCAAGGAGATGTACTAGAGACGAATGAAACCGATGTCCAACAATTCCTCGTAGTTGGACCTTTAACTCCTCGAAGTTCAATAGAGCCATTCGATATGGGGTTTAGAAATGGGCTTTGTACCAGTTCAAGATCAATAAAGAATTCAACTTCACGCTCGGGGTAGACCGAAAGTTCTTCAGAAATACGCCAGAAAGTCAATAACAACAGAATATTATTCAAATTTGACGTGTCTTTATTCAAATCCATAACATGGGCTAAGAAAGCTTGACATCCGCTTTTCAATAAACGAAATAGCTTTTATGATTAGATATGACAAATGATTGATTTTAATGGTTTAGTTGCTTGAATTGCATAAATGTCAAGTTAGAATATGAAAACTAACAACCTTACGAAAAACAATCAATTTTGGTATGATGAGTAGTTAACCAATCAATCCCTAAAATCACATCAAAAGCAAGTATCTTTAAAGAGATAAGGTCAATGTGTAAGGTGATGGTGCCAACTTGAATCAAACAAGATTTATAAACAAAGGATGTGATGAAAGTTTCTCCTAACTGAGTTTCCACAGATAGTCAAAGTCTAATTTCTCCTGAGTCAAGTTTAAACGCTGAGCACAAGCAGGAGAGATAAATGAATGGGTAGCACCCCCAGATCAAGTAAGGTATAAACTTCGCAAGAATTTATAAATAGCTTACCCGTGATCACCTCGCTTGGGTTCCTCGATTTTGACCAAATACAACAAACGCTTCTTCCCTAATCGCTGACTTTGACTTTTCTCGGGATAATTTTTCGAGTCACCGTCCCCTCACCGAACTAGGTTTCGCTACTGCATAATCTCGAGCGATATGTCCTTCCTTTCCACAATTATAGCATACCTTGAATCATTGTGGGCGCTTGACCGATATGTCCTCTTTTCCGCATTTATAAAGATACGACCGGTGGTCGTTTCTCCTCCCTTAGAACCATTTGCTCACGCAAGACCGCTGCCTTCATATGGTCGTTGTTAAATCTCCTCTTTTAAAATCTCCTCCCGACTCGCTTTCTTCTATTTTCATGGCTATGATTACCACCAGAGTGGTTACCATTTTTGTCCGCTCTTTTTTTTCTCCGCCGGTTATCATTATTTTGCTGATCGCTATCTCCGGGTATGATCCTCGATTATGGTCCCTCACTTGGACATACTCAAGTATCTCGCTTCTAATAATTGAGCCCTCATAACAACATCCGAATAGAGAGAAAATTTATGAGAAATGAGATATCGACGATGCCGGTTTCAAACCTCTCTAAAAACATCCGCCATACGCTCCTCATTCTCCACCAAATGAGGTGCAAACCGATAACTCGCAAACTTTGCCTCGCATCGAGACACCGCCATGTTGTTTTGTTCTAATCTGATGAACTCCACTTCCTTCATACGACGAACACTTTCGTGAAAGTATTTGTCATTAAATAGTTTCAAAACGCTCCCAAGATATGCCGAAAAGCACCGATGGGTACGCTTCACGCATCTCCCACCAAGAGTCCGCCTTCGCCACTAACATAAAGGTGGCGAATGGAACCTTCGTTCTCCGCATCCCAAGACATCGAATATCTTGGTAATTTGTTTGACCCATGTTTCCGCCACTATCGGATCCGCTTTCCTTAAATTCGTGGTCCCAACTTTTGAATCGCTTTTCAATGTGACAACCCGTGAATTGCTATCATTTCCTCCTATATTTTGAACACGAAGTCTCCTCGTCTCGATTTTTTGCATGAACCGCAAAAAGCTTCTAAACATCCCCTCGCTCATCATCTCGCTTCAAGGTGTTGTTCACAGAGGAACATTGCCACTGCAGCACGCTCTCCTCGCTCAGTGAGTACAAAGCCTCCACTGGCCTCATTTCCATTGTTAATATTCTCAATGACATTCTCAAATACCGCCATAAAACAAGGGTTAATTAAGGAAATCAATATATCACATAATATCCCTATATACCGACTAACTAACAAATAAGCTTAGGTAGACACACACTAGCGAAGGATTTACTCTGCCTCCCTCCTAGTTCTATTCCCCGATCTCCGCCAGAGATCATATCCCTAAGCTCGATACCAACCGCGACGCCCCCAAAATAGGTATACATCACCCATTCCGAAGTTGTCAATACATGGTATGTAAAACAACTACAACTTTATTATTACAACAAGAAATCTGTGAGTTTGAATACAAATATTATCTTCTAGACAATATCTATACTCAAATAAATCCTCATCACATTTATCGATACATTATTTTACAAAATGGTGAGGACTACTAAACAACTCTCTCTCTAAACCTTCATTCCATACCCCACTTGCATTTCGCTTATATTCTCGCCTCCCGAGAAGAAAAAAATGGAACAAAAGGAAAAGGGTGAGCTCAACTAGCCCAAGAAAGAATATTATGACTAAGATAATATACAACAAATTATCATTAGTCTTCAACAGGAAAAATCTAATAGAATACAATAGACAACAAGTTTTAAATCAATATTCGCAATGAAATAATAATTCATTAGAAGAGTTAAGAGAGAATGCAAACTACTATCTTCTATGTATGAATTTAAAAGTTCATCGCTCATCTTTTATCCCCAGAACATCAATCAATATATATCTCGAATCAAATATTCATCTTTGCACTACAAAAGCCAAATATATTCATCATTATCATGTTCATCTAAACACTGCTCATCTTTGCACTACGGCCAAAAGATATTCATCAGAAATCATTCATCTTTGCACTACAAAAAAAGATATTCAATAATATCATCATTTAAGACCGAGGATGATGAAAATATTTTTAAAGAAACGAATCCAAAGGAAACAAAATGACAAGGATTAAGGATTAAGGATTCGTATTTGTTTTATCCACGTCCAAAAATACCTCAAAAATAATCATAGTGGTGTAAAATTCAAGAATGATCAAAACATGGATACAATCAAAGCTAGTATCCGTAATAGATATTTTGACGAAAAGAAAATTTTTCATTTTTCATGAATAAAGGCCGATTCGTGAATAAGATCAGATACGTGAATAAAAGGCCGTATACGTGAATAAGAATCTCGACACCAAAAAGTTCCAAATTTGATAAAAACTTCAGATCAATATTTCAAAGATAATGATATTGAAGAAATAATATCATTACGAAAAAAATAATATCCCTTACCTCGAAAAGATCAAGATTTCTAAATTAAACACCTGATATAAAGCATGACTTGAACTTGCAATCACCGAGATAAAATACTCAAAATATACTCAAAATACTCACAAGAATACGCCGATAATATAGAGAGAGAAAACTTCAGCTCGTGTGTGATTTTCAATTCTAACCTAAGACCCTATTTATAGAAAATGCTTAGAACACCAAAGCGTAAAAATTTATTAAAATATTAATTTATTAATTTTTATTCCTACGCCCACATTTAGAGATCTGAATTCAGCCACTTCTAACACATGCAAGACCCACAATAATGACAAAAAACGTTTTTGTCATTTTAAATATTTTATACTTCCAAAATCAATTATTTTGAGCTTTCAAACTTCAATAATTCACAATAAATAGCCCTTTTGTCGTAAAATTCAAACTCGCGAACTTTTATAGGAAATTCAATTCTCTACAACTTTGCGTAAGAAAGTTTTTCCAAATTCCAAATGTAAATTGACCAAAATCCACAAACCAAGCATTTTACAAAAGCTATAATCAAATTTCAAATAATAAATGGGGTCCACCGACATGTTTAACATGTTTTAAACATTTATTGCAACAAAATACTTTTCCTCCTCAGATACTCATATATCCCACATTCGTTGTAAAAATATCACCATTATTATATTATTAAAATATAATAATATATTTAAATGAATTATTTTATCGTAAAAAGATAAAATTTCAATTTTCAACAATTGTCACATTAAAAATTTTCTCCATCTATATCCACATAAAATCAATATTTTTCTCATCATATGAATCAATAATTAATTATTCACAAATAATATTACGTAATCACAATATCGACAAACCAGTGCCTCAGTGAAAGAGGGGCTTTCCAATAAGAATTTCTCCTTCTGGCGCAAGCAATTAGTGTGACCAAACCTCTCCTTAGACAGTAACTTTCTAGACATCGCCAATAATGTTATCTAATAATATTATTCAGATAATATGAATTATTGCTTCGATAATGAAAAATACGTAATGACAATTATCAAACAACAAAGAATATAAAATATCAACGCAAAGAATTATTAAATCAATAAAATATCGAATAAGAATTACCGTAACCATTATCGAAAGTAGTGCCTTCTTACGTAAGAATCAATAATTGGTGCAATACCGCAAAGCTACCGTGTTTTAAACCAATTTAGTATTTTAACAAGATAATCTGTGAATAACTACGCCAAGTTATTTTTAAACAACTTATATTTGTCGCTTTCATCATCCAATCGCTTTCACATGGGCCCACACATGGTCGCTACCGTCATTGCATTTAATATTCCCCGACAAAGATTTAATATTCCACGACCAAACGAATATTCCCCGACAACAATGAATATTTTATAACCACTTGCTTATTTTGAAATATTTATGATTTTACCCATAACTATCCACATTAATCAAATCAACCCTTACTTCAAAAATAATAAATAGAGAAAATTAAATTTCATTAATTGAATTGGGATCTTACAATCCTTCCGGAAAGTTAGTTAAAGAGTTAATGGAGTAGCGATTCAGAGAAAACCTTCCACTTAATCTCCGATAATAACCACCAGACCTTTAAAATTCATTAATAATAAACTTTCATTGCTCCAACTTTCAGATTGCTTCAGATTTTAATGGTTTAGTTGCTTGAATTAAATAACAACAGTTGGTTAGGAATATGAAAACTAACAACCTTACGAAAAACAATCAATTTTGGCATGATGAGTAGTTAACCAATCAATCCCTAAAATCACATCAAAAGCAAGTATCTTTAAAGAGATAAGGTCAATGTGTAAGGTGATGGTGCCAACTTGAATCAAACAAGATTTATAAACAAATGGATGTGATGAAAGTTTCTCCTAACGGAGTTTCCACAGATAGGTCAAAGTCTAATTTCTCCTGAGTCAAGTTTAAACGCGTTGAGCACAAGCGAGAGAGATAAATGAATGGGTAACACCGGTATCAAGTAAGGTATAAACTTCGCAAGAATTTATAAATAGCTTACCCGTGATCACCTCGTTTGGGTTCCTCGCATTTTGACCATCCACAACAAACGCTTATTCCAAGAACCGGCCGACTTTAACTTTTCTCGGGATGATCTTTTGAGTCACCGCTCCGCTGAACTAGGTTTCGCTACTGCATAATCTCGAGCGATATGTCCTTCCTTTCCATAATTATAGCATACCTTGAACTGCTTGTGCGCTTTGGATCGATATGTCCCTCTTTCCCGTGATTTATAGCAGATATGACCGGTGGTCGTTCTCCTCCCTTAGAACCAGCTTGCCACCAAGACTGCTGCCTTCACATAGTCGTTGTTAAATCTCCACTTTTTAAAATCTCCTCCGACTCGCTTTTCTATTTTCATGGCTATGATTACCACCAGAGTGGTTACCATTTTGTCCGTCTTTTTCTTCTCCGCCGGTTATCGTTGTTTTGTTGACCGCTATCTCCGGTATGATCCTCGATTGTGGTCCCTCGGTTGACCGTATACTCGTTATCTCGCTTCTAATAATTGAGCCCTGCTTACAACATCCGAATAGAGAAAAAATTTATGAGAAATGAGATACCGACGTATGCCGTGTTTCAAACCTCTAAGAAACATCCGCGTCATCGCTCCTCATTCTCCACCAAATGAGGTGCAAACCGATAACTCGCAAACTTTGCCTCGTCTTTGAGACACCGCCATGTTGTTTTGTTCTAATCTGATGAACTCCACTTCCTTCATATACGCGAACACTTTCGTGAAAGTATTTGTCATTAAATAGTTTCAAACGCTCTCCCAAGACATGCTAAGTGCGGTACCGATGGGTACGCTTCACGACTCCCTCCAGTGAATCCTTCGCCACTTAAACATAAAGGTGGCGAATGGAACTTCGTTCCTCCGCATCCCAAGACATCAATATCTTGGTAATTTGCTTGACCCATGTTTCCACCACGATCGGATCCGGCTTTCCTTAAATTCGTGGTCCCAACTCTTTGAATCGCTGTGCCGTGACAACCCGTGAATTGTTATCATTTCCTCCTCAGATTTTGAACACGACTCTCCTCGTCGATTTTTGCATGAACTCGCAAAAAGCTTCTAAACATCCCCTCGCTCATCATCTCGCTTTCAAGAGTGTTGTTCACAGAGGAACATTGCCACTGTTGCATCGCTCTCCTCGTTGGTGAGTACAGTGTGTCTCCACGGTCTCATTTCCATTGTTAATATTCTCGATCGACATTCTCAAATCATCGTCCATAAAACAAAGGTTAATTAAGGAAATCAATATATCATATAATATCCCTATATACTTGACCAACTAACAAATAAGCTTAGGTAGGACACACTAGCGAAGGATTTACTGCCTTTCCCTCCTAGTTCTATTCCCCGATATCCGCCAGAGATCATATCCCTAAGCTCGATACCAACCATGAAGCCCCCAAAATAGGTATACATCACCCATTCTCGAAATCAATACATGGTAGTGCGTAAACAACTACAACTTTATTATTACAATATATAAATGTGAGTTTAAATACATATATTCCCATCTGCATAATATCCACAAGCAAATAAATCCCCATCATAATTATTGATACATTATTTTACAAAAATAGTGAGGACTACTAAACAACTCTCTCTAGAACCTTTATTCCATACCCCACTAGTACTTCTCGCTACATTCTCGCCTCCCGAGAAGAAAAAATGGAACAACAAGGAAAAGGGTGAGCTCAACTAGCCCAAGAAGAATATTATGACTAAGATAATATACAACAAATTATCGTTAGTCTTCAACAAGGAAAAATCTAATAGAATACAATAGATGTAAAGTTTTAAATCAATATTCGCAATGAAATAATAATTCATTAGAAGAGTTAAGTAGAGAATGCAAACTACTATCTTCTATGTATGAATTTAAAAGTTCATCGCTCATCTTTTATCCCCTCGTAATATCAATCAATATATATCTCGAATCAAATATTCATCTTTGCACTACAGTGCCAAAGATATTCATCACCGGGTCATGTTCATCTAAACACATGTTCATCTTTGCACTACGCCAAAGATATTCATCGAAATCATTCATTTTTGCACTACAAAAGCCAAAGATATTCAATAATATCATCATTTAAGACCGAGGATGATGAAAAATATTTTTAAAGAAACGAATCCAAAGGAAAAAAATGACAAGGATTAAGGATTAAGGATTCAGTACTTTGTTTTATCCATGTCCAACAATACCTCCAAAATAATCATAGTGGTGTAAAATTCAAGAATGATCAAAACATGGATACAATCAAAGCTAGTATCCACAATAGATATTTTAGACGAAAAGAAAAATTTTATTTTTCATGAATAGTCTTTGATTCGTGAATAAGATCAGATCGTGAATAATTATCGTATCGTGAATAAGAACTCCAACACCAAAAGTTCCAAATTTGATAAAAACTTCATATCAATATTTCAAAGATAATGATATTGAAGAAATAATATCATTACAAAAAAAAATATCCCTTACCTCACAAAGACAAGATTTCTAATTGAAACACCTTGATATAAAGCTATGACTTGAACTTGCACCGTATAGCAATAATACTCAAAATATACTCAAAATACTCACAAGAATACGCTCGATAATATAGAGAGAGAAAAACTTCAGCTTTAAGTGTGATTTTCAATTCTAACCTAAGCACCCTATTTATAGGAAAATGCTTAGAACACCAAAGTAGAAAATTTAATATAATATTAATATATATATAAATTTTCCTACGCACACTCTTATAAACTGAAATCACTTCATTTCAACAACCAACCAAGCCCACCAAACATATCAAAACGTTTTTCTAATTTAAATTATTTTAAACTTCCAAAAATCAATTATTTCGGAGCTTCGAAACTTCAATAATTCATAATAAATAGCCCTTTTATTAGAAAAATTTGAATCTCGCAAATTTTTATAGGAAATCCAATTCTCTACAACTTTGCAGAAAAAAGTTTTTCCAAATTCCAAATGTAAATTGACCAAAATCCACAAACTAGACGATTTTACAAAAGCTATAATCAAATTTCAAATAATAAATGGGGTCCACCGACATGTTTAACATGTTTTAAACATTTATTGCAACAAAATACTCTTCCTCCTCAGATACTCATATATCCCACATTCGTTGTAAAAATATCACCATTATTATATTATTAAATAATATATTTAAATTTAATTATTTTATCGTAAAAGATAAAATATTAATTTTCAACAATTGTCACATTAAAATTTTCTCCATCTATATCCACATAAAATCAATATTTTCCACATTATATAAATCAATAATTAATTATTCACAAATAATATTACGAGAATCACAATCTCGGCAACTGGTAGCCTCCTGTGGAAAGAGGGCTTTCCAATAAGAATTTCTCTTTCTTGGCGCCGCAATTAGGTGACCAAACCTCCTCCTTAGATGTAACTTTCTAGACATTGCTAATAATGTTATCTAATAATATTATTCAGATAATATGAATTATTGCTTCGATAATGAAAAATACTTGTGTAATGACAATTATCAAACAACAATGAATATAAAATATCAACGCAAAGAATTATTAAATCAATAAAATATTTGAATAAGAATTATCGTAACCATTATTGAGTAGTGCCTTCCTTCACGTAAGAATCAATAATTGGTGCAATACCGGTGTCATCATCGTGTTTTAACCACCGAGTATTTTAACAAAGATTAATCTGTAATAACTACGCTGATTATTTTTAAACAACTTATATTTGTCGCTTTCTTCATCCAATCGCTTTCCAGTTATGGGGCCCACAAAGACTACGTCGTCGCATTTAATATTCCCCGACAAAGAAGAATATTCCACGACCAAACGAATATTCCCCGACAACAATGAATATTTTATAACCACTTGCTTATTTTGAAATATTTGCGTATTTTACCCATAACTATCCACATTAATCAAATCAACCCTTACTATTTCAAAATAATAAATAGAGAAAATTAAATTTCATTAATAATAAGTTGGGGTCTTATAGTGTCACCACAACCCTTGATTTGATTTACTATTTCAGCAACTTTTGAAGAGAAATCTCGAATGCTTTCACTTTCGTTCATTGACAGATTATCAAAATTTCTCCATAATGTCTGAAGTTTTAAAGTAATGGCCTTGGCAGATCCTTGAAATTCTTTTTGCAAAATCTGCCATGCAATTTTAGCTTTTTTTACTCCAAAAATTCTAGGAAAAATTGATTTGCTTACCCCCTACCGTATAAATCGGAGTGTTGTGGCATCTTTCTTTTTGTTCTCCTTGTACAACTTTTGTTGTGCTTGTAACCAATCTCTAGTTCCAGGTGGTTCTTCATAACTAGTCTCAATAATATCCCAAAGGTCTTGAGATATGAAGACAGTTTCCATTTGCCTGCTCCAGTACTCATAGTGTTCCCCTTCAAATATAGGGGTTTGACTTGGAGAATATGCAAACAAAGTAGGGACTGAATTTGAACTCATGATAGCAGGATGTGGTTTTAACAAAATGACTCTGATACCAAATTTGTTGGGACAAACGAAAACACAATGAGCAAAAAACAAGAATTTATCAAGGATATTGATTAAACTAGATTTTTATTAGAAGAATGATGAGAGCAATAGACTTTGCAGTGCTGCTGCTCCTGCGGAACATATTCTTATATTATTGACTGCTAGACTTCTTCTTTTTTCAATACTTCATGGGTTACATCAATCTCCTATTTAATCTAGGAGTGGAGTATTCCAGAATAAGACTTCAATACTCTTGAGAATACAAAAGACACTTATAGAACTCAACAAGCTTAATAACTATAATTAATACTGCTTCTAGAAATATGTGATTACATAATTACTTTCTAGCAGGCTTTTTGGGGTACCGGTATCCGGTTATTACCTACAAGAGGGGTTTTTGATGAGGGAGAACCAGTTGTGTATTCCGATATCCTTTTTATGAGAGAAAGTTATTTGTGACTTGCATGGAGATGGGCTTGCTGGACATGCATTTGGGACACGATAATACTTTGTCTGCTGTCAAGAAACGGTTTTATTGGCCCAAGTTGCGACGTGATGTGGAGAAATTGGTCGCGTAGTGTTATGTATATCAAACGGGTAAAGGAAAATCTTCAAATGTTGGCCTTTATACGCCTTTGTCGGTTCTTGAAAATATTTGGGAAGATTTGTCGATGGATTTCGTGGTTGGATTACCGAGAACCCAAAGGGGGGTTGATTCAATTTTTGTAGTTGTCGATTGTTTTTCCAAAATGGCACATTTATACCATGTAAGAAAACTTCAGACGCTCATGTGGTGGCTAAGTTATTCTTTAGGGAGATTGTCTGGTTGCATGGTGTGCCCGTCCATCACTTCATATCGTGACACTAAGTTTTTGAGTTATTTTTGGAACAGGTTCGATTCTTCGTTGAAATTTAGTAGTACAACACATCCTCAAACGGATGGACAAACTGAATCGTTGAATCGTACTTTGGGCAATTTAATTTGCTGTATATGTGACGAGAAGCCTCGAAATTGGGATTTGGACTTGGCACAGGCAGAATTTGCGTATAACAGTGCGGAGCATAGTGCTACATGGAAGTCTCCATTTTCTATTGTGTACACTCACTGTCCTCGTCATATTCTTGATGTGGTCAGTTTACCTAAGGGGCCTGATGTGAGTGCAGCTGCTGCACATATGGCGGATGAAATTCAAGCTACACATGCAGAGGTAAAATAACGAATTGAGTAGGCAAATGCGTGTTATAAGTCGCTTGTTGACAAACACCGCAGGTGTGTGACTTTTGTGAAAGGGGATTAGGTGATGGTGTTTTTACGAAAGGAGCGGTTTCTTGTGGGTATTTACGACAAACTACAACAAAAGAAGTATGTGCCTTATACTATTTTGTTGAAGATTAATGCTAATGCGTATGTGGTCGACTTGCCTGATATATAGTATGGGAATTTCGCAGACATTTAGTGTGGCTGATCTTTATCCTTTCCACGCTACTGAAGGTCCTACGTATGAAGACCCCATTATGGTGCCCAGTGATAACTCAGAGACGAGTTTTTTTCAAGTGGAGGGGAATCACACAGTCCGATTTGGAGACCAAGTTGGAAAAAGAAGGAAATCCAAGTTTAAGAAGGGTTGATATTGTTTTGGGAGTAACTTTTGTTCCGTTTGGAGTTATGGGACCTATAATATATCAAAACGAAGCTAACAACGCGCTCTACAAAACATAAGGCCTTTGGCCAGGTTGCATGTCGTTTGAAGCCCAAAAGGGGCTTGGAAAATGGCGTTTTGGCGTCTGAAGTTTTTCCCAATTTATGTTTAGTTGGATATTTTTGTAATTTCATTAGTCCTTTCATAATTAGGTTTTCCAACTTATAGTTTAGTATTTATATGATGTTTTCAGACGTATTAGGGAAACTCTCATTATTATTTTTATGGTTTATGAAATACTTGACTATTTAGTCAATTTATCCCAAACTTTGTGAATTAATGTGATTACAAAGTACATAGATTCAATTCCTATGATTGTTTCTATTCTCTTTCCCATATTTCGCTGTGTTAGTATGATCCGAGTATCAATATAAATTTTTAATTTAAAAATATAATTTGTTGAAATTTAAAATTTATTCATATTTATATCGTTTATATTTTCAGTGGAGCTCGAATGAAACTCGAATACTTTCATTCGAGCAAGCCCGAATCATTTGGTCGAAAAATTTAAAAGCCTTTTGACATACTTGTTCATGATTTTGAGAAATGACCAAGTAAAAGTACTCAAAATTGTCGTCATACCCGTTTATTTGATTGATCAAGTGAAATTGACTACCGATATTTATTTTGGTTTTAATGTTAACTTGTTAGTGTCTCGAGTACTGTTTATATAAAATTAAAAAGTTGTCTAGTATGTCTAATTATCCAATATTCTTTTAGGGGGGTGTATTCAATTATCCAATATTTTTTTAGGGGGGTGTATCCGATATTTATTTTGGTTGTATTCAATCAAGACATTTAAAGAGTTTATAAAAGTTTGCTGGTATTCAATTACAACTTTTTTAATATTTTTAAAAGTTTTGTGGTATTGAATTAAGATTTTTACAAAGTCTATAAAAGTATTTTGGTATTCAAAAAGTCATAGATTTTTTAGATTTCTATCAAATGGTAGAATTTGACAGACTTTAGAAGAAGAATTATAACTATCAACCCATATCCAAATTCTGACCTCATCTTTAAAGACTTCTACTGTGACGCCCCCAAAATTAGGTATACATCACCCATCTTGGGTAGTCGATATATAGATGTAATTTAAATACAACTTACTAATGTAATCGTGTGTACAATACTTACATAAATCATGAGTTTGAATACAAATATTGTCTACTAGATATTATACAAACTCAAAAGGAGTCCTCATTACAATTATTATCACACTATTTCACGAATAGTGAGGGACTACTAATTCTATCCTCCGGACCATTACTCCGCTCCCCGACTCGTCTCAAATCCAAGCTATATTCTCATTTCAAGAGAATATAGTGAAAGAAGCGGTGAGCTCAACTAGCTCAAGAAGAAATATTATGACTAAGATAATGCGAGAATAAATTATCATTAGCCTCTGAATGATGTTAAACCGATAAGATATAATGAACATCACGTTTAACTACAAATGAATCAAAGAATCCATTAAAAAGAGTCAAGTAGAAAATAAAATCTACTATCTTTTATGATTTAAAAGGTTTTCATCATTTATTATAGGCGAGACTCGAACTTTAATAAATATTCCACCACATCTAATCATCCCCGCACCACTATTCGAGAATTTTCATTAAATCATCAATGGTCATGACTATACTGGATAAACCTTAGTCATAATCATATCAAAAACTATTCATCAATGCTTTACGAAACAATGAGGACTTTTATCACATCATTTATAACAATCATGATTATACCGAATGATCCTCATCATAATCATACTAAGTCCATCTACGCATCGTAAGCGAAAGATGACTTTCAACATAATATAACATGAGGATGATGTCAATGACATAATAATTCAATAAACAAGTTCAAGAATTAATTTATCCAAGAATTAATAATGTCCAAATTGACAACAATCTTGCTTTGTAGAGTAAAATTCAAGAATGCTCGGAAAGAATATTTCCATGAAAAATATTGGATGAAGCGCTTGAAATATCAAGGATATTTCACTAATTTCATGGAGTATAAAGTCAAAATTTCAACCAACCGAGTATAATAACGAATGGAATAACAAAAGATATCACCATGCATGCGCAGTGCTTGCATGTAAAGTTATCCCAACGAATAATAATAATGTAACCAGTCGTGAAAATCACACCGCAAGCGGGATGTTCCAACGTAATAATAAATGCGGAATAATAAATGATGGAACCAGTCCAATGGATAAGACAGACGGGATATTCCGGCAGAATAATCAAGACGGAATAATAAAAATGGAACCAGTCCCACAGATAAGCACGATGACGATATTCCGGCGGAAATAATAAAAGGCGGAATAATAAAATGGAACTGTGTCCGGTGTAAAACACACATGAATAGAATATTCCGAGAATAATAAAAGACGAATAATAGAAGAATGTCACCAAGTATAGGGTATTCCACGATACAAGTTATTCCAATGTAATAATAAGAAATGGAATAACAACAGCTTCTCTTCATGAATATAAAAGAATAATATCCCTTACCGTAAAGACACTTTGGATATCAAAGTAGTGAAGTACCGTAATACTTTCTTTTTTTCTCTCTATAGATTTTCTCTCATAGCTTCTCTATAATTTCTCTCTCTGAGTTTCAATGAATTAAATAAAATAATAATGAAGAATGAGCTTCTATTTATAGGAAAATAGAATGCATAGTAATTAATCCATAAACGGTCAGATTGATTTACTTTAATCTGACGGTCCATATTTAAAGCAAAATCTTTTAAATAAAATATCATATATTCTATTTATATAAAAACATTTTACTATGCAAACACTATGCAACACTATGCAAAAAACACTATGCAACACTATACATAATAAAATATAATATATTCTATTTATAGAATAACTTTAATAAAGTATTCTGCTTTTATATAAAAGATGTTTCGCTTTTATTACGTTAATAATACTGAATAAAACAAAACGTCATTATCGCTATAATAATTCATATTATTAATCGAAAATAATGGAATCAAACCGGTGACTTCTCACATAAGCATCAATAATCAATACCGTAGTGCTACTTATGCAACCACACGACATCGTACTTTTACTACCGAGTAGTTCAACAAAGATCAACGGTAAAACTTCCGCCGTTATTTCTATAAAATATTTTGTCCTTTTCTCAATCCGACAATAATTACATTGTGGGGTCCACCAATGATTGAGCTGTTGTATGAATATTCCCGTTAAACCTAATATTCCCACCAATCGAATATAATATAACCACTTGCATATTTTGAAAAATTTATAAATACTACCCACAACTATAATATTATCTCAAATTCACACCATAATATTAAAAATTATTTCGACAAAATTTAAATCTTTATTGATAAAATCTGGGGTCTCACAATCTCCCTCCTTATGGAATTTAAGCCCGAAATTAGGGTACGATACTGGTATGATAAAGAGGTGAGGATACCTTGAATACCCTTATCGTTGAAAACATTAAATTCATCTTTGCAATCCTACCAAAGATATTCATTAACAATTCATCTTTGCACTACGTGCCAAAGATATACAATCAGAAATCAATAATCTTTGACGCAATTTATAATAGTATCACGACCACGAATTATCCACCACCATTGCCAAGGATATTCGTGTTTTCAATTACTGATCATGATTATACCGAATAATCCTTGGTCATAATCATACCAAGTCTATCAATGCACTACTGACTAAAGATGACTTTTACCACATCTATGAATTAATATTTCATTCTTTGAGACTCAATTTCGATAATTAATCCATATAATCGAATCATCCCGCACTACGTGCCAAGGATATTCATTAGTATCACGACCACGAATTATCCATGCACTACTACCAAAGATAATCGTATTCATTAGTATCACGACCACAAATTATCCATGCACTACTACCAAAGATAATCGTGTATTCATTAGTATCACGACCACAAATTATCCATGCACTACTACCAAAGATAATCGTGTATTCATTAAGATCACGACCATAAATTATCCATGCACTACTGACAAAGATAATCGTGTATTCATTAAGATCACAACCACAAATTATCCATGCACTACTACGGCAAAGATAATCGTGTATTCTTTAGTATCGCGACCACAAATTATCCATGCACTACGACCAAAGATAATCGTGTATTCATTAGTATCACGACCACAAATTATCCATGCACTACTACCAAAGATAATCGTGTATTCATTAGTATCACGACCACAAATTATCCACGACTACTACCCAAAGATAATCGTGTATTCATTAGTATCACGACCACAAATTATCCATACACTACTACCAAAGATAATCGTGTATTCATTAGTATCACGACCACAAATTATCCATGCACTACTACTAAAGATAATCGTGTTTTCAATTACGGTTATGATTATACTTTAGAAACAATCCCGGTCATAATCATACCAAGTCCATCTATGCACTACAGAATACGTATTGACTTTCAACATAATATAAACATGAGGATAATGATATAAAGAATCAATCAAATGAGATAAAGGATAAATATTAAACATTTATAATTTTATCCGAGATTCAAGAATATCCCTATGTTATCAATCACTTACTAAATCTCATAATCTAATATCATTAATATTATAACAATATTTTAATCACTTCAGAATTTATAAACAATTTATCTCAATTGTTTACGCTTTACCATATAATGCATTTAATCATTCAAAATGCCATACTCATAAGATATCATCACCAATTATCAAATCCTCATCAAAAAAATATGCATATACTCTATATAGGATTCTCTAGCCATAAAATCCTATTTTCAACTTTGTTACTTCACATAACATATTTAACTCATATGTTACAGAATTAAACTATTTTCATAGAAAATACCAAATCAGTCCCAAATATATTTCTTTTCTGAATTTAGCATAATATAGTCCCATAATGAACATACATTTTCTCGGAATTTTAAAATTCATTTACTATTTTCAAAATCAATTTCTAATTAATTCCTTAAGAAATTAGCTACCTCAAGGTTAACTCCAGAAATTCTCAAATCTTGGCAGGACCTTACACATGTTAATGTGAGCCTCCAGTTTAAATTTCATGGTCATCTGAGTTGTAGAACTCCTAAGATATCGTTTTTTCAATCGGAAAAACCTAAATATTGAAATGGTCATAACTTGCTCATTTTAAGTCAGAATAAGCTCATTTTTGGACAGGAGTTACCTTATACCATATACTTTCATTTCTCAAAAGGCTAGAATTTTTTCTCATTATTTAAGTGGCCGAAAATGCCCTTTTAAAAATAAAATCAGTAGCTTTTTGAAATTTCCAGCTTTTTCATTCTTTATTAAAATCAGTCTTTTCCAGTGATTCAACTTGGAGATGCTACAAAACTCATAGATCTAACTCTAGAACTTGACCACACTGAAAAATTCAAAATATATTAGGAGATATGATCAATTGAATTTCATGTTACGCTTTTCACAAAAAATCGGGTTTTAACTCCTCGTGATTTTTAAGAAACTTTCATGTTTTCACATACTAACCAACATAACTCATCATAACACTTACTAATACCACGTATACCCATGATTTTCATTAGTCCAATGCTTTTATTATGACTTTCATCATAATCCACGTAAATGATCCTTTTAGTTGAAGAAATATTTGAGGGTTTAAGAAATGGATTTTTGTCTTTGGGGTCAATACAAAATTCGATTTCACGCTCTAGGGTAGGCTAGAAAGTCTTCAAGAATCGTCAAGAAATTTATTAATGATAGAAATATCATTCAAAATCGTGACTCTCATCCAAAACTTGGATAATACGTCACATTGATACCAACTGCGACTTCTATCCTTTAACCTAGATAAAGACCTCATAATGATGCCTATCAACTCGCCATCTTCTTTCATGATGTCGCCTAGAGAAAGTCTGGCCTCGGTGCATTCCACACAAGGAAGTCAACAACGAAAGGTTCAGGGATCTTTACTTATGGCTTGATATGACAATGATTGACTTTAATGGTTTGGTTACTTGAATTCGCACAACAGGTTGGTTATGAATATAAAAGCTAACAACCTTACGAAAAGCATGATGATTAGTTAACCAATTGATTCCTAAAATCACATCAAAGGCCAGTATTTTTAAAAAAATAAGATCGACAAGTAACGTGAAAGTGTTTATTTGAATCAAACAAGATTTAAAAATAGTAGAGGTAACAAAGGCTCCTACTAACGAAGTTTCAACCAATAAGTCAAAGTCTAACTTCTCCGGAGTCAAATTTAAACGTTGAACGCAAGCAAGAGAGATAAAATAATGGGTAGAACCGGTATCTTATAAGGTATAGACTTCAGAATTTATAATTAACTAACCTGTATAACTTCGTTCGGTTACTCGCTTTTTGAGAAGTCACGAAAAATGCTCTCCCTTACACTACCGATTTTGACTTTTCTGGAACGGTCTTTGGTGCCTCCATCCTAGCTGAACTTGTCTTCGGTGAACGACAAAATCGGGCTAAGTAACCTTCTTTTCCACAATTATAACATGTTTTAGATGACATCGCAGCTTTTGACCGATATGTCTCTCCCCTCGCATTTTGAAACATATGATATGTGGTCGTTCTCCTTCCTTAACAACGGGTCTTTGGTGTTTGACGCCTTTCCATCATTGTTGAATTTTCTCTTCTTCGAATTTCCATTCCTATTATCTTGGCCATGGTTACCAATCAAATGATAATTTCCCCACGATGGTTATCGTTGTTCAGATGGCCGTTGCACCGCCGTGACGATTATTATTGTGTTGTTGGTCGTTACCTTTTGGTTGTCTTTGACTCATTATCGTGCTCCAATAATTGAGCCCTATTCACAATATCTCGAATACAAACAAAGTTTATGAAAATTAGGTATTGACGTATATCGGGTTTCAAACCTCTTAAAACATTCGCGTCATTCGCTCCTCATTATCGACCAAATGGGATGCAAACCGAGATAACTTTCGGCAAACTTAGCCTCACATCTTGTGACACGGCCATACTATTTTGCTCCAAACCGATAAACTCCACCTCATTCATGTGACGAATACTTTCGGGAAAAGTACTTGTCGTTGAACAACTCTTGGAACTTCTCCCAAGACATCTTGAGTATGTCGGTGCAGTACGCTTTTGATTCCCACCAAGAATCCGCCTCTTCACGCAACATAAAGGTGGCAAATGGAACCTTTTGCTCCTCCGAGCATCCCAAGACATCAAATATCTTGGTGATCTGCTTTAACCACATCTCCGCCTTTTTAAGTGGTTACGGCTTTTCCAAAACTCGGTGGTCCCAGCTCCTTGAATCGCTTAGCGGTGACCGATCGTGGGTTGCCATTATTTTCACCGCTTTATGAGCAAGAGCCGCCTTCGATACGATCTTGCATGAATTCTAAAAACTCCTAAACGTCATCGTCGTTCGTCATTTGATCAGTGTTGTTGTTTACAGGAGGATTATCGCCATCCTGTCGCACATTATCCTGATTATTGATCTGTGGAGACTCAACGGTCTCCTGTGCTCCATTGCTTATCTCAACATTTTCGGATGCCATTTTCAAATACTGCCACAAAACAAGGGTTAATTAACATGTCACATATTATCCCTATACACTGACCGACCAATTAAATACCAAATAAACTTAGGTAGGTCATACTAGCGAAGGAATTTCCCGTCTCTCCCCTCCTAGTTCTTATCTCACATCTTAGCCAGGGATCATATCCCTAAGCTCTGATACCAACTGTGACGCCCCCAAAATTAGGTATACATCACCCATCTTGGGTAGTCAGATACATGGTACAGAATTTAAATACAACTTACTAATGTAACTGTCGTGTACAATACGACATAAACTGTGAGTTTGAATACAAATATTGTCTACTAGATATTATACAAACTCAAAAGGAGTCCTCATTACAATTATTATCACACTATTTATTTAATAGAATAGTGAGGACTACTAATTCTATCCTCTCGGACCATTACTCCGTTCCCAGACTCGTCCCAATATATATTCTCATTTCACAGAGAATAGTGAAAGAAAGGGTGAGCTTAACTAGCTCAAGAAGAAATATTATGACTAAGATAATGCGAATAAATTATCATTAGCTTCAACAACAATGTTAAACCGATAAGATATAATGAACATCACGTTTAACTATAGCGGAACCAGCAATCCATTAAAAGAGTCAAGTAGAAAATAAAATCTACTATCTTTTATGATTTAAAAGGTTTTTCATCACTATTATAGCTGAGACTCAGCTTTAATAAATATTCCACCACATCTAATCATCCCCTGTACCACTTGGTCGAGAATTTTCATTAAATCATCAATGGTCATGACTATACCCTGATAAACCACGGTCATAATCATATCAAAACTATTCATCAATGCTTTACAGTGCCACCGAGGACTTTTATCACATCATTTATAACGAAATGTCATGATTATACCGAATGATCCTCGGTCATAATCATACTAAGTCCATCTATACACGTAAGCGAAAGATGACTTTCAACATAATATAACATGAGGATGATGTCAATGACATAATAATTCAATAAACAAGTTCAAGAATTAATTTATCCAAGAACTAATAATGTCCAAATTGACAACATGATCTTTTGCTTTGTAGAGTAAAATTCAAGAATGCTCGGAAGAATATTTCCATGAAAATACTTTGGATGAAGCACAAATATCAAGGATATTTCACTAATTTCATGGAGTATAGAAGTCAAAATTTCAACCAACCGAGTATAATAACGAATGGAATAACAAAAGATATCACCGTGCATGCGGTGCTTGCGCATGTAGGCAGTTATCAAACAGAATAATAATAACGTAACCGTGTCGGTGAAAATCACATCGATAGGATGTTCCAAATGAGAATAATAAATGCGGAATAATAAATGATGGAACCAGTCCATCGTATAGCATGATGCATGTGATATTCCGAAGCCGTAATAATCAAGACGGAATAATAAAATGGAACCGTGTCCTGCGATAAAGACGCATGCTGGGATATTCCGACAGAATAATAAAGACGGAATAATAAAATGGAACCAGGTCCGGTGTAAAACACACAGACAGGATATTCCGACAGAATAATAAAGACAGAATAATAGAAGAATGTCACCAAGTATAGGGTATTCCGCGTATACAGGTTATTCCAACAGAATAATAAGAAATGGAATAACAACAGTTCTCTTCATGAATATAAAAGAATAATATCCCTTACCGTAAAAGACACTGGATATCAAAGTAGTGAAGTACCAGAATACTCTTCTTCTTTCTCTCTATAGATTTTCTCTCTATAGCTTCTCTCTATAATTTCTCTCTCTAGAGTTTCAGTGAATTCGTAAGAAAATAATGAAGGAATGAGCTTCTATTTATAGGAAAATAGAATGCATAGTAATTAATCCATGAACGGTCCAGATTGATTTACTTTAATCTGACGGTCCATATTTAAAGCAAAATCTTTTAAATAAAATATCATATATTCTATTTATATAAAAACATTTTACTATGCAAACACTATGCAATACTATGCAAAACACTATGCAACACTATGCATAATAAAATATAATATATTCTATTTATAGAATAACTTTAATAAAGTATTACGCTTTATATAAAAGATGTTTCGTTTTATTACGTTAATAATACGAATAAAACAAAACGCGTCATTATCGCTATAATAATTCATATTATTAATCGACAATAATGGAATCAAACCGGTGACTTTCACATAAGCATCAATAATCAATACCGTGTCTTACTATGCAACCACACGTATTCATCGTACTTTTACTACCGAGTAGTTCAACAAAGATCAACGGTAAAACTTCCGCCGTTATTTCAATAAAATATTTTTGTCGCTTTTCTCGATCCGACAATAATTTCATTAATAGGGGTCCACCAATGATTGAGTAGTTGTACGAATATTCCTCTTTAAACCTAATATTCCCCAAACAAATCGAATATAATATAACCACTTGCATACTTTGCAAAATTTATAAATACTACCCACAACTATAATATTATCTCAAATTCACACCATAATATTAAAAATTATTTCGACAAAATTTAAATCTTTATTGATAAAATCTGGGGTCTCACATCTACAGATTTCTAAATATTAAACACAAAGGTGGAAATTCGGATCGCCAGTAAAGAGAGAACCCAGAAAATAATAATAAAATAATAAAATAAAATAAAAAAATATATTTAAATTTATATTTTAAATAATTTAATTGGACTTTATCTTTTATTGGGTCAAACTAGTTATTTATTTTATATGGGCTAATAAGTATTAATATATGAAGGATAAATTAATTTGGTAAAATTTGGGCCTTAAACTAATTGAATTTAATTTATATGTGGATAAAATTAAGGGATAATTACATTTTCTATTACATTTTAAAAAATAATTACATAAAAAGTCTACAAATAAAATAATTACAAAAAAATGCATATGCAATATTTAATTACAAAAAAGAGTGCAATCTTATCCCTTTTATTTAGTTGAGTGATTTAATGAGTGATTGATAATGGCTATGTTTGTAGGGATTTAATTTTTATCTCTCTCTCATCAACCTCCATTTTATCTCCACACCCTCTCCTTCCCCTTCCTCCGCCTCCCTTCTCCTCCCCCGCCCACGCCCCACCACCTCCATCCGCCTCCCACCGCCATCCCCTCCTCCCGCCCTTTCTCCCACCCCACCCACCCCCAACCCCGCCTCCCCTCCTCTCTCCTCCCCGCCCACGCCCCACCACCTCCATCCGCCTCCCACCGCCATCCCCCCCCCGCCCACACCTCTCCTTCCCCTTCCTTCGCCTCCTTCCTCCCACGCCCACGCCCCACCACCTCCATCCGCCTCCCACCGCCATCCCCTCCTCCCCGCCTCCCTTTCTCCACCCCACCCCACCCCACCCATCCCTCCCTTCCTCCCCTCCTCCCTCCTCCTCCCCCCTTTCTCCTCCTCCCCAGATCGATCCAAGATGGTAGTCGGTGGAGACCCCACACTAGCATGATGGAGGCCCCTCCACCACCCTTTGCTTCCCTCCACCACCGATCCGTTCTCCAACTCTACTCTACCAGTAATCAAACCTTAATATGTTGGTAACCAAATAGGCATACTAAGGTAACCAAACCTTAGCTCCTTCCGATAAGGTAACCAAATTTTATGCACGATTGGTTACTAAACCTTTCGATAAGGTAACCAATTTAGTTTATTAGGTTACTAATTTATTTTGGATGTGATGCGATTGGTAACCAAATTTCATATAGTTGGTTACCAAACCATTTGATAAGGTAACCAATTCAGCTTTTATTTGATTACCAATTTTATTTTAAATGTGATGCGATTCTTAGTCAAAATTAGTATAAAGGTAACCATTTCAATTTTTGTGGGTAACCAAATCGTCAAAAGAAATTGAATAAGAACTCATCGTGGCGGCATGGCGATGGCGGCAGTGGCAATGGTGGCGAGAGAGAGAGGATGATGAACATTAGCTCCTTCATAATTTTTTATTTTAATTTTCTCTTTTGATTTGAATTTTGAAACATGGATTTGAAATTCTTGTTAGAGACAAGATTTGAATTTGAATTTGAATTTGAATTATTAGTTATCCTTGATTTTAGGTTTCCTTATTAATGTGAATTGTACTATTTTTGTAATAATTACATTCTTTTTGTAATTATTTAGTTGATGCACTTTTCTTGTAATTACTTTCTATTTGTTGTATACTTATGTAAAGGACCCTAAAATTAAATCATATTATAATTAAGAGAATTAACAAGATATATTAATAAGTAAACAAATAACTAAAAAACCTAATCTGTCTCGCGGTACGTGTAATCAAGAAAAGAGGGTAACTTAGGAAAGATGGTAACTTAGTAAGGGAGAAAGCGGCAGTTCGAAAGCTTCCAATACAAAGACGAAAGAAATTTATTTAATAAAGGCGAGATAAAATCATGAAATTCTCATATCAATTGTGAAGATTATGTATGTATATATATTTAAAACTTTTGTCTTATTATTAATTATACTATATTATTTGATAAAAGGAGGGATTGTGTGTGTGTATATATATATATATATATATATATATATATAGTAGTAGTAAAACAATCAATATGGTATTGAATCACACACTCACACAAGAGTGTGGATTTCGTTTTTTACGAAAAAAAAAAATGAAATCATGGAGCCAATAGTTGAATTATCAGAAGTCATGTAATAAATATATTATAATATATATGTATTCTAATGCTTATATAAAATAATATTGTCGTAACTTGAAATTTTTGTATAATATGTTTTCTGAAAGTTGTTATTATATGCGGTGAATTATTATTTATAATATATGCACTAAAAAATATAATAAATAATTTAAGCTGTGTAGCAAAATTTTAATCTTATATCTAATAATCTTTTAATTTTATATATTAGAAAGTACACAAAAATCTATTACAATCTTGATAAAAAGTTTATAAAAAGTCATTACTTATTTCATGGAGTCTATAAAAATTATTTTAAAAAAGTCTTTAAAAGTCATTAAAATCTATAAATTCTACAAAAATTTATCACTTAAAAAAGCCTTTAAAAATCTAAATTGAATTCACCCTAATTTCAATACATAAACTAATATTAGATTTCTAAAATCAACTTAAAAACTTTCAAATTTAAAATTGCATGATTCATTTAAAGTTAAAAAAAATAAATTTCATAATTAATTGCATTTTTTAGACAAGTTACACTTTAATTATATTGATAAAAATTTAAATAAATTCACACCAAACACTATTAACGAGACCGGTAATCTTGACATGGTATAATGTAGATATATTCCATATATGTTGTTTTTAAGATAATATAAGAGTTCAAAGATATGCACAGGGGCGGATTCAGCCTCACAATTCAGTGGGAGTAAATTCGGAAAAAAATATTAAAGAGAAAAAAAATATTATTTCATAAAATATAATCATGTGTATCTTAGTTGACATTTTAAATCAAAATATAATTATTTATTTGTATTTTTTTAATACTTAAATCAACTAAAAATATTTTAAAACAATAAAAAGCACAATTTATGTTTATCATTTGTGAAAAAAGAAAAAACGAAAAAAAGGACCAAATGAAAAAGTGAAAAAATATATTTGAGGAAGGTGCTAAGACCAATTTCAATATCCCCTGAATACTTATAGTTAATATCCATTGTTTTTAGACTTTAACTATAAGAATTCTAATAGTTTTTTATACTCCCTCTATCCCTTAGTATAAGTCATTTTAGAGAAGTGTTTTTGTCTCTTAATATAAGTCGTTTGAGGATTTCAAGTAATCATTAATTGCTTAGTTTCTAATATTACCCCAAGTATTAAATATAATTTTGGTTCTCTCACTATTTTTTGTCTAATAAATAACACTCTCTTTTTTCAATACAAGAACAATATAAAAAATAGATATTATATTTAATGCTATATAATCATTTCCTTAATACTTGTGTACAATTCTAAAACGACTTATATTAAGGGACGGAGGGAGTATCAAACATAACAATTTCATTTAACACCCCCTCAAATAGTTTTTTTTATATTTACCCCCAACCTCCTAAAATTTCAATGGGGGCAGGTGCTCCCTGCCCCGTGCTTGGGTTCGCCATTGGATATGCAAGAGTGATTCTCCTCGACATCATGCAGCGGATGAGGAAGAATTTTAATAAAAATTAGATTTTGGAATTTAAGGAATGAACTGTTAGAATTTGAGCCTAAATTAATGTGAGTGTCGTTAATTATTTTTAATAATTCCATATATTAATGTGTTCTACTTCATGAGTAAATTAAATTAAGTATTTGGAAGTTCAAATCCATGGAGTAATGAATGATATATTAACTCCCAAAGATCACACTTAAAAATGATAAATGATAATAAATACATGTTGGAAAAAGTCAAGTCCCACATCGGTTAAGAACTAAACTTTTAATGTGTTTATATACAAGGAAATTGATCTTGGGTTTGGGCCTCAAGGGGCACCCCACTTTTGTGAAAGCGATTGTACATAGCTAAGGTTTGGTTCGAACCCACGTCGTGCAGTGTGCTTGCCATGCCATGATCCGGACCGGCTGGCTCGGGCTCGGGCTCGAGGTTCGTGGGTCTGGGTCCTTGTATATAATTTTTTAGACAAAATTTATTTAAATTTTATATATTTATTTAGTTCTATTATCAAAATTGTGTCGTTTTGATAAACGATATTTATTTTATTATCAAAATTGTGTCGTTTTGAGAAGCGGTATCTGCTGAAAGGGTATCAGTCTGAACGGACGCCCCTTTTGTCGTGCCTTTTCTACTAAGCCTAAAACTACGTAATTTTGGTTCTGCTAATGCTAAAACTACGTCATTTTATTGGTCTGAATAGACGTGCCCATTCTGCAAATGATCAAAACTATGTCGTTTTGACCAAAGGATGCTATGTCATGCCTTTTCATGAGCAACATTTTAGGCTGATACTCCAAAAGTTTCGTGAAAATAAGCTATATGCCAAGTTAAAAAAATGCGAGTTCTGACTTGAGAAAGTAACATTCCTTGGGCACGTAATATAGAAACATGGAATATTAGTTGACCCGGTGAAGATTGAAGCAATACAAAGTTGGGAGCAACCTAAGTTAGTAAACGAAATACGTAGTTTTCTAAGCTTAGCTGGTTATTATCGGAGATTCGTGGAAGAATTCTCTCTAATCATCACTCTATTAACTTGGCTGACTCGAAAAGATATAAAATTCGAATGAAGCAAGGAATGTGAAAAGAGCTTCCAAGAACTCAAGAGAAGACTCATTTCAGCACTTGTTCTGACAATACCATCAGGTTCGGAAGGATTTGTCATTTATAGCGATGTTTTAGTCAGAGGTTTAGGATATGTTCTCATGCAACATGGGAAAGTCATAGCCTATATCTCTCGACAACTCAAATAATATGAGAGAAATTATCCTACTCATGATCTAAATTTGGCAGCAGTCGTTTTCGCGCTAAAGAACTGAAGACACTACTTGTATGGGAAGAAAGTGGAGATCTATACAGATTATAATTATGGAACATTAGCTTATATTTGAAATTGTTTAACTCGGTAGTGTTGATGATAATGAGTTAAAGATTACGTTTTGGTTGATATTTGAATGTGAATGTATGTGGATGATAAGAGTTAATGATTACGTTTTGGTGGATATTACGTTTTAGCCCTACGTTGAATATTTGAATGTGATATACAGGTTTATATTACTGTGTATTGGGTTGTGATAGGTTACAGGTACATAAATGGGTTTAAAAACCTGGAAACTGAACTTTTCAAATCTGCATAAAAAAAAAGTTAATTTCGACGGAATAAAGTATTTTCGACAGAATTTTCCTCGGATTTAATAATTACCCAATTTTAAATAAATACTGGTATATTTTAATTTTTAGTCGAAAATAGGCTAATTCCGAAGGAATATGTTCGTCAGAAATAATGTATATCCGATAAAAAATTCATCGGAGTTAATAATTAGCCATTTTTAATAAATACCGGTTTATTTTAATTTTCAGTCGGAAATAGGTTAATTCCGAGGAATAGTTCCGTCGGAAATAAGGTATATTATACTTGTGACGCCCCCAAAATTAGGTATACATCACCCATCTTGAGTCAACAAAATACATGGTACAAAATACAAATACAACTTAATTATACAACTGTCGTGTAAAATACGACAAAACATAAACTGAGAGTTTAAACAAATATATATCCCAACTCTGATTCATGTCACAATTGCATCTTACATAAAGGTACAGTCAATAACTGTTTTAGGAATTAAAATCTTTGGGAAGTGCTCAAGGAAACCTTCGTACATAGGAGGCTGTGAATCTAAGTTATGATAGATATCGTATGTCCAGAGAATTATCCTTGGTTGACCCAATAGACCCCAAAGAAAAACGAGAAGATTACTATCATCTTCTTTCCAATGGTGAGTCTTTTCTTGACATATAACTATCTCCACTGTCTCCAAGTGAAAATTTTATTTCAAATAAACTCCAAGATCATATAAGTATGCTCGTAGATATACTAAGCAAGTGGATGTGCACAACCCTGTCTTATGATAACACGAGGTTGTATGTCATTAGACATCTTGTATGATAGTGGCAAAACACTCTTCCAAAGTTGGGTTCACCTCACCTTTATTCGCTTCACCAAAATTAAATATCAAATAGCGTGATACAATACGTATCACACTTATCTAAAGTTCTCAACAAAATTATTTCCATACTATTTAGGGAGAACCTCAGCGACTATGAGACCACCGCTCTATTCCCTCATTATCCCGCTTCGACCCAAATTACACTCTTATTACACGAAAGGGAATTGTGAAGCAAACAAAAGGGTGAGCACAACTAGCCCTGTAAAAAATATCATAACTAAAGATAATTAAATTATCAATAGCCCTCATCAGTAATAAATAAAAGATTTAGAACATATGGTAGATGATAAAACTTTTCAACCATAATTACAGCGGAACGAGCAATCCATTAGAAGAGTTAAATAGACCATCAGATCTATTATCTTCTCCATATTAAAAGTCCACCAATAATGTTTTATCCCTGTAACATCAATCAAAAATTCATATCCACAATCATATGAATAACTCATAATCATAATTGTGATTCTAAATTCCTCTTCGCACCCAGGATGAAGATAATTTTCATCACCTATTTTCACCTGAAACATCAAAAATTATGGTTATACCAAATCACAATTCCTGCTCATAATCATACTAATAAATTCATCTTTGCAATACGGCCAAAGATATTCATTAACAATTCATCTTTGCACTACAGGCCAAAGACATACAACTGTATAACCAATAACCAACAGTTCATATTTGCACTACAGGCCAAAGATATACAACTGTATAACTAATAACCAACAGTTCATCTTTGCACTACAAGCCAAAGATATATAACTGTAAAACCAATAATGTTGAGACTCAGCTTAATAGTATCACGACCACAAATTATCCATGCACTACGGGCCAAGGATATTCGTGTTTTCAATTACTATCGTGATTATACTTAATAATCACTCGTCATAATCATACCAAGTCCATCTATGCACTACGGGCCAAAGATGACTTTTATCACATCATTTATAACATTACGGTCATGATTATACCAAATAATCCCTGGTCATAATCATACCAAGTCCATCTATGCACGTAAGTCACAGACGACTTTTATCACAATATAAACATGAGAATGATGACAATGATATAAACATTAATAAAACGAAAACAAGGATAAATATTAAAGACTTTAAAATTTATCCAAATATTATCAATCACTTAATAAACTCATAATCTAATATTATTAATATTTTAATAATATTTTAATCGCTTCTTAAACTTATAAAAAATTTATTTCAATTGTTTATACTTTACCAAATAATGCATTTAATCATTCAAAAATTCCATACTCATAAGATTTCATCACCAATGATCAAATCCCTCATCAAAAATCTGCATATACCCTATATAAGATTCCCAAGCCATAAAATCCTATTTTCCAATTTTGTTACATCACATAACATATTTAACTCATTTACTCATAACTAGTGTATTTGCATGAAAAATACCAAATCAGTTCCAAAAATATTTCTTTTCTGGAATTTAGCAGAATATAGTCCCATAATGAACATATATTTTTCTCAGAATTTTTAAAATTCATTTACTATTTTTCAAAAATCAATTTCTAATTAACTCCTTAAGAAATTAGCTACCTCAAGTTTAACTCCAGAAATTCCCAAATCCTGGCAGGATCTTACACATGTTAACGTGACCTTCTAGTTTAAATTTCATGGTCATCGGAGTTATAGAACTCTGGTTATAGCGTTTTTCGTCAAAAAAAATCTAAATATTGAAATGGTCATAACTTGCTCATTTTAAGTCGGAATGAGCTCATTTTTGGACAGGAGGTTCTTTATACCATATACTTTTATGTCCCAAAAGGCCGGAATTTTTATCACAAATTAAGTGGCCGAAAATTTCCTTTTAAAATTCTGGACAGTAGCTTTTTAAGCATTTTCAGATTTTTCATCCTTTACTAAAATCAGTATACACAAAAATCTACAACACCTTTTTCAGTGATTCCACTTGGATAAGTTATAAGACTCATAGATCTAACTCTAGAACTTGACCATACTCAAAAATTCAAAATACAATAGGAGATATGGTCAATTGAATTTTATGTTCCATTTTCTTCAAAATCTGATTTTCAACCCTTGGTGATTTCTAAGAAACTTTCATGTTTTCACATAATAACTAACATAACTTATCATAAAACTTACTAATACTACATATACCCATGATTTTTATTCAGTCCAATGCTTTTATTATAACTTTCATCATAATCAGATCATTTCCACAATTTAATAAGGAATGAATACAAAGGATCATTCACCATGCATGTGGTAATCCACATAGACAGGTTATTCCAACAGAATAATAAAGAATGGAATAACAGAAAGATTCACCATGCATGCGATAGAGACCGCACGCATGTGTTATTCCCAATGTAATAATAAAGAATAGAACCGTGTCAAAGTAATTTACGACCGATGTGATATATTCAACGAATGAATAATAAATAATGGAACCAGTCCCACAGAAAGCGCCGCGAACGGGATATTCCGAATGTAATAATAAAAATGGAATAATAGAAGAATTTCACCATGTATGCGGTACTTTGCATATACAGGTTATTCCAACATAATAATAAAGAATGGAATAACAGAAGAATTTCACCATGTATGCGGTACTTCGCATATACAGGTTATTCCAACATAATAATAAGGAATGGAATAATAGAAGAATTTTCACTATGTATGCAATAGTTCACATAGACAGGTTATTCCAAAATAATAATAAGGAGTGGAATAACAATAACTCTCTTCATGAATACGAAAGAAATAAAACCCCTTACCTTAGAATAAAGCTGGATACTGGAATAGAAATGTAGCAGACTTCTCTTCTTCTTTCTCTCTATAATTTCTCTCTGTAATAAATGCTCTATAGCTTTGGTTAATTGGTCAGAAATGAAGGAAGAATGAGCTTCTATTTATAGAAAAATATAGTTTCGATAATTGCACGTTTTGGGGATCGAAAAATTACAGTACAATACCTCCAACTTTTCTTTCATTTTTTATTTAGTCCTGCAAGTATTATCAAACTTGCACCACCTCCCCTAATAGTAAATCATGTGATTCAATAGTTCAAACATGTGAATCAATAGTTATAATCATGTGAAAATACGAATTATAGTATAGTACCTCCATCTATGCCTCCATTTTTAACTTAGTCATGCAAGTATTATCAATCTTGCACCAACTCCCCTAATAGTACAAGGATGTGATTCAATAGTACACACATGTGAACAAATAGTTATATGAGCATGTGAATTAATAGCAATTAATTGCTCATTTATCTGGTTAATTACCCGATTGGTCAATATAACCTCTAGACATCAATTATTATCGAAATAGATGTCGATTTCAACTAACACCAATAATCCCAACACAATGGAACTATCAATGTCAACTTTAATCAACACGAACTTATTCATCATTAATATTATAATTCACAATATTTAACAACCAGGTCGTTCCTAGGAAAGAGGGGGCTTTCCGATAAGGATTTCTCCTTATTGGCGTGCAATTAGGTGACCAAACATCTCCTTGACAGAACTTCTAGACATTGTCAATATTGAAAATAATAATATGAATAACTTTGTCATCTCAATTATTAATTTAATAATATAACATATTATACAGATGATACTGTGACAATAATCGAATCAATAATATGAGAAATATGATGCAGCAATTACTGTAACAATAATTGAGAATAACTGAGTGACTTCTCACATAAGCATCAATAACCAATACCGTGTGCTACTATGCAACCACACGTATTTTACCACCGATTATTTTATAACAACTTGCTTACTTTGAAAAATTTTCAAATGTCACCCTTAACTTTAAAATTTTATCAATTTAACTATTTACCAAAATAGAAAAATTGAATACTTTTATTTCATAAAATTTGGGGTCTCACAATACTCGACGAAATGTTTCATCCTACTTATTCAGTCGTAGATATCTTATGTTCGACGACATTCCATCGGAGATAAATTCGTCGAAGATAAGATAGATCTGACGGAATTTATAACGGATCTTATCTTCGACGCGCATATATACGACTGAATTTCTGACGGAATTTTCCGTCGGACATAACCTATTTCTGACTGAATAAGCTTAATTCCGAGGGAAAATTCTGTCGAAATTAAGCTTTTTACTTGTAGTGTAAAAGCCTCATATATTTCTTTACCCAAAAGGAACTCAACATGCGGCAACAACGTTGGCTCGAGCTGTTGAAAGATTACAATCATACCATCCAATATCATCTTGGAAAAACGAACGTGGTAACTGACGCATTGAGTAGAAGATCATATGCGGGAACGAGTGCAATATTGTCAACAGAAAGGCCCATTATGTATAATTTACAAAGGATGGAGATAGAGTTAAAGACTCCAAGGATCCACGTGATGATGTCAAATATAAAATTAGAACTGACTTTAATCAATAAAGTTAAAGCTGCTCAAGCTACATACCTAAAGCTGATGAATATGAAGAAGAAGGTGCAAGAAGATGTTATTCTAGAAGCAATAATCGACGAAGAAGAAATACTTCGAGTCAACTCCAGACTTTGTGTTCTTAAATACTATAATTTGAAGTATAATATTATGATAGAAGCACACAACACACCGTTTGCAATCCATCCTCATTCGCGTTTCATGAGGTATTGACGTATTTCGGGTTTCAAACCTCTTAGAAATATTCGCGTCATTCGCTCCTCATTTTCGACCAAATGGGATGCAAACCGAGATAACTTCGTAAATTTAGCCTCGTATTGCGACACGGTCATATTTTTTTGCTCAAACTTGATAAACTCCACCTCCTTCATGTGACAAATACTTTCGGGAAAGTACTTGTCGTTGAACAACTCTTGGAACTTCTCCCAAGATATCTTGAGTGCGTCAGGCTGGGTACGTTTTACAGATTCCCACCAGTAATCTGCCTCTTCACGCAACATAAAGGTGGTAAAGGGAACCTTTTACTCCTCGGAGCATCCCAAGACATCAAATATATTGGTGATCTGCTTTAACCACGTCTTTGCCTTAAGTGGTTCTGGCTTTCCCAAAAACTCTGGTGGTCCCAGCTCCTTGAATTGCTTAGCGGTGACCATCCAAGAGTTGCCAGTTTTTCCACCTGCATTATAAACAGGAGTCTCTCTCCTTTGGTGTTGCATGAATTCTAAAAAGTTCCTAAACATACCATCATTCTTCATTTGGTCGGCGTCGTTGTTGTTTACACCAGGATTATTTTCTTCCTGTTGCACATTATCTTGAGTATTGATCGTAGGTGACTCAACGGTCTCATGTGCTTCATTGTTAATCTCAACATTTTCAGATGTCATTTTCAAACACTGTCACAAAATAAGGGTTAATTAACATATCACATATTATCCCTATACTACGTGAGACCAATTAAATACCAAATAAACTTAGGTAGGTCATACTAGCGAAGAATTCCCTTCTCTCCCTCCTAGTTCTTGTCTCACATCTCGGCCGGGATCATATCCCTAAGCTTTGATATTAACTCGTGACGCCCCAAAATAGGTATACATCACCCATCTTGAGTCGCCAAATACATGGAAAAAAATTCAAATACAACTTAATAATACAACTGTGTAAAAAAATACGACAAAACATAAATCGAGAGTTTTAATAAGAATATTGTCATCTGTATAATATCCACACTCAATGGAGTCCTCATTACATTTATTGTCACACTATTTAACAGAATAGTGAGGACTACTAATGTTATCATCTGGACCATCACTCCATTCCCCGACTCGTCCCAACTATATTCTCAATTCCTAAAGAGAACAATGAAAGAAAGGGTGAGCTCAACTAGCCCAGTAAGAAATATTATGACTAAGATAATGCAGAATAAATTATCCTTAGCCTTCAACAGTATAACAACTGATAGAATACAATATACAACAAGTTTTAGATCAACAACTGCAGCAGAATAAACAAACTGTTAGAAGAGTCAAGTAGAGCACAAAATCTACTATCTTCTATGATTTAAAAAGTTTTTCATCAACTTTATCGCTGAGACTCAGCTTAATAAATAAACCACATCATCGAATCATCCCTTCACCACGGCCAAGGATATTCATGTAATCATCAATGATCATGATTATACCGAATAATCCTTAGTCATAATCATACCAACAACTGTCCATCAATGAACTACAGGCCAATGAGGACTTTTACCCCATCATTCGTCACATTACGGTCATGATTATACCGAATAGTCCCTGGTCATAATCATACCAAGTCCATCTATGCACGTAAGCCAAAGATGACTTTAATCACAATATAAGCATGAGGATGATGACAATGACATAATAATTCAATAAAACAAGTTCAAGAATAAATTTTAAAGATTTATAATTTAATTTATCCGAAAATCAATAACGCCCAAATTGTCAACATGATATCTTTGTAGAGTAAAATTCAAGAATAATATTCATGTACCAAAATAATTTGGACGGAAAAAAAATATATTTTCCGAGTAAATAGTACCCGTGAATAAGACTTGGAATAAGTACCGTGAATAGTACTTCGATACAAAAAGTGTCCCGAATACCCGAGTGAATGATACTAGAGTGAATAGTAATTAGGTGAATAAGAACTTGTGAATAATACTCTTCCATGAAAAGTACCCAGAATACCCTGAGTGAATAATACTAGAGTGAATAGTAATCGGGTGAATAAGAATCATGAATAGTAACTCGTAAAAAAATATCAAAGAAAATGATATTTCATGGCGAGTACAAAAAAGAAATGATATCTCGACGCAGTATAATAGAATATACTGAAATCGCAAATGGATTTTCACCGCCATGCGGTAATCCACGCGTATGCATCATTTCCACAATTTAATAAGGAATGAATACAAAGGATCATTCACCATGCATGCGGTAATCCACATAGATGTGTTATTCCAATGTAATAATAAAGAATGGAATAATGTAAGAATTCACCATGCATGCGATAAATCGCATGCATGTGTTATTCCCAATGTAATAATAAAGAATGGAACCAGTGTCACGCGAATCAGATGCATGGATATTCCAATGAATAATAATAAAGAATGGAACCAGTCATGCGTAATCCGCATGCAGACGTGATATTCAGCGAGAATAATAAAGAATGGAATAACAACAGATTCACCGTGCATGCGATAGATCATTCAGCACAGACGGTGTTATTCCAATAGAATAATAAAGAATGGAATAACAAAAGAATTTCACCATGTATGCGGTACTTGATGTATGGCGATTATTCCAACATAATAATAAAGAATGGAATAACAACCCTTACGTGTATTGAAAGAAAATAACTCTCTCTTCGTGAATACGAAAAGAATAATACCCTTACCTCGTAAGAAAAGCTGGATCTTCGAAATAGTGAGGTAATGTACTTCTCTTCTTCTTTCTCTCTATAATTTCTCTCTATAATAATTGCTCTATATAGCTTTAGTGAATTGGTGAAAAATAATGAAGGAACGAGCTTTCTATTTATAGAAAAATATAGTTTCGATAATCGCACGTTTTGGGGCTCAAAATATTACAGTATAATATCTTCCTCTTTTTCTTTATTTTTAATTTAGCCCTGCAAGTATTATCAAACTTGCACCACCTCCCCTAATAGTTAATCATGTGAATCAATAGTAAATCATATGACTCAATAGTTTTAAACATGAGAAAAAATTAATTATAGTATAGTACCTTCAACTATACCTCTATTTTTAACTTAGTCATGCAAGTATTATCAATCTTGCACCAACTCCCCTAATAGTAAATCATGTGAATCAATAGTACACACATGTGAACACATAGTTATAAACATGTGAATTAATAGCAATTAATTGCTCATTTATCTGATTAATTATCCGATTGGTCAATATAACCTCTAGATATCAATTATCATCGAAATAAATGTCGATATCCACTAACACTAATAATTCCAACACAATGAAACTATCAATTTCATCTTTAATCAACACGAACTTATTCATCATTAATATTATAATTCACAATATTTAACAACCGTGTCGCTCCCGAGAAAGAGGGCTTTCCGATAAGGATTTCTCCTTATTAGGCGGCGCAATTAGGTGACCAAACATCTCCTCGATGTAACTTCTAGACATTGTCGATATTATAAATAATAATATGAATAACTTTGCGTCTCAATTATTGATTTAATAATATAACATATTATACAGATGATATTGTGACAATAATTGAATCAATAATATGAGAGATATGATACAACAATTATTTGTAGCAATAATTGAGTATAACCGAGTGACTTCTTACGTAAGCATCAATAATCAATACCGGTGTCTACTATACAACCACGCGTATTCATCGTATTTTTTTACTACCGGGTAGTTCAACGGTTTTTAACGGTAACACTTTCGTCGTTATTTTTATAAAAGATAATTACATTGTTTTCTAACTACGATAATACTTCCGTTAGGGGTCCACCAATGATTGTGCTTGTCGTGCGGATATTCCCCTAATAAAAAGAATATTCTCTGACCAAACGAATATTATATAACAACTTGCTTACTTTGCAAAATTTATAAATATTACCCTCAACTATAACATTATATCAAATCCATACCATAATATTCAAAAAATATTTCGAGAAATTTAAATCTTTATTCATAAAATTTAGGGTCTCACAGTTACAGTATCATCTGCACAATATTTTATATTATTAAATTAATAATTGACACGACAGTTATTCATATTATTATTTGGATTATTGACAATGTCTAGAAAGTTGTGTCGAAGAAAGGGGTTAGGTTATTTAATTGTGCGCTAATAAGAAGAAATCCTTATCGAAAAGCTCCTTCTTTTCTGGGAACGATCTAGTTGTCAATATTGTGATTTATAATATTAATGATGAATAATTGTTGAAAGATTAAAAATGTGTTGATTGAATTTAAGTGATTTGTGATAGATATTTATTTAATTTTTGATATAAATAGAGGGATTTGTCATGAGGTGTTTGTTGTAAGTTTGACTTATTATTTTATGGACCCCAATATGCCAATTTGTCAAACCATTGGTAGAAAGTTATCTTAGTTTTGTTTTATTATTATTATAATAGTAATAAAACAAAAAACTTTTTATATAAAACAAAATACTTTTTATAGTATATATAAAGTTATTTATTTTATTAAAATATAAATAGAATATATTATATTATATATAAAGTTTTTGTTTTATTAGAATATTGTATTGTATAGTGCTGCATAGTAAAATCAAATTTTCACCCGTGAATTCGTCTGTGCTTTTCTTACTGTTGGTCTGTGATTTCGTTAAATAGTGTCATGCCATTCTCCTATAAATAGGTTGCTTAGTTAAGAAATGAAAATCACACCAAAATCAAGAATCAGATAATTCTTCTTCTATAATATTGTGCGTATTTCTTTTGAATATAAGGATACTTTGAGTGTAGCAAATAGTGCAAGATTTCCTCAAGATAATCTTCGCTATACCAGTTAGATTTAGTCTCCTACTATGGTAAGAGATATTATTTTCGTTCAATATTTGTAAGAAATATTATTTTCTTCAATACTCTATAGTATGTAAGTGATATTATTTCGTTTTATATTCCTAAATCTACACTTACTTTGATAAGTATTGTTTCTATAATCCCTGAAAATAGTATAATATCCTTAATAGTTTGAGTTTCATCTAATATTATTTCACTGAAATATTGGTTTGAATTTTCTTATTAAATTTAATCTTTTCATTTCAAAGTACTATTCATCCGGGATATTATTCATGCCGGAGTACTATTCATCCTAGTTACTATTCATGTTAGAGTACTATTCAAGACGAAATTAGTTTTTTCTTTCTTTGTCCAAATTATTTTTTTAATATGAATCTTGAATATCATTCTTGAATTTTACTCCATGATTGGTGATCATGTTGATAATTTGGACATTCTTGAACTCTGGATAAATTAAATTATAAATTTCTAATATTTATCGTTGACCTCACTTGATTCATTATTTATATCATTGTCATCATCCTCATGCTTATATTGTGGTGAAAGTCATCTTTGGCTCGTAGTGCAAAGATAGACTGTTGATTGGTATGATTATGACAAGGAATTGTGTATTGATATAATAATTACTTTTAATGTTACAGATAAATGTTTATGGTAAAAGTCCTATTTGGTTCGTAGTGCATAGATGGACATATTTTTTGCATGATCATGACCACTGGTTATACAAACGATTATCTTTGGCCCGTAGTGCATAGATAATTTGTTGATTAAAAATAATTATTGATTGGTGTTACAGGGATAAAATATTGATGATGGACTTTTAAATCATAGAGGATAATAGACATCATGCTCTACTTAACTCTTCTAATGAATTGCTATTTTCGATGTAGTTGTTGATCTAAAACTTGTTGTCTATTATATTCTATCAGATTATTCTCTATTGAGGACTAAGGATAATTTGTTCTACATTATCTACTCATAATATTCTTTACTGGGTTAGTTGAGCTCACCTTTTTCTTTTATTATTCTCTTCAAGAAATGAGAGTATAGTTGGGACTAGTCGGGGAATGGAGTAATGGTCCAAGATGGTTACTATAACAATCCTCACTACTCTATAAAATAATGTGACAATAATTATAATGAGGACTTCATTTGAGTTTGGATATTATCTACGGGACAATATTTGCATTGAAACTCACAACTTATGTTTTGTCGTATTTTACGCGATAGTTAATAATTGTAAATAGGAAATTTATATTTGAATTCTGTACTATATATTTAGTGACTCAGAATGGGTTGTGTAGACCTATTTTGGAGGGTGCCACATCACCAACCCCTCCTATAAATAAATAGGAGGGGGCAACCTTTTCATTCACTCATTCACAAGCAATTAAGCATTATTAGTCATTCTAGTCTTTAATTTTTTCATCAGTTTCATAGTTATTTTGAGAGAGAGTTATAACATTTATTTTTGGTTCGTAGAGTATACTTTTTTGTAGTCTTTGCTTTAAAGTATACGGTGTCATCAGATCACTGGAAGACAAGTCTTTATCAACTCTGAAGCACCATCGGATGGTATAATTGTCTTAAGAACATAATACCAAGTACTAGCCTTAACAAATTTTTTTCTACAATCCCGATTTATTTGAGATAGGTTAATATATATATATATATATATATATATATATATATATATATATATATATATATATATATATATATAGTTTCCTTTCGTGTTCCTAACATGAACTCTTACAGGTGGACATAAAAATTGGATATGAATGTATTTGAATTTCACCTATTTATATTTTTATCTATTATTGGGGGTCAAAATACAAATGAATAAAATTAAATACACCCATGTCCAATTTTCATGTCTACATAAAGTTTTTTGTTTAAGAATAATGCCTCCACTTCTCCGCGGGGTTCGTTTTGATAACTATTTTTTGAGATTATTATTTTATTTCCCATTAAGTTATACATTTGTGGTTTTTGATACATTAATTCTTATGAATCTTAACTTAATTTGTGATTTTTTTTCTTGATAAATTAAAGTTATATTGCTTTGATTGCTCATTTTGTGATTTTTACCCATTAAAGTCATTTTATAGTATTTTTTATATTTACACTACCTAAAATATATTTTTCAATATTTCAAACTTGATAAAATATTTCAATATTTTTCAATATTTTTCAATATCTCAAGTTATTAATTTATTCAAAACAAAATTAAAAAACACGGAATAATTATTGAGCCCGAGCCCGAGCCCGAGCCCTAGCCCGAGCCCGAGCCCGAAATCGAAATTTAACGGTTCTTTCTTTCTTTCTCTACCCTACTCCTCCAAGAGTCCAGGCCTCTTGTTTTAGTCGGTTTATTCAGTCTCCTTCACCGCCACGGCGCCACCCACCTTCAAAAAAAGCAATCAAAGTTTTGGCTTCCAGCGAGGGTTTCAAGAAGAACAACGGAGGTCTCCTTGGGACGGCTCGCTTTAGAGAGGTATGAATTCATAGTCTCAAAGCATATTATATGTTCAATGCAATTTTTAATTCCCAGCCGATCCAACACTTTAATCCCTTGCTTTTCATCTCTACTCGTAAAAATCTGCACACAAATCACATAATCTGAAATTTTCGCGTTAAATTCAGTAATTTTCTATCAATTCTTTTCATCTGTATTCGTAAAAATCTGCACACAAATCACATAAACAGAATTTTTCGCGTTAACTTCAGTAATTTGCTATGAATTTTGTTGGAGGCGTTAACTTCAACATTGTGTGATGATCTGGCTTGCGTTGATTGACTTGATGGTTAATTTTCTTAATCTGTAATAGTCTGTCATTGTGAAAGAGAGAAGGGTTATTATATGGGGAAAACTTGTTCAGGTGTATATATATATATATATATATATATATATATATATATATATATATATATATTCTCTTATTATAAAGGGTGATATATATGATCATTTATGATGAGAATTCACAACACAAGCATATTATCATATTACTGAAAATAGTGGAATCTAATTACGAATTAATTAGTCACAGCTTTTAGTAGTAATATATTTGTATTGATTTACAGATAATCACGATGAATGCACACTGATTCTTGAATAAGCCGAAGCCCCAAATATGTATTCTATTATCATATTTTTCATGGCATTATGTTTTTATTATTATAAAAATAAATTTGGTTAAGTATATAAAGCTTATATGGGAGGTTTGGTGTAATTGGGTCACACTCTTTTTTTCCGTCTTTTGCCCCCTACAACTTTAATTATATTATTATTTGTCCTTTTTTATATATTTTTTTATCTTTCTATTTAGTCCTCTAAATTTTATAAAATTTTTGTTTTACCCCATATAATTTATTTATTTATACAACGCGTGTGCCATCGGTACTAGTATATGGAGTATATATATATGTAGTCTTATTCATTTGCTACTTTATCTGCTCCCTCCATTTCAAAATATATGCAATCTAGCACGTCTCTATGAACAGTAAAACTGCAATATCATATGGTACTCGGTAATTATAAAGACAAGTGTTTACTTTCAAATACTGTATTATAAATTTGCATGTGTATTGATCCAAACTGATTCAAGAACTACATTTTCGAATAAATGGAATCATTTGACTTTCATCTTTTCAGCCCTTTCTGTTTATCAGAAGCATCTAGCCACTAGCAGTGCAAAAACACTATAGTCTGTATTACTTGTGATGTTTCAATAGATGGGTCATGCAGTTTTCCTTCAAATATATACTTGTGAAGATAGATTGTACATCTTAATGAATTTGTTTGACTACTTTCATGCTTATTGCTGATTGAACATGCTCCACCTTAGCTAACTGTGTGCTGAAAATTGTTTGCTTTAGATATGGCAACAAAAGCTTCGTTGATGAGAGATATATGAGGTTAGTAGCACCAATATGAGCTTCTCATGCTTTTCTGTTGTTCTTGATTATTTTATGTCACACATTCATCTCATGCAATAGTTTCATCAGTAGGTACATTGGGTTGAAAACCGAGTTTTGTCCCATGCAGATAAATCTTGATATGGTAGCACAACTTGGATACCAGGTCTCTCTTTTACTGGGAAAGATGAAAGTGGCCAGCGCATGGAGGTAGGTCTTGTCATCATGGAGTGCCTTTTGTGTAATTTATTTTACTATTTTTGTTTCTCTACGCCGGGGGGTTGGGTGATGCTGATTTTTTATTTTGGTACTTTTATGATGGTTTGAGAGGTTGTCTTCTAATGCTGACGTACAGATTGTTGAGTTGCCTACTCATCAATACTATGTGGGTGTCCATATCAAGGCCAGAAAAATCTTCTGCTCTTTTCTTAGGTACTTGTCTTTCATCTTTTCCTCTTACCATTAACTTCTGTTTTTTATTCTGGTGTTGTGGCTTTCGTACCTGAACTAATATGATAAAAACCTTGTGTTGTATCTGATAGTTTTATGACCCCAGCAAAAGGCTAAGGAATTTGGGTTAATTGCTGTGGTAAAAGATTAGAGGTCGATGGCTCTAGTCACTGATGCTGTTGAATGAACGCTAAGATAAATGTTCAAATTAAGATATGAAGGTATGGAATATTGCTCTCTCTCAATTTTATATGCCCTCTACTCCCTCCGTTCCATAATATAAGATATCTTGCATTTCATAAATTCTTTAATTTACAAAAGGTGAGTGATCTTATACTTTTGAATGAAGGTAGTACACTCTCTGCCTTAATTTTTTTTGCCTGGTGCATTGAAATCTGCATTTCTGATATTTTTTCAATGTATTACGATATTTGTCGGAGTGTTATATTACAATAAATGTGGATGCGTTGTATTACAATGAATGTGGATGTTTGCATTTGTGGAAAATTATGTTTATGATTGTGCCTCCAATTTGTCCAACTTTAGAACTACTTATAGAAATTTTCCCCCTCTTAAAAGTTTTTACTTCCTCTCTTTAGAAATTATAACTTTTACAATCTAAACTTTTTACTTTCTCCCCGTTAAAAGATTTTACTTCTCATCTCTAGAAAATTTTCACAATCTCTCTCTCAAAAGTTTTTACCTCACATTTACTGAAATTTTCAACTCTTCCTCTAAAAAGATTCTACTTTCAATGTATTACCATAAAAGTTTTTCATCTTCTCTCACAATTTTTTTTTAACTTTCTCTCAAAGATTTTAACATTCTCTCCCAAAAAAGTTTCTAACATTCTCAAACTCAATAGTTTTTACTTCTTATCTCTCCAAATATTTAAATTATTCACTTTCTATTTGAGTTTTTAACATTCTCTCTTAAAAGTTTTTACTTATCTCTCTAAAATTTTAAATTCTAGTCTCTAAATTATTCACTTCCTCCCGCTCAAAAGGTTTTAACTCTCTCCCTCGAAAGATTCTAACTTTTTCTTTTAAAAAAGTTTTTACTTAACTCCCAAAATTTTTAAATTTCAGTTTCTAAATTATTCTGTCCCTCAAAAGTTTTTACTTCTCATCTCTCCAAATTTTAAATTTTAGCTTCTAAATTAACTTTCTCTCCTTCAAACGATTTTAACTCTCCCGCAAAAGTTTTTAACATTCTATAAAGTTTTTATTTCTCTCCAAAATTTTAAATTTTAGTCTCTAAAGTTATTACTTTTTATCGATCAAATGATTTTAACTTTCTCTCCCTCAAAATTTAACTCTCTCCCTTAAAAAATTGAACTTTCTCCCCCTCAATTTTTTTTTTTAACTTTCTCTCCCTCAAAAGATATCAACTCTCTCAAAAGTTTTTTCTTTGCTCCCAATTTTTAAATTTTAGTCTCTAAATTAATCACTTTCTCTTGCTCGAAAGTTTTTAACTCTCTCCCTCAAAAGTTTTTAACTCTCTCTCCCTCAATTGATTTTTAACTTGACTCCCCTTAAAAGATCTCGACTTTTCTACCTAAAAAGTTTTACTTCTTTATTTCTCAAAAATTTTAAATTTTAGTGTCTAAATTATTCAATCTCTCTCCCTCAAAAGTTTTAAACTCCCTCTCTCAAAAGATTTTCCCTTTCTTTCCTAAAAAAGTTTTTACTAATTAACTCCCTCAGAAGATTTAATATTCTCCCTCAAAAGTCCTTTGCATGCAAAAGATTTTACTTCTCTCCAAAATTTTAAATTCCAAGTTCTAAATTATTTACTTTTTTAGCTCGAAAGTGTTGGGAATTAAGTCAACGCAAATCACACAATAAAATAAAGAGAGAAAACAATAGAAGATTTATTGTGGAAAACCTTTAAAGGAAAAACCACATGCCAAATTTTGAATCTTCACTATATCAAAATAATGGGCACTAAAACTTGAGGTTCCACAATACCGCGACACAACTTTTTGCACGGACTAAAAGTTGCAAAACTCTGTCACCCACAAACACAAAACCCACTCACACCTTCTCTCAACTCTTAAGATGCTACATGACTTTTGATTGTGCTATACTTCAACAATTTAGCATAATACTCTATTTATAGAATATCCACAATTCTCCTCTTCTTATTCAAAATAGGACACTTCCAAAATAAAATTTCTTGTACAAATAGATTCTTTTCCAAAATAATATTTCTATTAAAAATAGGAGTTATTACTTTTCATATTAGCAATTTTTTTCTGAGAAGGATTCGAGGAGTAACCCAACAGTTCCTCCCTTAACTTGAATCCCCGACTTCAACTTTATATCTGAATAGAATTTGAAAAGTAGCCCAACAATCCTCCCTCGACTCGAATCTGCAAACACTTCAGCTTCATCACTTTCATCGTTATTATAGTCGTCACCATCATCCATATAATCTGCATCATCTGCGTCATTCGCAACATACACACTATCCGGATCAGTCTTGTCATTGACATTACTTGCATTATAGTTACCATCATCATCTTCTTTTTTAACATTATCATCTTCTTCAATTGCATCATCATCATCGTTGTCGTCATCTTCTTCAATTGCATCATCATCATCGTTGTCGTCATCTTTATTAGCATCTCTATTATCTTCATCATCGAGCGGCTGCAACGATGATCCTCCATAACTGCAAAATATCTTATTCATCCGCAACATGAATAAACTCAAATTCAAATCCTTCATTCACTCTAAAAAATTTTAAATTTTGGTCTCTAAATTACTCACTTTCTTTCGCTAAAAAGTTTTTAACTTTCTCTCTTTCAGAAAGTTCTTAACATTCTGTCTCAGAAGTTTGTAATTCTTATCTGTCCAAACTTTTAAAATCCTGTCTTCTAAATTACTCATTTTTTCTTGCTCAATTTTTTTTAACTTTCTATCCCTCAAAAGGTTTTAATCTTTCCTTTGAAAAAAAAGTTTTTTCATCTTAGCTCTCCAAAATGTTTAATTTCAGTCTCTAAATTATTCACCATCTTTCCATCAAAAGTTTGTATTTCCTATCTTTCAAAATTATAAGCATTCTCTCTCAAAAATTTTACTTAGCTCTCCAAATATTTAAGTGTAGGTCTCGAAAATATTCACTTTCTCGCTCAACAGTTTGTTTAATTTTCTCCCTTGAAAGATCTAACTTTTTCTCCTATTTTTTTTAATTAACTCACCAATTTGTAGATTTCAGTCCCTAAATTATTTACGTTCTCTCTCAAAAGTTTTTTTAACTTAATCTCCCTCAAAATATTTGAACTTTCTCTTATTCAAAATTTTTACTTCTCATCTCTTCAAAATTTTAAATTTCGGTCTCTAGTTTATTAACTTTCTCTTCAAAAGATTTTAACTTTCTCTTCCTTAAAAGTTTTTAACATTCTTTTTCTCAAAAGTTATAAATTTTAGTCTCAAAATCACTCACTTTCTCTCGCTTAAAAGTTTTCAACTTTCTTTCCCTCTAAAGTTTATAATTCTTATTTGTCCAAACATTTAAATTCCAGTCTCTAAATTACTCATTTTCACTCGCTCAGAAGTTTTGAACTCTCTCCCAAAAGATTTTAATTTTTCCTTTCAAAAATGTTTTTTGTTCTTAGCTCTCCAAAATTTTAAATTTCATTTTGTAAATTATTCATCATCTCTCCCTGAAAGATTTTAACTTATCTTCAAATTTTTAAATTTATGGATCTAATTTATTACAACTCCCTCAATTTTTTTTTAAAACTTTTGACTCCTAAAAAGTTTTTACTTCTTAAATATCAAAATTTCACTCTCTTACTTGAAAGTTTCTTTTTCTCCAACGGTTTTCAGTCTCTCCATCAAAGGTGTATGCTTCCTGATTTTCAAAATTATAAACATTCTCTCCGTCTCTCTCTCTCGTTTTTACTTATCTACCCTAAATTTAAATTTCCGACCCTTAATTATTAATTATCTCAAAACTTTTTGAACATTCTATCCCTCAACACTTTTTAAACATTCTCTCTCAAAGTTTTTACTTGCCCCTCCAAATATTTAAATCTCAGTCTCTAAATTTATTCACTTTCTCACTCTAAAGGTTTTAAATTTCTTTCTCGAAAGATTTTTACTTTTTTCTTGTAATTTTTTTTTCCTTCTTAAGCCTTCAAATTTTTAGATTTCAGTCCCTAAGTTATTTACTCTCTCTCAAACGTATTTTAACTTTCTCTTCCTCATAAGATTTTAACTTCTATTTCTTAAAAAAATTTAACATTCTTTCAAAAGATTTTGCTTCTCATCTCTCCAAATTTTCAAATTTTCGTCTAATTTACTAACTTTTTTCTTCTCCAAAAGATTTTAACTTTCTTTTGTGCAGAAAATTTTAACTTTCAGTGTCTTAAAAGTTTTTAACATTATTTTTCAAAATCTTTGACTTCTTATCTCTCCAAAATTTTAAATTCCAATCTCTAAATTTCTAACTCGCGCTCAAATGTTTAACTTTCTCTCCCTCGAAAGATTTTAACATTGTGTCTTAAAAGTTTTAAATTCTTATATTTCAAAACTTTTAAATACCAGTCTCTCAGTTACTCACTTTCTCCAAAATTTTAAATTTCAATCTCTAAATTAATCACTCTCGCTCAAATGTTTTTAACTTTCTCTCCCTCGAAAATTTTAACATTTTGTCTCAAAAGTTTTTAATTCTTATATGTTGAAACTTTAAAATACCAGTCTCTAAATTACTCACTTTCTCTCCCTTGAAAGATTTTAGTTTTTCATTTTAAAAAAGTTTGTATTTCTTAGCTCAAGAAAATTTTAAATTTTAGTCTCAATTATTCTCCATCTGTCCCTCGAAGGTTTTTACTTATCTCCCAATTTTTAAATTTTTGGGTCTAAAATTATTCACTCTCCCTCCAAAAATTTGGCTCTAATCCAAAAATTTTAACTATTACCCCTACAAATGTTTTTAGTTCTTAAATATCAAAATTTCACTCTCGTATGAAAGTTTTTTTTAGTTAAATGCACTTTGCACCCTCCAAGTTTATTCCATTTTGCATATTGCATCCTATACTTCAAAACGTGACACTTTGCATCCCACACTTTTACTGAACCGACACATTTAACCTCCGACCTAAAATCCGCCACTAAAAGTGCAAAATGCGTCACTAAACACTAACCCTGTCACTTTTAGCGACGGATTTTGGGCCAGAGGGTTTGCTAAGAGTGTGTGATGCAAAGTTTCACGTTTTGAAGTATATGATAAAATGTGCAAAATGGGTAATTTTGGGAGATGCAAAGTGTATGCAAGTCTTTGTTTCCTAAAAGGTTTTCACTCTCCATCAAAAGTGTATACAGTCTATTTTTCAAAATTATAGACATTTTCTCTCTAGAGTTTTGTACTTGTCTATCCAAAATTTTAAATTTCCGAGCTGTTATTATTCATCGTCTCAAAAGCTTTTTTGAAAATTCTGTCCATCAAAACTTTTCAACATTCTCTCTCAAAATTTTTACTTCTCCAAATTTTTAAATGTCGTTCTCTAAAATTATTCACTTTCTCGCTGAAAAGTTTGTTAAATTTCTCTCCCTCGAATGATTTTAAAATTTTCTCCTAAAAAAGTTTTTACTTCTTAATTCTCCTAATTTTTTATTTTAGTCCCTGAATTATTTACTCTCAAAAGGTTTTTTTACTTTCTCTCCCTCAAGATTTTAACCGTTTCTCAAAAGTTTTTTACATTCTCTTTCTTGAATGTTTTTTACACAAGTTTTTACTTCTCATCTCTCCAAATTTTTAAATTTCGGTCTAAATTTACTCTCTTCAAAAGATTTTAACTTTGTCTCCCTTAAAAGTTTTTAACATTCTCTCTCAAAAGCTTTTACTTCTCAGTCTCTAAATTACTCGCTTTCTTTTATCGAAAGTTTTAAACTCTCTCCCTCAAAAGTTTTTAAAACTTTTACTCCTAAAAAGTTTTTACTTCTTAAATATCGAAATTTCACTCTTGCTTGAAGGTTTCTTTTTCTCAAACGGTTTTCGCTCTCTCCATCAAAAGTGTATACTTCCTATTTTTCAAAATTATAAACATTCTCTCTCTTTCGAGTTTTTACTTATCTATTTGAAATTTTAATTTTTCGACCATTAATTTTTTACCAACTCAACTCTTTGAACATTCTATCCCTCCAAATATTTAAATCTCAATCCTTGAATTATTCACGTTCTCGCTCAAAAGTTTTTAAATTTCTCCCCATCGAAAGATTTTTACTTTTTTAACTCCAAATTTTTAGATTTCAGACCCTAAGTTATTTACTTTCCCTTTCTCAAAAGTATATTAACTTTCTCTCCCTCATAAAATTTTAACTCTCTTTCTCAAAAGTATTTAACATTCTCTCTCTCAAAAGGTTTTACTTATCATCTCTCCATAATTTTAAATTTTACTCTCTAATTTACTCTTTTTCTCCAAAAGATTTTAATCTCTCCCTTAAAAGTTTTTTACATTCTTTCTCAAACGCTTTAACTTCTTATCACTCCAAAATTTAAAATTCCTGTATAAATTACTTGCTTTCTCTCTTTCGAAAGATTTTAACATTCCGTCTTAAAAGCTTTTAATTTAAATTAATCACTTTCTCTCCCTCAAAAAGATTTTAATTTTTCATTTAAAAAAAGTTTTTACTACTTAGCTTTCCAAAATTTTAAATTATAGTCTCTAAATTATTCTCCATCTCTCCGTCAAAGGTTTTTACTTAACTCTAAATTTTTGAATTTTCGGCTCTTAATTAATCCCTTTATTTCAAAAGATTTTAACTTTTACTTCCTAAATATCAAGATTTCACTCCCTCTTGCATGAAAGTTTGTTTTCGAAATAAATGCATTTTGATTCCCCGACTTTACCCCATTTTGCACAATGCATCCTATACTTCAAAACGTAACACTTTGCATGCATTACTTTTAGCGAATCTGCACATAACACCCTTTGACCAAAAAAATTGTCACTAAAATTGCAAAATGCGTCACTTTTAAACACTACCCTCGTCACTTTTAGGGACTAATTTTGAGCCGGAGAGTTTTATTTGTCTATTTGCTAAAGTGTGGGATGCAAAATATTATGTTTTGAAGTATAGGATGCAATGTAGAAAATGCAGTAAACTTGGGAGATGCACTTACATTTAACTCTTTGTTTTTCTCATAAGATTTTCTTTCTCTCCATCAAAAGTGTATAGTTCCTATTTTTCAAAATTATAAACATTCTCTCTCGTTTTTACTTATCTATCCAAAATTTTAAATTTTCGACCCGTAATTATTCACCGTCTCAAAAGCTTTTGAACATTATGTCCATTAAAACTTCACCGTCTCAAAAGCTTTTGAACATTATGTCCATTAAAACTTTTTCAGCCTTCTTTGTTTCAAAGTTTTTATTTGTCTCTCCAAGTATTTAAATGCCGGTCTCTAAAATTATTTACTTTCTTGCTGAAAAGCTTGTTAACTTTTTCTCCCCGAATGATTTTAAAGTTTTCTCCTAATTTTTTTTTTACTTCTTAAATTCTCAAAATTTTTAGATTTCAGTCCCTAAATTATTTACTCTCTCAAATTGTTTTTAATTCTCTCTCCCTCAAAAGTTTTTAACATATTCTTTCTTAAAAGTTTTTAACATTCTCTTTCTCAAAAGTTTTTAAATTCTCTCAAAAGTTTTTACTTCTTTACATCTCAAAATTTTTAAATTTTGGTCTCTAATTTACTAACTTTCTCTTCAAAAGATTTTAACTTTCTCTCCCTTAAAAGTTTGGAACATTCTCTCTCAAAATCTTTTACTTCACATCTCTCAAAAACTTTAAATTTTTGTTTCTAAATTACTCACTTTCTCTCCCTCACTCAATAGTATTTAACATGCTATCTCAAAAAGTTTTTAATTCTCTCCCTCAAAAGATTTTTCCTTTTTGAAAAGTTTTTTATTCTTATAGCTCTCCCTCAAAGGGTTTACTTCTTTTCTCATCAAATTTTTTAATTTTTGGCTCTAAATTATTCACTTTCTCTTAATTTTTTTTATAACTTTTACTCCTATTTTTTTTTTTTACTTCTTAAATATCACAATTTCACTCTCCCTTGCTTGAAAGTTTCTTTTTCTCAAACGGTTTTCACTTTCTCCATCAGAAGTGTTTCTCAAAATTATAAACATTCTCTCTCTCTCTCTCTCTCTCTCTCTCTCTCTCTCTCTCGTTTTTTACTTATCTATCCATAATTTTAAATTTCCCACCCTTAAATAAACACGGTCTCAAAAGTTTTTGAACACTCTATTCATCAAAACTTTTTGACCATTCTCTCTATCAAAGTCTTTACCCATCTCTCCAAATATTTAAATATCAGCCTATAAAATTTTTCACTTTATCGCTCAAATTTTTTAAAATTTTCTCCCTCGAAAGCTTACATCTCAACTCTACAAATTTTTAGATTTCAGTTCCTAAGTTATTTACTTTCTCTCCGTCAAAAGTATTTTAACTCCGTCAAAAGTATTTTAACTTTCTCTCGCTTATAAGATTTTAACTTTCTCAAAAGTTTTTGACATTCTCTATTGAAAAACTTTTACTTTTCATCTCTCCAAAATTTTAAATACTAGTCTCTAATTTACAAACTTTCTCTTCTCCAGAAAATTTTAACTGTCTGTCCCTTAAAAGTTTTTAACATTCTTTCTCAAAAGCCTTCTCTCTCCAAAATTTTAAATTTCTGTCTATAAATTACTCATTTTCTCTCGCTCAAATGTTTTTAACTTTCTCTCTCTTGAAAGATTTTAACATTCTGTCTCAAAAGTTTTTAATTCTTATGTGTCGAAACTATTAAATACCAGTCTCTAAATTACTCGCTTTCTCTCCCTCAAAATATTTTAATTGTTAATTTTAAAAAAGTTTACTTTTTAACTCTCCAAAATTTTAAATTTTAGTCGCTAAATGTCTCCATCTCCCCCTTAAAAGGTTTTTACTTCTTTTATCTCCAAATTTTTAAATTTGTGGCTCTAAATTATTCACTTTCTCCTGTAAAAGATTTTAACTTTTACACCTAAAAATGTTTTTACTTCTTAAATATAAAATTTCACTTTCTTGCATGAAAGTTTGTTTTTCTCAGAAGGTTTTCACTCTCTCCATCAATTGTGTATACTTCCTATGTTTCAAATTATTAACTCTCTCTCTCTCTCTCTTATTACTTATCTATAAAAATTTTAATTTTCGACCGTTAATTTTGAACAGTATGTCCCTCAGAACTTTTTCAACATTCTCTCTCAAAGTTTTTACTTATCTCTCCAAATATTTGAATGTCGGTCTCTAAAATTATTCACTTTCTCGCTAAAAAGTTTGTTAAATTTCACTCCCTGGAATAATTTTAAATTTTACTCCTAAAAAAGTTCTTACTTCTTAACTCTCCAAATCTTTAGATTTTAGTCCCTAAATTATTTACTCTCTCAAAAGGTTTTTTATTTTCTCTCTCAAAAGTTTTTTACATTCTCTTTCTCAAAAGTTTTTACTTCTCATCTCTCCAAATTTTTAAATTTTGGTCTTTTAACTTTTTCTTCCTTACAAGATTTTAACATTCTCTCTCAAAAGCTTTTGCTTCTCATTTCTCAAAAATTTTAAATTTTAGCCTCTAAATTACTCACTTTATGTCGTTTAAAAGTTTTTAACATTCTCTCCCTCAAAAGTTTTTAACATTCTTTGTCCAAAGTTTTTAACTTTCTCTTCCCCAAAAGAATTTAATTATTCCATTTAAAAAACTTTTTTTTCTTAGCTCTCCAAAATTTTAAATTTAGTATGTAAATTATTCACCATCTTTCCCTCAGATTTTTACTTCTTTTCTCTTCAAAATTTTTATTTTTTGGCACTAAATAATTATTCAATTTCTTTGCTTAATTTTTTTAAAAAAAACTTTTACTCCTAAGAACTTTTTACTTCTTAAATATTAAAATTTCACTCTCTTGCTTGGAAGTTTATTTTTCTCAAATGGTTTCCACTCTCTCCATCAAAAGTGTATACTTCCTACTTTTTAAAATTATAAACATTCTCGTATTTTTACTTGTCTATCCAAAATTTTAAATTTCCGACTATTAGTTATTTACTGCCTTTTTAAAAATCCTCTCTTAAAATTTTTAGTTATCTCTCAAAATATTTAAGTCTTGGTCTCTAAAATTATTCACTCTCTCTCAAAAGTTTTTAAATTTCTCCCTCAAAAGATTTTTACTTTTTTCTCATATTTTTTTTACTTAACTCCAAATTTTTAGTTTTCAGCCCGTAAGTTCTTTACGTTCTCTCCCTCAAAAGTATCTTAACTTTCTCTTCGTCATAAGATTTTAACTTTCTATTTCTCAAAAGTTTTTATTATTCTCTCTCACTCAAACATTTTTGCTTATTTTCTCTTTAAATTTTTTAATTTTTGGCTTTAACTTATTCACTTCTTAAATATCAAAATTTCACCATCTCTTGCTTGAAAGTTTCTTTTTCTCAAATGGTTTTCAGTATCTCTCTCTGAAGTGTATACTTTCTATTTTTCAAAATAATAAACATTTTCTCTCTCTCATGTTTACTTATCTATCCAAAATTTTTAATACCCTATCCTTGATTATTAACCGTCTCTAAAGTTTTTGAACATTCTATCCCTGAAAACTTTTTGACCATTTTCTCCATCAAAGTCTTTACTCATCTCTGCAAATATTTAAATCTCAGTCTCGAAAAATTTTCACTTTCTCGCTCAATTTTTTTTATTTTCCCTCCCTCGAAAGATTTACTTTTTCTCTTAAAAAAGTTCTTCTACTTAGCTTAAAAAAGTTTCTACTTAGCTATCCAAAATTTTAGATTTCAGTCCCTAAGTTGTTTACTTTCTCTCCCTCAAAAGTATTTAAACATTCTCTGGCTCATAAGATTTTAACTTTTTCTTTCTCAAAAGTTTTTAACATTCTCTCTTCAAAAGCTTTAAGCTTTTACTTCTCATCTCTTCAAAATTTTAAATATTGGTCTTTAATTTACTTCTTATTCTCTAAAAAAAGTTAACTTTCTTTTCTGCAAAAGATTTTAACTTTCTCTCCCTTAAAAGTTTTTAACATTCTTTCTAAAAGCTTTAACTTCTTTTCTCTCCACAATTACTCACTTTCTTTCGCTGAAAAAGTTTTTAAACTTTTTATCCCTCAAAAGATTTAAATTTTTCCTTCTAAAAAGGTTGTTACTTCTTAGCTCTCAATTTTTTTACTTCCTAAATTTAGCTCTCTTACTTGAAAGTTTCTCTCTAAAAAGTTTCACTTTCTCTCCGTAGGAAGTGTATACTTCATGTCTTTCAAAATTATTAACATAAAGAGTTTTTACTTGTTATTTGCTCAAAAGCTTTTAGCTTTTCAAAAGTTTTTACGTATTCCTCCGTAATTTTAAATTCCAGTATCTAAAATTTTCATTTTCTCACTCAAAAGTTTTTTACTTGTACTTCTCTCCTTGGAGTGATTTTAACTCTGGCTTCCTCAAAATTTTTATCATTCTTTCTCTCAAAAGTTTTTACTTATCTTTCCAGGTTTTGAAATTCTAGTCTCTAATTATTTGCTTTATCACGCTCAAATGTTTTTAACTCTCCACCTTGAAGGATTTTAACTTTTCCTCCTAAAAAACTTTTTACTTAACTATCCAAATTCTAAAATTTCAGTCTAGATTTTTCACTCTCTCGCCCGAAAGATTTTGTTTTTTAATTTTTTTTCACTTTCTCCCCCTTAAAAGTTACATATTTCAAATATATTTTGTAACATTCTATGCCTAATTTTTTTTTCTCCTCTCCAAACTTTTAAAATTCAATTGCTAAACTATTCACTTTCTCTCGGTCAAAAGTTTTTAACTCTCTTAAAAGTTCTAACATTCTCTCTCAAAAGATTTTACTCATCTCCCCAAAATTTTAAATTCCAGTCTCTAAATTATCCACTTTCTCTGCCTCAAAAGTTTTTGACTTTTGTCTCCTTCCAAGTTTTTAACTCTCTTTCAAAAGCTTTTACTTCTCATCTACCAATTTTTGGAATTCCAGTTTCTAAATTACTCGCTTTGTCTTGCCCAAAAGTTTTTAACTTTTCCTCCTTAAAAACTTCTTATTTCTTAAATCTCCAATTTTAAAATTCCAGTCTCTAAATTATTCAACTTCTCTTGTTCAAAACTTTTTAACTCTCTCTCCCACGAAAGATTTTAAGTTTCTCTTACTCAAAAGATTGACATTTGCTCTCTTAAAAGTTTTTAAACGTCAGTCTAATTTACTCAAATTCTCTTGCTCAAAAACTTGTAACTTTCTCTCTCGAAAGTTTTTACTTGGCGTTGTTTTTTTGAAAAGTTATTACTTTTCTTTTTAAAATTTTAAATTCCTATCTCTAAATTATTCTCTCTCTCTCTCTCTATATATATATATATCAAAAGATTTTAACATTTCCTCCAAGAAAACCTTTAACTTCTTAACTCTCCAAATTTTAAAATTTCAATCTCTAAATTATTCTATTTCTCTCGCTCGAAAATTTCTCTTTCCCAAATGTTGACTTTCTCCCCCTTAAAATTTTATATTTCCTATCCTTCCAATTTTTCTTAACATGTCCTCCCTCAAAAATTTTACAGTTAACCCGCTCTCCATCAAAACTTCTTCGGACTTTTAAATTTAATCTCTAAATTATTTATTTTCTCTCCCTCAAAAGTTTATACATCCTATATTTGCCAATTTTTTAACATTCTCTCTGAAAAGTGTTTACTTCGTATCTTTCCACAATTTTAAATTTCAGTCTCTAAATTATACTCTCTTTTAAAAAAATTTAACTCTCCTTCAAAAGTTTTTAACACTCAAAAAGTTTTTACGTATCTCTCCAAATTCTTAAAATCTAGTCTTTAACTATTCACTCTCTCTTGCTCAAAAGTTTTTTTACTTTCTCGCTAACGATTTTAACTTTTACTCCTAAAACAGTTTTACTTCTCAACTCTCCAAATTTTAAAATTTCAATCTTTAAATTATTCACTTTCTCTCGCTCTCAAATGATTTTTACATTCTCTCATTGAGAGGTTCCAAAATTTTAAATTCCAATCTTAAATTATCCACTTTCTCTACCTCAAAAGTTTTTGACTTTTGTTTCCTTTAAAGTTTTTAACTCTCTTTCAAAAATTTTTACTTCTCATCTACCAATTTTTGGAATTCCAGTCTCTAAATTACTCGCTGTCTTGCCCAAAAGTTTTTAACTTTTCCTCCTTAAAAATTTCTTATTTCTTAAATCTTCAATGTTTAAAATTCCAGTCTCTAAATTATTCAACTTCTCTTGTTCAAAACTTTTTAACTTTCTCTCCCACGAAAGATTTTAAGTTTCTCTTACTCAAAAGATTTTGACATTTGCTCTCTAAAAAGTTTTTAAACGTCAGTCTAATTTACTCAAATTCTCTTGCTCAAAAACTTATAACTTTCTCTCTCGAATGTTTTTACTTGGCGTTGTTTTTTTGAAAAGTTATTACTTTTCTTTTTAAAATTTTAAATTCCTATCTCTAAATTATTCACTCTCTCTCTCTCTCTATATATATATATATATCAAAAGATTTTAACATTTCCTCCAAGAAAACCTTTAACTTCTTAACTCTCCGAATTTTAAAATTTCAATCTCTAAATTATTCTATTTCTCTCCCTCGAAAGTTTCTCTTTCCCAAATGTTCACTTTCTCACCCTTAAAATTTTATATTTCCTATCCTTCCAATTTTTCTTAACATGCCTCCCTCAAAAATTTTACAATTAACCTGCTCTCCATCAAAACTTCTTCGGACTTTTAAATTTAATCTCTAAATTATTTATTTTCTCTCCCTCAAAAGTTTATACATCCTATATTTGCCAATTTTTTAACATTCTCTCTGAAAAGTGTTTACTTCGTATCTTTCCACAATTTTAAATTTCAGTCTCTAAATTATGCTCTCTTTTAAAAAAATTTAACTCTCTCCTTCAAAAGTTTTTTACACTCAAAAAGTTTTTACGTATCTCTCCAAATTCTTAAAATCTAGTCTTTAACTATTCACTCTCTCTTGCTCAAAAGTTTTTTTACTTTATCTCTCTCTAACGATTTTAACTTTTACTCCTAAAAAAGTTTTTACTTCTCAACTCTCCAAATTTTAAAATTTCAATCTTTAAATTATTCACTTTCTCTCGCTCTCAAATGATTTTTACATTCTCTCATTGAGAGGTTCCAAAATTTTAAATTCCAGTCTCTAAATTATCCACTTTCTCTGCCTCAAAAGTTTTTGACTTTTGTCTCCTTCAAAGTTTTTAACTCTCTTTCAACAGTTTTTACTTCTCATCTACCAATTTTTGGAATTCTAGTCTTTAAATTACTCGCTTTGTCTTGCCCAAAAGTTTTTAACTTTTCCTCCTTAAAAACTTCTTATTTCTTAAATCTCCAATGTTTAAAATTCCAGTCTCTAAATTATTCAACTTCTCTTGTTCAAAACTTTTTAACTTTCTCTCCCACGAAAGATTTTAAGTTTCTCTTACTCAAAAGATTTTAACATTTGCTCTCTCAAAAGTTTTTAAACGTCAGTCTAATTTACTAAAATTCTCTTGCTCAAAAACTTGTAACTTTCTCTCTCGAAAGTTTTTACTTGGGGTTGTTTTTTTGAAAAGTTATTACTTTTCTTTTTAAAATTTTAAATTCCTATCTCTAAATTATTCACTTCTCTCTCTCTCTCTATATATATATATATCATAAGATTTTAACATTTCCTCCAAGAAAACCTTTTAACTTCTTAACTCTCCAAATTTTAAAATTTCAATCTCTAAATTATTCTATTTCTCTCGCTCGAAAGTTTCTCTTTCCCAAATGTTCACTTTCTCCCCCTTAAAATTTTATATTTCCTATCCTTCCAATTTTTCGTAACATGCCCTCCCTCACAAATTTTACAGTTAACCTGCTCTCCCTCAAAACTTTCTTCGGACTTTTAAATTTAATCTCTAAATTATTTATTTTCTCTCCCTCAAAATTTTATACATCCTATATTTGCCAATTTTTTAACATTCTCTCTGAAAAGATTTTACTTCGAATCTTTCCACAGTTTTAAATTTCAGTCTCTAAATTATACTCTCTTTTAAAATTTTTAACTCTCTCCTTCAAAAGTTTTTAACACTAAAAAAGTTTTTACGTATCTCTCCAAATTTTAAAATCTAGTCTTTAACTATTCACTCTCTTGCTCAAAAGTTTTTTAACTTACTCTCTCTAACGATTTTAACTTTTACTCCTAAAAAAGTTTTTACTTCTCAACTCTCCAAATTTTAAAATTTCAATCTTTAAATTATTCACTTTCTCTCGCTCTCAAATGATTTTTACATTCTCTCATTGAGAGGTTCCAAAATTTTAAATTCCAATCTCTAAATTATCCACTTTCTCTGCCTCAAAAGTTTTTGACTTTTTTCTCCTTCAAAGTTTTTAACTCTCTTTCAAAAGGATTTACCTCTCATCTACCAATTTTTGGAATTCCAGTCTCTAAATTACTCGCTTTGTCTTGCCCAAAAGTTTTTAACTTTTCCTCCTTAAAAACTTCTTATTTCTTAAATCTCCAATGTTTAAAATTCCAGTCTCTAAATTATTCAACTTCTCTTGTTCAAAACTTTTTAACTTTCTCTCCCACGAAAGATTTTAAGTTTCTCTTACTCAAAAGATTTTGACATTTGCTCTCTCAAAAGTTTTTAAACGTCAGTCTAATTTACTCAAATTCTCTTGCTCAAAAACTTGTGTAACTTTCTCTCTCGAAAGTTTTTACTTGGGGTTGTTTTTTTGAAAAGTTATTACTTTTCTTTTTAAAATTTTAAATTCCTATCTCTAAATTATTCACTCTCTCTGTATATATATATATATCAAAAGATTTTAACATTTACTCCAAGAAAACCTTTAACTTCTTAACTCTCCAAATTTTAAAATTTCAATCTCTAAATTATTCTATTTCTCTCGCTCGAAAGTTTCTCTTTCCCAAATGTTCACTTTCTCCCCCTTCAAATTTTATATTTCTTATCCTTCCAATTTTTCTTAACATGTCCTCCCTCAAAAATTTTACAGTTAACCCGCTCTCCATCAAAACTTCTTCGGACTTTTAAATTTAATCTCTAAATTATTTATTTTATCTCCCTCAAAAGTTTATACATTCTATATTTGCCAATTTTTTAACATTCTCTCTGAAAAGTGTTTACTTCGTATCTTTTCACAATTTTAAGTTTCAATCTCTAAATTATACTCTCTTTTAAAAAAATTTAACTCTCTCCTTCAAAAGTTTTTAACACTCAAAAAGTTTTTACGTATCTCTCCAAATTCTTAAAATCTAGTCTTTAACTATTTACTCTCTCTTGCTCAAAAGTTTTTTTACTTTCTCTCTAACTATTTTAACTTTTACTCCTAAAAAGTTTTTACTTCTCAACTCTCCAAATTTTAAAATTTCAATCTTTAAATTATTCACTTTCTCTCGCTCTCAAATGATTTTTACATTCTCTCATTTGAGAGGTTCCAAAATTTTAAATTCCAGTCTCTAAATTATCCACTTTCTCTGCCTCAAAAGTTTTTGACTTTTGTCTCTTTCAAAAGCTTTTACTTCTCATCTACCAATTTTTGGAATTCCAGTCTTTAAATTACTCGCTTTGTCTTGCCCAAAAGTTTTTAACTTTTCCTCCTTAAAAACTTCTTATTTCTTAAATCTCCAATGTTTAAAATTCCAGTCTCTAAATTATTCAACTTCTCTTGTTCAAAACTTTTTAACTTTCTCTCCCACGAAAGATTTTAAGTTTCTCTTACTCAAAAGATTTTGACATTTGCTCTCTCAAAAGTTTTTAAACGTCAGTCTAATTTACTAAAATTCTCTTGCTCAAAAACTTGTAACTTTCTCTCTCGAAAGTTTTTACTTGGGGTTGTTTTTTTGAAAAGTTATTACTTTTCTTTTTAAAATTTTAAATTCCTATCTCTAAATTATTCACTTCTCTCTCTCTCTCTCTATATATATATATCATAAGATTTTAACATTTCCTCCAAGAAAACCTTTTAACTTCTTAACTCTCCAAATTTTAAAATTTCAATCTCTAAATTATTCTATTTCTCTCGCTCGAAAGTTTCTCTTTCCCAAATGTTCACTTTCTCCCCCTTAAAATTTTATATTTCCTATCCTTCCAATTTTTCTTAACATGCCCTCCCTCACAAATTTTACAGTTAACCTGCTCTCCCTCAAAACTTTCTTCGGACTTTTAAATTTAATCACTAAATTATTTATTTTCTCTCCCTCAAAAGTTTATACATCCTATATTTGCCAATTTTTAACATTCTCTCTGAAAAAGATTTTACTTACAGATATCTTTCCACAGTTTTAAATTTCAGTCTCTAAATTATACTCTTTTAAAAAAATTAACTCTCTCCTTCAAAAGTTTTAACACTAAAAAGTTTTTACGATATCTCTCCAAATTTTAAAATCTAGTCTTTAACTATTCACTCTCTTGCTCAAAAGTTTTTTAACTTACTCTCTCTAACGATTTTAACTTTTACTCCTAAAAAAGTTTTTACTTCTCAACTCTCCAAATTTTAAAATTTCAATCTTTAAATTATTCACTTTCTCCCGCTCTCAAATGATTTTTACATTCTCTCATTGAGAGGTTCCAAAATTTTAAATTCCAGTCTCTAAATTATCCACTTTCTCTGCCTCAAAAGTTTTTGACTTTTGTCTCCTTCAACAGTTTTTACTTCTCATCTACCAATTTTTGGAATTCTAGTCTTTAAATTACTCGCTTTGTCTTGGCCAAAAGTTTTTAACTTTTCCTCCTTAAAAACTTCTTATTTCTTAAATCTCCAATGTTTAAAATTCCAGTCTCTAAATTATTCAACTTCTCTTGTTCAAAACTTTTTAACTCTCCCACGAAAGATTTTAAGTTTCTCTTACTCAAAAAGATTTTGACATTTGCTCTCTCAAAAGATTGTAACTTTCTCTCTCGAAAGTTTTTACTTGGGGTTGTTTTTTTGAAAAGTTATTACTTTTCTTTTTAAAATTTTAAATTCCTATCTCTAAATTATTCACTCTCTCTCTACATATATATATCAAAAGATTTTAATATTTCCTCCAAGAAAACCTTTAACTTCTTAACTCTCCAAATTTTAAAATTTCAATCTCTAAATTATTCTATTTCTCTCGCTTGAAAGTTTCTCTTTCCCAAATCTTAACTTTCTCCCCCTTAAAATTTTATATTTCCTATCCTTCCAATTTTTCTTAACTTGCCCTCCCTCAAAAAATTTACAGTTAACCTGCTCTCCCTCAAAACTTTCTTCGGACTTTTAAATTTAATCTCTAAATTATTTATTTTCTCTCCCTCAAAAGTTTATACATCCTATATTTGCCAATTTTTTAACATTCTCTCTGAAAAGTGTTTACTTCGTATCTTTCCACAATTTTAAATATCAGTCTCTAAATTATACTCTCTTTTAAAAAAATTTAACTCTCTCCTTCAAAAGTTTTTAACAGTCAAAAAAGTTTTTACGTATCTCTCCAAATTCTTAAAATCTAGTCTTTAACTATTCACTCTCTCTTGCTCAAAAGTTTTTTTACTTTATCTCTCTCTAACGATTTTAACTTTTACTCCTAAAAAAGTTTTTACTTCTCAACTCTCCAAATTTTAAAATTTCAATCTTTAAATTATTCACTTTCTCTCGCTCTCAAATGATTTTTACATTCTCTCATTGATCATTGAGAGGTTCCAAAATTTTAAATTCCAGTCTCTAAATTATCCACTTTCTCTGCCTCAAAAGTTTTTGACTTTTGTCTCCTTCAAAGTTTTTAACTCTCTTTCAACAGTTTTTACTTCTCATCTACCAATTTTTGGAATTCTAGTCTTTAAATTACTCACTTTCTCTTGCCCAAAAGTTTTTAACTTTTCCTCCTTAAAAACTTCTTATTTCTTAAATCTCCAATGTTTAAAATTCCAGTCTCTAAATTATTCAACTTTTCTTGTTCAAAACTTTTCAACTTTCTCTCCCACGAAAGATTTTAAGTTTCTCTTACTCAAAAGATTTTGACATTTGCTCTCTCAAAAGTTTTTAAACGTCAGTCTAATTTACTCAAATTCTCTTGCTCAAAAACTTGTGTAAATTTCTCTCTCGAAAGTTTTTACTTGGGGTTGTTTTTTTGAAAAGTTATTACTTTTCTTTTTAAAATTTTAAATTCCTATCTCTAAATTATTCACTCTCTCTCTCTCTCTCTATATATATATATATATCAAAAGATTTTAACATTTCCTCCAAGAAAACCTTTAACTTCTTAACTCTCCAAATTTTAAAATTTCAATCTCTAAATTATTCTTTTTCTCTAGCTCGAAAGTTTCTCTTTCCCAAATGTTCACTTTCTCCCCCTTAAAATTTTATATTTCCTATCCTTCCAATTTTTCTCAACATGCCCTCCTCAAAATTTTTATGATTAACTCCTGCTTCTCCTCAAAACTTTCTTCGGACTTTTAAATTTAATCTCTAAATTATTTATTTTCTCTCCCTCAAAAGTTTATACATCCTATATTTGCCAATTTTTTAACATTCTCTCTGAAAAGAGTTTACTTCGTATCTTTCCGCAATTTTAAATTTCAGTCTCTAAATTATACTATCTTTTAAAAAAATTTAACTCTCTCCTTCAAAAGTTTTTAACACTCAAATAGTTTTTACGTATCTCTCCAAATTCTTAAAATCTAGTCTTTAACTATTCACTCTCTTTTGCTCAAAAGTTTTTTTACTTTCTCTCTCTCTAACGATTTTAACTTTTACTCCTAAAAAAGTTTTTACTTCTCAACTCTCCAAATTTTAAAATTTCAATCTTTAAATTATTCACTTTCTCTCGCTCTCAAATGATTTTTACATTCTCTCATTGAGAGGTTCCAAAATTTTAAATTCCAGTCTCTAAATTATCCACTTTCTCTGCCTCAAAAGTTTTTGACTTTTGTCTCCTTCAAAGTTTTTAACTCTCTTTCAACAGTTTTTACTTCTCATCTACCACTTTTTGGAATTCTAGTCTTTAAATTACTTGCTTTGTCTTGCCCAAAAGTTTTTAACTTTTCCTCCTTAAAAACTTCTTATTTCTTAAATCTCCAATGTTTAAAATTCCAGTCTCTAAATTATTCAACTTCTCTTGTTCAAAACTTTTTAACTTTCTCTCCCACGAAAGATTTTAAGTTTCTCTTACTCAAAAGATTTTGACATTTGCTCTCTCAAAAGATTTTAAACGTCAGTCTAATTTACTCAAATTCTCTTGCTCAAAAACTTGTGTAAATTTCTCTCTCGAAAGTTTTTACTTGGGGTTGTTTTTTTGAAAAGTTATTACTTTTCTTTTTAAAATTTTAAATTCCTATCTCTAAATTATTCACTCTCTCTCTCTCTCTCTATATATATATATATATATCAAAAGATTTTAACATTTCCTCCAAGAAAACCTTTAACTTCTTAACTCTCCAAATTTTAAAATTTTAATTTCTAAATTATTCTATTTCTCTCGCTCGAAAGTTTCTCTTTCCCAAATGTTCACTTTCTCCCCCTTAAAATTTTATATTTCCTATCCTTCCAATTTTTCTTAACATGCCCTCCCTCAAAAATTTTACAGTTAACCTGCTCTCCCTCAAAACTTTCTTTGGACTTTTAAATTTAATCTCTAAATTATTTATTTTCTCTCCCTCAAAAGTTTATACATCCTATATTTTCCAATTTTTTAACATTCTCTCTGAAAAGTGTTTACTTCATATCTTTCCGCAATTTTAAATTTCAGTCTCTAAATTATACTATCTTTTAAAAAAATTTAACTCTCTCCTTCAGAAGTTTTTAACACTCAAAAAGTTTTTACGTATCTGTCCAAATTCTTAAAATCTAGTTTTTAACTATTCACTCTCTTTCTCAAAAGTTTTTTAACTTTCTCTCTAACGATTTTAACTTTTACTCCTAAAAAAGTTTTTACTTCTCAACTCTCCAAATTTTAAAATTTCAATGTTTAAATTATTCACTTTCTCTCGCTCTCAAATGATTTTTACATTCTCTCATTGAGAGGTTTTGTAAACTTGGGGATGCAAAGTGCATTTAATTCAGAGTTTATTTAATTCTTAACTTTATCTCCCTTTTGCTTTATCTCCCTCAAAAGTTTATAATATTCTCGCTCAAAAGTTTTTGCTTATCTGTCCAAACGCTTAAATTTAAATTTCAGTTTCTAAATTACTCAATTTCTCTCGCTCAAAACGTTTTTTTTAACTTTTTTATCCCTCAAAAGATTTTAATTTTTCCTTTTAAAAAAGTTGTTACTTCTTAGATCTCAAAATTTTTACTTCCTAAATTTAGCTCTCTTACTCGAAAGTTTCACTTTCTCAAAAGTTTTTCACTCAGTAGAAAGTGTATACTTAATGTCTTTCAAAATTATTAACATTCTCTCTTTCAAGAGTTTTTACTTGTTATCTGCCCAAAAGTTTTTAACTCTCTCCCTCAAAAGTTTTTACGTGTTCCTTCGTAATTTTAAATTCCATATCTAATTATTTTTTTCTCTCACAAAAGTTTTTAACTTCCTTTCTCTTCTTTCTCTTTGAAGCGATTTTAACTTTGACTTCCTCAAAAATTTTAACATTTTCTCCCAAAGGTTTTTACTTACCTCTCCATGTTTTGAAGTTTTAGTCTCTAATTATTCGTTTTCTCTCGCTCAAAAGTTTTTAACTTTCTCTCCCTTAAAAGATTTTAACTTTTCCTCCTAAAAACGTTTTACTTATTAACTATCCAAATTCTAAAATTTCAGTCTATATTTTTCACTATCTCTAAAGTTTTTCTTTCCCAATAGTTTTTCACTTTCTCCCCCTTAAAAGTTACATATTTTAAATTTTTTAATATTTTGTAACATTCTATGCCTAAATTTTTTCTCATCCCTCCAAACTTTTAAAGTTCAGTCGCTAAACTATTCACTTTCTCTCGGTCAGAAGTTTTTAACTGTCACTCTTAAAAGTTTTAACATTCTCTCTCAAAAGATTTTTATCTCCCCAAAATTTAAATTCCAGTCTCTAAATTATCCACTTTCTCTCCCTTAAAAGTTTTTCACTTTTGTCTCCTTCAAAGTTTTTAACTCTCTTTCATTAGTTTTTACTTCTCATCTACCAATTTTTGGTATTCCATTCTCTAAATTACTCGCTTTGTCATGCCCAAAAGTTTTTAACTTTTCCTCCTTTAAAACTTATTATTTCTTAAATCTCCAATTTTTAAAATTTTAGTCTCTAAATTATTCAACTTCTCTCGCTCAAAACTTTTTAACTTTCTCTCCCACGAAAGATTTAAGTTTCTCTTACTCAAAAGCTTTTGACATTTGCTCTCTCAGAAGTTTTTAAATTTCAGTCTCTAATTTACTCAATTTCTCTCGCTCAAAAGCTTGTAACTTTCTCTCTCAAAAGTTTTTACATAGCTTTGTTTCTTCGAAAAGTTATTACTTTTCTTTTAAATTTTTTAAATTCCTATCTCTAAATTATTCACCATCTCTCTCAATATCAAAAGATTTTAACATTTCCTCCAAGAAAACCTTTTAACTTCTTAACTCCAAATTTTAAAATTTGGATCTCTAAATTTTTCTATTTCTCTCGCTCGAAAGTTTCTCTTTCCCAAATGTTTTTCATTTTCTCCCCCTTCAAATTTTATATTTCCTATCTTTCGAATTTTTTTAACATGCCCTCCCTCAAAACTTTTACAGTTAACCTGCTCTCCCTCAAAACTTTTACTTCTTATATCTTCGGACCTCTAAATTTAATCTCTAAATTATTTATTTTCTCTCCCTCAAAAGTTTATACATCCTATATTTGCCAATTTTTTAACATTCTCTGAAAAGTGTTTACTTAATATCTCTCCAAATTTTTAAATTTCTGTCTTTAAATTATATACTCTCTTTTAAAAGTTTTTAACTCTCCTTCAAAAGTTTTTAACACTCAAAAGTTTTTACGTATCTCTTGAAATTCTTAAAATCTAGTCTTTAACTATTCACTCTCTCTTGCTCAAAAGTTTTTTTACTTTTTCTCCCTCTAACGATTTTAACTTTTACTCCTAATTTTTTTTTTACTTCTTAACTCTCCAAATTTTAAATTTTCAATCTTTAAATTATTCACGTTCTCTCGCTCTCTAATGATTTTAACATTCTCTTTTTGAGAGGTTCTTGGTGTAATCTTGGGGATGCAAAGTGAATTTAACTCTTAACTTTATCTCCCTCAAAAGTTTATAACATTCTCGCTCAAAAGTTTTTGCTTATCTGTCCAAACGCTTAAATTTAAATTTCAGTTTCTAAATTACTCAATTTCTCGCTCAAAACGTTTTTTTAACTTTTTATCCCTCAAAAGATTTTAATTTTTCCTTCTAAAAAAGTTGTTACTTCTTAGATCTCAAAATTTTTACTTCCTAAATTTAGCTCTCTTACTCAAAAGTTTTTCACTTTCTCTCTGTAGAAAGTGTATACTTCATGTCTTTCAAAATTATTAACATTCTCTCTTTCAAGAGTTTTTACTTGTAATCTGCTCAAAAGTTTTTAACTCTCTCCCTCAAAAGTTTCCAAAATAGGATTCGAAGAGTGTCCCAACAAAAATAGATGTTTATCTGATGTCTAATAACAACTTGTGATGTTGTAATTGTATGTGCACTACAATCTCATCTTCTTCGATGCTGTGTTTAGAACTTCAGTGTATAGTTATTGAATTTCTGTATCACAATAACTCGCTCCGCATTTACGGTCATGCCGGCAAATAAAGCTTTATTTACTGAATTGAAAACCCCATTCGAACGGTATAATCTTAGTCCTGAAACATTAGTGTTAATAATTTGGGTGTCTTGATGACAGTTGGGATAATGAAACAATAGAATGCTGCTTACATATTTTTTTGTTACATCCTTACAAGCTCTAGTTTGTGGAAATAGCATAGGCTGTTTTTTATTGTCATGAAAATATTCCAAGTGCTCATAGGATTATGTGTATTCAGTGCCGAGTATTATGTTGTTGATTAGTTATCTCTTTTACCAGACACAAAATGGTAATAGAAGTTATCCTAGTTATGATAACTTTATTAATTAGTTGTTCGGCCTCTGTTTTTTAGTGATTATAAAATTGGATTCAACCAACTTTTTCCATGATTATTAAACTGGATTCAATTGTCTGATGATGGCATGGCCTTTCAATGCAGTGAACGTAATGGTTGCACACTAATTAGTATATAGATAATTTCAGTTCGAACAAGAAATTCCCCTAATAGTCTACACTAATGTTTCAGATAGCTTGTAGGTTATTGTTCCCACTTGGATGACATATTGATAGCGGCTACATTATGTAGAAAATCTCTTGTGAGATAGAAAATCTCTATACAACGATTGTTCAAAAACATTTGAGACAAAAATTAGAATCATTTAAATTTAGAAGCAGCAAAAATGTAGGATTACATACCTGAAGAAGTGTTGGTCTATATCCTCAAAAGGTTCCCCATCAAAACCCTAGTCGAACTCACTTCCGTTTGCAAAACCTGGCTCGCTCTCATCACAAACCCTAGCTTCATCACCTGTCACCTCATTTACTCAGCACAGAACATCACTCGTGAGGATTTAGTGCTTGTTCGCTCCTACTCAAAAGAAAAGAAAACAAGGTAGAATACTACTCACTGCATTATGACGATCAAACATTCGGTGAGTACTCAAGACTTCCATTTCCTCGTTTGAATTTCGGTAATAGGATCGCTGGTATTATTAATGGAGTCGTTTGCCTTTCTCACAATGCCCAAGGTTATAGAAATCGTGATGGATTATTCCTGTGGAACCCATCCATTGAAAAGTTGGTTGAAACCCTATTAGTCAGAGTCACCTTCGATTCCCATGGCCCATATATGCATGCTATTGGGTTTGGAGTTGATCCCCTTGCTAATGACTATGAAATAGTTAGGGTTGTGTATCTTGATTCCTACTACTATTCCCCCTGAGGTTGATGTTTACTCTCTAAGCACCAGGACTTGGCGAAACATTAATACTCAAGTGGGTCTTTTGGATTTCATAGCCAAGACAGCGTCTCAAGCATATTTGAATGGTATTGTACATTGGGTTGGTTATAATGAAAATGGGAGCAAGTTGACCCATAATTTTATCGTCTCTTTCCATATGGGTAATGAGGTATTTAGTAAAATTGAGCTTCCGAGTTGTTTTATTAATGATTTTTATATGTATAATTCTGTTCATACCATGGTATATCAGGATTCACTTGCTTTGATTGTTACTAAAGTAAGTGCAGATGGTTGCTCCATATGGGTGATGAGAGAGTATGGTGTAACGGAATCTTGGACTAAATTGTTTACTATGGATTGTCATCGAGTGTTTAAATGGGTAGCAGATTTTAGAAAAAAAGGAGACGTAATTGGGTCAAAGAACAATTATCTGTTTTCGTATGATCCCCATGCCAAAACAATTCAGGATTATGGAATCCCTGGCACTACTGAATGGTGGTTTAGTAACGCTTCTTATGTTGCTTCGTATACAGAAAGCTTATATTTACTTGGGGTAAACACATTGAGGCAGTTACTGTTGACCAATCAAGTGGAGAGGGGAGTCAGGGGATTGAAGTTATGAAAGAGGAGGGAAAGAGCAAAGAAGAAAAGAATAATAGGTAAGCTGCATTATTGTATTCATCATAATTGTTGCTCAATCTTGAGAGGTTATTTGTTTGCGTCTCTGTGTGTGTCTTGGAGCATATGAATTGTCAACTCCACTTAGCATACCTCTGTTACTGTTGTCATTTCTCTCGGTGGGTAGAATAAATTGTTAGTGTATGGTTATTCATATTTGAAGTTACGGTAAATTGGTTTTTCAATTTTTTTTATCATCATTGGATCAATTATATCCGTTAACCTTGATATCATTTAAGGTCTGACATTTCGCAGTGTTGTTTGACAGTTTTGTGGATTGAGTTGAAAATCAAAACAAGGAAACAAGTGAAGGTAGAACTGTTGAAATAGTAAATGATATGCAGACCTCTTTTGTACTTTTAGGTTTTCACCAATTTGAATCTATACTAAAATATCCATGCCGAACATTCATCTAATTCGTGCATAATATATAGTTATATACTCTAGTAGTATTAGGGGTGAAGTGTTTTATTTTTTTATTTTATTTATATATTTTGATTGTCGGTATTTTTTCTGGTTTTTTCCCATTGTTTCTAAAATCTGTTTTGTTATATGTGCCAAGTTTTGGTGTGTGAGTAATTGAGTATGTGTGCTAAAGAGCAGCTTGCTTGAGTCTTGTTGTTTGGCTTGAGCCTATACATTTAGAAGTCTTCAGTAGTAACTGTTCCTTTTCTATTAGAATCTAGGGTTGGGACAACTGAAGCACCATTAGCCTCTGTTTTTTCTGTTTTAAAAATATGATGGTAGGCTTGTCTTTTGGTTTCTGGAAAACAAAATTTGCTGTACCTCAAATTGTATTACACTTGTGGTTTATGTTTTATCATCCATATGAAACTTTTGTTATATATTATTTTTAAATATTCTTTCACGGAGTGCCCTTGTATATGAGTAAGGGTTTGTTGGAAGAAAAAATATTAGCGTGATATCATTGTAAACTGGGAACATGTGGAAAAGCAGCAATGGATGTAGATATATGTGGTTTAAGAGGGTGCTTTATCTGGTATCTTGTTAGTTCTTTTGTTTAATTAAAGAAACATTTGTCATCAAGAACTTTTGGATGTTGAGTCTTGTTCTGGTTTCAACTGCTGTGGAATGAAATTCATATTGTACTTATATTTCTGCAAAGTGTATAGTTTTCTTGAATGTGCTTTTTAAATCTGATAACCACCATTACACCACTGTACTTTAAAAAAATACAATTGGCCCACTTTGCTTTTTAAAAATTCTTAATCAAGCCATTCCGTCTAATTTTTCTCCTACGTGGCTTTTAAACAAAAAACACTTTGTGTTGATGTGTGCATTAAGGCCAATGTTCTTCTCTCTCTTACATGAAGTAGAAAAAAAACAACAAAACTCAGACCCTAACAACCCCTGTTCATCTTATTCTTCACCCTTCGAAGTCAATTCAGATTCTTTGATCTCTATTCACTCTAATTTTCCTCCCTTTTTTCATATTGTCAATTAACAAAAACATCTCACACATTATGCTCTTTGATAAGAGAATGAATGTCTTTGATTTAGTCTGTGACTGTGGAGATAGCAAGGGAGGATGGGGAGGCCAAGGAGGACAGGGAAGAGACGTTAAGAGGGAGCTGAGTAATTTTTTCCCAATAGCTCCATTACGCAAGCAGACTTAATAAAAAAAACCTAACCTAATGTTCATCTGCTTTCCACCATCAGTAAGTACATCAACTTCATGTAGCCCAACACCAAGAAAAATGAAAAGGAAAAGAGAGAGAGAGAGAAAGTCAAAGAGATGATTAGAAGAAGTGAAATCTACGTGCATCATAGATCTTACTACTAACCATCGTCTCTGGTTTGTACTCCTAAAGTCGGTCACGTCAAGATCTGTTTCATCTTCTTCTTTCTCTCACTGTTTATTTGTTGTATGAAGAAGGGAATTGTTAATTGGTTTAGGTCTTGGGCTCCCCTTCAACCTCGAATTCTCAACCGCAGCAACAACAAAAAAAAACGTCTTCTAAAACTCCAAAACCACATCAGCCCACTATCGAATCCTTTGCTTACACCTCCACGTCTAAAAATTCCATCTTTGACGACAATTGTGTCGATATTACTGAAGCTTTACAAAAGGAAAATTTGGAGGACAATGATTTTGAATGAGGCTCCTCCTTCAACTGTAAATTGTGGCCATAGGTTCATCATTGAAGAAATTAATTTGTTGGATTTTTAATTATGGAACATAGGAGACATTAATATGATTTTAAAAAAAATATATGGTAGGAGAAATTAATTTGTTAATCTTTTAGTAGATCTGGATTTGGGTCTATAAAACTAGCCGAAATTTGTAAAAGATTGGGATTGATTCATATGATTTCGTTTTCAAAAGGAGGTAAATAATGATGATTACAAAGTTTTGAAAGTGGCTTGGGATGTTCCCATATAATAGATCTAAAGCTTAGAAAGGTTGAAGATGAAGTTCAGAAGAGAGAGAGAAAGAAAGGTTGAGAAGATGAAGTCTCAGAAGAGAGAAATAATAGATCTACGTGGACTCACCTAAATAAAAATATAAGCCAGGTCAATATTTATCTGTTTTTTTTTCTTTTTTTAGAAAAAGTCGCATCTGAAAATATTGAAAGAAAATTGACGTCGTAAGCAAAATTGGACGGAATGGCCTGATTAAGAATTTTAAAAAACACAGTGGGCCAATTGCATTTTTTTAAAGCATAGTGGCTCAATGCTTACAACTCGACGAACACAATGGGATAAAGGTGCTTTTTTCCTTTTTTTCATTATTTTAGTAGTCCGGAGAATTTTTCCTGTCTTTTGTTCTAAGTTAAGTGATTGAGCGTACCTGTTTCTCCATTCTTCTAGTTTCTTTTAGACTTTTAATTAAAATAATTTTTAAACAATGCCAACATGATATCAGTATTGAAAAACTTGACAACTTCTAGACTTCTAGTTCATCTGGCTTTGTCATGAGGTTATTCATCGCTTCAATCATGTGGTGCCATTAGAAGTACCATTCACTTCATTTTTATATGTTAGATCAAGTTTTATTAATGTTGGCCCATATCTGATTACAGATATGGTGTCATCAAATGTGTTGGCCCACATCTGATCAGAGGTTTGGAAGTATGTGTGGATACCATTTCAATCTGTTATTCTTGATTGTTAGTATTGTTTTGATTGCCTTGATATAATTAAAGCAATGAAGTTGTATTTGTGACTCCCTAAGAATATACAATAAAATTTTAAAATTTATATTTCATTTTATGGTCAATATGTGTTTCAGTTTTGCTTCATTAGTTAACCTTGTTATCATCTATGGTCTGATAAATGATGTTATTTTCCTTTCAGGGTTCAAAACAAGCAAACAAGAGCAGTTAGAACTGTTGAAAGAATAGAGGATATGTAGACCTCATTTGTACTACTAGGTTTTTGCCATTGGGAGCCATATACTGTAATATCCATGCAGTATTTTAGTTCTGCTATTATGTCTTTTTGCTTGGATTGGGGCGAGACGTTAGGAGTTTCTCACAAATCCCTTTTCTTATTGAAACCAACCTTTTGTAACAATTGAAGCACCATTAGCCCCTGTTTTTTTCTTTTAACTTTTAAGGAAATATGAGGGAGGGTAAACAGACAAATATGAAGTAAATAAAAACTTGTCTTTTGGTTCAGAAAAGCAAAATTTGTCATCTCTTGAATCTTTTTAGGCTTAGTTTAATGGTGGTTTATGCTTTAATACAAAAAGAGTCCTTTTTTTTATTTGATAGTATAAAATGGCATTGTTACCATATATATATAACTACACAATTTCGTTTTCATGTCACACAATTTAATTAAACACCTATTATATTTAGAGACAAGTATGGAAAAAAAATATACTTTTAAACTTTTTATTATTTTATAAATGAATATTATTTTGTGAAGCAGAGAAAGTGAAGAGATACGGCAATTGACATATTAATTTTCGTATGTAGAGAATATATTTTATCATTTTCTTTTAGATATACTTACAAGTGGTTGGTATATCTGATTCTAAAATATATATTGGATGGATGGATTGCTCATTGAATTAATTGTAAGCTCTATTCCATACTAATTCACTATTTTGTCACTCTTCTTTAAAATGATAGTTCAATTTAAAAAGTTGTAAATATTTATTTATTTTTTAAAATATTTCTCATATTTATGTATCCTTTAAAATAATACTATCAAGGTACAAGTGGTAGCCTAATAGTAGAATTAAGGAGTAACTGATAGTTTAATAGTTGAATTATGACAATAAATTTGAAAATTTTGTAACATTTATATTATTATCAATAAATTGAGAATCTTGAGAAGAAAAAATCATATTGAATTGTGATGCTGCCCTTTGAGGGATGTCCCAATGTTTCATTGGGTGGATTAAAGTGTGCGGTATCAAATTACAAACATGCATGAGAAATCATGTTACGTAATCACGTACAGTTGTAATTGGTCTTTAGAATAATGGACTAGTCCTACTACTATTTTAACTTCAAAAACCATGGCAGCAACCAAAATTTAACATAACATGATGGCTTATCAATTGAGAAATTAAAATAGAAATTTTAATGGAATACTAAAGATCAAATTTTGTGGAACAATCCAATTTAAGCTGCTTCTTTTCTCTTCAAACACAAAGGCTCCATTGAATTACCGAGCCCGGGTGTTAATACTCAACCCGGTTAAGAGATTGAGTTTAAATTTCTGTCTAAATTAGCAAGAAAAAAAAAAGCTCCATTGAAATTTGGAATTACAAGTTCATATGGTATGGCCCCTAACATCATCATAAATAACTTTTAAAACCACAATAATCTTATCGGCAATTTGAAATATCACACAAAAGGCTAAAAGTTAAAGCATTAATATCACCTCTAGGATTTCATATTGCACAGAGGCCCCTTGGAATAATATATATCTAAATTAAATAACAGAAAGCATAATATTTAAGAACCAGGAAATCGGCAGTTCCAACATTCGAGCTCTTGTTTTAAACACACCCTGGACTTGGTCATCAAACATACTGAATAGGCAGGCACATTTGGCCTAGTCCAGTATCTTTAACAGAAGGAGCATCCATGTCCCACTGAAAAATGTAATATTTAACGAGCATGAGTACATACATGCAAAGCATTATTGAAGTACTTAATAAATAGGATGATGGTCATAAATTTTTCTTTTTTCACAAGTAAATAGGAATCATGCATGATTATACTTGTACCTAAAACCTGTAGATCTTGGCTGGTTTAATCTGATCAGATCCCGAAACTATATCACAACTCGTCACCGCGGCAAAAGGAATTTTTGAGTGCGTCAGCCTGGACTTACTTTGATACATACTTTCACTAGGCTTGAGGATGTGCTTTACCCCAGCAGTCAATTTCACAGGACCTGGTCTTGCAATACCATTCACTTTGAGTGTATCAATTTCAGTAAAGGCTTTGCTTGCGTCCATTTGAGTCGCATTTTGGACACATTCCATGCTGTTTGCTACATCTTTAGCTAAATCTAGACCAAATTCTTCTCTTCTACCTTGTACATCAACTCCAGTAACACCAATAGCTTTCAAGTCTGTCGCACCACGACTTGAGTCTTCTGAAATTTCCAAGTTAGGTAACTTAGTGGGATTTGCAAAATAGTCTGACTTAGCTGAAGGCCTCTTTTTGGTTTTTTTCCCATGAAAAGGGTCTTTAACGCAAAATTTTGCCCTCATTTCCTCCTTGACCTTCATCCTATACTCACGTCTATTATTCATGGTTGAAGTTTGCGAAAACCTATGGCGTACCGGTACAAATGGAGATTGACCTATAGAAGCCAAACCAGATGCATTTTGCAAAGGAGACTGAATGGATAAAGGATTGTACATGTAAGAAGCATCCGGTGTGCAATAAACAGAAGGGATCTTTTGATAGTTATTACCGGACATGGTACAAGGATGACAATTACCAACTGCGTCAGAGTATGATTGGAAAGAACCAATCGTAGTCTCCTTCGCTTGTGTTGCATTTAACAACCATTGGGGTAAGCTCTTAAAAGAGCTCTGACAACAAGATGGTCGGGCAGGCTCTCCTACATCGGGACGCAGGAAGGGAAACTTGAAGGCTGAGCTTGTAGGAGGAGGTTTTTTCTGCTGCTTATTAGATTGTGTATAATTTAAAGTGACGTTCTCAAAAGTATTGTGAGGAGATGATGGCATTGGTAGAGGGTTGACGGGTAGAGGTTCACATAGAAAAGGCTCCTGGAAGATGGGTTCCTTGTTAAAGAGTGTAGGGTATGCATATGGAGGATAATAAGGATATGAACTGGTAATAGGAAATCTACTGAATGTGCCAAAAGCATTTTCATATGCAGCACTAGTTGGACAACTGACGTATGGTTGAGAAAACCTAGACTCTGGAGGTTTAATTTCTAAAATGCTTTGTGATGCCAGACTGATTTGAATTTCTGATGAGCATTCAATCTCCTTACCTTTTCCTGATGCTGGCTGAATGATAAAGTCCGGCTGAAAATGTCTCCTTAAGGAATTGTTAATGTTAGTATTAGCAGGACGATGCTCTGCTATGATCTGCTTATCCATCCAAACATTTTCATCGTCATGCAAGTTTCTGTAATTCTTACCAACTGAAAATTCCTGCCCCATCAATCGCATTGTTGGTTGAGTTACATTTAGTGACATGAGATCAGCATTCCTTTCTTGATGAATTTTTCTTTTGCCAGAGTAATCCCAAATCTGCTCACATTGTTTGTTCCTGTGGCTAGGGATGTTCATCAGGTCAAGACCCAAATCTAGATGATAGTCAGACTGGCCACTTCCCTTCAGGAAATCCAAGAAGGGGACGTCACTTCTTCCGGTACTTTCGAGTTCAGTAATATCTAACCTAGATGGTGCAATAAAATCTGTGTTCTCTTTCACACGGTCCTGAACTGAGAACAATTGAAACTGGTTCTCTGATGGTGCTCTCTCATCACAATTCTGAAAACTTAAATAATTTCCAGGGTTACTTGGCAGTTCACAAGCAAAGGTCCTGAATGAATCTGTGACTGTACTTGGCCTCGACAGCTGGTTAAACCCACTCTTATCACTAGAATTCAGCTGAGTAACTTCCCCTTGTGAATTAAGTGGCAATCCAACAAAATCTTCATTCATGGACCTTTCTACGTGCATAACACCCCTTTTGTCTAAGTCCGGCAAGGAACATATACTATGCATCAGTTCCTTTGGAGTAAGATAGCGGAAAGGATGACACTGCAAATTTTGACCAATGTAATCTGAGGTTTCTTCTGCAGGATATAGAAGCCTCCCATACCCATTTCCATTATCATTAGTAAAATAAGATGACGATGGCTGAGAAAATGCGTTCACATATTCACCATAACACATCGCAGAAATTCTAGGGCTAGGATCTCTATTGTGAGCAATTACCTTCCCATTTTTATCAGAAGCTATTGACATACTCTCACTTCCCCGAGTGATCAAGTTGGGCTTATATGCCTTCTTTTCCAAGGAAAGAAGTCCAGAAGGACAAGCAGTAAAAGGATCATGCGAGCCAACTCTATAACCATGTTCAAGCCAATGCAGATTTTCACTACTATATGCAACTTGATTTGAAGTTACGGTTCTGTTGGACACGTGCTCTTGATTAATATGAGGTCTCAGAAAATTTGGTTTACCCACACATACGCACATATCAGATGCCTTATTTTCGGTTATAGATGGAACACCATTATCGTACTCTTCACAGATGGAAGAACTTTTGTCACTTCCATTAACCTCCGCAGTGAAAAAGCTTTTCCCCCTCTCTGCAAAGTGATCCATTTCTAAAGAAGCAGCACCACCTTTGGAATAAGAACAGAAAATATTTTGCAATTTAGGAAATTCTGCAGGGGGAGCAGATTTCATCCTTTGTCCAAGTATGTCATCCTTACCGGAGAACCTGACACGCCTGTCTGATTGTGGGATATCACACCATTTTGCTTCACTGGATTCCCTCAAGTTGCCTAATGTTGACTTCTTCCCTGAAGCTACTTTTGAATGATTTTTTAGAATGCCACAAACAGAAAGACCTGATTTTTGCTGCTCCAAAGTCAACTTGGAAGTCCCAAAAGTGCTGGTTTTCTTTTTTGTCATAAAAAATTCTGGCCTTGGTTTATTCCTATGGACAGGAATAGCATCCAATAAATTTTTTGTGAGACCCATAGTATGCGATGAACTGCAACATTTGAGTGGATGTTCCTTTTTGAGCTTTAGAGAATTCTCCTGAGAAAGAACAGCACAGAGAACCATGGCATTTGAGTTCAGTGAATTTAAATGTAGTGGAAGTAAAATATTCTAGTTGTTTAGTACAACTCTTCCAAGGAAGATGTCTTAAATTGCACAGTAGAAATAGATGTCTGAATACGAAGTAACTATGCCATAGTCTGTAGGTTGAGTGTCTATTCACTTACTATTTCAATAGCACATCTTTCTTTCATCTCTCTCTTTCCTTTATTTGTTTTACTTTTGAAGAGGGGCGGTGTAACCATCTAAGGTAATTTTCACCCAGGATAAGATGGATAGTAACTCCGGTTTAACTTCTAACCTGTTATGTGAATATGGAATCCGTGGGTTCTGAATCTAATGATTGACAGTTGTCTCTAGGATATAACTCAAGCTGAAAAAGTTTCAGCTTTCAACACGAGGCAATATAATTCCAGTGATGTGTAAATAAGCCAGCCAGTGACAAAACATGTCATTGTTTGATAAAAGAATGACACTTGAAAAGCACAACTTTTAGTAAGATGTTGCGGAATAAGAGTGTGAAGCTTCTGGTGACAGAAATTTTTAGCAAACTTCTGGTGATTTCCATCTCAAATAAAAAATTAAGAGTGAAGCTTTCCTTTCCGGAATGTCCCAAAATATGAGTCCACTCACAAAATATCAAGGTATCGTATCTCACTAAATTCAAATAATTCAGATCTTGACCATTGATCGAGTTGAAATCGTACTTTCTTTTAAAATTTTGAACTTTCAAATGTGGACTCTCATTTGTAAAGGCAGTAGTTAATAGAAGGCAAAAGCCATAGGAAATAGGAAATTAAATCAAGAGACCCAGATCACTGGGAGCAACAGAAGTAATCTGTTTGGATGCAAATAATCGTTTCCACATCTAAAAGTGGAAAGTGAAAGTGACAGTTTTTTGGCAGTTCTTGTTGTATTATTTAATGATTTATACTCCTTTATGAACTTCCAAACTGTTATAAGACATCGACATGAAAACAACGGTCATCCAAGTACCTCGGTCAAAATGCATGTAATTAAATATCATTATCTTTATCTAGGTGCTAGATAAATTGATGCAGCACATAACCAGTAATTGGAAAAGGCTACCATTGCAGAGCTAAGAGAGATGTCTCTAACTAGAGTTGATCAATTTCTTTTTTGATTCTTACTTTACACAAATTTAACTTCCTTTTCAACGAAGGACTTTCTAATAAATAGATGAAAGATGAAGAATTTTGAATATTAATTAAGGAGTAGGACAATGAGGATTATTGAGACAAGACTGATTTTACTAAGAGCTTATGAGTTTAAAGTAAATACATCTCCTTGCCAGAAACTTTGATTTTATCTTCTAGCTAAGATAGCAGCGAGAGAAATTACTAGTGTAAACTATAGTTATATGGGTGTTTATTCCAATTTTCAAAGTCTCCATATTCAGAAGTCAGAACATAATAAGAAGAAAATGATGGTGAGGATTTACTGGACGTCCAAAAAATCATGGAATACATGGCAAAAACTTGACACATTTCTCAGAACTAGGAGAGTATGAGCAGTTGTTTAGCAGAATCTTAAAGAGTGTAGTAGCAAAATTACTTCTCACATACTGTAGCATAAGTATATCTTCAACATTTGGAGGTTAAATATTCTTTCATTATTTATTTATTAGCTTAAATTATGAGGTTGAGATAAGAGATTATTTGAATAGCAAGGACTTGATTTTATCGGGGTTGAATAACTCTCTTTTACTTATAAATACTTCCGATAGCTACATTAGGAAAATATAATGATTTATGAATATATTGTCTTCTTGAGTGTTTTCGTAGAACTTCTATGGTTTGTTTTCCAGCACCTTTTCAAGGTCTTCCCTTTGGTTCCCTTAAGAAACTTAGGCTTCAATTATGAATCAAAGTTTTATCTTCACTCTCGTGCTCCCAAATGTGTCATGAACCTTGTGATACAAAGTGATAATAACGAGAAATAGGGAGCATAAATTGTAATAATCGGTACCTTTAGCATCATGGTTATGTCTGGTTATTTTCCTCTTTAATTGCACACGACAAGTACACATGATGTTTAGCATTAATACTGATATTTCTTGTCATATAAATTGATGTAGCAGCCTAGCAAGGAAGAAACAGAAACCTTCACAGAATCCTTGAAGACATACACTAGGAGGTTATTTAAACCACAGTGAAGAACGGAGAGGAACTCTCCTCAAGATTATTTAATTAATGATAGATGCATGATATGCATGTATCCTTAAAATCAAATAATACACTATTTGGATAATCAGTTAAGCTCCTAAAGATATCACAGCATTCGAGTCACTTAAATCAAATCTAGACTACGAAAACTTGTGAAGATAACAGTATATTCTGGAGACATCTAGAATTAGTATAGCACTGCATCACAATAATTAAGCTCATTCATCCAGATCCAGCTATCCCTCTATAGTCAGAGTGTATTTCTCAGGACAAAAGAATAGCTTTGGCTGTAAAAACATTCTTTGGCAATAATGACAGGTAGATTTCTCGGGGTTTCTGATAACCCAATTATCTAGAAATGCATCAGCAAGTTGTTTAACAACAGAAACTTCACTTGACAAAAACACATATAGAACAAGTTTTTTGATCATATATGCTTCTTCATCTTGTTCATCAACTTCTTTACAGCTAGCTTAATAATGAGAACTCCATTTCAAAGAACAACATCAACCAACCAAGACTAAATATCGAGCCAAAATAAATACAGCTTAAATATTGAAAATATGGACATTCGCAAGTCATCATTTTTTGTACAATACTCATCAAGTTTCCTTGTAATTAAACCGCATACTTCTCTAAAAGTTTGATTTCTTGAGGAAGTCTGGCTCTGAGATATCCAAAAGTCTCATTGCTCTAAACAATCAGTTAATTGATTATGCAGCAAGTTACAAGTATTTAATAGAGCCAATAAGGTTCATCATTTCATTTGTCCATCTAGTTATATATAGATAACTCAATCCACTGTACAAGTATTTATCCATGTACAATACATCATTGCACGTTTCACCAAACCATCAGAGTTTTCATCAGCCAATCAACTTCCTTTCATAGTTGATAGCTTACTAGATAGTGATTGCCCCACATGGATAAAATCACCACGTCAAACCACGTACTTCAATCAAAAACTTCAATGATATTGCATGCATGATCCCAATGAAATTGTTACATAATTATTAGCTTGTAACAGCAAAGGAGGCCACTACGTTCACTAAAAATAAATTAAGTTCCCTAATATACTTTATAAATTATCACATAGCTAGCTAGTCAACTCAAAAGATCCTATCTATCACACCATTCGTTTCTGATCCATAATTGAGAGTGATATTGAACAAAATGTATCTGCAACCACATATATACGCGCCACATTCAGAACCAATGTATGTGTTACGAAGAAGAACATGAATATCACATTTCATCCACATCATCAAATCCACTTCCTACTTGCATCCAGACTTCAGACAGAAACTCATTTTTTCCCCACAATAGTGTGTGATCACAACTCTCATTGCCTGTGTCTAAGATAATGTCAAGAAGACACTTCAAAAGAATAGTTCACAAGTCACCAAATAGACAATGTTGCAAGGTTAATTAAGGGATTTCAACTTCAATCCAAATTCCAAACCTTGATGTTATACCTCAAGAAAAGAACACCATGCCAAAGAGGGGTGATGAACTGACACGAAGAGCTTCTGCATCTAATTCTTACTCATAGTACCACTGTCAATACAAATCCTTTTCACCCAATTAATTTCCATTTTCATGACGTAGCCTATAAACTCCACTTCCATTTCAATATTCCCTCTCAGGCAATAGATAATAGTCTAGCTAGCAAATATTCCACCAATTTTATGACCAACAACGAAACATTTCAGGCTCTCTTGTCGAAAATTTAACTACCCCTTGTGCCAAGATAGTGATGGCTCATAGAAAAACATAAGCAAACAGTGACAAAATAGCATAATTAATTATGGGATACACTGATCAAAAACCAAAGGACAACCTTTCAACCTCATAAAAAGCCTCATCTGACCCAAATCCGTACAGTATAACAGCTGTATCACCATACACCCCTTTGATAAACTGCTGAAATCTTCCCCAACATGAGAACCCCTCCATCTCTTGTTTTAACTTTATTTTTCCCTTTATCAACCCTGTTGCCACCTATCTCACACATCTAAGTACAATCACAACCTACCAATTGCTCCTTTACCCAGCTTTTTTCCAGCCAGTGATGCAAAGAATTAAAGATACTAATTTGTAATTGCTGTGATGTATGTCTAAATAAAATATTATCAACGTTGTAGCAATCGATCAATATTTTATGCTCCAATCAACACAATAGCACTACAATTAAGCAACACTCAACGATATTTTATAAAAAGCATTTACAAAATAGAAAGAATCAAGTATTTTAAATAACAGTCACATACCTTTTTGGTCGAAAGATCAATGGAGGCATCATTTCTTTCCTTTCGTTTACCATTCTTCTGCACTTTCTTTAGCTTCTTCAACTTGTCCACAATTGCTAAACTCCCTTCCTTCAACTTCATTTTCCTCTTCCGTTTTTCGTTTAAACCGACATGAATCAAGGACAATAACTTCACATCATGAAATTCATCCTCTTGAGCATCACCAGATTCACCATCATCTTCGTCTTCGTCCTCGTCGTGGTAATATACCTTGTCGACCTGTGGTGCCACAGCAAAAATCTCAACAATAGATCTCTTCTTAGGCACCCTTGACTTTGCTTTCATCGTCCTTATCTGTTCTTTACCCAATGATTGAGCAAGGCACTTGTGAACATGAGCATTTACTGACTTCACTGACACTGGACAGCTCAGACCCCCAGCCGCCTCCGTCTCCGTCTCGGTTGGGTCCAGCTCTTCGGCCCACCACTTGAATTTCTGGACGGTAATCGGAGGGAGAAAAGCCTCAACGCTTTCTTTCTTCTTCGTTTCGCCAAACGGCCAGAATTTCAACACATCAACACTCCTCATTTTGGATGTGTACTCGCTAAAAAGTGACCGAATAATTAAATTAAACGGATGAAATCAGCTCAACGAGACACTACAATAACGTAGAAAATAGGAATTTGAATGCATATATATATATATTAGAAATCATATATATCTTACCGGATCGAGAAGCGCTCCGAAGCCAAAGCCATGGGTTTGTAGTTTGCTAAACTAGAGAGATAATTTTTGTAAAGGAGAGAGGATTACATGAAAAGTAGCATTGACACGAGAGTTTGTAGGGTCTAAATTGGAGTTTTAGTTTTAGAGAGAAAAGTTTGAGAATTCAGAGTTAGTTTTACATAGGAAGAGAAAAGCAAAAGGTGAGGGAGGAGAGAGAGAGTAGTAGTACGTACTTGCAATTACAAGCAGAAAGCTAAGCCAATTTCCATGAAATACTACTACGACCACTACCTACTGCCTAGTACCTAGTATTATTATTTAGCTAGGGACTGGGAGATGATGAGAAGAACTAACTAATAGAACAACCATACTCACACATGATGATCTCATGCTTGTTGGAGAGAGAGAGAGGGGGAGCGTATGATATATAAACAGCAAAACAAAACCCCACAATATATATTATGCAACAACAAAAGAGGAAGAATTAAGAGAGAGAGAGAGAAAATAAAGGACGGGAGTATTATTGTAAAGCAGAAGAACTAACTCATGGATCTGGCTGCTGCTGATTATTGAAATAGAAGGTGCTGCTCGCCATGGAAAAGAAATTAGGAGTTTTAGAGATATATAGAGAGAGAAAGAGTGTCTGTGTGAGCTTGGTTTATTTCCCTTCCCGCTCGATCTACTGCGTGGGAATGACTAGTGTGCGTGTGATGGGTTTGGTTTGGTTATGAAATGCCACGTTCATTGCCTGCCCTTCCTCCCTTAATATTTCTGAATTATGATGATTGACAACGACATATGAGACTGAGCTCTACCCAACGCCTAAAGTTGGTACCGCTTAAAATGAAGTTCAATTTATTAATACAGTTTAGATATGATATATGATCTCTTATCGTATTAATATTGTATTGATCAATTGATTAATTTATCATAATCAGATCCCTTAAAAAGTTACATTACATAACATTATAAAATTTAATACCAATCAAAAAAAATAGTATTGTTAGAGTAATACTAAGCGTTTAAAATATCAAATGTAGTTAAAATAAATATAAAAATATCATTAAATATATATTTATTCTAATAGCTGATAATATTAATAATCAATTTTAGATACTAAATATAGAGTACTTTGTGCATTTAAAAATCTTGTACAGATTATTCTAATGCAGTTTATTGAACCCAAAAAAATAGAAGTGGTTAGAATGAAGTTTATTTTTGGGTAAGTTGGTTAATTATTAATAGATAGATCGACAATGTAAACGGCGCTTTATGTGTGTTAGCATTCTATTGGCCAATTGACCAATTAACTTATCAAAAAATAAACTTCATGCTAACTGGATCCTAAAAAAATATTTATAGCTCAAATGCACTTTTTGATGTGTGGTCAAACTTAGTAAATTTTTGGGTAAGTTGGTTAATTAGTGATAGAAGTCTTGACACGCGGATGCGCTTATGCCATAATGCGTCGGCCAACAAGTATTTTATTACCAATCGATGCAACTTCTTACTAAAAAATAAATTTCATGTTAACGTGGTTGGTAACCAAACACATAAAAACAATCTCATTATAAACTTTATACATATTAAAGATAAAAAGATTAAAATTATTCAAAATTTGGAAGCTCTACTAATTAATGAAACTCAATTAATAGTATATGGTCTTAGTTAACTATGGCATACTTGAAACTAAAAAACAACCTTAAAATAGTTATAACAAAGAAGATCACTTTGACTTGTCCAGACAAAAAAAAAGAAATGGAAAGCTATCAATTTGATGATTAAATTATGAAAGGAGGCTGATATTCATATAATTAATTAGCCCAACTGATCGAAGACATTATTGTAAGAAATTCAATTCTTCAAAGTACGTGTGATGTAATGACTGTCACCACTGGGTTCACTTTTTTTCTTATTCCCACCCACTTAGTCACTCGCTCTTTTTAGCTACCTTCTGGAAGTAGACAGATACGCCATTATATATGAAATTAAAAAAAAAAATTAATTAAGAAATTTGATAATTTTAACGGAGTAAGTAAGGTCGATATGTGTATAAACTTTGTGAAATATTTAAATTTCTATGATAGATATATTAATTTTTTTTAATCTATATTTATTATTTTCTTTATTTTAAAATAAGAGATACAAACAACATGCATTTTAAAGCAAAATATTTCTTTAAGAATTATCTAAATATAATAGTAATGATATGATAATTCTCAATCGATTGAAAATAAAATATTATTATGTTAAGATTTTATTTTATTTTATAGTCTAAAAATAAATATATCTCCAACAAAATATATTTTCAATTTTTAAAAGATTGAGAAAATATGTTATTCATATATGAGTTATATTCAACAACATGCATGAAAATCATTGCATACATCATGTATGTCATGTGCAGGGGTGGATGTACTAGCATATAACTATATGCAATCGCTGGCTTATGTTATGCTGATTTTTTTTAATACAGGTACAGAGGTAGGGTCAAAAATATAAGAATAAATAAATTAGTGATAGAATTAAATTTAAAAGAAGAGGTTTGATCACCTAATTGAGCGTCAATAGGCAGAAATCTTTATTAGAAAGTCTCTTCTTTTCTAGGAACGACCTGATCGATTAATATTGTGAATTATAATAATGATAATAAATATTGTTACAAATATTGAGGAGATTTTTATGAGGTATTTGTTGTATTTATAGACTGCCACTTACTCATCTTTTAAATTAATGTGTGTCATGAGTATAATATGTATATATATATATATATATATGACTGATGAATAACAGGTGTAGGTGGAGGTGGGCGTGGGGGTGGAATGTTTGGAAGATTGTTGGATTGTTTTATTATATATATATATATATATATATATATATATATATATATATATAAAAAAATGATTTGGTGGCCGGAATCAGATTTGTTCACGGGGAGGGATAGATAGCTTGTTCACGAGGGAGTTGCATTATTATTATTATTATTATTATTATTATAATAAGTTTTGTTTTTTATGTAAAATAGAATATATTATATTTTATCAGAAATCAATTTGAATCGTTAAATGGATTGAGTTCTTATTCAAATTCATTCTTCTATAAAATAGTTCTCATTCCTTCATTATTTCTTACGAATTCACCGAAACTCTGTATAGAGAAGCCTATAGAGAAAGAAAGAAAGATTCTTCGCTTACTTCACTCATTCGATATCCAATTTCTTTTTACTTGTAGAGGTATTATTTCTTTTCAGATTCAAGCGAAGAGAAACTTCATTATTCCATTCTTTATTATTCGATGGAATAACTCAGATATCGCGGCCACCCTATACTTGGTGAAATTCTTCCATTATTCCATTCGTTATTATTCATTGGAATATCCTGCACATGCGTTTACGCCGCACTCGGCCCGCCTTTTATTATTATTACATTGAATATCCCATGCATGCGTTTTACGCCGCACACGGTTCCGCCTTTTTATTATTCTCTGGAATATCATGTCTCATGCGTTTCACGCCAACCCGATTTCGCTTTTATTATTCTCATTGGAACATCCCGTCTTGCAATGTAATTTCTACCGACTCGACCATTATTTATTATTCTCATTGGAATAACCTTTCTATGCATGTAATCTGCATGCATGGTGATTTCTTTTGTTATTCCATTCTTTATTATACTCAACTTGGTTAAAGTTTTGACTTATACTCCATGAAATTAGTGGAATATCCTTGATATTTGTGTTTCATCCAATATCTTTTCATGAAAATATTCTTCCGAGCATTCTTAAATTTTACTCTACAAAAAGTATCATGTTGACAATTTGACGTTATTAGTTCTGAATAAATTAATTCTTGAACTTATTTTATCAATTCTTATATCATTGTCATCATCCTCATGTTTATATTTTTTTTGAAAGTTATCTCGTGGCTGTAGGTGCGTGGATGGACTTGGTATGATTATGACTAGGATTATTCGATGTAATCATGACCGTAATGTTATTACAAATGATATGGTAAAAGTCCTCATTGGCCCGTAGTATCACGGACGAATGTTGGCATGATCACTGACCATTGATGAATACACGAATATCATTGGCCGTAGTAATGGATAATTTATGGTCGTGACCCTAATGAATATCCTCGTCGTAGTGCGGGGATGATGTGGATTATTTATTAAGTTTGAGTTCCAAAATGATAAAAGTGATGAAAAACCTTTTAAATCATAAAAGATAGTAGACTTTATTTCTCTACTTCGACTTTTTAATGGATTCTTTGTTTTATTTAAAGCTTAAACTTGATGTCTATTGTATTTTATCGCTTTAACATTGTTGAAGACTAATGATAATTTATTCTCGCATTATCTTAGTCATAATATTTCTTCTTTGGGCTAGTTGAGCTCACCCTTTCTTTCACCGTTATCTTCGTAAAATGAGAACGTGGCAAGGAATTGTGAGACCCCGATTTTATCAATAAAGATTTAAATTTTGTCAAAATAATTTTTAATATTATGGTGTGAATTTGAGATAATATTATAGTTGTGGGTAGTATTTATAAATTTTGCAAAAGTATGCAAGTGGTTATATTATATTCGATTGGTTGGGAATATTCGGTTTAGCGAGGAATATTCGCATAACTACCAATCATTGGTGGACCCCACAATGTAATTATTGTCGGATTGAAAAAACGACAAAAATATTTTATCAAATAACGGCGGAAGTTTTACCGTAGTTCTTTGTTGAACTACCTTCGGTAGTAAAAGAAATACGATAATAAGTGTGGTTGCATAAGAATACACTGTATTGATTATCGATCTTATGTGTAAGTCACTCATTTTGATTCCATTATCACGATTAATAATATGAATTATTATAATGATAATGACGCTTTGTTTTATTCAGTATTATTAACGTAATAAAATGTAAACATCTTTTATATAAAATAGAATACTTTATTAAAGTTATTCTATAAATAGAATATATTATATTTTATTATGCGTAGTGTTGCGATAGTGTTTTGCGTAGTTTTGCATAAAGTTTGCATAGTAAAATGTTTTTATATAAATAGAATATATTATATTTTATTTAAAAGATTTTTCTTTAAATATGGACCGTCAGATTAAAGTAAATCAATCCTGGACTGCTCATGGATTAGTTACTTATGCATTTCATTTTCCTATAAATAAAGCTCATTCCTTCATTATTTTCTTACGAATTCATCAAACTCTGAGAGAGAAATTATAGAGAGAAGCTATAGAGAGAAAATTATAGAAAGAAGAAGAGTATTCTCGCTACTTCACTACTTCTATATTCAGTTCTTTTACTAGTGGGTGTTATTCTTTCTTCTTGAAGAGAACTTCATTATTCCATTCATTATTATTCATTTGAATAACTCGTAAAAAGTGGCATACCCTATACATAACTTTGTATACGCTGTGATACCCTATACTTGGTGAAATCCTTATGTTATTCCATCGCTTATTATTCATTTGAATAACTCAGATCTGTGCTTTTACCCCTATACTTGGTGACATTCTTCTATTATTCATTGGAACATCCTGTCTCGTGTTTTACACCTGGACCGGTTCCGCTTTTTATTATTCTGTTGGAACATCCATGTCAGTGTTTTTTACACCGACCGGTTCCGCTCTTTTATCATTCTCGTTGAATATCCTATCTCGTGTGTTTTTTACACCGGATCTGGTTCCATCTTTATTATTCGTTGGAACATCCCGCTTGTGTGAATTTCACCCGACCGGTTCCGTTATTATTATTCTGCTGAATAACTCGCCTACATCGCAAATCTGCATGCACGGTGATTTCTTTTGTTATTCCATTCTTTATTATACCCAAATAAGTTAAAACTTTGACTTATACTCCATGAAATTAGTAGAATATCCTCGATATTTGCGTTTCATCCAAATATCTTTTCATGGAAATATTCTTCCGATCATTCTTGAATTTTACTCTCATGAAAACAAGATTATGTCGATAATTTGACGTTAATAATTCATGGATTAAATAATTCTTGAACTTGTTTTATTGAATTATTACGTCCATTGTCATCATCCTCATGTTATATTATGTTATCTTTGCTTACGCCAAGCGTAGATGAACTTAGTATGATTATGACCGAGGATCATTCGGTATAATCACGACTTGATATAAATGATGTGACAAAAGTCCTCGATGGGCACATGTAATGCGGTGATGGATAGTTTTTGGTATGATTATGACCGGGGGTGATTCGGTATAGTCTTGACCATTGATAATTTGATGAAAATCCTCGACCGTGGTACGAGGGGATAATTAGATGTGGTGGTTTATTTATTAAAATCGAGTCTCGCCGATAAAAATTGATGAAAACCTTTTAAAACCTAAAAGATAGTAGACTTTATTCTCTACTGACTCTTTTAATGGATTCTTAATTCACCGCAGCTTAAACCGGTTGTCTATTGTATTTTATCGCTTTAACACTCTTGTTGAAGGCTAATGATAATTTATTCTGCATTATCTTAGTCATAATATTTCTTCTTGGGCTAGTTGAGCTCACCTTTCTTTCATTTTCATTCTTCTTGAAATGAGAACATAGCCGGGACGAGCCGGGGAACGAAGTAATGGTCCGGAGGATAGCATTAGTAGTCCTCACTATTCGTGAAATAGTGTGATAATAGTTGTAATGAGGACTCCTTTTGAGTTTGTATAATATCTAGTAGACAATATTTGTATTCAAACTCATGCTTTATGCCGTATTGTACACGGCGCTTATATTAGTAAGTTGTATTTGAATTTATGTACCATGTAAGTGGCGACCCAAAATGGGTGACGATACCTAATTTTGGGGGCGTCACACTGGTATCGAGCCATAAGTGTGAAGAGCCCCAGCCTCTCATTGGTGACTTCTGTTGATGGGGATGCACCGCCGCACTCTCCGTAGGGAAGCCGTCTTTCTTTCGGTGGCAGGTCGATAGTACCAATGTGAGGTCTTGACACAAGTTGGTGTCCAGAGTCACAATTGGTATCGAGCTTAGGATACGATCCCAGCTAAGATGTGAGATAAGAACTAGGAGGGGAGAGAGACGGAAATTCCTTCGCTAGTATGACCTACCTAAATTTATTTGGTATTTAATTGGTCCGTCGGAGTATAGGGATAATATGTGATATGTTAATTAACCCTTGTTTTGTGACGGTGTTTGAGAATGATATCCGAAAATGCCGAGATAAGCAATGAAGCACATGAGAGTGTTGATTCAAATTTCAAACAAAAGGTAACGACCAACAATACGATAATAATCATATCGGTGGCAATCTGCCATCGTAACAATGATAACCATCGTGGGGAAATTATCATGCTAAGAATGGTAACCACTTCGGTGGTAATCATGGCAAAGATAATAGAAGTGGAAATTGCAAAGAAGAGAAGTACCGCATGCACGGTGATTTCTTTTGTTATTCCATTCTTTATTATACTCAGATTGGTTAAAGTTTTGACTTCTATACTCCATGAAATTAGTGGAATATCCTCGATATTTGTGTTTCATCCAAAGATCTTTTCATGAAAATATTCTTCTCGAGCATTCTTAAATTTTACTCTACAAAAGAAGTATCATGTTGACAATTTGGACGTTATTAGTTCCTGAATAAATTAATTCTTGAACTTATTTTATCAATTCTTATATCATTGTCATCATCCTCATGTTTATATTTTTTGAAAGTTATCCAGAGCCTGTGAGTGGTACGGATGGACTTGGTATGATTATGACTAGGGATTATTCGGTTGTAATCATGACCGTAATGTTACAAATGATATGGTAAAAGTCCTCATTGGCCCGTAGTGCATTGATGGACGCTTGTTGGCATGATCACGACCATTGATGAATACACGAATATCATTGGCCCGTAGGTATGGATAATTTATGGTCGTGACCTAATGAATATCCTTGGTCGTAAAGGTGGATGATGTGGATTATTATTTATTGTCGAGTTCCAACGATAAAAAGTGATGAAAACCTTTTTAATCATAAAAGATAGTAGACTTTATTCTCTACTTGACTTTTTTAATGGATTGCTTGTTTATTTGCAGCTTAAACTTGATGTCTATTGTATTTTATCGCTTTAACATTGTTGAAGACTAATGATAATTTATTCTACATTATCTTAGTCATAATATTTCTTCTCAAGCTAGTTGAGCTCACCCTTTCTTTCACCGTTATCTTCGTAAAATGAGAACGTAATGGACTAATCGGGGAGCGGAGTGACGGTCCGAGATGGTGTCTTAGTAGTCCTCACTATTCTATAAAATAGTGTGATAATAAATATAATGAGGACTTATTCTGAGAGTGGATATTGTCTAAAAGACAATATTTGTATTAAAACTCACAGCTCATATTGTATATTTAAGATTGTATTTGAATTTTGTACCATGTATTTGACGACTAAAGATGGGTGATGTATACCTAATTTTGGGGGCGTCGCAGTTGGTATGAAAGCTTAGGGATATGATCCCTGGCTGAGATGTGAGACAAGAACTAGGAGGGGAGAGACGGGGAATTCCTTCGCTAGTATGACCTACCTAAGTTTATTTGATATTTAATTGGTCGATCAGAGTATAGGGATAATATGTGATATGTTAATTAACCGTTATTTTGTGGCAGCGTTTGAAAATGGCATCCGAGAATGTTGAGAACATCAATGGAGTACAGGAGACCGTTGAGTCTCCATAAATCAATAATCAGGATAATGTACATCAGGAAGGCGACAATCCTCAGGCAAACAACAACACTGACCAAATGATGAACGATTGAATGTTCCGAGGCTTCATGCAATTCATGCAACATCAGGTGAGAGCGGCTCCTGTCCAAAATGCAGGTGGAAACACTGAAAACTCTCGGACGGTCACCGCCAAACAGTTCAAGGAGCTGGGACCATCGGAGTTTTTTGGAGAGCCAAAACCACTTAAGGCGGAGACGTGGATAAAACAGATCAACAAGATATTTGATGTCTTGGGTTGTTCCGAGGAGCAAAAGGTTCCCTTTGCTACCTTCATGTTGCGGGCAGAGGCAGATTACTAGTGGAAATCTGTAAAGCGTACTCAACCTGCTGCACTGAAGATGTCTTGGGAAAAGTTTCAAGAACAGTTCAACGACAAGTACTTTCCCGAAAGTATTCATCACATGAAAGAGGTAGAGTTCATTAAACTGGAGCAAAACAACATGACCGTCTCACAGTACGAAGCCAAGTTTGCCGAGCTATCCCGGTTTGCTTCCCATTTGATTGATAATGAGGAGAGAATGACAAGAATGTTTCTAAAAGATTTGAAACCCGAGATACGTCAATATCTTATCTCTCATAAACTGTGTTTGTATTCAGATGTTGTTAATAGGGCTCAGTTATTGGAGCATGATAATGAGTCAACCCAACCAAAAGAGAGCGGTTGGCAAAATGATAATACCAAAGGATAATAACCATCGTGAAGCGGTGACAATAAGCGTGGAGGAATCAACATGCCGTAAATGGTAACCACTTCATTGGTAATCATGGCCAAAGCAATAAGAATAGACATTTCAAGAAGAGGAGATTCAACAATGATGGAAAGACGTCGTCGATCAAAGACTGTTGTTAAGGAAAGGAGAACGACCACCTATCATATGCTTCAAAATGCGAGGGAGGGACACATCACCAAAACGGTGCGATGCCATCCAAAGCATGTTATAATTGTGGAAGAAAGGTCACCTAGCCCAATTTTGTCGCTTCATCGAAGACAAGCTCGGCTAGGATAGAGGCACCAAAGGACGCCCCGGAAAAGTCAAAGCCACGTGTCAAGGAGGAGAGCGTTTGTCGTGACCTCCCAAAAGCAAGAACCCGAATGAGGTCATCACGGGTAAGCTTATCATAAACTCTAGCGAAGTATATACCTTATTTGATACCGGTTCTACCCAATCCTTTATTTCTCCTACTTGCGCTCAACGTTTAAATTTGACTCCGGAGAAATTGGACTTTGACGTATCTGTTGAAACTCCGTTGGAAGAAACCTTCATTACATCCACTGCTTATAAGTCTTGTTTGGTTCAAATCGGTACCCTCACATTACCTGTCCATCTTATTTCATTGAAAATACTTGCATTTGACGTAATTCTAGGGATTGATTGGTTAACCACTCATCATGCAAAAATTGATTATTTTCGTAAGGTTATTAGCTTTCATATTCCTAATCAACCTATTATGCGAATTCAAGCAACCAAACCATTAAAATCAATCACTGTCATCTCAAGCCATAAAACTATTCGTTTATTGAAAAATGGATTTCAAGCTTTCTTAGCTCATGTCACGGATCTAAACAAAAATACGTCAGTTTTAAATGATATTTCTATTGTTAATGAATTTCCTGACGTATTCCCTGAAGAACTTCCTGGCCTACCCTCGGAGCGTGAAATCAAATTTTGTATTGACCTTGAACCTGGTATAAAACCTATTTCCAAAGCTCCATATCGAATGGCTCCTATTGAACTTCAGGAGTTAAAGACCCAATTGCAGGAATTGTTAAACATAGGTTTCATTCGTCCTAGTACTTCTCCTTAGGGTGCTCTTGTTCTATTCGTGAAAAAGAAAGACGGGAGTATGCGACTTTGTATTGATTATCGGGAGTTGAACCATGTCACCATAAAAAATAGGTACCCATTGCCACGTATTGACGACCTGTTTGACCAGTAGCAAGGCGCCAATTTTTTTTCATAGATTGATCTTCGTTTTGGATATCACCAATTGAAGATTAGAACCGATGACATTCCAAAGACTGCCGTAACTTCGATGCGGGCATTATGAATTCTAATCATGTCTTTTGGATTGACTAATGCTCCTATTTGCTTTCATGGATATGATGAACCGAGTATTCAAAGAATATTTGGATCACTTTGTGGTCGCCTTTTATTGATGACATCCTTATTTATTCCAAAAGCCGTGAAGATCATGAAGCAACACTTGAGTAATTTGATACTCCAAAAGCTTCGTGAATATAAGCTTTATGCCAAGTTGAAGAAATGCGAAGTTCGGGCGAGGAAGTAGCATTCCTTGGGCACGTGGTATCAAGTCATGGAATATCTATCGACCCAAAGAAAGATTGAAGCCATTCAAAGTCGGGAACAACCTAAATTAGTGACCGAAGTCACGTAGCTTTCTTGCTTACCGGTGGTTATTATCGGAGATTCGTAGAAGGGTTTTCTCGAATCGCTACTCCATTAACTCAGCTGACTCGGAAAGATATAAAATTCGGTTGGAGTGAGGAATGCGAGAAGAGTTTTCAAGAACTCAAGAGGAAACTAAATTCAGCACCTGTTTTGACAATACCATCTGGCTCGGAGGGATTTGTCATCTACAATGATGTTTCGGGCGATGGGTTAGGATATGTTCTCATGCAACATGGGAAAGTCATAGCCTATGCCTCTCGACAACTCAAAAAATATGAGAAGAATTATCCTACTCGTGATCTAGAGTTGGCAGCAGTCGTTTTTGCACTAAAGATTTGGAGGCATTACTTGTATGGGGAGAAAGTGGAGATCTTTACGGATCATAAAAGCCTCAAATATTTCTTCACTCAAAAGGAACTCAACATACGACAAATGACGTTGGCTTGAATCTGCTGAAAGATTATGATCATACCATCCAATACCATCCCGAAAAGCAAACGTGGTAGCCGACGCGATCGAGTAGAAGATTATATGCGGCTACGAGTGCGATATTGTCAACGCAAAGGCCCATTTTGTATGACTTGCAAAGGATGGAGATAGAGATAAAGACTCCAAGGACCCAAGTGATGATGGCGAATATACGAGTAAAACCGACTTTAATCGATAAAGTTAAAGCTGCTCAAGCTACAGACCTGGAGCTGATGCATATGAGGAAGAAAGTACAAGAAGGTCTATCCTACGCCAAGCAAGAATCGATGAAAAGGAATACTTGAGTCAACTCCGGACTTTGTGTTCCTAACGACCACGATTTAAAGTATAAAATCATGATGGAGGCGCATGACACACCGCTTACAATCCATCTGATGAGTACCAAAATGTATCATAATCTTCGACATACATTTTGGTGGGGCAATATGAAGAGGAGATAAGATTGTTTATCTCAAGGTGTTTAACTTGTCAACGAGTCAAGGCGCAGCATCAAGTATCAAAAGGTCCATTGCAAACCACTTGAAATTCCGGAATGGAAGTGGGAGCACATTACCATGGATTTCAAGCTTCGGTCTTCCCAAGGTTTCTCAAAGTTATAGATGCAATTTAGGTCATTGTTGATAGATTGACCAAGTCCGCTCATTTCTTACCTATACGAGAAACTTATACACTTGAACGTCTTGCTCAGATGTACATAAACGAGATTGTAAGATCGCATGGTATGCCAAGATCCATAGTTTTCGATCGAGACCCAAGATTCACTTCATGATTTTGGGTTAGTTTGCAAAAAGCTATGGGCACGGATTTACGATTTAGTTCGGCATATCATCCTCGATCGACGGACAATCGAGAGAGGACTATTCAAACTCTTGAAGATTTATTAAGACTCGTGTCCTTGACTTCAAGGGAAGTTGGGACAAGTTCTTACTGCAGATTGGTGGAGTTTTCCTACAACAACAGCTTATCAAGCAAGTATTGGCATGGCTCCATTCGAGCGTTGTATGGAAGAAAGTGTCGTTCTCCAAGATCTTTGGGATGAGGTGGGTGAAGCAACATCATTGTTGGACCAGAGTTGGTACGAATGACTACGAAAAAGATTCAAATGATCCGACAACGTATAAAAACCTCATAAGACCGAAAAAAGAGTTATGTTGATCTTCATCGAAAGGACGTGGAATTCGATATTGGAGATCATGTGTTGTTACGTGTTGCTCCATGGAAAGGAGTTACGAGATTTGGAAAGAGAGGAAAGCTTAATCCTCGATTCATTGGCCCATTTTTAATCCTCGATCGAGTAGGGGATCGTAGCTTTATAGACTTGCTTTTACCGCCAAGTATGTCTCGTGTTTATAACGTTTTCATATATCCATTTTACGTAAATATGTGGAAGACCCAAACCACATTATTGAGTTAGAACCATCGAAATAAGCGGAAAATTTAACGTATGAAGAGGTTCCCGTGTTCAAATCTTGGATAAGAAGAACATATTCTACGCTCCAAGGTTATACCGTCAAGTCAAAGTGTTATGGAGGAACCACGATGTTGAGGAAATGACCTGGGAGTTAGAATCTGAAATGAAATCAAGGTATCCTTATCTATTCGATATACCAGGTACGTACCCTAATTTCGAGGCGAAATTTCATAAGAAGGGGAAATGGTAAGACCCTTAACTTTTATGAATAAAAATGAATTTTCTATAATTATCATTTTGAATATTATGGAATGAATTTGATATAATGTTATAGTTGTGGGTAATATTTATAAATTTTGCAAAGTAATATGCAAATTGTTATATACTATTCGATTGGTTAGGGAATATTCGCTTTTAACGTGGAATATTCGATACGACGACCACAATTATTGATGGACCCCACAATGGAATTATTGTCGGATTGAGAAAACGACAAAAATATTTTATTAAAAATAACGACGGAAGTTTTACTGGTTGATCTTCGTTGAAACACCCTAAGTGTTAAAAGTGCACAGAATACGTGTGGTTGCAAGAAGAGCACACAGTATTGATTATTGATGCTTACGTGAGAAGTCACTCAGTTTTGTTCAATTATTGCTATAGTAATTGTTACATAGTATCTCACGTTATTTGATTCAATTATTGTCAATATTTTATATATTATTAAATCAATAATTGAGACGACGAAGTTATTAATATTATTATTTGCAATATTGACGATGTCTAGAAGTTCGCCAATGAGAGGTTTGGTCACCTAATTGCGCTACCAATAGTAGAAATCCTTATTGAAAGCCCCTCTTCCTCGGGGAACGACCTGGTCGATTAATATTGTGAATTATAATAATGATGATAAATATTGTTACAAATATTGAGGGGATTTTTATGAGATATTTGTTGTATTTATAGACCTCCACTTACTCATCTTTCAAATTAATGTGTGTCATGAGTATAATATATGTATATATATATATATATATATATATAAATTGATTTGGTGGCCGGAATCAGATTTGTTCACGGGGGAGGGATAGATAGCTTGTTCAGGTGGGAGTTGCATTATCATTATTATTATTATTATTATTATTATTATTATTATTATTATTGTTGTTGTTGTTGTTGTTGTTGTTATTGTTATTATTATTATATATATTATAATAAGTTTTGTTTTTTTTGTAAAATAGAATATATTATATTTTATTGTAAACCAATCTGGACCGTTCATGGATTGGTTACTATTCAGTCCATTCTTCTATAAATAGAAGCTCATTCCTTCATTATTTTTTACGAATTCACTAAAAATCTAGAGAGAGAAATTATAGAGAGAAGAAAGAAAAGTATTCTGCTACTTCACTACTCCGATATCCAGTTTCTTTTATGGTAAGTGGTTTTATTTCTTTTGTATTCATGAAGAGAACTTCTGTTATTCCATTCTTTATTATTCTGATGGAATAACTTTGATATCGCTGAACTACCCTATACTTGGTGAAATTTTTCTATTATTCCATTCGTTATTATTACATTTGGAATATCCTGTCATGCGTTTTACGCCTGGACACAGTTCCGCTTTTATTATTCTCATTGGAATATCATGTTTTGTGCGCTTTTACGCGGACCTCGTTCCGCCTTTTATTATTCTCATTGAATATCCCACATGCGCGCTTTACGCCGGACTGTTTCGCTTTTTATTATTACATTTGGAACATCACAGCCGGTGCGAATTTACTTTGACCGTTCCGTTATTTATTATTCATTAGAATAACACAACTCATACGCCTGGTACCGCATGCATGGTGATTTCTTTTGTTATTCCATTCTTTATTATACTCAGGTTGGTTAAAGTTTTGACTTCTATACTCCATGAAATTAGTGGAATATCCTTGATATTTGCGCTTCATCCAGTATCTTTTCATGGAAATATTCTTCTGAGCATTCTTGAATTTTACTCTACAAAGAAGTATCATGTTGACAATTTGGACGTTATTAGTTCCTGAATAAATTAATTCTTGAACTTATTTTATTGAATTCTTATATTATTGTTATAAGACCCCAAATTATTATTAATGAAATTTAATTTTCTCTATTTATTATGTTGAAATAGTAAGGGTTGATTTGATTAATGTGGTTAGTTATGGGTAAAATGCGCAAATATCTTAAATAAGCAAGTGGTTATAAAATATTCATTGTTGTCGGGGAATATTCGTTTGGTCGTGGAATATTCTTACCGCTTGAGAATATTCGTCAGACGGTATGGCGTTAACCTTGTGTGGGCCCCATAACTGAAGCGATTAGAGGAAGAAAACGATGAGAATAAGTTATTTATAAATAACGGCGTAGTTATTCTGCTGCTATCTTTGTTGAATACCCGTTGGTTAAAACACAAGAAGACACGTGGTATTGCACCAATTATTGATTCTTACGTAAGAAAGGCACTACTTAATAATTATTACGGTAATTACTGCTCAAGATTTTATTTTATTGATTCAATAATTGCTTTGCGTTGATATTTTATATTACTGTTGTTTCAATAATTGTCACTACACAGTATTTTCCATTATCGGAGCAATAATTCATATTATCTTAATAATATTATTAGATAATATTATTGGCAATGTCTAGAAAGTTTTGTCTAAGGAGAGATTTGGTCATCTAATTGCGCATCAGTAAGGAGAAATTCTTATTGGAAAGCCCCCTCTTTCCTGTGAACTGCTTGGTTGTCAGTATTGTGATTCTGTAATATTATTTGTGAATAATTAATTATTGATTTATATGATAAGAAAAATATAAATTTTATGTGGATATAGATGGAGAAAATTTTTAATGTGATAATTGTTGAAAATTAATATTTTATCTTTTTCTGATAAAATAATTCATTTAAATATATTATTTTAATAATATAATAATGGTGATATTTTTACAATGAATGTGGGATATATGAGTATATGAGGAGGAAGAGTATTTTTGTGGCATTAAATGATTAACACATGTTTTGTGTGTCGGTGGACCCCAGTTCTTGACTGAAATTTGATTATAGCTTGTAAAATTGCCCGTTTGTGGATTTCGGTCAATTTCTGTTTGGAATTTGGAAAAACTTTCTTCTGCAAAGTTGTAGAGAATGAAATTTCCAATGGAAAGGACATGTGGTTCGAATTTTTTTGACAAAAGGGCTATTTATTGTGAATTATTGAAGTTCTGAAGTTCTGAAATAATTGATTTTTAGAAGTTTTAATTATTTTTTTAAAGAAAAACATTTTTTACATTTTTTGGCATCATTAAACATGTGATAAGTTGCTGAATTTAGATTCTTGGTGTGCTAAGGAAATTCGTATAAATATATTATTATTTTATTAAATTTTCTACTTTGGTGTTCTAAGTAATTTCTTATAAATAGGGTGCTTAGGTTAGAATTGAAAATCACACCAGAAACTGAAATCTTCTCTCTCTTTGTCTCTCGATATATTGAGCGTATTCTTGTGAGTATTTTGATACCTTGAGTGTTCTTTATACGGTCTGAAAGTTCCTTCAAAGACTATATCTAGTATTCTGTTAGAAGTAAGTACTGCCTTTCGAGGTAAGGGATATTATTTTTTTTTAAAATGATATTATTTCTTTCAATATTATTATACCGGAATATTGATAAGATTTTTCTTGTGAAATTCTGATCTTTTTATGTCAGAGTTACTATTCACGAGTCTTTTAGTGTCGGGATTACTATTCACGTATACGGCACTATTCACAGAAATAATTTTTTTGTTTTTTTGTCCAAGATATCTATTATGGATACTAGCTTTGATTGTATCCATGTTTTGATCATTCTTGAATTTTACTTCACTATGATTATTTATGAAGTATTTTTGAACTCGGTTTGGTTAAAGTACGAATCCTTAATATTTGTTCTTTTGTTTCACTGGATTCGTTTTCTGTAAAACATTTTTCATCATCCTCAGTCTTAAATGATGACATATTGTTGAATATCTTTGGCATGTAATGCAAAGATGGTTGATTTTATTATAAATATCTTTGGCCCGTAGTGCAAAGATGTACAGGTGTTAAGATGAACATGACCGACTGATGAATATCTTTGGCCTGTAGTGCAAAGATGTACAGGTGTTGAGATAAATATGACCGACTGATGAATATCTTTGGCCTGTAGTGCAAAGATGAATATTAATTGATGTTACAGGGATAAAATATTGATGATGGATTTTTAAATTCATAGATGATAGTAGATTTCATTCTCTACTTAACTCTTCTAATGAATTGTTGTTTCATTGCAGATTGTTGATTTAAAACTTGTTTATTCATTGTATTCTATCGATTTTTTCCTGTTGAAGACTAACGATAATTTGTTGTACATTATCTTAGTCATAATATTCTTTACTGGGCTAGTTGAGCTCACCCTTTTCCTTTTTGTTCCATTTTTCTTCTCAGGAGGCGAGAATATAGCGGGAACTAGTCGGGGTGTGGTGTGATGGTTCAAGATAGTTATTTTAGTAGTCCTCACTATTCTGTAGAATAGTGTATCAATAATTGTAATGAAGACTTTATTTGGGTATGGATATTGTCTAGAAGATAATATTTGTATTTAAACTCACAGTATATATGTTGTCGTATTTTGCACGACAAATGTATTAATAAAGTTGTAGTTGTTTCTGTACCATATATTTGTCGACCTAGAATGGGTTGGATGGAATGGACCTATTTTGGGGGCGTCACAATTGTCATCATCCTCATGTTTATATTTTTTTGAAAGTCATCTGTGGCCTGTAGTGCATGGATGGACTTGGTATGATTATGACCGAGGATTATTCGATTGTAATCATGGTAGTAATGTTACAAATGATGTGGTAAAAGTCCTCATTGGCCGTAGTGCATTGATGGACGATTGTTGACATGATCATGACCATTGATGAATACACGAATATCCTCGGCCCGTGGTGCATGGATAATTTGTGATCGTGACCACAATGAATATCCTTGGTAGTAGTGCGGGGATGATGTGGATTATTTATTGTTTGAGTCCCAAATGATAAAAAGTGATGAAAAACTTTTTAAATCATAAAAGATAGTAGACTTTATTCTCTACTTGACTCTTTTAATGGATTGCTTGTTTACTGCAGCTTAAACTTGATGTCTATTATATTTTATCGCTTTATTGTTGTTGAAGACTAATGATAATTTATTCGCATTATCTTAGTCATAATATTTCTTCTTGGGCTAGTTGAGCTCACCCTTTCTTTCACTTTGTTTTCTTCAAGAAATGAGAACGTAGCCGGACTAGTCGGGGAACGGAGTGACGGTCCGAGATGGTGTCTTAGTAGTCCTCACTATTCTATAAAATAGTGTGATAATAAATGTAATGAGGACTTATTTTGAGAGTGGATATTGTCTAAAAGACAATATTTGTATTAAAACTCACAGCTCATGTTGTATATTTAAGATTGTATTTGAATTTTGTACCATGTATTTGACGACTCAAGATGAGTGATGTATACCTAATTTTGGGGGCGTCACAGTAAAAAAAAAATTATTCTTATTTTAAATACAAAGTATAAACTCTTTAGTTTGTAGCATACAAAATTTCGTTTTGTTTTTGCTTGCTTCTATTGTTCATTCTACTTCTACATCTCCGCCATTACATCTTCACTACTCCACCAATCCGCGACTTCTTCTTTTTTCTATGACGAGTGACGACCACCGTCCACCGCGAGCTGACCTCATCTATGCATGTGACTCTGCAGTCTCTACCTCTGACCTTTTGCGTATATCAAACTTAAAAGGTAACTAAATTATGATTTTTTTTTTGTTTGAAAATTTAAAATTTGTAGTTTTTTAAAATTTGTTGTTGGTTGGGGACTTGGGGTTAAACTCAATTCAATTTATTTAATGTATTTGTTATATTTTGCACTCAAGAGGTAACTAATTAGGGTTATTTTTTGTTTGATAGTTTAAAGTTTAAATTTATTTAAATTTGTTATGGGTTGGGGTTAAATGAATATGCATGTTATTTTTTTAATTTGTTGTATTTGTGAATTGTGAGTTGATTTTGAATGTTATGACTTGATTTTGTTTGAATATAAAAAGTAAATTTGGTTTGAGATTTTGAGCATACGGTTGAAATCGTAATTGTTTGGAAAATTATTCAAATTAAACTATGACAAGTAACTGAGATAAGTTATTAAAGTGTATCTAAATATTTTTTAGCTTGAATTATGAATATTTATTTGTTGTATATTATAAAATTCTATTTATGTTGCATAAAATAAATATTAAAGTATTCAAGGTTATTAATTAGTACTGTATTAAGTATTAAGGTTGCTTTTATAATTAGTAGTAGCGTACAAAATTAAACAGTGTTTTCTTTAATTAATTATAAAAATAGGAACTGGTCTACAGTATCTAACTAGGGCGGTTTCCCGCCTTTCTTAAGTGAGCTTTTGGTCAGTTCTCAGCTCTCTGACACACCTTAAATGTAGACGTATGGGACACTCAGTAAGTATGTATGCATGTATACTATATATATATATAGAGAGAGAGGTATAGCGTGTATAAATTAACACCAGTGGTGTGGTGTTTGTTTGGTTATATATAATTAATAACCCTAGCAATATCAAAAATGCAAGTAATAATACTTGTTTAGGTTCTACAAGTTTGCTAAAAAAAACTAGGATATGATGTGATGTGATGTGATGTGATGCACGTGCCAATCACAGCATAATATGGAGGGTGGAGGCAGAATATTTTGGAGAAAAGTGTAGTAATTGATACTCCATGCATGATGAAGTAGTTTACCCTACCAGTCCAATTTACTCCCTAATTTGTTCCCAGGGATAGTAATTCCAAGAGTTAAAAGAAGATGTTACCCCATGTTAATTACAAGACTAGGGGAATGAAAAAGTCCTATAACTAACAGACAACGAGACACTTCTCTCTTTCTCTCTCGTGACATATATATATATATATATATATATATATATATATATATATATATATATCAATATATGCAAATTATCTTACTCACCTATATTTATCCCCTTTAACGACGAGATACGTGACGATTTGATCGTCTATTAGTAATTATCGCCTATATTTTTAGCGACGGACAACATATAGCGTCATTAAAAATATAGACGACGGTTGTGGCGCCCCAAAATAGGTATATATCACCTATTCGAGTTGTCAATATGAGTGCGAAACAACTACAACTTTATTATTACAATAGTAAAATCGCGTGAGTTTGAATACAAATATTATCTTCAGATAATATCTATACTCAAATAAATCCTCATCACATTTATTGATACATTATTTTACAAAAATAGTGAGGACTACTAAACAATTCTTTCTAAAACCTTCATTCCATACTTTGACTACGTCTCGCTTATATTCTCGCCTCACGAGGAAGAAAAGGGAACAAAAGGAAAAGGGTGAGTTCAATTAGCCAAGTAAAGAATATTATGACTAAGATAATATACAACAAATTACAGTTAGTCTTCAATGAGGGAAAAATCTAATAGAATCTGATAGATAACAAATTTTAAATCAATATTACATGATGAAAATAATAATTCATTAGAAGAGTTAAGTAGAGAATGCAAACTACTATCTTCTATGTATGAATTTAAAAGTTCATCGCCTATTTTTATCCCCGTAACATCAATCAATATACATCTGGAATCAAATATTCATCTTTTGCTACGAACCAAAGATATTCATCGATTAATCGTGTTCATCTAAACACTGCTCATCTTTTCTTGCTACTGACCAAAGATATTCTTCAGAAATCATTCATCTTTTTCTGCGCGCCAAAGATATTCAATAATATCATCATTTAAAAGCGAGGATGATGAAAAATATTTTTAAAGAAACGAATCCAAAGGTGAAACAAAATGACAAGAATTAAGGATTAAGGATTCGTACATTGTTTTTATCCATGTTCAAAATACCTCAAAAATAATCATAGTGGTGTAAAATTCAAGAATGATCAAAACATGGATCTGATCAAAGTTAGTATCCGAATAGATAATTTGACAAAAAGAAGAAATTTTATTTTTCGATGAATAGTCAGATATCGTGAATAGTCTTAGTATCGTGAATAAATAACTCTTCAGACACCAAAAGATAGAAATTTCTAAAAAATATCTTCACGCTTCATGAATAGTACTTTAGTGAATGGTAACTTCGTGAATAATAACTTCGTGAATAAGAACTCGACATGAAAAAAGTTTCAAATTTGATAAAAGTTTCAATCAATATTTCAAAGATAATGATATTGAAGAAATAATATCATTTGAGAAGAAAATAACATCCCTTACGCCAAAAGATTAAGATTTCATTTGGAATCACCTATAGTATAGTCTTAAAGGGAACTTCTAACTCGTCTAACAATACTCAAAGTATACTCAAAATACTCACAAGAATACGCTCGATAATATAGAGAGAAAAAACTTGAGTTTACGGTGTGATTTTCAATTCTAACCTAAGACCCTATTTATAGGAAAATCTTTAAACACCAAAAAGTAGAAAATTTAATATAATATTAATATATATATTAAGATTTCTACGCCCACCTTCCTAGATCTGATCTCAGCACATTATGCACATGTTGTAGCCCACAAAACAAACAAAAACGTTTTTATTATTTAAAATATTTTAAACTTCCAAAATCAATTATTTGAAGCTTCTAACTTCAATAATTCATAATAAATAGCCCTTCTATCGGAAAATTGAATCTCGCGAGTTTTATAGGAAATTCAATTCTCTACAACTTTGCGAGAAAAAATTTTCCAAATTTCAAACAAAAATTGACCAAAAATCCACAAACCTGGGATTTTACAAGTATAATCAAATTTCGGTCGATAAATGGGGTCCAATTGACATGTTTAACATGTTTTAAATATTTATTGCAACAAAAATACTTCTTCCTCCTATATACTCATATATCCCACATTCGTTGTAAAAATATCACCATTATTATATTATTAAAATATAATAATATATTTAAAAGAATTATTTTATCGAAAAAGATAAAATTTCAATTTTCAACAATTATCACATTAAAATTTTTCTCCATCTATATCCACATAAAATCAATATTTTCCTCATCATATGAATCAATAATTAATTATTCACAAATAATATTCTGTAATCACAATATTGACAACCGTGCGGCTTCAGGAAGAGAACTTTCCAATAAGAATTTTTCTTCTTGGTAGCATTGATTAGGTATTGACAAAACCTCTCCTGAGGCAAATTTCTAGACATTGCCAATAATGTTATCTAATAATATTATTCGGATAATATGAATTATTGCTTCGATAATGAAAAATCTTGTGTAATGACAATTATTGAAACAACAAAGAATATAAAATATCAACGCACGATTATTAACTCAATAAAATCTTTGAGCAAGAATTCACATAACCATTATTGAGTAGTGCCTTCTACGTAAGAATCAATAATTGGTGCAATCTGGTGTCTTCTTGTGTTTTTAACCACCAAGGGTATTTTAACAAGATAATTGAGTAATAACTACTGTTATTATTTTTAAACAACTTATATTTGTCGTTTTTTTTCATCCAATCGCTTTTCTTTATGGGGCCCACATTGCATTTACGTCGTCGTAGAATATTCCCGAAATGATGCGAATATTCCACGTACCAAACGAATATTTCCGACAACATGAATATTTTATAACCACTTGTTTATTTTGAAGTATTTGCGTATTTTACCCTTAACTATTCACATTAATCAAATCAACCCTTACTATTTTAAAATAGAGAAAATTAAATTTCATTAATAATAAGTTGGGGTCTTACAACGGTTGTATGATCAAACCGTCGTCGGGTCCGTCGCTAAAGGGGAGTGAGCACGGGTGAGTAAGATAAGAAGTATGTACTTGATTCGGACTATATATAATAAACTTATTGTTTATTAATTTGTATTTTGTCTTCATTCAATTTTTACATCCGCAAAAAATAGCTCCTTGAATGATGAGTCAGTGGCAGTTCCAAATACATATATGGAGACAATTATCAAGAAAGCAACGTGAAACCCATATACAAAACGCAAACGTCCTTTTGCGTGCAAACTACTGTACTCCTTCTAATCCTATATATATATATATATATATATATATATATATATATATATATTATTTTATAGGAAAGTTTTAAGTGTTTTAATTATATACACTTAATAATTATACACTAAGGGTGTGTTTGATAAAAATTGAATCAATCTAAATGAATTAAATATGAATCTGAATGGAAAAAATTATTTGATAATTAACATGGTTGAAACATGTGAATAACATATTTTTATTATTTTACTCCTTTGAAAAAATTTAAAATTATTATAAATTTATTTAATATTACTTAATATAATAGTTAATATTGTAAAAAAAAAAACAAATTGTCATTCAAATCCATTCAATATGAGATTTAGTCATTCAAATTTAAATTATCTAAATGGCTACCATGATTAAATTTATTCGAATAATTTTTTTTGAAACAAACGCACTAAATAGCTTGATCGATCATCAAACAACCCCTAATTGTGCATTAATAAAGGTAAAAGAGTAAATGAGTCCTGTATTTTAAATTAGACCTATGTACAATTTTCTTTTTGTTAGTGCACATATATAGAATTCTATGTAGCTTATTTCTGACGAAAATTCGTGGGATATAATTCAGTCAAAAACTTGAGTATTTCGACGAAATTTTGGACGAATCTTATCTCCGACGCGTATATATACGGCTAAATTTCCGACGAAATATTCCCTTAAAAATAAACTAAGTTCGACATAATAGGCGTAATTTCGAAAAAAATATTCCGTCAGAAATAATGTTTTTTCTTGTAGTGGAAGTAGTCTTCAATGATTTAATAATGGAATTGAATCATCAGTGATTTAAAGTCGATAAATAGATTAAACAAGAAATCCAATTTTTTTTGATAAGATGGATAAAAAAATTAATAGAAGAGAAGATTTAGATCGTTATTCGTTGTATAATGATGAGTAATTCTTTTAGATTAGTTGTAATAGTAATTATTGTGTTGACTTAAAATTAATTGAATTGAAAATAATTTTTAAACTTAAAAATGTGTTAAATTAATTTTACAAAGTTAATAATAATCTTATAGTAATATTTTAAAATGGAAGGAGTAAGTAATTGTTTTTTCGGATAAACATGCATGTGACAAAAATCTATATACCCAATTAACATTTATAATTAAATTTTACAATAATTAACACGTACGTTTTCTTTGTGAAATGGTAGAAATATATATTAAGGAGTGTGTACGTGTAAGTGTTGGAAATGGGTTTAAAATATTAAATATTAGAGTATTTTGAGGCTCACTTTATTGAGGGACTCATACTTCAAAAATGTCGGGTCTATGCACCAATGCGTTCTCCTCCGCGAGGAGTATAACGTGGTATATTTATGTGTTCAAATCAATTAAAAATTGAATGAGAAAAGTGATTCCAAAGTCACCTAATTGAAATGTTGAAAATTACAAAAGTTCCACATAGGGCATTAGAGGATAATGTGACGCCCCCAAAATAGATATACATCACCTATTCTGAGTCGCTAAATACATGGTACATAATTCAAATACAACTTAATTATACAACTGTCGTGTAAAATACGACAAAACATAAACTAAGAGTTTTAATACGAATATTGTCTTCTAGACAATATCCACACTCAAATTCAATCTTATTACAATTATTATCACACTATTTCACAGAATAGTGAGAAATACTAATGCAACCATCCGGATGATCGATCCATTCCCCAGACTAGTTCTAGTTATATTCTCATTTCACGAAGAGAAACGATGAAAGAAACTTAAGACCAAAATTTTTTTAAATAAAAGGAATTTCCTTTATTTATTATTTTGAAATAGTAAGGGTTGATTTGATTAATGTGGATAGTTAAGGGTTAAATCATGAAATATTTCAAAATAAGCAGTGGTTATAAAATATTCATTGTTGTAGGGAATATTAGTTTGGTGGTGGAATATTAAATCTTTGTCGGGGAATATTAAATGCGACGGCCTTGACCATGTGTGGGCCCATGTGAAAGCGATTGGATGAAGAAAGCGACAAATATAAGTTGTTTTTAAATAGCGGCGTAGTTATTCTGAGATTATCTTTGTTGGAATACCGTTGGTTAAAACACACTAATGTCTGGCGTTGTTGAGCGATGGCACGGTATTGCACCAATTATTGATTCTTACGTGAAGGCCTTTTCGATAATGGTTACGATAATTCTTTATTCGATATTTTATTGAGTTAATAATTCTTTGCGTTGATATTTTATATTCTTGTTGTTTGATAATTGTCATTACGGTATTTTTCATTATCGAAGCAATAATTCATATTATCTGAATAATATTATTAGATAACATTATTGGCAATGTCTAGAAAGTTACATCTAAGGAGAGGTTTGGTCATCTAATTGCTTGCGCCATGAAGAAATTCTTATTGGAAAGCCCTCTTTCTGAGGAGGCTGCACGGTTGTCGATATTGTGATTACGTAATATTATTTGTGAATAATTAATTATTGATTTATATGATGAGGAAAATATTGATTTTATGTGGATATAGATGGAAAAATTTTTAAAATGACAATTGTTGAAAATTAATATTTTATCTTTTTACGATAAAATAATTCATTTAAATATATTATTTTAATAATATATTAACGGTGATATTTTTTACAATGAATGTGGGATATATGAGTATATGAGGAGGAAGAGTATTTTTGTGGCATTAAATGTTTAACACATGTTTTGTGTGTTGGTGGACCCCATTATTAATAGAAATTTGATTATAGCTTGTAAAATCACCCGTTTGTGGATTTGGTCAATTTCTATTTGGAATTTGGAAAAACTTTCTTCTGCAAAAGTTGTAGAAATTGAATTTCCTATAAAAACTCATGAGATTCAAATTTTCTGATGAAAGGGCTATTTATTATGAATTATTGAAGTTAGAAGCTCAAAATAATTGATTTTTGGGAGTTTAAATTATTTTTTTAAGAAAAACGTTTTTTGTATTTTTTGGACATCATTAATTCATGTGTGGCTGGTGTTTTGACAAAAGGTGGGCTAAGGAAAATTTGTATAATTATATTATTATTATATTAAATTTTACTTTTTGGTGTTCTAGCGTTTTCATATAAATAGGGTCTTGGGTTAGAATTGAAAATCACACACTGAAGCTGAAGTTTTCTCTATTTCTCTCTCGATATTTTGGCGTATTCTTGTGAGTATTTTGAGTATACTTTGAGTATTGCTAGGCGGTGCAAGTTCCTTTGACCTTATACGGTATTCGGTTTAGAAATCTTAATCTTTTCGAGGTAAGGGATATTATTTTTTTTGTAATGATATTATTTCTTGATATCATTATCTTTGAAATATTGATCTGAAGTTTTATCAAATTTGGAACTTTTTCATGTCGGGTTACTATTCATGGGTTCTTATTCATGAGTTCTTATTCACGAGTTCTTATTCACGAGTTCTTATTCACGATTCTTATTCACGAGTACTATTAAATGAAAGCGTGAAGATGTTTTTGTGGAATTTCTATCTCTTTTGGTGTCGGATTACTATTCACGTATCGACACTATTCACGTATCTGACCTTATTCACGTATCTGACTTTATTCATAGAAAAATAAAATTTTTTCTTTTTGTCCAAAATATCTATTACGGATACTAGCTACGATTGTATCCATGTTTTGATCATTCTTGAATTTTACACCACTATGATTATTTTTGAGGTATTTTTGGGCGTGGATAAAACCAAATCGAATCCTTAATCCTTAATCCTTGTCATTTTGTTTCCTTTGGATTCGTTTCTTTAAAAAAAATATTTTTCATCATCCTCGGTCTTAAATGATGATATTATGGAATATCTTTGGCACATAGTGCAAAGATGAATGATTTCTTAAGAATATCTTTGGCACATGTAGTGCAGATGAATGATTTCTGAAGAATATCTTTGGCTGTATAGTGCAAGATGAGCAGTGTTTAAATGAACATGACCAGTGATGAATATCTTTGGCTGTAGTGCAAAGATGAATATTTGATTCGGGATGTATATTGATTGATGTTACGAGGGATAAAAGATGAGCGATGAACTTTTAAATTCATACATAGAAGATAGTAGTTTGCATTCTCTACTTAACTCTTACAATGAATTATTATTTCATTACGAATATTGATTTAAAATTTGTTGTCTATTGTATTACATTAGATTTTTCCTGTTGAAGACTAACGATAATTTGTTGTATATTATCTTAGTCGTAATATTCTTCTTGAGCTAGTTGAGCTCACCCTTTTCCTTTTTGTTCCATTTTTCTCGGGAGGCGAGAATATAAGCGAGTGCAGTCGGGGTATGGAATGAAGGTTTTAGAAAGGATTGTTTAGTAGTCCTCACCATTTTGTAAAATAATGTATCGATAAATGTGATGAGGATTTATTTGAGTATAGATATTATCTAGAAGATAATATTTGTATTCAAACTCACGATTTCTTGTTGTAATAATAAAGTTGTAGTTGTTTACATACCGTGTATTGACAACTCGAATAGGTGTGATGTATACTATTTTGGGGGCGTCACGGTTAGTATCGAGCTTAGGGATATGATCTCTGGCGGAGATCGGGGAATAGAACTAGGAGGAGAGGCGAGTAAATCCTTATTAGTGTGTCTACTAAGCTTATTTGTTAGTTGGTCGATATATAGGGATATTATGTGATATATTGATTTCCTTAATTAACCCTTGTTTTATGGCGGTATTTGAGAATGTCGTTGAGAATATTAACAATGGAGTAAATGAGGCCCAGTGGAGATGCTGTCTTTACCAGCGAGGAGAGCGTGCAGCAGTGGCAATGTACCTCCTGTGAAACAACACCATTGAAGCGAGATGATGAGCGAGGGGATGTTTAGAAGTTTTTTTGCGATTCATGCAAAAAATCGAGGCGAGAAACTTCGTGTTCAAAATATGAGGAGAAAATGATAGCAATTCACGGGTTGTCCGACCAAGCGTTCGAAGTTGGGACCACGAAATTTAAGGAAAGCGGATCCGATCATGGCGGAAACATGGGTCAAACAAATTACAAGATATTCGATGTCTTGGGATGCGGGAGAACGAAGGTTCCATTCGCCACCTTTATGTTAAAGTGGCGAAGCGGACTCTTTGGTGGGAGTGCGTGAAGCGTACCCATCCGTACTTTTCGGCGTGTCTTGGGAGGCGTTTGAAAGCTATTTAATGACAAATACTTTCACGAAAGTGTTAAATGTCGTATGAAGAAGAAAGTGGAGTTCATCGATTGGAACAAAACAACATGGCGGTGTCTCGATGCGAGGCAAAGTTTGCGAGTTTATCGAGTTTGCACCTCATTTGGTGGAGAATGAGGAGCGTATGCCAGCGATGTTTCTTAGAGGTTTGAAACCGGCGTCGTCGATATCTCATTTCTCATAAATTTTCTCTTTATTAGGATGTTATAAGCAGGGGCTCAATTATTAGGCGAGATACGAAATGCACGGTCGGTGAGGGGACCCTGACGAGGATCGTGTCGAGATAGCGATCAGCGAGAATAATGATAACTGCGGAGAAAAGCAAGCAGACGGACGAAAATGGTAACCACTCTGGTGGTAATCATAGCCGTGAAAATAGAAGAAAGCGAGTCGGGGAGGAGATTTTAAAGAGGAGATTTAACAGCGACCATATGAAGATGGCGGTCTTGGCGACAAGCTGGTTCTAAGGGAGGAGAAACGACCACCGGTCGTATCTTACAAATCTGGAAAAGAGGACATATCGGTCAAGCGCCCTAGCAGTTCAAGGTATGCTATAATTGTGGAAAGGAAGGACATATCGCTCGAGATTATGCGATGGCGAAACCTAGTTCGTGAGGACGGTGACTCGAAAAATATCCCGAAAAAAGTCAAAGTCAGCGATTAGGAAGAAGCGTTTGTTGTGGTTGGTCATAATCGAGGAACCCAAGCGAGGTGATCACGGGTAAGCTATTTATAAATTCTTGCGAAGTTTATACCTTACTTGATCTGGGTCTTACCCATTCATTTATCTCTCTGCGCATGTGTGCTCAGCGTTTAAACTTGACTCAGGAGAAATTAGACTTTGACTTATCTGTGGAAACTCAGTTAGGAGAAACTTTCATCACATCCATTGTTTATAAATCTTGTTTGATTCAAGTTGGCACCATTACCTTACACATTGACCTTATCTCTTTAAAGATACTTGCTTTTGATGTGATTTTAGGGATTGATTGGTTAACTACTCATCATGCCAAAATTGATTGTTTTAAATAAGGTTGTTAGTTTTCATATTCTAACCAACTGTTATGCAATTCAAGCAACTAAACCATTAAAATCGATCAACATCATATCTAATCATAAAGCTATTCGTTTATTAAAAAGCGGATGTCAAGCTTTCTTAGCCCATGTTATGGATTTGAATAAAGACACGTCAAATTTGAATAATATTCTGTTGTTATTGACTTTCTGGCGTATTTCTAGAAGAACTTCCGGTCTACCCCGAGCGTGAAGTTGAATTCTTTATTGATCTTGAACACAGTACAAAGCCCATTTCTAAAACCCCATATCGAATGGCTCTATTGAACTTGAGGAGTTAAAGGTCCAACTACGAGGAATTGTTGGACATCGGTTTCATTAAATCTAGTACATCTCCTTGGGGTGCTCTGTTTTATTTGTAAAGAAAAAAGGCGGGGAGTATCGCGACTTTATATTGACTATCGGGAATTGAACCATGTCACCATCAAGAATAGGTATCCTCTACCTCGTATTGATGACTTGTTTGACCCGATTCAAGAGGGCACAATTCTTTTCAAAAATCGATCTTAGATTACGGATATCATCGGTGAAGATTAAAAGCGAGGATATTCAAAGGCGCCTTGAAACTTCGGTATGGGCATTATGAATTCTTAGTCATGTCTTTGGACTAACTAATGCTCTGCGACTTTCATGGATATGATGAGCCAAGTATTCAAGGAATATTTGGATCGATTCGTTGTTGTCTTTATTGATGACATCCTCATATATTCAAAAGTAGTGAAGATCATGAGCACCATTTGAAATTTGGTACTCGAAAACTTCGTGAAAACCAACTATATGCCAAATTGAAGAAATGTGAGTTACGGCGAGGAAGTAGCATTTCCTTGGGCGCGTGGTGTCGAAACATGGAGTATCTGTTGATCCGTGAAGATTGAAGCAATCTGAAGTTAGGAACAATAAAGTCGGTGGTTGAAAATCGTAGTTTTTGGCTTAAATTTGGTTATTATCGGAGATTAAATGGAAGGGTTTCTCTCGAATCGCTACTCCATTAACTTCAACTAACTCGGAAGGATACAAAATTCGTTTGGAGTGAAGAATCGAGAAGAGTTTCCAAGAGCTTAAGAGGAGACTTATTTGGCTTTGTTACAACAATACCATCTGGTTCGGATGGATTTGTTATCTCTGACGATGCTTGAGGCAAAGGGTTAGGATGTGTTCTCATGCAGCGTGGGAAAGTCATAGCCTATGCCTCGCGACAACTTAAAAGAGTATGAGAGGAATTATCCTACTCATGATCTAGAGTTAGCGGCGATCGTTTTCATTTAAAGATATGGAGCCTTATCTATATGGGGAGAAAGTGGAGATATATTCGGACCATAAAAAGCCTTAAATATTTCTTCACTCAAAAGAACTCAACATCTGCGGCGGACGTTGGCTCGAACTATTGAAAGACTACGACCACACTATTGATACCATCACGGTAAAAGCGAGCGTGGTAGTGGCGCGTTGAGTAGAAGATCATATCTTGAGGAGCGAGTGCGATGATGTCAAGTATCTGGCGTAGAGCCAACTTTAATAGAAAAAGTTAAGGTTGCTCGAGCCCGCAGGCCGGAGGCGATCGTATGAAGAAGAAAGTCTGAAGGAGCTATTAGGGCGAGAATTGATGAAGAAGGAATACTTGAGTCCACTCTGAACTTTGTGTTCTAACGACTACGATTTGAAGTACAAGATTATGATGGAGGCACCTGATCGCCATTTGCAATCCATCACGGAAGTACTAAAATGTATCGTGATCTTGACATACATTTTGGTGGAACAATATGAAGAGAGAGATTGCAAAGTTTATCTCGATGTGTTTAACTTGCCTTAGCGTGTAAAGGCGGACATCTTGTACCTAAGGGTCCGTTGCAACCACTTGAGATTCCGGAATGGAAGTGGGAACACATTACTATGGATTTAGTTTCTGGGGTCTTCCTACGGTTTCTCAAGGCATCAATCTTATTTGGGTTATTGTTGATAGATTAACCAAGTCTGCTCATTTCTTGCCGTCTGGAGACTTATTCCTTGAGCGTCTTGCTAGTATATGCGTGAATGAGATTGTGAGGTTGCATGGCATGCACATATCCATAGTTTGGATCGTGACCCAAGATTCACTTCAAGATTTTGGGTTAGCTTGCAAAAAAAAAGCTGAGCGCAGTTTGCGATTTAGTTGACATACCATCCCCAAGCGGACGAAATCGATCGAGAGGACTATTCAAACTCTTGAAGATCTATTAAGACTACGTGTCCTGAACTTCAAGGGTAGTTGGGATAAGTATTTACCATTGGTGGAATTCTCCTACAACAACGATTATCGAGCAAGTATAGGTGTGGCTCCATTTGAAGCATTATATGGGCCGAAAATGTCGTTCTCGATATGTTGGGATGAGGTGGGTGAAGCAACATTGTTGGGACCCGGAGTTAAATGCGATATGACTACCGAAAAGATCCAAATGATTCGACAAGCGTATACAAAGCGGCACAAGATCGACAAAAGAGTTATGCGGATCTTCATCGAAAGGGCGTGGAATTTAATGTAGGGGATCATGTATTGTTGCGAGTTGCTCCGTGGAAGGGAGTTACAAGATTTGGGAAGAGAGAAAGCTCGATCCACGATTTATTGGTCCATTTCAAATTCTTGGCCAGGAGTAGGAAATGTAGCTATAGACTTGCGTTACCTCAAAGTATGTCTAAATGTTCATAATGTGTTTCACATATCATGCTTAAATAAATATGTGAAAGACCGAACCACGTTATTGAGTTAGAAACAGGACGAGATAGCCAGAGAGACTTAGCGTGTGAGGAGGTACTGTCAAGATCTTGGATAGGAAGGAGCATGTCTACTAGCCTGAAAAGGTCATACCACAAGTTAAAGTTTTGTGGAGGAATCATGCTATAGAGGAAATGACACAGGAGTTGGAAGCGGAAATGAAAGCGAGTATCCTCACCTTTTGAAACACCAGTGCGTCATCAATTTAGAGGGCGAAATTTCATAAGGAGGGAGGTTGTAAGACCCAGAAATTTTTTAAATAAAAGGAATTTCCTTTATTTATTATTTTGAAATAGTAAGGGTTGATTTGATTAATGTGGATAGTTAAGGGTTAAATCATAAATATTTCAAAATAAGCAGTGGTTATAAAATATTCATTGTTGTCGGGGAATATTAGTTTGGTGGTGGAATATTAAATGCTTGTCGGGGAATATTAAATGCGACGGTAGCGACCATGTGTGTGTGAGCCCATAACGAGCGATTGGATGAAGAAAGCGACAAATATAAGTTGTTTTTAAATAGCAGGCGTAGTTATTCTGAGATTATCTTGTTGGAATACCGGTGGTTAAAACACACTTATCTGGCGTTGTTGAGCGATAGCACACGGTATTGCACCAATTATTGATTCTTACGTGAAGGCACTACTCAATAATGGTTACGATAATTCTTTATTCGATATTTTATTGAGTTAATAATTCTTTGCGTTGATATTTTATATTCTTTGTTGTTTGATAATTGTCATTACGGTATTTTTCATTATCGAAGCAATAATTCATATTATCTGAATAATATTATTAGATAACATTATTGGCAATGTCTAGAAAGTTACATCTAAGGAGAGGTTTGGTCATTAAATTGCTGCGGCGATGAAGAAGAAATTCTTATTGGAAAGCCCCTCTTTCTGAGGAGCTGCACGGTTGTCGATATTGTGATTACATAATATTATTTGTGAATAATTAATTATTGATTTATATGATGAGAAAATATTGATTTTATGTGGATATAGATGGAAAAATTTTAAAATGACAATTGTTGAAAATTAATATTTTATCTTTTTACGATAAAATAATTCATTTAAATATATTATTTTAATAATATATTAATAGTGATATTTTTTACAATGAATGTGGGATATATGAGTATATGAGGAGGAAGAGTATTTTGTGGCATTAAATGTTTAACACATGTTTTTTGTGTGTTGGTGGACCCAATTATTGGTAGAAATTTGATTATAGCTTGTAAAATCACCCGTTTGTGGATTTGGTCAATTTCTATTTGGAATTTGGAAAAACTTTCTTCTGCAAAGTTGTAGAAAATTGAATTTCCTATAAAAACTCATGAGATTCGAATTTTCTGATGAAAGGGCTATTTATTATGAATTATTGAAGTTAGAAGCTCAAAAATAATTGATTTTTGGGAGTTTAAATTATTTTTTTTAAGAAAAACGTTTTTTATTTTTTTTTGGATCATGTCATTAACATGTGGCTGAAATCAGTTGACCAAAAGGTGGGCTAAGGAAAATTTGTATAATTATATTAATATTATATTAAATTTTACTAACTTTGGTGTTTCTAGCGTTTTCACTATAAATAGGGTCTTGGGTTAGAATTGAAAATCACACGAAAGCTGAAGTTTTCTCTCTATTTCTCTCTCGATATTTTGGCGTATTCTTGTGAGTATTTTGAGTATACTTTGAGTATTGCTAGGCGGTGCAAGTTCCTTGACCTTATACGGTATTCAATTTAGAAATCTTAATCTTTTCGAGGTAAGGGATATTATTTTTTTTTTAATAATGATATTATTTCTTCAATATCATTATCTTTGAAATATTGATCTGAAGTTTTTATCAAATTTGGAACTTTTTCATGTCGGGTTACTATTAAGGGGTTCTTATTCATGAGTTCTTATTCACGAGTTCTTATTAAGCGAGTTCTTATTCACGAGTTCTTATTCACGAGTACTATTAATGAAGCGTGAAGATGTTTTTGTGGAATTTCTATCTTTTGGTGTCGGAGTTACTATTCACGTATCTGGCCTTATTCACGTATCTGACACTTTATTCATGGTAGATTCAAAAAAATAAAATTTTTTCTTTTTGTCCAAAATATCTATACGGATACTAGCTTTGATTGTATCCGTGTTTTGATCATTCTTGAATTTTACACCACTATGATTATTTTTGAGGTATTTTTGGGCGTGGATAAAACCAAATACGAATCCTTAATCCTTAATCCTTGTCATTTTGTTTCCTTTGGATTCGTTTCTTTAAAAAAAATATTTTCATCATCCTCGGTCTTAAATGATGATATTATGGAATATCTTTGGCACATGTAGTGCAAAGATGAATGATTTCTTAAGAATATCTTTGGCACATGTAGTGCAAAATGAATGATTTCTGAAGAATATCTTTGGCACAGTGTGCAAAAGATGAGCAGTGTTTAAATGAACATGACCCAGTGATGAATATCTTTGGCTGTGAGTGCAAAGATGAATATTTGATTCGGATGTATATTGATTGATGTTACGGGGATAAAAGATGAGCGATGAACTTTTAAATTCATACATAGAAGATAGTAGTTTGCATTCTCTACTTAACTCTTCTAATGAATTATTATTTCATTGCGAATATTGATTTAAAATTTGTTGTCTATTGTATTACATAGATTTTTTCCTGTTGAAGACTAACGATAATTTGTTGTATATTATCTTAGTCATAATATTCTTCTTGAGCTAGTTGAGCTCACCCTTTTCCTTTTGTTCCATTTTTCTCGGGAGGCGAGAATATAAGCGAGTCTGAGTCGGGTATGGAATGAAGGTTTTAGAAAGGATTGTTTAGTAGTCCTCACCATTTTTGTAAAATAATGTATCGATAAATGTGATGAGGATTTATTTGAGTATAGATATTATCTAGAAGATAATATTTGTATTCAAACTCACAGTTTCTTGTTGTAATAATAAAGTTGTAGTTGTTTACATATATTGTGACTCGTAGGTGATGTATACCTATTTTGGGGCGTCATTATCCATTCTCAGGTGATCAATAATCAATACCGTGATGTTCTACTACGCAACCACGCGCCATTCTTCAGACTTTACTACTAGAAATTCAACGGTTTTAAGCGTAAAACTTCCGTTGTTATCTTTATAAAAATATTTTTTGTCGTTTTTCAATCAATCCGAAATAATTCCGCTGAGGTCCACTGAATGATTATCTTATCGTCTGGGATATTCCCCACAAAAAAGAATATTTCCCCACCAATTGAATATTATACAACAACTTGCATACTTTTTTAAAATTTATAAATATTACCTACAACTATAACATTATCTCAAATCCACACCATAATTTTGAAAAAATATTTTGAGAAAATTAAATCTTTATTAAGTAAAATTTTGGATTTTACAATCTCCTCCTTATGAAATTTCACCCTCGAAATTTACGTGCGTTACACAGTATCTTAGAACAAATGAGGACACTTCATGATTCTAACTCTTGAGGTATAACCTTTGAGCGTAAAATATATTTTAAGATTTTAACAGGTACATCTCCATACGTTAAATTATCCGCTATCTCGTCCGGTTCTAAATCAATAATGTGGTTCGGGTCGTCCACATATTTACGTAACATCGATACGTGAAAAACGTTATGAACACGCGACATACTTAGCGGTAAAACGAGTCTATAGGCCACAGTTCCTACTCAATCGAGGATTTTAAATGGGCCAATTAAATCGAGGGTTGAGATTTCCTCTCTTCATCGATTTATGCTTCTAGAATAACGCCCTCTTGAACCTTCTTAATTCTTCACATTCATCAGCTCCGGGTGTGTAGTTTGAGCGGCTTTAACTTTATCGATTAAAGTCGATTTTACTCATATATTTGTTATCTTCACGTGGGTTCGTATATTCGGACTTGTAACCGCATACGATCTTCTACTCAACGCGTTAGTTATCATGTTCACCTACGATGGTATTGAATGGTACGATCGTAATCTTCAATAGCTTGAGTCAACGTCTTTGGCACATGTTACGTTCATTTTAGTTGAAGAAATATTTGAGGGTTTAAGAAATGGGTTTTGTACTGGGGTCAATACAAAATTCGATTTCACGCTCTAGGGGTAGGCTAAGAAGTCTTCAGGAATACGTCAAGAAATTTATTAACGATAGAAATATCATTCAAAACTGTGACTCTCATCCCAAGACTTGGATAACAAGTCACATTGATACCTATCAACTTGCCATCGTCATTCACGACGTCGCCTACAGAAAGTCTGGCTTCGGTGCATTCCACACAAGGAAGTCACCAGATAAAGGCTCAGAGCTCTTTACTTATGGCTTGATATGACAATGATTGACTTTAGTGGTTTGGTTACTTGAATTCGTATAGCAGGTTGGTTAGGAATATGAAAGCTAACAACCTTACGAAAATAATTAATTTTAGCATGATGAGTAGTTAATCAATCGATTCCTAAAATCACATCAAGGGCAAGTATTTTCAAAGAGATAAGATCGACAGGTAACGTGAAAGTGTCGATTTGAATCAACAAGATTTATACATAGCGGAGGTAACGAAGGTTTCTCCCAACGGAGTTTCAACAGATAAGTCAAAGTCTAACTTCTCCAGAGTCAAATTTAAACATTGAGCGCAAATAAGAGAAATAAAAGAGTGGGTAGAACTGGTATTGAATAAGGTATAGACTTCGCAAGAGTTTATGATTAACTTACCCATAATAACCTCGTTCGGGTTCCTCAATAAACGCTCTCACTTAAACTACCGGCTTTGACTTGTCTGGGACATCCTTTGGCGTCACTATCCCAGCTGGACTTGACTTCACCATACGATAAAATTGAGCTAGGTGACCTTCTCTTCTGCAATTAAAACACGCTTTGGGTTGCTGCGTACAGTTTGGACGGATGTGTCCCTCCTGTCGGCATTTGAAACATACGACCGGTGGTCGTTCTTTTTCCTTTGAAACGGGTGCTAGTGCCGACGTCTTCACGTCATTATTGAACCTTCTCTTCTTGAAATTTTTACTTCTATTATCTTGGCCATGATTACCACCGAAGTGGTTACCATTCTTGGCATGATAATTTCCCCCACGATGGTTATCATTGTTCCGATGGTCGTTGCCACCGGTATGATTATTATCGTGTTGCTGGTCATTACCTTTTGGTTGTGCTGACTCATTATCGCGCTCCAATAACTGAGCCCTATTCACAACATCTGAATATAAACAAAGTTTATGAGAAATGAGGTACGTATTGACGTATTTCAGGTTTCAAACCTCGCAGAAACATTCGCGTCATTCGCTCCTCATTATCAACCAAATGGGATGCAAACCGGGACAACTCTGCAAAATTTAGCCTCATACTGCGACACAATCATATTATTTTGCTCCAGCTTGATGAATTCCACCTCCTTCATGTGACGAATACTTTCAGAAAAGTACTTATCGTTGAACAACTCTTGGAACTTCTCCCAAGACATCTTGAGTCGTCGGTCAGTGCGTTTTTACGATTTCCACCAAGATGTCTGCTTCTTCACGCAACATAAAGGTGGCGAATGGAACCTTTTGCTTCTCTGAGCATTCCAAGATATCATATATCTTGGTGATCTGCCTTATCCACGTCTCCGCCTTAAGTGGTTCTGGCTTTTCCAAAAACTCCGGTGGTCCCAACTCCTTGAACTGCTTAGCGGTGACCAACCGTGGGTTACCATTGTTTCCACCTGCATTATGAACAGGAGTCTCTCTCGTTTGCATAAATTCTAAAAAGCTCCTAAACGTCATGGTCGTTCGTTATTTGATCGGTGTTGTTGTTTACGGGAGGATTATTGTCTTCCGATGCACATTATCACGATTATTGATCTGTGGAGACTCAACGATCTCACGTGCTCCATTCTTATTCTCAACATTCTCGGATGTCATTTTCAAATCTTGCCACAAAACAAGGGTTAATTAACATATCACATATTATCCCTATACTCGTGAGACCAATTAAATACCAAATAAACTCGGGTAGAGTCATACTTAGTGAAGAATTCCCGTCTCTCCCTCCTAGTTCTTGTCTCACATCTCGGCCGGGGATCATATCCTAAGCTTTGATACCAATCATGGCGCCCCCAAAATAGGTATACATCACCTATTACGAGTCGCCAAATACATGGTACATAATTCAAATACAACTTAATTATACAAGCGTAAGTGTAAAATACGACAAAACATAAAAACGGGAGTTTTAATACGAATATTGTCTTCTAGACAATATCCACACTCAAATTCAATCTTATTACAATTATTATCACACTATATCACGAATAGTGAGAACTACTAATCTGACCATCCGGACCGTCATCCATTCCCCGACTAGTTCATTTATATTCTCATTTCACAAGAGAAACGAAGAAAAGAAAGGGTGAGCTCAACTAGCCTAGTAAGAAATATTATGACTAAGATAATGCAGAATAAATTATCGTTAGCCTTCAACAGTGTTAAACTGATACAATATAACAAACATCAAGTTTAACTGCAGCGGAACAAGCAATCCATTAGAATAGTCAAGCAGAGAATAAAATCTACCATCTTCTATGATTTAAAAAGTTTTTCATCACTTTTATCGCTGAGACTAAGCTTAACAAATAATCCACATCATCAAATCATCCCTACACTACAGGTCATGGATATTATTTAGTATCACGACCACGAATTATCCATGCACTACGGGCCAAAGATAATCGTGTTTTCATCAACGGTCCTGATCATGCCATAAAATAATTCATCTTTGCACCCTTGGCCGAAGAGAATCCATAGCCATAATCATACCAAAAACTGTCAATCAATGCACTACGGGCCAATGAGGACTTTTTCCACATCATTTGTAACATTACGGTCATGATTATACCGAATAATCCCTGGTCATAATCATACCAAGCCCATCTATGCACTACAGGCCACAGATGACTTTTAACAGAATATAAACATGAGAATGATGACAATGATATAAAAGTTCAATAAAACAAGTTCAAGAATTAATTTATCTAGGAACTAATAACGTCCAAATTGTCAACATGATACTTCTTTGTAGAGTAAAATTCAAGAATGCTCAGAAGAATATTTTCATGAAAAGATACTGGATGAAGCGCAAATATCAAGTATATTCCACTACTTTCATGGAGTATAGATGTGACGCCCCCAAAATAGGTATACATCACCTATTCTGAGTTGTCAATACATGGTACAGAAACAACTACAACTTTATTATTACAACAGTAAAACTGTGAGTTTGAATACAAATATTATCTTCTGGCAATATCTATACTCAAATAAATCCTCATCACATTTATTGATACATTATTTTACAAAAATGGTGAGGACTACTAAACAATCCTTTCTAAAACCTTCATTCCATACCCAGACTGCGTACTCGCTATATTCTCGCCTCCACGAGAAAAATGGAACAAAAAGGAAAAGGGTGAGCTCAACTAGCTCAATAAAGAATATTATGACTAAGATAATATACAACAAATTATCGTTAGTCTTCACGAGGAAAAATATAATAGAATACTGATAGACAACAAATTTTAAATCAATATTACGCGTGAAATAATAATTCATTAGAAGAGTTAAGTAGAGAATGCAAACTACTATCTTCTATGTATGAATTTAAAAGTTCATCGTCTATCTTTTATCCTCAGTAACATCAATCAATATACATCTGGAATCAAATATTCATCTTTGCACTACTGAGCCAAAGATATTCATCATTAATTCATGTTCATTTAAACACTGTTCATCTTTGCTACTTTACGGGCCAAAGATATTCTTCAAAATCATTCATCTTTGCACTACGGGCCAAAGATATTCTTAAGAAATCATTCATCTTTGCACTACTGGGCCAAAGATATTCCATAATATCATCATTTAAGGCGAGGATGATGAAAATATTTTTTTTAAAGAAACGAATCCGGTGAAACAAAATGACAAGGATTAAGGATTAAGGATTAGTACTTGGTTTTATCCACGTCCAAAAATACCTCAAAAATAATCATAGTGGTGTAAAATTCAAGAATGATCAAAAACATGGATCTGATCGAGTTAGTATCCGAATAGATGTTTTGAGACGAAAAGAAGAAATTTTATTTTTAAATTGAATAGTCTTGAGTATCGTGAATAGTGCCATATCGTGAATAGTCTTGTATCGTGAATAGTAACTCAGACACCAAAAGATAGAAATTCCACAAAAACATCTTCACGCTTACTGAATAGTAAGAATGAATCGTGAATAGTAAATCGTGAATAGTAACTCATGAATAGTAACTCGTGAATAAGTAACCCGACGTGAAAAAGTTCCAAATTTGATAAAAACTTGAGATCAACATTTCAACATAATGATATTGAAGAAATAATATCATTACAAAAAAAAATAATATCCACTTACCTCGAAAGATCGATCTTACAAATTTGAAACAGGATATAGGCTATGACTTGGACTTGCACCGTATAGCAATACTCAAAGTATACTCAAAATACTCACAAGAATACGCTCGATAATATAGAGAGAAAACTTGAGTTTACGGTGTGATTTTCAATTCTAACCTAAGCACCTATTTATAGGAAAATGCTTAGAACACCAAAAGCGAAAAATTTAATAAAATATATTATTATTAATAAATTTCCTCGCCTCTTTGGAAATCAGATCCCAACATTTCCCACATGCCAACCTTCTAGAAAGAAATGATAAAAACGTTTTCATAAAATAAATAATTAAAACTTACAAAAATCAATTATTTGAGCTTGAACTTCAATAATTCATAATAAATAGCCCTTTCATCAGAAAATTCGAATCTCGCGAGTTTTTATAGGAAATTCAATTCTCTACAACTTTGCAGAAGAAAGTTTTTCCAAATTCCAAACAAAAATTGACCAAAAAATCCACAAGCGGGCGATTTTACAGGTATAATCAAATTTCGGTCGATAAATGGGGTCCACCAGACATGTTTAACATGTTTTAAACATTTATTGCAACAAAAATACTCTTCCTCCTCGTATACTCATATATCCCACATTCGTTGTAAAAAATATTACAGTTAATATATTATTAAAATAATATATTTAAATGAATTATTTTATCGAAAAAAAGATAAAATATTAATTTTCAACAATTGTCATTTTAAAATTTTCTCCATCTATATCCACATAAAATCAATATTTTCCTCATCATATAAATCAATAATTAATTATTCACAAATAATATTACGAGAATCACAATATTGTGACGAGGCGGTTCGGAAAGAGGGGCTTTCCAATAAGAATTTTTTCTTCTTGGCGCAATTAGGTGACCAAACCTCTCCTTAGAGAGAACTTTCTAGACATTGCCAATAATGTTATCTAATAATATTATTCGGATAATATGAATTATTGCTTCGATAATGAAAAATCTTGTGTAATGACAATTATTGAAACAACAAACAATATAAAATATCAACGCGACAATTATTAACTCGATAAAATCTTGAGCATTAATTCTTCGTAACCATTATTGAGTAGTGCCTTCTTACGTAACAATCAATAATTGGTGCAATACTGGTGTCTTCTTTGTTCAACAACGGCGTATTAGTGTGTTTTAACCACCGGTATTCAACGATGATTAACAGTAACAACTTCTGTAGTTATTTAAAAACAACTTATATTTGTCGTTTTCTTCATCCAATCGCTTTCAGTTATGGGGCCCATACATGGGCATACTATTTGTCGTGCGAATATTCCCAAAAAGCGATCTGAATATTCCACGACCAAACGAATATTCCCAAACGATAATGAATATTTTATAACCACTTGCTTATTTTGAAATATTTGCGTATTTTACCCTTAACTATCCACATTAATCAAATCAACCCTTACTATTTCAAAATAATAAATAAAGGAAATTCCTTTTATTTAAAAATTTGAGGGTCTTCAACCTCCCTCCTTATGAAATTTAGTCCTCGAAATTGGCGTCGTCGATACAGTGTTTGAAAAGGTGAGGATACCTCGCTTTCATTTCCGTTTCCAATTCCCGGTCATTTCCTCTATAGCATGATTCCTCCACAAAACTTTAACTTGTGGTATGACCTTTCTTGGCGTAGGGACATGCTCCTTCCTATCCAAGATCTTGGCGGTACCTCCTCATACGTTAAGTCTTTAGCTATCTCATCCGGTTCTAACTTCGATAACGTGGTTCGGGTCTTTCACATATTCTGAAATCTGGATATGTGAAACACATTATGAACACGAGACATACTCGGAGGTAACGCAAGTCTATAGGCTACATTTCCTACTCGGTCAAGAATTTGAAATGGACCAATAAATCGTGGATTGAGCTTTCCCTCTTCCCCAATCTTGTAACTCCTTCCATGGAGCAACTCATGACAATCATGATCCCCTACATTAAATTCCACGTCCTTTCGATGAAGATCCGCATAACTCTTTTGTCGATCTTGTGCTTGGTTTGTATCGTTGTCGAATCATTTGGATCTTTTCGGTGATCAATACGTCTTAACTTTCGGGTCCCAACAATGTTGCTTTACCCACCTCATCCCAACATATTGGAGAACGACATTTTCGTCCATATAATGCTTGAATGGAGCCACACCTATACTTGCGATAATTGTTGTTGTAGGAGAATTCCACCAATGGTAAATATTTATCCCAACTACCCTTGAAGTCTGGACCACGAGTCTTAATAAATCTTGAAGAGTTTGAATAGTCCTCTCGATTGTCCAAATCCGTTTGGGGATGGTATGCCGAACTAAATCGCAAATCCGTGCTATAGCTTTTTTGCAAGCTAACCCAAAATCTTGAAGTGAATCTTGGGTCACTATCCAAAACTATGGATACAGAGCATGCCATCTGACCTCACAATCTCATTCACGTACATACTAGCAAGGCGTTCGAGGAATAAGTCTCCGTGTCGGCAAGAAATGAAGCGGACTTGGTTAATCTATCAACAATAACCCAAATAGCATTGATGCCTTGAGAAGCCGTAGGAAGACCCGTGCGAAATCCATAGTAATGTGTTCCCACTTCCATTCAGGAATCTCAAGTGGTTCTGCAACGGACCCTTAGGTACAAGATGCTCCGCCTTTTTACACGCCGGGCAAGTTAAACACATCGAGATAAACTTTGCAATCTCTCTCTTCATATTGTTCCACCAAAATGTATGTCGAAGATCACGATACATTTTAGTACTTCGAGGATGGATTGCAAATGGCGTGTTGTTGTGCCTCCATCATAATCTTGTACTTCAAATTAGAGTCGTTAGGAACACAAAGTCTAGAGTGGACTCAAGTATTCCTTCTTCATCAATTCTCGCTTACGGAATAGCTCCTTCTTGTACTTTCTTCTTCATACGCATCATTTCAAGGATTGGGTGGCTTGAAGCGACCTTAACTTTTCTATTAAAGTTGGTTCTATCGCGATATACTTGACATCATCATCGCTTTTCGTTCCGCATATGATCTTCTACTCAATGAGTCACCTACCACGTTTGCTTTACCGGGATGGTATTGAATAGTGTGGTCGTAGTCTTTCAATAGCTCGAGCCAGCGTCATTGCTTGCGTGTTGAGTTCTTTTTAGTGAAGAAATATTTAAGGCTTTTATGGTGCAGAATATATCTCCACTTTCTCCCCATATAGATAGTGCCTCCATATCTTTAAGCGCGAAAAGCATTGCACGCCAACTCTAGATCATGAGTAGGATAATTCCTCTCATACTCTTTAAGTTGTCACGAGGCATAGACTATGACTTTCCCACGTTGCATGAGAACACATCCTAACCCTTTGCACGAAGCATCGGCAGTAGATAACAAATCCATCCGAACCGGATGGTATTGTTAGAAACAGTCTTAGAAATAAGTCTCCTCTTAAGCTCTTGGAAACTTTTCTCGCATTCTTCGCTCCAAACGAATTTTGTATCCTTCCGAGTTAATTTGAGTTAATGGAGTAGCGATTCGAGAAAACCCTTCCACGAATCTCAGATAATAACCCAACTAAGCCCAAAAAAAGCTACGTGCTTGATCCACAGACTTGGTTGCTCCCAACTTTGTATTGCTTCAATCTTGGCCGGATCAGCAGATACTCCATGTTTTGACACCACGTGCCCAAGGAATGCTACTTCCTCGAAGCGAAACTCGCATTTCTTCAATTTGGCATATAGTTGGTTTTCACGAAGCCTTTGAGTACCCGAACAAATGGTGCTCATGATCTTCACGGCTTTTGGAATATATGAGGATGTCATCCATAAAAACCAACAACAACGAATTGATCCAAATATTCCTTGAATACTCGGTTCATCATATCCATGAAAGCAGCGGAGCATTAGTTAGTCCGAAAGACAAGACTAAGAATTCATAATGCCCATACCGAGGAGTTACGAAGGCGGTCTTTGGAATATCCTCGATTCTAATCTTCACCGATGATATCCGAGCGAAGATCGATTTTTAAAAAGAATTGTGCCCCTTGCAAGCTGGTCAAACAAGTCATCAATACGAGGTAGAGGATACTTATTCTTGATGGTGACATGGTTCAATTCCCGATAGTCGATACAAAAGTCGCATACTCCCGTCTTTCTTCTTTACAAATAAAACAGGAGCACCCCAAGGAGATGTACTAGGACCAGAATGAAACCGATGTCCAACAATTCACAGTAGTTGGACCTTTAACTCCTCGAAGTTCAATAGGAGCCATTCGATATGGGGTTTTAGAAATGGGCTTTGTACCGGGTTCAAGATCAATAAAGAATTCAACTTCTCGTTACGGGGTGAGGCGGAAGTTCTTCGAAATATCGTTAGGAAAATCAATAACAACAGAATATTATTCAAATTTGGCGTGTCTTTATTCAAATCCATAACATGGGCTAAGAAAGCTTGACATCCGTTTTTAATAAGCGAATAGCTTTATGATTAGATATGACGATGATCGATTTTAATGGTTTAGTTGCTTGAATTAAATACAACGCGGTTGGTTAGGAATATGAAAACTAACAACCTTACGAAAACAATCAATTTTGGCATGATGAGTAGTTAACCAATCAATCCCTAAAATCACATCAAAAGCAAGTATCTTTAAAGAGATAAGGTCAACGGGTAAGGTAATGGTGCCAACTTGAATCAAACAAGATTTATAAGCGAGTGGATGTGATGAAAGTTTCTCTAACGGAGTTTCCACGAGATAGGTCAAAGTATAATTTCTCCTGAGTCAAGTTTAAGCGTTGAGCACATGCAGGAGAGATAAATGAATGGGTATGCCGTTATCAAGTAAGGTATAAACTTCGCAAGAATTTATAAATAGCTTACCGTGATCACCTCGTTTGGGTTCCTCGCATTATGACCGATCCACAACAAACGCTCTTCCGGAATCGTTGACTTTGACTTTTAGAGACGATCTTTTGAGTCACCGTCCCCATTGAACTAGGTTTCCATCTTGTCTGATCTCGAAGCGATATGTCCTTCCTTTCCACAATTATAGCATACCTTGAACTGTTGTGGGCGGTTTGATGATATGTCCCTCTTTTCGCATTTGTAGCATATAATGGGTGGTCGTTCTCCTCCCTTAGAACCGATTCTTCTTTAAACCTTTCATCTTCACATGGTCGTTGTTAAATCTCCTCTTTTAAAATCTCCTCTGACTCGCTTCTTCTATTTTCATGGCCATGATTACCACCAGAGTGGTAACCATTTTTGTCCGTCTGTTTCTTTCTCATTTGGTTATCATTATTACATTGACTGCTATCTCTCAGTGCGATCCACGGTTGTGGTCCCTCAATTGACCGTACTCGTTATCTCGCTTCTAATAATTGAGCCTGTTTACAACATCTGAATAAAGAAAATTTATGAGAAATGAGATCTTGGCGTATCTTGGGTTTCAAACCTCTAAGAAACATCCGCGTCATCGTTCCTCATTCTCCACCAAATGAGGTCTGAAACACGGATAACTCGCAAACTTTGCCTCGTCTTTGAGACACCGTCATGTTGTTTTGTTCTAATCGATGAACTCCACTTCCTTCGTCATATGATTAACACTTTCGGAAAGTATTTGTCATTAAATAGCTTCAAACGTCTCCCAGAGACTGCTTTGAGTCTTGGTTTGGATGGAGTGCGCTTCACGAGACTCCCACCAGAGATCGCCTCGCCCACGGAACATAAAGGTGGCGAATGGAACCTTCTGTTCTCCGTGCATCCCAAGACATCGAATATCTTGGTAATTTGTTTGACCCATGTTTCCGCCATGATGATCGGATCTGGCTTTCCCTTAAATTCGGTGGTCCCAACTCTTTGAACTTGCTTTTGTGACAACCCGTGAATTGCTATCATTTTCTCTTGTATTTTGAACACGAGTTTCCTAAATGCGATTTTGCGTGAATCGCAAAAAAACTTCTAAACATCCCTCGTTCATCATCTCGCTTTCGATGGTGTTGTTCACGGGAGGAACATTGCCCGACTGTTGCCGCGTTCTCCTCGTTGGTGAGTCTGAGCATCTCCACGGTCTCATTTCCATTGTTAATATTCTCGATCGACATTCTCAAATACTTTCATAAAACAAGGGTTAATTAAGGAAATCAATATATCACATAATATCCCTATATCTTGACCAACTAACAAATAAGCTTAGGTAGGACACACTTTAGCGAAGGATTTACTCGTCTCTCCTCCTAGTTCTATTCCCCGATCTCCGCCAGAGATCATATCCTAAGCTCGATACCAATCGTGGCGCCCCCAAAATAGGTATACATCACCTATTACGAGTTGTCAATACATGATGCGTAAACAACTACAACTTTATTATTACAACAAGAAAAGCGTGAGTTTGAATACAAATATTATCTTCTGAACAATATCTATACTCAAATAAATCCTCATCACATTTATTGATACATTATTTTACAAAAATGGTGAGGACTACTAAACAATCCTTTCTAAAACCTTCATTCCATACCCCAGGCTGCAATCTAATTATATATTCTCGCCTCCACGAGAAAAAATGGAACAAAAAGGAAAAGGGTGAGCTCAACTAGCTCGATAATGAATATTATGACTAAGATAATATACAACAAATTATCGTTAGTCTTCAATGAGGAAAAATATAATAGAATCTGATAGACAACAAATTTTAAATCAATATTCGCAATGAAATAATAATTCATTAGAAGAGTTAAGTAGAGAATGCAAACTACTATCTTCTATGTATGAATTTAAAAGTTCATCGTCTATCTTTTATCCTGTAACATCAATCAATATACATCTCGAATCAAATATTCATCTTTGCACTACTACGGGCCAAAGATATTCATCGATTAGTCATGTTCATTTAAACACTGCTCATCTTTTGACTACGGGCCAAAGATATTCTTCAAAATCATTCATCTTTTGCACTACTGGGCCAAAGATATTCTTAAAAATCATTCATCTTTGCACTACTGGGCCAAAGATATTCCATAATATCATCATTTAAGATGAGGATGATGAAAATATTTTTTTTAAAGAAACGAATCCGGTGAAACAAAATGACAAGGATTAAGGATTAAGGATTAGTACTTGGTTTTATCCACGTCCAAAATACCTCAAAAATAATCATAGTGGTGTAAAATTCAAGAATGATCAAAACATGGATTCTGATCGAGTTAGTATCCGAATAGATGTTTTGAACGAAAAGAAGAAATTTTATTTTTCTATTGAATAATGCATCAGATATCGTGAATAGTCTTCAGTATCGTGAATAATCTTCAGTATCGTGAATAGTAACTCAGACACCAAAAGATAGAAATTCCACAAAAACATCTTCACGCTTCATGAATAGTACTTCGTGAATAAGAACTCGTGAATAAGAACTTCATGAATAGTAACTTCGTGAATAGTAACTCATGAATAAGAACCCATGAATAGTAACCCGACATGAAAAAGTTCCAAATTTGATAAAAACTTCAGATCAACATTTCAACAGATAATGATATTGAAGAAATAATATCATTACAAAAAAAAAATAATATCCACTTACCTCGAAAGATCGATCTTACAAATTTGAAACACCTGATATAAAGGCTATGACTTGAACTTGCATTAGTATAGCAATACTCAAAGTATACTCAAAATACTCACAAGAATACGCCGATAATATAGAGAGAAAACTTGATTTACGGTGTGATTTTCAATTCTAACCTAAGCACCTATTTATAGGAAAATCTTTAGAACACCAAAGCGAAAAATTTAATAAAATATATTATTATTAATAAATTTCCTACGCCTCTTTGGAAATCAGATCCCAACATTTCCCACATGCCAACCTTCTAGAAAGAAATGATAAAAAACGTTTTTCATAAAATAAATAATTAAAACTTACAAAAATCAATTATTTGAAGCTTCGAACTTCAATAATTCATAATAAATAGCCCTTTCATCAGAAAATTCGAATCTCACGAGTTTTTATAGGAAATTCAATTCTCTACAACTTTGCAAAAGAAAGTTTTTCCAAATTCCAAACAAAAATTGACCGAAATCCACAAACGAGGCGATTTCTACGGCTATAATCAAATTTCATCGATAAATGGGGTCCACAGATATGTTTAACATGTTTTAAACATTTATTGCAACAAAAATACTCTTCCTCCTCGTATACTCATATATCCCACATTCGTTGTAAAAATATATTAGTTAATATATTATTAAAATAATATATTTAAATGAATTATTTTATCGAGAAAAGATAAAATATTAATTTTCAACAATTGTCATTTTAAAATTTTCTCCATCTATATCCACATAAAATCAATATTTTCCTCATCATATAAATCAATAATTAATTATTCACAAATAATATTACGAGAATCACAATATTGACAACCGTGCGGTTCCTGGGAAGAGGGCTTTTCGATAAGAATTTTTTCTTCTTGGCGCAATTAGGTGACCAAACCTCTCCTTAGATGAACTTTCTAGACATTGCCAATAATGTTATCTAATAATATTATTCGGATAATATGAATTATTGCTTGATAATGAAAAATCTTGTGTAATGACAATTATTGAACAACAATGATATAAAATATCAACGCAAACAATTATTAACTCAATAAAATCTTTGACGATAATTATCGTAACCATTATTGAGTAGTGCCTTCTTACGTAAGAATCAATAATTGGTGCAATACTGGTGTCTTCTTGTTCAACAACGCGTATTAGTGTGTTTTAACCCACCGGGTATTCCAACAAGATTAATTGTGAATAACTACGCCAGTTATTTAAAAACAACTTATATTTGTCGTTTTCTTCATCCAATCGCTTTCCGTTATGGGGCCCACACATGGTCGCTATCGTCGCATTTAATATTCCTCGACGATCTGAATATTCCACGACCAAACGAATATTCCCAACAATAATGAATATTTTATAACCACTTGCTTATTTTGAAATATTTATGTATTTTACCCTTAACTATCCACATTAATCAAATCAACCCTTACTATTTCAAAATAATAAATAAAGGAAATTCCTTTTATTTAAAAATTTGGGTCTTACAATAGAAGTCAAAACTTTAACCAACCGAGTATAATAAAAATGGAATAACAAAAGAACTCACTGAGCGTGCGATAGATCGACAGCAGGCGAGTTATTCAATGAATAATAAATAACGAAACCAGTCACGCCGTACGCGTGCATGTGATATATTCTAACGAGAATAATAAATAAGCGGAACCGTGTCGGTGAAATTGCATTTAAGCGGGATGTTCCAACAGAATAATAAATAACGGAACCGGTCATGCGTAAAAAGCGCGACAGGATGTTCCAACGAATAATAAAAATGAAATAACGAAGAAGAATTTTCCATGTATGTATGCGGATTGCTTGGCGTAAAAGTTATTCCAACATAATAATAAAGAATGGAATAACAAAAGAATTTCACCAAGTATAGGGTAGTCCACATATACAAAGTTATTCCAACCAATGAATAATAAATAATGGAATAATGTAAGAATTTCACCAAGTATGCGATTACTTGATGTACAGGTTATTCCAACATAATAACAAAGAATGGAATAATGAAGTTCTCTTCACGAAGACGAAAAGAAAGAAATAATACCCTTTCACGAGTACAACAAATAATATCCTTACCTTATAAAGAAAGAGTACTCAAGCGGGTAGAAGTGGGGATATACTTGAGGAAAACTTGAACTACGCCAAAGTTTCTTAAAACTCTAAAGAAATACGCTTTCAAGATTATAGAAGAATTCTCCAACTTACGGTGTGGTTTTCAATTCTAACTAAGCATCCTATTTATAGGAAAATAGAAAGGATATTATCTTTGCATTATGCAATAAAATATAATATATTCTATTTATAATCAAATAAAACAAAACTTTATAAAAAGTATTACATTTTATATAAAAAAAATTTATTATCGCAAAGACTATGCAAACACTATGCATAATAAAATATAATATATTCTAATTATTGTCTAATAAAATAAATAACTTTATAAAAGTATTACTGCTTTTATATAAAAAGATTTTACTATGCAAAACACTATGCATAATAGAATATAATATATTCTAATTATTGTCTAATAAAACAAATAACTTTATAAAAATATTCTATTTTATATAAAAGATTTTACTATGCAAAATACTATGCATAATAAAATATATTATATTCTAATTATTATACAATAAAACAAATAACTTTATAAAAGTATTCTGCTTTTATATAAAAAAGCTTTTCTGCTTTATTACATTAATAATACTAATAAAATAAAATTTATATATATATATATATATATATATATATAAACTTCCGTGACTTCATAAAAAATACCTCAATATATTTAACAACATTTATCATCATTATTATAATTCACAATATTAATCGACTGTGTCGTTCCTGTGAAAGAGGAGCTTTTCAATAATGATTTCTCCTATTAGCGCATGATTAGGTGACCAAACCTCTCTCGTTGGCAAAACTTCTAGACATCATTAATATTGCAAATAATAATATTGATAACTTTGTTATCTCAATTATTGATTTAATAATATATAAAATATCGACAATAATTGAATCAAATAACGTGAGATACTTGTGCAACAATTCTCAAGTAATAATTGAACAAAACCGAGTGACTTCTCACGTAAGCATCAATAATCAATACCGTATTAGCTTTCTACGCAACTACGCGTACATCGTATTTTTTACTAGGAGTAGTTCAACGGTTTTAATCTGTAAAACTTCCGTCGTTATTTTCATAAAAATATTTTTGTCGTTTTCTCAATCAAATGATAATAATTTCGCTTAGGGTCCACTAATGATTGTATTAGTCGTACGGATATTCTCCGACAAAAAGAATATTCCCCGACCAATCGAATATTATACAACAACTTGCATACTTTTCAAAATTTATAAATATTACCCACAACTATAATATTATCTCAAATCCACACCATAATTTTGAAAAAATATTTCGAGAAAATTAAATCTTTATTCGTAAAATTTGGGATTTTACAGAAAAAATGAAGAATTTATATATGGGATGTTTGCTCAATGGGAAGGGCCCCAAGGGGCACCTCACTTTTGTGGAAGGGAGATGACCTAGCCAAGGCTTGGTTCAAACCCACGCGCGCCGCCATCCGGTTGGGCGGTCCGGGTGCGGGTGGGCGGGTCGTGATATATAATTTTTTGACCAAAATTTGTTTTAAAATTATCATCACGATACTACGTCATTTTGACGTCAGTTGCATGCCAACGGTCTTATCTCAACCTGTAAACCGTGGAATTTATTCTATAAATATAACATCTGGGCGCGCATTATGGGATATAACTTTTTCCCGTTCCTTTCCTTCCCGTTCTGCAATATTTTTTCTGTTCCATTCTGCAATATTTTTCCCGTTTCTATGCAAGTATATCCATGCACTATTTTTTATGCATCATTACCGACATGAATACTGTATATAGTATTGCATGTCGCAATACATTACGGATTACAGTAAATGTACGTGTGCATTTGTGGTTGTTTTCCAAAGCCAGAAGATGTGCATCACAAGTTACGTATAATGCATTATAATAAGGATGAATACTTATATATTTAAAATGTATACTCCACCTTCGGTGGTCTGATCATACGGCATCTAGAGTCATATAAAAGAGAAGTAATTAAGATCAAGATGAGGATGCATGCATCTGAATTACAAAAAGTAATAATTAAGATTCCATTTCCACAACCAAAATCGGAGAAAGCAAATTCATGGCCAAAGTTAACGACCCCTCATGCAGCGCCCCCATAATTCCGCTGCTAGACTGGAAGTACACCACATGATTTGCATGGCCCCAGCAGTGTTTAATTTTAAGGAAGGTTGAGGCGGCATGCAGGAGCCACCGAATATATATATATTATAGATCGACTAGAGAGGTACGTAGAGGCATGCATTGCCCACACCATTAATTCACCGCGCGCCACCCAGTACTCAGCACTACGTACATGTATATATATATATATATATATATATATATATATATATATATATATGTAGCCGGCCAGAAGGCTTGTAATTAATTGGAAGACGGCCGAGGTACGTAGGACAACAGTCCAAAGGAAATATAGGAATTTAATTAGGATCAGGAGCCCAAGTCCCCCACACCCATAAAAGATTAAATTAGGTAGGAGCTGACGAAGAGAGGATCAGGAGATTTAGGACATGCATGCATGCTGATGCAGTTTCAATAATATTTGCATGTACTCACCGGTCCGTGGGTGAAAATTTCCTAGCTAATTAAGGAATCATGATCATCAACGGGGCAAAATTTTGAAATGGGACATGCACTGCATATTTTTGGAATCATCAGCTTGCTTGCTGGCTAGCTAGATAGATGTTTAAGCAATTAAGGAGTACTATATATTGCGACATGCAAGCATGTTTTGTCTCTAGTTAGCTAGTTCGTTCAACTTATATAACTAATGCTACTAATTATTTGCTAGTTCATTTTCAGCAGTGAAATGTAAGTTTCTAATTAATCATACACGGTTGCGCCATGTTGGATCCAGAAATTACATATATTCGTGAGATAACATTATAATAAAAATAATGTCAAGTCAATGAATCATATACAATTAAGAATATATATATATATATATTTATTTTCTCCAACGAACGTGAATAATAGCCCAAAAATCGTCATAATAACTCATGTTTATTTTTTCATGGTCGTTATAGAAAATTATTATATATATTATATATATACGAGAATAATGACCATACACGTGTATATGTTATATGCTAATTTGCATGTATAAAAGATTGAAGTATTGAGGCGCCCCAAGTCATCTTACTATCTTATTTTCTCGCAAACATGGATGAACATAATCTTTTCCTCACAGTCTCAGATCTTCATGATCGATTTCTAAGCATTATGCCTATATACATTTTTTATATTATGCCTAGGCCCTAGCTAGTCTTTTTATTTATATGGACGTTACATGATAAAGTAGAACATACATACTTCCTCTTTTACAAAATATGATTAATCTTAACATAAGCTAGCTAGCTAGCTCAAAGATGCCATAAATATATATGCTCGACAATGAGTTGAAAGCTACTACACGTAGTACTCAACTCAGTATCAGTTGCTCTAGCTATCTATCATTGTCATGCATGATAACAGGTATTAATTAAAACGAAATTTAGCAAAATTAATAATAATAATAATAATTAAATGAAAGAAATGTATAATATATATTATTATAAGTAGACAATTAATTAGAAAAAGCCCCCCCATCCACCAAGTTATTACTCGCTCACTTCTACAAAATAAGTTTTATTTAATTATAAATTTATAAATATTAAAGATCTATTTTAATTTTATCATTATTTTACTTGAGAATATTGTAGAAAACTCTTTGTAGAACAAAAAAAAATGCCGAATAGAATATAGGGTCCCAAATGTTTAAAAATTAAACTTGGAAAATATTACTTCTATTTTTTGAAACAAATGTAGTATAATGTGATTATGTACATGTCAATGTTAATTCTATATTTTAGGCAGGTAAAGGATATTAATCTCACTTTAGTATTAATTTTTAAAGATATAATTTTGTTACAAGTTAAGTTTAAATAGCTTCTAGAATATTATATATATTTTATCGTGAATATATAGCATACTTAAAAATTAATTTTAAAATATTATTTAAGCTTGAATCATTTAACTTTAATAATAAAACCTAATTTATTTTTTGTTGGAGCCGATAGCTTATTTGCAGGTCTAATTGCCAACAATTACAAGTATTCAGTTGTTTCCTAGTAACCTTAAAAAAGAAGAAGATGAGAGTAAACTATTTTTGGCCTATCAACACCATCTCGCAGGCTGCAGGAGTTTCTTGTCAATCTTATCCATCGTCTATCCGAGTTAATAATATCAACTCAAAGGCAATTAATTATTCTATTAATTTGATAGTCATCGTTAGTTAATGGCATATATGTCCAAAAATTCTCATTTACAAAATTTACTGGGGTTAATTAATATTTTTTTCAAATTAGATATATAATTTGATTTTTAAAATCAAATGATTGATGATATATTTATTTAATTTTAATTGATATAATAATTATAATTATATAATATATAACAAAAATTATTAATCATAAAATTTATTCTATTTTAAATTTTTATAATTTATATCAATTTTAAATTTTAATATACCCTTTAATCTTAAAACTCAAATTGCATGTCAAGAGAAAAGGAAAATGAACATTTTACCTCGGTTAACTAATAGTAGTATCTTATATCTAATGAGTTCTACTTTCTAGATTGCTTTTGTTTCACATTAGGTAAAGTAATATACTCTCTGTCGACGCAAAATCCTAAAATATTTATTTTTTAACCAATATTATTTTGATTAAAAAATAAATTTCATATATAAAAATATTAAAAAGTATTGCGAAAGAACCCTACATACAAAAATATCAAAAATTATTATGAAAATATTAGTTCCCTTAAGAAATTATATAAATAGAGACTACTATTTCATGGTTCAGATTTAAAATTATCTCTCCATTTCAAATAAATAGAGACTACTATTTCATGGTCCAGATTTAAAATTATCTCTCTCCTGTCAATATGATGTCACGTTCTAACACATTTTAAATTTAGACTATAAAATGAAGAAAAGGATAAAAAGACAAAAAGAAACACAATATTCAATGAAGTTAAGTTGGGCTCAAATTAGATTTTCGTTGGCCCGATAAGAAGCCCTCCGAATAAGCAGGTCAATCCAGAAAACCGAATAAATGAACAGCAGTTGGAAGCTAAAAATAAGAGCTCAAATGACTGGAAAATATGGCTTTTGTACCAAAATCTGAGCCAAATGACTGATCTAAGGTTCAGAACTGAAGAAGAGGCCGGAAAAATATATATTCAGTCCCAGCAATTCGGTAAGCTATCCTTGTATTGTTTTAGTTCTTCATTTTTGCTACCATATCATTGTAATTTCAGTAGGAACCAACCAGTGCCCGTTATTTCATGACGTTATTATCGTTTGTCCTTTACAAAACCCTAGGTCATTGAAGAAATCTTAAATACCACAAGGGGATAAAAATGTGTTTTAGAGAGAGAAAGAGGGCATGCGATTAGATTATCTGTTTTGAACAGAATGAAGAATTGGTGAGGACTGAGTAGTAATTGTTTAGAATCATGAAATTGCTCTCCTCTGCAGTAGCAGCATATAGGAATTTTAGCACCAAAAACACAAAATTCTGTCAACCTAATTATCAGAACAAATATCATGGTAATGATCTAGCAAAACCTAGAAAGACCAAGATTAAGTGGACGGATCAGCAGAAAAAAATTGTGGATGCTGTAACCGGGGGCCAGTCTGTTTTTATCTCGGGTTCGGCGGGTACTGGTAAAACCGTTTTAGTTGAGCATATCATTAAGCAACTGAAGAAAATTCATGGCAGTTCTAAAGTTGTTGTGACAGGCTCCACTGGAGCGGCTGCTTGCGCCATTCAAGGGCAGACCCTTCATTCCTTTGCAGGCATCGGTCTGGGTGAGTGTGATCGTAAGGCTTTTCTTTCTATGGTTCTTTCTAATAAAAAGGCTTACAGGGGTTGGAATAAAGTTAAGGCATTGGTCATAGATGAAATAAGTATGGTTGATGCTACGTTTTTTGATAGTGTTGAGTACATTGCCCGAGAGATACGAGAAAAAGACAAAACGTGGGGCGGTATACAGTTAGTTGTGAGTGGGGATTTCTTTCAATTACCACCCGCTTCGAAAAAGTCTTGGATGAAGGAATTAGCTTTTGAAGCTGACTGCTGGGATTCGAGCTTTGACATGCAATTTGAGCTTACGACAATTTTTAGGCAATCTGAGGCTCAATTCGTCAAGTTGCTGCAGGGTATACGAAGAGGGAAGACGGATCCAGAGGACTTGCAACTCTTGGAGAAATGTTGCTCAGAAACAGAGCCGGATTCTTCTGTTGCCCGCATCTATCCAAGGAATGACGATGTGTGTCAGGTGAACAGGAAGCATTTGGAGAGCTTGGGTGAGGAAATTGTTGTCTATAGCGCTGTTGATGAGGGTGTGGGCAGTTGCAAGAAGCAGCTTAAACATGTGATTGCACCTGATGAACTTAAAATCTGTATAGGTGCTAGGGTGATGTTGATTAAGAATCTGAATCCTTGGAAGAAACTTGTTAATGGAGCCACTGGTACGGTTGTGAATTTTAAATACAATGTTACAGATGCTCAAGGCATTTGCAAATGTGAAATTTTGCCAATAGTGAATTTTGACTCGGGACCTAAAGAAGTGACCATTGAGCCGGTTGAATGGGTTGTGATGGATGGAGACAAGGTTGGTGCCAGAAGAATTCAAATTCCTCTCATGCTGGCATGGGCCTTAAGCATTCACAAGTGCCAAGGCATGACTCTAGACAGTATTCACGCTGATCTCTCTCGGGCATTTGGCTTTGGGATGGTCTATGTTGCTCTTTCACGCGTAAAAAGCCTGAGTGGCCTTCATTTATCTGGTTTCGATCCCTCAAAGATCAAGGCACACCCAAGGGTTTTGCAGTTCTATGAAAGATTTGAAAGTGCTCAAGATGTGCATGGTGGGGATGATGTTGACAACAAGTTTAGAAGTAACAGAAGTTAGTGTTGATATTTTACATAAGATTGTCAATAAAATGAACTTTTTTTTTATTTTTATTTTTAATGGTCGCTTCAAATGTGTTTAATACAGAAAGAAACTTGATTTTCGTAGCAGCTTTTCAATGTCTACAAATTTATTTTGTTTTCTGATCTTCTCATTTCCTTGTGAAACTGCATCTTCAAGTGGCATTGCTTGCTCTGGTTAAGTTCCTTTTTTTCCCATCCTGGCCTGGTCTCAAGGGATTTGAAACTTCAATCTGATATGCATTATCCAATAGATGTTTATGTAGTGTTTCTTTAAGTGGTGTAGATGTTGCTGCTTTACCTCGCGGGATGTTATAACATGAATTATCAGAGTTGTTTTCTTTTCCTTCTCCCAAATTATTGGTTTAATGAAATTTTGGAGTTGATACAATGAATCGCCTTGCAGTTGTTGGTTAATGTTTATTGAAAGCTGAAATAGCTTTACATTCTTTTTACCAGATTTTGTTTCTCCAAAATGTTTCTTTTCATTGATTCCCCTGGTGATAATTTTTGGCAATTTGGAGTACAGACGCAAGACGTTGGGAAGCTGAGTTGAAGCTGGTGTAGATGGTAAGCTAGAATGACTCAAAGTATTTAACATGCGTTATCAATCGTCATCTTGATTCTTTTCTAGCACCTTTGGTTCCTCGTGAATAAACCAAATTACCATGTTCTTATTTCTCCTGCTTTGTTAGGTTAAATTAAAAAAAGTTGGTATTGGTTATCTTGTATTCTGAGATCATTCTGTACTAGTATATAATAGTGAAGGCAAGGAAGGAGCAGTAGTAGGTTTGATTTTGTGTTGTTCCTTTTATGTTAGCGGGTATAGTTGATACAACGAAGCCTCTTCTGAGATTGCAAGTATATATAGAGGAATATGTGTTGAGGGGGATCGATTGAAACATGATGAAAAACTATTTATGAGCCAAACAAAGTGAAAGGGCGATAGGGATAGATTTAAGACATGCTTAAGGAATTTAAAGATTGATTGATTTGTTAATGGTGTTTGGAAGTCAGGCTTATTATGTTTTGGGGTTAAACCGGCTTATAATAACTTGTATTCTTAAGTTATTAATTTTATTTAAAATCAATAAAAAAACTTATGCCCTGTGTTTATGAGTTTTAATTTAAGGCCTAAAAGGGAGGAGAAGGGTGGGTTAAAAAAGAACTTTCCTTTACGTTGCTTCCCTTTTCTCCCAAACAAAATTAACAAATACTACTACATTACTAATTCATGTTGTAATTTATTTAATTCGAACTATATATATATATATATATATATATATATTCCATCCATATATTAAAAAGAAGAAGAAGAGGAGGAAATAAAATGAAGAAGCCCCGAAGGGCAGTAATGTAAATACCGGTACTGGTATTGTACTAATCCACATAGTTGTATGAACATAGGAGTCGGAACTCTCTAGGGCTGGCTCTCTCTCCCCCTTTTCTCCTCTGTTCCCAAGTCCCAAACTCACAGCAGTCTCTCTCTCTCTCTCTCTCTCTCTCTCTCTCTCTCTATATATATATATATATAAAAGTTATCATGAATTCTATTGTCTTATAGCACTCTCGGTGTTTGTCTCTCTCTAACATATACAGCATCCAATAGTAATATTATGCCCATTATGGAAACTGCAAATTCAAACGCTTCGCGAGCCGAAGAAATCAAAGTTTTAGCTAATGATGCCTTCAAAGGTTTAATCTTTTTTTCTTTCTTACCTATATCTTCTACATTCAACCTATTCAGCCACACACACACACACACACACACATATATATATATATATTGTTTAGTTGAGCTGTCGATAGACCCATATTTATAGATTTTAGTAATTAGGGTTTATCTGAAGTTATAAATAAGTTTAGCAATTAGGTTGCATGTGGCTGTGAATCACCTATTTTTTAAAATTAAATTGAGTTACATTTATATTTTCAGAAAGTCTTATAGACAAAAAAACGTGGTTTATTGTACAAACCACCTACACTAACGGAAATTCCAAACCATGGTCTGATACATGAAAACACTAGCAAATACTTTTGTTTGTAAGTTTTTGCTGCTGACCATGTGGAGTTGCATTTCAGCCCACAAATATTCTCAAGCTATTGACTTGTATACCAAAGCAATTGAACTAAACAGTGAAAATGCTGTATACTTTGCGAATCGTGCTTTGGCACATACTAAGCTGGAGGAGTATGGTAGCGCCATACAGGATGCATCGAAGTCGGTTGAGATTGATCCTAGATATTCAAAGGCATGCTGTACAATCTGAATTTTTTTTTGTGGCCTTTGTGTCTTCTAATTTATTGGTTTTTTGTCTTCTTTTTTTTCCTGATGTATTTTGAATGGGTTACAGGGGTATTACAGGCGGGGTGCGGCTTACCTTGCAATGGGGAAATTCAAAGAAGCATTAAAGGATTTTCAGCAGGTATGTTTATTTGACTTCACTTTTGACCATGGATATTTCAAATTTGCTAACTAAAGCTATTGGTATTATTACTGGTTGGAATATAACTAATTTACCTGTAATGTCTATGACAATTATATGTGAAACTTTTTGCAAAATAGTATATTGAACTTTTTTTATTCTTGCATCAGTTACTAAGGTTTCTATCCTATTATTTGAATGTCATCTTATATTTCTTTTTATGCGTGGATGTCAATGTGGATGTAAATATTTCAATGTTCTAAAAGGTGCTAGGCGGATGCCTGGATGGGGCTTAGACGAGATTTTTTATTTTAAGTCAATTTTAATATTTTATCTTATATTTATTCAAACAAAACAATAATATAAAGTAAAACAATCTATAATAAACATAATAAAGGTATTTGCTTAAAGTTCAAACACATATCCATATTGCTAATGTCAAAGTTCAAACATAAACATGCAATTGTTTAAAGTTCAAACATATTTAAAATAAACAAGAATTTAATTCAATATTAAAACTTAAAAAACTAAACATAAATTTAAGAGTTATATTGAATTAAACTAAATATTACAAATGTATCATCATTTATATAATTTGAAGTTGGTACAAGTTCAAAAAATTACAATTATAATAAAATTATCCATTTTAACTTGATATTGTTCTTTTCTTGTTGTGATTTGATATGCTACAACATATATTATGAATATGGTAAATCATTAGAAAAATAAATATATCAAGATCTGGTTTGGGTAGTTATTAAAATAAAAAAAATCTCTCCGCCTAGACCTTACCTAGGATTTTTTTGCCGCCTTGGGCCTAGGTGAGGTTCCAATGGGGCCTAGCGCCTAGGTAGGCGCCTAGGCGGGGATTTTTAGAACACTAAAATATTTGTCTCAAGTGACATTGATGTTTATGTTCATATGAAGACTATGTGGAGTTTGATGCATGCATGTGCAAGTCTGTTACAGTGAGGTAATCACCTACTATATGTGTTTCCATATCCTGGCAGCTATATAACCACGGTACTGCAGTTAGGCAGTTACAAATCATATATCTAACAGGAGGCCCTAGGCAGGCCGTATTAACAGTAGCTTCTATCGTTACATAGTAAAATATGCATGATTGACAAAGACGCATAATAATTAGAATGATTCGTACATGCACAAAATGTTTAATTTCCTGTTTTAGATTATTTATTATTATGTAGACAATAAGAAATATTACATGTAGATGGCTTTTTTAAAATGGATTGGTTCATTGTAGTCGACTTTGAAAGCTTATGAGTATGCCCAGTATAGTTTCCTACATTCACCTATATTTAGGTAAGAGTAGAATGCTGGTTTTTCTTTGTGGATTATGATTATCTTCACTGATTTCATCAGAATTTTTTTGGTGTAATGTTCTCCTTTGAATGTCCTTCTTGACTGGGTTTACATGCTGCAATTTATTGCACCCAAACCATTTAAGCCTACGTTTTTTTGTTTGTTTTTTCTTTCTTTCTGTTTCCTGTCATATTTCTCCTACCCTTACACGATAATACTAATTTAGTATATTATGTGTTTGTTGATGTCTGCCTTTTAGATTCTTTCTGCATGCTAAACATGCACACGATTGTAAATTTCTTCTTGATAACATAATTTTTGATGTGTAGCTTGTATACTTGTTTATTTAATTAGGTCAAGAAAATTTGTCCAAATGATCCTGATGCGACTAAGAAATTGAAAGAATGTGAGAAAGCTGTAATGAAGCTCAAGTTTGAAGAAGCAATTTCTGTTCCTGCTACCGAAAGACGTTCAGTAGCGGATTCTATAGATTATCATTCTATAGGTATAAACAACTGTTAATTGATTATCTAACTTGTATCTTTTGAACTCATAAATTACTTGTTTGAAATTTTTTATTTTTTTTTTAATTTTACATTTATTTTTTTTAATTTATTTGTTTAATTACTTGTTTGTATTTTTTTTTTTAATTATTCTGCCGATAGCAGAGTGTGAAGAAAAATAGAATGTGGCGAAATGTATGACAATTTAAGATGAGTGACGGGGATAGGCCCCCTGTTCTCGTTGAACTTTCATATCGATAAATTTTTTTGTTGTTTCATATTGGCATTAGTCAAAAGTCATTATTAGTTTTCTAATATTTCTTAATTTTAGGTGTGGTTTTCCTCCTCATAAAACTGTTTTTAGTAATGTCTCTGTTAGGAGTAAGCTGTGATGCTTAAAGTTGGGACTATTATTTGTTTATATTTATCTGTTAAGAATCAGAGTCTAAATGGAGGGTTATTTAATTCATTTTATTCTCTTTCTCGTGGTGCTTCTTGGCCACCTTAATTTTTTTTATAATAATTTTAAATAAATCAGTTAAATTGTTCTAATATATGTGGCCTTAAGAAAGATGATTTTAGATAGCAGGGTTCAATAAAATGTTATTTTTATGTGCATCCGGTATTCAATCCAGTGCAGTGATTTCGTAAAAAATTTAATATGGTGCACATTCCAGTGGTATCTGTAGTTACTGGTCATAATTCATTGGGATAAAATGATGGTTGTGGTAGACTTGTCTCCTCCTTTAGTCCTTTATCTGGATTTGGCATTGGGGTTACTTTTGGTGTAGATTGATAAGTCAGATGAGACCAGGTGTTTTGTTTCTTTGCAGACTTACCTTAATGGGGTTGAAGATTATTCTGAAACATAAGAATCTGAAGATTCTGTATTATCTGCTTTCTTTTCTGTATTGCAGAGTATGATTGGCCGACTCACAATTTCATGGTTCAATAATCTCTCATTTAACCTGTTGTTTTCAATTGATTTTGTAAAATATGGTTAAAGGGTCTGGTTTTCATTGCCTTTGGCCATGATACTATCCTTGTTGTGGCCTGTGGGTCTAGATTGGTGTCAATATTTAGGCTTGTTTGAGCTTTAGGCTAGGACAGGCATACAAATGAGTCTCCGAGGCTCACATTGATGGTGCTTGTTTCTGAAACATCTTATATAATATTGGTTCATATTAATTAGTTATACTTACAAGAAATAGTTTTTTTTTTAGTTATTACCGTTTACCTATTTTATCATATAGGGACGCGCCCAGACTCATCATTATTTTCCCTTCAAGTTGCTGCTGTAGCAGTGGCAGTAGTACTATTGGCAGTACTGATGGTAATGATGGGAACAAGAGCAGCCACAGCGGTGGCACCAGCAGCAATGGCAACACTTTTGTTGGTCAGGTGGTGGGGTGGCTACATTGGCAATGTTTTTACCAAGAGTCAGGCTCTTGACCTAGGTGTGAGTTTCTAAAAGTAACAAAGATATATCGAGGAAAGAGGAAAAGTAAACTTGGAATCCAGAAACAACTTCTAAACTTTTTCATTTGGGGACATCTTGTCTTCCATATAAAAGAACAACTTCCAAACTTTAATGGATATCTTTTACAAGTTGGGGAAACCTTATATAGATATAATTTTCAGCTTCAAAGCGAAATTGAATTGATTTGTTTGCAATGATATGGAACAAATACAACGTTTTGGATTTGGAAACAAATGAGCAACATTTCCTCTTTGAAGGGCCCATACATAGTATGTTATACTAGGTTTCACTTTTACTCATGGTTGTCAAGTCGTCGCCTAGGCGACGACTAGGCGTCGAGTCGCCCAGAAAATTCGAGTCGGTAGGACGACTTGGTAACATAGCACATAGTCGACCGCTCAGGTGTCGACATGGACGACTTGGACGCTTACCAGACGACTAGGATGACTAACTGGAAAAGTGGACGACTTTCCGAAGCGGTTTGACCCGAACCAATTTATAAACCTAAACTCCTAATCGATCAATTTCCTCAGTCCTCACAACCTTCAGACCTTCGACTCGACAGTTCGACGACTAACCTTCAGACCTTCGACAACTTCGACGAGACACGATAGGGAGATACGACCTGCATACCTAGTGAGCGAGTTCCTTTTCCTTCTCCTTCTCGACTGACTCGGTAGGGAGAAACGATAGGGAGATACGACCTGCTGCTCGACTGACTCTTCTCGACTGACTCGGTGACTCCAGCGAGCGAGTTCGGTGACTCGGTGACTGCTCCAGCTTGCGAGTTCGGTGACCTGCTGCTCGACTGACTCTTCTTCTACTTGTTTCCAGCTCGCGAGTTCGGTGAGTCCATGACTGTTGCTGCAAATTTTTGACTCGTGTTGTGTTGAGTCTGTTTGATTCTTTATTGTTTTGTGTTGCAAATTTTCATTTGGTCTGTTGAATCCACTAAATATATTCTCATTTGGTCTGGTTGGATAATGAAAATAAACATCCTTCAACTCTATAAGCCCATGAATTTCGTTTAATATTTTTCCCTTGGTGTTTTCATCTATTTTTGGCTTCCTACTTATAGTCTCAAATATCTTGAAAGCCGCTGGCTCGGCCGGCGACAAATGTATTCATACAAGGAGAGGCTGACCCAAAGCCCTCATAAACATATTGTAACAAAGTTATATATATAACATCTTTTATGTATTTAGGTTTTATCATTGTGACAAAATAAAAGACATTTTGGGCACATGCCACAAAAAGAGTCGTCCGTAAAAATTTGCTTCAAAATTTATCGAGTACTTAATTTAATAATGATGGCATGACAATATAATTTAGTAATTTACTCTTAATGTTAGATTGTTTATAATATTTGATAATTATTTATGCTGTCAGAGCAAATATATATATTTTGTGACACTTTACACATTTTAGCAGCACTTCAAGCAATGACGGCATGACAAAAAAATTGTCATAAATATATTTGACGACATTGTATCATTTTAAGTTGTCATAAATATATTTGACCTAAAATTATTTAAAGAGAAAAGTATTTCTATTTATTGTTTAATTGTTCCCACTATTTATTCTCTTCTAATTGTTCCCACTACTTATTACCTATTAGTTATTACAGCATTGATATACAAATTACAATGAATTGTTTGTTTGTTTAATTGTATTTTGTAGAATTGTAGATAGTTAAATGGCGGAAAGTTCAGGAGCCGAGGGTTATGATCCAAGTAAGGATCCTAAAAGAAAGGCCAAGTCTAAAGATCCGGGGTGGAAATATGCATTTTGGCCAGAATTGAGCGATAAAAATCTTGTGCAATGCATTCTATGTGGAAAAAAGGTTCATGGAGGAATCAAGAGATTTAAACAACATCTTAGCGGTGGGTATGGGGATGTGTCCAAGTGTCCTCTAACTACAACAGAAATTTCAAATGAGATGCATCAAGCAATAATGAGTAACAAAAGGAATAAGCCAATTCAATTTGATGACCATGACGAAGTAGAAGAAATTCAGTCATCTAATATTCCAAACAATGCTTCCAATGCTTCTAATGCTTCCTCTACAGTTGTTCCAAGTTCTGGGACTGCATCTAAAAGGATGAAGAGTGTATTTCAATTCCCTAAGTCACAATCACAACCAAAGACCATTGAAACTCATTTTAGGAAATCTCCTAAAGAAGTTGTGGATGAAAGGCATCGAAAAGGTCCTAGCCAAACTACTTTGGAGAATCGTCTAAGGACACCGGAAGAGAAAGAGAAAGTTGACATGCATGTTGCCAACTTTTTTTATGAGTGTGGCATCCCTTTTAATGCAGCAAATCGAAGAAGTTATGAGGTGATGGCAGAGGCTATTGGGCAATATGGGCCGGGTTACAAGCCTCCTTCATATCACGAGTTGAGGGTTCCTCTTTTAGTGAAGGCCAAGACTAAAACAAGTGAACTGAAAGAGAAACACAAACTTCTTGAAGCGATGACGGTTGTAGTCTTATGTCGAGACGGATGGATGATAGATAGAGCGGACACTTGATAAATTTTCTTGTTAATAGTCCTGCAGGTGCTTACTTTTTGGGATCGATTGATGCCTCTGCTTTCAATCTCGGATGCAAACATGTTGACAGAGCTCATGATGGGAAGATAAAAGAGATTGAAATGAGTATGTTGTCAGCAGTGGTGACGGACAATGCCGCCAATTATAAAAGCGCAAAGAAGTCGTATGTTGATGGAGAGGAGACCGACTTTGTTTTGGACACCATGTCTTGCCCATTGCTGAACTTGATGTTAGAGGACATAAAGTACATGAAGCAATTTAAGTCTACAATTGTGAAGGCGAAAAAATAACGCATTCATTTGAGACATATGGTCGCCTTCTTGAGGCGATGATGACCAAAACAAATGGGAGGGACCTTGTGAGATCGGGAGTTACCCGATTTGCTACATCATTTCTGACTCTTCAAAGCTTGTGCAAGCACAAGGATGCTTTGAGACACTTGTTCATCAGTGATGATTGGACAAATTTGAGGCTGTCAAGTACAGAGGCGGGGAAACAAGTGTATGATACAATTATTTCTTCTACTTTTTGGCACAACGTAGAAGATTGTATTAGAGCCTCACAACCATTACTTGTAGTCTTGAGGATTGTGGATTCGGATGAGAGGCCATTACTTGAGATTCTTCTGCGATGGAATATGAAAAGAAAAAGATCAAAGATGCCTTTAACAACAAACAAAGGTTGTATAAGAAAGTGATTGACATCATTGAGCGAAGATGGGCATGCCAAATGGAGCGAAGTTATATGGGCAAGATTGTTTCTCAATCCGGAAAGTATTTTGACATCAAAGAAGAAGAAGAATCTAATTTGGCTTACAAGTTTACGTAGCAACTTCAATGATGTTCTTTCAAAATGGTTCCCACCAAGTTTTGGCGAGCATAAGATAAGCGACTTAGCCGATGTCTATGAATTTTCTCGTGATGACTTTTCTAAAGACATGGCGATTAGGCAATGAAAGACAAAAAATCCTAGTAAGCATATTACATTAACTATAAATTTTTCTTTTAAGTTTAATAATTAAGACTATATTTGATTTTTTTTATTTTTTACATCTAATGTAGTTGATTGGTGGAATGCATTTGGTGGTTGTGCTATTGAGCTTACAAAGTTTGCAAAGCGAATCCTCGGCCTTTGTTGTTCTTCTTCCGGTTGTGAACGCAATTGGAGCACTTTCGAGTTTGTAAGTATCTAGTACATAACTAAATGTATAAATATTTTATATATTCTTTTTGCTTAATATATTTTAAACAAAACTTTCAGATTCATACGAAGAAGAGAAATAGGTTGGAGCATCAACGGTTAAATGATTTGGTGCATATCCAATACAATCGTCGAATTGTTGATAGGTTCCAAAGGAGGCGCGAACTTGGAAGAAACTTGATCCATTAGTCCTAGATGACTTTGATTGGGGTAATGAGTGGATAGTGCCCGAACAAGATATTGTTCATGATGGAGATGATCTTACGTGGGAGGATGTTGATAGAGTCATTGGTGCATCCGATGCCGTTGAGGGACGTAATCTTCCTCGTGGGGCAGATCTCTATTCTACTCACGCCGTGGTAATGCTTTGACTTCAAGAGTTGTGATTGTGAATGAAGGCGATTACGATGTTGGAGAAGAGGAGGAGGGCCTTCCTAATGATGATGAGGATGTTGATGATGATTATGGTAGAAGAGTAACTCTTGCTTTGAGTGATGATACCGCCTCTTTGGGAGAGATGATGATGATTTGATCTTTGATGATTTTGTTTGATAGCTTGAGTGATATTTTCTATATTATGTTTGTTTTGGCAATGTCACAATGAACATGTTTTATCTTATAAAGGATGGTTGTCTAATTTTATGATATGATATCATGATTATATGCTTGTATATACCTTTATCTTAACAATACTTGTTTACTTGTTTTATCATAAATTATTGAATTCTTAGTATTTCAATTTATGGTATTCTATATATACAATGTTAAAATGGGAAGAAACTAAACATAAATTTAAGAATTATATTGAATTAAACTAAATATTACAAATGTATCACCATTTATAGTACAACCGTACAAGTTCAAAAAATTACAACTATAGTAAAATTATCATTTTGACTTTATCTTGTTCGCTTCTTGTTGCGATTTGATATGCTACAACCTGCATTATAAATATGGTAAATCATTAGAAATATCAATATATAAATATTCATATAAATGTTAAATATATAGAATTTTATACGTATAAAATTTACATTGTTAACGACTTGTCGACTTGTGGACGACTAGTCGGGCGCTTTGTCGCCTAAGCGCTTAAGCTCCCGGCTGTCGCCTCGCCTCGACTTAGCGCCTTGATAACTATGCTTTTACTCTCCTTGTTCTCCAAGGATGTCTTGAGCACAATTTTCACACATATTAAAGAAGTCAAACTAGGGGAGAGAATTAAGAAAGTTCCATTTACTAGGCCTCATAAAATGTTAAAATTTTGACAAAAGTACGGGGCATTATAGTCTTTTCTCCAGATTATACCTTTTTCTTTTGTTCTTAAGAAGTTAAGCCAGCCTTTAGTGGACAATTTTTTATTTTCATTTTTTTGAAGTTAAGACATCCTTTGGAAGATGGAGAGAGTATTAATGGACTGATCAAGAGGACTCTCTGTTTGGAAGCTTGTTCAGTGAACTACTTATATGTTGGAATATAAAGCTGTAAGAAATAATCTTCTTTCTTAAGCAGAAAATTCTAAAAAATATAAATCTGCAATTACTCGAGTAAGAGGTGCTAACATATTGTATTAATAGGAACAACAAATGAGCTATTTTTTTCCCAAGTGTTAGCAAGTTTGGAAATAGAAAGAGTTCTGCTAGTGGCAACAAGACGGTACTAAACTTAAGTTTTGACTTGTTGCTAGCCATCAACAAAAAACAAAACAAGCCAGTAGCTATATTTTATAGTCCATTATTTTGAAATAGAACCTATATATTATTCCCCACTCTTTACTTTTACAAGGAACTTAGATTAGGACTGGAGCATGTCTTCCTTGCATTACACCTAGGTATGTTGATTGGCTCCTGAAAACCAGTAATAGAGATTGCATTCCTTCTAGTGCATGTTGATGTTATGTTCAATTGTCTATCATAAGCCGAGAATAATGAATCAGCTTTCCAATGCATGAGGTAGATAATGCCTACAACTCATCAACAAGTTAATATTTGCCACAATTTATAATTTATCATATATGGTATAAAAATTCAAAGAAACGAACATCAATTGGGACATTGGAACTTCACAAGCTGTGCTATATTCCTTTCTGTAGTGTTTGTGGGCTTGTAATTTGCAATGGAGAACAATCCTACTACTTTAGAGTTCAAAGCTAATAGGCAACCATGCTTTAATGTGATATGGAAAATTCAATATAAAGTTTTTATGTTTGTAGAATTTTCTTGATAGCTATTTAAAGGTTTGGTGGCAAACGGCAGTTTAGGCTATGCTTTTTCTTACTCATTTCTCCTGTATGGTTTATGTAATGTATTAGGACTTTGAGCATCTTCCACCTCTTAGGACATGAAAAAATTTATATGGACTTGCATCATTTTACTTTGATACATTCTTTTTTATTTCATACTTTTAGTGGTGGTGCATATATGTACTTAGATATATGTGTAGATATATACACATACACACGGTTATACAAACACATACAAAATATACCAAGTCATTTGCTTCTTTTTTTTTGTTCCTTCAAGAAAATACCTTTCTGTAATTCTATTTTTAGCTTTTCAAAACCGGGAATTAAGTTTGTGGCTTGTAATTCAGAAACCTGGAGACGTGATATTGAAGATTGATTGGATTTATCTTAATATAGGTCAATGGCAGTTTGCAAGAAAGGTGTTCACTAAACTGAGGGCTTTTTCAAACTGTCATTCGTGTTGTCTATTCTCATAAAAGAGGGAACAACAAGAAATAGATAAGAAGAAAATTGATTTTAATCACCCGGGCCTGGCATTAACAATGATTTTCTCTGTTTCAACTCTAGATGTGGAGTCGCAATATACTGGAGCAAAGATAGAGGGAGATGAGGTAACGCTGGAATTTGTGAAGAAAATGATGGACGACTTCAAGAATCAAAAGTGCTTACACAAACGGTATGTGCTGGAAATCAAAGCATTATGAATTACCATTTTATCTTTAATTTCAGATAAAAATTACAATTTTTCTTTAACCATTTATATATCTTTTAAATCACGTCCTTCTAGTGATATCACTCTTGAATTTTGTGTTTAATGTTATAGATATGCGTTCCAGATAGTCGTACAAACAAGAGATATGCTGCAGGCCTTGCCATCTCTTGTTGATATAAATATTCTTGATGGCAAGCACTTCACTGTTTGTGGTGATGTACATGGTCAGGTTTGTATGCTACTTATTGGACAAAGAACATATTTTGGTATTATTCTTTTCCTGCATATATTATGGAAAAACTTTTGTAGGGTCTTTAAAAATAAGGTTTGAAAGTTTCATAAGACGTTTTCCTTTTTGTGTACATTTTTACAACAGCAACATCTACTTAAGTATGTGAGTTTTCTGGTGAAAATATCCCTTATCCAGCATACTCAGAGAAAAAAAACCTTTGACAAACACAGATGAAACTTAAGACATATATTGCAAACTGTGGTCATGTGCTATCTGCTGGTGTAACTATAAGTTAATATTCAAGTAAGACTACAGTTGTATGCACGATTAGTAAATTTAGGCTTTCACTTCTTTAATATCTGTGGCTTGGTATCCTTGATTCTGAAAGACTGTTAATTTTATGCATGATTATATGCAGTGTGTGCTATTTATTCTTCAGCAATTGTGTCAAAGTGGAAAGAAGAGGATGAAGAAACAATTTAGAATAATCCGCTAAATATAGTTTTGTTGTCAAATTAGTTGTGGACCTTGGTCTTGGAGATAATAAGCAGTATATAGAGGGGCTGTTTAGGATAATAGATTTTGAGTCATATTAGCTGATTTAGTATTAAGTATTATGATCCCTCTCCTTTTAAGCAATGACTAGATAATTTGACACAGTATGATCTTGAGAGTTACGAGTAGGTACTCTATGACACATACCATCTGTAAAAGAAGAAGCAAAAACTGAGAAGTTTCTGAAATTAGTGGAGGATAGAAAACAGTAGATAGAACCCTAGGAAAATTCTGAAATTTTATTCCTGGAAATAGTAGTATAGTATCTGATACAATTAAAAGACTAGATTACTGCTTGTACAAGTTAATATTTTGTGTCGTGAACCTTGTGCATTTCAACGTAACCTTAGTTTAATTCCAATACTATTCTTCAAGTTTTTAAATTAGTTGTGGACCTTGGTCTTGGAGATAATAAGCAGTATATAGACGAGGGACTGTTTAGGATAATAGATTTTGAGTCATATTAGCTGATTTAGTATTAAGTATTATGATCCCTCTCCTTTTAAGTGATGACTAGATAATTTGACACAGTATGATCTTGAGAGTTACGAGTAGGTACTCTATTATGATACATACCATCTGTAAAAGAAGAAGCAAAAACTGAGAAATTTCTGAAATTGGTGGAGGATAGAAAACAGTAGATAGAACCCTAGGAAAATTCTGAAATTTTATTCCTGGAAATGGTAGTATAGTATCTGATACAATTAAAGGACTAGATTACTGCTTGTACAAGTTAATATTTTGTGTCGTGAACCTTATGCATTTCAACGTAACCTTAGTTTAATTCCAATACTATTCTTCAAGTTTTTGGATTTTTGTTTCATATGAATTCCAGCCCATAAATAATAAAATTATGTCCCTAAACAACTGTTAAATTTTCCTCCGTTTGTCTTTGTTGCCAATATCTGGCTTCATGTTCCCCAGGATGAAGAAATTTATTCTTCCTCCTTGTAATTTCTATATGGCCCACAGTTTCATATGGTGAAAAGTTTATTCTACGGATAAGCACTGATAAGCGTGTTGAATTTTCTTACAATGATGCTTTTACGTGCAACGTTTTCTTATATTATCTAGTCTTTCGGTGATTAGCTTATTAAACTGATCCCCCGCTCTTCTTTCTTTTTGCATTGTGACATGCTTGCAGTTTTATGATCTAATGAATATTTTTGAGCTCAATGGACTCCCATCAGAAGAGAATCCATATCTGTTCAATGGCGACTTTGTGGATAGGGGGTCATTTTCTTTGGAGGTCATACTTACACTGTTTGCGTTTAAATGCATGTCCCCATCAGGTAAGACTAACAAGTTCTTTTCCTGTTGCTCTTCTATATTGTAGCATTCTTAATGAGTTTTCATATCGTCGATGATCTCGGCTGAATTGGTGACCATAGGATGGATTACCATTTTGTAATTTTTTATGATTCTTTTCCTGATTATGTATACTAAGTGGTTTATGAATCATTGTCAATCTGTCATTTTGTTCTCCATTTGGTCATATTTCAACCAAAATGTGCTAAATTTTCTTCTGGGAACATGATCCTGGCCTGCTGTTGCATCTGAAAATTTTAAATATTCAAATATTATCTTCTGCCTACATAGATGTACATATTGCAGCGCACCCCCGAAAAAACAAAAACAGCTTTTCAGGGGGGTTACTCACACACATGCTTATAAATGTTTATTTCTCAACCATCACTATCCATGATGAGTATTTGTTTGCAATCCTTTCGTTATACTTCATTACTATCGTGTTCCCACTCTTGTATATATTAAAAATACATATAGATATAATTGTAGTTGTGTAGCATCACATTGACTTGCTGAAAATTGTCAGCTATACATCTCGCTCGAGGAAATCATGAGAGTAAGAGCATGAACAAGATATATGGTTTCGAAGGCGAGGTCAGATCCAAGCTGAATGAAACTTTTGTGGAACTATTTGCGGAAGTGTTCTGTTGTTTACCGTTGGCCCATGTGATAAATGAGAAGGTTTTTGTAGTTCATGGGGGTCTTTTCAGTGTTGATGGGGTGAAGCTCTCTGACATTAGAACGATTGACCGGTTCTGTGAGCCTCCCGAGGAAGGTAAGCTGCAAGTGCCATTCTTATTTATTATCTTTTCTAAAAATTACATTGTTTTTGATCCTTGGCAATCATCCAATTAGCAAATTGACCAATTTCAGTCAGTTGATTTCTACATTATCATTTCCTGATTATAAGATTTTTCTCTTATTGTCTATACGGAGATAGTGTAGCTCCTTTTCGATAGTTGCTTCATAACCAATTTGGAGGAATAGTTAGTAAACTAAGCCCCCGTTTGGTATATAATCTGTTAAATGGTAGTAATAATATATGATATCATTCAAGTGTTGGGATATGTCACAAATATTGTTGAGGAATCTTATTGAGATGCCCACTTTATGAAGGAATCTCAATCATGGGTATAGATGACAACGTTGTCATTTAGTTCTCTTTTTATGAGGCAAATGACAGGATTAAACTCATTTCGGGCATAGTTGTTATGGCGCCTCGGCGAGGCACGGCGATAGCTGACCGCGGACGCTTAGGCGATAAAGTGCATGTCATGGCGTCCGTATGGCGACAAGTCGTTCACAGTGTATAATTTATACATTATTTATTTTATTTTAAAAATACATTGAACAATGAAATTTTATGTACATTAAAACCCAAACATTTTTGCTTAGTAACATTAAGAACGCAATTACCTATAAAAAAAACTTGTAACACTTGTGTTTTTTTTAAATAAATAAATTTCAGGGACCTACGACAAATACAAAAACAGGGTAAAATTTATAAAGTACAAAACTTAAGGGTTGAACTTAATAGATCACCAAACTATGGGGGACTTTAATGAAATTTTACCTAAATGATAACAACAGTTCCCAAACCAGAACATCGTAACATAGATCCAGAACATCGCGACCTAGAGTTTTGCCAAATCAGAACATCGTGGCTTTGATCCAGATGACTGTCTTAGATCCAAATCAGATCCAGAACATCGTGACTTAGATCAAACATCGCGGTAACAGTCTTTGAATCGAACATCGCGAACCTCTTTAGTCTTCTTCTTCTTCTTTCATTGTTCTGATGTTGCCGATGACTTATCCTGACCTAGACTGCGTGACTTTCTCTGATGAAGCTAGGCGACCACTTGACTTGTTGCGACAGCAGCGACAGGCGACGCCGTAACAACTATGATTTCGGGTTTCATGATTAATTTATTGTACTTAAGGGTCAGGTTATTTCCACATCCTCTCCAGCGACTGTGGGTCCCACCTCATTCTCATGCTAAGTCACCTTGTGGAACTAACAACTACACTTGAAGAAGTAGCATTCCCCTATATATAATGAACTTCTAAGTCTTTATACCCCGTGTGTTTTAATACTTTTATATGGAATATAGAGCTGCTGTTATTTGAAGTATTAAAATACTTCATACTGGCAAGCTTTTGTATTGTGCTCAATGTCCTATGTTTCTGCAGGTTTGATGTGTGAAATTCTGTGGAGTGATCCACAACCTCAACCTGGAAGAGGACCTAGCAAGCGCGGTGTAGGTCTTTCTTTTGGTGGAGATGTCACGAAAAGATTTTTACAAGAAAACAATCTAGGTATTTAACTGCTCGTTTTAATAGTTTTCATATTTCATTTCCTTGTACTTGGTATCCTAAAGCTTCATTCATATGCCAGATTTAGTTGTGCGATCTCATGAAGTGAAGGATGAAGGTTATGAGGTTGAACATGATGGTAAACTCATTACTGTATTTTCTGCTCCAAATTATTGTGATCAGGTAAGATAATCATTTTTTGTTTCGTTGCATGTTTACCAAGCATAACTCGTCATATGTTTTTAAAAAAAATAAACAAAAAGGTGTTGGAAATCACTTCAGCTCAGATGGGTGTCTTGCTTGCATCTGTTAACTTGGGGTACTTTGAGATGCTTTTCTGTGACATTGTTGAATTCTTATACCGAATAGAAATCAACACTTCAAGGATCTTGCAAACCAGGACATTTGTGTAGCACATATCTCAGGAATTAATTAATAAGCAATCGTAATGTATTTCACGTGGTGCAGATGGGTAACAAGGGTGCTTTTATACGTTTTGAGGCCCCTGATCTGAAGCCAAACATTTTTACATTCACAGCAGTGGTCAGTAACTTCTGTCTTCTGCAAAATTAATTACTTATTTTTTTGCCTCTCTATATTTCCTTCTGTCTTTCAATGTACGCATTTACTTCTCTTCTAAATATTGCTCTTCTGCTTGCGGGTTGGGGCCAGTTTGGAGACTAGTTAACCAGTAAAAACATGTTTGTTTTGTCTTCGAGTCATTTCACCATATTATACTGAAATATAATATTTTTTCTTCTTTCCACCTCGAATTATGTGTTTGAAATTGCAGTCACATCCCGATGTCAAGCCAATGGCATATGCCAACAACTTCCTCCGAATGTTCTCTTGATACAAATACGTGAAGTGGACTGCTTATCGTGTACGTGTTCGCCTGGCTGCTCAATCACGAAGTTATTGTTGACAAAAACATACCGTGTTTTGAACTTTGTCATTTTTCTACTTCTGCTTGTCGGGGAGAATTCCTCAGACCGTTTGTTTTTTGTTTGTCTTTGCATACCCAAGAATCCAGCTTAAGGTGAAACTGAAAGGCATGTGTGGCAATGCATGGCTTACCCATCCATTTGTATTCATCAACATTTTCTTTCTCGTTATAGGATTTTGTTATAGGATTTTATGATTCTGGATTTTGTTGGAGATTCCTAATCATGATGTTGCAAATTAGTCAGATAAATATATTGCAAATATTTTAGATTATAAATGGAAAAAATTTATATTTACAATGATTGCAGTATATTGCAAATTTTGGTTGGGAAGATTTTCTAATGCTGGGCTGTTTGATACCATCTCCGTTGCTAATGAAATGTATTTCGACTTTTTAAATTAATTAACAAAAAATTTAAAATTGATATGATTTTATTGTAGTAAAAATAAATTAGTAATACAATTATTTTATTTGTTTATATAAAATTAAATACTCCGAGTTTTATTGATTTTGAAAAAGAAATAAAAATGTAACCCACTCTAACTCTTGTGGTAGATTGTAAAAATATTAAAAATTCAATGTCGTTATTCTTTCAAAGATTAATTTTTAAATAGTTATAATTTACGTCTAAATTTGAAACCAAAAAGAGTACATCAACATAAATACTAACTAATAGGGATTAAAATGTTCGAGTTTAAGAAATTAGGGTTTATTTAGAGAATACAAACAAAATATTGGGACTCGAGAATAAATATTTCAAAGTAAAGACCTTCATTCATTACAAGTTTACAAGTCGAGTAGTCGACTATCCTTGGGAAAGTCCTGACTTAGGGCTCGAACTCGAACGACGCCGTAGCTTCCCTCGTTGCCGGCAACAACAGGTATGTTATGTTATGTATGTCAAATTTATTTATCTTATAATTTTGATTTTGAGATGATTTTCATTGAAATCCCATTTCATTTTTCTGAAAGAATCTATCTTTCTCTACCCATCACCATCATGAAAGCTTTCTTTCTTTCCCATACGCTTTCTATCCCAGTAAATAACATGTATACGCACACCTTTGTGTTTGATCTTATGAACTTTTTTTTTTAATTTTTTTTTTTAAAAAAGAAGAGATTTTGTCACTAACATATAAGTATAATTTTGGCATAAATCAACAAAAAATTTTAAAAGAAAATTATACGGGATTCAGTTTTGCGGGGAGAATTAAAATAAGTAGTGGTTATTTCTGCTCAAAGGTTTTTTTTTTAATTCGAATTTTATGATTTATCAATTCATTTAGAACAGAAAAATAAAGTACAGTACAGTACAGAGTTTGGAATCAGAATTTATGGCTTTGTTTTGTTACTTGGTGAATTTGCAATAATTTGAAACGGATATTTTTAGTCCTAAAACTTATTGGATTTAGTATGATCCATTGATTTTATTTATTGGGATTTTTATGTACAGAATGTAGGGGTTATATATTTTATCTACTGTTTGAGAGAGAGAGAGAGAGAGAGAGAGAGAGAGAGAGAGAGAGAGAGAGAGAGAGAGAGAGAGGGTGGTTTAGTAGAGGTTCTGAAAGTGAACAAGTAATAAGACTATAAGAGAACTGTATTTTGTTGAATGTGTGGTTTTGTTGAGAGGATGGCATAAAAATTTCAATTTTCTTATTGGAGCTAAAGTTGAAACTTGAAATGCATTTCTTGTTTGATTTAGAAAGGGGAGATTTGTTGGTTAACCGCTCCTGTAAAATGTTCAGCATGGACATAGTTAGTTACACCAGAAAGATCTGTTAATATCCCGTAGTTGTTTTAAGACTAAAAAAATAAAAATGAATCAATGAATAAGCTCAATACTAAGGCAAGAGTTATGGAAAAATATGAATGGCTGAAAAAAGAAGGGGTGGGGGAGGGAGGGTTGGAAAGAAACTCTTCGGTGTTCTGCTTAAAGAATGAACAGAAATTTGGTACGGCAGGAGATGGGTGTTTCATGCCCCATTTTCAATAATCATGTGTTTTAGTCATTACTGTTTGCAGGAACAAAAGCAAACTGGTAGCTCACGTGTAAGAATTTTTTAGCAATTCATCATAGTGGCCCTCTAGTCTTATATATTCCGTGGTTGAATGAGAATAATTGTTTGGATTGGATCGAGTTCCCAAGGGAGGGAAGATTGGTATGTATTCCCTTTAAAGTTAATTTTAATAGACGGCAAGCTAAGTTGTTTAGTTCTTTTCCTATAGAAGTGCCTTTAACATCGCAAAAATTTAACTTGCAGAATAATAAGCAATTCATAATATTTTCCTAAATAGTAGCATTTCTTGTAGGGTGAGATGACTTCACATCCCTGCTATGTTTTCTTTTCCACAAGAACCCTATTATTGTATCACTATATACTTTGATTATGTCAATACGTGTTGATTCTAGTTTTCACCACATGCATAATAAGCAAGTCCTCAAGTTGCCTGATTCCACTTCCCCATGAGGTTCAAATGTGTGACCTACTGCTGTTAATCAACTTGGTTATCCCTCAGGCTTCAACCTTTTATTATGTTAACATTAGCTTCTATTGTCAATCCTTAAAGCCTTGATTTTTTTTACTACAGATTTTTTTATTTCTTTTATCTAGGTTTTTATTTATTTATTTATTTTATAATTCTTTTGACTTTACCATGTATAGAACCATATAAACTAAATACTACTCTCTCTCTTGATCTCTTCCATTTGTTTTAATTTTGTCAGCCTTTGCCCTACTCCCATCCAGTGTAAATGCTACTACCTCATCACTAGATAGCAGCAAAGCACAAAATCATGTCCACAACATCATTCGAAAGAAGCGAAGCATTGGGACATGCCCAAACCTGAAAATATATTCACAGTTGACATTGTTAATCAAAATGGAATCATCTACCGTCAGTTCCAACATCCTTTATGCCGTATAACATCACCAATGACCCTGTCATATTAGTATCTGATGCAGGACAAAGTACTGAAGGGTTTAGAGAAAGGGATTAAGGAGGAAGAGAGAAGGGTGATAAGGGAAAGAAGAAGGATGCCCGGAGGCCAAAATGGCACAAAGCCTTAATCTCAAATCAGTATATTAAACTCTGAATTCTAATGTTGTAGATTACATCCTTTATATAGACAATGAAAACCCCAAGTCTAATATCACTTAGGTAACCTATAATTTAATAAAGAAAGAAACTTTAATTACTAATAAAAAAATAATATACACTGTAATTAGAAGATCTACAGTCATTATAATTAATTTATTCATAAATAATAACACAAAATAATTATCAAATAATTCCTTAATCTTCATATTCTGCACTCGCTTTCTACATCAACTGAAAACAAAAAATGAAAAAAAATTCATTATGAATCTATCTATTGAGATGGATGCTCTGGAACTGCTTCCAATCGGTTGTATTCCTAAACTTGGCGTCCTCATGTTCTTGCTCTCGCAATGCGAATTGACATTTAGGTTCAGACTGTAACCAATTCTTATTATATACATCGTTAGACTGCATATATCTAATTTATTGTAGTTGTGTGTAATTTATTGAAATAATGTTTTGGCTTTGCATTTTATTCATTGGATATTTTCTGTATTGCTCATCAATCACATTTGTTAGCAGTTTTAATTATATGAAATTATGGACATTTACGGAACCAATCCTGGACCAATTGATGATTCTGTATTGCATGATCAAGATAAACATGTTTCATCAGCAGTGTGGGAGGGGCAGGTATTAATTACCATCAAAGCAGTTACCTCCTTCCTCACATTTCAATATATTGAAGCATCATGCATATGTCAATAACATACAATACTTATTGACACAATGTCAGGAGCGTGGTGCACTTAGATGTCATGAGCACACTTCAAAGCTTGATCAATGGAGATTCACGCCAAAACAGATTGAGTTAATAAACAAGGCTGGATTTGGCTACTTAAGATTGATACCAGCAATTAGTTTGGATAACCCTCTCATATCTGCTCTAGTTGAGAGATGGAGGAGGGAAACAAATACTTTTCATTTTACTGTTGGAGAAATGACTGTGACTCTAGAAGATGTTGGCTACTTGCTTGGGCTACCAATTGATGGAGAACCCGTTATAGGTGTAACTTATACCACATGCGAAGCGGTATGTATGAAGTTTTTAGGTAAAGCACCAGACTCTGGGTACACAAGTGGTGGGATGGTGAAACTTAGTTGGTTGAAAGAAACGTTTTTCCGGTGTCCTGAAGATGCGCCAATTGAAGATATTGAGCACCATACGCGTGCTTACCTTCTTTACCTTGTTGGTAGTACAATTTTTTCCACTACGACTGGTAATAAAGTCCCAGTCATGTACCTTCCACTGTTTGAAAATTTTAACCTAGCTGGGAGGTATGCATGGGGTGCAGCTGCACTGTCATTCTTGTATAGAGCCCTTGGCAATGCCTCCCTCAAGTCTCAGAGCACCATTAGTGGCTGTTTAACACTGCTACAGGTCATTCTCACTGCTATACCCCCTTTTTTTACTTCCTGTTTTCCCTTTGTTCTTCCTTTTTACTTACCAGAAAATTCTTAGGGCGGGGGACATGGTGTGCACACTGTTTAATTGATATATTACACGTAGCAGAGACTAATTTGTCAAATACTATATGCTATTTGTTATTTTTTTTGTTTTGTAGTGCTGGAGTTACTATCGCCTGAATGTTGGCCGACCAAAGCTTAACCAAGATCCAGGCCGTGATTGTTTTCCATTTGTACTTAGGTGGAAAGGAAAACAAAGTGGTCCAACAACCAACCGTGATGTAGGCTTCTATCGTAAATCATTAGACACCCTAAAGCCATCTGACGTAAGTAAGGTTCTATGAATTATTATTATGCTAGGTATCCTTTTGGAACACAAATAATAGAATAAATTTTGGTAATGTACAGGTTGAATGGCTCCCTTACTCGAACATTAGTCTTATGGTTATACCAGAAGATATAAGAAATAATTTGATTCTTGGTAGATCAAATACAATGTTGATTTGTTTCGACAAGGCAGAAAGACACCTCCCTGATCGATGCCTAAGGCAATTCAACATGCAACAACCAATCCCGCAAGATGTGCAGAGGTGGGAGAGGAAGAGCCGGGGAGTTGATGGGGGTGTGGACTTGTCAGGAAAAATGGAGTCAGAGCTAAATGAATGGGTAGATCGTCATCTCCGCGTTGTGGACATCGATGAAGATGTGGACGAAAATGAGTACATGCCTTGGTACTTGAACGTCACACGCAAATTAGTAGGAAGGCCTGTACCTATGTCATCCGAATTTCAGAGAATGGTATGACCTCTCATTATTTAGTTAATTACAGTATGTTCTGTCCCATCTATATCCAATACATGCTCACATTTTTAATTTATTCAACTTTTAGTTGTTCATTCTTGATAATTTCTGTTGTAGAATGTCGCTTTGAGGGACATTGCACATGTAGCAGATATGCTATCGACTCAAGGGATGGATGATCAACAAATACATGCAGTGACAAGAATCAGGTATCTTGCTCACGAATGCTTGAGGGAACAGGTTGGAAGTACGATAGTGGAGGTGGTCAACCCACAGAATGAAGTTGGGAAAAGGGTTAGAGGGAAGGAGAGGGTAAGAAGGAAGAGTGTGGGGAAACGAAAGCGGAAGGATGATTCAGAGCATTCTCATGCAGCAGCTGAGGACGATCACTCGCAGTTGTGTGTTTCACTTATTGAGGCTGATCACTCGCCATTATATCACATGAATAATGAGGTGGATCATTCAGAGCTATGCCTTCCAGCTATCGAGGGTGAGGATGCACAACTGTGTTATTTGCCTAACAAGGTTGATGAAATGCAAGTTTGTGATGCTGCCAACGAGGTTGCTGACTCCCACTTTCCTCGTGCAGCTGATGAGGTTGAGGTTGATGACTCACACTCTACTCGCGCAGCTGAAGAGGTTGAGGTTGGGGTTGATGGCTTGCAATTTCCTCGTGCAGCAGAAGAGGTTGATGAGAATAACCTTTCTCATGCTGGCAGCGACAATGGTTCACAACCATCTAATGCAGCCATCGAGGTTGTTTCTCTGTCTTCTCTTGAAAATGGCGAGGATGTTGCACAACAGAATGATTCTAGTGTTCTTGTATAGAGAATGAAAGGACATTGTGGCATGATTTGTAGAGATTAGTTTTTTATGCATGTCATTATCGGCAGGCTTTCTGTTAAATGGTTGATAATTTTTAAATGATCCCCATTTATGTTGTGTATGATTTGCAATGCCTTGTGTAGCGCTTGATATCAGTTTTCCTTTTGCAATCACGTAGACGCAGTCCAAGACTAGCATATTCATGCTCTCTGTATGTTGCTGAGATTATCAGAAGTTAAAATATCAGAGTAGTCTTGTATTGGCCTTCACTGTAATTTATTGTTGTCGACTTTGAGCTTTTCAGTTTACCTATATATTGTGCGCTAATTTTAGCTTCTGGTATTTGCATTTGTAACTTGTTTGAGTCATACTGTTAGGCACTAGGCTAAGGCTTTATTTTATCTATATGTTTCAGAAAGCTCAAGTTAGAAACAGGCAGTGAGTTGGGCACTAATTGGTTACTTGGACCTTCTATTTTGAGTCGGTTCACTAGCCGAGGTTAGGTTGGTTTTGTCCTTGTAATTTGGAATAGCAAGATTCTTTTAAAATACTCCCAAAGTTGTAGTAGTAGAATAATGATTGTTTTTTTTTCTTTTTTGTCCTATAAATAAAGCTAGTAGGGTGATGTCTAAAAGAGAAGGATTGTGACTTGAAAAAAAATCAGTTTTCTTATGGGTTATTGGGTTAAAAGAAGAGAATATAATCCAAAAGATTTACTTGAAAGATTTACCATTGCGCGTACAAGTATCCATCTGACGTGGGAAACTCATAATATTATGCAATTTTCACGGTAAAAAGTAGAGCGGTAAATAAATAATCCATTGGTATAGTACAAGAGTTTTTTCTGGGTTGTTTATTAGAAGGACAATATGCGTAATTGAGACATAATGTGAAGTAGGATTGAAATATGATTAGTAGGTATAAATACTATCTATCAGAAAGCTCATGTAATCAATAATGTTCACCATGAAAGACTCCAAATTGAGGCACCAGTATGAATCTCTCAAGTTATTCTTAATTCTCTATCGTTTGTGTGCGTGTGTTTGATCTTATATTCTAACAGTAAGCAGAAAGATTACAATCCAATTTGTTAAGAGGTCTGTCTAGTGTCTTGATAATTTGTTCTTTCAGTTTGGACAACTTTAGAAAAAAATATGTACAAAAAAACATTAGCAACTTCAGCCATTGTTTGAAACTCAATTATACACCACTTATTTCCTTGCAAGCTGCAATAAAGTTTTATAAACAGCAAAACATGTCACCATAATAATAAGAGCGCGTGTAATCCAAATTCAGCAGCTGCTTCTTTCTCCTATTCTTACATGTTGCCATTTTTATTCGGTCAAATAAATAAAGTAAAGCATGCTCTGTTTTTTCCCATTCCAACTACTTCCTCTTTCCCCAGTTTAAAAAGTTTTCAATGTTTATTTGTTAGGAACCTACATTGCTTCAAATTGTCACTCAGTTTAATTTTGATGATATATTTTTGCACGTCGAGAACATAACATCCGCAATAACAAAATAGCCTTATGTATGCATGTATATGTATGAAAAAATAAAAATCAAAGTCAACGTAGTTGGTTGTAACCAAAACAATTTATAAATATATCGTTTGATCAACTGCTTGACATCTTCGCCAGCCAAACAGTTAAATCGACACTAGTGTAAGCGGCATAATATTGGTTGTAGAATATATATAAGTTCTCATTCATACCAATAAGTTATTATAGACACTATTTCAGCAACTAAAATCCTAATTGTTGATTTCAATAATAAATGGTCGAGATTGAACTTATTTTCCCCTTGACACAACAAAAGAGCTTGTTGTGACACGACTAAAAACCAACATGCCCCTCATCCGTTACATGCCTGTTGGTACAAGCTGTTACGTTCATCCATTATCTGTCTGCCGATACAAGAGTTAGAAAACCCTTGTAGCGGCTCATGCGTCAGGATGGTACTTAATTCCTAAAATCTGGTCTCGTCTCTCGGATTTTTGGTCTCCTCTCTCAAATATTTTCCTTTACTTTTTCAGATTTCGTCGCCGGCTCTCACTCCCAAGTTCAAGCCTAATTTGTGCTCTGAGGATTCAAAGTCACAAGTTCCTTTTCAATTAAAAGTAAGTTTTTCATAATGATAAAAAAAATGCCCGTGCATATTAAGCCAACTGATTAATGGGGGCGTTTAAGTAATTTTTTAATTGCTGCAACAACTTGTACCGGTAATGGATGAGGGAATGAGGGGCATGTTGGTCTTTAGTCATGCCGCTACAAACTATTTTGTTGTTGCAACGGCATGTTACGGCGGGAAAAAAATAGGTAGAATTTCGGTAATTCATTATCGAGATCAACGATTAGGATCTTAGTTACTAGAATAGTATACATAGCAATCGGAACTTATATATATATATATATATATATATATATATATACACACGACATGAAAGACGCCCACTTCTAAAACCATCCCAGCTGCTATTACGACTTATCAAAGTTCACAGTCCTCAACACAATGTCCTGTTCATTCTCACTCTCTCTCCCACTCCTTCTCCAACTCCTCATTTCACTTCCTTCCATTCATCATATCTCCTCCACCAATGAACAACATGCAAAGAAGAATCTTCAACCAAACAGCATGGAACCGTCTGAGCTAGAAACTCTGTTCAAGATCATGGACACCATGTCCTCTGATAAAACCTGGAGACTCTCATATCCAAACCCCTGTAACCCTGCATCATCCTGGGTTGGAATAGAATGCAAAACAGGAATTGACAATCACCTTCATGTCACTAGACTTGACTTTGGCTCACCACCAAATCCAACATGCAAAATCAAATCCATCTTCCCTTCTCAAATTTTTGACCTTCCTTATCTTCAATCTGCTTTCTTCTTTCAGTGTTTCACTCGTACAGAAACCACAATCACTATTTCACAAAACAGAGCCTTCAATTCTGCACTGCAACAGCTCAGTCTACGATCAAACCCTGCTATAATTGGCTTAATCCCACCTCAAATCTCTTCCCTAAAGTCTTTACAAATCCTCACATTGTCCCAAAATCGAATCGTGGGGCAAATTCCGAAAGAAATTTTCAGCTTGACCTCTCTTGTACACCTTGATTTGAGCTATAATTTCCTCACTGGGACTATACCAAACCAATTGGGTAGTCTGAAAAATCTTCTTGTTCTTGATTTGAGCTATAATTCACTCTCTAGTTCAGTCCCTGACACAATTGGAAATATGGGTATACTTCAAAAGCTAGATTTGAGTTCAAATTTGCTCACCGGAAGCCTGCCGAGCAGCATTGAAAAGCTCAACTCATTGGTTTTCATGGCTTTGAGCAACAACAGATTTCAGGGGAGAATCCCAAAAGGCTTCGCAAAGTTGAAGAGCTTGCAGTACTTTCTTATGGATGATAATCCAATGTTCGTATCACTGCCAGTAGAGTTTGGCCTATTACATAAACTGCAAGAACTTAGGCTTGCCAATTCTGGGTATTTTGGCACAATCCCACCAATCTTTTCACAGCTCATGAATTTGAGCACTCTGTCATTGCAAAACAACCGATTAACCGGCGGAATCCCTGTTGGTTTTGGCAATCTCTCTCGTATATATCACTTGAATTTAAGCAGAAACTTGTTAGGCGGCGTGGTTCCTTTTACAGCAAGTTTCTTCCAAAGGTTGGGTAAGAACTTGGATCTTAGTGGCAATCCAGGGCTTTGTTTAAGTCCATCTGAAGCATATGGTGTCAAGAAGATTGGAGTTAATATTTGTGGAAGCAACAAGACGAATTCTTTGTACAAGCCATTGAAGAACTCTGAAGCTCCCTCAAATGGGTTCACCAAATTATTCTTTCTTTTTTATGCTGTATTATGTGTTGTTTTGGCTTTGCATTAATTATTATTATTATTTTTCCAGCATAAATTTAGTATTTGCCTTCTAATTATTCTAAACATTTGACTTTGTTATGACCAATATATTTTTATTATTGTAATGCTTCATTTTCTTTGTCAATTTCATTTTGGTCCAAGTTATCAGACAGACTAGTGTCGATTCCAACAAATATGGAGTCCGTTGCAAGAGGAGACAAGGCGACTGTTGGAATTGATCTATCTATTCTCCCCATTTCAAAGAAACTTAACTAAACTAGTTTTAGACGTTTAGAGCAATATAAAATGAAATTACTAGATAAATTGATTTGTGCAAATGTTTGACTGATAGTGTAGTGTCCTTTGAGCATAGAATTGGCTCTTTTCTGTCTCTCAGAGAAGTATCCAGGTGTTGTCTTTGTTACTTTTGGTGGGGACTAGGAGGTCTAGTTCTAGGTCTTTGTCTCTGAGGAGAGTGAGTGTGATGTAACAACAACCGTAATGTCTTAAGTTAGGTAAACGGGAGTAGTTAGCATGTGATCAATTGATTAATATAGTGTCGAATGTAGGCAAAAGATTAGTATTGTATTAGTCAATTGACCAAACCAAATCCTAGCCAAACATGCATACCCATTCCAATTCCAATGGCCAAATTTTGATATGGCAATGTCACAATACGATATAATTTTGATTAATTAATGAGGTGGTTTGGGCCATTGCAACTTGCACATATTATATCTCAAAATTGAGGTTTATTCAACTGCAATGACTGGGTGTCAATCCCATTAATTAGGACACACACATATTCATAAACACTTACTCATCCCTTTGACTCTCCAATTATTGTTACAAACACTCTGGGAAGTATAAATTTCACGACCAAAACCAGTTGCCAAACACATTTGACAATTTTGTTTGTTTCACAAACATATTTTTTAAATGCGTTTATTTAATTCATAAATACAACTTATTTGATTCAAATGCAATCAATCATGACGTTTGGTCCTCTAAACGTATAATTATTACATCTTCAACTCTAATAATCTCGAAAATGAGTCTTGTTACTCTCTTGATCTACATAAAGAGTCTAATTGTAAATATTAAAAATATATTTTATCTCAGATTTACCCCTAAAAATAATAATGTATTAGTTTAGAAGTAATGAAATACGAACAAAATTATGATAACAACCCAAAGCACATTGCGTCGTTTTATAATAGTGTCAATAAAATGCGACTCGTGAATTAAAGAAATGACAAGTGAGATTTTTTTTGTGGGACAATGATGTGCATTGCGATAAATTTATCTCCACTTATAATTGCGAAACTTATCAATACATGTGATTGGTAGGAATTATAGAAGTGCCTCACTTATTACACATATTTTGCAAACAAGTTACTGTTAATATTTATCCACGTAACTAACAATCAAATAGTCGATATAAAGTATTCATAATATATGTCATTATATTACCCTATATTTATTTAGATGAATCATGAAACCAATTCAAATTTGAACAAAACACTGTGTGGTAGGACAAGAAGCCATTGTTCAAAATCTCAGCTGGATCCCAAGGACCGTTTGAATTGCAGAGTTTGTCCATTAGAATTAGAAAGAAAAAGAGGTGGGGTTTGTTAGACAAGTACTGCTACCATGAATATACTAGACCTTGAGCTCCTCCCAGCTGAGCACGAGGACACTTCAATTTGTAAAGAGACTCAAGTGCTGGATCCCACCTTTCATTCTCACATTCAATCACCTTTTAACTTTATTTACTGGACAGTATTAATTGTGGATGGTACACTCAACACTCTTACACTAGCTACATGCATTTCCCACCATTTCTTTCAATTTCCCCCTAGGTAATTTTACTCTCCTCCATTCTAGCTAGGTTTAATATATTTTTTGTCCGTATTAATTAGGAAACTTATATTTTCACATGTGTTTTTAATATTTTTACATACTAATATGTAACATATTACAGCCCTATACAAATATTTTATTGAGTTCAATGAATTTCATATATTGTACAGACCACAATGAATTGCCGTAGTGAATGTTGGTGATGAATGGAGAGGGGATCCAATCACTTTTAACTTTTATTGCTTATTTAGAATACTTTGGTGCTGGAGAGCAGGAGCTATTATGTATTTATAATCTAAGCTTATTTTAATAAGGTATGAAGAAGAGACATGACTTAACCATAGGAAAAGCAGAGGGTAATTTCTTTTACTTCTATTTTTTTTTCTGAAAAGCTGTGAGCTTTTATACTTGTATAGATAAATCTACCATAAATTAGAAAGAGAAAATAGCAGCAGGAAATAAATTCTGCATCCCAGCAGCATTGCATGTATGCACTATATGTATATATAATTCGTGACCCGCACCTAGCCTGAATAAGAATTCCTTTTTTTATGGGAACAAATATTTTTCAATGAAAAATTAATATTCCTGCATAATCTCTCTCCCAACATTCACGTGAGAGATTCACGTTAAAATGTTATTTTTTTATATAGAAATATTAGTTTCTTTTTTTATTTTTTGTAGTAACAGGTACATGCAATATCTCACAAATTACGTGAACGGATCAAAACCATAATAAATTATGTTGAAAACCCTCGAGAGCATATATAAAAGCAGCCTATGTTTTATGTATATATAGGATTCGGTTAACATGAAGTGAATTTAATAGTAAAGCTCGTTTCATGACAATACAAATCTTGATACACGCGTGAAGAGATCACACTAAAATGCCTCGTATGTAAGCATCGTTGACGGGATACGGTGAACTTACTTATAAAGTTGAGTTCATGCTAATCACTCCCATATATTTCTACTTATTCTTTGATTTTACATACATAGGAAACTTGGAATAGTTTTCATTTGAAATTATCATCAAGTCATTTCCTTAATCAAAAAAAGAAAGAAATAAAAAAAACCCTCCAAATGGGAAAAAGAAAAACTTTAGTGCTCAAAATTATTAATTAGTTATATATATATATATATATATATATATATATAGGGGAAAATGACTATACACAACCGTGCAAGTTTTGGTTTGTACATAGTCTCCGAAACGACGTCGTTTTGGAGACTTGTTTTTTTTACGCGTTTTTTCCTCCCAAACCAAATCAGGGCTTTTGTCACTTTTTTTCCTTCTTCCTCTCACTCCACCTTCTTCTGAATTCCAATAGATCCTTTTACTTCATCATTCATAGCACAAATCTTCCACTATGACGAGGGAGCGCTGGCAGAGTTCCAGCAGGAGAAGCCGTGGGTGAATAACACTCACTTTTTCAAGAGGGTCGAGATCTCCGCACTCACACTTCTCAAGATGGTTGTGCACGTGCGCTCGGGCGGCACCTTTAAGGTCATGGGGCTGATGCAGGGGAAGACGAATAGGGATGCGATTATTGTAATGGATGCCTCAAGGCGTTCTTAGATGGAAGGGATCAAACTAGAATTAATGCTCAAAGTGGATGCTTATGAGTATATGGTTGATTATTCGATGTGGCGCCCCAAAAATAGGTATACATCACCCATCTTGGGTAGTCGATATATGGTATGTAATTTAAATACAACTTACTAATATAACTCATGTATAATACGACATAAACCGTGAGTTTGAATACAATCATCGTCTACTGTAGATCATACAAACTCAAAAGGAGTCCTCATTACAATTATTATCACACTATTTCACGTAATAGTGAGGACTACTAATGCTATCCTCCGGACCATTACTCCGCTCCCCGACTTGCCTCAAATTATATTCTCATTTCTTGAAGAATAAAGTGAAGAAAGGGTGAGCTCAACTAGCTCAAGAAGAAATATTATGACTAAGATAATGCGAAATAAATTATCATTAGCCTACAAATGATGTTAAACCGATAAAATATAATGAACATCAAGTTTAACTACAAATGGAACCAAAGAATCCATTAAAAAGAGTCAAGTAGAAAATAAAATCTACTATCTTTTATGATTTTAAAAGGTTTTCATCATCATTATATAAATTTGAGACTCAACTTTTAATAAATATTCCACATCATCGAATCACCCCAAGCACTACTGGCCAAGGATATTCTTTAAGATCACGACCACAATTATTCATGACTACGCGGGCGAAGAATATTTGTGTATTCATTAATGGTCATGATCATGCCAACAACTCGTCCATCAATGCACTACGGCCAATCGAGGATTTTTACCACATCATTTGTAACATTACGGTCATGATTACAATCGAATAGTCTCTCGGTCATAATCATATCAAGTCTATCTACGCACTACACAGGCCCATGGATGACTTTCAACATAATATAAACATGAGGATGATGACAATGATATAAGAATTCAATAAAACAAGTTCAAGAATTAATTTATCTAGGAACCAATAACATCCAAACTATCAACACGATCATCGCTTTGTAGAGTAAAATTCAAGAATCTTGAGAAGAATATTTCCATGAAAGGATATTTGGATGAAGCCTTGAAATATCGAGGATATTCCACTAATTTCATGGAGTATAGAAAGTCAAAGTTTTAACCAACCGGGTATAATAAAGAATGGAATAACAAAAGAAATCACCACGCATGCGATAGAATCGCACAAAGCGTGAGTTATTCCAATGTAATAATAAATAACGGAACCAGTCCCACAGAAAAAGCATGCATGTGAGGATATTCCAATGTAATAATTGTAAGACCCCACTATTATAAATAAAGATGAATTTTCTATAAATATTATTTTTAAATATTATGGAATAAATTTGATATAATGTTATAGTTGTGGGTAATATTTATAAATTTTGCAAAGTATGCAAGTTGTTATAAAATATTCGTTTGGTCGGGAATATTCTTTTTGTTAGGGAATATTCGTATACAACTACCAATCATTGGTGGACCCTACAATGTAATTATCGGATTGAGAAAACGACAAAAATATTTTATAAAAATAACTGCATGGAGGTGTTACCGTTAAAACTATTGAACTACCCTATGGTAAAAGTACAAAAAATACGCTGTCTGGCGTGGTTGCGTAGTAGCACACGGTATTGATTATTGATGCTTACGTGAGAAGTCACTCACCTATGCTCAATTATTACTTCAAATGGTTGTTGCATCATATCTCTTATATTATTGATTCAATTATTGTCACAAGATCATCTATATAATATGTTATATTATTAATTGAGACGACAAGTTATAAATGATTAATAATTGTTGAAAGATTAAAAATGTGTTGATTAAAAATAAAATGATTTGTGGTAATATTTATTCAATCCTTAATGTATATAAAGAGTCCGCATGTATGAGGCGTTTGTGGTAAGTTTGATTATTTTATGGGGGGGGCCCATATGTCATCATCTAAGAGTCTCTTCACAATAATAGTAATTACCTTTGTGAATAGTAATTACCTTTGTCAATAGTATTTACCTTCGTCACATAGTAATTACCTTGTGAATAGTAATTACCTTCGTCGAATAGTAATTACCTTTACCAGACGTCAAACCACTTGTCGTTTCACATTACAAGTCGTCGAACCACTTTTCTTTTCACATCACCAAATACAAGCCACTTGCCTTTTCACATGGTAGGTGCTAAGCTTTAGAAATCTTCTATAAATAGAGACTAGTGCTTCATTATTTTTCACGAATTCATTCAAGCTTTAGAGAGAGAGTATAGAGAGATAAGAGAGAAGAAGAAGAGTATTTTATTACTACACTACTACAAAGATTCAATCTCCTACCAAAAGTAAGGGGTGTTATTTTTCTTATTCATTTAAGAGAATCATTGTTATTCCGTTGCTTATTATTCTGCGGAATAACTCAGATACGTGGTTTACCCTATACTTGGTGACATTCTTCTATTATTCTATCGGAACATCCTCGTCATGTGTTTTTACACCTGACCGGGTTCCGCCTCTTTATTATTATTCTATTGGAACATCCCATCTGTGGTGTTTTACACCTGACCGGTTCCGCTCTTTATTATTATTACTTTGGAATATCCCGTCATGTATGTGTTTTACGCCGGACTGGTTCCATTCTTTATTATTCATTGAATATCCCATCATGCGTTTTACGCCGGACCGTTCCGTTATTTATTATTCATTGGAATAACTCACTGTGAAGGCTGATTCTATCGCGTGCGTGGTGATTTCTTTTGTTATTCCATTCCTTATCATACTCAAATTGGTTAAAACTTTGACTTCTATACACCATGAAATTAGTAGAATATCCTCGATATTTAAGGCTTCATCCAAAGATCCTTTCTCGTAAGACCCCAACTTATTATTAATGAAATTTAATTTTCTATTTATTATTTTGAAATAGTAAGGGTTGATTTGATTAATGTGGATAGTTAAGGGTAAAATACGCAAATACTTCAAAATAAGCAAGTGGTTATAAAATATTCATTGTTGTTTGGGAATATTCGTTTGGTCGTGGAATATTCAGATCTGTCAAAATATTCGTATGCGACGGCCGCGACCATGTGGGGCCCCATAACGTAAAAGCGATTGGATGAAGAAAACGACAAATATAAGTTGTTTAAAAATAATAAGCGTGGTTATACTGCTAATACTATTAAAATACTCGGTGGTTAAAATACAAGAAGATACTTTGCGATTGCACCAATTATTGATTCTTACGTAAGAAGGCACTACTCAATAATGGTTACTGTGAATTACTTTATCAAAGATTTTATTGATTCAATAATTGCTTTGCGTTGATATTTTATATTCTTTGTTGTTTCAATAATTGTCATTACACAATATTTTTCATTATCGGGCTAATAATTCATATTATCCAATAATATTATTAGATAACATTATTGGCAATGTCTAGAAAGTTCTGCCTAAGGAGAGGTTTGGTCACCTAATTGCGCCAAAGAAGGAGAGAAATTTATTGGAAAGCCCCTTTTCCTAGAACCTACTGGTTGTCAATATTGTGATTACGTAATATTATTTGTGAATAATTAATTATTGATTCATATAATGAGGAAAATATTGATTTTATGTGGATATAGATGGAGAAAATTTTAATGTGACAATTGTTGAAAATTGAAATTTTATCTTTTCTCGATAAAATAATTATTTAAATATATTATTATATTTTAATAATATAATAATGGTGATATTTTTACAACGAATGTGGGATATATGAGTATACGAGGAGGAAGAGTATTTATGTTGCAATAAATATTTAAAACATGTTAAACATGTCTGTGGACCCCATTTATCGAATCGAAATTTGATTATAGCACAATAAAATCGCCTGCTTTGTGGATTTCGGTCAATTTATATTTGGAATTTGGAAAAACTTTCTTCTGCAAAGTTGTAGAGAATTGAATTTCCTATAAAAACTCATGAGATTCGAATTTTCTGATGAAAGGGCTATTTATTATGAATTATTGAAGTTCTGAAGTTCAAAAATAATTGATTTTGGAAGTTTAAAATATTTAAAATTAGAAAAACGTTTTTGATTTGTTTGGTAGACTTATTTGTTGTCAAGCATGGCTGAATTCAGATCATAGATTGTGTGCGTAGGGAATTTATATATAATATATTAATATTATATTAAATTTTCTAACTTTTAATGTTTCTAAGCAATTTCCTATAAATAGGGTGCTTAGGTTAGAATTGAAAATCACACCGTAAATCAAGTTTTCCTCTCTATATTATCGAGCGTATTCTTGTGAGTATTTTGAGTATACTTTGAGTATTGTTAGACGGTAAGTTCCCTTCAAAGACTATATCCTGTTTCAAATTAAAGACTTGATCTTCGAGGTAAGGGATATTTTTTTTTTCAGAATGATATTATTTCTTCAATATCATTATGTTGAAATATTGATCTGAAGTTTTTATCAAATTTGGAACTTTTGGTGTCTGAGTTACTATTCACGATACTGCAAGACTATTCACGATATATCGACACTATTCACGAATCTGCAGACTATTCATCGAAAAATGAAAATTTTTCTTTTCGTCTAAAATATCTATTCGGATACTAGCTTTGATTGTATCCATGTTTTGATCATTCTTGAATTTTACACCACCGCGATTATTTTTGAGGTATTTTTGACGTGAATAAAACAAAGTACGAATCCTTAATCCTTAATCCTCACATTTTGTTTCACCGGATTTGTTTCTTTAAAAATATTTTTCATCATCTTCATCTTAAATGATGATATTATGGAATATCTTTGGCCCAGTGTAGTGCAAAGATGAATGATTTCTGAAGAATATCTTTGGCTGTAGTAGCAAAGATGAACAGTGTTTAGATGAACACGACTAATCGATGAATATCTTTGGCCCAGAGTGCAAAGATGAATATGTGATTCCGATATATATTGATTGATGTTACGTGAATAAAAGATAGACGATGAACTTTTAAATTCATACATGGAAGATAGTAGTTTGCATTCTCTACTTAACTCTTCTAATGAATTATTATTTCACTGCGAATATTGATTTAAAATTTGTTGTCTATCAGATTCTATTAGATTTTTCCTGTTGAAGACTAACGATAATTTGTTGTATATTATCTTAGTCATAATATTCTTTATTGAGCTAGTTGAGCTCACCCTTTTCCTTTTTGTTCCATTTTTCTCGTGGATGCGAGAATATAAATGAAAGTGCAGCCTGGGGTATGGAATGAAGGTTCTAGAGAGAGTTATTTAGTAGTCCTCACCATTTTGTAAAATAATGTATCAATAAATGTGATGAGGATTTATTTGAGTATAGATATTGTCTAGAAGATAATATTTGTATTTAAACTCACTTTTCTTCGTTGTAATAATAAAGTTGTAGTTGTTTCGTACCATGTATTGACAACTCGTAATGGGTGATGTATACCTATTTTGGGGGCGCCACAATTGGTATCGTAGCTTAGGGATATGATCTTTGGCGAGATCTGGAATAGAACTAGAGGGGAGAGACGAGTAAAAATCCTTCGCTGAGTGTGTCCTACCTAAGCTTATTTTTTTAGTTGGTCAAGATATAAGGATATTATGTGATATATTGATTTCCTTAATTAACCCTTGTTTTATGACGATGATTTGAGAATGTCGAATGAGAATATTAACAATGGAAATGAGACAGTGGAGACGCTCAGACTCACCAACGAGGAGGAGAACGTGCAATAGTCGGGCAATGTTCCTCCCGTGAACAACACCAATCGAGCGAGATGATGAACGAGGGATGTTTAGAAGTTTTTCGCAGCTCACAAAATCGCATGAGGAGACTCGTGTTCAAAATACGAGGAGGAAATGATAGCAATTCACGGGTTGTCACAAATGCAAGCAGCTCAAAGAGTTGGGACCACCGAATTTAAGGAAAGCGATCCGATCACCATGGAAACATGGGTCAAGCAAATTACCAAGATATTCATGTCTTGGGATGCACGGAGAAAAAAGGTTCCATTCACCACCTTTATGTTCCGTGGCGAAAGGGCGAACCATCGGTGGGAGTCTCGTGAAGCGTACCCATCCAAACCACCGCACTCAAAGATGTCCTCGGGAAACGCTTTGAAACTATTTAATGACAAATACTTTCCGAAAAGTGTTCAATCTATATATGAAGGAAGTGGAGTTCATCGATTAGAGCAAAACAACACGACGGTGTCTCAAAGACGAGGCAAAGTTTGCGAGTTATCCAGTTTGCACCTCATTTGGTGGAGAATGAGGAACGATGACGCGATGTTTCTTAGAGGTTTGAAACCCAAAGATACGTCCAAGATCTCATTTCTCATAAACTTTCTCTATTCGAGATGTTGTAAATGTGGCTCAATTATTGGAGCGAGATAACGAGTACTACCAACCGAGGGACCACAACCAGGATCGTACGTAGATAGCGAACAATGTAATAATGATAACCAAATGAGAAAGAAACAGAGACGGACAAAAATGGTAACCACTCCGTGGTAATCATGGCCATGAAAATAGAAGAAGCGAGTCGAGGAGATTTTAAAAAGAGGAGATTTAACAACGACCATGTGAAACGCGGTCTTAAGAAAGAATCGCTTTGAAGGGAGGAGAACGACCACCCATTATATGCTACTAAATGCGAAAAGAGGGACATATCACCAAACAAATTTGCACAACAGCTTCAAGGTATGCTATAATTGTGGAAAGGAAGGACATATCGCTCGAGATCAGACAATGAATAAACCTAGTTCAATGGGGACGGTGACTCAAAAGATCGTCCCTGTAAAAGTCAAAGTCAACGATTCCGGGAAGATCGTTTGTTGTGGATCGGTCAAAATGCGAGAAACCCAAGCGAGGTGATCACGGGTAAGCTATTTATAAATTCTTGCGAAGTTTATACCTTACTTGATACCCGATGCTACCCATTCATTTATCTCTCTGCATGTGCTCAACGATAAACTTGACTCGGAAAAATTAGACGTTGACCTATCTCGTGGAAACTCCGTTAGAGAAACTTTCATCACATCCACTGCTTTATAAATCTTGTTTTGATTCAAGTTGGCACCATCACCTTACCCGTTGACCTTATCTCTTTAAAGATACTTACTTTTGATGTGATTTTAGGGATTGATTGGTTAACTACTCATCATGCCAAAATTGATTGTTTTCGTAAGGTTGTTAGTTTTCATATTCCTAACCAACCCGTTGCATTTAATTCAAGCAACTAAACCATTAAAATCAATCATCGCCATATCTAATCATAAAGCTATTCGCTTATTGAAAACGGATGTCAAGCTTTCTTAGCCCATGTTATGGATTTGAATAAAGACACGCCAAATTTGAATAATATTCTGTTGTTATCGACTTTCCGGACGATTTCAAGAACTTCCCGCCTACCCCGTAACGTGAAGTTGAATTCTTTATTGATCTTGAACTCGGTACAAAGCCCATTTCTAAAACCCCATATCGAATGGCTCCTATTGAACTTCAGAGTTAAAGGTCCAACTACGAGGAATTGTTGGACATCGGTTTCATTCGCCCTAAGACATCTCCTCGGGGTGCTCCTGCTTTATTCAGTAAAGAAGAAAGACGGGGAGTATGCGACTTTCAGATTGACTATCGGAATTGAACCATGTCACCATCAAGAATAGGTATCCTCTACCTCGTATTGATGACTTGTTTGACCAATTCAAGGGGCACAATTCTTTTCAAAATCCATCTTCGCTTCTCGGATATCATCAAATTGAAGATTAGAATCGAGGATATTCCAAAGACCGCTTTAGAACTTCGGATGGGCATTATGAATTCTTAGTCATGTCTTTCGGACTAACTAATGCTCCTCGCGGCTTTCATGGATATGATGAACCGAGTATTCAAGAAATATTTGGATCACCAGGGTTGTTTTATTGATGACATCCTCATATATTCCAAAAGCCGTGAAGATCATGAACACCATTTGAAGTCGGTACTCCAAAGGCTTCGTGAAAACCAACTATATGCCAAATTGAAGAAATGCGAGTTCGCTCGAGGAAGTAGCATTTCTTGGGCACGCAGTGTCAAAACATGGAGTATCTGCTGATCCGACGAAGATTGAAGCAATACAAAGTTGGAGCAACCAAGTCGGTGGATCAAGTACGTAGTTTTTTGGGCTTAAATGGTTATTATCGAGATTCGTGGAAGGGTTTTCGAATCGCTACTCCATTAACCCAAATTAACTCTTAAGGATATAAAATTCGCTTTGGAGCGAAGAATGCGAGAAAAGTTTCCAAGAGCTTAGAGGAGACTTATTTCGCACTGCTTCTAACAATACCATCCGGTTTCGGATGGATTTGTTATCTCAAATGATGCTTTAGGCAAAGGGTTAGGATGTGTTCTCATGCAACGTGGGAAAGTCATAGCCTATGCCTCGCGACAACTTAAAGAGTATGAGAGAGAATTATCTTACTCATGATCTAGAGTCAGCGGCGAAGCTTTTGCCGCTTAAAAAGATATGGAGGCACTATCTATATATGGGGAGAAAGTGGAGATATATTCGCACCATAAAAGCCTTAAATATTTCTTCACTCAAAAAGAACTCAACACGCTGGACGACGCTGGCTCGAGCTATTGAAAGACTACGACCACACTATTCAATACCATCCCGAAAAGCGAACGTGGTAAATTGACGCGTTGAGTGAGAAGATCATATGCGAACGAAAGTGCGATGATGTCAAGTATACGACAGAGCCAACTTTAATAGAAAAAGTTAAGGTCGCTTGAGCCACCGAATCTTGAAATGATGCGTATGAAGAAGAAAGTACAAGAAGGAGCTATTCCTAAGGCGAGAATTGATGAAGAAGGAATACTTGAGTCCACTCTGACTTTGTGTTCCTAACGACTCTGATTTGAAGTACAAGATTATGATGGAGGCACACAATACACCATTTGCAATCCATCCTCGAAGTACTAAAATGTATCGTGATCTTCACATACATTTTGGTGGAACAATATGAAGAGAGAGATTGCAAAGTTTATCTCAATGTGTTTAACTTGTCAACGTGTAAAGGCGAGCATCTAGTACCTAAGGGTCCGTTGCAACCACTTGAGATTCCGAAATGGAAGTGGGAACACATTACCATGGATTTCGTTACGGGTCTTCCTACGGTTTTCTCGAGGCATCAATGTTATTTGGGTTATTGTTGATAGATTAACCAAGTCTCGCTTATTTCTTGCCGACATGGAGACTTATTCACTTGAACGTCTTCTTGCTAGATGTGACGTGAATGAGATTGTGAGGTCAGATGGCATGCCCAGATCCATAGTTTTGGATCGTGACCCAAGATTCACTTCAAGATTTTGGGTTAGCTTGCAAAAAGCTATGGGCACGGATTTGCGATTTAGTTCGGTATACCATCCCCAAACCAGACGGACAATCGAGAGGACTATTCAAACTCTTGAAGATTTATTAAGACTCATGTCCTGACTTCAAGGGCGATTGGGATAAGTATTTACCATTGGTGGAATTCTCCTACAACAACAAAGCTCGAGTGCAAGTATAGGTGTGGCTCCATTCAAGCATTATATGGACGAAAATGTCGCTTCCAATATGTTGGGATGAGGTGGGTGAAGCAACATTGTTGGGACCCGAAAGTTAAGACGTATTTACTCACCGAAAAGATTCAAATGATTCGACAACGATACAAACCAAGCACAAGATCGACAAAAGAGTTATGCGGATCTTCATCGAAAGGACGTGGAATTTAGTGTAGGGATCATGTATTGTTGCGAGTTGCTCCATGGAAGGGAGTTACAAGATTTGGGAAGAGAGGAAAGCTCAATCCACGATTTATCGGTCCATTTCAAATTCTTGACCGAGTAGGAAATGTAGCCTATAGACTTGCGTTACCTCCAAGTATGTCTCGTGTTCATAATGTGTTTCATATATCCGTATTTCGTAATATATGAAAAGACCCAAACCACGTTATAAATTAGAACCGGACGAAATAGCCAAGACTTAACGTGTGAGGAGGTACTGTCCAAGATCTTGGATAGGAAGGAGCATGTCTTACGCCAAGAAAGGTCATACCACAAGTTAAAGTTTTGTGGAGGAATCATGCTTATAGAGAAATGACACGAATTGGAAACGAAAATGAAAGCGAGGTATCCTCACCTTTTCAAACACTGTGTATCGTGACGTCAATTTCGAGGACGAAATTTCATAAGGAAGGGAGGTTGTAAGACCCCAACTTATTATTAATGAAATTTAATTTTCTCTATTATTATTTTGAAATAGTAAGGGTTGATTTGATTAATGTGGATAGTTAAGGGTAAAATACGCAAATACTTCAAAATAAGCAAGTGGTTATAAAATATTCATTGTTGTTTGGGAATATTCGTTTGGTCGTGGAATATTCAGACCGTCGTGAATATTCGTATTTACGACAAGCCAAATGCACCGTGTGGCCCCCATAACTGGAAAGCGATTAACGACAAATATAAGTTGTTTAAAAATAACAAATAGTAGTTATTACAAGTAATACTATTAAAATACTCGGTGGTTAAAATACAAGAAGATACTCAGATTGCACCAATTATTGATTCTTACGTAAGAAGCCACTACTCAATAATGGTTACGAATTCATCGCTCAAAGATTTTATTGATTCAATAATTTCTGCGTTGATATTTTATATCATTGTTGTTTCAATAATTGTCATTACACAATATTTTTCATTATCGAAGCAATAATTCATATTATCCTAATAATATTATTAGATAACATTATTACCAAGATATTTGATGTCTTGGGATGCTCCGAGGAGCAAAAGGTTCCCTTTGCACTTTTATGTTGCCTTTAGAGATTCACGGTGGGAATCGGTAGAAACGTACTCAACCTCGTGTCTTAAAGATATCTTGGGAGAAGTTCCAGAGTCGTTCAACGACAAATACTTTCCCGAAAGTATTCGCCACACGAAGGAGGTGGAGTTTATCAAGTTGAACAAAACAATATGACCGTAATCGCAATACGAGGCAAAATTTGCGAGTTATCACTTGGTTTATAGTCCCACTCGTGTGGATAATGAAGAGAGAATGGCGCGAATGTTTTTAAGAGGTTTGAAGTCAAGATACGCCAACATCTTATTTCTCATAAACCGTGTTTGTATTCGATGTTGTTGTAAATAGGGCTCGATTAGTGGAGCGCGATAATGAGTCAACGAACTAAAAGAGAGAATTAAAGCAAATTATAATACCAAATGGTAGAGTAGTCATCGAGCGGTGACAACAAGCGTGGAGGGAATCAATGGGCCGATATGGTAACCACTTCTAATAATCGTACAAAACAATAAGAATGGACATTTCAAGAAAAGGAGATTCAACAATGATGGAAAGACGCCAAGACCAAAGACCCGTTGTTAAGGAAGGAGAAAGACCACCCATCATATGCTTCAAATGCGGAGGAGAGGACACATCATCAAATCATACCATGCCGTCCCAAAGCATGTTATAATTGTGGAAGAGAAGGTCACTTAGCTCGATTTTTTGTCATTTCATCAAGACAAATTCAAATAGGATGGAGGCACCAAAAAGCATTCCCCGAAAAAATCAAAACCGTGAGTCTGCAAGGGAGAAAGCGTTTGTTGTGACCTCCCAAAGAGCAAGGAATCCGGATGAGGTCATCACGTAAGCTTATCATAAACTCTAATGAAGTCTATACTTTATTTGATACTGGTTTACCCATTCTTTTATTTCTCCTACTTGCGCCATCGATTAAATTTGACCGGAGAAATTAGACTTTGACTTATCTCGTGGAAACTCCGCTTGGGAGAAACCTTCATTACATCCACTGCTTATAAGTCTTGTTTGGTTCAAATCGGTACCTCACATTACCCGTCGATCTTATTTCATTAAAAATACTTGCATTTGACGTGATTCTGTGGATTGATTGGTTAACTACTTATCATGCAAAAATTGATTGTTTTAAGTAAGGTTGTTAGCTTTCATATTCCTAATCAACCAATTATGCGAATTCAAACGACCAAACCATTAAAATCAATCACGGTTATCTCAAGCCATAAAGCTATTCGCTTATTGAAAAACGGATGTCAAGCTTTCTTAGCTCATGTCACGATTTAAATAAAAATACGCCGGGTTTTGAACGATATTTCTATTGTTAATAAATTTCTGACGATTCTCAAGAACTTCCCTCGCCTACCCCAGAGCGTGAAATTGAATTTTGTATCGACTTGAACCCAGATAAAACCTATTTCCAAAGCCCCATATCGAATGGCTCTATCAACTTCTTGTGGAGTTAAAGACCCAATCGCAGGAATTGTTAGACATCGGCTTTATTCGTCCCTAAGTACTTCTCCTCGGGGCTGCTTCGTCTATTCGTGAAGAAGAAAGATGGGAGTATGCGACTCAGATTGATTATCTGGAGTCAATCATGTCACCATCAAAAATAGGTATCCATTGCCACGTATTGATGACCCGTTTGACCCGCCATAAGGAGCCAAATTCTTTTCAAAGATTGATCTTCGCTCCAGATATCACCAATTGAAGATTAGAACCAATCGACATTCCAAAGACGGCTTTCGTAACCTCCAGACGGCATTATGAATTCCTAGTCATGTCCTTTGGATCGACTAATGCTCCCGCTTCCTTCATGGATATGATGAACCGAGTATTCAAGGAATATTTAGATCACTTTGTGGTCATCTTTATTGATGACATCCTTATTTATTCCAAAATCCGTGAAGATCATGAGCAAACACTTGAGGTCGACACTCCAAAAGCTTCGTGAATATAAGCTTTATGCTAAGTTTAAGAAATGTGAGTTCGTCAAGAAGAAGTAGCATTCCTTGGGCACGTGGTATCAAGTCATGGAATATCCGTTGACCCAAAGAAAGATTGAAGCTATTCAAAGTCGGGAACAACCTAAATCGATGACCAAGCACGTAGCTTTCTCGGTTTAATTGGTTATTATCGGAGATTCGTGGAAGGATTTTCTCGAATCGCTACTCCATCGACTCAAATTGACTCGGAAAGATACAAAGTTTGGTTGGAGCGAAGAATGTGAGAGGAGTTTTCAAGAACTCAAGAGGAGACTTATTTCAAAGACCTACGCTCGGATAATACCATCCGCTCTTGAGGATTTGTCATCTGAAAGGATACTTCTGCAAAGGGTTGGGATGTGTTCCCATTCAACATGGAAAAGTTATAGCCTATGCCTCATGACAACTCAAAGAATATGAGAGGAATTATCCTACTCATGATCTAGAGTTGATAAATTTATTGTCTTTGCACTTAAAATTTGGAGGCATTACTCAGATGGGAGAAAGTGGAGATCTTTACGCATCATAAAAGCCTCAAATATTTCTTCACTCAAAAGGAACTCAACATGCGATAACGACGTTGGCTTGAACTCATTGAAAGATTATGATCATACCATCCAATACCATCCCGAAAAAGCGAACGTAGTAGGCGACGATTGAAAGCGTAAGATCGATGCAAGACGAAGTGCGTTATTGTCAACACAAAGACCCATTTTGTGTGACTTGCAAAGGATGGAGATAGAGTTAAAGACTCTAGGACGCATGTGATGATAAGCGAGTATACGAAAGAACCAACTTTAATCGATAAAGTTAAAGTCGCTCAAGCTACGCACTGGAGTCGATGCGTATGAGGAAGAAAGTCAAAGGTGTGCGCCAAGCAAGAATCGATGAAGAAGGAATACTTCGAGTCAACTCCGCACTTTGTGTTCTAACGACCGACGATTTAAAGTATAATATCATGATGGAGGCGCAATAATACACCATTTGCAATCCATCTCGAGTACCAAAATGTATCATGATATTCGCTATACATTTTGGTGGAGCAATAAGAAGAGAGAGATAGCACTGCTTATCTCAAGGTGTCTAACTTGTCAACGAAGTTAAAGCGAGCATCAAGTACCAAAAGGTCCATTGCAACCACTTGAAATTCCGTGAATGGAAGTGGGAGCACATTACCATGGATTTCGTTACGGCCTTCCTAAGGTTTCTCAAGGCATCATGCGATTTGGGTCATTGTTGATAGATCGACCAAGTCCGCCATTTCTTACCGATACGAGAAACTTATACACTTGAACGCCTTGCTCATACGTACATAAACGAGATTGTAAGATCGCATGGTATGCCGGGTATCCATAGTTTCCGATCGAGACCCAAGATTCACTTCACGATTTTGGGTTAGTTTACAAAAAGCTATGGGCACGCACTTTTACGATTTAGCTTCCGGCATATCATCCTCGACGGACGGACAAATGGAGAGGACTATTCAAACTCTTGAAGATCTATTAAGACTCAGTGTCCTTGATTTCAAGGAGTTGGGACAAGTTCTTACCATCGGTGGAGTTTTCCTACAACAACAGCTTATCAAGCAAGTATCGCATGGCTCCATTCAAGCGCCAGATGGAAGAAAGTGTCGCTTCAAAGATCTTTGGGATGAGGTGGGTGAAGCAACGTTGTTGGGACCGGAGTTGGTACGTGATGACTACTTTAAAAGATTCAAACGATCCGACAACGATAAAAAACCTCACAAAATCGATAAAGAGTTATACGATCTTCATCGAAAGGACGTGGAATTCGATATAGAGATCATGTGTTGTTAAGAGTCGCTCCATGGAAAGGAGTTACAAGATTTGGAAAGAGAGGAAAACTTAATCCTTGATTCATCGGTCCATTTTAATCCTCGATCGAGTAGGAACTGTGGCTCTATAGACTCGCTTTCTACCGCCAAATATGTCTCGTGTTCATAACGCTTTTCACATATCCATGTTACGTAAATATGTGAAAGACCCGAACCATATTATTGAAGTTAGAACCGGACGAAATAGCGGAAGATTTGACGTATGAAGAGGTTCCTGTTCAAATTTTGATATAAGAAGGAACATATTCTACGCCCCAAGGTTATACCTCAAGTCAAAGTTTTGTGGAGGAACCACGATGTTGAGGAAATGACTTGGGAGTTAGAATCAAATGAAATCAAGGTATCCTTACCTCTTCGACATACCAGTAGTCGCATACCCTAATTTCGAGGGCGAAATTTCATAAGAAGGGAGGTTGTAAGACCCCAAAAATATTATAAATAAAGATGAATTTTCTATAAATATTATTTTGAACATTATGGAATAAATTTGATATAATGTTATAGTTGTGGGTAATATTTATAAATTTTGCAAAAGTATGCAAGTTGTTATAAAATATTCGTTTGGTCTAGGGAATATTCTTTTTGTTAGGGAATATTCGTATAACTACCAATCAATCATTGGTGAACCCCACAATGTAATTATTGTTTGGATTGAGAAAACGACAAAAATATTTTATAAAAATAATCTGGCGGAGGTGTTACCGCTAAAACCGTTGAACTACCCAAGTGGTAAAAGTACAAGAATACGCTGGGTCGTAATAGTAGCACACGGTATTGATTATTGATTCTTACGTGAGAAGTCACTCAATTGTGCTCAATTATTACTCTACATAATTGCTTTGCGTGATCATATCTCTTATATTATCGATTCAATTATTATCACAAAGATTATCATCAGATAATATGTTATATTATTAATTGAGACGACAAGTTATAAATGATTAATAATTGTTGAAAGATTAAAAATGTGTTGATTAAAAATAAAATGATTTGTGGTAATATTTATTCAATCCTTAATGTATATAAAGAGTCTCATTATGAGACGTTTGTGGTAAGTTTGATTATTTTATGGGGGGCCCATAAGTCATCATCTAAGAGTCTCTTCAATCAATAGTAATTACCTTTGTGAATAGTAATTACCTTCGTCAATAAGATTTACCTTCGCAATAGTAATTACCCTCAGTGAATAGTAATTACCTTCGTCAATAGTAATTACCTTTACCGGACGTCAAACCACTTGCCGCTTCACATTACAAGCGTCAAACCACTTGTCGTTTCACATTACAAAAGTCAACCACTTGTCGTTTCACATTACAGCGCCGAACCACTTTTCTTTTCACATCACCACCGCTCGTCCGAAGCCCTTGCCTTTTCATATAGGTAGGTTAAGCTAGAAATCTTCTATAAATAGAGGCCTAGTGCTTCATTATTTTCACTAATTCATTCAAGCTTTAGAGAGAGAAAGTATAGAGAGAATAAGAGAGAAAGAAGAAGAGTATTTTGTTACTACACTACCGCAGATTCAATCTCCTACCAAAAGTAAGGGGTGTTATTTTTCTTATTCATTTAAGAGAAACTGTTGTTATTCCATCGCTTATTATTCTGCTTGGAATAACTCGTATACGTGGTTTACCCTATACTTGGTGACATTCTTCTATTATTCTATCGAACATCCTGTCATGTGTGTTTTACACCTGACCGGTTCCGCTTTTTATTATTATTCTATCGGAACATCCTGTCACAGTGTTTTTACACCGGACCGGTTCCGCTTTTTTATTATTATTCTTGCTGAATATCCTCGTCTCATGTGTTTTTACGGACTGGTTCCATTCTTTATTATTCATTGCTGAATATCCTGTCTCATGCATTTTACGCCGGGACCGGTTCCTTATTTATTATTCTGTTGGAATAACTCGCCATGCATCTGATCCTATCACACGCATGGTGATTTCTTTTGTTATTCCATTCCTTATCATACTCAAATTGGTTAAAACTTTGACTTCTATACACCATGAAATTAGTGGAATATCCTCGATATTTGCGGCTTCATCCAAAGATCCTTTCATGGAAATATTCTTCTCAAGATTCTTGAATTTTACTCTACAAAGCAAAGATCATGTCGATACTTTTGATGTTATCGGTTCCTAGATAAATTAATTCTTGAACTTGTTTTATTGAATTCTTATATCATTGTCATCATCCTCATGTTTATATTATGTTGAAAGTCATCTCAGGCCCAGTAGTGCATAGATGGACTTGGTATGATTACGACTGTAGACTATTCTTGTAATCATGACCGTAATGTTACAAATGATGTGGTAAAATCCTCAAAGGGCCCGTAGTGCATTGATGGACAGCTTGTTGGCATGATCATGACCATTAATGAATACACAAATATTCTCGGCCCGTAGTGCATGAATAATAATTGTGGTCGCGATACTAAAGAATATCCTCGCCAGAAGTGCGGGGTGATTCGATGATGTGGAATATTTATTAAAGTTTCGAGTCTCAAATATAACAAAGATGAAAAACCTTTAAATCATAAAAGATAGTAGATTTTATTTTCTACTTGACTTTTTAATGGATCGCTTGTTCCACCGCAGCTTAAACTTGATGTTTATTATATTTTATCGCTTTAACACTTTGTTGGAAGGCTATTGATAATTTATTCTCGCATTATCTTAGTCATAATATTTCTTCTTGGCTAGTTGAGCTCACCCTTTTCTTTCACTGCTTCTTCTGTGAAATGAGAAACATAGCCGGGACGCAGTCGAGGAACTGAGTAATGGTCCAGAGGATAGCATTAGTAGTCCTCTACTATTCGCGTGAAATAAAGGATAATAATTGTAATGAGGACTCCTTTTGAGTTTGATAATATCTAGTAGACAATATTTGTATTCAAACTCACGCTTTATGTCGATTGTACACTTTAGCTTATATTAGTAAGTTGTATTTAAATTCTCATGACTACGTATCCGACTACCCAAGATGGGTGATGTATACCTAATTTTGGGGCGCCACAATAATAAAGAATAGAACCAGTCCCACAGAAACACATGCATGTGATGTTCCAATGTAATAATAATAAAGATTTTAACCAGTCCCAGTAAAACACATGCATGTGATGTTCCAATAGAATAATAATAAAGATTTTAACCAGTCCTGTAAAACACATGCATGTGATGTTCCAATAGAATAATAATAAAGATTTTAACCAGTCCGTAAAACACATGCATAAGATGTTCCAATGTAATAATAGAAGAATGTCACCAAGTATAGGTAAACCACGATACAAAGTTATTCCAATGTAATAATAAGCAATGGAATAACAACAATTCTCTTCATGAATAAGAAAGAATAACACCCCTTACTTTTAGTAGAGATTGAATACCGCAGAGAGTGTAAGAACAAAATACTCTTCTTCTTTCTCTTATTCTCTCTATACTTTCTCTCTCTATAGCTCAATGAATTCGTGAAAAATAATGAAGCACTAGGCCTCTATTTATAGAAGATTTCTAGCTTAAGACCGCCATGTGAAAAGGCAAGTGGCTCGACAACCGTGATGTGAAAAGAAAAGTGGTTCGACACCGTAATGTGAAACGACAAGTGGTTCGATCACCAGAATGTGAAACGACAAGTGGTTCGACGCTCAGTAATGTGAAACGACAAGTGGTTCGACCCACGTAATGTGAAACGACAAGTGGTTCGACTCGTAATATGAAACGTAAGTGGTTCGACGTCTGCAAAAGGTAATTACTATCGACGAAGGTAATTACTATTCACAAAGGTAATTACTATCGACGAAGGTAATTACTATCGACGAAGAGACTCTTAGATGATGACATATACGGGCCCCCATAAAATAGTCAAACTTACCACAAACGCCTCATAATGTACTCTTTATATACATCAAGGATCAATAAATATTACCACAAATCATTTTATTTTTAATCAACACATATTTAATCTTTCAACAATTATTAATCATTTATAACTTGTCGCCTCAATTATTGATTTAATACTATAACATATTATATGATGATAATCGTGACAATAATCAATCAATAATATAAGAGATATGATGCAAAGAATTATCAGAAAGTAATAATCGAGCATAAATGGTTGACTTCTCACGTAAGATCAATAATCAATATCGTGCTACTACTATACAACTACGCCAGACATCGATTTTTACTACCGGGTAGTTCAATGCTTTAATCGTAACACCTCTGCGCCATATTTTATAGAAAGATAATTTTGTCGCTTTCTAACTACGATAATACTTCCGCTAGGGGTCCACTAATGATCGAGCCGTCAGCATTTAATATTTCCCGACAAAAAAGAATATTCCCCACCAAACGAATATTTTATAACAACTTGCTTACTTTGCAAAATTTATAAATATTACCCACAACTATAACATTATATCAAATTTATTCCATAATATTCAAAAATAATATTTATAGAAAAATTCATCTTTATTTATAAAAGTTGGGGTCTTACACCCAGACCAACAAGCAGTTAAATTATTTCACATTTTTCTTAATTTGTTTTTTGGGCATTCTTTTTCGAAAACTCTTGTACCCTAATTGTGCTATTTTAATTCTGTTTAGCGAATAGTTTGGGGTTTTGAGAATAATTTAAATTGGTTATGTAGGAAAAGCATAATTCTTGTTATAGCCCAACCGTGTTTGTCATAGTTTAGTTGAGTATGTTTAAAATTGTGTGCAAATATGTGATTTGATTGTTTTCGAGAGTAAAATCATTCATATTCTATTTTCATATTATAAGCACTTATTTGGAGGGTTTATGTGGAGATAATGTACTAAAAGTTACTTATTAAAATAATTAATAACAACCGTAGTTAAAAATTCTAAGGATTAGTTTTGTGGTCAGTAAGCACAAATTTGTGGGTGTGTATGTGAATTTCAGTATGTGTTCTTCACCCGTAACCACGTGTGTGGAATTTCTATGTGTCTTTCATACCACAACCATGTATTGGTTGTAAATATTTCTAAGATGCTTATATCTCTTATTTGGGATGTCATGTATGTTAGGTGTGTGTTGGTGAGAGAGCAAGAATTATTACATGTTCATATGTGGAAGAGGATGAGCAACATGTGAAAAGCAAAGAAGTTTGCTAGATAAATGTACAGTGTGTGTTCAAAAGCTTAATATTGCTTCCAAAATTTTTTTCCCATTTTTTTTAAAAAAAAGGAAATTTTAATGCTTGAGGTTGATTGAACTCGCTATTTCTTGGGTTATTTCATCTTTGTATTTTTATAGAAGCATATGTTAATTTATTCTACGCCCTGCTCCTCGATTGTTACTGGGTTCCTCCGCTTTCTTTCTTTGCACCGATAAAATTCACGTAAGATGGGCGAAGGTATATTCTCATATAACGCCCTTGATGTAAGTAATATGTAATTATTAGTTTATTTTATTTTTGTTTACAATCTCGTTGTCCTTTTTATACAGTGAACCTTTGGTCAAGTTTTAAATGTCGACAAAGGAGAGAAAACAAATGGTTGCCATTAAAATAGTTCGAGGTATTAAGAAATATGGTGAGACAACAATGATTGAAGTTGATATGTCAGAATAACTGGTAAAAAATGACAAAGGTGGCAAACCGATGAGAACCACTTTATCAATTTTGACTCTTGTTAATCGCCGATCCACTTGTTCGCCTTTTGTAAATTGTCATCGTTAAATTGGTTTATTCCTTGCAAAAGGTGCAAATAAGGAACTGGTTTGACTATCGTAACCATATCTAATGTCCCCAGTTTGAAAAAATATTATGGGGGTTTGAGATATTTAGAATTTAAATGGTTTTAACAGGTTTTTGAGAAGCTTGGACCAAGCTTATATGATTTTCTATGAAAAAACAATTATCGCTCTTTTTCCTATTGATCTTGTCCGCGAGATTGACAGACAATTGTTGGACTGTACGTAGCATGTGTGTAGTAAATACTTGTGTTAGTTTTCTATTTATCTTTGTTTTTTGTTCAAGTACTTTTACAAATTATACGATAGATCATAATCGATGTAGATATATGTTATTTTGTTAATTAAAAGTTTATCTCGAGCAAAGTTTCGCAATCGAGTAGGTTTCACCACCGATTTTACGAGTTTGCCATTTTTCTTGGATAATAATATTGTTTGCTTACACATTTGCAAATATGCATGATTTGTGCCTCATACACACCGATTTAAAGCCCGAGAATATACTTCTCAGATCTCCGTAGTATGTTAAATTTCCGTACTACAAGGTAAAATTTTAACAAAGTTAAAGTTCCAGAGTATGTTAAACTTCATACAAAGAACTCAGATTTTTCCAAGTTAAATATTTATTGTTTTTTGGTGTTATTTTGTTTTCGTGGTTCATCAAGATCCCCAAGGATGGTTTATATTGCAAGAGGATCCCCAAATCAAGTACCATTAAAGTTATTAATTTTGGTAAAGACAACATGTGATCGCTGTGATCGACTTCAGATTGTAATTTTTTTAGATTTGGATTTGCAGATGATCAGTTTTTTTCGAACTCCCACTTGGGTGATGTCAATATAAATACAAATGAATTCATAGGCTACAAGCAAGGCCTGAATGTTGTGGACAATGTTGTTGGACGAATATGACATTTCAAAGATTGAAAGTGCCTGTTTTGGACAATTATTGGGGACAAATGCTTCACATGTTGAAAGTGATATTTTAAATGTAATGAATTGATTGTAATGAAGCAAAGATATTACACTCTGTAAACTTCAGTGATGAATGATTTTTTGCCACAAAATTGAGCTGTTCTTTTCTTTGATGTTTTGTCCAGATTTCACAGGCTTTGATAAAGCTATGTTCGCAAATTTAAACAAACGAAGTGTTGAGCCAATAGTTTCTTGAAAACTTAAAGCCAACTGATCTCTTACGTTGCTCAAAAATTGAAAATTCAAATTTACAAATGATAAGAAAGATTTATTCCCTTCAAAGTGAAAATCCTTTTGAATGCTTAAAGGAGGATGAGAGTCCAAATTAGAAAAATTTCCCAACACTGAAGATATGAAATGACCAATTCATATATCTAAAAGATATTCATTACTCAAGTATTTCAATAACCAATATTTAACAACGATTGCTCACCTAAACCGGTAGATTCTCTCAATGGTCTCATCAACCAACTTCATATCAAACTCACATAAATGTGCAATCACACCATAAATTACAAGTCACGCAGCTTTTCATATAGAAATATAGAAACAAGGCCTTGTACACATTTTCATATAGAAACACCACTATAACTTTTAGAAAATTTTCTTAAATCAGATCACATAATACAATTACTTAATTAGAACTACTACTCGAAAGCAAAGCAAAGGTGGTGAGGTCTCGATCCTCCTGCTCCAAAATGAAGATTGGGCTAATTCTACCGCAAAGCGAAAAAGCTAGTATCCCGTCAAAAAATCGACCTTAAGAGATGCTACTAGCTCAAATTTTAGCTCCCCATTACTTAAATAGATAGATAATATCTCCTTATTTTCCAAATATTGTTATAATAAGCTTGTTTAATTAAAATACTACAACCATACTTACAAATTTATGTAGAGATTTTTGTGAATTTCTTCCCATTCCTAACCTCGCAACAAATTAAGAAAGAATTGAATTTATCAAGAGGTGAAAAGAAAAGGATTCAAACAAAGAAACAACTCATAAGATATGAAATTTATGGTGTTATTTCGTAAATAACACCATAACTTTAAGAAAATTTTCATATAGAAAACAAGGCCTCATACATGATAATAGCTATATTGTTTGGATTTACTTGACAAATGTAAATTTACTTCACCAAATTCAACCATAAAATGCATATTGTATTAAGATTATTATTCTCAAAACAAACAAAAGGACAAATACTAAATTTCTAAGTTTAATCTATCTACATCATCAATCAAAGACTGTAAAGTCTTACACCGAGATCTTAAAAGTAAAGTTAAAAAGAAATGGATTCGGATTTTAGACAATTTAAATTAGACCATCCATTTCATGAATCAGGTTTGCTTAGCAAGAGAATTTTTTTTAAATAATACTCATATAACAAATGTTATCTAAAATACAAGTTTTTGTTATATTATACAAAAATAGAACACATTTGTATAATCTGATACAAGGATCCATAATAGCAAGAATAAAGTTTTGAAACTATAATCTGATAACAAAGCTTAAAGAAAAAACCAAACAGATAGAAAAGGAGAGTGAAAATGGATATTCATTAACATAGTTAATTCAACAACTTTAAACCCATTCGGAAAACAGAGTTTCCCAAATCCCAGTAAATACTTATGAGAAATGGAGTCAAAATTCATACACTTTCTGACAAAGGAATTCACATCGCACAGTGGTATTAAAGCTAAATAACATTAACAACAGAGGAATTTGACTGCCAAATCAACTGAATAAATTTCAAATCGGAAAAGGAAAAGAAATCATCCGAGGTCAAGCACTTACTGAATCGAAGTGTGGAACAAGGAGATCGAAGTGAGGGCTTCCAATTCTAGGGCTTGAGGGGGATCAAACTGAGGGCGCTTTCGATTCTAGGGCTTGAGGGGATCGAACTGAGATTTCAAGGGCATCGATTTTCTGAATCCCAAGTCAAGATTCTAACGAGGCTTCAATTTTCCGGGTAGTAATCAATTTTTCGTGAAGGTTTGGAGTTCTCTCAATAAAACACCCAGATATATAGTAATGCTCGATCTTTAAGAGAGGTTTAAGCGTATATTTATTTTGTCGAATTCAAACTTTGATTAGAAAATTTTGATTCGGCCGAAACAACAAGTGAAAAGGGAGGATGAAGCTCTTGTGGAGAGAAGCCATGTGAGAGAGAAGCGTTGTTTTGGTTTTAAAACAAGTCAAATAAAACGACGCTGCTTTTCTAGTTATTGTGTAAAAAAAGTACACTGCACAAGATACCCATTTTCCCCATATATATATATATATATATATATATATATATATATATATATATATATATAGCTACTAAATAATCTCCTCCGCTCCAAATTAATCGCTCCATTTGACTTTTTAAAAAGTCAAATCGACCATTTTAAAACTAATCTTTTACTATTTTTTGTTAAAATATAGGTGAATAGATTATAACCAAAAGAAAGTATATACAATTTATTACTAATCCTAATTTTTATAATTTTAGAAATATATTTATATATGCTTAATTATTAATTCTAAAATAGTTAATTGACTTAAAAAAAACCAAACCCAGCAGCTTAATTTTATTTTATGAAGAAGAAGAGCTAGATTATACTAGTAGTACATGAAAGGGAATAAAAAGGGGTAATATATACTTACAAGGACATGTAATGGAAGTAAATGTAGTTTGGTGCAAGGAGGAATTAATCATGTGCCTAGCTAATTCTCCTCTTCTGTAAAAAGAGAAAAACTAAGTTGAAGACAAATCCTAAAGCATGCATGGTCTTTCCCCATCAAAGAGAAATGGAGATAAAAAAGAAATGTTCACTCAGTCATTCACTTGTCAAGGAGTACATATATCTTGATCTTATTAGTGATCTATCTATCTATCTATCTATCTATATATCTCTTTTGTGCTTTTGGTAGTAAATTTTCTTTTCTTCATTCAAACTTTTGACCACGTACGTACAATATTAAAGCCTCAGAACAGCAGAGTTTTGTCTCGGAAGAATAACAAAAATGCATAATTAATAATGGAGATGAAATTTATGGGTATATTTTTTTCTTTTCTTCTTCTTCTTCTTCTTCTTTTGAAATAGCTAAATTAAGAGAGGTACTGACATGAATACAAAATCATATGCTAGTAATCCGACTCACCTGCACGAGGGGGTCCTCCCTTATTGACACACAAAAACAAACACCATGAAAATGATAGATAGATAGATAGATAGATGTGTTACAGAACCTCACGTGGGCAGTGCATACCCCTTTTTTATCTTATAAATAAAGATAATAAATACTACTTATAACAAAAGAATTAAAACTATTATCTTCAATTAATTATCTATCTATCTATCTAGTTGAGCTCGAAAGTGGACTTGACCAAAAAGCTTAGCTTGGCTTACCATACCAGTGTCCTGTACAGTACAGTATAAGCAAGCATTAAGCAATATTAAGCAGTGAGATGATGAAGATCTCACGTGCAATCAAACAACTATCAATGTCAAAAGTAAGTGTGGGGACATCACATGAAGCTATCAGTATCAGCTATGCAATAAAATAAAATAAAAGTTGGTTGGTCCCGGAACACTTAATGACCACTTGGTCCACTTGACTCTTGAGGCAGACCCTTCTACTCCCAACCCCTCGACTCATAATAATATTAGGGGAATTGTTAAATTTACTATATTTTTTGTTATTTTTATAAAAAATGTATTGTTGTAGATGTATAGTGACGGTGAAAATCGTCGCTATAGGATCTATAGCGATACTTTTATTGTAAAAATAACATTTTCTGTTATGGATTTAACAATTCCCTAATATTAATTGTCAGCTCACATGGGACCCATTACTATTTCTATTCTACAATAATAAAAACCACAATTTTCATTTCAAATTAATTAAATTATTTTTGTTAATCGAGAGAAGTGTATAATAATAATAATATAAATTTTGTAGTTAAGTTAAACATGAAGCAAATAAATTATGTTAGTTTTCAATTAAATTGTAATTGTAACACATACATATAATATATGACATAGGAGAGAAGGACTCACCTACTCTGATTTATTTTATTTTATCTTATACATTTTCACAGAATATATAATATAATTGTCTACATATATATCATTTTTATTAAAAAATAAGATGTCTAAAGCACAAGTCGAGCCCAGGCTCGTGGCCCAATTTTTAGTCTTGGGCTTTCTAGTTTGTCAACGCTAAAGAAAGGCCGTTTAACACAGACTAACTATTACTACTCCATTTTAGTGGTCCTCCTTTGCTTTTTCTCAATTTTAACACACACTACTTCACTGCTTTCCACCGTCTTCCACCCATGGTATCAAAGCTTCTGAACCGAATCCGAACCCTATGTAGACCCAGTCACCGGCTCGGCCCTAACCTAAACTCTCCACCGAAATGCACCATTCTCACACCTTCACAAACCCTCCTTCATTCAAGGCCGTATTCGGATGCTCAAAATGTGAAATTGAGGGCTCCTGTTTCTTCCATCTCTTCTTTGAACGAAGCTGAACTCATTAAATTTTTCGCCATTGCTGAAACTTGGTAAGTTGTTTGCTTCTTTCATTCTCTTTACAAATATATTAATATGTATAATATAGCACGTGTTATGATTGGAAGCTGAAAAAAAATGCAGGAAAAGATATTGACATTGTTAGCTCTGCTGGATTGTTTGTTATTAGGAAACTTAGAAAAGCAATTAGCAATACAATATGTATTAAAACGTTACTGTGTTTGCTGGGATAAACAGAATTCTATTGTTAATTTTCTTGACATATATATGCTGGAGAATTTAATAATGAAATTAGGATTTGGATGGTGCAATTCTTGCTGTACAGCAGCTAAGCAACATAGCTTTCTATGTATACAAGGACACTTTAGAATATAAGTAGTCATCCTCATGAATTAGTACCTATTCTTGCAGGTACTTTTGATGATATCCTCCCCTTTAATATCACTCACATTTTTGTAAATGTTTTCGTTTGATAGAGTTTTTACTCAAAATTCTAGTTATCATCACTCCTTGTTGATTCATGTTTAATCGTATTGCTACGTAGTGAGATTGGAACATGTGTACAGGATGGTTTCTTTGTTAAAAGAAATCATATCATGAGTATGCTTAGTTATCTTCTTAATGCTGAAAACTTGCCAAAACTCAATCACGTATTCAAGTGGCTAGAATTAAAATTAATAAATAAAATAAGAGGATTTGAGAGTTTGAGCCAATAACCATGTCAGTTAATGCTATCAATGTGTCTCTTGTTTTCTATTTCTATGGAAGAGAAAGGCAAAATTCGAAAATCAGGATACTAAATATGTTTTAGCAAAATAAGCTGTAAATCTTAATCTTTATAGGTTGACGCCTTCTTTAATTCATGGTGATGTATTGTCATAACAGAGTTGCAGACTCTGGTGATTATAAAATTTTGGTAGTTCCTTGCATTTAAATAAAAGAAAAGAAAAAAAGGAAGAGAACTTTTTGGAGTTCCTCTACAAATGCATCACCAAGTTGTCGGAACTCCAAATTTAGATACACTTGGAGGATGTTGTATGTCTGCATATGCATACAGAATATGAACCTTGATATTGATGAGTGATGTGGTGCCATGTTGAAAATCTGATGAACTCCCCTTTTGACGTGATAATCAGGTGGGATGCTGATGGACCGTTTAAGCCATTGCATGTGATGAATCCTACTAGACTTGCTTTCATTCGGTCCACTCTTTGCCGTCATTTCAGGTAGATTGCATATTCTCTTTATTCCCATTTCCTTGTGAGTTCATGTTGTACTTGCTTCTAACAAGGCATGTAAACATCATGCAAGTGATATTTGGTAAATCTTTCAGGAAGGAAATAATAAGCAGGAAATTGAGAAGGATATCATATGCACACTTATTTTTTCCAACGGTTGTCAACGTTTTTTTTAATGAAAATAAAAGGAAGAAAAAAACCTATGCTAAACTGTGAGGCTTTGTTGTTATTTATATATGATACACGAAAGGAGAATTCTTAATAGGGTGAAGTATAAAGATGAAGGTGTGTCACATCTTAAGGTTGTGAGCTCTAGATGTTGAAGTTTTACATGTCATCTGAGGCCTCAAGGCCCATCTACTTGTGCCAAGTCTCTACTTATAACTTGGGATTATCACATGCCTTGTTTTTACCATTCATTTGGGATTTGGAATTTCCGATCACATAAAATCAGTACCCTTGTATGTCTATTATATCATGTGCAGCATACTGTGTAATAGCCTATTGTCAAACGTTGTCAATATACTATTATACTTCTGATTCCGCAAACCGTGTTGATATTATGAATATGAATATCCTATAGTTTCTAGCATACTTACACAGTTAACACTACTTTCATCGATAAGAATTACACAGATTGTTGTTTAAGATGCCATTCGAAGTGCAATTAAGTGTTGGAAATATAAATTAGGGAAGAATTTCACATTCAACTGATCAGTTTATCCATTTCTTAGCCTGTACTATTTTCAACTAATAAGGTTGCAAAGTGGTTATGGTATGGATGGGAAGAATTAGTGGTGTATGCCCTTAAGTGTGGATGGGGTAATAAATTCACTTATTCCTAAATGTTTCCGTGAGCAGCCAACAAAAAGAATTCAGTCTTTAGTACTCCTTTTGTCATAACTTAATTGACCTGTTTCACTTGTGTTCATAATTTAAGGAAGAGTATTACTTTGCAAGGCTTATATTTTTTTTTTTTTGCAAATGTTGTTCTTTTGACTTTTTGATCACTCGGGTAATATAGTCAAATTAATCATTAGTGCATTCATATGACGTATATGTTATATGATTATTTCAGTGTTTTTGCTACATGCTAGCGTAATCTGGCACAAATTTGATACTTGTTTATGTTTTTCAGTTCTTTTGTTTGATTACTATCCCTTCTTTTAGTAAGGAGCCAAATTCTGCAAGGCCTTTCGAAGGACTGAAATTTGTGGATGTTGGTTGTGGAGGAGGGATTCTATCTGAGGTATGTCAGTCTTCATATTTTAGGTTGTGCACCAATTTTCAGTTATTCTCATGCCGTCATTTTTCATGTTCTGTATATGGAATCTGATGGACATACCTTTATCATTACACTCTCTTAAGAGTGGGAGGCTGGGAGTAGTGTTTTAGATGTATCTGTATATGATAGCACAGTGCCTTACATTATTTTTGGTTGGTGCTCTGCAAATTGCAGCCCATTTTTTAAGAGGTATTAGCTGAGAATAATATATTCTTAAGGTTTATTTTAAAGTAATATAAGAACATACTACAAATAGTAAGTAATCATACTCTGTAGTTGCTACTGGTTACCTACCTCACTCTCCTCCCAAGAAAAAGACAAAAGAAAGTTGACAAAAGAATTTTGTGTTGCAGCATTCTATCGAAAGATCTTTGCAATAATAGTTTATATCTATTCTATATTATTAAGGGAGAGTAGGGTCTTACTTTATAATCTCAATTATATCCTCTTTTTTTAACTTAAATTTTTTAATTTGATGGTTATTAACGTAATTTAAGACTCTTTTGTTTGTAATTGTTGATTTGGTCTTTTGGATAAAAGTCGAACTTTAAAACTAAACTATCTATTATCTATCCACTTACCTATTTTTTTCTGCATTTATTCTTTTAACTTCCTTAATCTATATTATTGAGGGAGAGCAGAGTCTTTGGTCTCTCTTGGTATCATCACTTTATAATCTCAATTATATTATCTTTTTTTAACTTAAATTTTTTTAATTTCATGGTTATTAACGTAATTTAAGACTCTCTTTTGTAACTGTCAATTTGGTCTTTTGGATAAAACTCACTTACAACTTTTAAAATAAACTATCCATTATTTATCCACTTCCCTATTTTTCTCTCCATTTATTCTTTTAACTTCCGTAAGTAGTAAATTTCTTTCATATTTTGACTTTTACCTCGCATGATCCCACATTAATTTTAGTAGCTTATAAATAATTTTTTTTTTGCACACATTTGTTATGCAGCATGATGTGAAGATCAATTTTGCTGCTTTTAAGATGGGCTGACATGTGTTTGAACCAAGTTTTTGATATAAAAAAAAATGTGTCCAACTTTTTTGTTGTTTCCTTGTTCAGCCATTGGCTCGCATGGGAGCTACTGTAATGGGAGTTGATGCTGTGGAAAAGAATATCAAGATTGCACGCCTTCATGCGGTATGGTTACTAGATCAAGAACGAAGATGATTTTTTATTTTTATTTTACTATTATTTTATAAATTCGTTGTTCTTTGCTTTGTATATAAACAAATTTTCCCATCAGAACATACACCTTTGTCTCACTTCATGAGCAAAAAAAATCTCATGATGGTGACTAGGAATCTTTTTTTTTTTGAAATTATCTAGCTACTAAAGGGCCGTTTGAATGTATACCCTCTTGCTTGTACATTATTTACAAAAGCCCTGCGTGATATATGGCATCCATAAAATTATCCTTTTTTAAGAAAATCAGAAACTAATCTTGTTTATCTGTAACTAAAGGACTAGCTTCTCTTAAATTTGAGAGTTTTGGAATCAAAGTTGAACTATTTATTATATACCCCTGTTTTCCTAACAATTCCAGGTGCTACACATGACTTTTTTTTCTATATTTTTTCCCCTCTGTTTTGTTGTTTTTCTTTTTTACTAATAAAGTCATATTGGTGGTTGCTTATTGTTTGTTAATTATTTAATCATACCTACACTGCATATTGTCCCAAATTATCTATCACAGTTTTCAAGTGATAAGAGAGGCCAAGTCATTCATAGCATAAATACATTTTCATGCTGAATAATCACCGTATAGACTTTACTGTGCCTCTGATGCCATAATGTTCCAATGTTGTTTTTGCAAGTCAAATTTTAATGGTGACAAGTGTCTATTTTGTCAGTAGATTATTAATATTCTGCAGACTATTTTTTGGAATTTGGCCAGGATTTGGATCCAATGACTTCATCAATCGAATATCGTTGCACAACAGCTGGTACATACCATTAAAGTTTGCTTACTGTGAAGATTTTTGTGCGTTAATCTATTTACACCTTATAACATCTGTGGATTATACTTTGATAAAAAAGAAGGTGAGCGATAGAATACCAACTTACTTGGTGCTCAAGTCCTGAAACAACTAATTTAACTAGTGGAACCTTTGTCGTTTCACCATTTCTTTAATCAAAACTTATGTTTTAGGGATTAAACACCAATTAAGCTTGTCCTTGATCCCTCACCTCAGTTTTTGGCTTATACTTTTGTAGGGTTTATATATGTTGCGCCATCTAAATTAGCTGATCATGCCAACTGATTTACGTAAAATGAAAAACATAAAGTGAAAAATTTATCTTTCTCTGCGTAGGTATAACAAATGCAGATGTTTGGGTGCCCATTCTGAGAGTTAACTCCTGAAAATTTTCGATTGTTGGCCAAGCTAGTCTTCAGCCACTAAATGCTACTTTCTTTTTAATGTCTTTCCTATTGACAGTTGTCATTGATTTTTCTCGAGCTCTAGTTCAAAATATCTTAACTTATTAAAGAAAAGGAGCATAAAAGTTCAAATTCAAAGGTATTCTGCTCTAATTTATTTATTCACTGTCCTGTTGTGTAGAAACTTTGGAACGGTTGTTTGGTATAGGTGAATCTTGGGTCTGGCCCTTCTTCAATGGAGAGTTCATTTATTGCAGATTTCTGTGAAATTGGGAAGAAGAAGAGAAACATGTTACTTTAGAAGTATGGGACACATGCTATTGTTTGGTTAGTTTAAACATAGTTTAAAGCTCCAGGTTTTTTAAGATCATTACATGTGTGCTCCTCCACAGTTTCTTTGTGATCGTGGTTGCTGACTTTGTTGTCTATTTATTGGTTTGTTTTACCTTTTGCATCTATTTTCTTCATAGTGACGAGTAGGAAGTTATGGAACATTGTAGAGTAGCAGTTGATTGCTTCTCATTTTTGGCCTTATGAATTTGCATTTGAGCATGTCATCAAGAAGCTCATAGAATCCAGTTTTGTGAACAGAAAAACTGGTTGAGGAACAAAGGGAGTTCGATGCTGTGATTGCTTTAGAGGTAGTGTATCGTTATAGTGATTTAATTTTTGTGTGATTTCTTTATCCAACTCTTCTGGAAAATGTATTTGTTATTTCACACAGTTTTTCATTCCTTGTCATGCACTTTTTAATCATGAGCATGTCCATAATTGTTTGTATCTAATTAGGTCATTGAACACGTAGCAGATCCTGCTGAATTCTGCAAATCCCTGTCAGCATTAACCGTTTCTCATGGAGCCACTGTGATCTCAACAATCAATCGTTCCATGAGATCTTATGCAACTGCCATCATCGCAGCAGAATACATTCTCCATTGGGTAATATATTTTCTTTTACTCTTGCTTTTTTTATTGGATAAGTAATGGTCTATTATATACTCCATATACTTTTGATTTGCGGAGTATTTGTTATCAACACCCTCCGAAGCATCTTGGTACTTAGTTTTATTATTGCATTCTGAAACATTAGAGTCAATGAAGAATCTTGATATTCTTTTGTACATGCAATGCAACTAATGGTAATCTCTAAGTAATACAGTTTATTTACATTGATCGAAATATTCATCATAGTGGTTAACTTCTTAAGATCTATGCTCAAGTGATTCCCAGATCTCTGCGAGTGTTTTGTGGAGCATGTGTATGTGTGTACAATCATATAAATTAAATGAATCCAACAGTCGGCTAGTTTTTGTTTGTGATGCAGTTTGTTCATCATCAGATTATTCTTAACCAACCAGCCATCATGTAGTTAATTAAACAGAAGATGGTTCTCCTACCCCCCTAGCCCCAAAAACATAAGAGGGTTAATTGCTGGAGCAATTTCTTAATTTTGTTGAGTCAATGTATAGACTAGGACGATTTCGATAAACTTAAGTTGGATTATGTAAAGGGTCTAGTCTATACTTTTCATATTTGTTAGAATCCTTTTGCAACCTTCTGTTGTGATAAACTGATAATGTAAACTTATTGGCTACTTGAGAAAAATATTTACTTATTGGCAAATGGCAAGTGAGAGGAAAATGAAAGATGATGGTTGCAAAATTATGTGAACGTGTTATGAAATTGGAAAGTAATTATGTTATAAAAAGCTCTCCATAAAATATTATATGTCTGATATTCTTCTGGAGAATATTATGGTTATCATATTGGTACTTGCTTGATGCTAAGTTACTATTTTTATTTACCGAGATTATATACATATGAGAAGGGCTGATTCTTCAAATAGTCTCTTATCGTCTAGCATCCATTGAGATTTCTGGGTATTTGTTGCTCTTACTATTAAAATATTATACAGCTTCCAAAAGGTACACACGACTGGTCACGCTTTCTTACTCCTGAAGAAGTAGCAGTTATCCTACAGCGTGCTTCTGTATCTGTAAGTTCCTGTTAAATTATTGGATTTGGATAATCTTACTTATAATGTGCTCAGCTCCATGTTGGATTTAATAATGTATCATCTCTCTCTCTCTCGTTTTTCTTCATCTTAATTTGATTGGTTAAATTTTACAGATTCAAGAGATGGCTGGGTTTGTATACAACCCCTTGACGGGCCGATGGTCACTCTCAGATGATGTGGATGTAAATTTCATTGCATTTGGCACCAAAAATAGTGAATGAAGGAAGAGAGTTATTTGTTAAATTTTATGATTCTTGGGGTAATAATACATGGTGTCTTCTCTAGTTTTTTGTTTTTTTTTTTGAAATCCCTCTGTGACTCTGTGAGTGAGAATAGAAGAGGAAAATAAGAGAAAATACTAACGGACACAATGGTGGGTGTTATTGTTATTTTTCTAGGTGTGCATAGCCTAAAGTAATGATGCTTAGCCTGAATAGATGAAGTACAACGCTGGATTGCTATGCTATGCTATGCTATGCACTTGAAAAGGCAAGTGGAATGGAATATAAACAAGACTACTATACTATACTAGCATGTGTTTATAGTGAAACGGTTTTCAGAATTTGTTATTATTATTATTATCTGTCCCAAAACAATGCACACGTAAATGTAATTGAGACGTACACAATTTGCCTACCTACAATACTTGGACCACAACAATAAATCCAAAAAATGAAATAAAATGATATCTCAATATCAATTCTCCTTCTAAATTATAAACATGGGTAACTACTAATTTTTTATATTTTAATAAAGAAGAATATACAAAGAGCTACCAAAGTGTAGTGTGATTCTAGTTTTAGAGCTAAAAAAAGGTATTCTCTCGTTTAGAAAATAAAAAAAATATATATATTTAATGCTGTGAAAATGGTAAAGAAAGCAAAATTAATGAAATAATGTTTTCTTTCAAAAAAAATATCACCCGATAAATTTAATATGTTTACACTTTTGAATAAAAATAAAAAAATAATTATAGTTAATGAGAAATGCTTTAACTGAAGATTAAAAAAGTACCATGTATATATATATATAATATATAATGACATCATTTCTCAAAACCGGGAGGACAAAACTTGAGTATTTTCGCGGCAAGCAAACGAAATCTCTCCTTTCTTTCTGATACTCGTGTTTGTATACAAATTACAGCCATTTTTTTTCCTTCTCTGTAACGAAATAGGGCTTCTGATCTTTACGTGGAGGGAAGAGATTGAGAGAGAAAATGGAAAGTTCAGACATGTCGTCGATGGTGGCTAGAGGACGTTTGGCTGTGATCTCAGCTCACCTCTCTGCTTCCATTGAAAAATCCTCTGATTTAATTCTCGAATCGTCGACGGTTTCCGCAGCTCAGTCGTCGGTCCAACCGCCGCCGAACCGCAAGGGCTCTTTGACGATCGTTGATGATAGAACCAGTAAGAAGTACCAAGTTCAGGTCTCAGACGAAGGTACGATCAAAGCTACCGACTTGAAGAAGGTAAAAATATCAATTGGATTTGATTTGTCGTGATTAATATTTTGTTTGTTGTAATTGTGGAGTGTTGGTCCGACAACGGTTTTGGATATTTTGATCTCTGATTTCTTGTGTTTTGAGGTGTGTCTGTGGTTTATTTTTTACTTGTTCATCAGTATATTCTTATTCTTTTTCATAGCATATACTCTGTTAGTTGCCGATGAACAAAAACTGGAAATAAGAAGGATTTGAAATACCTGATTTGGAATATGTTGACCTTGAAAGAAGAGATAGAATATATTAGGGGAAAAAAAAGGAAGCTTCATGAGTAGAGGAAAAGAATCTCTACGTAGTTGTGCTTTAATTTACGTGATGACCTTTTCACTTTCTTTTGATGCATTTGTTACTTTCCACAGTTACCAAAAGGGGATATATGTTCTTTTAAAATTGAAGCATGCAATTAGACTATTGGAAGTAGTTAAATCTTGCACAAGTGGAACCCAGAAAGAAGAGGAACGGAAAACATTTCACCTCCATATTAAATTGTTATATAGTGAGACATATGATGATACTTGGTGTGAACAACTTGATAGAGTGCAAATGACCTTAATTTCTCATATCTTGACATTAAATTTCAATGGAATTTTATCCTTGCTGGTTTAATAATTAGATTTTATTATGGAGAGCGGTTTTCTTATTGATATTTGATATTATTGAATCCTGCTAATAATTGCACACATACAGATAACAACAGGAAAGAATGACAAGGGACTCAAACTTTATGATCCTGGCTACCTTAATACAGCTCCTGTTCGATCGTCAATATGCTACATTGATGGTGATGAGGGGATCCTTCGATACAGAGGTTACCCAATTGAGGAGTTGGCCGAGGGTAGTACCTTCCTGGAAGTGGCATATCTTTTAAGTAAGTTACCCTACCCAAGATCTTATCTGTGGTTAAATAATTCAGAAGCATGGGAGAGTTGAGATTTATTTAGTATGTATTACTGATAGAGATTTTCAAGCAATCATATTACAGTAGCTGGTTCTTTTATGAAAAAGTATTTAGTAGTCCATCAAAGATTAATTACATTTCTAGAGCTTGGTTTGGGTCGCACGCTAAGGACCATGCCATTTGTGGATTGTGTCAGTGTTTCTATTGTAACAGACCATACCATTTGTTAAAGACCAACATAGACAATGGACTTGGTTACTATGCAGATTTTCTAACTGTATGCTCTTAGTTTTGCTTATTTATCTTTGAGGGAAATTGCTAGTTTGAACATTTTTAATCATAATATTATGTGAAAGTTCTAAAACGGGGTTGTACAATTTTATTTTCCAGTCTCCATTATTGATTCTTACCCGTTTGATAGGTTCCAAACATGAAGATAAAAGTAAAACCGGGTTGTAGTCACTAGTCACCATCTACTAGCTTACATAAAGATAAAAGTAAATATTACTTACCATTTTGTACTGTCCTAGTTTAACTAAGAACCGGAAAAGATTAATGCGGTTAATGATTGAGGAGAAAGATGCAATATAAAAATCAAACCAAGTGGATTTTAATAGTTAACGACGGATTGACCAAATGCTTCTCTACGGTAGCATAGCATTGCCATGTGCTTTTACTCTTGGAGGGGGTGAAAAAGGTAGCATGCTGTTTTCTTGATATGAATACGCGTACCCACACACGTGTATGTATATGTATGTATGTCCGCACGTCTATATAGCTTACTTATGTGTTTATGTTTACATATTGGCTGGTACTTTTTCTTAACAACTTGTTCAATTCTGTATTATTTCGAATGAGATAATTACTCATTAGTCATTACGTTTTATATTTGGAGGGTTAATTTGTATCTGATTCTTTCACGCGTCTGCATCTTCTAATAATTACACTACATTTGCAGTGTATGGAAATTTACCAAATGGAAGTCAGTTAGCTGATTGGGAATTTGCTGTTTCACAACATTCAGCTGTTCCACAGGGAATCTTGGTGTGGTTTTCTTTCTATTTTTGAATTAATAATCCTTCACTGCATAAAGTGGTACTCAATGTTTCAAAATTTAAGGTTTAGGGACTGCCTAACTATAATATTTCATTATAACATAACGGGGACTGATGAAGAGACTGTGCTCCTATGGATACCCAGCAGTTCAGGATATTAAATGCACAGTTTGATCGCCAACTGTTATTATATGATCAAAAAAGTATTAATATCGATATACGTAACACAACTACAGTTAATCTTTTCTATTGTATATACTCAAGTTGCAGGAATCTCATAAACCTGGATCGTGATGTTTAGATTATTATACTAGTTGTTAATTTACTGGGTAAATGAAAAACTCTTCTGTCACCCTGAAATAAGATACATTAACAGGGTAAATCATGAACGGATTCTATGTATGACTTGATAAGAATGTTATCTTTCACGAAGAGTTTTTGATAATCTATTATATGCGTCACACTTAGGATCATGGAATTCAATTTAAATGCGATTGATGCTAGACCCATTTTGAGGAAGTGTGGGTGTTTGCTTCCTCTGTGAAGACCATGCTTTATCATAAATTTTTTGTCCTGCTTTAGAAAAGATGAATAGATGATTATGTTCTTTTGAGACTTGGAATCTTTGCGATCCTTTCACACATATGGACAGAGAGGTTTGTCAGAAATTTTGATGATCAAATTCTTCTCGTCAAGACTCTTGAGAGATGAGGTAGCAGTTTATACTAAACTTTCTGCCTCTGCTGTGCTTTCCTTTGGGTTTACATCTCTGACCTTTTAAGGGAGTAGAAAACTAATTCTATTATTTTCTCTCTTTCTTATATTCTTTTGATGGTTGGTGGATCCTTGTTCTCCTATTTTGTAATCTCTTCTCTTGCTATTAATGAAATTCCTGTTTGTCAAATAAAAAGAAAAAAAAAATACTCCCAAGTTCTTAACCCAAAAAGATGCTCAGGAAATTTAATTATCTAACATAAGAGAGCCTTAAAAATCGCAGGATGATCAATTTGCTTATAAAATAAAACTGTTTTTTTTTAATTTTATTGTTGGTGTATTTATTCTTCTTTCGACATGAAGATGAGTAGTGTGTCTTCTCTAATTCTGAAAGCTGGAACTCGGTATTGCAGGATATCATACAAGCAATGCCTCATGATGCTCATCCAATGGGTGTTCTTGTCAACGCAATGAGTACTCTTTCTATTTTTCATCCCGATGCAAATCCTGCTCTTAAAGTGAGAATTGCTTACCCAAAATCTTGTTGTCTTTAGTTATGAACAGTGATGGATATGTTTTTGTGTTATTTATTTATTTTTTAATTTTTCTAAAATAAGAACAAGTGATTGAATATTGCACGTGTTATAATATGTAATTTTAAACATTTTTACCAGCATCCATATTTCCAGAATGAAAAACTATTCTATTTAGAAAGTGGCTTAGCTTTGATGTTTGTTCACTCTTCAAAGGGATCTTATCTTCTTGTCATCTTGCCAAACTTTTAAAAAGGGTTGATATAATTTGAGCTTTGATAATTTATTCAGCTGTGTTATGTGAAGATTTTGGTTATTAATATTTTGTTACTGATGCCACAAGTATCTACATGTTTCAAAATAGTATATCCTCTTTGATACAGGGCCAGGATTTATACAAGTCTAAACAAGTGAGAGATAAGCAAATAGTGCGCATACTCGGGAAGGTCTGGTTATCTTCTGTCTTTATCAGTCTTTTTTCTTCATTTGTATGCTGAAACAAATTAAAATGAATACAACTCATGTTAGTGCTGCATGTATTTACTATTTGGTTATATATTCAGGCACCAACCATTGCAGCTGCAGCTTATTTGAGGATGGCAGGAAGGCCTCCTGTTCTCCCCTCCAGCAATCTGTCTTATTCAGAGAACTTCTTATACATGCTAGATTCATTGTATGTTTTGTTACTTGACCATCTTATGACTAATTTCGTTTAACAGAAATTCATGACATACTATCTTCACCGAGTTGCCTAGATTAACATTTTTTTGTCATCTTTTCTGCACAAAAACGTAAATAAAAGCACGAAATTATATTTACTTTCGCAAGGAAAATGTGTGCAAAGATTCATTAGGTTTGTCCTGTACACCTGTTTTTTTCAGTAAGTCGAATTTCGTGCTACTCAACAACCATGGACTAAACTAGGATTTAACCCTCTATAATCTAATTGTGATTCTAATTCACATAATTGCAGAGGTAATAGGTCTTATACACCCAATCCTCGACTGGCTCGTGTGCTAGACATTCTCTTTATATTACATGCAGAACATGAGATGAATTGCTCAACTGCAGCTGCCAGGCATCTTGCTTCAAGGTATGCATCCTTAATGTTGAATATAAACAAGATGCATCCCAAAAATCTTGCATTACATATCTGATTCTATATATTTTAGTGGTGTTGATGTATACACTGCTCTTGCTGGCGCTGTTGGTGCACTGTATGGTCCACTTCATGGTGGAGCTAATGAGGTATGTAATATTGTCTTGTGTTTGAATTAAACATATCAATGGGCCTACGACCATCATTGACAACATTACTGAACTTGCTAGTTCAGAAATGTAGCTATTTGTGTTCCAAATATCCCTTTATGGCGCAACGTGTATGTTATACCGAGTCTCGTTACTGTAGATTCTTTTTTTATTTTGATATTGTAGGCTGTGCTTAAGATGCTAAATGAAATCGGGACTATTGACAAAATCCCAAAGTTCATTGAGGATGTGAAAAACAGGTGAACATTCCCTATATATCTATTCTGACAGTCCAAAGACCTTGTGCATGCATCAAATATGTAATTTCTTCTGATTATGATTCTTGGCTTGCACAAACTTATTCCTACAGGAAGCGGAAAATGTCTGGGTTTGGCCATCGTGTGTACAAAAATTATGATCCCAGAGCGAAGGTTATAAAGAATTTGGCGGAGGAGGTATTTTCTATTGTTGGCCAGGATCCTCTCATTGAGGTGGGTTTCACTATTTTAGTCGCAAATTTGTTCTTGCATATGAAATTTAGTGCTTGCAGTTTTGTTTTTTGTTTTCTCTCATGGGGTGTTGGTGGCCCTACAGAATTGCTACTAAAATGCAGTGTAGGCATCTGGATGAAGTCATTGTATCTGCTTTAATATAGATCAAATGTTAAGTCACGTGAATTCTCATGGAGTCTATGTATGTTCATGTGCCCTTTTAATTTGAATTCTCTCGGTGCCGTAGAGTCCCATTTGGGAATTCCATTTTGAAGAATAGAGCATTTAATATAATCACATCATACTTAATAAGTTGAAAGGTTTAAGTTTTCAATGCCATCCTCCAACTTTATGATTTAATTCTCCTATATCTTTCTATAGAAAGAGAATGGCATAATAGGGAATTTAAAAAACTTAAAGTTAACTTCTCAAAAATAGATGCTTTATTTGTGGAGACCAAAAATGTAATGGAGAAACTTATATTGAGACAGATGAAGGTCGTGATCCTTTGCAAGCTCAAATAAGTAAAGCCTTGTCCCAGTTAGTTTGGGGATAATTTGGGTTACAATGTTTATTGTTTTGCCATTCCGCTCTATGTAGGGCCATTCTCTTTGTTTACAAAATTTTTATTTTCCACAAGTTGGAAAAGAGAATGGACTTTATGTATTAAAACATAAATAATAATCTGAGAGAGACATTTTTCAGTCCTACTTAACATACCTTCTGATAACGTTGTTCCTTATTAATTTCTAAAAGTACTTAATTTACAGAAACCTGCAAATGGAGGTGGAACGTGGAGATAAACCAAAAGGCATAGCAGCCCCTAAAAGCCAATAAACAAGTCTTTTCCGGGGGTGGTGTTTGTGTTTAATAATGTGTTTCTACATAATTTCTGTAGCATGTGGATATACTTGCTTCGGTTCTGAGCTATTGACTGCTGTATTATGTTCTCTTAGTTCCGTGTCTATAACATATTATTCTGTTCTATTTCTAGTGTCTTCTTCATTCAATAACAATTATGAAATCTGAAACATACACAGTTTCTTGTCTATAACATGTGATTATTCTGTTCTATTTCTAGTGTCTTCATACAATAATCATTATGAAATCTGAAATATACACAAGGCAATGAAATATATAAGTGGGGAATTGATATTTTCACAAGGGAATTTGATAGTTTCCCCTCACATGAATAGTAAATGAGACACATTTGGGCAAGACCTTGTGAAAATATCAAAAATCTCGTGGAAATAACAGTTATCTGTAACTGTTTGCGCATTTGTTTTTGTTCTTTTATTTCTTCCTTTTGTTACATTGTTGTTTTCTTAATTCAAAACATAATCATTCTATCAATTTTTTTTTTAATCTACTGTGTCATATAAACTGACCTGCGCCATTATCAGGTAGCTATTGCTTTGGAGAAAGCTGCACTATCAGATGAGTATTTTGTCAAGAGGAAGTTGTATCCAAATGTTGATTTCTACTCTGGCTTAATTTATAGGTATTCACAAGGTGTCATCAAGTGTCATTATATTAATTCATGAATTGTTGATTAATTTCTAAAATATTATGACCAGGGCAATGGGTTTCCCAACAGAATTCTTTCCTGTTTTATTTGCGATTCCTCGAATGGCTGGCTACTTATCGCATTGGCGAGAATCCCTGGATGATCCTGATACAAAGATAATGAGACCAGCTCAGGTTAGTTCTCTACTTCCAACTCCAACTCCAACTCCAACCTTTCTTTTTGTTTTTTGTTTGTATTTATCTTAATATTATTATTCAGGTCTACACTGGTGTATGGATGCGTCCCTACGTGCCACTTCGTGGACGGATAATATCGAAGGAGGCAGATAAGCTAGGTCAGGTGTCGGTATCTAATGCTACCAAGCGGCGTCTAGCTGGATCTGGAGCCTAGTCTTAATCATGGTCCAATGTAAAGTTTACGGCGGCCTATTTGGGAGCTAATCATAGTCCAACGTGTAAGTTTACATTGGCCAAAGTCTTAACCCTTCCAGTGAAAATAATCCTATAGATATTGCAGTTTAAATAAGGGCATAAATAAGAGCAGCACCACCAGAAGAGATGGCCACATTTATTCTTCTTAGAGGTGTAGTTAATTGTTAGCAAGTTGATAACTATTTTCAATTTTGAATATCGACAGTCAACAGATATATCAAAAATGGATGATTATGTGAGCATGATCAAAAGGAGTTGCATTTTGTTCTTGATATATATATATATATATATATATATATATATATAGTAACTATCCTGTGTTGGCTTTAATTATGCTGAAGATCCAAGTGCTTTTTTATTGCCTCTACCACAATCACAATGACCAAGTTGGAACCTGATTATTATTATTATAATGAGACATATTCCGGCATGTATATATTACTCCACTTTATTTTCTTTGACAAATATATATTACTCCCTTAACCCCTGATATATGCCCTCTATTACTTTTAGTCAAATTAATTAGTTTTAAAAATAATAATCGAGCATATTTAAAATTTTAAAAATCACAAACTTCGAAATTAGTACTAAATTATAGTACGTATTACGGTTACAGTTGCCTGAAAGAGAGGAAATTTATTTTCTGTTTTTTTCCCCTTTTTCTATCAAACAAAATTTGAACAGTTTATTGAAATGTACAATAACTTGAATAGAAAAGAGGGAGAGAGGGAACATTTGATTATACTGTAAACGAGTCTTTTTATCCAGGAGAGGAGAGGAAGCCTTTAAAGGGCTCAAAGGATGATATAACAGATTCTGATAGAATACAACACAACTAAAATACAAGTACATCGCCTCTCCAAGCAAGACCGCAGATGAGCTCCACACTGCAAACAATTAATTGATGCTTGTCAAAATGCATGGCGTATCGTGAAGTGCTACTAAGGATGTTATATTAAAGTAATAGCTGCATTTGCTAGATTATACAAGGCATCATGCATCTCAACCTGTTGCCCATTTGTAATGATACTACATTTTTTTAGAAGAAATGAAGAATCATTATATCATCAAAAAAAAATTCAAGGCAAAGGATGATGATATTTACACTTTTTAACTATGGAAAATTTGTATGAACATGTCAAAAAAATTAAATCCAACAATCTTCCCAATATAGGGATTATACATCAATTAAAATATGGAATTATGAGCTTTTGAGACTCGAGAACATATCATTATACATTGCATACTGCAAAATATTTGTAAACATTGACTGGGGAATTTAGCATCTCCTCTGCAATGGTTTGATATCTTGGGAAGTTGAAGCAGAAAATCCACTGGGCTTCTTTATAGACAAAGGACTGCAAGACAAGTAAGACATAATAAGAGTTGTTAACTATATTCAGGTTCTAGCTTTCTAGGAATCTTACACTAACGATTAAGAGAGACTAATACCTGTTATTCCTTTGCACCGCATTTCTCTTCATAGCTGTCAAATTTTTTACCTCTTGGCTATTGATTGGTACCAATAAAGTAAAATAAAATAAGTAAAAGAAGTGGGCCCAAGAAATATTCAACTTCATATGTTACCATGTTCTTTCATATCAAAATTTTTCTGTGCGTGTTATATGTTCTTTCAGACTTACCTGGTGACGTGTCTTTCACAAATAAATGCACATATATAATACATGAAAAGTTTAATTTTCAAGTCTAGGCATACATACAAGTTACTCTGTCAAAGCATCAATCTATACTCTATTTTAGGACATAGATCTAATTGGGTCACTCGTTGAATGTGGAAGCACGATGAGGATCCAAAGAAACCATAATTTAATGATGTCAACAATGTCATATTTCACAAGCCCGAGAAATCATCAGTACTTTCTTTCAAGGAAATTTTACCTCTTGAGAAAATCTACTTTGGACTTCTTCATCAAGCTGCTCTTCGAGTTACCAATACTGCTACCAGGTCCCCAACCTACACAAAAAAATAATTTTTAAAAATTTAAAAATAACCAATGTGTGCATCAGTGGCAGCATATCATTCTATGCAAGGTGCTATGTGTTTTGCTCAAACTTGATAATGGATCATCACTACATCAAACCTCACAGAGGTACAAGGATGTGAAAGGGATACCTCCACAAAAATTTCTCTTATTGCTTGAAGGCGGCACTTTTGTACATAACTGAACTTGCCGGCTCTGTTTCCCTAAATATATAAACATTTGGATAACTTACAGAATACAAAAGAAAGAATATGAATAATGCATCTTTTCTGGATCTAAAACATTTCTACCAAAAGTTAAAGAAAAAGAAAATAAAAAAAGAAGCATTTATTCCAAGTTGTATGTTTGAACCTTCTCATAATAATAGTTTATAGAAATAAGAGTGGGTCAAAAAATGTTTGAACCTTCTTGAAATTGTTTAAGTATAGTATTTAAATATTTTAAAAGCCTAACAAGTAATACAACCTTGGTACTAAAACTAGTGGAAAAGTCTAATGAATAAATTAAATGCTCTATTATTCTACAAATGATGACTTACAGATTCCATATGAAAGTATGCAAGGACATTAATTATGTTACCAATGTTACCTAAAGATTAAATAACTTTGGAGAAGAACATGAAATATGCAAATTGCAGCATCTACTAGAAACACACTCGAACATAAAAATTGTGAAGGCTATGTTTTCAAAACCAAAATATTTGTCTATAGAAAACTTACGGGCATCTTCTTTTTTATATAGTTGTTTAATTCGATCAAATGACTTCTGTTGAGCCTTTTCCATATCCTTTAATTTTGCCTGCAAAAAAATCGGTCTAGTTGTGATGATGCAACTACTTCAAATAAAAATCCACAAAATTACAAGTGGATAGAAGTATTTACAAAGTACATTAAACTGCAAATCAGCCAACTTCATGAATAAGTAAATAACAATTTTTATGACCCGTCTTTCATTCTTTCTTTTGTTTTCTTCCTTTCTTATGTATTACTGTATTAGTGGAGAAAGTACACATGCAAAGCTAATATTAGATCATAAGAATAGAAAGCAGATTACCTCATACAACTGTTTCCACTCAAATGAGACACTCTTACATTTCATCCTCTCAACCACAAGATTGGCGCTCTTAGCACCAAATTCTGTCTCATAAAATTTCTTCCACAGCTTATCAGTCACTGGGCTAAGGTCTCTTCCCTGCAAGATTGAAAATATTCAATAAACCAAACCAAGACATGTTGCTCAGAAAACTGAACACAAGACTTGACGTTCTTACTTCAGTAGAATCCTCGACTAGCTTCAACTGTTCAAGTGTACAGTGCGGCAAAATGCGGTCTAGAAGATGTAGGTCCGTGTCCCCAACATCTCCAAGATACCTAAGATTATCTATAGCTGTCTGAACACATAGATCAACCAAAGATGGAGTTTTCATCATCTGTTTTATACCGCTTTCAAACATGCCCATGCCTTCTGATTTCATCTCTTCAGATAACACCCCTATCAGGACAAGTGTACATATCAGCTTTCTCGAACACTCCAAGAACTAGTATTTACGAAAAGAGACAGTTTAGTATATCTAATATTTATGGAAACAGACAGTTTGGTGTATTTTGGGGATTATGTTTCCAGTCTCTAAAATTCCTACTTTCATTTATTTTTGCAATGTTATTACACAGACAGGTATATATAGGCATGTAATTTCCCTGACAAATTATAATTGACAATTATTTCTTTCTTTTTTCCATTTCCTATTCATTTACTGTTTGAGCTTACCATAATTTTTCAAATAAGATAGCAGAATAGGCTCAAAATAAAGCACGAGTAATTAGATTGAACTTGTGAAATGTGAAATCTTTTTCACTTCTTGATAGTATTTTAAATCAAAACTCTGTTTGTATAGAAGGAAAAAAAAGAAAATAAGGATATTAAGACATTGTAAAGTTTACTACCTAGAATCTAAATAAAAACAAGAAAACAAAACTATAATCCGTCATAGTTGCAGCATAATAACTTCTTTATATATCATCTAAATTTACACAAAGTCAATCTGCAAAAGTTACAAAATTCGATATATATTGTTTCTTTGGCATCAATTTATGAAACTTCACCAAGAATAATTTGCAAGACTTATTTTGTGTTTCTTTATATCCTGTTCCTAAACATTCACAGTAAACAATAATGAGAAAACAAATATTCATTCAAGAGAAAAATTACGAATTTTAAATATGTTAAAGAAAAATAATCAGGATAATGGAACAAAGAAGCCAAACTATAATTCTTGTATTTAGACCTCATAAAAAGTTTTTTTAAAAAAGATTTCAGTGAGATCAGCTAATTATTCCAAAGAAAGGGGCAAATTAAAAACATCAATATAATCCGTTTGCCTTGAATCAATACAGATCAATCTAATTATTCATCAATTCTTTGGATTTAAGTAAAACTATAGAAAAAGAACATATGAATATGTAATACCTCACGCACGGGAACGCGATTAAAATCTGAAATCGAGGTAGCCTGCTGAAGATGAGACGCCTAACGGACTTCGATGATCACATATATCTAAATTAAAAAAAAAAAAGAATTGCAATTAAAAAATATAAAAATTATGCTAAAGCGCACTGGGGATCGAAAGATGTACTGTAAACAATATTCATGCATTTCGCTAAGATACTCCACGGAGGTATCCTCCTTGGCCTGCGTAAAGGGCCCGATCCCGATGGGTGGGCTGACACTTGGATGGGCGGAGATCGGGTCGGGTAGCTCCGAAATAATAAATCTACTAGTAGTACTGTAGTATTTAGGAGCGGAGCAATGGTGGTAATATAGAAGAAACTTAATTGTAGTATTAGGTTTAACTAAATTATTATGCCACTTTTAACTTATTAAAACTAATTCAAATCATATAAATTTTACTGTAATACAATCCTAATACAAATACAATCTTTAATATACAACAAGAATGTGCTTATGTAATGAGTTTTAATACAAATATTGTCTTCTAGATAATATCCACTCTCGTAATAAGTCCTCATTACATTTATTATCACACTATTTAATGTAATAATGAGGACTACTAATACTATCATCCGACCATCACCCGCTCCCCGACTAGTCCCCACCACGCTCTCATTTCCTCAAGAGAATAAAGAAAAGAAAGGGTGAGCTCAACTAGCCCAAGAAGAAATATTATGACTAAGATAATGCGTAATAAATTATCATTAGTCTTCAACAATGTTAAACCGATAAAATACAATAGACATCAAGTTTAATCACAATGAAACAAGCAATCCATTAAAAGAGTCAAGTAGAGAATAAAATCTACTATCTTTTATGATTTAAAAGGTTTTTCATCACTTTTATCACTGGACTCAAATTTTAATAAATAATCCACATCATCCCCGCTACTACTACCAAGGATATTCATTAGTATCACAACCACAAATTATCCACGCACTACGCGCCAAGGATATTCGTAGTATTCATCAATGGTCATGATCATGCCAACAACCGTCCATCAATGCACTACGCCAAACGAGGACTTTTACCACATCATTTGTAACATTACTACCATGATTACACCGAATAATCCTCGGTCATAATCATACCAAGTCCATCTATGCACCACAAAACACAATTTGACTTTCAAAAAAATATAAAATATGAGGATGATGACAATGATATAAGAATTCAATAAAACAAGTTCAAGAATTAATTTATTCAGAACTAATAACGCCCAAATTGTCAACACGATACTTTTTGAGAGTAAAATTCAAGAATGCTCGTAAGAATATTTCCATGAAAAGATATCGATGGAGCAAGCGCAAATATCAAGATATATTCCACTAATTTCATGGAGTATAAAGTCAAAACTTTAACCAACCGAGTATAATAAAGAATGAAATAACAAAAGAAATCACCACGCATGCGGATTGATATGATGTTATTCCAATGTATTATTCCAATGTAATAATAAATAACGGAATCGAAGTGTCAAATGTAAATAAAGACCGGAATGATATATTCCAATGTAATAATAAAAATGGAATAACAATGTAAATCACCATGAACATGCATAATAGAAATGTATGTACAAAGTTATTCCAATGTAATAATAAAGATTTAACCAGTCCCACCAGAAACGCATGTATGTGATATTCCAAATGTAATAATAAAGAATGGAATAATAATGTAAAATCCACCAGATGAAATATGCATAGATAAAGTTATTCCAAATGTAATAATAAAGAATGGAATAATGTAAGAATTTCACCAAGTATAGGTAGTTCTCATGATACAAAAGTTATTCCAATGTAATAATAAAGAATGGAATAATGTAAGTTCTCTTCATGAATATAAAAAAAATAATACCTTTTCACTATAAAAAAAAAAATACTTGATATCTTATAGTGAGTAAAGTAAGTCGACTTTCTTTTTTTTTTCTTCTATAGTTTCTCTTTTCTCTCTGAGTTTCAAAGAATTCAAAAGAAATAATGAAGGAATGAGCTTCTATTTATAGAAGAATGGATTAATAGAGAATTCAATCCATTAACTATCTGATTGATTTACTTTAAATCTGACTATTCAGTATTGGTTTTAAATAAAATATAATATATTATATTTATAATCTAATAAAACTAATAACTTTATAAAAGTATAAAAATCTTTATTTTATAAAAAATTTACTACTGCAAAAACACTATATATAATAAAATATAATATATTCTATTATATATATATAATAAAAAATAACTTTATATAAAAGTATTCTCACTTTATATAAAAATTTTTACTATTAGCCTAATAAAACGAAATAACTTTATAAAAAGTATTCTGCTTTTATATAAAAAGTTTTTCTGCTTTTATTACATTAATAATACTAATAAAACAAAACTTCATCATCATTATTATTATTCACACTATTAATCGACTGTGTCGCTCCTGTGAAAGAAAGAGGGGGCTTTCCAATAAGGATTTCTCCCTATCATGCAATTAGTGACCAAACCTCTCTCGCGTAACTTCTGACATCGTTAATAATGCAAATAATAATATTAATAACTTTGCAATATCTCAATTATCGATTTAATAATATATAATATATAATAATCAATAATAACGATAATACTAAATAATCAATAAATAATCGAATAACTTCAAGTGACTTCTCACGTAAGCATCAATAATCAATATCAATAATCACTACTGCTACTACGCAACCACGCCAGATTCTCGTATTTTTAACACCGAGTGTTTCAACAAGCTTAACTGTGAAAAACTTCCGCCGTTATTTTTATAAAAATATTTTTGTCGCTTTCAATCCGACAATAATTCTATCAGGGGTCCACTAATGATTGTGTCATCGCATTTAATATTCCCTCGTTAAAACGAATATTCCCCACCAATCGAATATTATATAACAACTTGCATATTTTGCAAAATTTATAAATATTACCCACAACTATAACATTATATCAAATTTATTCCATAATATTCAAAAATGATATTTATAGAAAATTCATTTTATTCATAAAAGTCAGGGTCTTACAATCTCCCTTCTTATGAAATTTCGCCCTCAAAATTAGGGTACGACTGGTATGTCAAGAGGTAAGGATACCTTGATTTCATTTCAGATTCTAACTCCTGTGTCATTTCCTCAACATCGTGGTTCCTCCATAAAACTTTGACTTTGAGGTATAACCTCGAGCGTAGAATATGTTCCTTCTTATCCAAGATTTGAACAGAACCTCTTCATACGTTAAATCTTCCGCTATTTCGTCCGGGCTCTAACTCAATAATGTGGTTCGGTCTTTCACATATTTACGTAATATGGATATATGAAAAACGCATGAACACGAGACATACTTCACAGAAAAGTTTAGTCTATAAAGCTACAATTCCCTACTCGATCGAGGATTAAAATGGGCCAATGAATCGAGGATCGAGCTTTCTCTCTTTTCCAAATCTCGTAACTCCTTTCCATGGAGCAACACGTAATAACACACGATCTCCAATATCGAATTCCACGCCCTTTCGATGAAGATCAAAGATAACTCTTTTGTTTGGCTTTGTGAGGTTTTTATACGCTGTCGATCGTTTGAATCTTTTCCAGTAGTCATACGTACTCAACTCCGGTCCCAACAACGTTGCTTCACCCACCTCATCCCAAAGATACCGAGAAACGACACTTTCTTCCATACAACGCTCAATGGAGCCATGCCAATACTTGTTTGATAACCGCTTGTCAGAGGAAAACTCCACCAATGGTAAGAACTTGTCCCAACTTCCCTCAAGTCAAGGACACAGTAGTCTTAATAAATCTTCAAGAGTTTGAATAGTCCTCTCTCGATTGTCCGTCCGCTCTCGAGGATGATATGCCAAACTAAATCGTAAATCTGCGCTCATAGCTTTTTGCAAACTAACCCAAAATCGTGAAGTGAATCTTGGGTCTCGATCGTAAACTATGGATACCGCATACCATGCAATCTTACAACCTCGCTTATGTACATACGAAAGCAAGACGCTCAAGTGTATAAGTTTCTCGATAGGTAAGAAATGAGCAGACTTGGTCAATCTATCAACAATGACCCAAATCGCATCTATACCTTGAGAAACCTTGGGAAGACCAAAGAACGAAATCCATGGTAATGTGCTCCCACTTCCATTCTTGAATTTCAAGTGGTTGCAATGGACCTTTTGGTACTTGATGTCTACCGACTCGCTCGATGACAAGTTAAACACCTCGAGATAAATAAATATGCTATATCTCTCTTCATATTGCCCCACCAAAATGTATGTCAAGATCATGATACATTTTGTACTCCCAAGATGGATTGCAAATGGTGTGTTGTGCGCCCCATCATGATTTTATACTTTAAATCGTGGTCGTTAGAACACAAAGTCCGAGTCGACTCAAGTATTCCTTCTTCATCGATTCTTTCTTCCTAAGATAAGACCTTCTTGTACTTTCTTCCTCATACGATCACCTCCAGTGTCCGTAGCTTGAGCAAGCTTTAACTTTATCGATTAAAGTTCTGCTCTACTCAGATATTCGCCATCATCACTGGGTCCCCGAGTCTTTATCTCTATCTCCATCCTTTGCAAGTCATACAAAATGGGCCTTTATATTGACAATATCGCACTCGCACTTCAAGATATGATCTTCTACTCAATGCGCCACCTACCACGCTCGCTTTTCCAGATGGTATCGATGGTACGATCATAATCTTTCAATAGCTCAAGCCAACGTCATTGTCGCATGTTGAGTTCCTTTTGAGTGAAGAAATATTTGAGGCTTTTTATGATCCGTAAAGATCTCCACTTTCTCCCCATACAAGTAATGCCTCCAAATTTTAAGTGCAAAGACAATAACCGCTAACTCTAGATCATGAGTAGGATAATTCCTCTCATATTCTTTGAGTTGTCGAGAGGCATAAAGGCTATGACTTTCCCATGTCGCATGAGAACACATCCTAACCTTTTCCCTCAAGCATCATCAGAGATGACAAATCCTCCGAGCCGATGGTATTGTCGTAACAAAATAAAATGAGTCTCTCTCGAGTTCTTGAAAACTCTTCTCACATTCCTCGCTCCAACCGAATTTTGTATCTTTCCGAGTCACCGAAGTTAAGGGAGTAGCGATTCGAGAAAACCCTTCCACGAATCTCCGATAATAACCAAATAAGCCGAGAAAAGCTACGATTTCTATCATCGATTTAGGTTGCTCCTACCTTTGAATAGCTTCAATCTTTACTCAATAATGATATTCCATGACTTGATACCACGTGCCCAAGGAATGCTACTTCTCTCAAGCGTAACTCGCATTTCTTCAACTTAGCATAAAGCTTATCATTCACGGCTTTTGGAGTATCAAATTTCAAGTGTTGCTTTCATGATCTTCACTTTTTTTGAATAAATAAGGATGTCATCAATAAAGACGACCACAAAGTGATCCAAATATTCCTCAATACTTGGCTCATCATATCCATGAAGGCAAAGAGGAGCATTAGTCAATCCAAAAGACATGACTAGGAATTCATAATGCCCGCATCGAGTTCTCGAAAAGCCGCCTTTGAATGTCATCTGCTCTAATCTTCAATCGGTGATATCCTAACGAAGATCAATCTTTGAAAAGAATTTGCTACTTTGCAATCGGGTCAAACAGTCATCAATACGCGGGTAATGGGTACCTATTTTTGATGGTGACATGATTCAACTCCCGATAATCAATACAAAGTCGATACTCCCATCTTTCTTCTTCACGAATAGTAATGTGAGCACCCCAAGGAGAAGTACTAGGACGAATAAAGCCAATGTCTAACAATTCCTCGCAATTGGTCTTTAACTCCTCAAGTTCAATAGAGCCATTCGATATGGGCTTTGGAAATGGGTTTTGTACCGGATTCAAGGTCGATATAAAATTCAATTTCACGCCTGGGGTAGGCCAGAAGTTCTTCAGTGAATACGCCAGAAAAATTCATTAACAATAGAAATATCATTCAAAACTCGACGATTTTTGTTTAGATCCGTGATATGAGCTAAGAAAGCTTGACATCCGCTTTTTCAATAAACGAATAGCTTTTATGGCTTGAGATGACAAAGTGATTGATTTTAATGGTTTGTTGCTTGAATTCGCATAATAGGTCAATTAGAAATATGAAAGCTAACAACCTTACGAAAAATAATCAATTTTTGTATGATGAGTAGTTAACCAATCAATCCTTTGAATTACGCAAATGCAAGTATTTTCAATGAAATAAGATCGACAGTAATGTGAGGGTACCGATTTGAACCAAACAAGACTTATAAACAAAGGGATGTAATGAAGGTTTCTCCCAACGAGTTTCAACAGATAAGTCAAAGTCTAATTTCTCCTGAGTCAAATTTAAACGCTGAGCGCAAGTAGAGAAATAAAAGAATGGGTAGAACCCAGATCAAATAAGGTATATACTTCGCTAGAGTTTATGATAAGCTTACCCGTGATGACCTCGTTCGTTTCTTTGCTTTCTCGGGAGGTCACGACAAACGCCTCCTCTCACTACGGGCTTCACTTTTTCGACGCCCTTTGGTGCTCTCCATCCTAGCTTAACTTGTTTCTGTGAACGACAAAATCGGGCTAGTGTGACCTTCTCTTCCACAATTATAACACGCTTTGACGGCATCGCATAGCTTTGACCGATGTGTCCTCCCTCCACATTTGAAGCATATACGATAGGTGGTCGCTTCTCCTTCCTTAACAACGCAAAATGGGTGTCGACGCCTTTCCATCATCATTGAATCTCCTCTTCTTGAAATGTCCATTCTTATTGTTTTGGCCATGATTACCACCAAGTGGTTACCATTTCGCATGTTGATTCCTCCACGCTTATTATCACCGCTCAATGATCAAGTATCACCGGTATTATCATTTTTCACGGCTTTTTTTTTTTCGTCATTTGACTCATTATCGCTACCCAATAATCGAGCCCTATTAACAACATCTCAATACAAACACAGCTTTACGAGAGATAAGATATCGACGATCTCTGGTTTCAAACCTCTTAGAAACATTCGCGCCATTCTCTCCTCATTATCAACCAAATGGGACGCAAACCGACAACTCTTAAAAACTTGGCTTCAGATCGCGACACTGGCCATGTTGTTTTGCTCCAAATTTAATGAACTCTACCTCTTTCATGTGATGAATACTTTCGGAAAGTACTTGTCGCTTGAACAATTCTTGAACTTCTCCCAAGTCATCTTCAAAGTGCAGGCAGTCGAGTACGCTTTTACGATTCCCACCAAGAATCGCTCTCCACGCAAACATGAAGGTGGCAAAGGGAACCTTTTTCTCCTCGGAGCATCCCAAGACATCAAATATCTTGCAGATCCGCTTTATCCACGCCTCCGCCTTAAGTGGTTTTGGCTCCCAAAAACTCGGTGGTCCCAGCCTCTTTGAATCGCTTAGCTGGTGACCGTCGAGAGTCACCAAGAGTTTCCACCGCATTTTGGATGAGCCGCTCTCGCCGATGTCGCATGAATCAGATAAAAGCCTCCTAACATTCCATCGCTCATCATTTGGTCAAGGTTGTTGTTTCAGCATGAGGATTGTCGCCTTCCCGATGCACATTATCCTCGATTATCGATCTGTGGAGACTCAACGGCCTCCTCGTGGCTCCATCGATGTTCTCAACATTCTCGATGCCATTTTCAAACACTACCACAAAACAAGGGTTAATTAACATATCACATATTATCCCTATACTCCGATCGACCAATTAAATATCAAATAAACTTAGGTAGGTCATACTAGCGGGCGGAATTCCCTGCCTCCCTCCTAGTTCTTATCTCACATCTCAGCCAGGATCATATCCCTAAGCTTTGATACTAAACTCGACGCCCCCAAAATAGGTATACATCACCTATTCTCGAGTCGCCAAATACACGGGTATGTAATACAAATACAATCTTTAATATACAACAAGAGAGAGTCGTGAGTTTTAATACAAATATTGTCTTCTGTATAATATCCACTCTCGTAATAAGTCCTCATTACATTTATTATCACACTATTTAATGTAATAGTGAGGACTACTAATACTATCATCTCGACCATCACCCCGCTCCCCGACTAGTCCCAACCACGCTCTCATTTCCTCAAGAGAACAAAGAAAGAAAGGGTGAGCTCAACTAGCCCAAGAAGAAATATTATGACTAAGATAATGCGTAATAAATTATCATTAGTCTTCAACAATGTTAAACCGATAAAATACAATAGACATCAAGTTTAATCATAAGCAGAACAAGCAATCCATTAAAAGAGTCAAGTAGAGAATAAAATCTACTATCTTTTATGATTTAAAAGGTTTTTCATCACTTTTATCGATGGGACTCAAATTTTAATAAATAATCCACATCATCCCCGCACTACTACGCCAAGGATATTCATTAAGATCACAACCACAAATTATCCATGCACTACGCGCCAAGGATATTCGTATTCATCAATGGTCATGATCATGCCAACAATTGTCCATCAATGCACTACGCCAACGAGGACTTTTACCACATCATTTGTAACATTACTACTATGATTATACCGAATAATCCCTCGTCATAATCATACCAAGTCCATCTACGCACTACAAAAGCAATGATGACTTTCAAAAAAATATAAATACGAGGATGATGACAATGATATAAGAATTCAATAAAACAAGTTCAAGAATTAATTTATTCAGAACTAATAACGCCCAAATTGTCAACACGATACTTTCTTTGTAGAGTAAAATTCAAGAATGCTCGTAAGAATATTTCCATGAAAAGATATCGACGAAGCGCAAATATCAAGGATATTCCACTAATTTCATGGAGTATAGAAGTCAAAACTTTAACCAACCGAGTATAATAAAGAATGGAATAACAAAAGAAATCACCATGCATGCAGATATCAGACATGTATGTGTTATTCCAATGTAATAATAAATAACGGAACCAGTGTCAAAGTAATATTTGCACCGACAGATATTCCAATGTAATAATAAAGAATGGAATAACAATGAAATCACCATGCATGCAGATTGTGATGACATGTTATTCCAATGTAATAATAAATAACGGAACTGTGTCCCATGTAAAACGCATGCATGTGATATTCCAATGTATATAAAGATGAATCAAAGTAATAATAATATTCAGTCCCACAGAAACGCATGCATGTGATATTCCAATGTAATAATAAAAATGGAATAATGTAAGAATTTCACCAAGTATAGGGTAGCCAGATATAAAAAGTTATTCCAATGTAATAATAAAGAATGGAATAATGTAAGTTCTCTTCATGAATACAAAAAAATAATACCCCTTTACCTTAAAAGAAATTTGATATCTGAGTAGTGAAGTAGCGTATACTTTTCTTCTTTCTCTATAGAAATTCTCTCTTCTCTAGAGTTTCAAAGAATTCGTAAGAAATAATGAAGGAATGAGCTTCTATTTATGAAGAATGGATCTAATAAGAACTAATCCATGAAACTATCCGTATTGATTTACTTTTAAACGACTATCGTATTCAGATTGGTTTACAAATAAAATATAATATATTCTATTTATAATCTAATAAAACGAATAACTTTATAAAAGTATTCTATTTTATATAAAAAATATTTTACTATGCAAATACTACGCAGTACTATACAAACACTATGCATAATAAAATATAATATATTCTAATTATTGTTTAATAAAATGTATAATTTTATAAAAGTATTCGCTTTTATATAAAAAGTTTTTTACTATTATTTTATTACATTACTTATAAAAGTATTAATAAAATAAAAAAAGCTTTCATCATCATTATTATTATTCTTCATCATCATTATTATTATTCACTATTAATCGACCACTGTGTCGTTCTCCCTAAGAAAGGAGGCTTTTCAATAAGAATTTCTCCTATCATGCCGCAATTAGGTGACCAAACATCTCCTCGCGTAACTACTGTACATCGTTAATAATGCAAATAATAATATTAATAACTCATCATCTCAATTATTGATTTAATAATATATAAAATATCGACAATAATTGAATAAAACCGAACGACTTCTCACGTAAACATCAATAATCAATACCGTATTAGCTACTATGCAACCACGCCAGATTCCTCAGATTTTTAACACCTAGATTGTAAGACCTCTAAAATTTTTAAATAAAAAAAGGAATTTCCTTTATTTATTATTTTGAAATAGTAAGGGTTGATTTGATTAATGAGGATAGTTAAGGGTTAAATACGCAAATATTTCAAAATAAGCAAGTGGTTATAAAATATTCATTGTTTGTTTAGAATATTCGTTTGGTCGTGGAATATTCTGTGATCGTCGGGGGAATATTCGCATGACAACAAGCTGCGACATGTGTGGCCCCATAACTGAAAAAGCGATTGGATGAAGAAAACGACAAATATAAGTTGGTTAAAAATAACTACAGCGTAGTTATTCTGGTTAAGATCGCTGGAATACCCGGTGGTTAAAATACGATGTACGCTGCGCATGGTTGCCTTATGACACCACGGTATTACACAATATTGTTGAATTATTGATCCTTACGTAAGAAGGCACTACTCAATAATTTTCACAAAGAGTTACTCTTCAATATTTTATTTTATTGATTCAATAATTGCTGCGTTGATATTTTATATTATCATTGCTCAATAATTGTCATTTATTATCTCCATTATCGGATCAATAATTCATATTATTTGAATAATATTATTAGATAGCATTATTGGCAATGTCTAGAAAGTTCATCAAGGAGAGGTTTGGTCACCTAATCAAGCGCGCCAAGATGAGAGAAATCCTTATCTGAAAGCCCCTCTTCCCCGAACTACCGGTTGTCATAATTATGATTACGTAATATTATTTGTGAATAATTAATTATTGATTCATATGATAAAGAAATATTTATTTTATGTGGATATAAATGATGGATTTATTTATGTGGTTATAAATGAAGAAATTATTGTTGAGGTGTTTTATCGATATTTTACCGTATTGGAGGTATTAAAAATTAAATCGTGGGTTTTGAGATATATTGCGGGGATTATAATTTTTAATCCGACCGCTGGATTGTGGTAATTTTTGGTATGTTATACATACATAAGTTGAGTATATGTCCACAAATTTTGAACCGTTAAAAATGCACGAATGATTTGTTATGAATTTTAAGAGGTGTCTCGATTCTTCAAATTAGGGTTATAATTGATTTTGGTGGAAAATTCTAGAATTGAGTGGGCCCCACTTGTGGTTGGTGAAGAAATGTGCTGAATTTTATTTCAAATGTGGTGGGTGGCAATAGTAGCGAGTGTAAAGCCATCGTGTAGCGGTCGAAAGTCTGCTTTCTACGGGCTAACATTTTCCTATAAATAGAGGGCTAAGTTAAATTGAAAATCACACCGTAAACAAAGTTTTCTCTTTCTCTCTATATTATTGAGCGTATTTTGTGAGTATTTAGATACTTTGAGAGTTGCTTTATTGATCAGACAAGTTTCATTCAAGATCACTTCCGCCTTTCCTTCCAAGATCTTGATTCTTTGAGGTAAGGATATTATTTTTTTTCAGAATGATATTATTTCTTCAATATCATTATGTTGAAATGTTGATCCAAGTTTTTATCAAATTTGGAACTTTTTCATGTCGGGTTACTATTCATGAGTTACTATTCACGAGTTACTATTCATGAGTTACTATTCACGAGTTACTATTCACGAGTACTATTCATGAAGCGTGAAGATGTTTTTGTGGAATTTCTATCTTTTGGTGTCGGATTTACTATTCATGATATACGGTCTATTCACGATATCTGACCTTATTCACGTGATACTGACACTATTCACGATACTGCACTATTCACCAAAAAATAAAATTTCTTCTTTTTGTCCAAAATATCTATTCGGATACTAGCTTTGATTGTATCCATGTTTTGATCATTCTTGAATTTTACACCACTATGATTATTTTTTGAGGTATTGTTGGACATGGATAAAACAAAGTACTAATCATTAATCCTTAATCCTTGTCATTTTGTTTCAATCGGATTCGTTCTTTAAATATATTTTTCATCATCCTCGGTCTTAAATGATGATATTATTGAATATCTTTGGCCCGTAGTGCAAAAGATGAATGATTTCTGAAGAATATCTTTGGCCCGTAGTGCAAAGATGAACAGTGTTGAGATGAACACGACCGATCGATTAATATCTTTGGCTTCAGAGTGCAAAGATGAACAGTGTTTAAATGAACATGACTAATCGATGAATATCTTTGGCTCCAGAGTGCAAAGATGAATATTTGATTCCGTATGTATATTGATTGTTGTTACTGAGGGGATAAAAGATAGACGATGAACTTTTAAATTCATACATGTAAGATAGTAGTTTGCATTCTCTACTTAACTCTTCTAATGAATTATTATTTCATTGCGAATATTGATTGAAAATTTGTTGTCTATTGTATTCTATTAAATTTTTCCTCATTGAAGACTAACGATAATTTGTTGTATATTATCTTTGTCATAATATTCTTTTCTTGAGCTAGTTGAGCTCACCCTTTTCCTTTTTGTTCCATTCTTCTCGTGGAGGCGAGAATATAAATAGTACGAGTCTGGTATGGAATGGAATGAAGTTTTAGAAAGGATTGTTTAGTAGTCCTCACCATTTTGTAAAATAATGTATCAATAAATGTGATGAGGATTTATGTGAGTATAAATATTGTCTTCAAGATAATATTTGTATTTAAACTCACGCTTTCTTGTTGTAATAATAAAGTTGTAGTTGTTTCGCATGCCATGTATTGACAACTCGGAATGGGTGATGTATACCTATTTTGGGGGCGTCATGGTTGGTATCGTAGCTTAGGGATATGATCTCTGGCGCGAGATCGGGAATAGAACTAGGAGGGAGAGACGAGTAAATCCTTCGCTAAGTGTGTCCTACCTAAGCTTATTTGTTAGTTGTCAAGATATAGGGATATTATGTGATATATTGATTTCCTTAATTAACCCTTGTTTTATGGCAAGATTTGAGAATGTCGAATCGAGAATATTAACAAAGGAGTAAATGAGACCGTGGAGATGCCTCAGTCTTACCAACGAGGAGAACGTGCAACAGTCGGCAATGTTCCTCCCGCGAAACAACACCACCGAAAGCGATGATGAACGAGGGATGTTTAGAAGCTTTTAGCGCATCATGCAAAATCGACGAGGAGACTCGTGTTCAAAATACAGAGGAAATGATAGCAATTCACGGGTTGTCACACCAAGCGCTTCAAAGAGTTGGGACCACCGAAATTTAAGGGAAAGCCAGATCCGATCACGGCGGAAACATGGGTCAAACAAATTACCAAGATATTCGATGTCTTGGGATGCATGGAGGAACAGAAGGTTCCATTCGCCACCTTTATGTTCCGTGGCGGCGACTATCGGTGGGAGTCTGGAAGCGTACCCATCCAAATGCGCACTCAAAGATGTCTTGGGAGACGTTTGAGACTATTTAATGACAAATACTTTCCCGAAAGTGTTCGTCGTATGAAGGAAGTGGAGTTCATCGATTAGAGCAAAACAACACGACGGTGTCTCAAATGCGAGGCAAAGTTTGCGAGTTATCCGTGCTCAGACCTCATTTGGTGGAGAATGAGGAACGATGACGCTGGATGTTTCTTAGAGGTTTGAAACCCAAGATACGTCAAAGATCTCATTTCTCATAAACTTTCTTTATTCGAGATGTTGTAAATGAGGGCTCAATTATTAGAGCGAGATAACGAGTACGGTCAACCGAGGACCCATAACGAGGATCGTTGCTAGAGATAGCGATCAGCAGAATAATGATAACTCAAGGAGAAAGAAATGAGACAGACAGAAATGGTAACCACTCTGGTGGTAATCATGGTCATGAAAATGCAGAAGAAGCGAGTCGGGAGGAGATTTTAAAAAGAGGAGATTTAACAACGACTATGTGAAGACGCAGCGGTCTTAAGAAGAATCGGTTCTAAGGGAGGAGAACGACCACCGGTCATATACTGCTAAAATGCGGAAAAGAGGGACATATCGGTCAAACCGCCCACAATTCAAGGTATGCTATAGTTGTGGAAAGGAAGGACATATCGCTTCGAGATTATACGCAGAATGAAACCTAGTTCAATGGGGACGGTGACTCAAAAGATCGTCCCCGTAAAAGTCAAAGTCAACGATTCCGGAAGAGCGTTTGTTGTGATCGGTCATAATGCGAGGAATCCAAACTAGGTGATCACGGGTAAGCTATTTATAAATTCTTGCGAAGTTTATACCTTACTTGATACCTGGGTCTACCCATTCATTTATCTCTCCTGCGTGTGCTCAACGCTTAAACTTGACTCGGAGAAATTAGACTTTGATCTATCTCATGGAAACTCCGTTAGAGAAACTTTCATCACATCCACTCGCTTATAAATCTTGTATGATTCAAGTTGGCACCATTACCTTACCGTTGACCTTATCTCTTTAAAGATACTTGCTTTTGATGTGATTTTAGGGATTGATTGGTTAACTACTCATCATGCCAAAATTGATTGTTTTCGTAAGGTTGTTAGTTTTCATATTCCTAACCAACCTGTTATGCAATTCAAGCAACTAAACCATTAAAATCAATCAACGCTCATATCTAATCATAAAGCTATTCGTTTATTAAAAAAGCGGATGTTAAGCTTTCTTAGCCCATGTTATGGATTTGAATAAAGACACGCCAAATTTGAATAATATTCCATTTGTTATTGACTTTCCCGACGATTTCAAGAACTTCCCGCCTACCCCGAACGTGAAGTTGAATTCTTTATTGATCTTGAACTCGGTACAAAGCCCATTTCTAAATCCCCATATCGAATGGCTCCTATTGAACTTCAGAGTTAAAGGTCCAACTACGAGAATTGTTGGACATCGGTTTCATTCGGCCCCAAGACATCTCCTCGGGGTGCTCCTGTTTTATTTGTAAAAAAGAAAGATGGGAGTATGCGACTTTGTATTGACTATCGGGAATTGAACCATGTCACCATCAAGAATAGGTATCCTCTACCTCGTATTGATGACTTGTTTGACCAACAGTTCAAGAGGGCACAATTCTTTTCAAAAATCGATCTTCGCTTCGGATATCATCAAATTTAAAATTAGAATCGAGGATATTCCAAAGACCGCCTTGAGAACTTCGGTATGGGTATTATGAATTCTTAGTCATGTCTTTCGGACTAACTAATGCTCCTGCTTGCTTTCATGGATATGATGAACCGAGTATTCAAGGAATATTTGGATCGGGTTCGTTGTTGTCTTTATTGATGACATCCTTATATATTCCAAAAGTCGTGAAGATCATGAGCACCATTTGAAGCTCGGTACTCCAAAGGCCGTGAAAACCAACTATATGCCAAATTGAAGAAATGCGAGTTCGGCTTGAGGAAGTAGCCTTTCTTGGGCATATGGTGTCAAAACATGGAGATATCTGTTGATCCGTGAAGATTGAAGCAATACAAAGTTGGGAGCAACCAAAGTCGGTGATCAAGTCACGTAGCTTTTTGGGCTTAACTGGTTATTATCGAGATTCGTGGAAGGGTTTTCTCGAATCGCTACTCCATTAACTCAAATTTAACTTTCGAAAGGATACTGAAATTCGTTTGGGGCGAAGAATCGCGAAAAAGTTTCCAAGAGCTTAAGAGAGACTTATTTCTAAGACTGTTCTAACAATACCATCCGGTTCGGATGGATTTGTTATCTACAATGATGCTTGACGCAAAGGGTTAGGATGTGTTCTCATGCAACGTGGGAAAGTCATAGCTTATGCCTCGCGACAACTTAAAGAGTATGAGAGGAATTATCCTACCATGATCTAGAGTTAGCGTACGATCGTTCGCTGCTGCTTAAAGATATGGAGGCACTTATCTCAGAAGACCCGGCTTTTATAAATAAAGATGAATTTTCTATAAATATTATTTTTGAATATTATGGAATAATTTGATATAATGTTATAGTTAGGGTAATATTTATAAATTTTGCAAAGTATACAAGTGGTTATATTATATTCGATTGGTCTGGGAATATTCTGTTTAGCGGGAATATTCGCATAACTACTCAATCATTGGTGGACCCCACAAATGTAATTATTATCGGATTGAGAAAAGACAAAAATATTTTATTGAAATAACTATTTGAAGTTTTACTGGTTGATATCTGTTGAACTACTCGGTAGTAAAAAATACGATGTCATACGTGTAGTTGCATAAGAAGACACGGTATTGATTATCGATGCTTATGTGAGAAGTCACTTAGTTTGATTCCATTATTGTCGATTAATAATATGAATTATTATAATGATAATGACGCTTTTGTTTTATTCAGATATTATTAACGTAATAAAATGTAAACATCTTTTATATAAAATGTAATACTTTATTAAAGTTATTTTATAAATAAAATATATTATATTTTATTATGCATAGTGTTTTTTGCATAGTGTTTTTGCATAGTGTTTGCATAGTAAAATGTTTTTATATAAATAGAATATATTATATTTTATTTAAAAGATTTTTCTTTAAATATGGACCGCCGATTAAAGTAAATCAATCTGGACCGCTTCATGGATTAGTTACTTATGCATTCCATTTTCCTATAAATAAAGCTCATTCCTTCATTATTTTCTTACGAATTCATTGAAACTCTAGAGAGAAAATTATAGAGAGAAGCTATAGAGAAAAGTTATAGAAAGAAGAAGAGTATTCTCGCTACTTCATTACTTCTATATTCAGCTTTTTTTACTGGTAGGGGTGTTATTCTTTCTTCTTGAAGAGAACTTCATTATTCCATTCACTATTATTCTGTTGGAATAACTTTTGTAAAAGTGGCATACCCTATACATAACCTCATGATACGCCGATACCCTATACTTGGTGAAATCCTTATGTTATTCCATTGCTTATTTATTCTGCTGGAATAACTCAGATACTGCTGATTTACCCTATACTTGGTGACATTCTTTTATTATTCATTTGGAACATCCTGCGTGCATGTTTTACACCTACCTAGTTCCGCTTTTTATTATTCTCGCTTGGAACATCCTCATCGTGTGTTTTACACCGGACCGGTTCCGCCTTTTATCATTCTCGCTGAATATCCTATCTCGTGTGTTTTACACCGGATCCGTTCCATCTTTATTATTCTCGTTGAACATCCCGCTTGTGTGAATTTCACCGACCGTTCCGTTATTATTATTCTGTTGGAATAACTCTGCTACATGCGAGCACCGCATGCACGGTGATTTCTTTTGTTATTCCATTCTTTATTATACCCAAATAAGTTAAAACTTTGACTTCTATACTCCATGAAATTAGTAGAATATCCTTGATATTTGCGTTTCATCCAAAGATCTTTTCACGGAAATATTCTTCGATCATTCTTGAATTTTACTCTACAAAGCAAAGATGTCATGTTGACAATTTGACCTTAATAATTCCTGGATAAAATAATTCTTGAACTTGTTTTATTGAATTCTTATATCATTGTCATCATCCTCATGTTTATATTTTTTTTTAAAGTCATCTGTATTCAGAGAGCATGGATGGACTTGGTATGATTATGACCGAGGATTATTCTTGTAATCACGACCGTAATGTTACAAATGATGTGATTAAAAATCCTCGATTAGTCGTAGTGCATTGATGGACGTTTGTTGGCATGATCATGACCATTAATGAATACACAACTATTCTCGCCCGTAGTGCGGGAATAATTGTGATCGTGATACTTAAGAATATCCTCGTCCAGTAGTGTGGGGGTGATTCGATGATGTGGATTATTTATTAAAGTCGAGTCTCAAATTATAACAAAGGATGAAAACCTTTTAAAATCATAAAAGATAGTAGATTTTATTTTCTACTTGACTCTTTTAATGGATTGCATTCATTCACCGCAGCTTAAACCGGTTGTCTATTGTATTTTATCGCTTTAATATTGTTGAAGACTATTGATAATTTATTTTGCATTATCTTAGTCATAATATTTCTTCTTGGGCTAGTTGAGCTCACCCTTTCTTTCACCGTTTCTTCAGAAATGAGAATATAGCTGGGACGAGTCGGGGAAACGAGTGATGGTCCTTAAGATAGCATTAGTAGTCCTCACTATTCGTGTGAAATAGTGTGATAATAATTGTAATGAGGACTTTTTGTTTGAGTTTGTATAATATCTAGTAGACGATATTTGTATTTAAACTCACGCTTTATGTCGATTGCATACCTACGCTTATGTTAATAAGTTGTATTTAAATTACAGATCATGTAAGTGGCGACCCAAGATGGGTGATGTATACCTAATTTTGGGGCGCCACAATTAATATCAAAGCTAAGGATATGATCCTGCTAAGATGTGAGAAAAGTACTAGGAGGGAGAGACGGGAATACCTTCGCTAGTATGACCTACCCAAGTTTTTGTGCTATTTTATTGGTCTCATTAATATAAAGGTAATTGTTAAATGTCAATTAATCTTTTGTTTTGTGGCGATGATCTCAAAATGACATCCGAGAATGTTGAGAATAGCAATGGAGCACACAAAGCATCGTTGATTCACCACATATCAATAATCGTGGATAATGTGCATCGAAGGCGACAATCCTCATGCAAACAACAACACCGACCAAATGATGAATGATCAAATGTTCAGAGGCTTTATGCAATTTATGCAACAAAGAAAGCGAGAGCGACTCTCATCAAAACGTAGGTGTGGAACACGGAAAACTCTCAAGCACACCGCTAAACAATTCAAGGAGCTGGGACCACCGGAGTTTAAGGAGAGCCAAAACCACTTCGCGGAAGCATGGATAAAGCAGATTACCAAGATATTTGATGTCTTGGGATGCTCCGAGGAGCAAAAGGTTCCTTCACGCCTTTATGTCATGCGCGGAGAGCAGACATCGGGTGGGAATCGGTGAAACGTACTCAACCTCATTGTCATCAAGATATCTTGGGAGAAGTTCCAGAGTCGTTCAACGACAAATACTTTCCGAAAGTATTCGCCATATGAAGGAGGTGGAGTTTATCAAGTTGAACAAAACAATATGACCGTGTCGCAATACGAGGCAAAATTTCTGCGAGTTATCACTTGGTTATATCCCCCACTTGGTGGATAATGAAGAGAGAATGGCGCGAATGTTTTTAAGAGGTTTGAAGTCGAGATACGTCAACATCTTATTTCTCATAAACCGTGTTTGTATTCGGATGTTGTAAATAGGGCTCGCTTAGTGGAGCGCGATAACGAGTCAACGAACTAAAAGAGAGCAAACGTAAGAAAGTTATAATACCAAATGGTAGTAGTCATCGAGCGGTGACAACAACAAGCGTGGAGGAATCATCAACAGCCAGATATGGTAACCACTTTGGTAATCGTACCAAAACAATAAGAATGGACATTTCAAGAAACGGAGATTCAACAATGATGGAAAGACGTCAAGACCAAAGACCCGTTGTTAAGGAAGGAGAAAGACCACCTATCATATGCTTCAAATGTGGAGAAGAGGGACACATCAAATCCGAATCGTGCCATGCCATTCAAAAGCATGTTATAATTGTGGAAGAGAAGGTCACTTAGCTCGATTTTGTCGCCATCAAGACAAATTCAACTAGGATGGAGGCACCAAAGGTCATCCCGTAAAAGTCAAAACCAAGAGTCTGCAAGGGAGAGCGTTTGTTGTGACCTCCCAGAGAGCAAGGAACCCGAATGAGGTCATCACGGGTAAGCTTATCATAAACTCTAATGAAGTCTACACTTTATTTGATACCTGGTTCTACCCATTCTTTTATTTCTCCTACTTGCGCCATCGATTAAATTTGACTCGGAGAAATTAGACTTTGACTTATCTGTGGAAACTCCGCTGGGAGAAACCTTCATTACATCCACTCGCTTATAAGTCTTGTTTGGTTCAAATCGGTACCTCACATTACCCGTCGATCTTATTTCATTAAAAATACTTGCATTTGACGTGATTCTAGGGATTGATTGGTTAACTACTTATCATGCAAAATTGATTGTTTTCGTAAGGTTGTTAGCTTTCATATTCCTAATCAACCTATTATCTAATTCAAACGACCAAACCATTAAAATCAATCACGGTCATCTCAAGCCATAAAGCTATTCGCTTATTGAAAATGGATGTCAAGCTTTCTTAGCTCATGTCACGACGAAACAAAAATACGCCGGTTTTGAGCGATATTTCTATTGTTAATAAATTTCTGACGTATTCCCCAAGAACTTCCCCGCCTACCCCGAAGCGTGAAATTGAATTTTGTATCGACTTTGAACCCGCACAAAACCTATTTCCAAAGCCCCATATCGAATGGCTCTATTGAACTTCGTGAGTTAAAGACCCAACCGCAGGAATTGTTAGACATTGGCTTTATTCGACCTAGTACTTCTCCTTGGGGTGCTCCTGCTTCTATTCGTGAAGAAGAAAGATGGGAGTATGCGACTTTCAGATTGATTATCGGGAGTTGAATCATGTCACCATCAAAAATAGGTATCCATTGCCACGTATTGATGACCTGTTTGACCAACAGAAGGAGCCAAATTCTTTTCAAAGATTGATCTTCGCTCCGGATATCACCAATTGAAGATTAGAATCGTGACATTCCAAAGACGGGCTTTGAAACTCCGAGACGGGCATTATGAATTCCTAGTCATGTCCTTTGGATTGACTAATGCTCCCCGCCGCCTTCATGGATATGATGAACCGAGTATTCAAGGAATATTTAGATCACTTTGTGGTCGCCTTTATCGATGACATCCTTATTTATTCCAAAAGCCGTGAAGATCATGAGCAACACTTGAGGTCGACACTCCAAAAGCTTCGTGAATATAAGCTTTATGCCAAGTTGAAGAAATGCGAGTTCGGGCTTGAAGAAGTAGCATTCCTTGGGCACGTGGTATCAAGTCATGGAATATCTATTGACCAAAATATTGAAGCTATTCAAAGTGGGAACAACCTAAATCGTTGGATCAAGATCGAGCTTTCTCGCTTAAATTTGGTTATTATCGGAGATTCGTGGAAGGATTTTCTCTAATCGCTACTCCATCGACTCAATTTGACTCGAAAAGATACAAAGTTCCTATTGAAGCGAAGAATGTGAGAAGAGTTTTCAAGAACTCAAGAAGAGACTTATTTCAAAGACTGTTACGACAATACCATTTGCTCTTGGAGGATTTGTCATCTACGGATGATGCTTCGAGCAAAGGGTTGGGATGTGTTCTTATGCAACATGGAAAAGTTATAGCTTTATGCCTCGCGACAACTCAAAGAATATGAGAGGAATTATCCTACTCATGATCCGGAGTTAAGCAAACCGTTGTTTCACTTAAAATTTGAGGCATTACTTGTATGGGGAGAAAGTGGAGATCTTTACGGATCATAAAAGCCTCAAATATTTCTTCACTCAAAAGGAACTCAACATGCGACAACGACGTTGGCTTGAATCATTGAAAGATTATGATCATACCATCCAATACCATCCTCGAAAAAGCGACGCGTGGTAGGCGATCGAGTAAAGATCGTATGCAAGTCTGAAAGTGCGTTATCAACACAAAGGCCCATTTGTGTGACTTGCAAAGGATGGAGATAGAGTTAAAGACTCTGTGGACGCATGTGATGATAGCAAATATACGAGTAGAACCGACTTTAATCGATAAAGTTAAAGTCCGCTTTCTACGCACTTCGAGTCGATGCGTATGAAAAAGAAAGTGCAAGAGGTGCTATCTTAGGAGCAAGAATCGATGAAGAAGGAATACTTGAGTCAACTCCAGACTTTGTGTTCCTAACGACCGATTTAAAGTATAATATCATGATGGAGGCGCACAACACACCATTTGCAATCCATCTCGGGAGTACCAAAATGTATCATGATATTCGCCATACATTTTGGTGGAGCAATACGAAGAGGAGATAGCGCTGTTTATCTCAAGGTGTCTAACTTGTCAACGAAGTTAAAGCGAGCATCAAGTACCAAAAGGTCCATTGCAACCACTTGAAATTCCGTAATGGAAGTGGGAGCACATTACCATGGATTTCATTCTACGGCCTTCCTAAGGTTTCTCAAGGCATTGATGCGATTTGGGTCATTGTTGATAGATTGACCAAGTCTCCGCTCATTTCTTACCGATACGAGAAACTTATACACTTGAACGCCTTGCTGTCAGATGTACATAAACGAGATTGTAAGATCGCATGGTATGCCAGTATCCATAGTTTCGATCGAGACCCAAGATTCACTTCAAGATTTTGGGTTAGTTTGCAAAAAAGCTATGGGCACGGACTTACGATTTAGCTTCGGCATATCATCCTCGACGGACGGACGGACAATGAGGACTATTCAAACTCTTGAAGATCTATTAAGACTCGTGTTCTTGATTTCAAGGAGTTGGGACAAGTTTTTACCATCGGTGGAGTTTTCCTACAACAACAGCTTATCAAGCAAGTATTGGCATGGCTCCATTCGAGCGTTGTATGGAAGAAAGTGTCGCTTCTCCAAGATATCTTTGGGATGAGGTGGGTGAAGCAACGTTGTTGGGACCGGAGTTGGTACGTATGACTACGGAAAAGATTCAAACGATCCGACAACGATATAAAAACCTCACAAAATCGACAAAAGAGTTATCTTGATCTTCATCGAAAGGACGTGGAATTCAATATAGGAGATCATGTGTTGTTAAAAGTTGCTCCATGGAAAGGAGTTACAAGATTTGGAAAGAGAGGAAACTTAATCCTCGATTCATCTGGTCCATTTTAATCCTCGATCGAGTAGGAATCGTGGCCTATAGACTGCTTTTACTGCCAAATATGTCTCGTGTTCATAATGTTTTTCACATATCCATGTTACGTAAATATGTGAAAGACCCGAACCATATTATTGAGTTAGAACCGGATTTAAATAGCGGAAGATTTGACGTATGAAGAGGTTCCCTGCTCAAATTTTGGATAAGAAGGAACATATTCTACGCCCAAGGTTATACCTCAAGTCAAAGTTTTGTGGGAGGAACCACGATGTTGAGGAAATGACTGGGAGTTAGAATCAAATGAAATCAAGGTATCCTTACCTCTTCGACATACCGTATCGTGCACCTAATTTCGAGGGCTAAATTTCATAAGAAGGGAGGTTGTAAGACCCCGCTTTTATAAATAAAGATGAATTTTCTATAAATATTATTTTTGAATATTATGGAATAATTTGATATAATGTTATAGTTGTGGGTAATATTTATAAATTTTGCAAAGTATACAAGTGGTTATATTATATTCGATTGGTCGGGAATATTCTTTTTAGCAGGAATATTCGTATAACTACTAATCATCAGGTGGACCCTACAATGTAATTATTTGGCTTGATTGAGAAAAGACAAAAATATTTTATTGAAATAACTACTAAGTTTTACCGCTGATACTTTGTTGAACTACTCAGAAGTAAAAGTACAATGAATACGTGTGGTTGCATAAGAAGACACCAGATTGATTATCGATGCTTATGTGAGAAGTCACTTAGTTTGATTCCATTATCATTTATTAATAATATGAATTATTATAATGATAATGACGCTTTTGTTTTATTCAGATTATTAACGTAATAAAATGTAAACATCTTTATATAAAAATGTAATACTTTATTAAAGTTATTTTATAAATAAAATATATTATATTTTATTACGATATAGTGTTTTGCATAAAGTGTTTTGCATAGTGTTTGCATAGTAAAATGTTTTTATATAAATAGAATATATTATATTTTATTTAAAAGATTTTTCTTTAAACATGGACCGTCAGATTAAAGTAAATCAATCTGGACCGCTCATGGATTAGTTACTATGCATTCCATTTTCCTATAAATAGAAGCTCATTCCTTCATTATTTTCACGAATTCATTGAAACTCTGTAGAGAAAATTATAGAGAGGTTTATAGAGAAAAGTTATAGAAAGAAGAAGAGTATTCTCGCTACTTCATTACTTCTATATTCGGTTCTTTTACTGTAAGGGTGTTATTCTTTCTTCTTGAAGAGAACTTCATTATTCCATTCACTATTATTCTCGTTGGAATAACTTTTGTAAAAGTGGCATACCCTATACATAACTCCGTGATACGCTGCAGCATACCCTATACTTGGTGAAATCCTTATGTTATTCCATTGCTTATTTATTCTCATTGAATAACTCAGATACGCCATTTACCCTATACTTGGTGACATTCTTTTATTATTCTCATTGAACATCCTCATCGTGTGTTTTACACCGGACCGGTTCCGCTTTTATTATTCTGTTGGAACATCCTCGCTCGTGTGTTTTTACACCTGACCTAGTTCCGCTCTTTATCATTCTCGTTGAATATCCTATCTCGTGTTTTTTACACCGATCCGGGTTCCATCTTTATTATTCTCGTTGGAACATCCCGTCGCTTGTGAATTTCACCGACCGTTCCGTTATTATTATTCTGTTGAATAACTCGCCTATGCGCGGCACCGCATGCATGGTGATTTCTTTTGTTATTCCATTCTTTATTATACCCAAATAAGTTAAAACTTTGACTTCTATACTCCATGAAATTAGTAGAATATCCTTGATATTTGCGTTTTCATCCAAAGATCTTTCACGGAAATATTCTTCCGATCATTCTTGAATTTTACTCTACAAAGCAATGATCATGTTGACAATTTGACGTTAATAATTCTGGATAAAATAATTCTTGAACTTGTTTTATTGAATTCTTATATCATTGTCATCATCCTCATGTTTATATTTTTTTTAAAGTCATCTCGTGGCTCCTCGTAGAGCATGGATGGACTTGGTATGATTATGACCGTGGATTATTCTAGCGTAATCACGACCGTAATGTTACAAATGATGTGATTAAAAATCCTCAATGGGTCGTAGTGTATTGATGGACAAATTGTTGGCATGATCATGACCATTAATGAATACACAACTATTCTCGGCCCGTAGTAAAGGAATAATTGTGATCGTGATACTTAAGAATATCCTCGGCCGTAGCAAGCGGGGTGATTCGATGATGTGGATTATTTATTAAAGTCGAGTCTCAAATATAATAAAGATGAAAAACCTTTAAAATCATAAAAGATAGTAGATTTTATTTTCTACTCAACTTTTTTAATGGATCAGATATTCAACCGCAGCTTAAACCGGTTGTCTATTGTATTTTATCGGTTTAATATTGTTGAAGACTATTGATAATTTATTTTGCATTATCTTAGTCATAATATTTCTTCTTGGGCTAGTTGAGCTCACCCTTTCTTTCACCGTTTCTTCGTGAAATGAGAATATAAATTTGGGACGAGCCTGGGAAACGAGTGATGGTCCTCGAAGATAAGATTAGTAGTCCTCACTATTCTGCGTGTGAAATAGTGTGATAATAATTGTAATGAGGACTTTTGTTTGAGTTTGTATAATATCTAGTAGATTTATATTTGTATTTAAACTCACGCTTTATGTCGATTGCACACCTACGCTTATGTTAATAAGTTGTATTTAAATTCAGATCATGTAAGTGGCGACCCAAGATGGGTGATGTATACCTAATTTTGGGGCGTCACACTATCTATATGGGGAGAAAGTGGAGATATATTTAGACCATAAAAGCCTTAAATATTTCTTCACTCAAAAGAACTCAACACGCTAAGCGGCTGACGTTGGCTCGAGCTATTGAAAGACTACGACCACACTATTCAATACCATCCCGGTAAAGTTTAACGTGGTAGTGACGCATTGAGTAGAAGATCATATGCGCGAACGGGTGCGATGATGTCAAGTATACGACAGAGCCAACTTTAATAGAAAAAGTTAAGGTTGCTCAAGCCACCTAATCGGGTTTCGATACGTATGAAGAAGAAAAGTACAAGAAGGAGCTATTCCTAAGCGAGAATTGATGAAGAAGGAATACTTGAGTCCACTCTAGACTTTGTGTTCCTAACGACTGATTTGAAGTACAAGATTATGATGGAAGCACAATACACCATTTGCAATCCATCCTGAAGTACTAAAATGTATCGTGATCTTCGACATACATTTTGGTGGAATAATATGAAGAGAGAGATTGCAAAGTTTATCTCGATGTGTTTAACTTGCTAACGGTAAAGGCGGAGCATCTAGTACCTAAGGGTCCGTTGCAACCACTTGAGATTCCTAATGGAAGTGGGAACACATTACCATGGATTTCGTTACGGGTCTTCCTCCGGTTTCTCAAGGCATCAATGCTATTTGGGTTATTGTTGATAGATTAACCAAGTCCCGCTTTCATTTCTTGCCGATACGGGAGACTTATTCACTTGAACGCCTTGCTAGTATGTACGTAAATGAGATTGTGAGGTCAGTATGGCATGCCTCAGATCCATAGTTTCGGATCGTGACCCAAGATTCACTTCAAGATTTTGGGTTAGCTTGCAAAAAAGCTATGGGCACGCGGTTTGCGATTTAGTTCGCATACCATCCCCAAACCAGACGACAATCGAGAGGACTATTCAAACTCTTGAAGATTTATTAAGACTCGTGTCCTAGACTTCAAGGCGGTTGGGATAAGTATTTACCATTGGTGGAATTCTCCTACAACAACAGCTTATCGTGCAAGTATAGGTGTGGCTCCATTCAAGCATTATATGGACGAAAATGTCGCTCTCCAATATTTGGGATGAGGTGGGTGAAGCAACATTGTTGGGACCCGAGTTAAGACGATGACTCACCGAAAAGATCCAAATAATTCGACAACGATACAAACGGCTCAAGATCGACAAAAGAGTTATGCGGATCTTCATCGAAAGGACGTGGAATTTAATGTAGGGATCATGTATTGTTGTGAGTTGCTTCCATGGAAGGGAGTTACAAGATTTGGGAAGAGAGAAAGCTCAATCCACGATTTATCGGTCCATTTCAAATTCTTGACCGAGTAGGAAATGTAGCCTATAGACTTGCGTTATTCTCCAGTATGTCTCGTGTTCATAATGTGTTTCATATATCCGTATTTCAGAATATATGTGAAAGACCCGAACCACGTTATCGAAGTTAGAACCTGGATGAGATAGTAGAAGACTTAACGTATGAGGAGGTACCTATCAAGATCTTGGATAGGAAGGAGCATGTCCCACGCCAAGAAAGGTCATACCACAAGTTAAAGTTTTGTGGAGGAATCATGCTTATAGAGGAAATGACCGGAATTGGAAACTAAAATGAAAGCAGTATCCTCACCTTTTTGAAACACTGTGTACGCACGCCAATTTCGAGGACGAAATTTCATAAGAAGGGAGGTTGTAAGACCTCAAATTTTTTAAATAAAAAGGAATTTCCTTTATTTATTATTTTGAAATAGTAAGGGTTGATTTGATTAATGAGGATAGTTAAGGGTTAAATACGCAAATATTTCAAAATAAGCAAGTGGTTATAAAATATTCATCATTGTTTGTGAATATTCGTTTGGTCGTGGAATATTAAATCGACTGTCGGGAATATTCGTATTTACCAACCGCATGTGTGGGCCCCATAACTGGAAAGCGATTGGATGAAGAAAACGACAAATATAAGTTGGTTAAAAATAACGGCGTAGTTATTACCAAGTAAGACTGTTGGAATACCCTAAGTGGTTAAAATACTGATGTCGCCGTGGTTTCTTGCGAAGACACCAGATTGCATGCAGATTGTTGAATTATCGATCCTTACGTAAGAAGGCACTACTCAATAATTTTCACAGTAGCTTACTCTTCAATATTTTATTTTATTGATTCAATAATTCGTCATGCGTTGATATTTTATATTATTCATTGCTCAATAATTGTCACCATTATTATCTCCATTATCGATCAATAATTCATATTATTTGAATAATATTATTAGATAAAGATTATTGGCAATGTCTAGAAAGTTACATCAAGGAGAGGTTTGGTCACCTAATTGCATACCAAGAAGGAGAAATCCTTATCTGAAAGCCCTCTTTCCTGAACTACCAGCACATTTGTCATAATTGTGATTCTCGTAATATTATTTGTGAATAATTAATTATTAATTCATATGATAAAGAAATATTTATTTTATGTGGATATAAATGATGGATTTATTTATGTGGTTATAAATGAAGAAATTATTGTTGAGGTGTTTTATCAAGATTTTACCAGATTGGAGGTATTAAAAATTAAATCGTGGGTTTTGAGATATATTGCATGGGATTATAATTTTTAATCCCGACCATTGGATGATAATAGTAATTTTGGGTATGTTATACATACATAAGTTGAGTATATGTCCACAAATTTTGAACCGTTAAAAATGCACGAATGATTTGTTATGAATTTTAAGAGGTTCTCGATTCGGAAATTAGGGTTATAATTGATTTTGGTGGAAAATTCTAAATTGAGTGGGCCCTCTGTGGTTGGTGAAGAAATGCAATGAATTTTATTTCAAATGTGGTGGGTGGCAATAGTAGCGGTAAAAAGCCATCGCAGTAGTTATGTCGTTTCCGCTTTACGGCTAACATTTTCCTATAAATAGAAATTTAAGTTAGAATCGAAAATCACACCGTAAACAAAGTTTTCTCTTTTCTCTCTATATTATCGAAATGATTTTGTGAGTATTTAGATACTTTGAGAGTTCTTGCTCAAGACAAGTTTCATTCAAAGATCACTTCCGACCTTTCCTTCCGGATCGATTCTTTGAGGTAAGGATATTATTTTTTTCAGAATGATATTATTTCTTCAATATCATTATGTTGAAATGTTGATCCAAGTTTTATCAAATTTGGACCTTTTTCGTCGTCGGGGTTACTATTCATGAGTTACTATTCACGAGTTACTATTCATGAGTTACTATTCACGAGCTCTTATTCACGAGTCTTATTCATGAAGCGTGAAGATGTTTTTGTGGAATTTCTATCTTTTGGTGTCGGATTTACTATTCACGATACTCGGTCTTATTCACGATATCTGGACTATTCACGATACTGAAGACTATTCACGATACTAAGACTATTCACCAAAAAAATAAAATTTCTTCTTTTTGTCAAAATATCTATTCCTGATACTAGCTTTGATCAGATCCATGTTTTGATCATTCTCAATTTTACACCACTATGATTATTTTGAGCGATTGTTTGACGTGGATAAAAAAAAAAGATTTAATCATTAATCCTTAATCCTCATCATTTTGTTTCACCTGGATTCGCTTCTTTTAAAATATTTTCATCATCCTCGGTCTTAAATGATGATATTATTGAATATCTTTACCAGAATGGTCAAAAGATGAATAATTTCAAGAATATCTTTACCAGTAGTGCAGATGAATGTTGTTGAGATGAACACGACCGATCGATTAATATCTTTGGCTACCAGAAGTGCAGCATTGAACAGTGTTTAAATGAATACGATTAATCGATGAATATCTTTACCAGAAGTGCAAAGATGAATATTTGATTCCGGATGTATATCGATTGTTATTATGAGGATAAAAGATAGACGATGAACTTTTAAATTCATACATATGAAGATAGTAGTTTTAGATCTCTACTTAACTCTTCTAATGAATTATTATTTCATTGCGAATATTGATTGAAAATTTGTTTATGCTATCATTATTCTATTAAATTTTTCCTCATTGAAGATAACGATAATTTGTTGTATATTATCTTGGTCCATAATATTATTCTTTATCGAAATTGAAATTTCACCCTTTTCCTTTTGTTCCATTCTTCCCGGAGAAGAGAATATAAATGAAAGACGAAATTTGGAATGAAGGTTTTAGAAAAGGATTGTTTAGTAGTCCTCTCACCATTTTGTAAAATAATGTATCAATAAATGTGATGAGGATTTATGTGAGATAAATATTATGCAGAAGATAATATTTGTATTTAAACTCACGCTTTTTTTGTAATAATAATAAAGTTGTAGTTGTTTACATCTTATATTGTATTTCGAATGGGTGATGATACCTATTTTGGGGGCCACACCGGTGTTTCAACAATTAACGGTAAAAATTCACCGTTATTTTCATAAAAAAATATTTTTATCGCTTTCTCAATCCGAAATAATAATTTCATTGTGGGTCCACTAATGATTGTGTCGTCGCATTTAATATTCCCCTGCTTAAAACGAATATTTCCTAATTAATCGAATATTATATAACAACTTGCGTCTTTCGCAAAATTTATAAATATTACCTACAACTATAACATTATATCAAATTTATTCCATAATATTCAAAACGATATTTATAGACAATTCATTTTATTCATAAAAGTTGGGGTCTTACAATTTAAATATGAACAATTTATCATTTTATCATTTTTTTAATATGCGCAAAAAGTCGACCAAAACTTTTATCTGTTCTACTACTTATAGAACATTCTTAATTCCCAAAGCAGGTTTTATACATGATGAATATTATTTACGGGTTAAATACATTTCTCCCACTCTACTCTCACGCCGGCTTACAAAACGAATCATCGAATCGCTTTTTTTTTCATTCACTCATTTGAACTACAATTTGTTTACAAACCGTTATAAATTACATTAAAGTGTGATTTTAGACGAAAAAAATTACAAGAGGTGCTTACGTGAGAGAAAAGAAATCCTACATACGCATATATTTTTGTTTGTGGCATGCGCAGATGGAAAAAACAATCATTCTTCTAAAATCCATTAATATTTTTAAAATTTACATCAGCTTTAATCAATTAATATTTGTACAATTTCAAATAAATTATATAAATTACATATAATTATATAATTTTCTTTTAATTTAAATAACTCATTAAATTCATTAATTTAATTAACCTCTCTTCACATAAAATTAAAATTAATAATATAACATATAAATGTTCTATATGTTATTGTATTAAGATATATTACATATATTATTAAAATAAAAAAAAATTGGGTAAATTTTGAATTTGAATAATGTCTTTAACATTATTCATAAGTATTTTATAATAAGCACAAATTAAAAATTAAAATTTATAAAAATAAATTTAAACTTCAAAAATATAACTAAAATTTTGAAAATTAATTATTATTTTTATTTTTCAAAACTAATATAATTATTATTTATATTATGAATCATTAAATAAATATTAAATATTAAATATATTAACAAATAATTAAATTAATTAAAAATATATTAACAAATAAGTAATGTAATTAAATAAAATATATTAATGTGTAATTTTTATAAATATATTTATATAAAATTAATGAATTCATATTTTTTAAAATAGAGTAATTAATAAAACATATATTTTTTTACAAATATATTTTTTAATTCATCGTGAGTTGCCATCAATCCATCCTACTTCAGTGTCTTAATAGAAGTTTTATCATTCCCAAACAAGCATCAAAACCCTCACGCCTTCAGTGGCCTTTTTCTTAAGCAACTCCCTTAGTGATGTATCCGCCAGGCTTTTGCCTCCTCGAGTCCCTTATCAAACTGATTTCAGTATAAACAGACCATCCCGCCATGTAAATTAAGTGTTTCACATTAGAAATGGCATCAACCAGATCCAAACGTCTCAGAGTGTGAGAGAGTGGGTGGGCCGGTTACGTGCACGGCTGAGGGACCCCAAACGCCGAGAAACTCCAAAATCAGATCCAAGCGGCTCTAATCAACTAGATCCAAGCGGCTCTAATCTGATCTTAGCCATCGCCGATTGACAAATAGAGTTGTATGGATCTATGGAGTCCTTCATCGGATCTACCCATTGACAGATAGAGTTGTATTTATTATAATAAATAGATCCGGAATTTGTAGATATAGATCTGATATATATATCTGCTCCTTCCTCCCTCATCATCTTCACTTTCTCTCTTATCGCCGTCTCCCACTGAAACAAAAGTCGCCGACCGCCGTCTCCCACTGAAACAAAAGTCGCCGACGAGTTGGGAGAAGTCTCGGTAAGAAGAAGAAGAAGAAGAAGAAGAAAATAACAAGAATTAGAAGAAGAGAATAATAATAATAATAATAATAATAATCTTTCAATTTTAAAATATTAGATAATTTTATATTTTTAAAGTAAAATTAAAATATTGAAAATTTAAAAAAATATGAATTAATTAATTTATATAAATATATTTATAAAATTATTTATTAATTTATTTTATTATTAATTAATTAATTTAATTTAATTATTTGTTATATATATTAATTTGATTTATATTTTGTTAATTTATATAAATATATTTGTAAAAATTATTCATTAATTTATTTTTATTATTAATTAATTAATTTAATTTAATTATTTGTTATGTATATTAATTTGATTTATATTTTGTTTAACTATTTGTTATAGAATTAAATATAATTTAATTTAATAGTTATCCAACTCACCTTTCTCTCTCTCCCGCACGTATCGCACATCATTGTTTTTGTTAAATAATTAACTTATATGTATCAGTAAAATCACTTTTTGTAAATAATAGATAGTTCGATGAATTGATCAGTAAAAAAAGCTCAATTTCGATGATCGTTTTATAAACCGGCAATTTTTAGTAGAATGAAAAAATCAGATTTAACCCTATTATTTACTCATCACCAATGTTCAACAAGAGGGGGGCTTTCAGTGTAGTCACTTTTCAATGTTATGCATCTCATTAATATTTGGGTTAAGTTCAGATGACCACCTGGGGTTTAAGCGGTTTCCCACTTAATCACTTGTAGTCAGTAAAATTACATTTAAACTCCCAATTTTTTGAGTTAAAGTGAAAAAGTGCTTTCCGTCTTAACTCCGTTACTTTATTTGGCTAAAAACTTAATTACCCTTTATATATATATTGAAAACCAAACCATGTTACTCGCCATCTTCTTGTTCATTAGATCGATCTAGAATTTGCGGTCTTCTCGAATCGATTTCATTTAGGGTTTTGCAGTTAGGTTTAATGGATATCTCCCCTAAGGTAGCAGCCAATATAGCATTCTTCTTTCTTTTGTTGACATGGGTTTTGGTAGAAATTTGAAAGAAAAGTAGAGAAGGTGAAGATAAGAATTTAACAGAGTGCTTAATGAGCATGGGTTTGGCATTGCTTTTGATATCGCACCTTCCTGCATCGATTTAAAAACATTATAATACTTCCACTCTATGTGTTTTCTCTGGGACAAGGATTTACCTGAATCGCCGAGAAAATATAGTTCTTGTCTGTAGAGTTTTTGGCATTGTAGGGGCAGCCGGAAAGACAATTTTCACAGGCTAAGCAACTACCTATTTCGGCAAACTTTTTCAAATTTGATGGTTGATCTTCCAAATCAAAGTTTACGCTCAGCTTTAGGGGAGTTTTTACACTTTCCTCGTACTCTTCTCCAATAATTTCTTCCATAACTTTGGGTTCTCAAAGTTATCACTATTACAAAATACTAAATAGACATCACTTAAACCACAACGTTTTTTATAAAAATGTTGTGGTATTTTCTTTTACAACGTTTTTAAAAAAAACGTTGTAGATATATATGCAAAAACGTTATCTATTTAAAAGGGTATTTTTTTTAATTAGATACTCTCTCCGTTCCTTAATATAAGTCGTTTTGGAGAAATATTTTTGTTCGTTAATATAAGTCATTTGAGAATTTCAAATAAATATTAATTGTTTAGTTTTCAATATTACTCCAAGTATTAAATGTAACTTTGGTTCTTTTACTATTTTTTGTCCAATAAATAACCATCTCTTTTTCCAATACAAGGACAATATAAATAATTGATATTATAATTAATGCTATATAATTATTTCTTTAATATTTGTGCACAATTCTAAAACGACCTATATTAAGGAATGGAGGGAGTAACGTTTTTTTTTAAATATTGTCTATAAAGAAAAAGACGGAGTTTTAACTGAACACTTAAAATTAAAATATAGTCTTTTTCTCTCCGAGGCTCGTCAGTTTCATTCTTGACTAAAAGACAATTTGCATCCCAAATTTTACACCGGTGTTGACTTTTGCACCCCAAACCGAAAAAGGTGTCTAAGTACACCCCAAACTTCATTATACGTAACAAAACGCATACTTTCTTCACTTAACAAATCAAAAAGTGACCCAAATGGCCAAGAATAAAGTTTGGGATGCAAATCAGAATAAAGATCTTAAAAATTGGCAAAAATAATTAATTTTAAATAAAATAAAATGATTTTAAATATAAAATTTTAAAAAATGTAATTTTAAAATAGTTAGATACAATTACCATACAATTAAAAAATATTTTTTTTTAAACTGTTATAATTTTTTTAAAAACAAAATAAAATTTTTAATCGTTTTTTAACAAAAAAATTTAAAACTGCTTTTTAAATTTTTTTTTAAAACAAAATAATTTTTTAACAAATTTTTTAAAATCGCTTTTAACAAAAAAAAATTTAAATCATTATAATTTTTTTTAAATCATTATAAATTCATTTTAAAACAAAATAATTTTTTAACAAAAAAATTTTAAACTCGTTAAACCTTTTTTTTTTAAAACAAAATAAATTTTTTTAACAATTTAGCAGTAAAAAGAAGTCTATAGCCACGCTTCCTACTCGATCGAGGATTAAAATGGATCGATGAATCGAGGATTAAGTTTTCCTCTCTTTCCAAATCTTGTAAACTCCTTTCCATGGAAAGAACTCTTAACAACACACGATCTCCTATATCAAATTCCACGTCCTTTCACGATGAAGATCAAGAAAACTCTTTTATCGATTTTGTGAGGTTTTATACGCTATCTGGATCGTTTGAATCTTTTCCGTAGTCATACGCATCAACTCCCGGTCCCAACAACGTTGCTTCACCCACCTAATTCATCCCAAAGATACTTTGAAGCGACACTTTCTTCCATACAACGCTTTGAATGGAGCCATGCCAATACTTGTTTGATAACTCGCTGTTGTAGGAAAACTCCACCAATGGTAAGAACTTGCCTCAACTCCTTGAAATCAAGGACACGTAGTCTTAATAGATCTTCAAGAGTTTGAATAGTCCTCTCCATCGTCCGTCCGTCTCGAGGATGATATCTTTGAAATTAAATCGTAAAGTCTGTGTTTGAATAGTCCTCTCCGATCGTCCGTCTCATTCGAGGATGATATCTTTGAAAGCTAAATCGTAAGTCTGTGCCCATAGCTTTTTTGCAAACTAACCCAAAATCGTGAAGTGAATCTTGGGTCTCGATCGGAAACTATGGATACCGCAAGATACCATGCGACCTTACAATCTCGTTTATGTACATACGAAGCAAGACGTTCAAGTGTATAAGTTTCTCGTATCGAAGAAATGAGCAGACTTGGTCAATCTATCAACAATGACCCAAATCGCATCAATGCCTTGAGAAACCTTAGGAAGACCCCAGAACGAAATCCATGGTAATGTGCTCCCACTTCCATTCCGGAATTTCAAGTGGTTGCTGATGGACCTTTTGTACTTGATGCTCCGCTTTAACTCGTTGAAAAGTTAGACACCTTGAGATAAACAAATATATCTCTCTCTTCATATATTACTCCACCAAAATGTATGAATTTAATATCATGATACATTTTGGTACTCCTGTGATGGATTGCAAATGGTGTGTTATGCGCCTCCATCATGATATTATACTTTAAATCGTGGTCGTTAGGAACACAAAGTCCGGAGTTGACTCAAGTATTCCTTCTTCATCGATTCTTGCTTCCCAGATAGCACCTCTCAGACTTTCTTCCTCATACGATCGCCTCCAGTCCAGTAGCTCGAGCAACTTTTAACTTTATCGATTAAAGTCGGCTTCTACTCGTATATTCGCTATCATCACATGCGTCCCCTGAGTCTTTAACTCTATCTCCATCCTTTGCAAGTCACACAAAATGGGCCTTTGTGTTGACAATAACGATTCGTGCTTGCATACGATCTTCTACTCAATGCGCCGCCTACCACGCTCGCTTTTCGGGATGGTATTGGATGGTATGATCATAATCTTTCAGCCTCGCTTCAAGCCAACGTCGTTTGTCGCGTGTTGAGTTCCTTTTGAGTGAAGAAATATTTGAGGCTTTTATGATCCAGTAAAGATCTCCACTTTCTCCCATACAAGTAATGCCTCCAAATTTTAAGTGCAAAAGATAATACCGCTAACTCCGGATCATGAGTAGGATAATTCCTCTCATATTCTTTGAGTTGTCGCGAGGCATAAAGCTATAACTTTTCCATGTTGCATAAGAACACATCCCAACCCTTTGCTCAAGCATCATCAGAGATGACAAATCCTCCGAGCCGATGGATTTGTCGAACAGTCTCGAAATAAGTCTCCTCTCGAGTTCTTGAAAACTCTTCTCACATTCTTCGCCTCAACCGAACTTTGTATCTTTTCGAGTCACCGAGTCGATGGAGTAGCGATTCGAGAAAATCCTTCCACGAATCTCCGATAATAACCAAATTAAACCGAGAAAGCTACGTGCTTCTATCATCGATTTAGGTTGTTCCTACTTTGAATAGCTTCAATCTTTCTTTGGGTCAGATATTCCATGACTTGATACCACGTGCCCAAGGAATGCTACTTCTTCTGCCGCAATTCGCATTTCTTCAACTCGGCATAAAGCTTATATTCACGAAGTTTTTGAGTGTCGACCTCAAGTGTTGCTCATGATCTTCACCGCTTTTGGAATAAATAAGGATGTCATCAATAAAGACGACCACAAAGTGATCTAAATATTCCTTGAATACTCGGTTCATCATATCCATGAAGGTAGCGAGGAGCATTAGTCAATCCAAAGGACATGACTAGGAATTCATAATGCCCGCATCGAGTTCCGAAAGCCGTCTTTGGAATGTCAATGTTCTAATATTCAATTGGTGATATCCTAACGAAGATCAATCTTTGAAAAGAATTTGGCTCCGTCTGTTAATCGGGTCAAACAGTCATCAATACGTGTAATGGATACCTATTTTGATGGTGACATGATTCAACTCCCGATAATCAATACAAAGTCGCATACTCCGTCTTTCTTCTTCACGAATAGAACAGAGCACCCCAAGGAGAAGTATTAGGGATCGAATAAAGCCAATGTCTAACAATTCTGCGCAGCTTGGGTCTTTAACTCCTAAAGTTCAATAGAGCCATTCGATATGGGGCTTTGGAAATAGGTTTTGTCTCGGGGTTCAAGTCGATACAAAATTCAATTTCACGCCTGGGGGTAGGCCAGAAGTTCTTCTGAGAATACGTCGAAATTTATTAACAATAGAAATATCGCTCAAAATTGGCGTATTTTTTTTTTTAAATCGTGATATGAGCTAAGAAAGCTTGACATCCATTTTTCAATAAACGAATAGCTTTTATGGGCTTGAGATGACCGTGATTGATTTTAATGGTTTGGTCGTTTGAATTCGCATAATAGGTTGATTAGGAATATGAAAGCTAACAACCTTACGAAAACAATCAATTTTTGCATGATAAGTAGTTAACCAATCAATCCACAGAATCACGCCAAATCGCAAGTATTTTTAATGAAATAAGATCGATGTAGTAATGTGAGGGTACCGATTTGAACCAAACAAGACTTATAAGCAAAGGATGTAATGAAGGTTTCTCCCAACGGAGTTTCCACAGATAAGTCAAAGTCTAATTTCTCCCAGAGTCAAATTTAATCGATGAGCGCAAAGAGGAGAAATAAAAGAATGGGTAAACCCAGATCAAATAAAGTGTAGACTTCATTAGAGTTTATGATAAGCTTACCTGTGATGACCTCATTCGGGTTCCTTTGCTCTCTGGGAGGTCACAACAAACGCCTCTCCTTGCAGACTACCGGTTTGACTTTTCTGGGATGACTACTGGTGCCTCCATCCTAGTTGAATTTGTCTTTGGTAAACGATAAAATCGAGCTAAGTGACCTTCTCTTCCACAATTATTACATGCTTTGACAAGACGTAGCACATTGAGACCGATGTGTCCCTCTTCTCGCATTTGAAGCATATGATAGGTGGTCTTTCTCCTTCCTTAACAACGGTCTTTGGTCTTGACGCTCTTTCCATCATTGTTGAATCTCCGCTTCTTGAAATGTCCATTCTTATTGTTTTGGCCTCGATTACCACCGGGTGGTTACCATATCCGGCCACATTGATTCCTCCACGCTTGTTGTCACCGCCTCGATGACTACTCGCCCGGTATTATAACTTTGCTTACGGCTCTCTTTTCTTTTATTGATTGCTCGTTATCGGCCTCCACTAATCGAGCCCTATTTACAACATCCGAATACAAACATAGTTTATGAAAATAAGATGTTGACGATATCTCACTTCAAACCTCTTAAAACATTCGCGTCATTCTCTTCATTATCCACCGTTGGGGCCGAAAACCGTGATAACTCCGCAAATTTTGCCTCGTATTGCGACACGGTCGTATTATTTTGTTCCAACTTGATAAACTCCACCTCCTTCATGTGGCGAATACTTTCGGAAAGTATTTGTCGTTGAACGCCTCTCTGGAACTTCTCCCAAGATATCTTCAAGACAAAGAGTTGAAGTACGTTTTACCGATTCCCACCAAGAATCCGCCTCTCCGCAACATAAAGGCGGCAAGGGAACCTTTTGCTCCTGAGAAGCATCCCAAGACATCAAATATCTTGTGTCTCACTTTTATCCATGCTTCCGCCGTAAGTGGTTTTGGCTTCTCCCTTAAACTCCGGTGGTCCCAAATTGAATTGTTTAATGGTGACCGCCAGAGGTAGTTTTCCGTGTTTCCACCCACGTTTTGGGCGAGAGTCGCATCTCGCTCATTGCCGTAAATCGTATAAAGCCTCCCGAACATTTGATCATTCATCATTTTAGTCGGTGTTGTTGTTCACGTGAGGATTGTCGCTTTCTTGATGCATACATTATCCCGATTATTGATATGTGGTGAATCAACGATCGCCTCGCGCTTCCATTCTATTCTCAACATTCTCGGATGCCATTTTCGAGATCTTGCCACAAAACAAAAGGTTAATTGACATATAACAAATTATCTTTATATTACGGCCGACCAATAAAATAAAGACATAAACTTGGGTAGGTCATACTAAATGCGCCGGAAGTATTCCTGCTCTCTCCTCCTAAGATCTTTTCTCGCATCTTAAATTGGGATCATATCCCTAAGTTTTCGATACTAACCGCGACGCCTAAAATTAGGTACATCACCCATCTTGGGTAATCGGATATACTACAGATGTAATTTAAATATACAACTTACTTAATATAATCATCACATGCAATACGATATAAAATCGTGAATTGAATACAAATATTGTCTACTAGATATTATACAAACTCAAAAGGAGTCGCCATTACAATTATTATCACACTATTTCACGCTGAATAGTGAGGACTACTAATCTTATCCTTCCTGACCAATTCTTTCGTCCCGACTGTCTCCAAAATTTGTTCTCATTTCAAGAGAAATAAAAAGAAAGAAAGTGAATTTCAATTAATTTCAAGAAGAAATATTATGGTAAGATAATCTGAGAATAAATTATCAATACCGGCAACAAATAATAAACCGATAAAATATAATAAACATCGTTTTTAATCTGCAATGAACAATGAATCCATTAAAAGAAATCAAGTAGAAAATAAAATCTACTATCTTTTATGATTTAAAAGGTTTTTCATCATTTATTAAAAGTTCGAGACTCGAACTTTAATAAATAATCCACATCATCGAATCACCCCGCACTACTTCGGGTAGGATATTCTTTAAGATTACGAATAGCAATTATTCACGCACTACGGTAAACAAGAATAGTTGTTAGATTCATTAATTCATTACGATCACGCCAACAATCGGCCCATCAACGACTACTACTGACTATCGGCGATTTTCTGGCACATCATTTATAATATTACTTCGGACATGATTATAATCCAGATTATAATCATACCAAGTTCATCCACGTTTCAGTATTCTACTACGTAATGACTTTAAAAAAATATATAAACGTGGGGATGATGTGATGATATAAGAATTCAATAAAACAAGCTTCAAGAATTATTTTATCAAAATTATTAACGTCCAAATTATCAAGATGATCATCTTTGTTTTGTAGAGAAAATTCAAGAATGATCGGAAGAATATTTCCATGAAAAATCTTTGGATGAAACGCAAATATCGAGGATATTCTACTAATTTCATGGAAATATAAGTCAAAAGCTTTTAACCAACCCAGGTATAATAAAGAATGGAATAACAAAAGAAATCACCACGACGCTCAGATGCAGTCAGATAGCGCTTATTCCAATGAATAATAATAACGGGCCAGGGTGAAAATTCAAAATTGGCAAGACGGTTCCAACAGCGAATAAAGATGGAATCCAAATCCAGCCAAAACATGCGATAGGATATTCCAACAGAATGATAAAGAGCAAGAATCATTCCTAAGAAACATGACGACATGGATGTTCCAACAGAATAATAAAGACGGAATTCAGTTAGGTGTAAAAACACATGCATGCGATGTTCCAAATGAATAATAGAAGAATGTCACCAAGATAGCAGAAATCACGTATCAAGTTATTCCAATGTAATAATAAGAAATGGAATAACATATAAAGATTTCACCAAGATAGGGTGATGCCAGATACAAGTTATGTATAGGGTATGCTTGACTTTTACAAGTTATTCCAATGAATAATAATGAATGGAATAACGTGTTTCTTCATGAATAAGAAAGAATAACACACTTCACAGAAGTAAATGAATAATATTCCCTACCTGAAGAAGGCTGAATATTGGCGAAGTGAAGTAGCGAGAATCACTTTTCTTCTATATACTATAGTTTTCTATAGAGTTTGGTGAATTAAATAAAAAAATAATGAAGGAATGAACTTTTTCATTTATAGGAAAATAGAATGATAAGTAATTAATCCATGAATCAGTCAGGATTGATTTACTTTAATCGACCATTCATATTTAAAGTAAAATCTTTTAAATAAAATATAATATATTCTATTTATATAAAAAGCGTTTCTTATCTGCAAAACACTACGTAAAACACTACGCAATACTACGCATAATAAAATATAATATATTTTATTTATAAAATAACTTTAATAAAGATTACATTTTTATATAAAAGATGTTTCGCTTTTATTACGTTAATAATACTGAATAAAAATAAAACGTCATTATCGCTATAATAATTCATATTATTAATCGATGATAATGGAATCAAACCGGTGAAACTTACACATAAAGATCAATAATCAATATCGCGTCTTCTTACGCAACCACACGTATTCTTAGTTTTTTACTACCGAAGTAGCTTCAACATGATCAACCAGTAAAACTTCCGCCGTTATTTCATAAAATATTTTTGCTGCTTTTTCAATCCGATAATAATTTTTGTAATAAGGTCCACTTAAACGATTAGTAGTTATACATTTAATATTATAACTAAACCAAATATTCAATTAATCGAATATAATATAACCACTGCATCACTTTCAGAAAAATTTATAAATATTACCACAACTATAACATTATATCAAATTATTTCATAATATTCAAAAATAATATTTATAGAAAATTCATCTTTATTTATAAAAGCTGGGGTCTTACAGGTTAAGTGAAGAAAGTGTGCGCTTTGTTACGTATAATGAAGTTTGGGGTATACTTAGACACCTTTTTTGATTTTGGATGCAAAAATCAACACCGATGTAAAATTTGGGGTGCAAATTGTCTTTTAGTCTTCATTCTTTCATCCATGCAGAGCTTCAGTTTCTCCTTTTCCCTTCCATTTCTCCTCAAAATCTCGCCATTTTTGAAGCTTCAGAATCGTTGAGAGCTTTAATTCGGTTTGTTTCACGGGTTTCAAGCATGGAATTCGAGGTTTTGGTTTGAGAAATTTGGATAAATCTAGGGCTTTTATGAGCGTCTCTGATAAATCTAGGGTTCACACCACAAAACCCTCCTGACCCAGATATCTGAATCTTCTGTATCTCAACTCTCAGCATTCGATTTTGTTTTTGTTATTTGTTTTTATCTTCTCGTGGTCTGTTTCTTTTTACTGCTTATCGTCAGCGATTGAGGTTTTTCAACCAACCCTGTTAGCTTATGGTAATGTTATTTTTTGTTAATATTAATTTGGGTTTTGACTGTTTTGTCTGTGAATTGAAGATTGAAATTCAATGTTCTCAACTTTCGGAAGAAATAAAGATCAAATTAACTGGAAGGAGCGATGATACTGTAAGTATTTTTTCACCCCTTTGGTTTGATCTGTTGAGATAAATGAATTGAAAGCTTTTCTGAGATTCTTTTTCCTATGATGGTAGTTGGGGGTTTTAGTCCTTTTGGGTTTCTATTAGATACTTAGCATTTAATATCCTCTGTAGAATCCAATAGCTAGAAATAATTTTATTACTTGTCCTTGGCTATATCTATCCATATATGTGTTGCATCAGCATGTGAAGTTTGTGTGAAATGTGGGATCATTCAATCTTTTCGTTTTTACTGTTGGGAAGGTGCAATTATGAAGCAGAGGTGATCAGTGATGGAGTCAGTCGGACAAGAAGGGTATTGAAACCCATCAATAACTATTAGCTTTGATTTTGTTATGATAAATTCAAAAAGTAGTTTTCCCAAAATTATTTGGTTTCTTCCAAAAAAAGATTCATGTACGTGCATTGATTCAGTCTGCCTTTCCAATGTGGAGTCTGTTGTAGTGTTTGGTTTCAGATTTTACTGGGATAGTATTGAACTTTTAGCCAAATGCACAAAGAAAATGACATATCCGTCGATGGAATTATAACAGCCATTTACTTATATATGTGATCTTAAATATACTGTGATCATATCTGCGATCTTGCTGATCATATCTGCGATTTTGTTTCAGTGGTTGCATCATTGTCAAATGGTAATGCAAATACTTTAGTGTAGTGACTGACCGTATCCTATGTTCTAGCTATGTATATTGAATGTTTTGTTTTGACTACATGAATTTCTATCTTGTGGAAGTAGATCACAGTACTTATTCCACTCTCTTTCCTTTCAGTTTTTGGTTGAGGACATTCAAATTATTGTGCTGTTTGTTTAGCCTTACTGGTCATCCTGGTTAAATTGTGGAATGCAGAATTAACAGTTTATCAGATTGTCATTGTCACAATTGAACTTGTAATGTCAGCTCTTCTAGAGATCTTAGAAAGATCTATGCTATTTGATACTTTTCTTCCCTATTATACTTTGTACTATTTGATACTTTGGGACTATCACAGACTAGATAAGAGCTTTACCTTGATAAATTTATAACGCTTGAAGGATAAATCAAATTCTTTCTCAATAAGAATTGTTTGTCCATAGACTGAGAAGATTACTAATTGGTCAATATCTTATTGAGCCTTTTATAGTCGTACCTTTTATTGGAACTTTAGCTTTAGAGTGCATTAGTGGTTGAAGATTATTTCATAGTGAAACAGAAATTTGCATCAACATCAGAGTTATTCTAGGTTTTCAAGCATTCCAGCATCATCTTATGCACATGTCATCCAGTTGGAAATTAATTGGAGATTAACATGAAACGAAAATTTTGATTGCTCACGCCTTTCAGTGTTATCTTTATTGATTAATTCCTATTTTTGAGTTGCATTGTTTTTGGAACAAAAACCAAGGTGAACATAAGACAGACTACCAGAATCAGATACTTTATTTTGCTTATAATCCACCAATTATTATGTTAACATACTTGTAGATAGCTTAAGCAACTTGAATTCTTATCTGTAGCTTTTGTTCCTGCATTACCTTTATTTGTTATTCAGTTTCAGGATGGTTGCTTTCTCAAAACTGTGAGATGTTTTAGCTGCCAATTGGTATATAGTGTTCAAGTCATCCAACAAGATCAATGTTCTCTTCTGTTGGTGCAATTCTTTCTACAACTAAGCCAATGACACTGACTGTAAAGTATAATAGGCACGTGCCCAAGCAGAATCAGTCTGACTCGTGCGGCCCCAAGTGATGCCTGTTGTAGTGTATCATCTATTGCATACCATAATATTTACAGTGACAAAACACACATTATGAAAACACACATTATGATCTGTGTAAAGTCGCATTTTGCTGTCTTATGCTTTTGACAAGGTTGATGAGCGAGCAGTCCTCAAGCACTTTGATTAGCCTGAAGGGAAAGCAGATGCATTAAGAGAGGCGTCGTTTGAATATCAGGACCTGATGAAGCTAGAGAAGCAAGTCACCTCTTTTGTTGATGATCAAGCTCTCTTCTATACAATTGGCAAGGAGTTACATGAAGTGTGTTACATCAAAACTTGATGAATTGGATGTTTATATAGTGTGAGTTACAATTAAAACTGTTTCTGAGAAGTATTTATGTCACTTTTGTTGGACAGGAAGTGACTCTTTAGCTTGATCAATGAACTGCCTACTGTCTTTGAAGTTATAACAGAAAGGAAGCCTGTTAAAGATAAGCCCAGTGGAGATAGCGGAAGCAAATCTCGGGGAAGCACAAAGGTGAGACCAAAAGAAGTTGACACACTATTTAAGTTTGGTATGCAATTACACCAAGTTTCTTTACACCATTTTCGGGTGTGCAACAGGGTGTCACCTATACATTTGCAGTTTGTCTAAATTTATGTGCAAAGTTACATGTCATTGCTATTTTAGTTCTGAAGTGGCAAATATTTGAGTTTTTATGTATGTCTGTGTGTGCGTTTTTTATCCAGTTCCTTGAAAATGGACTTTGTGAAGCTGCTCTCAAGCAGTGGCTTTTTTGACTCAGTAAAATTTTATTAATTTGTTATTGTAGGAGGAGCCTAATATCTATTGCTGCAGCAGTTATCTACATTGTGACTCAGCTTTCCAATGATAAGAAGCCCCTTAAAGGTAGCCTTTACATAATTTTCTGTGTAGGACTACAAACCAACTCATATCAGACACTATTCACATACAAATGCAATCAACTTTGGAAAATAATTAATCTCCAGCTGCTATGATGTACAATATATTAGGTGAGAAATTCTTTATAATTTATATTTCTAGTTGCCTGCTTCTAATATCTATTAGAGATTGATGCTCATAATTAATTTTTGTTATCAAACATCGAAACTTGCTTGAATCTTTGTGGCTGAGACAGATAGAAGCATATTCAATGATCATTAATATTCAAGTGCCATTTCACCAGCCACAGTTGCCGGTTCAATTTGGTGGGCCTAACCCGCAATTGCAGTCTCAGGGTATGGTGAATACTTCATTGCTAATGCCCTTACCAATGGAAAATCCATCTCAGGTGCAGCAGCAAGTATTTGTTCAAGGTCTTCAACCCCATCTGATGCAAGCTCAGGGAATCATGCATCAGGGACATGCTATGAATTTCTCATCTCAAATGGGTACCCATCTAGGCTTTTTTGCACATGCTTAGGTAGTAGCTTAATTTTATGGATAGTTTGGTTTATTTTGTGGTTTATTTTGTGGATTGAAAAGTGAATTTGAGATGTACATATGGATAGTTTGGTATATATTTTGTGGATGTAGTAATTTGAAACTGTAAACGAATGGTATTATTGGGATGTATTTTGAATGGTTGATACATTTTGGATTTAAATTTAAATGAGAATGTAGACCTTTTAGCTATATATCATGACATTAGCATATTGCAGGTGCATTGGTAATGTAGGTGAACCACAATTTTTTTTTTTTTTTTTTTAATCTACAACATTTTAAAAACGTTGTGTAAATGTGCCTAAACGTTGTCTAATATATACTAAACAACATTTTTAGCCAGAAAACGTTATGGAATCATACTTTCTACAACGTTTTTAAGCATCTACTAATTTTTGAAAAATAAATCTACAACGTTTTTTCCTAAAAAAACGTTGTGTATTGTGCTTAACTATAACATTTTAAAAACGTTGTGTAAGGGTGTCAAATAGATAACACCCTTAACCACGACGTTTTTCTGACTGAAACCACAACGTTTTTTTTTGCGTTGTCTATTTACTGTTTTGTAGTAGTGTATGCTTATGGTTGATCTAAAAGAAAACAAAATTGCACACAGGTTGATTGATCGACAACTGAGCAGCTTATTGCATATATATGTTAGCCTGGTAATTTTGATTGCTAGCAGTTGTGCTGGTGCTGGTGTGGCTTCCACCCAATCCTGAAAATGGAGAAAATCTTGTAGCTCTGTTGTGGCTTCCGCCCAATCCTGAAAATGGAGAAAATCATGTAGCTCCAAATAACTCAAAGAGGGCATAGTAGGCCTCTGGAACTCCAGTTGGCTGTACTTGAGTTCAATCAAATTTGAAGCCACGTCTTTCTTTGCCAAAAGAAGTAGCAGATATGCGCATTGTAGTTCACTTGCGACCAGGACAAGCCATCTAACTTGGAAGTTTAACTGCATTATGTATTTCATTCAGTAGATTGGAGGAAAATGCACCCAAGAGTCTGATATTCCCTTTCAAATCGCCTCAGTACATAACATCAACTAAACTTTGTGAAATGTGAAAGCCTCCTACTAAGGAATTAACATACAATTCATTCAAAAAGCTAGTAATCAGTTGCATAATAATAATCATCACCACTCTGCTTGGTACAAATGGGATCCTCTTAACATATCCTTGTTGCACTTCAAACCCATTTCCAAATCTTTTTTTCATTCTTTTGGCCATTTGGGATTCCTTCTTGCACGAACTGGGGTCGGTATCATCACTCCTGCATTAACAAATGAACCTCCACCGAGCCCACAGGTCTAATGAACCTTTCTAATCAAAATGCGTGTACCTAGGCGAAAAGAAAAGAGAGAAATCACAGAATGAACAGAAAAGTTGCCAGTCCAAGTAAAGAAAAACATGCATCCAAGATGGCTTAATAACCTTAGAATCTACAAGTATGAAAAGAATTCACAGCAACTCTAGCTACAGCTTCATTCCACAGTAGGAAAAGTGGATAAAAGCCAAAGATATTCTCTAAAGTCATCATTCCCTTCACAGTAATCTTCTTACAACCCTGAACTTCAAACTTAACCAACCTCGAACACCCCCTAGCAATAGCAATTAACCCCAAATCCGTCAAGTCAGCCACGTTCCTAATCGACAAACATTCAAGCCCTTGACAAAGTGCGATCCCATCCACTGATTCAACGAAAGATACAAATTCCATGAAACCGCCCCAATTTAAGCTTCCTCAAATTGGGGCATTTCGATCGAAGAATCTCAAATGCAGGACTACTATGTGTAACATTATTACAAACATCTAGAGTAAAGTCCTCAAGCAAAGGAAGACCCGATGGCAATAGAGGGGTGAAATCGAACCCAGATGGCAATAGAGGTTGTTGGTGCCACCTGACTAGTTTAATTTGGTTCAATTGCGACCAGTGAGGGACTAGGAATTGAAGGGTCAATGGGTTTCGAGCGTAGACTGTAAGGGAATTGAGGGAAGGGAAGGCCTGCCGGAGGAGGAACAGAATGAGTGGATTTGAGAGTGTTGATGGGTTTGAAGGTTGAAGGGAGAATAAGAGGAGGAGAGATGAAGAAGGGGGTATTTTAGATATTTACTAGTTTTTTTTTTAACTCTTACATCCCTTTTTACGTGCTTTTGGCATTTGATATACACACACGGTTAAGTTGAATGAAAAAGGTGACGTTTTCACTTTAACTCAAAAAATCGGAAGTTTAAATGTAGCCTTACGGACTACAGACAGTTAAGTGGAAAAGTGCCCAAACCCCAGGTGATCATCTGAACTTTACTCTTAATATTTAGAAGATTTTAATTTATTATAAGTCTCTAAAAAATTATTCAAATTTTTTGGAGATTTCAAATCAAATCTTAAATTAAGATCTTGTTTATTTTAACCATTTAATATTAAATTAAATTAATATCTATAATTTTCTTAATTAGCATTTTATTTTTCTTGCTCCTTTAAATACAAAATTATTGATCAAACTTTTATAATCAATTTTCTCTAATATATTCTTTTCAATTGATAAACCAGCTAATCCACTTAATTGTCAGCTACGAGTTATTTCTATACATGAGGCTACAGAAAATAGAACAATCTGAAAATTATTATTCTGTATTATTACAAATGTCATTTGTGAAATGTTCCCATCTAATCTATAGGGCCTTATCATTGTCTGCAATGCAATACTCTTTATAGGATTAGAGTTGAATTAGCCTTCTGAAAAAACTTACAAAATATCAACACCCTTGCTGCTCTCCTTAACCCTAAAAAATTGTTAACAATATGACCTGTGCGTAATCAAACCACTGGTACAAGGGCACAGAACTTTGCCTTGATCCTCAAGTCATCCTATCTCTGAATACTAGGGTATATCTGCAATGCCTTCAAATATGATTTTGCTAGCATGCAAGACTGTCAGCTACCAAGGGAGGCACAAAACAGTAATCCTGAAGAGTTTGCTCAAAGATATGCCCTACTTTAAGCAGTTTTTCCTGAATTTACAGTATAACATAAAACAACAAACTTCAGAATTGTTTTCCAAAGGTTAGATACGGATATGGTCGACACAGCCAAGTGCAAAACGCATAAACACCCCATTTATATATCAGATTAGTATCTATGTTTGTTGGAAGAAATAGGTTTTGACCTATGGACCCAGCCAGTTGCCCCATTTCTGATGGACCACCCTCTCAAGATAATCTCCCCCCCAAAAAATGAAAAAGGAGCTGTAAAGAGTGGGGAAAATATGTTCTCAACTTAAAATATAGATGCATAAGATATCGAGGAGAGGGAAAAAGAAGTCCAGAGTTTTCTAAAAGTAATTTTCATGCCAATTAACATAAACATGAGAATTTGATAGTTCCACAAAGCTCTCTTCACATGAATGTGACATGAATATTAAGGCCTTGGGAAATATCAAATTTTCTTTGTGGAAATAACAATTCTCTAATTTTTTTACTACCTCATCAAATGCTGCACCAATCATTTGAAAACCAACGGGGAGGCCATCAGGGCCCCCTTCCACAAAACCACATGGCAAAACCAATGCTGGTAGACCTGCTAAATTGACATTGACCTGCATTGAAAATAACATCATTTAAGAGAAAGTCGGAAAATATAACTGGTTACAAAGGTCCTAAAAATTGAAAACTATTTATTGCAGAAAACAACAGGAAGTGCTATAAGATGATGTTAATATTAATACGTCTTCAGGTAAATTTGGACCCTTTTGAACAACATCTTAACATCAACTGGAAATGGAAATTTCTCCCATTTCAGAAAGGAATGCCAGACAAAAAAATATAAGACACTGTATTTATCTATCAGGTATGTTAAATCAAATTTTCAAAAAGTGCAATCGAAAATACATCATCTTTGGAACCTATAACTAAGACTAAGGGTGCACGGCATTACTAGATTCTTTTTATATTCGATAAAAGAAGAAGATTTTATTAATGAAGAAGAAGAAGAAGAAGATAAATGGATAGAACTAGATTCTTAGTTCGTTCAATCAATCCATGTTATTTTGTTGGCCACCCATTGCATCCCTTAAAACTTGTATAAAGACTAGTGACTTAAGTTTTCTATGACAATTTTTGGCAAGAGATGAACCAACTCCAAAGTCGTCGTCCTCTTCAAGTAACTCGAAAGTAATTTATCAATTAAACACTATCTTTTTGCAGAGGTATAATTCCCAAAAGCCATATATTGGTGAAGCATCTAACCTCTAAACAATAATTAGAACAGAAAATTTTAATAACTTGCCTACTAAGCATGTAATAAGTTTTATTTATATTGTCATCTAAAAATAGAAATAAAAAGAGTTAGCAGGTGAAATGGATTCTATTCTTCAAGCCAAGTGGCTAAATCCCCAGTATAATAAACACCAAAAGTCGGGAAAATTATAAAAAGGAAGCATAGAAAGGCAAGACTTACTGTCATGATGTCACCAGCATACATTGCCAATGGATCATTTTTCTTTTCACCTGAAACAATTATAGTGCCCGGTAAAAATTGTTCTACTAAGCAAAAAGGGAGAAGAGGAAGGGGAGGAAAAAAGAAAAACAAGTTAAATAGGTAAGAAGGTGATCAAGTAAATTTCTTTTCTATCGAGCACATACCAATCTTATAAGCAGCAGATGGAGCCGCAGGCGAAATCAGGATATCATTTTCATCTAATGCTGCCTTGAAGCTTTTCTGAACTAAGGTCCTGACCTAAAACACAAATGTTCGTATTGCTTTTATTATTTATCAGCTGGAATAAGTACAAATAAAATAAAAAACATAACAAAACAGCTATAGCGGTGAAGCAATTGCAAGAGAAACACCTACTTACTCCTGAGTCGATGGTTGATTTATTTACTCATTTTCAGAAATAACCATTTTATAAATAAGTACCAAATCAAAAGGGGATGCCAAAGGTTGATTTTAAAAGTTAATTTTCTTTTCTTTTTTTAACAAGGTTGATTTTGAAAGTTGTAAATTAGAATAATAATAATAGGAAATTTAATTAAGATATTAGGCATCAGAAAAAAAATAATTCTGTTGCATTATAATTGGATTTGAATACTATAACCAACCATACACAAACAGTTGAATTTTTTGGCAAAACTATGGTGATTCCTCGATATAAACTGGCCTTCATCCAAATTAATGAATTTACTTAGCATGATAACTGCAATACCTGCTGCGCACGTTTGTAATAAGCATCATAATAACCAGCTGAAAGGGCATATGTTCCCATCAAAATCCTCCTTTTTACCTGTAAAAGATGAATGCTCAGTTCTTACTTTGAATTAAGTACTCAATCCGTTCCAAAATATAAGATCATTATTGATTTTTTGAAGTCAACTTAGACCATTTCAAACTCAAAATTGACATGGACTTCTTCAATTTTAGTCAATACAATGAGAAATATTGAACTGTCAAAAAAGTATTCCCCATTGTAAGATTTATTTTTTCATATTTTCTTAATGAATCATCTCAATCTTTAGTCTCAAATAGTGTTTCAAAAGTCAACAATGATATTATAATTTGAAACTGATGGGAGTATTTGACACCAATCTTCTTTTAATAATTCATAACCACTTAAGATAAGTACTCAAATGCAGTACAACATCTAAGAATATATTTTCTTGGTTGCATTGTATATCAAGTTCTCTTTGAACAAGACTGCAGCACTGTTCCTACGGGCCAATTCGGATGCTACATACCTCAGAACCAAACCCATGAGCGCGGATATTACCATAGAGGGAATTCAGCTCCTCAGAAATAGATTGATTTCCATATCTGGAGATTTAGAAAGAAAACAGAAAAGATTGTAACTCCCAAGGTTGCGGAATACCACAATGAAAAAGTGTACCTAATCAAAAAGACGTCTTGGTAATTGTTATGAATCCAACTAAAATATTTTGAGGTGTAGTAACTAATAAAAAGTTCAATATTTGGTCTTCAGCCTCAAAAAGAATACCAGTTCACTACTTTCGACATTTCAGCTTTCTCCAATGCAATGATTATGACTTACATGCCAACTAAGATGCATAATATAAATAGAAGGCAGGCAATGGTGGGTGATTTTTATTTTATTATTTATTAATATTTTTTTTTTTTTTTTGGGGGAGGGAGGGGTTGAAGGTAAGACATAATAACAGATACACCAGCAGCTAAAAGCGGTAAAGTGGAGACAGACTTGAAATCAAACATATCGCACTCAAGTTGCTGCTCTAAGCTTAACCCTACATGTTCATGCTTGCTAACCAAGCTTTACCACTACACCAAGCAAACACTGTGTATAGGTTGTTCCCTTTGGATGCAAGAAGAGGTGGAGGAAAAAATGAATACAAATTAAATTTTCTTTTTACATCACCTAATACCATCATAACGAGATAGATTTGAAGAGGATTCAGATGAAGCAAGGATGTAGTATGCTGGTAACCCCAGGGAGAATGATGGTAAAGACACCTGCTACAAATATTTTGTTAGTAAAAGATAACATAAAAAGGAATTTTTTGTTCAGGGAAAAAATTAGGCTTGCAGATAGAGATGAAAATGAAGAACGAGAGAAATACCTCTGCCACAGTGCATCCCAGTTCTTCTAGATGAGAAACAGCGGAAAGGATTGAAGAAACTACTTCTGCATCAACTCCTTCATCAAGAGTTTCATGAATTACACCAACTCTCAGTCCTTTTAAAGGCTTAGATTCTGATATATCTTTGGAGATGAATTGAGAAGTGAAATCGGGGACTTCCTGAACAATAAAATTAACAAATGATAAACCAATAGACTTAACCAGCACGCTAAACTTCTTTTACATTTCTATTACATCTCTCTTTTACAAGCTCAGATTATAGCTCTTGTTAACTTAGATTCTAGGTCTTAAATTCCATATTCCTAATTAGAAATTGAGAATGTAGAATTTTCAAATACCAAACGCTGAGTCATCAAGTGACACTAACTACCCCATTCCAAGAAAGTTTAAGGACAACCTATTACTTCGATGGAAACCTCAGCATTTCATTTCTCCCAAGTCTATCAGATTTTTGGCAAAAGACTCCAAATTTTAAACTATCATTAGTTGACATCCATGAAGAAATCTTCTATACATATAACACAAGCATAAGAATCTTACTCGCATGCTACTAGTGGCATCAAGTTTATCATGACCTGAAATAGCATGAAGGAGAATCCCTGTGTCAGCAACTGATGAGCCAAAGCATCCAATGACATCCAATGACGATGCATATGCCACAAGCCCATATCTCGAGACACGCCCATATGTTGGCTTCAGACCCACAACGCCACAAAATGATGCTGGTTGCCTGACACTTCCACCAGTGTCACTTCCCAATGATACTACACATTGCCTAGCAGAAACAGCTGCAGCTGAGCCCCCTGAGGACCCTCCTGGTACCCGTGACAAATCCCAAGGATTGGCAGTCACCTAATGAATGGTAAGATGCATTGCCTGAGTAAACCATGTTTTGTTACCAGTTGGAAATGTGGGACTAAAATAGTGTTCATACCATATATAACAAAATTGTCTTGAAATGAGAAAAAAAAAACTTAGACAAATACATAATACAATCAACTTTCTTAGTCTGCCTCTGAATAAAATAGTTTCTGCAAAAGTATGTAGGGTCAATGCTTTTTCTAATGGTAAAATTAAATTGTCAATTTTAAAAAGATGGATTGAAGTATAGGAGTAGCCACAATAAGCAAATGAAGATAGAGTACATATAAACATTTCACCCCTCAAATGCTGCATTTAGCTAGACCAACAAGGATTGTAAACTAACTAAAGTACTAATAAACATTTGATCAGATATTTACTTAATGGTACACATCAAACAAATGAGCCAACCCCGACAGATTCTTCAGTTTAAATTCTAATCCTTATCCAGATTAAACCACTACTATTTAAACTTGCCAAGTGCATTTCTTTCTTCAATTCTACACCATAATTAACTAGAAGCAAATGTAAAAACTTTACATTCCCTAACTATCATAGCAAAGCACCAAGTAATTTAAGTTATAATTATAGATTAAGACAAGTTTACGCTAAACTAAGCTTTGAAAAGAAAATAATAAAATTACTTAACCCAAAACCCTAACCTGGTAAGCCGATCCTTCAGTGGTACTTCCCATACCAAACTCATCCAAATTAGTCTTCCCCACTATAATTGCTCCTTTCTCTCTCATCTTTGAAACCGCCGTAGCATCGTAAGCCGGCCGATAGTTCTCCAGAATCTTCGACCCGGCAGTGGCCGGCATATCGACCGTACAAATATTATCCTTCACACCCACAAACACTCCAGCCAACGGTCCAATCCCCTCATTCCTCTCAATCTTCCTATCAATCTCTTGTGCGTCCCTCAACACGGAATCCTCCGACACGTAGAGGAAGCTCTTGAGTTGCGGCTCGGAGCGGCGGAGCCGGGTCAGGTAATCCTGGGCGAGTTCGACGGCTGTTTTTTCGCGGGAAAGAAGGGATTTTCGTATTGTAAGGATTTGGGAAATGGGTGGTGTTGGGGATGAAGAAGAAGAAGATAGTGTTAGGGATTGAGAGGTGTGGAGCGTTGCTTTGATGGGTTTAGAGGGAAAATGGAAGTGGGATAATCGACATTGGAGGAGGAATAAACTAGGGTTTTGGACAGAGGAGAGCATTTCAGTTGAGAAGAGAGATTGGAGGGAAAATTGAAGGGGAAGTTCAACGAATTTCTTCCACAAGTTCGTAATCTGGGTTCCTACTGGTTTGGAGTATTAAAAAGTATTTTTAATCCTTCGTTTGCTTTTTTTTTTTTAGGGTTTTTCTTTTTCCATTTTATTTTTTCTGAGGTTTAAAACCAAAATAAAAAAAAATGGATGCAAAATATAAACTTTTTTTAATCTATTTCTTTTATTTCCGAGTTATTTAAATAACCAAAAAAAGAGAGAAATATATGAAAAAAATTAAACCACTTTTTAGCCAATTTTTTCTTTTCAAAAATGGACAAATTTAGAGGAAAAAGGGAAAAAAAAAACTTTTATAATCCCTTAATTACCTTTTATTTACAAAAATATTAGAGGAATGCCGAAATCTATATTTAAAATTTAGGTTTTCTTCTCTCTTTTTATTTTTATTTTATGTAATCTCACAAACAAACACAAAAGAAAATTTACATTGTGTTTCTGAGTTATGAAACCAGAACAAAAAAAAATGTGTTTCTAATTTTGTCTTAATTAATATTGGGTTTCATCAATAATTCAACATTCCAACAAGGGTTCTTGTAAAGATTGTGAATAGTATTTTTCCCATTATTTTAAACTAAATAAACTTTATTTTGTTACTATATTTCACATCTTAAAATGGCTTGCACCAGTTGAGTACATTGACAGCTTATACAAAGATACACACTACTACATATACAAATTGATTAGTTGTTGATACAACACCGTTTACTTCTCTAATACAACTGAACTAACTACCTCTTCCCCATCTACATTTGATGGCGAGGACGAATCTGTATACGAACCTTTTGTTGATAAACTTTGTGTTTGGCTCGGATTTTGCCAAAAGTGGCTTCGAATAGTTTTAAATTTTGGATTGATGGTTGAAAATCCAGGATCCGATAGCAAATCTTGAATTGCAGTCCGGCCTTCAAGCATGCTCACCACCTGAGACATTGCAGGCCTTAGAGTTGGAGCTGCATTGGTACACAAGAGGGCTACATTTAGCAATGTCATAGCTTCCTCTGATGAATATTCAGACCCCAATGCAGGATCAACCAACTCCAGTAAGTTCCCTCTTTCTTGCAAAACATACGCCTGAAAAAGAATCCAGTTTATTATAAAGATGTTAACTTTTTATGGTCCTATCAAATTATTCAGATGTTTTGACTATAAAAGTTCAAGACTCTGCATGGTTTTCAGTTGCACACACTAATAAACTATGGTGAAAAGTACAAGTAAATAATACTCATTAAACTGAAATGATCGTTTTGAGATTAAGTTCTTTGGCCCATCATATAACAAAAAAGGCAAGAGTAGATAGAGAGTTAAAGTTTCAATTACCCAGTCAAGAAGGTAAATAAATTCTTCTGTTGGCCTGTAGTTTGTGTTGCTTTTACCGCTAACAATTTCCAATGCAACAACTCCAAAACTGTAAACGTCTGCTTTGTCAGTTAAATAACCACGCATTGCATACTCAGGAGCCATATAACCTCTGCAGCACCATAGACCAATTTGAAATGTCAGTTTAAGATGTTACTGTGTCTATGCTTATAATAAAGATATCTAAAATACAGAAGTGACAAACTTCTGTACATTTACATACACATAAAAAAGATATATATAGAAAAACTTACATAGTTCCCGCAATCTTTGTACTAATATGGGTATTACCATCCTCGTTAAGTTTTGCCAAGCCAAAATCAGATATTTTGGCATTTAGATCCTTATCAAGCAGCACATTGCTAGTTTTAATGTCTCTATGCACAATTTTCAGACTCGACTCTTCATGGAGGTAGAACAACCCTCTGGCTATGCCTAGGCATATTTTCCACCTCATACGCCACTCTAGCTTCAATCTAGATGTTGTCTCTTTTCCTGTTGTAAATCAATATATGAAGCATTATTAAGTCTCTTGTGTCAACACTATCAGATTTTTCAAACAGTTGTGTATATTTGTGTACATGAAATACAAAGATTACCAAAAAGTGCACGGGAGAGACAATTATTTTCCATGTACTCATATATCAATGATAACTGGTTTCCCTCAACACAACAGCCATACAGCTTCACAAGATTAGGATGCTGCAATGCAGATATCATGCCTATTTCATTGACAAATTCACGGGTTCCTTGTTTAGACTTTGATGAAAGTTGCTTCACTGCAATTATTGTTCCGTCTGCTAAAAAACCCTACAAGGGGGAACAACAGAAAACCAACTTCTTAATAAAAAAAATATATATCATAGGAAGATTCGATCATTTATTATGCAATCAAATATTGAAAAGAAGTAATGAGAAACAACTATCTTGAGAACCAAAAGCCACTGTCCTGAGTTTATTACAATGGTTTAAATATTTAGTCTCTTAAAGCTTTGGATGACACCTATCCTTGAAATTTGCATTAAATTTCAGAAAGAAAGGTGAGAAAAACAAATGATGAGTCCTTCTACAGGACCTTTTCAATTAAAGTTCTAAGGGGAGATAAATATCTCATGTAAAACTAGTCCTTACCCCAGGAATCATGTTAAACCACAAATGGTTAAAGATCCTACTAAACTAATGAACAATACTTTATAGTGACAACACATTCTTGCAACCCATATTCTTGATGATACTTAGTTCTATTAATGAGTAAATGTTAACTTCGCAGAAAAAAATATTACCTTGTATACTGAACCAAAACCACCTTCCCCAAGCTTGTATGCTGGATCAAAGTTCTTGGTTGCAGCTTTAATCTGTCTCAATGTAAATAGTCCAATTTGTAGGTCTAGGCCTTTAAGTTCTGCACAATATGTGTAGCTATGGAAAGTTAGTGTACCATCTTTAGATAACATGATATGAACACATTGTTGAAATAACAAAAATAACATAAGAAATTAAAAATATTTCATGTTTACAATTTGTTGCAACTTTTTAAAACTACTCCATAGCTAACTAAATTAAAACTTAAAACCAATATGATGAACTTAGAATAAATATTTTCTCAAGAGTTCTCGTTGACTCCTTTAGAAAAAACAAGATGCTAATGAAAACTGCCAGTGAAATCTTGAGATGCTTTTTATACCCAAAAGTATAATGCATTTACATGATAGATAAAAATTGATCTCAGCTTAGTCCCTTCACTGAAAATACCAACATTGAACACAACAATATATTTGGATTTGAAGTAACAGATTTATTTATAGAAAATCATACCTCCATCTGCTGAAATTTTGTGTCCCAGACAGCCTTTCCTCCACAAAATACATAGAACAAGAAGGGCCACAAACAATGCTCCAGCAGCGACCCCAAGTACTACACCGGCGTTATTCTTTTTACCATTAACTTCTGGAGGTTTGAAGTCTGCATAGAAAGAAGGAAATAACTGCACGTTCAAATTCTAGTGACCCAAGAAAACTGATTAGAGTGAGGAGGTAACAAATGAAACTGACTGGATGAGATCTATAGGTATAAATCAAACTTTATAAGCTCTCTCATCAAATGCTGGATAAAGTGACCATATACATGTCCTGGTCCAAAGGTTCTGGATTTGGAGCTGTCCTTAGCTTGTGACACAAATGAGATATCAACAAGCCTCTACACGTGCTTTGTGACAGAGACAAATGTGTGGACAAATCATATTGGGTGATGTAAAACATCAAAGAAACTGTCTAAATGGTCTTACTATTATTATTTAAATTTTTTTTTTTTTTTTTGGATGAGGGGAGGGGAAACAGACTACCATACTGAAATTGTATGCTACTGAAATAGGATGCAAGAGTTCGAGAATAAACAGGTACTCAAGTTACCTGCTTCCAAGTACTAGACCGCAAATAATGAGATTCAGAATATAATTATATGTTTTGGATGAATGGGATAGTATCATATCAGTTTTCTATAGATGGTTAAGAATTAGGCCTTGGCCATTATTAAATCTTACTAAGATAGCATTTGAAATTTATATGTTTCCCTGATGAAAAAGGATATTGTTAATGATATTTTCATAAACCTGTTAAGTACCCAACATAAGCAAGAAAGATTTAGATCCATCAATTGTCAAATAAATCAAGACCCAATAAATAACAACACTCAATGATATAATATGATTCATTTTGACCAAAGAAGTCCAGGGTCATTAAATTTCATTGGATTAACTGATAATGATTTCATTTATTTTTTGAGCTTCATCAATGATCCAGGACACCTAAATGGAAGGAAGTGCAGGAAGATGATGGTCCTAAAAAATGCAAAATAACAGCTTACTGGGTTCTACTGATATAGCTGATACAAGAGGACCGTAAATTCCTCTCACTGGGATTCCTGTAGTGCCTTTTCCAGCCCAGTAAAAGTGGATCTTCAATGTGTGGCTCGTTACAGCTGCATTAAAAGTCTTTATAATGGGCTTCTCAGCCCCACCAGCCTCATTTTCAATATTAAAATCCTTGAGTACCAATTTTCCCTATATAGTAGCATAAAACAGATTTAAAATTTATTTCCATTATGAATTCCAAAAGAAAAACCTCTCCCCCTCCCTTTATTCCTTGTCATAAGTTGTTCAGTTACCTGGATGTAGACATCAAATATACGCTTCCCAAGGCTGTTAAACGATCTGTCACTGGTGAAAACAATCTCTGCAAAATGGAGGTTGACAGTGTAATTCCCATTCCCAAGACAGAGTCCATAGTAAGTGAGAGAAATTGGAGATGCACGTGCTGTTCTATACAGTTCCGTTAGAGGTGCAGAGACATTATTCAGCGCAGAAGTGTTGGTATTGATATAGACATCTGCATCAAGATCATTGTCCATGAAAATTCCTGTGCTGCTGAATGCCCAGTTCTGTCTAGAGTAATACAGAGACGCTCCTCCTGCTTCTGAATCAGGTTCGAACTTGGTGTTATTGTTGATAACTACTTCCCCGCCACCACAGTTAATGTTCAAGGAGTAACCATCTGTTTAAAGTTGACAACTCAGATAAGATGTAGAAAAAGAAACCATAGCAATGAAACAAATAATCTTATATCCCTCTTTTAATTAGCGGGAGTTTACCCCCAAGATGAAATATGTATAGCTATTTGTTCTTCTCCATCTTTCTTAATTTTACGTTTGTGCACGTGTTGGGTGACTTGAGTCATTAGACTTATAATCGATTATGTAAATATTGAAAAACCTTAAACATTTAGCAAATCACATAATCCAATTACACGCAAAGAATTTCCTCCCCAAAATAAAATATTTGCACTCTTTACCAAATTGATGATGATCGTAATAACAAAATTTTCGAAGTAGCAAAAATTTACTCACATTGACTACTTGGAAGAGAACATGGAAAGTTTTGCTTCAGGCATGGATGAACTCTACTACAAGAGAGCATTTAAATAAGCACTATTAGTAGGCAGCAAATTAGCTTGCACCTGGACTATGGAAGTCAAAGGTCTAAGCTTTTATCAACCACAAGAAGAAAAAATGACAATCTTCTCTGAAAAAATCAACGTAAAACTGCTTGGACTTAAAACACTGACACAAGTATCTTACACTTTATCTGCTGACGAAGAGTAGCTCTCCACTAAGTTTCTGGAAAAATGAATGAAAAGTTTGGTATTACAAATATATTAATTTTTCAGTGAAAGAAAAAAGTACAAGATTGCACTTACACACTCCCTCTAGGACATTCAAATGGAGTTGAGCTTTCCCAAGTGAAGTTGTTGTAAGAAATATCCCTGCATACCAACATGGAAGTCAAAACCAACAAAAATTCAGCAGTTTCAGAATAACAATAACTCTCTACATTTTATTCTTTGTTTCTTTTCTGATTTTAACAATTTTGTCTCCTGGATTTTTCATGTTGACTAAATGCCGAACACAGACATGAAAGTTGTGATTATAAAAGGTGATCATCTCTTATCTGGTTCTAGTTCGTGTATAATTGTCAGCAATCTTGTGTACGCTTATAATTAGAAAATGCTTATATGTTTAACAGAACTGATCTATTTCCATTTGTGCACACTAATTTCTCATTAGATAAGTCTGACTAAGTGATCAAACAAAATGCAAGCAGGTCAAGGTAATAGCTCCTTGTGACTCAAACGGAATCAAAGAATCTGATCAAATTTAAGGAGAAATCCATACGCATTCTTGTTCCGTGATAAGATCCAATCAGGTATAGGCCCGCTAAGCTTGTTTCCTGTCAAATAACTACAAACAACATACACAACTAAGTGTTGATATTTGTACAACCAAGAAAGACAGAAAAAGTATTTAAGGATATAAACTTACATGAAATCTGCTTTTGCTAAGTGGATGAAAGATGATGGAATTTCACCAGTCAAGTTATTAAAACTGAGGTCTCTACATTGACAAAGCAATTAGATAAGTTATGGGGACTCTATTGTTACCGACTCATATTATCAAAGTTTCTTATTGAAAAAGGAAATAAGAAAAATTATGGAGTCTTAGAAGAATATATAAGAGCAAATAATAGTAATATAGCCCATAAAATGGGTTTTAACTTAAACTAGTCAGTTTATAGTTATGATCTTTCTAACTCCGCACATTTAAAATTTCATTAGTTTCAGGATCCATTCTGTCTTGATATGCTTTATCGCACAAGAGTTCAAAAGAAGTTTGCGATTGTTACTAAATCAAGATTAAGATTATGAATATCGAAAATACAATAAATATTGCATAAGATAGTTTTGAGTAGCTTCATCCAGAGGACATTAATAAGTATGTTGAGCAGGTTTATTATCTGTACAGTCAACAGTGGCATTCAACTTAATATCTATCTTTCTCATCGATTTAACAACAATTCTAAGACTTCGCAACATTCCAGCCTCTACTCTTGATAATCCAAACCTATCTGCATCTTATGTTGAATTCGAAAATATGAAAACAACAACACTAAAACGGCAATGGTCGCTAATGCAACCCAGACTACATGAGATTAATTAGTATGAAGGTATAGTATACGTACAAAGTTTTCAATTCTGTTGCCTCCCCAATATATTCAGGGATTTCTCCATTAATTAAGCAATTCCTCAGTATCCTGCATTGCATACTTGAACTTAAAATTCTATATGAAGATTTGATAAAGTGCTCTTTAGAGTGAAAAGATAAAATCTCACAATGTCTTCATCGACTCCATGTTCACTGGTGGAAATCTGGATCCTCTACCTCCTAAGTCACTGATCCTCCTAAAAACCATTAGAAAGAAACCAAAAAGAAAAGGGAAAAATGCAGTCCATTTAAAATATGCAACCAAATACAATATAAAATAAGAAAAAGAAAATTGAATTGCATACAGATCACTTAAGCTTGTCAATTCAGAAATGCTAGACGGAATAGGCCCCTCAAGAGAGCAACCTTGCATGTGCCTGTAAAATAATGCAAATAAAATATCTTTTACAAACGTGCGAATAATTAGTTCAAATGGAATTAGCACATGCACTACTTTTCTAAACTTTCTGTACTCCGCTCTTAGATCTCAATGCACTCACAATCTGAAGTCTGATACCAAAAGCAAACCCAGTTTCAAAAAAAATATTAACAAAGCTTACAATTTCTCAATCTGTGTCCAGCTCCGGATAAAATCAGGTATCTTGCCAGTAAAGTTATTGTCACTAACCCTCCTACAGTTTGTCAATAATTAAATGTCAAGTAGAAATTACAATCAAGCTCAGAACTGTAAAAAGGAATTTTTAGAAGTGAAGAAAATTACAAGTATATCATAAGTCGGTCTTTTCAGTACATGGCAAACATTTTTTTCATCAGTTTTGTTTTTGGTTCTCTCTTCATTTTTAAATCCCTGAACAGCACTCTACCAACTAAAATAAATATTCTGGAAAGAAGTAAAAGAATTTAGACAACTAACATCTTACTGAGATTAAGAAGCCCCGGCCCTTGATCAGATAAAGCTGCCCGCCCTATGACCCAACTTCAATTTTTTTTAAAGAAAAAAAAGACTGAAACATTTCTATAGAAATTTACCACTTACCAGAAACATGTTAAACAACAAGTCTTCTAATTAATACAAACGGCTCAAGCAGCCATTCTAGTTTGTACTTGTATGAAATTTGCCTATATACACACATAAATCACGCAAGGAAGAAAATGTGCTTACATATCAGTCAAGTTGGCCAGCTTGGAAAGTGATGCTGGCAATTCTCCTGTGAAAGAATTCGATGATAAAACACTGAAAAGAGAGGATATCATGATATTAATAACTTCCATTGAAGAATCTAACAATGATACTTAGTGCCTTCCAAATCTCAAACAACAAAAAATTGCACAAAAAGGTAAAGACAATTACAGCTTCTGTAAATTGACCAAGTTTCCAATATCTGATGGGATGGGTCCCGAGAAGTGATTTCCTTCTATGCTCCTGCAATTTCCAAAAATCATCATTAATTTGAATGCAATTTTTAGAATCTTTAGCCCAGACCAGCCAGTGTACCGTTACTAAGCTAGTTTAAGTTAGCCAAGTCAGGAATGACTCAAGTTATCCAAATATAAATGGGACATATTTAGGTCAGTCTCAGAAATAATCATCAAACAATATCGATGGCTTTGTTCTTTTTATGTGGTTGAATAGGAATTTTTCAGTACAAGGGTTGACAAAGAAGAATAAGTAATATATAGGGATCGGCTCAATGTTTACACAACATTATAGGCATATATGATTGAGATACTTTGAAGTTGGATGCAGTTGACAAAAGACAAAGCTTCACATATTACGAACTTGGAGCCACCCTGTGTCCACATTGACCAACTGCTAGGAATAATTATCAGTCATAGGATCATTAGGAAGAGATTCAACGTACAGGTTTGATAGAGTGATAATCTTTGAAAGTGCTATTGGAAATTGTCCGGATAATCTGTTTCCCATAAGAGAACTGCATATTCAATGACAAACACGATCATATGTGAGATATTTATATAAAGAGAAAATGTAATGAAAATGGTGGCAATGGTGCGTACAGATCAGTCAAGTTCATGGAACTCCACTCGGGAGGTATAGTGCCATTTAGATAGTTGCGACTCAAGTCCCTGAAAAAAGTAACTGTATAATTAGAGATGCTTTCGATATTGAAAACTTAAGGCAAAATATTGACTGAGCTTCTACATTACTTTTAACCATAAAAAGTATTTCAGTCGTCATTCACATTGTGATTGTAGATGGCATAACTATTGTCTAATTAACAGTTATATCGTTAAGGTGAATAGATACACTAATTTAAGTATGGCACCGATATGAATGGTAAGTAGGTCCTACATTCATTCATGTGAGAGAGGGACATGAAACTATCAAAAAGGCTTGTGGGAAATAGCAACTCTCTTGTATAAAATGTATTATTACACACTGGATTTTGCTTACAGGCTTTTAAGGTGGCGCAGCTTGGAAAACTCTGGTGGAACACCTCCTGAAAAGTTTTGGCCTTTCAAAGCTCTGCAATAGTTTTGTACACAAAATAAGAACAAGTTGCTAGAAAAAAGAAACATTCGACATAATTAGAAGAACTAAATCAATAAAGAAACATTGATCTTTTTCTGTGATACAAACAATTTTCCACAAGGGCTTAGCAGCATTAAATTATGCTCCCTCTATCAGGGACTAAAATGATTCTTGTCTAGAGCATGATGGTTTCTCATTCTTATTTTTATTTAATTAGGGAAAAAATTGAAATCCTATAAAACTTATTCTTCTCTCTTTTATGTCGGCATTTGATTTGAGCTACATAAATTATCCTAAATTCTAAATATAAGTACTAAGATCAAACACAAATTCTTGGAAAGGCAGACAACATTTGATACTTGTATACAGATGTGGATGGAATAAAGGAGATTATTGTATTTCAACCCTTTACCTGAAACATAGCTAAATTATTAATAAATGAATAAAGAATTAATGTGCTCCACCACTTTCTTGCTTGTAGATTCATTCTAAATTAGTGTGCTGCTGCTGCTTCTTCTTTTCTTACAAATCTTAAGCTCGTGATTGCTTTATGAGACTCAATTCCTAACTTTTCATTTGAGGACTTATTTTTAGACATATTAAAACACATATATGCATAAAAAAAATTTTGACATATTAATTTAATTAGATATTATATACTCAAAGTTAATTAAAATTTCAAGAAGAATTATATCATATGTATTTTTGACACGTTGTCTAATTTATGTGAAATACATCCAAAAGATGTACTATCTATATTATAAAGCCTCCACGAGAGGTTGTTGATTTTGTCACACTTTTTCAATTTTCCTCTTTTTTTCTTTACAACTTTAGATATACTACTATTTTGTATTTTTTTTATTAAATTTTTTATATCTTTTTATTTAGTTCTCTAAATTTATAAAATTCTTATTTTAATCTACATAATTTAGACACTTCATCACTTATGCAGCGTTTGGATTGAAAGAATAGAATAGAGGACGAAATGTAATGATTTTAATGTATTTTAAGTTATGTTTGGTTGTTGTTGTTGGGTCATGGGTGTTATCATATAATAACAAATTTATCACATATATTCATTACATTTGAATGAATTTTATTTAACCTTTTCCATATAAAATAAAAAAAATAAAGAGATGTAATGAATTTCATTCGATTTATCCTCCAAAATAATTCTCTAATACACTATTTTTATTTAATTCATTTATCTATTTTAATGTACACATGCTATCAAACAAAAAATAAGAGAAAAAAACAAAGAGCTCCCCCCCGACCCCCACCCCCCACTCCCCACTCCCCACTCCCTGTTTAGTTTTATTTGAGTTGGGCTAACTGTATCAATAATGACATTAGTAGATGTGGCCCACAAAGGTGTGAAAGCAAAAGAGGGCGGCCAATCGTATCCGTAGTAAACACGTTGACTGACTATTTAGTCAACAAAACCCTACATTCTTTTTGAAGAATAGAGAAGTACTAGTAAATATAAGAGACGAAATTTCCAACCTCTCTCTTTAGAACTAGTGATCAATAACTATACTGAAATTTTCTTTGTTTTGGGAGGACAAGAAAAGGTAAAAATAAAATACAGCATATATTCACTTCAGCTCCAATTAATCATCTCTGACTACCTAAATTACATGGATTGATTATCAAATATGTATATACATACATATATATATATATATATATAGAGAGAGAGAGAGAGAGAGATTAGAGAGAGAGAGGGGAAAAAAAGAGGAGAGTACGTACATGGCAACGACATGACAGGTGGAATTGCCGTTAAAAGTGCAGTCGCAGGTGACGGAGGTCTCAAATCCCTTTCTGCTCACCGGAATACTCCAATTCCCTATACCACTACAGGGATCATTGTTAAAATCCCAGTCCTTTTTACCAAATCGCTTCCCTATTTCTTTCAATGCCCTCGCTGCATTTGCTTCCCAATTAATTAATTAATTAATACTTTTATATACCCACATCGCATCGCATGCATATATAATAGTAGAATAGATAGATTAATTAAGCTAATTCCAATTGAGGCAAACAGAAGTAGCAAGTAGAATTAATGAGTTGGGTAGTTTAGTAATTACCTTCATCTTGGTGGAGCTTGGGCGTGGCTGCTGACCCAAATGTTAACAGTAGAAATGAAGAAATGACGATGAAGAGATGAAGAAGCTGGAAAAGCCTCGTAGCACTAAAACCACCCCCCATTTGATTCTTCTTCTAATTAGTCGCAGCTCTAACTAGCTAGCTACTCCAATTTGCATGGAGAAAGATTCACTACGCACTTAATTAATTATCCACTCAGTAGTAGTACGTTTATAAATATATAGAGAGAGAAGAGAGAGTTATAAATATATACTTTTATATGTTGGACTGGGGTTCATTACTTCATTCTGAATAGGTATTACTTACATATTGGAGACTCACAGCTGAATGGTCGTAAGAGGAGGATATAGAGATTGGATTGTTACATGATTACTGTTTTTACCATCTTCAAACTTAATTAATACACTCATTTATTTTGAACAAGATATTTTAGTTTAATTCTGCGGACGCTGATTTTATTAAATATTAGTAGTATATTTTTAATATATATCGTGCCCGTTTTGATATTCTTTTCATCGTTTTTATTATGTGATTCTCATTAATCGAACAAGAAAACAATGTCATTTTCATCAACAATGGCGTCCAATTTTTTTTCAACTCCCCCTTATAAAACAAGTTCATGAGAATTCCAATATATGCATCTTTGCTAAAAAAATCAAGGGTAAAGAATCAGTAATTGGGTCAACATCAAGAGACCTAGCTAATTAGAATTCAGACATTAATTGCATACTAGGATCAACGTTAAAAAATTAGCAGATTATATGGATTTACTCACCTTATGCAGAAATATACATCTAACAACTTTGTGAATTTACGGTCAAATTAAAGTGCGGATAGAATATTATTTTCACCGTTATATACGTGATCGAAAGGCTACGATCAATTGTAAGGATAATATTATGAATTAGTTCTCTATACGTCCCCAAATTAAAGTACAAAACGCGATTAGACGATCACAAATTATTGATAATCTTAAGTTTACAATATATATTAACTATGAATCGATCCCCATATACATATTGTTAAAACCGTAGTTTAAATGAAATCAAGATTATTGTAGAAGGCGTGATTACGGTGTGATCCAATGTCCTTAAGGTCATTATCGCCTCACTACGATCGGTTTCTTTATGAGTTATGAGACGATATCATAAGGATATATGTCAATCCTCAAAACTGAACCACGAACACTTCTTTGTAGTATTATATTTTCACCGTTATATTTGTGATTGAAAGGCTACGATCAATTGTAAGGAAAATATTATGAATTAGTTTTCTATACGTCTCCAAATTAAAGTACGAACGGAGTATTATTTTTTCCGTTAGATTTGCAATTAGACGATCACAATCTATTGATAATCTTAAGTTTACAATATATATTAACTATGAATCGATCCCCATATACATATTGTTAAAATCGTAGATTCGTAGAGTCAAGATTGTTGTAAAAGACGTGACACAGGTGATCCATATCCTTAATGTCTTTATCGCCCCCACCATGATCGGTTTGCTATGAGTTGCAGACGATATACCTCCAGGATATATGTCAAGCCTCAAAACTGAACAAATTTGTTGTAAGACCCCAACTTTTATGAATAAAGATGAATTTTTAATAAATATCATTTTTGAATATTATGGAGTAAATTTGATATAATGTTATAGTTATGGGTAATATTTAGAAATTTTGAAAAGTATGCAAGTTGTTATATAATATTCGATTGGTGGGAGAATATTCGTTTTAACGAGGAATATTCAATGCGACCAAGACAATCATTGGTGGACCCTAACGAAATTATTGTCGGATTGAAAAAACGACAAAAATATTTTTATGAAAATAACGGCGGAAGTTTTACCATTAACTGTTGAAACATCCGGTTAAAAGAAATCTGATACTGGCATTGGTTGCATAAGTAGTATTTGACGCCTTCAAAATAGGTATACATCACCCATTCGAGTTGTCAATACATGATGCACGAAACAACTACAACTTTATTATTACAACAAGAAAAAGCATGAGTTTGAATACAAATATTATCTTCTGTACAATATCTATACTCAAATAAATTCTCATCACATTTATTGATACATTATTTTACAAAATGGTGAGGACTACTAAACAATCCTTTTCTAAAACCTTCATTCCATACCCCACTGCATCTTCTATTATATTCTCGCCTCCCGAGAAAAATGGAACAAAAAGGAAAAGGGTGAGCTCAACTAGCTCGAGAAAGAATATTATGACTAAGATAATATACAACAAATTATCGTTAGTCTTCAACAGGAAAAAATATAATAGAATCTGATAGACAACAAATTTTAAATCAATATTCGCAATGAAAATAATAATTCATTAGAAGAGTTAAGTAGAGAATGCAAACTACTATCTTCTATGTATGAATTTAAAAGTTCATCGTCAATCTTTTATCCTGTAACATCAATCAATATACATCCGGAATCAAATATTCATCTTTGCGATGACAGCCGAAGATATTCATCGATTAATCATATTCATTTAAACACTGCTCATCTTTACTACGGGTCAAAGATATTCTTCAAATCATTCATCTTTTGCACTACAGGCCAAAGATATTCTTAAGAAATCATTCATCTTTGCTTTCTACGGCCAAAGATATTCCATAATATCATCATTTAAGACCGAGGATGATGAAAAATATTTTTTTTTTAAAGAAACGAATCCAAAGAAACAAAATGACAAGGATTAAGGATTAAGGATTCGTACTTGGTTTTATCCACGCCCAAAAATACCTCAAAAATAATCATAGTGGTGTAAAATTCAAGAATGATCAAAACATGGATACAATCGAGTTAGTATCCGAATAGATGTTTTGAACGAAAAGAAGAAATTTTATTTTTCGGTGAATAATCACAGATCGTGAATAGTCTTGAGATATCGTGAATAGTAACTCCCACACCAAAAGATGAAATTCCACAAAAACATCTTCACGCTTTCATGAATAGTACTCGTGAATAGTAACTCGTGAATAGTAACTCATGAATAGTAACTCGTGAATAGTAACTCATGAATAAGTAACTCCGAAGCATGAAAAAGTTCCAAATTTGATAAAACTTCGGATCAACATTTCAAAGATACCTCGCTTTCATTTCGCTTTCCAATTCCTGTGTCATTTCCTCTATAGCATGATTCCTCCACAAAACTTTAACTTGTGGTATGACCTTTCATGCATAGGACATGCTCCTTCCTATCCAAGATCTTGACAGTACCTCCTCATACGTTAAGTCTTGGCTATCTCGTCTTGGTTCTAACTTCTCAATAACGTGGTTCGGTCTTTCACATATTTACGAAGTATGAGATATGTGAAACACATTATGAACACGAGACATACTTGGAGGTAACGCAAGTCTATAGGCTACATTTCCTACTCGGTCAAGAATTTGAAATGGACCAATAAATCGTGGATTGAGCTTTCTCTCTTCCCAAATCTTGTAACTCCCTTCCATGGAGCAACTCAACAACAATACACGATCCCTACATTAAATTCCACGTCCTTTTGATGAAGATCCGCATAACTCTTTTTCGATCTTGTGCCGTTTGTATACGTTGTCGAATCATTTTGATCTTTTCGGTGAGTCATACGTCTTAACTTTCGGGTCCCAACAATGTTGCTTCACCCACCTCATCCCAACATATTGGAGAACGACATTTTCGTCCATATAATGCTTGAATGGAACCATGCCTATATTTGTTTAATAACTATTATTGTATGAGAATTCCACCAATGGCAAGTACTTATCCCAACTTCCTTTGAAATCTAGGACACGTAGTTTTAATATATCTTCAAGAGTTTGAGTAGTCCTTTTGATTGCCCATCCGCTTTGAGGATGGTATACTGCCAAATAAATCGTAAATTGCACCCATAGCTTTTTGCAAGCTAACCCAAAATCTTGAAGTGAATCTTGGGTCACGATCCAAACTATGGATACAGTGCATGCCATGAACTTCACAATCTCATTCACGCATATACTAGCAAGACGTTCAAGGGAATAAGTCTCCAGTATCGGCAAAAGAAATGAGCAGATTTGGTTAATCTATCAACAATAACCCAAATAGCATTGATGCCTTGAGAAACCGTAGGAAGACCCGTAACAAAATCCATAGTAATGTGTTCCTACTTCCATTCCGGAATCTCAAGTGGTTGCAACGGACCCTTAGGTACAAGATGCTCACTTTTACACGTTAGGTGAGTTAAACACATCGAGATAAACTTTGCAATCTCTCTCTTCATATTGTTCCCACCAAAATGTATGTCAAGATCACGATACATTTTAGTAATTCCAGGATGGATTGCAAATGGTGTCTTGTGTGCCTCCATCATAATCTTATACTTCAAATCAAAGTCGTTAGGAACACAAAGTCTCAGAGTGGACTCAAGTATTCCTTCTTCATCAATTCTCGCCCTTAAATAGCTCCTTCTTGTACTTTCTTCTTCATACGCGCATCACTTCCGGATTGGTGGCTTGAGCTAACCTTAACTTTTCTATTAAAGTTGGCTCTATGCGTATACTTGACATCATCGCACTCGTTCCGCATATGATCTTCTACTCAACGCGTCAGCTACCACGTTCGCTTTTCCAAGATGGTATGGTTAGAATATGTGCTGAAATGAGTCGCCTCTTGAGCTCTTGGAAAATCTTCTCGCATTCCTCGCTCCATACGAATTTTGTATCTTTTCGAGTCAGCTAAGTTAACGAGTAGCGATTCAAGAAAATCCTTCCACGAATCTCCGATAATAACCAACTAAGCTTAGAAGCTACGTATTTCGATTCTTGACTTAGGTTGCTCTCAATCGCGACTCATATCCCAATCTTGGATAAACGTCACAATGACACCTATCGATTTACTATCGCATCGAATATGGCGTCCCTACGAGTCCGGCTTCGGTGAATTTCACAAAGGAAGTCACAAGATAAAGGCTCGGTACCAAATTCTATAGTTGAATTTTAACTCACGAAGTTCAATAGAGCCATTCGATATGAGATTTTAGAAATGAGTTTTGTCTGGGGTTCAAAGTCGATACAAAATTTAATATCGTGCTTTGGGAGTAAGCCAAGAAATTCTTCTTGAAAATACGTCGGGAAAATCAATAACAACAAGAATATTATTCAAATCTGACGTGTCTTTATTCAAATCCATATCATGGACTAAGAAAACTTGACATCCATAATAAACGAATGACTTCATGGCTTGATATGAAAATGTTTGATTACAATGGTTTGATTGCTTGAATTCGAATAACAGGTTGCTTAGGAATATGAAAACTAACAACCTTACGAAAGTAATTAATTTTGGCATGATGAGTAGTTAACCTTAAAATCACATCAAAAGCAAATATCTCTATAGAAATAAGGTTAACAGGTAATGTGATAGTGCCAACTTGAATCAAGCAAGATTTTTAAATAACGGATGTATTGAAATTTTCTCCTAATGGAGTCTCCACAGATAGGTCAAAGTTTAATTTCTCCGTAGTCAAGTTCAAACGTTGAACGCAAGCAAGAGAGATAAAAGAATGGGTAGAACCGGTATCTAGTAAGGTATAAACTTCGCAAGAATTTATAATTAACTAACCTGCGCTAACTTCGTTCGGGTTCTCGCATTTTGATTGGTCAATACAAAACGCTCTTCCAGAACCGATTGACTTTGACTTTTCTCGGGACATCCTTTTGAGTCACCATTCCTACTGGATCGGGTTTTGATATCGTCATAATCTCGAGCGATATGTCCTTCTTTTCCACAATTATAGCATACCTTAAATCGCTGGGATGGTTTGGATCGATATGTCCTCTTTCCGCATTTATAGCATATGACCGGTGGTCGTTCTCCTCCCTTAGAACCGCTTCTTTGCAAGACTGCTGCGTCTTCATATAATCGTTTATTAAATCTCCTCTTTTAAAATCTCCTCACTCGCTTCTTCTATTTTCATGGCCATGATTACCACCAGAGTGGTAACCATTTCACATCCGTCTGTTTCTTTCTCCGCAGTTATCATTATTACATTGATCGCTATCAATGATACGATCCTGGTTGTGGTCCTCAATTGGCCGTACTCGTTATCTCGCTCTAATAATTGAGCCCTGCATTTACAACATTGAATAAAGAGAAATTTATGAGAAATGAGATCTTGACGTATGTCGGGTTTCAAACCTCTAAGAAACATCCGCGTCATCGTTCCTCATTCTCCACCAAATGAGATGCAAACACGATAACTCCGCGAACTTAGCCAGACTTGAGACACCGCCATTTGTTTTGTTCCAATCGATGAACTCCACTTCCTTCATATATGAACACTTTCGGAAAGTATTTGTCATTAAATAGCTTCAAACGTCTCCCAAGACATGCTTTGAGTGCGGTTTGGATGGGTACGCTTCATGCAGACTCCCACCGATGAGTCCGCCTCGCCACGGAACATAAAAGGTGGCGAATGGAACCTTCGTTCTCCGTGCATCCCAAGACATCGAATATCTTGGTAATTTGTTTGACCCATGTTTCCGCCATGATCGGATCTGGCTTTCCTTAAATTCGTGGTCCCAACTCTTTGAATCGCTTGTTGTGATAACCCGTGAATTATATCATTTCCTCCTCATTTTTGAACACGAGTCTCCTCGTCTCGATTTTTGCATGAATCTGCAAAAACTTCTAAACATCCCTCATTCCTCATCTCGCCAATGGTGTTGTTCACACAGGAGGAACATTGCCACTGTTACACGTTCTCCTCGTTGGTGAGTACAGGCATCTCCACGGTCTCATTTACTCCATCATTAATATTCTCGATCGACATTCTCAAATCTTGCCATAAAATAAGGGTTAATTAAGGAAATCAATATATCACATAATATCCCTATATACCGACCAACTAACAAATAAGCTTAGGTAGGACACACTTTAGCGAAGGATTTACTCGTCTCCCCCTCCTAGTTCTATTCCCGATCTCCGCCAGAGATCATATCCCTAAGCTCGATACCAACCGCGACGCCCCCCAAATAAGTATACATCACCTATTCCGAGTTGTCAATACATGGTACAGTAAACAACTACAACTTTACTTATTACAACAAGAAAAGCTGAGTTTGAATACAAATATTATCTTCTAGACAATATCTATACTCAAATAAATCCTCATCACATTTATTGATACATTATTTTACAAAAATGGTGAGGACTACTAAACAATCCTTTCTAAAACCTTCATTCCATACCCCCCTACTCGTACTCGCTTATATTCTCGCCTCCCGAGAGAAAAATGGAACAAAAAGGAAAAGGGTGAGCTCAACTAGCTCAAGAAGAATATTATGACTAAGATAATATACAACAAATTATCGTTAGTCTTCAACAGGAAAAAATATAATAGAATACAATTGACAACAAATTTTAAATCAATATTCGCAGTGAAATAATAATTCATTAGAAGAGTTAAGTAGAGAATGCAAACTACTATCTTCTATGTATGAATTTAAAAGTTCATCGTCTATCTTTTATCCCCAGTAACATCAATCAATATACATCTGGAATCAAATATTCATCTTTTCAAAGACAGCCAAAGATATTCATCGACTAGTCATGTTCATTTAAACACTGCTTCATCTTCAGCACTACTGGCCAAAGATATTCTTCGAAAATCATTCATCTTTTTTCTACAGAGCCAAAGATATTCTTAAGAAATCATTCATCTTTGCACTACAGCCAAAGATATTCCATAATATCATCATTTAAGACCGAGGGGCGATGAAAATATTTTTTTTTTTAAAGAAACGAATCCAATGAAACAAAATGACAAGGATTAAGGATTAAGGATTAAGTACTTGGTTTTATCCACGTCAAAAAATACCTCAAAAATAATCATAGTGGTGTAAAATTCAAGAATGATCAAAACATGGATACAATCGAGTTAGTATCCGAATAGATGTTTTAGACGAAAAAGAAGAAATTTTATTTTTCTGAATAATATCAGATATCGTGAATAGTCCGTGATCGTGAATAGTAACTCTCACACCAAAAGATAGAAATTCCACAAAAACATCTTCACGCTTCATGAATAGTACTCGTGAATAGTAATTAAGTGAATAAGAACTCATGAATAGTAACTCGTGAATAAGTAACTCATGAATAAGAACTCATGAATAAGTAACTCTGACATGAAAAAGTTCCAAATTTGATAAAAACTTCGGATCAACATTTCAAAGATAATGATATTGAAGAAATAATATCATTTGAGAAGAAAATAACATCCCTTACCTCAAAAGATCAATCTTCTAAATTTGTAATAATAGGGTATAGTCTTTGAAGGGAACTTGCACTGCCTAGCAATACTCAAAGTATACTCAAAATACTCACAAGAATACGCCGATAATATAGAGAGAAAACTTCAGCTTTAAGGTGTGATTTTCAATTCTAACCTAAAGCACCCTATTTATAGGAAATTCTTTAGAACACCAAAAAGAAAAATTTAATAAATTAATAATATAATTATATTATTTTCTACACATGTCTAGAATCTGATTTCAGCCATCAAACACATGCCACCTTCTAGAAAAAAATAAGAAAAACGTTTTTCTAATTTTAAATATTTTAAACTTCCAAAATCAATTATTTTGAGCTTTTAACTTCAATAATTCATAATAAATAGCCCTTTCATCAAAAAAAATCGAATCTCGCGAGTTTTTATAGGAAATTCAATTCTCTACAACTTTGCAGAAGAAAGTTTTCCAAATTCCAAATAGAAATTGACCGAAATCCACAAACGGTCGATTTTACAGTTATAATCAAATTTCAATCAATAAATGGGGTCCCACCGACATGTTTAACATGTTTTAAACATTTATTGCAACAAAATACTCTTCCTCCTCGTATACTCATATATCCCACATTCGTTGTAAAAATATCACCAGTTAATATATTATTAAAATAATATATTTAAATGAATTATTTTATCGTAAAAAGATAAAATATTAATTTTCAACAATTGTCATTTTAAAAATTTTCTCCATCTATATCCACATAAAATCAATATTTTCCTCATCATATAAATCAATAATTAATTATTCACAAATAATATTACGTAATCACAATATTGACAACCGTGCGCTTCCTCAGAAAGAGGGGCTTTCCAATAAGAATTTCTTCTTACAAGCGCCAAGCAATTAGGTGACCAAACCTCTCCTTAGATGTAACTTTCTAGACATTGCCAATAATGTTATTTAATAATATTATTCAGATAATATGAATTATTGCTTCGATAATGAAAAAATACCGTGTAATGACAATTATCAAAAACAAAGAATATAAAATATCAACGCAAAGAATTATTAACTCAATAAAATCTCGAATAAAGAATTAATTCAGTAACCATTATTGAGTAGTGCCTTCTTACGTAAGAATCAATAATTGGTACAATACCGTGTCTTACCGTTTCTACAACGCGTATTAGTGTGTTTTAACCACCGGTATTCCAACAAAGATAATTCTGTAACAACTACTACGCTTATTTAAAAACAACTTATATTTGTCGCTTTCTTCATCCAATCGCTTTCCGTTATGGGGCCCACACATGGCTACGCCGTCGCATTTAATATTCCCAAACCGATGCATTTAATATTCCACGACCAAACGAATATTCCCTAACAACAATGAATATTTAATAACCACTTGCTTATTTTGAAATATTTATGTATTTAACCCTTAACTATCCACATTAATCAAATCAACCCTTACTATTTCAAAATAATAAATAAAGGAAATTCCTTTTATTTAAAAATTTCGGGGTCTTACAAGAAGTACGCGATATTGATTATTGATGCTTACGTGAGAAGTCACTCGCTTTTGTTCAATTATTGCTACATAATTATTGCATAGATATCTCACGTTATTTGATTCAATTATTGTTTATTTTATATATTATTAAATAAATAATTGAGATAACAAAGTTATTAATATTATTATTTATAATATTAACGATGTCTAGAAGTTACGCCAGGAGAGGTTTGGTCACCTAATCAATTGCGCCAATAGGGAGAAACCCTTATTGAAAGCCCTCTTTTACAGGAGCGACCGTGTCGATTAATATTGTGAATTATAATAATGATGATAAATGTTGTTAAATATATTGAGGTGTCTTTTTATGAAGTCACTAAGTTTATATATATATATAAATTTTGTTTTATTAGTATTATTAATGTAATAAAACATAAAAGCTTTTTATATAAAATAGAATACTTTTATAAAGTTATTTGTTTTATTAAACAATAATTAGAATATAATATATTTTATTATGCATAGTGTTTTGTAAAGATGAATATCTTTGGCCTGTAGTGCAAAGATTAATATTTGATTCAAGATGAATATTGATTGATGTTACAGGGATAAAATATTGATGATGGACTTTTAAATTCATAGATTATAGTAGATTTCATTCTCTACGTAACTCATCTATGAATTATTATTTTCGCTGCAAATATTGATCTGAAACCTGTTGTCTATTGTATTTTATTAGATTTTTCCCTGTTGAAGACTAATGATAATTTGTTTTATGTTATCTTAGTCATAATATTCTTTACTGGGCTAGTTGAGCTCACCCTTTTCCTTTTTTGTTCCATTTTTCTTCTCAGGAGGCGAGAATATAGCGAGTTCTAGTCGGGGTGTGGAATGATGGTTCTAGAGAGTTGTTTTAGTAGTCCTCACCATTTTTGTAAAATAATGTATCAATAATTATAATTAGGACTTATTTGAGTGTTGATATTGTCTAGAAGACAATATTTGTTTTTAAACTCATAATTTTTATGTTGTATTAATAAAGTTGTAGTTGTTTCTGTACCATGTTATTGACGACTCAAAATGGGTGATGTATACCTATTTTGGGGGCGTCACAGTTGGTTTCAGAGCTTAGTGATATGATCTTTGGCGGAGATCGGGGAATAGAACTAGGAGGGGAGAGACGAGTAAAACCTTCGCTAGTGTGTCTTACCTAAGCTTATTTGTTGGTTGGTCAGTATATAGGGATATTATGTGATATGTTGATTTTTTTAATTAATCCTTGTTTTATGGAAGTATTTGAGAATGTCTACTGAGAATGTTAATAGTGGAGTAAATGAAACTGTGGAGACACCTTTACTCACCAACAAGGAGAACGTGCAACAGGCTGGCAATGTTCCTCTTGTGAACAACACCACTGAGCAGATGATGAACGACGACGGGATGTTTAGAAGCTTTTTGCAGTTCATGCAAAATCAGATGAGGGAGACTCGTGCACAAAATAAAGGTGGAAATGATAACAACGCACGGTTTGTCACAGCCAAGCAGTTCAAAGAGTTGGGACCGTTAGAATTCTAGGGAAAGCCGGATCCGATTAAGGCAGAAACGTGGGTCAAATAAATCACCAAGATATTCGATGTCTTGGGATGCACGGAGGAACAGAAGGTTCCATTCGCCACCTCTATGTTCCATAATGAGGCAGATTACTAGTGGGAATCTGTGAAGCGTACCCATCCAGCCGCACTCAGCATGTCTTGGGAGACATTTTAGAAACTGTTCAATGACAAGTACTTTCCTTAAAGTATTCGTCATATGAAGGAAGTGGAATTTATTAGATTGGAACAAAACAACATGACGGTGTCCCAATACGAGGCGAATTTTGCGGAGTTATCCAGGTTTGCACCTCATTTAGCGGAGAATGAGGAACGTATGACGTGGATGTTTCTGAGAGGTTTGAAACCCGACATACGTCAATATCTCATTTCTCATAAATTTTCTCTCTATTCAGATGTTGTCAACATGGCTTAATTGTTAGAGCGAGATAACGAGTAAGTTCAACCGAGGGACCACAACCAGGATCATACCAGTGACAGCAGTCATCAGAACAACGATAACTAGCGGAGGAAGAAAAATACGGATAAAAGCGGTAACCACTCTGGTGGTAATCATGGCCATGAAAATAGAAGAAACGAGTCGGGGGGAGATTTTAAAAAGAGGAGATTAAACAATGATAATGTGAAGACGTCAGCACCAGCAGCAACTGGTTCTAAGGGAGGAGAACGACCACCAGTCGTATGCTATAAATGCGAAAAAGAGGGACATATCAGCCCAAATTGTCTACAACAGTTCAAGGTATGCTATAATTATGGAAAGGAAGGGCATATCGCTCGAGATTGTACGATAGCAAAACCAAGTCCAGTGAGGATGGTGACTCAAAAGACTGTCCCAGAAAAGTCAAAGTCAACGGTTCCTGGAAGAGCGTTTGTCGTGACTGGTCAAAATGCGAGGAACCTAAACGAAGTGATCACGGGTAAGCTAATCATAAATTCTTGCGAAGTTTATACCTTACTAGACTCTCCTGCTTGTACTCAACGTTTAAACTTGACTTCGGAGAAATTAGACTTTGATTTATTTGTGGAGACTCCGTTAGGAGAAACTTTCATTACATCCACTGTTTATAAATCTTGTTTAATCCAAGTTGGCACCATCACATTACCTGTTGACCTTATCTCTTTAAAGATACTTTCTTTTGATGTGATTTTAGGGATTTATTGGTTAACTACTCATCATGCCAAAATTGATTGTTTTCGTAAGGTTGTTAGTTTTCATATTCCTAACCAACCTGTTGTACGAATTCAAACAACTAAACCACTAAAATCAATCACTGTCATATCATGTCATAAAGCTATTTGTTTATTGAAAATTGGATGTCAAGCTTTCTTAGCCCATGTTATGGATTTGAATAAAGACACGTCAGATTTGAATAATATTCCCTGTTGTTAGTAAATTTCCGACGATTTCTTGAAGAACTTCCTCTACCCCCCCGCGTGAAGCTGAATTCTTTATTGATCTTGAACCTGGTACAAAGCCCATTTCTAAAACCCCATATCGAATGGCTCCTATTGAACTTCAGGAGTTAAAAGTCCAACTACAGGAATTGTTGGACATCGGTTTCATTTGTCCTAGTACATCTCCTTTATTTGTAAAGAAGAAAGACGGGAGTATACGACTTTGTATTGACTATCGGGAATTGAACCATGTCACCATCAAGAATAAGTATCCTCTACCTCGTATTGATGACCTATTTGACCAGTTGTAAGGAGCAAAATTCTTCTCAAAGATCGATCTTCGTTCTGGATATCATCAGCTGAAGATTAGAACTGAGGATATTCCAAAGACCGCCTTGAGAACTCCGATGCAGACGCATTATGAATTCTTAATCATGTCTTTTGGATTGATTAATGCTCCTGCGGCTTTCATGGATATGATGAACCGAATATTCAAGGAATATTTGGATCAGTTCGTTGTTGTCTTTATTGATGACATCCTCACATATTCCAAAAGTCGTGAAGATCATGAGCACCATTTGAAGCAGGTACTCCAAAGGCTTTGTGAAAACAAGCTTTATGCCAAGTTGAAGAAATGCGAGTTTTGGCTTGAGGAAGTAACATTCCTTGGGCACGTGGTGTCAAAACATGGAGTATCTATGGACCCAACAAAGATTGAAGCAATACAAAGTTGGGAGCAACCGAAGACGGTGACCAAAGTACGTAGTTTTCTGGGCTTAGCTGGTTATTATCGGAGATTCGTGGAAGGATTTTCTCGAATCACTACTCCATTAACTCAGCTGACTCGGAAAGATACAAAATTCGTATGGAGCGAGGAATGCGAGAAGAGTTTTCAAGAGCTTAAGAGGAGACTTATTTCGGCACCTGTTTTGACAATACCATCTAGTTCGGATAGATTTGTTATCTACAGCGATGCTTCGGGCAAAGGGTTAGGATGTGTTCTCATACAACATGAGATAGTCATAGCCTATGCCTCGTGACAACTTAAAGAATATAAAAGGAATTATCCTACTCATGATCTAGAGTTAGCGGCAGCTTGTTGTTTTTATTTAAAGATCCGGAGGCACTATCTATATGGGGAGAAAGTGGAGATATATTCGGACCATAAAAAGCCTCAAATATTTCTTCACCCAAAAGGAACTCAACATGCGACAACGACGTTGACTCGAAATTTGTTAAAAGATTATGACCACACCATTCAATACCATCCTCGAAAAGCAAACGTGGTAGTGGACGCGTTGAGTAGAAGATCATATCACGAGAACAAGTGCGATGATGTCAAGTATCGCGTAGAACCAACTTTAATCGATAAAGTTAAAGTTGCTCAAGCCACGTACCCGGAGCTGAGCGTATGAAGAAGAAAGAAAGTACAAGAAGGTGTTATCCTGCAGAGGCAAGAATCGATGAAGAAGGAATACTTCGAGTCCACTCCAGACTTTGTGTTCCTAACGATTCTGATTTGAAGAACAAGATCATGACGGAGGCACATAATACACCGTTTGCAATCCATCCTGAAAGTACCAAAATGTATCGTGATCTTCGACATACATTTTTGTGGAATAATATGAAGAGAGAGATTGCAAAGTTTATCTCGAGGTGTTTAACTTATCAACGTGTAAAGGCAGAGCATCAAGTACCTAAGGGTCCGTTGTAACCACTTGAGATTCCGAAATGGAAGTGGGAACACATTACCATAGATTTCGTTACGGGTCTTCCCACGGTTTCTCAAGGTATAAATGTTATTTGGGTTATTATTAATAGATTAACCAAGTCTGCTCATTTCTTCCGTCACGGAGACTTATTCCTTGAACGCTTGCTTATATGTATGTAAATGAGATTGTGAGATTGCATGGCATGCCAAATCCATAGTTTTGATAGTGACCCAAGATTTACTTCACGATTTTGGGTTAGTTTGCAAAAAGCTATGGGCACGGATTTACGATTCAGTTCGGCATACCATCCTCAAACGGACGGATAATCAGAGAGGACTATTCAAACTCTTGAAGATCTATTAAGACTCTGTGTCCTAGACTTCAAAGGAAGTTGGGATAAGTATTTACCATTGTTGGAATTCTCCTACAACAACAGTTATCAGGCAAGTATAGGTGTGACTCCATTTGAAGCATTATATGGACGAAAGTGTCGCTCTCCAATATGTTGGGATGAAGTGGGTGAAGCAACATTGTTGGGACCCGAGTTGGTACGTATGACTACGAAAAAGATCCAAATAATTTGACAACGTATACAAACGACACATGATCGACAAAAGAGTTATGCGGATCTTCATCGAAAGGACGTGCAATTTAGTATTGGGGATCATGTATTATTGTGTGTTGCTCCATGGAAGGGAGTTACAAGATTTGGGAAGAGAGGTGATAAGTGGTATTTATACCTACTTATTGAATACAAATTCACGTGAACTATGCCCATCTCAAGTACATTTTATTGTGTTTTAGTTGTATTTCATGATATTTTACATTGCATTTACTTAAAACTCCTTTTGGTGAATAAGTGCAGGAATCGGCTTAATTTTGGTGGTAATAGAGGGCACGAGGCTAATGGATGCATGAAGGTGAGGCACAAGTGGGGATATGCATGGCATGAAGGTACATTGGAGCAAGAAGATCAAGCCTGGAAGATGATTAAGCATGAATGAACAAGTAGCAGCATGAGCAGCATGACAGAATCAGAACTAGAACCAGAATCTGCAGATTGCAAGTTGCGCGGCCGCGTGACAGAATAGTCTTGAGAGCGCGTGCCCGCCCGCGCGAGTACTCGGCTAGAGAGCATGACATTTTTCAAGTCTCGCGCGCCGCAGCGAGGAACATACTCGATGGATGGCGCTACGGTACATGCGCGATCTTTGAAGCTCGTATTTGTTTTATTTTAATTTTTAATTAAATGAGTTGTAATTGGATTAAAAAACGATTCTGACAGACACAAAGGGAGGGATACTTTTTGTCATATTTTTATCATAGAAACTAGGGTTTACACTGTGAGGGAGATTCTAACGTAGAACGAAGCCGAAACGTCTACTTCTCCAATTCTTCTTGGGATTCTCTATTGCGGTGGATTAGTATTTTATTTTGCTGGAATATTATGAGGATTTGAATGTTATCATTGGTTTATATTCAGCAATTGGGTTTGATCGTTCTATCTTTCATCTTTCAATTGTTTGCTTTGTAATCATGTTTAGCATTGATCCCATAATGGCTTTTGGTTCAGCTATGAACTAAACCCCATTATGGGATTCTAACGGATTTTAATATGTAGTTTGGTTGCATGCTTAAATGTTAGGGCTATTTTGCATAACCTATGAGAATTCTATCGTGATTGTTTTACATGTATGAATGCCTGATCACCATTCGTTTCAGTACTTGTATGGAATTGACAATGAACATGCGAGTATGGATTTTAATCATGATAGCATGCGAATATGGGGCTGTTTTAGATGGCTTGCATATTTTGTGAACCAGATAGACATATACTGTTTCACCGTATGAGCTAGTGTAAGGGCTTGTGCTTAAAATCAATATAATTGCAATTTCACATAAACATATAGTGATTTTGGTTGTATTGATGATTACATGGAGTCTATCATCCGTGGATGCTGTGTAAGTAGGTTATAGTGCATTGAAAAATGGCTATAACTCTATTCGTGCTCTTGGCTATTTTTCTATGATATGTGAACACTTCTTGCATGATAGTGGCGATTAGACGAAGTATTAAATGAAGTTAGGGTCCCATTATTTCCAGATTTGATTTATTCCATTAGTATTCTTATTTTTAGTTGTTATTAGCAATTAGATTAATTCATCAATTATAGTTAATAGTCTAGGCATATGAATATAGTGAGTTAATTGATGCATAGTAGTTTAAATTTGACAACTTTCTCTGTGGGTTCGATACTCTACTTACTCTGTATTACTTGTTGACACATGTATGCTTGCATGAGTTAGAGCTCTTTTATCAGAACTGAAAAAGTGGCAACAAGTTTTTGGTGTCGTTGCCGGGGAAAGGCGTTGAATTTAAATAACTATCATTAGTTTAAAGCTATATTGTATGACTTAGACAATTCTAATCGTTTCTCATTTCTATTTTTGTTTTATTTGTAATTTCAGGTACTTATAGATATTTATGCACACAAGATCTTCCAATTCCGAATTAACACCAGCGTAGGATAACATTAACGGGAGAGGTTGGAAAGCTAGTGTGCGAAAAAATTTACAAGCTCAGTTAGAAGGAACCATACCGGATATGGTTAAAGAATAGAGAATTGAACAAGGAGAAGAGCATCGGGCTCTAAGGGACTATTCCATGCCAAACAAAAATGGACTACAATCGAGCATAGTCGACCCCAAGCGATAGCGACCAACACTTTTGAGATTAAACCGACACTATTCAGGATGGTGCGAACTCGATTCATTTGGGGAGTCTTCACTACGGATGATCCGAATGAACACTTATTGAGCTTCACAGAGATTTGTGATACATTCCGATATAACGATGTGACGGAGGATGCCATTAGACTACGGCTATTCCCATTTTCATTGAGGGATAAGGCGAGAAGTTGGTTACATTCTTTGCCGTCGGGGTCAATCACTACATGAGAGGACCTAGCACAAAAATTCTTAGCCAAGTTCTTTCCAATGGCTAAGACAGCAAAGATGAGGACAACTATCTCTCAGTTTGAGCAAAAACAGGGTGAGTCCTTTTATGAAGCATGGGAGAGATACAAAGAAAAGCTAAGGAAGTGTCCGCATCATGATATGCCAGATTGGATGGTGATCAACTCATTTTATAATGGTTTGGGATGGCAATCGAGACCGATTGTGGATGCAGCCGCAGGAGGGGCATTATGGGCAAAGAGCTATGACGATGCCTATACGCTTATCGAGACTATGGCTGCAAATGACTATTAGAATCCTACAGCTAGGATGCCACAGCCCAAGGTTGGAGGTTGATGCCATTACACAGTTGTCGGCACATATGGCAGCTATGGCTAAGAAGATAGATACTTTGGCAGAAAGTAGGACGAAAACAGTTGCCTTCGTTTGTGAGATTTGTGCAGGGTCATACTCGACAGATCAATGTGTCATCAGCTCATAGTCGGTGTAGTATGTGAGCAACTACAGGAAAGACCAAGGTCAATTTCAGAACACATACCACCCCAACAACCAAAATCATCCAAACTTTAGCTGGTCGAATAACCAAAGAAATCAACAAAATCGGTTTAATTAAATCATCAATTCCATCATGCCCATTTCGATACGATATACACCAAACCACTTGTTTTCCACTAGGATTCTCTCAAAACAATAACATCATGCACCAACCGCATTACACACTAGAAAAGAAATCGGAAAGGGAGGAGATGATGTTGAAGTACATAGCAAATACGGAGGTTATGATCAAGAGCCAAGCAATGGCTATTAAGAATTTGGAAACTCAGATGGGGCAGATGGCGAGCATGCTTAACAACAGGCCCCAAGGATCCTTGCCAAGTAACACAGAGACAAATCCAAGAAGAGACGGGAAGGAACAGTGTCAAGCAATTACATTGAGATCTGGGAAAGATTTGGAAAACATCATGAGTCTCATGCGCCGCTGACAACACTAATGGAGGCCGCATGCCACAGCAAGGCAAGCAGGTGACTGATGAGGAAGAAAATTTGAAAAATTCTGAGGAACAGCAGGAAGAGAAAGACAAAGTAGGTTCAGAAGAAAAGCCTAAGAGTTTAATACAACCAATTCACCCTCCAGTACCATATCCGCAGAGATTAAACAAGCAGAAGGAGGACAAACAGTTCAGTAAGTTCTTGGAGGTATTCAAAAAGTTGCAGATCAACATATCGTTCGCGGAGGCGTTGGAACAAATGCCAAGTTATGCGAAGTTCATAAAAGGTATATTGTCAAAGAAGAGAAGACTAGATGAGTTTGAAACGGTAGCCTTGATAGAGGAGTGCAGTGCGGTGCTTCAGCGTAAACTACTTCCCAAGCTGAAAGATCCAGGCAGCTTCACAATTCCGTGCATAATTGGGAAGATGAACTTTATTAAGTGTTTATGTGATCTGGGGGCAAGCATAAATTTGATGCCCTTGTAAGTGTTTAACCAGTTGGGATTGCCGGCTCCAAAGCCGACAAACATATCATTACAGCTAGCTGATAGATCCATCACGTATCCACGGGGAATTGTTGAAGACGTGTTGGTTAAGGTGGACAAGTTTATTTTTCTGGCTAATTTCATTATTTTAGATTACGAGGAAGACAAAAGCATACCAATAATACTGGGGAGACCATTCTTAGCCACAGGCAGGACTTCGATAGATGTGCAAAAAGGTGAACTCACTATGCATATTCAGGATCAGGAGATCACCTTCAACGTCTTTAAAGCAATAAAGTTACCAATGGATGAAGAAGAATGCTTCCTGGTTGACTTGGTGGATTGGGGCCTACAGGATGAAGTACAGAAACTGGGGACTTATGGACCGTTGAGGTGTGTAACGGGTGAAAATTCAGAGTTGAAGATAGAGCCATTAATGAAAGATGAAGTCATCAAATTTCGGGGTGCGGTGGACAATAAAGAAGGTACCTCGATTCTTGATGTGACGTGAGACTCAGAGACAGTCAATCTAATTGACTATAACTTAGCACTGGATGGGAGGCAACCCATCATTTCTACCTCATTTGACTTTTTAGTTATTCAGTTGAGATTATTCTAGTTAGTTATATCTAATTCATCTTTAATAGGATATCAGATTTTCATGCATGAGTGTGTAGCAAGAATTGCGTTGCGAATATTTGCAAGATGTTAGCATTATGTGGCCACTAATTCATGCCTTAACAATGTGCATTAATGTTTATGCAGGAACCATCATTGGACAGCATCACTGATAGGCAGAGTGGAATTGAACAGCATTGCAGATATCAAGCTCGCGCGGTCTCGCGGCCTATGTGGTATAAACTCGCGCGCCCACGCATTAAGTTAATCAGGACAGCATACATTCTGCAAGTCTCAAGCCTGCGCGCCCAGCTCAGTACAAACTCGTGCGGTCGCGCGCGACATCGAATTAAGACAGATCTGAACATTTTAAAAAGAGTTGTGGACCATTTGGACTCTCATTTGGAATAATAACAGACGCGAAATTCTCTCCCTCTCCATAACTCATGTCTCTATCTCTCTATCAGTTATAAATTAAAGCTGTGCGTTTCTCAATCACATCTCCACGATTCTCTCCACGTTCAAAGCTCAACCCACGCTCTCATCCACTCTATAAAGCCAGGGTTCCTGATTTGGGTTGGCAGAGACAAGTTTGGAGATTATTACATCACAAATTCTCATTCACTCTCAGTAAGTTCATCTGCATTCCTGCTTAAATATCTGTAAATGGGTCCGAAAAGAGCACGACCATCTTCATCTTCCTCATCCTCCTCCGGTAGTCACGAGGAAGACATTGTCGACCACACCAAGTTTTTGTGTCTGGAAGCCCAACATGAGTACTATCGAATCGTAGCAAAAACATTTATCAAGGACAGAGGATTCAAACCAAAAGGCCAGGATGGACAGCTTTGTGCCATGATCTAGGAACGAGGCTGGGGTGGACTGACTGCCTCTCCTACGCCCATTCCGATGAGCATAGTTCCAGAGTTTTACGCCAATGCCAAAGTCACCATGAACGATACCTCGATGGTTCGAGGTGTCGAGATAGATTACAAACCCTCCGCCATCAGAACCATTTTGAGAATCACCGCGACACCACCACGAGGGACTGCCAATTGGATCAGAAGGGAATATCAGGAAACGGACTTGGAGTGTGTTATTGCAGAATTGTGCATACCAGACACGAAGTGGACTTACAAAGTCGGCACGACCCAGCCTCGCATATTCCCAGCAGCCGCCCTGAATCGATATGCCAAGGCGTGGAATCTGTTCATTTGTGCCAAGTTATTACCTTCATCGCATCAACATGGGATCACGGCGGAAAGGGCCATAATTCTATGGAGCATCATTACTGGCGAGTATATTGACGTGGGGTATTTGATTCATCAAAACATTGTGAAGTATCTGAAGGGAAGTACCACTAGGAGCATTCTATATGCATCAGTGGTAGCCATGCTATGTGCTCATCAGGGGTGAAATTGGGGCAATGAACAAATGCAATATCCAAGCCAGGACATCACTTATGCCACCATTGCGAAGTTCGAGGACTGGGCAGGAGGTGAAGCACACCCGCGCGGACGAGGATTTATTCTCAGGCCAACATTCCCCAAGCCATCCCAGCAGCCCCCTCAGACAGATGAGGCAGGCCCATCCACCCGAGCACACACCGTTCCTAGCGATCGACAGCTCCGAAGGTTGGAGCGCAAAGTCAACGCCATGTATGACAACTTTGGAACGTTTGCTACGGGACTCGCTAGGGCCTTGGCCGAAGCCTTCGCGCAGTAAGGAACAATGCTAGAGTGGCCTCAGTTTGGGACCGCAGTGTCATATCCACCACCAGATTCACCACCCGAGGAGGGTGGTCAAGCCGATCATTAGGGGATTTTTCTGTACCCTTTACCTTCATTCAATGGGACATTGAATATTATAAGTTTGGGGGTATTGGGGGAAGTAGTATAGTAGAATTAGTTAGTTTTTACATGATTAGTTAAAATGTTGCATGTTTAGTTTAATAATTTAGTTGTTTTTGATGTTATTATTCCATTGATAGAAAAAAAAATTTGTTTTAGTTGATTTGCATGTCTCACAAAATTCTTGCTTTATAGAAATTCTTGCCTAGCCAATGATGATAGTGAATTGTAAAGGATTCTAGAGTATATTGGATAACATGAACGTAGTTATAAGGTTTTACACGATGAAATTCATGTTGCTGTTTAAATGCTTTCGGTTTGCACGGATGTGTTCACAATCACTTGCAGGTATAAGAATTATGTGTTGCATTGCTTGTCAGAAAATGTAGTTTTAAAAAAGAGAAAAATGTGGAACATGCATGTAGACTTGACAAACATTAACATTCAAACTTTAGGAAAACATGGGTATGCTATGTATAAAAAAAAAATGAATAGCAATAACGCGTGGCTAGTCTTATTTTGGGGCCCCGCTACTTGATTAGAAATGCATGGGGATTGTCTCTACCTAGCGCCCTAAGGTCTTTCATGGTCCGGGAGTCGTTGGTTGAAAGCTCACTAAGGGGTAGCAAGATGCCTAATGGATTAAGACATTGCATACCATGCGTGAAAAAAAAAAAAAAGGAAAAAAAGAAAAGAAAATAAACAATAAACACCACGGAAAGAAGCGAAAATTGCCCTCGTGAGTAGCAATAAAGCAATTAAGCCCATTGTTAAACTTTAGTTTGTTTGGATATGTTGAAACAGTTTGCGTTGTATAAGTATACACGATTCTCAATTTAGGCTATAATTTTCTACTTCGAGCATGTTAGCATATATTCTTTGCTTGAATCAAGTTTTGGTGAACACTACACACACACACAACATCTCTATAGCATGTATGAATTATCTGAGTGTATGATGTTATGACCATCGTTTAGTTTGAACTTGTATTCTTGAATCTGGATAATTCATTGAGGCATTTTGGGCTGGAATTCTGTTATGGCTGGAACTATGTGAGACTAGGTTGCATCATAGATTAGTTGCATAGTATCGTAGCTACATATTCATTGTTCATTAGCATGAATTGCTTGAGGGCAAGCAACAGTTCAAGTTTGGGGGTATTTAATAAGTGGTATTTATACCTACTTATTGAATACAAATTCACGCGAACTATGCCCATCTCAAGTACATTTTATTGTGTTTTAGTTGCATTTCATGATATTTTACATTGCATTTACTTAAAACTCTTTTTGGTGAACAAGTGCAGGAATCGGCTTAATTTTGGTGGTAATAGAGGGCACGAGGCTAATGGATGCGTGAAGGTGAGGCACAGGTGGGGATATGCATGGCATGAAGGTACATTTGAGCAAGGAGATCAAGCATGGAAGAGGATTAAGCACGAATGAACAAGTAGTAGTAAGCAACAAGAATGATTTACGTAATCGTAACTGAACTTGTAATCTGCAGAATTGCAAGTCATGGGCAGAATAGCCTTGAGATCGCGTGCCCGCGCGATTACTCGGCTGGAGAGCATGACATTCTGTAAGTCTTGTGCCCTGCGTGAGAACATATCTTTTGAGGGGCGCAGCAAGCGTCATGCGATCGTTGAAGTCATGTATTTGTTTTATTTTAATTTTTAATTAAATGAGTTGTAATTGGATTAAAAAACGATTCTGACTGGTGTCAGACACAAAGGGAGGGATACTTTTTGTCGTATTTTCATCATAGAAACTAGGGTTTACACTGTGAGGGAGATTCCAACGTAGAACGAAGCCGAAACGTCTACTTCTCTAATTCTTCTTGGGATTCTCTATTGTGGTGGATTAATATTTTATTTTGCTGGAATATTATGAGGATTTGAATGTTATCATTGGTTTATATTCAGCAATTGGGTTTGATCGTTCTATCTTTCATCTTTCAATTGTTTGCTTTGTAATCATGTTTAGCATTGATCCCATAATGGCTTATGGTTCAGCTATGAACTAAACCCCATTATGGGATTCTAACGGATTTTAATATGTAGTTTGGTTCCATGCTTAAATGCTTGGGCTGTTTTGCATATCCTATGGAAATTCAATCGTGATTATTTTACATGTATGAATGCCTGATCACCATTCGTTTCAGTACTTGTATGTAATTGACAATGAACATGCGAGTATGGATTTTAATCATGATAGCATGCGAATATGGGGCTGTTTTAGATGGCTTGCGTATTTTGTGAACCAGATAGACATATACTGTTTCACCGTATGAGCTAGAGTAAGGGCTTGTGCTTAAAATCAATATAATTGCAATTTCACATAGACATATAGTGATTTTGGTTGTATTGATGATTACATGGAGTCTATCATCTGTGGATGCTGTGTAAGTAGGTTATAGTGCATTGAAGAATGGTTATAACTCTATTCGTGCTCTTGGCTATTTTCCTATGATATGTGAACACTTCTTACATGATAGTGGCGATTAGACGAAGTATTAAATAAAGTTAGGGTCCCATTATTTCCAGATTTGATTTATTCCATTAGTATTCTTATTTTTAGTTGTTATTAGCAATTAGATTAATTCATCAATTATAGTTAATAGTCTAGGCATATGAATTTAGTGAGTTAATTGATGCATAGTAGTTTAAATTTGACAACTTTCTCTGTGGGATCGATACTCTACTTACTCTGTATTACTTGTTGACACATGTATGCTTCCATGAGTTAGAGCTTTTTTATCAGAACTGAAAAAGAGGCAACAAGAGGAAAGCTCAATCCACAATTTATTGGTCTATTTCAGATTCTTGACCGAGTAGAAAATGTAGCCTATAGACTCACGTTACCTCCAAGTATGTCTCGTGTTCATAATATTTTTCATATATCTGTTCCACGTAAATATGTGAAAGACCCGAACCACGTTATTGAGTTAGAACCGGACGAGATAGCCGAAGACTTAACGTACGAAGAGGTACCTGTCAAGATCTTGGATAGGAAGGAGCATGTCCTACGCACAAAGGTCATACCCCAAGTCAAAATTTTATGGAGGAACCATGCTATTGAGGAAATGACCTGGGAGTTGGAAACGTAAATGAAAGCGAGGTATCCTCACATTTTCGAAACACCAGATACGTACGTCAATTTCGAGGACGAAATTTCATAAGGAGGGGAGGTTGTAAGACCCCAACTTATTATTAAATGAAATTGAATTTCCTCTATTTATTATTTTGAAATAGTAAGGGTTGATTTGATTAATGTGATTAGTTATGGGTAAGATGCGCAAATATTTTAAATAAGAAAGTGGTTATAAAATATTCATTGTTGTCGGAGAATATTCTTACTGTCGGGGAATATTCATACGACGGCGCAACTTTGTGTGGGCCCCATAACAGAAAGCGATTGGATGAGGAAAACGACAAATATAAGTTGTTTATAAATAACGGCGTAGTTGTTACCGTTAATACTATTGGAATACCCGGTGGTTAAAAATACTGTAGCACACGGTATTGCACCAATTATTGATTCTTACGTAAGAAGGCACTACTCAATAATTGTTATAGTAATTATTGTTCAATATTTATTTTATTGATTCAATAATTGCTGTGTTGATATTTTATATTGTTGTTGTTTCAATAATTGTCACTACACGGTATTTTCATTATCTGATCAATAATTCATATTATTTGAATAATATTAATAGATAGCATTATTGGCAATGTCTAGAAAGTTTTGTCTAAGGAGAGGTTTGATCACCTAATTGCGCGCCAGTAAGGAGAAATCCTTATTGGAAAGCCCCCTCTTTCCTAGGAACGGCCAGGTTGCCAGTATTGTGATTCTGTAATATTATTTGTGAATAATTAATTATTGATTTATATGATAAGGAAAATATTCATTTTATGTGGATATAGATGGAGAAAATTTTAAAGTGACAATTGTTGAAAATTGATATTTAATCTTTTACGATAAATAATTCATTTAAATATATTATTATATTTTAATAATATAATAATGATGATATTTTTACAATGAATGTGGGATATATGAGTATATGAGGAGGAGGAGTATTTTGTTACTAAAATTGTTTAAAACATGTTAAACATGTTCGTGGACCCCATTTCTTGATCGAAATTTGATTATAGCACAATAAAATCGCTTGCTTTGTGGATTTCATCAATTTACGCTTGGAATTTATAAAAACTTTTTTCTGCCAAGTTGTAGAGAATGGAATTTCCTATGGAAAGGACATAAAGTTTGAATTTTTCTGATAAAAGGGCTATTTATTGTGAATTATTGATGTTTCGGTATTTCGGGTTTGAATTGATTTTTGGAGTTTTAAATGATTTTATTAACAAAAACATTTTTGTGACATTTGGTGAGTTGGTGGCTAATGTTTTTGACCAAATAAGGTTGCTAAGGAAATTAAGAAAAATTTATTAATATTTTATTAAATTTTCTGCTTTGGTGTTCTAAGCATTTTCCTATAAATAGGGTGCTTAGGTTAGAATTGAAAATCACACCAGAAACTGAAGTTTTCTCTCTTTTCTCTATATATTATCGAGCGTATTCTTGTGAGTATTTTAATACTTTGAGTGTTGCTATATGGTGCAAGTTCCCTTCAACACTATTGTGACACCCCCAAAATAGGTATATCACCCATTCGAGTTGTCAATACATAGTACATGTAAACAACTACAACTTTATTATTACAACAAGAAAAAGCTGTGAGTTTGAATACAAATATTATCTTCTGACAATATCTATACTCAAATAAATCCTCATCACATTTATTGATACATTATTTTACAAAATGGTGAGGACTACTAAACAATCCTTTTCTAAAACCTTCATTCCATACCCCACTAATTACATCGCTTATATTCTCGCCTCCCGAGAAAAATGGAACAAAAGGAAAAGGGTGAGCTCAACTAGCTCAAGAAAGAATATTATGACTAAGATAATATACAACAAATTATCGTTAGTCTTCAACGAGGAAAAATATAATAGAATACAATAGACAACAAATTTTAAATCAATATTCGCAGCTGAAATAATAATTCATTAGAAGAGTTAAGTAGAGAATGCAAACTACTATCTTCTATGTATGAATTTAAAAGTTCATCGCTCATCTTTTATCCCCGTAACATCAATCAATATACATCTCGAATCAAATATTCATCTTTGCACTACAGGCCAAAGATATTCATCACCGTCATGTTTCATTTAAACACTGCTCATCTTTGCACTACGGGCCAAAGATATTCTTCAAAATCATTCATCTTTGCACTACAAAAGCCAAAGATATTCTTAAGAAATCATTCATCTTTGCACTACAAAAGCCAAAGATATTCCATAATATCATCATTTAAGACCGAGGACGTGGAAAAATATTTTTTTTTAAAGAAACGAATCCAAAGGAAACAAAATGACAAGGATTAAGGATTAAGGATTCGTACTTGGTTTTATCCACGTCCAAAATACCCTCAAAAATAATCATAGTGGTGTAAAATTCAAGAATGATCAAAACATGGATACAATCGGAGTTAGTATCCGAATAGATGTTTTGACGAAAAGAAGAAATTTTATTTTTAATTGAATAAGACCAGATACGTGAATAGTCTTGACAATATCGTGAATAAAGAATCTCACACCAAAAGATAGAAATTCCACAAAAAAACATCATCTTCACGCTTTCATGAATAGTACTCGTGAATAAGAACTCGTGAATAATAAACTCATGAATAATAACTCGTGAATAGTAACTCATGAATAAGAACTCATGAATAGTAACCCCACATGAAAAAAAAGTTCCAAATTTGATAAAAACTTCAGATCAACATTTCAAAGATAATGATATTGAAGAAATAATATCATTTGAGAAGAAAATAACATCCCTTACCTCGAAAGATCAAGATTTAGCAGCTAGAATACCGGTATAGTCTTTGAAGGAACTTGCACCGCCTAGCAATACTCAAAGTATACTCAAAATACTCACAAGAATACGCTCGATAATATAGAGAGAGAAACTTCAGCTTACGGTGTGATTTTCAATTCTAACCCAAGACCCTATTTATAGAAATTGCTTAGAACACCAAAAGCAGAAAAATTTAATAAATTAATAATATAATTATATTATTTTCTACACATGTCTAGAATCTGATTTCAGCCATCAAACACATGCCACCTTCTAGAAAAAATAAGAAAAACGTTTTCTAATTTTAAATATTTTAAACTTCCAAAATCAATTATTTTGAGCTTCGAACTTCAATAATTCATAATAAATAGCCCTTTCATCAGAAAATTCGAATCTTGCGAGTTTTTATAGGAAATTCAATTCTCTACAACTTTGCGAAGAAAGTTTTTCCAAATTCCAAACAGAAATTGACCAAAATCCACAAACGGTTAGATTTTATTAAAGCTATAATCAAATTTCAACCAATAAATGGGGTCCACCAGACATGTTTAACATGTTTTAAACATTTATTGCAACAAAATACTCTTCCTCCTCAGATACTCATATATCCCACATTCGTTGTAAAAATATCACCGTTAATATATTATTAAAATAATATATTTAAATGAATTATTTTATCGTAAAAAGATAAAATATTAATTTTCAACAATTGTCATTTTAAAAATTTTCTCCATCTATATCCACATAAAATCAATATTTTCCTCATCATATAAATCAATAATTAATTATTCACAAATAATATTACAGAATCACAATATTGACAACCGTGCACCTTCTGAGGAAAGAGGGGCTTTCCAATAAGAATTTCTTCTTCTTGGCAAGAATTAGGTGACCAAACCTCTCCTTAGACGTAACTTTCTAGACATTGCCAATAATGTTATCTAATAATATTATTCGATAATATGAATTATTGCTTCGATAATGAAAAATACCGTGTAATGACAATTATTGAAACAATGAAAGAATATAAAATATCAACGCAACAATTATTAACTCAATAAAATATCGAATAAGATATTCGTAACCATTATTGAGTAGTGCCTTCTTCACGTAAGAATCAATAATTGGTGCAATACCGGTATCTACTGCTCAACAACGCGTATTAATGTGTTTTAACCAATCGGTATTCCAACAATATTAATTGGTAATAACTACTGTGCCGCTTATTTAAAAACAACTTATATTTGTCGTTTTCTTCATCCAATCGCTTTCCGTTATGGGGCCCACACGGTCATTACTGTCAGCATTTAATAATATTCAAAGCGATGCAATATTCCACGACCAAACGAATATTCCCCGACAACAATGAATATTTAATAACCACTTGCTTATTTTGAAATATTTGCGTATTTAACCCTTAACTATCCACATTAATCAAATCAACCCTTACTATTTCAAAATAATAAATAAAGGAAATTCCTTTTTATTTAAAAATTTCGGGGTCTTACAACCTCTCCTCCTTATGAAATTTCGTCCTCGAAATTGACGTACGTACCTGGTGTTTTGAAAAGGTGAGGATACCTCGCTTTCATTTCCGCTTTCCAATTCCTGTGTCATTTCCTCTATAGCATGATTCCTCCACAAAACTTTAACTTGTGGTATGACCCTTCAGCGTGGGACATGCTCCTTCCTATCCAAGATCTTGACAGTACCTCCTCATACGTTAAGTCTTTGGCTATCTCGTCCTGGATTCTAACTCAATAACGTGGTTCGGGTCTTTCACATATTTATGAAGTGCGTATATGTGAAACACATTATGAACACGAGACATACTTTGAGGTAACGCAAGTCTATAGGCTACATTTCCTACTCGGTCAAGAATTTGAAATGGACCAATAAATCGTGGATTGAGCTTTCCTCTCTTCCCAAATCTTGTAACTCCCTTCCATGGAGCAACTCATGACAATACATGATCCCCTACATTAAATTCCACGTCCTTTTGATGAAGATCCACATAACTCTTTTGTCGATCTTGTGCCGTTTATATCGTTGTTTAATCATTTTGATCTTTTCGGTGAGTCATATCGCATCTTAACTTTCGGGTCCCAACAATGTTGCTTCACCCACCTCATCCCAACATATTGGAGAACGACATTTTCGTCCATATAATGCTTCAATGGAACCATGCCTATATTTGTTTAATAACTATTGTTGTATGAGAATTCCACCAATGGCAAGTACTTATCCCAACTTCCTTTGAAATCTAGGACACAGAGTTTTAATATATCTTCAAGAGTTTGAGTAGTCCTTTTCGATTGCCCATCCGCTTTGAGGATGGTATGCCAAACCAGATCGTAAATTAAGTGCCCATAGCTTTTTGCAAGCTAACCCAAAATCTTGAAGTGAATCTTGGGTCACGATCCAAACTATGGATACAGTGCATGCCATGCAACTTCACAATCTCATTCACGTACATACTAGCAAGACGTTCAAGGAATAAGTCTCCGTGATCGGCAAGAAATGAGCGATTTGGTTAATCTATCAACAATAACCCAAATAGCATTGATGCCTTGAGAAACCGTAGGGAAGACCCGTAACGAAATCCATAGTAATGTGTTCCCTTCCATTCCTAATCTCAAGTGGTTATAACGGACCCTTAGGTACAAGATGCTCCGCCTTTACACGTTGGCAAGTTAAACACATCGAGATAAACTTTGCAATCTCTCTCTTCATATTGTTCCACCAAAATATATGTCGAGAAGATCACGATACATTTTAGTAATTCCAGGATGGATTGCAAATGGTGTCTTGTGTGCCTCCATCATAATCTTATACTTCAAATCGTAGTCGTTAGAACACAAAGTCTAGAGTGGACTCAAGTATTCCTTCTTCATCAATTCTCGCTTGGGAATAGCTCCTTCTTGTACTTTCTTCTTCATACGATCGCCTTCCGGGTGCGGTGGCTTGAGCAACCTTAACTTTTTCTATTAAAGTTGGCTCTGTCAGTATACTTGACATCATCGCACTCGCTTCCAATATATGATCTTCTACTTAACGCGTCAATTTACCACGTTCGCTTTTCAAGATGGTATGGTTAGAATATGTGCGAAATGAGTCGCCTCTTGAGCTCTTGGAAAATCTTCTCGCATTCCTCGCTCCATACAAATTTTGTATCTTTTCGAGTCACTTAAGTTAACGAGTAGCGATTCAAGAAAATCCTTCCACGAATCTCGATAATAACCAACTAAGCCTAGAAAGCTACGATTTCGATTCATCGACTTAGGTTGCTCTCAATCGTGACTCATATCCCAATCTTGGATAAGCACGTCACAATGACACCTATCGCTTTACTATCGCATCGAATATGACGTCCCCACAGAGAGTTCGGCTTCGGTGAATTCCACAAAGGAAGTCACAAGATAAAGGCTCGTGTACCAAATTCTATAGTTGAATTTTTAACTCCACGAAGTTCAATAGAGCCATTCGATATGAGATTTTAGAAATGAGTTTTGTCTGGGGTTCAAAGTCGATACAAAATTTAATATCGAAGCTTTGGGAGTAAGCCAAGAAATTCTTCGAGAAAATACGTCGGAAAAATCAATAACAACAAGAATATTATTCAAATCGACGTGTCTTTATTCAAATCCATAACATGGACTAAGAAAACTTGACATCCATAATAAACGAATGACTTCATGGCTTGATATGAAAATGTTTGATTACAATGGTTTGATTGCTTGAATTGAATAACGGGTTGCTTAGAATATGAAAACTAACAACCTTACAAAAGTAATTAATTTTGGCATGATGAGTAGTTAACCTTAAAATCACATCAAAAGCAAATATCTCTATAGAAATAAGGTTAACGGTAATGTGATAGTGCCAACTTGAATCAAGCAAGATTTTTAAATAACGGATGTATTGAAATTTTCTCCTAATGGAGTCTCCACAGATAGTCAAAGTTTAATTTCTCCGTAGTCAAGTTCAAACGTTGAACGCAAAGCAAGAGAGATAAAAGAATGGGTAGAACCAGGTATCTAGTAAGGTATAAACTTCGCAAGAATTTATAATTAACTAACCCGCTGATAAACTTCGTTCGGGTTCCTCGCATTTTATGAAGGCCACGACAAACGCCTTCCAGAACCGTTGACTTTGACTTTTACGGGACATCCTTTTGAGTCACCATTCATTGGATGGGTTTTGATATCGTATAATCTCGAGCGATATGTCCTTCTTTTCCACAATTATAGCATACCTTAAACTGTTGTGGATACTTGTTTGGTGATATGTCCCTCTTTCCCAGATTTATAACATATGACCGGGTGGTCGTTTCTCCTCCCTTAGAACCGATTCTTCACGAACTGCCATCTTCACATAGTCGTTGTTAAATCTCCTCTTTTAAAATCTCCTCCCGACTCGCTTTTCTATTTTCACGGCCATGATTACCACCGAGTGGTTACCATTTCGTCCCGTCTGCTTTCTTTCTCCGCAGTTATCATTATTCATTGATCGCTATCTCCGATACGATCCTCGGTTGTGGTCCTCGAGTTGGCCGTACTCGTTATCTCGCTTCTAATAATTGAGCCTCATTTTACAACATCCTGAATAAAGAGAAAATTTATGAGAAATGAGATCTCAAGTATCTTGGGGTTTCAAACTCTAAGAAACATCCATGCGTCATCGTTCCTCATTCTCCACCAAATGAGGTGCAAACTGGATAACTCTGCAAACTTTGCCTCGTCTTGAGACACAATCGTATTGTTTTTTGTTCCAATCGATGAACTCCACTTCCTTCATATAGACGAACACTTTCGTGAAAGTATTTGTCATTAAATAGCTTCAAACGTCTCCCAAGACATCTTTGAAAGTGCGGTGGATGGAGTACGCTTCACGACTCCCACCAATGATTCTTTCTCGCCACGCGGAACATAAAGGTGGCGAATGGAACCTTCTGTTCTCCGCATCCCAAGACATCGAATATCTTGGTAATTTGTTTGACCCATGTTTTACACGCCATGATCGGATCTCGCTTTCCCTTAAATTCGGTGGTCCCAACTCTTTGAACTGCTTGGGCATTTGTGACAACCCGTGAATTACTATCATTTCTCCTCAGATTTTGAACACGAGTCTCCACTCGTGCGATTTTGCATGAACGCAAAAACTTCTAAACATCCCCTCATTCCTCATCTCGCTTTCGGTGGTGTTGTTCACAGGAGGAACATTGCCACTGACTGTTGCACGTTCTCCCTCGTTGGTGAGTACAGCATCTCCACGGTCTCATTTACTCCATCATTAATATTCTCGATCGACATTCTCAAATCTTGTCATAAAATAAGGGTTAATTAAGAAATCAATATATCACATAATATCCCTATATCTTGACCAACTAACAAATAAGCTTAGGTAGGACACACTAGCGAAGGATTTACTCGTCTCTCCCTTCCTAGTTCTATTCCCCGATCTCCGCCGGAGATCATATCCTAAGCTCGATACCAACCGTGACACCCCCAAAATAGGTATACATCACCCATTCGAAATGTCAATACATGGTACGTAAACAACTACAACTTTATTATTACAACAAGAAATTGTGAGTTTGAATACAAATATTATCTTCTGCATAATATCTATACTCAAATAAATCCTCATCACATTTATTGATACATTATTTTACAAAAATGGTGAGGACTACTAAACAATCCTTTCTAAAACCTTCATTCCATACCCAGACTACGTACTCGCTTATATTCTCGCGTCCCGAGAAAAAATGGAACAAAAAGGAAAAGGGTGAGCTCAACTAGCTCAATAAAGAATATTATGACTAAGATAATATACAACAAATTATCGTTAGTCTTCAACAGGAAAATATAATAGAATCTGATAGACAACAAATTTTAAATCAATATTCGCAAGAAGGAAATAATAATTCATTAGAAGAGTTAAGTAGAGAATGCAAACTACTATCTTCTATATATGAATTTAAAAGTTCATCGTCTATCTTTTATCCTCGTAACATCAATCAATATACATCCGAATCAAATATTCATCTTTGCACTACGGAGCCAAAGATATTCATCGATTAGTCATGTTCATTTAAGCACTGCTTCATCTTTGACTACTACCAAAGATATTCTTCGAAATCATTCATCTTTTTTACTACAGCCAAAGATATTCTTAAGAAATCATTCATCTTTGCACTACAGCCAAAGATATTCCATAATATCATCATTTAAGACCGAGGATGATGAAAATATTTTTTTTTTTAAAGAAACGAATCCAAAGAAACAAAATGACAAGGATTAAGGATTAAGGATTCAGTACTTGGTTTTATCCACGTCCAAAATACCTCAAAATAATCATAGTGGTGTAAAATTCAAGAATGATCAAAACATGGATACAATCGAGTTAGTATCCGAATAGATGTTTTGAGACGAAAAAAGAAATTTTATTTTTCTATGAATAAATAATCTTGATATCGTGAATAGTCTTAGTATATGTGAATAGTAACTCACACCAAAAGATAGAAATTCCACAAAAACATCTTCACGCTTCACATGAATAGTACTTTGAATAAGAACTCGTGAATATTAACTCATAAATAGTAACTCGTGAATAAGTAACTCATGAATAGTAACTCATGAATAAGAACCTTGACATGAAAAAGTTCCAAATTTGATAAAAACTTCAGATCAACATTTCAAAGATAATGATATTGAAGAAATAATATCATTTGAGAAGAAAATAACATCCCTTACCTCGAAAGATCAAGACTTCTAGCTAGAATCTACCGTATAGTCTTTGAAGGAACTTTGCAATCTAGCAATACTCAAAGTATACTCAAAATACTCACAAGAATACGCTCGATAATATAGAGAGAAAACTTCAGTTTACGGTGTGATTTTCAATTCTAACCTAAGACCCTATTTATAGTAAATTCTTTAGAACACCAAAGCGAAAATTTAATAAATTAATAATATAATTATATTATTTTCTACACATGTCTAGAATCTGATTTCAGCCATCAAACACATGCCACCTTCTAGAAAAAATAAGAAAAACGTTTTTCTAATTTTAAATATTTTAAACTTCCAAAATCAATTATTTGAGCTTGAACTTCAATAATTCATAATAAATAGCCCTTTCATCAGAAAATTTGAATCTCGCGAGTTTTTATAGGAAATTCAATTCTCTACAACTTTACAGAAGAAAGGTTTTCCAAATTTTAAACAGAAATTGACCGAAATCCATAAACGGTCAATTTTACAGGCTATAATCAAATTTCAGTCAATAAATGGGGTCCACCGACATGTTTAACATGTTTTAAACATTTATTGCAACAAAAATACTCTTCCTCCTCGTATACTCATATATCCCACATTCGTTGTAAAAATATCACCGTTAATATATTATAGTAGATTTCATTCTCTACGTAACTCATCTATGAATTATTATTTTCGCTGCAAATATTGATCTGAAACTTGTTGCCGATTGTATTTTATCAGATTTTTCCCTGTTGAAGACTAACGATAATTTATTCTATGTTATCTTAGTCATAATATTCTTTACTGGGCTAGTTGAGCTCACCCTTTTCCTTTTTGTTCCATTTTCTTCTCGGGAGGCGAAAATGTAGCGAGTTCTAAATGGTGTGGAATGATGGTTCTAGAGAGTTGTTTTAGTAGTCCTCACCATTTTTATAAAATAATATATCAATAATTGTAATGAGGACTTATTTGAGTGTTGATATTGTCTGTAAGACAATATTTGTTTTAAACTCATAGTTTTTATGTTGTATTAATAAAGTTATAGTTGTTTTATATACTATGTTATTGTGACTCAAAATGGGTGATGTATACCTATTTTGGGGCGCCACATAAGAGTATTATTTCTTTCTTATTCATGAAGAGAACTTATTATTCCATTCTTTATTATTATGTTGGAATAACTTTGTTATCTGAAATCACGCATATCATGGTGAAATTCTTCTATTATTCCATTCTTTATTATTATGTTGAATAACTTTGTTTATCTGAAGTCTGCATACATGGTGAAATTCTTCTATTATTTCGTTCATTATTATTCTATTGGAATAACCTGTATATGCGAAGTACCGCATACATGGTGAAATTCTTCTATTATTCCGTTCTTTATTATTCTTTATTACATGTTGTTATATAATATTCGATTGGTCGGGGAATATTCGTTTTAGCAGGGAATATTCATACAACGGGGCAATCATTGGTGGACCCCATAACGAAATTATTATCGGAATGAGAAAACGACAAAAATATATTTATGAAAATAACGGCGAAAGTTTTACCGTGAAAACTGCCGAACTACCCATAGTAAAAGTAATGCGATGTCTGGCGTGGTTGCGTAGTAGCGCTGCAGATTGATTATTGATGCTTACGTGAGAAGTCACTCGACTTTGTTCAATTATTGCTACAATGGTTGTTGCATAAGATCTCACGTTATTTGATTCGATTATTGTCGATATTTTTTTATATTATTAAATCAATAATTGAGATGACAAGTTGTTAATATTATTATTTGCAATATTAACGATGTCTAGAAGTTCGCCAAGGAGAGGTTTGGTCACCTAATTACGCTACGCATGATAGGGAGAAATTCTTATTGGAAAGCCCATAACTCTTTCTTGGGAACGACCTAAATCGATTAATAATGTGAATTGTAATAATGATGATGAGTTCTGCTTTTATTAGTATTATTAACGTAATAAAAGCGTAAAAACTTTATATAAAATGTAATACTTTTATAAAGTTATTCTTTTTATTAGACTATAAATAGAATATATTATATTCTATTATACATAGTGTTTTTCAGATAGTAAAAGCTTTTTATATAAAATGCAAATACTTTTATAAAGTTATTCATTTTATTAGACAATAATTAGAATATATTATATTTTATTATGCATAGTGTTGCGTAATGTCTCCAGATAGTATTTTGCATAGTAAAATCTTTTTATATAAAATGTAATACTTTTATAAAGTTATTCGTTTTATTAGATTATAAATAGAATATATTATATTTTATTTAAAAGATTTGTTTTATTAGAATATTTTATAGTAAATCAATCTAGATTGTCCGTTTAAAAGTAAATCAATCTGGACCGTCCGTTTAAAAGTAAATCAATCTGGACCGTTCATGGATTAATTACTATTCAGTCCATTCTTCTATAAATAGAAGTTCATTCCTTCATTATTTCTTCTATAAATAGAATTCTTCTTCTATAATCTTAAGCGTATTTCTTTAGAGTTTAAGAAAGCTTTGAGCGTAGTGCAAGTTTTCTTCAAGTATATCCTCGCCCTACCAGTAGGAATACTCTTCTTTTATGGTACGGGATATTATTTGTTGTACTCGTAAGGTGTAAGACCCCAACTTTTATGAATAAAGATTAATTTCTCTCGAATTATATTTTTGGATATTATGGTGTGGATATTATTTAATGTTATAGTTGTGGGTAATATTTATAAATTTTGCAAAGTACGCAAGTTGTTATATAATATTCGTTTGGCCGGGAAATATTCTTTTTGTCGGGGAATATTCATACGACGGCATAATCATTGGTGGACCCCACAACGGAAGTACGGTCGTAGTTAGAAAATGAAAAAAATATTTTATGAAAATAACGACGGAGGTTTTACTGTGACGCCCCCAAAATAGGTATACATCACCCATCTCGAGTCGCCAAATACATGGTACAAAATTCAAATACAACTAAATTCTACAACAGTTGTGTATAGTACGTCAAAATACATGCTGTGAGTTTTAATACAAATATTGTCTTCTAGACAATATCCACTCTCAGAAAAAGTCCTTATTACATTTATTGTCACACTATTTAACAGAATAGTGAGGACTACTAGCTAATACTATCATCCCGACCATCACTCCGTTCCCCGACTCGTCCCAGCTACGTTCTCATTTCCTGAAGAGAACAGTGAAAGAAAGGGTGAGCTCAACTAGCCTAGTAAGAAATATTATGACTAAGATAATGCAGAATAAATTATCATTAGTCTTCAACAATGTTAAATTGATAATATACAATAAACATCAAGTTTAACTGCAGCGGACATGCAATCCAATAAAAGAGTCAAGTAGAGAATAAAATCTACTATCTTTTATGATTTAAAATGTTTTTCATCACTTTTATTGCTGAGACTCAGCTTAATAATTAATCAACATCATCCCTGCACTACGGCTAAGGATATTCATTAGGGTCACGACCACAAATTCCATGCACTACGGGCCAAGGATATTTGTGTATTCATCAATGGTCATGATCATGCCAACAATCATCCATCAATGCACTACTACGCCAATGAGGATTTTATCACATCACTTGTTACATTACTACCATGATTGCACCAATAATCCCTGGTCATAATCATACCAAGTCCATCCATGCTCTATAGGCCATAGATGACTTTAAAAAAAATATAAACATGAGGATGATGACAATGATATAAGAATTCAATAAAACAAGTTCACGAATTAATTTATTCAGGAACTAATAACGTCCAAATTGTCAACATGATCTTGCTTTGTAGAGTAAAATTCAAGAATGCTCGTAAGAATATTTTCATGAAAAATCTTTGGATGAAGCGCCAAATATCAAGGATATTCCACTAATTGCATGGAGTATAGAAGTCAAAATTTTAACCAACCAACCGAGTATAATAACGAATGGAATAACAAAAGAAATCACCATGCATGCGGTGCTTGCAGATGACGAGTTATTCCAATGTAATAATAATAACGAACCAGTCGTGAAATTCACACCAAGCAGGATGTTCTAACGTAATAATAAGTGCGGAATAATAAATAATGGAACCCGAATTCCCACAGCGTAAAAACGCATACATGAGACAAGATATTAAATATTCGGAATAATAAAGACGGAATAATAAATAATGGAACCAGTCCTGTAAAAAACACATGTACGTGATATTCCTACGTAATAATAAAGATGTAATAATAGAAGAATGTCACAAAGTATAGGGTAGTCCGCGTATACAAAGTTATTCCAATGTAATAATAAAGATGTAATAATAGAAGAATGTCACCAAGTATAGGGTAGTCACAGATACAAAGTTATTCCAATGTAATAATTAAGAAATGGAATAATGAAGTTCTCTTCTTGAATACAAAAGAAATAACACCCACTACCGTAGTAAAGAACTGGATATAAGAGTAGGGAAGTAGCGAGATACTTTTCTATAGTTTCTCTATAATTTCTCTCTCTCAAGTTTCAAAGAATTTGTAAGAAATAATGAAGGAATGAGCTTTATTTATAGGAGAATGGAAAGGAATTGTGTAAGGATTTCTTCACGATGAAATAATTCAAAGACTCACTTGATGAAAATTTTGATACTACATATTCAAATTGTCAAACCTTCAACCAATCATAACAAAGCAATACAAAATATAATACATACATATATATATATATATATAATACTAACTAACTCTATTATAATTCAACTCCATTCCCCCACCATTTCCCACTCACATAATAAACATATATACTATAATCATACACACATCACTTTCACCCTTTCTTTTCCCCCACCACTTCCCACTCACACACATATTATATTATATATACACACACTCACACATAACAACCTTATATACATAAACTCCCTCCCCGATACGTATCTCTCTCCCACCCCCAATTCCAAAATTAGTTTTTCAACACATATGGGCCTCACATGTGGCCCCACATGTGGGCCCCACCTTTAAATAATTTTTACCGATTATTTTGAAAAATGGATAAATGGAGATTCATAAAATAAGCAAAACTTACACAAATACCTCATAAAAATCACATTAATAATTTTAACAACATTTATCACCTTTATTATAATTCACAATATTAATCGACCAGGTCGTTCCCAAGAAAGAGGGGGCTTTCCAATAAGGATTTCTCCCTATTGAAGCGCAATTAGGTGAGCAAACCTCTCATTGACAGAACTTCTAGACATCGTTAATATTGCAATTTATAATATTAATAACTCTGTCATTTCAATTATTGATTTAATAATATATAAAATATCGACAATAATTGAATCAAATAACGTGAGATACTATGCAACAATTACTATATAGCAATAATTGAACAAAACCGAGTGACTTCTCACGTGGCATTAATAATCAATACCGTTGTCTTCTTATGCAACCACAGCATTCTTCTTTTTTACTACCGAGTAGAGTAGTTCAACAAGATAATCAGTAAAACTTCCGCCGTTATTTTCAATAAAATATTTTGTCGCTTTCTCAATCCGATAATAATTACGTTGTGGGGTCCACCAATGATTGTCTTGTCAGTCATTTAATATTCTCCCACACAAAGAATATTCCCGACCAATCGAATATAATACAACAACTTGCATACTTAGCAAAATTTATAAATACTACCCACAACTATAACATTATATCAAATCCACACCATAATATTCAAAAAATATTTCGAGAAATTTAAATCTTTATTTATAAAATCTGGGTCTCACATTTTCTGTTATCTTTGTTGAACTACTCTGGTAGTAAAAGTACAAGAATATCTGGCGTGATTGCATAGTAGCACATGGTATTGATTATTGATGCTTACGTGAGAAGTCACCCGCTTATACTCAATTATTGCTTCACAGATGGTTGTTGCATCATATCTCTCATATTATTGATTCATTATTGTCACAATATCATCTCGCATAATATTTTATATATTATTAAATCAATAATTGAGACGATAAAGTTATTCATATTATTAAATTACAATATTTATAATGTCTAAAAGTTTTGTCGAGGAGGTTTGGTCACCTAATCAAGGCCCAATAATGGAGAAATCCTTATTGGAAAGCCCCCACTTTCTTGGGAACGAACTGGTTGTTAAATATTGTGAATTATAATATTAATGATGAATAAGTTTGTGTTCATTAAAGATGAATTTGATAGTTCCATTGTGTTGGGATTATTTGTGTTAGTAGAAATCGACATTTATTTCGATAATAATTAATGTCTGGAGATTATATTGTTCAATCGGGTATTTAGGGCACTTTTCGCGTCGGAGTACTATTCATAAGTTACTATTCACGAGTTACTATTCATGAGTTAGTATTCATGAGTTACTATTCACAAGTTACTATTGAGTCACATTCACTTACTATTAGGGGAGTTGGTGCAAGATTGATGATACTTGCATGACTAAGTTAAAGATGGCGGTACTATATTGTAATTAATTTTTCACATGTTTAGAACTATTGAGTCACATAATTTACTATTTAGTCACATGATTTACTATTAGGGGAGTTGGTGCAAGTTTGATAATACTTGGATGACTGAATTAAAAATGAAAGAAAAGTTGGAGGTATTGTACTGTAATATTTCGAGCCCCAAAACGTGCAATTATCAAAACTATATTTTCCTATAAATAGAAGCTCATTCTTCCTTCATTTCTCACCAATTCACTAAAGCTTTAGAGCCATTATTATAGAGAGAAATTATAGAGAGAAAGAAGAAGAGAAGTCTGCTACATTTCTATTCCAGTATCCAGCTTCATTCTAAGGTAAAGGGTATTATTCTTTCGTATTCATGAAGAGAATTACTTTCTTTCAATACTCGTAAGAGTTGTTATTCCATTCTTCATTATTATGTTGGAATAACTTTTGTTTATGCAATCGCATACATGGTGAAATTCTTCATTATTCCACTCTTTATTATTATGTTGAATAACTTTGTTTATCAATCTGCATACACGGTGAAATTCTTCTATTATTCCATTCTTTATTATTACATTGGAATATCCTCAGAGGTGCAAATTTTGCGGCACTGGTTTCATTATTTATTATTTCGCATTTATTATTCTGCTTTAATATCACATGCAATATGCGTTTACGCCGGGACACGGTTCCATTATTTATTATTCCGCATTTATTATTCTCGTCAGAAATATCCTCCGTCTGTAAGCTTTCTTGGGACTGGTTCCATTATTTATTATTCTTGGGAATAACTTTTGCCTACGCTACTCTATCGCATGCATGGTGAATCCTTCTGTTATTTCATTCTTAATTATTCTGTTGGAATAATCTGTTTATGTGGATTACCACATGCATGGTGAATGATCCTTTGTATTCATTCCTTATTAAATTGTGGAAATGATCTGTATATATGGATTACCACATGGCGGGTGAAAATCCATTTGTAGTTTCATATATTCTTTATTATACTCAGTTGGTTAAAGTTTTGACTTCTATACTCCATGAAATTAGTGGAATATCCTTGATATTTGCACTTCATCCAGTATCTTTTCATGTAAATATTTTTCTGAGCATTCTTAAATTTTACTCTACAAAGAAGTATCATGTTGACAATTTGGACGTTATTAGTTCTTGGATAAATTAATTCTTGAACTTGTTTTATTGAATTATTATGTCATTGTCATCATCATCATGCTTATATTGTAATGAAAGTCATCTTTGGCTTACGTGTATGATGGACTTAGTATGATTATGACCGAGGATCATTCGGTATTATCATGACTCGTAATGTTATAAATGATATGGTAAAAGTCCTCGATAGCACAATGCATTGATGGACGCTTTTGGTATGATTATGACCGAGAGATTATTCTTAGTATAGTCATGCTTAATTGATGATGATTAATGAATATCCTTGGCTCAGTAGTACATGGATGATTAGAAGATGTGGTTTATTTTTAAGTCGAGTCTCAAATGATAAAAGTTGATGAAAACATTTTTAAATCATAGAAGATAGTAGGTTTTATTCTCAACTTGACTCTTCTAATGGATTGCTTATTACTGCCGCAGCTTAAACTTGATGTCATTGTATTTTATCGGGTTTAACATTGTTGAAGACTATTGATAATTTATTCGCATTATCTTAGTCATAATATTTCTTCTTGGGGCTAGTTGAGCTCACCCTTTCTTTCATTTATTATCTTGAAGAAAATGAGAACGTGGCGGGACTAGTCGGAGAAGCGGAGTGACCCATCCGAGATGGTGTCTTAGTAGTCCTCACTATTCTATAAAATAGTGTGATAATAAATGTAATGAGGACTTATTCTGAGAGTGGATATTGTCTAAAAGACAATATTTGTATTAAAACTCACAGCTCATATTGTATATTTAAGATTGTATTTGATAACAATTCACATTTGTTCCACACGAACACTTCTTTGTAGTAGTTATTTATTTGTAAAAAAATAGCTAAAAGAATGAGAGATTTTTATGGTACAAAATTAGTATGTCTAAAATGTATGTATATATATATATATATAGGATGTGACGCCCCCAAAATAGGTATACATCACCCATCTTGAGTCGCCAAATACATGGTACAAAATACAAATACAAACTTAATTATACAACCGTCGTGTAATATACGACAATACATAACTGAGAGTTTTAATAGGAATATTGTCATCTGAGGCAATATCCACACTCAAAGGAGTCCTCATTATATTTATTGTCACACTATTTAATGTAATAGTGAGGACTACTAATGCTATCTTCTGACCGTCACTCCTTTCCCCGACTCGTCCCAAATTATATTCTCATTTTCCAAGAAAACGAAAGAAAGAAAGGGTGAGCTCAACTATAAGACCCCAAAATTTTTAAATAAAAGGAATTTCCTTTATTTATTATTTTGAAATAGTAAGGGTTGATTTGATTAATGTGGATAGTTAAGGGTTAAATCGCAAATATTTCAAAATAAGCAAGTGGTTATTAAATATTCATTGTTGTTTGGGAATATTCGTTTGGTCGTGGAATATTAAATGCTTTGTCAGGGAATATTCGTATGCGACGGCCGCAGACCATGTGTGGGCCCCATAACTGAAAGCGATTGGATGAAGAAAACGACAAATATAAGTTGTTTTTAAATAAGCGGCGTAGTTATTACAGATTATCTTGTTGGAATACCCGGTGGTTAAAACACACTATCTGGCGTTGTTGAACAAGAAGGCACCAGATATTGCACCAATTATTGATTCTTACGTAAGAAGACACTACTCAATAATTGTTACGAAGAATTATTCTTCAAATTTTTATTTTATTGATTCAATAATTGTTGCGTTGATATTTTATATTTCTCATGTTGTTTCAATAATTGTCATTACACAAGATTTTTATTATCGAAGCAATAATTCATATTATCCGAATAATATTATTAGATAACATTATTGGCAATGTCTAGAAAGTTACATCTAAGGAGAGGTTTGGTCACCTAATCAATTGCCAAGAAGAAGAAATTCTTATTGAAAGCCCCTCTTTTCTTAGGGGCTGCTCGGTTGTCAATATTGTGATTCTGTAATATTATTTGTGAATAATTAATTATTGATTTATATGATGAGGAAAATATTGATTTTATGTGGATATAGATGGAGAAAATTTTTAAAATGACAATTGTTGAAAATTAATATTTTATCTTTTTCTGATAAAATAATTCATTTAAATATATTATTTTAATAATATATTAACGGTGATATTTTTACAACGAATGTGGGATATATGAGTATACGAGGAGGAAGAGTATTTTTGTTGCAATAAATGTTTAAAACATGTTAAACATGTCGGTGGACCCCATTTATTGACTGAAATTTGATTATAGCCTGTAAAATCGACCGTTTGTGGATTTCGGTCAATTTCTGTTTGGAATTTGGAAAAACTTTCTTCTGCAAAGTTGTAGAGAATTGAATTTCCTATAAAAACTCGCAAGATTCGAATTTTCTGATGAAAGGGCTATTTATTATGAATTATTGAAGTTCCGAAGCTCCGAAATAATTGATTTTTGGAAGTTTAAAATATTTAAAATTAGAAAAACGTTTTTTCTTATTTTTTCTAGAAGGTGGCATGTGTTTGATGGCTGAAATCAGATTCTAGACATGTGTAGAAAATAATATAATTATATTATTAATTTATTAAATTTTCTGCTTTGTGTTATTAGCAATTTCCTATAAATAGGTGCTTGGGTTAGAATTGAAAATCACACCGTAAATCTGAAGTTCTCTCTCTATATTATCGAGCGTATTCTTGTGAGTATTTTGAGTATACTTTGAGTATTGCTATACGGTGCAAGTCCAAGTCATAGCCTATATCCTGTTTTTAAATTTAGAAGTCTTGATCTTTCGAGGTAAGGATATTTTTTTTTTCGTAATGATATTATTTCTTCAATATCATTATCTTTGAAATGTTGATCTGAAGTTTTATCAAATTTGGAACTTTTCATGTCGGGATTACTATTCATGAGTTCTTATTCACGAAGTTACTATTCATGAGTTACTATTCACGATTTACTATTCACGAAGTACTATTCACGTAAGCGTGAAGATGTTTTTTTGTGGAATTTCTATCTTTTGGTGTCTGAGTTACTATTCACGATACTGGCACTATTCACGATATCTGATATTATTCAATTTAAAAATAAAATTTCTTCTTTTCGTCAAAACATCTATTCGGATACTAACTCGATTGTATCCATGTTTTGATCATTCTTGAATTTTACACCACTATGATTATTTTTGAGGTATTTTTGGGCGTGGATAAAACCAAGTACGAATCCTTAATCCTTAATCCTTGTCATTTTGTTTCACCGGATTCGCTTCTTTAAAAAAAATATTTTTCATCATCCTCGGTCTTAAATGATGATATTATGGAATATCTTTGGCACAGAAAGCAAAGATGAATGATTTCTTAAGAATATCTTTGGCCAGTAGTGCAAAGATGAATGATTTCTGAAGAATATCTTTGGCCGTAGTGCAAAGATGAACAGTGTTTAAATGAACATGACCAATCGATGAATATCTTTGGCTCAGTAGTGCAAAGATGAATATTTGATTCGGATGTATATTGATTGATGTTACAGGGGAAAAGATGACGATGAACTTTTAAATTCATACATAGAAGATAGTAGTTTGCATTCTCTACTTAACTCTTCTAATGAATTATTATTTTCATTTCTAAATATAGATTTAAAATTTGTTGTCTATTGTATTCTATTATATTTTTTCCCTGTTGAAGACTAACGATAATTTGTTGTATATTATCTTAGTCATAATATTCTTTACTGAGCTAGTTGAGCTCACCCTTTTCCTTTTTGTTCCATTTTTCTCAGGAGGCGAGAATATAGCGAGTACGAGTCGGGGTATGGAATGAAGGTTTTAGAAAGGATTGTTTAGTAGTCCTCACCATTTTTGTAAAATAATGTATCAATAAATGTGATGAGGATTTATTTGAGTATAGATATTGTCTGAAAGATAATATTTGTATTCAAACTCACAGCTTTCTTGTTGTAATAATAAAGTTGTAGTTGTTTCTGTACCATGTATTGACAACTCAGAATAGGTGATGTATACCTATTTTGGGGGTGTCACATCAACTAGCCCAGTAAGAAATATTATGACTAAGATAATGTAGAATAAATTCAATAGTCTTCAACAATGTTAAACTGATAAAATACAATAAACATCAAGTTTAACTGCAGCGGAATAAGTAATCCATTAGAAGAGTCAAGTAAAGAATAAAACCTATTATCTTCTATGATTTAAAAATATTTTTATCAACTTTTATCGCTGAGACTCAGCTTAATAAATAAACCACATCTTCTAATCATCCCTGTACTACGAGCCAAGGATATTCATTAAATCTATATCGAATAATCTCTGGTCATAATCATACCAAAAACTGTCCATCAATGCATTACAGGCTACTGAGGACTTTTACCATATCATTTATAACATTACAGGTCATGATTATACCGAATGATCCTTGGTCATAATCATACTAAGTCCATCTATGCACGTAAGCCAAAGATGACTTTCATTACAATATAAGCATGAGGATGTTGACAATGACATAATAATTCAATAAAATAAGTTCAAGAATTAATTTATCCAAGAACTAATAACGTCTAAATTGTCAACATGATACTTCTCTATAGAGTAAAATTTAAGAATGCTCGGAAGAATATTTCCATGAAAAGATACTGGATGAAGTGCAAATATCAAGGATATTCCACTAATTTCATGGAGTATAGAAGTCAAAACTTTAACCAACTGAGTATAATAAAGAATATATGAAACTGCAAATGGATTTTCACCCGCCATGTGGTAATCCGTGATCTGATCATTTCCACAATTTAATAAGGAATGAATACAAAAGGATCATTCACCGCATGTAGTAATCCACATGTATGAGTTATTTCAACAGAATAATTAAGAATGAAATAATGTAAGGATTCACCATGCATTCGATAGAGATCGCATGCATACGTTATTCCCAAAGAGAATAATAAATAATGGAACTAGGTCCCAGAAAACGCGCAGACGAGTGATATTCCGGCCGTAATAATAAATGCGGAATAATAAATAATGGAACCAGTCCCACGTAAAAACGCACAAAACATGATATTTCGACGTAATAATAAATGCAAAATAATAAATAATGGAACCAGTCCGCTGAAATTCACACCGACGGGATATTCCAATGTAATAATAAAGAATGGAGTAATAGAAGAATTTCACCATGTATGCGGTATTGTGATAAACATGTTATTCCAACATAATAATAAAGAATGGAATAACGTAAGAATTTCACCATGTATGCGGTGCTTGCGATAAACAAAGTTATTCCAACATAATAATGAAGAATGGAATAATGGAAGAATTTCACCATGTATGCAGTGTATTGCATAAACAAAGTTATTCCAACATAATAATGAAGAATGGAATAACAACTCTTACGAGTATTGAAAGAAAGTAATTCTCTTCATGAATACGAAGAATAATACCCTTTACCTTAGAATGAAAGTTTGATACTTTGGAATAAAATGTAGCGGACTTTTCTTCTTCTTCTCTCTCTATAATTTTTCTCTATAATAATGTCTCTAAAGCTTTAGTGAATTGGTGAGAAATGAAGGAAGAATGAGCTTCATTTATAGGAAAATATAGTTTCGATAATTGCACGTTTGGGGGCTCGAAATATTACAATCTGATAATACCTCCAACTTTTCATTCATTTTTAATTCAGTCATCCAAGTATTATCAAACTTGCACCAACTCCCCTAATAGTAAATCATATGAATCAATAGTAAAATCATGTGACTCAATAGTAAATCATTTGACTCAATAGTTCTAAACATGTGAAAAATTAATTACAATATAGTACCTCCATCTATACCTCCATCTTTAACTTAGTCATGTAAGTATCATCAATCTTGCACCAACTCCCCTAATAGTAAGTGAATGTGACTCAATAGTAACTCATGAATAGTAACTAGTGAATAGTAACTTGTGAATAGTACCCCGACACAAAAAGTGCCCTGAATACCCGATTGAACAATATAATCTCCAGAAATTAATTATTATTGAAATAAATGTCGATTTCTACTAATACAAATAATCCCAACACAATGGAACTATCAAATTCATCTTTAATCAACACGAACTTATTCATCATTAATATTATAATTCACAATATTTAACAACCAGGTCGTTCTCAGGAAAGAGGGGGCTTTCCAATAAGGATTTCTCCCTATTGGCGCGCAATTAGGTGACCAAACCTCTCCTTGACAGAACTTATAGATGTAAGACCCCAACTTATTATTAATAAAATTTAATTTTCTCTATTTATATATAGTAAGGGTTGATTTGATTAATGTGGATAGTTAGGGGTAAAATACGCAAATACTTCAAAATAAGCAAGTGGTTATAAAATATTCATTGTTGTCGGGAATATTCGTTTGGTCGTGGAATATTAAATCATTGTGTGAATATTCGTGCGACGACCGACAAAATGTATGTGTGGGCCCCATAACTTGGAAAGCGATTAGATGAAGAAAACGACAAATATAAGTGGTTTAAAAATAACTAGGCGTAGTTATTCTCAATTATCTTGTTAAAATACCCTTGTGGTCAAAACACAAGAAGCATACCAGTATTGCACCAATTATTGATTCTTACGTAAGAAGGCACTACTCAATAATGGTTACGATAATTACTTTATTCGAGATTTTATCGAGTTAATAATTGCTTGCGTTGATATTTTATATTCTTTGTTGTTTCAATAATTGTCATTACACAAGATTTTTCATTATCGAAGCAATAATTCATATTATCCGAATAATATTATTAGATAACATTATTGGCAATGTCTAGAAAGTTACATCTAAGGAGGGTTTGGTCACCTAATTGCGGCGCCAAGAAGAAGAAATTCTTATTGGAAAGCCCCTTTCTTGGGAACCTGCCTGGTTGTAAATATTGTGATTCTCAGAATATTATTTGTGAATAATTAATTCTTGATTCACATGATGAGGAAAATATTGATTTTATGTGTGGATATAGATGGAGAAAAATTTTAATGTGACAATTGTTGAAAATTGAAATTTTATCTTTTCTCGATAAAATAATTCATTTAAATATATTATTATATTTTAATAATATAATAATGGTGATATTTTTACAACGAATGTGGGATATATGAGTATCTGAGGAGGAAGAGTATTTTGTTGCAATAAATGTTTAAAACATGTTAAACATGCTCGGTGGACCCCATTTATTGATCGAAATTTGATTATAAACAGAAAATCGCCTGCTTTGTGGATTCCTAAATTTCTATTTGGAATTTGGAAAAACTTTCTTCAAAGAAAGTTGTAGAGAATTGAATTTCCTATAAAAATTAGCGAGATTCAAATTTTTACATGAAAGGGCTATTTATTATGAATTATTGAAGTTTCAAGTTCAAAATAATTGATTTTTGGAAGTTTAAAATATTTAAAATTAGAAAAAGTTTTTTCATTATGGTGTGTTACATGTGGGTTGAATGAGTGAATTCAGTTCTTGGAAGGTTAAGCGTGAAATTTTATTATAAATAATAATATTATATTAAATTTTACGCTTTGGTTCTAAAGCATTTTCCTATAAATAGGGTCTTGGGTTAGAATTGAAAATCACACCAGAAATCTGAAGTTTTCTCTCTCTATATTATCGAGCGTATTCTTGTGAGTATTTTGAGTATACTTTGAGTATTGTTAGACGGTGCAAGTTCCTTCAAAGACTATACCCTAGATTCCAAATTAAATACTAATCTTTTCGAGGTAAGGGATGTTATTTTCTTCTCAAATGATATTATTTCTTCAATATCATTATGCTGAAATATTGGTTGAAACTTTTTATCAAATTTGGAACTTTTCCATGTCGGGTTTACTATTCATGAGTTACTATTCATGAGTTACTATTCACGAGTTACTATTCATGAGTTACTATTCACGAGTTACTAATCACGAGTACTATTCATGAAACGTGAAGATATTTTTTTGGGAAATTTCTATCTTTTGGTGTCGGAGTTACTATTCACGTGATACTAAGACTATTCACGATACTCTGACTATTCAATTAAAAAATAAAATTTCTTCTTTTTGTCCAAAATATCTATTCTCGGATACTAGCTTTGATTGTATCCATGTTTTGATCATTCTTGAATTTTACACCACTATGATTATTTTTGAGGTATTTTGAACATGGATAAAACAAAGTACGAATCCTTAATCCTTAATCCTCATCATTTTGTTTCACTTTGGATTCGCTTTCTTTAAAAATATTTTCATCATCCTCGCTTAAATGATGATATTATTGAATATCTTTGGCACCAGAAGTGCAAAGATGAATGATTTCGAAGAATATCTTTGGTCAGTAGTGCAAAGATGAATAGGTGTTTAGATGAACATGACCAATCGATGAATATCTTTGGCTGTGAGTGCAAAGATGAATATTTGATTCCGATGTATATTGATTGATGTTACGGGGATAAAAGATGAGCGATGAACTTTTAAATTCATACATAGAAGATAGTAGTTTGCATTCTCTACTTAACTCTTCTAATGAATTATTATTTCATTGCGAATATTGATTTAAAATTTGTTGTCTATTGTATTCTATTAGATTTTTCCTGTTGAAGACTAACGGTAATTTGTTGTATATTATCTTAGTCATAATATTCTTTACCGGGCTAGTTGAGCTCACCCTTTTCTTTTTGTTCCATTTTTCTTCTCGTGAGGCGAGAATATAAGCGAAGACGTGCAGTCTGGGTATGAAATGAAGGTTTTAGAAAGAATTGTTTAGTAGTCCTCACCATTTTGTAAAATAATGTATCAATAAATGTGATGAGGATTTATTTGAGTATAGATATTATGCAGAAGATAATATTTGTATTCAAACTCACAGTTTCTTGTTGTAATAAGTAAAGTTGTAGTTGTTTACATACCATGTATTGACAACTTCGTAATAGGTGATGTATACTTATTTTGGGGGCGCCACAATGATATTGTAAATATTGCAATTTAATAATATGAATAACTTTGTCGTCTCAATTATTGATTTAATAATATATAAAATATTATGCGGATGATCTTTGTGACAATAATGAATCAATAATATGAGAGATATGATCGCAAAGAATCATCATGAGCAATAATTGAGTATAACTGAGTTACTTCTCACGTAAGCATCAATAATCAATACCGTGTCTACTACTGCAACCATCGCGTATTATTGTACTTTTTACTACCGGTAGTTCAACAAGATTAATCTGTGAAAACCTCCGTCGTTATTTTCATAAAATATTTTTGTCGTTTTCTAACTACGATCGTACTTCCGTTGTGGGGTCCACTAATGATTATGCCGTCGTACGAATATTCCCCGACAAAAAGAATATTTTCCGGCCAAACGAATATTATATAACAACTTGCGTACTTTGCAAAATTTGTAAATATTACCTACAACTATAACATTAAATAATATCCACACCATAATATCCAAAAATATAATTCGAGAGAAATTAATCTTTATTCATAAAAGTTGGGGTCTTACATAAGACTTCTCTCAATATACATATATGTAGTATATATATCTATATCTACACATTTAGATACATACATATATCTATAATAGTTTCATCATTAAACTATTTTTTATTTCTATTTTAATTATACTTATTATTTTAATTATACTTATTACTACTAATGATGTAAGTTACATATTAGTAATAAACTTATAATTAAATAAAATTTCAAAAGTCTCACAAGAACATTTCTTGTTTCAAAATAAAATAAGACTATACACTTGTACTTATAAAGTGAGAAATAGTTTTTTATTAAATGCGACAAGAAATAATTAATTTTATCAAATAAATTTGCACCTTATTAAATGTTTCGCTATAGACACAAATCAAATGAAACTCTCTCTTATATTTAATAATTAGTGAAATAAATTACACTTTTATATTTACTTAAATTATGTTCACTAATTAAATTTTATTTAAATTCAAACTTAACAATAATTAAGTCTCTAAAATATAGAATAAGGTTCAATTTCTAACACATATATATTAGCTTGCTAGTAATCAACATTCTGACATATATGTGGTTCAATTTTATTCACTAGCTTGGCCAATATACAATATTTCGAATGGCTAGTATAAAATGTCCTAAATATATATATATATATATATATATATATATATATATATATATATATATGGTATTGCCTATCAGTATTAGCTAGTTATGATTGTAGCTGGTCACATATATAAAATTATATACTGCTACTAAAAAAACAAGGATAATAATAATAATATTATTATTTTTCTTCTTATATATAATACTACTAGGATTCCCAATTTATCTAAGGGCGAGGGAGTATTAAGCTATTAGATTCAGCGATTGGCTGCTGCTGCTGCTGCTGCTGTTATTTTTGAATTTTGGGTTGTGAAAATTGAGTGTAACAAAAATAAACAAAAAATGGATGGTAGTGACAGTTATCTTCAATTATTAATTATTAATTATTAATAATAAAAGTAGTTGGGGATATATAAATTCCAATTCTTGATAAGGTATAGTTTATTATTCCAATTAATGCATGGCATGGCATGGCAACTCGCCAACTCCTACGCGTTTTCAAGACGACTCAAGTACTGCATTGACCACTTGCAAGTTAAAAGGATTAAACAAGTGTATAAAAGAGCTGTAGTGACAGTGGAAGCATAAAACATGATTACAAAAATACCGAGTGAACATCTCTAAAGTAATAGCAGTAGTAAAATATGATTTTATTGTTGTTTGTTTTGTCTTGAAATTTAAATTTAATTTTTAATTTTTTTATTACGTTTAAAATTAAGGTGTTGTATTTTTAAATTGTAATAAAAATTTGTGAAGAGTTGTTGAGTATGATTTGAAGAATTTTTATTGATATTTATATAGTAATTCTCTTTATTATCATATATGGAATGTATTAAATTCCAATACAATGAACTTATATATACAAATTAATTAAACTTAATGTGAATATAATTTTTAAAGTAAAATGTGAATATAATTTGAAAAGTGGATACAATGAATATTATTTAATACATTAAAAATAATTAATATCACTTATAATAAATTCTATTATTACATTAATTTAATAAGTATGATACATTGTATCAAAAAAGGTATGATATAAACATCAATAAAATATAATAATTTTAATGTAATTAAATTTATGTTCACCAAATAGAAAAATACTTTAAATTAATAAATTATTAATTTATTAATTAAATAATAACTCTCTAAATTAATAAAATTTTCTAATCCCAATAATATTAATTTATAAAAATTCTACTGTAAATGTGTTTGTTTGTACCTCATCATATTTTAACAAGAAGGTTTAAGGATAAGGCTCTACTCTAATGTAATTTGGCCTTCAATGAATATACGCGTAAGATCAAATAGTGCTTCCCTTTATATATATATATATATATATATATCGTCTCAATTCCATCTTAAGAAACAAACCTACATACGTGACAAAAAATTATCATCTACATATACACGTCCCATTCATAATAATCTATTGTCATAAATACTATTTCAATAATTATGATTGAAATTAAAATTAATTTTACTCTTACTTACTTCTGGAAGGAGTACTCTTTTGGCCTTGCTACTACTCCTTCTAGCAGTACCAAAATGCCCCAAATGACTTGTCCTTACCGGCCGCTAGATATATTTTATTTTTAAGTTAATTTATGAAATATTAAAATATTAAAAGTAATAAATCTAATAATAAATAGTATCATATTAATTAGTAAAGAATCATTAAGTTCATTTGAATCAAAATTAAATAAATTATATTGATTTTAAATATTAAAAATTAACTTAAAAAATTAAAATATAGTAATATTTTTGACATCCTTTATAAGATGGAGGGAGTAGTTCACTTCTTTTACAAAATTAAAATTTTGTATGCTTTTAATTATAATATAGTTTATGATAACGAGGGTTGAGTGTGGAGGTCTATAAGTAGACCCAAAGGCTGATATGTTTGATTGCGTAATATATATATATATATATATAAATTTTTTAAAATCAATTGCCTCCTATTGCTACTCCTTGTCGGTGCAGCCGTGCAGCCATTCCTTGAAGAGGAGAGAGAGTATGTAAACTAGATGAGCCACGTTCATGTCCTGTCAAACAGTGTTAGAAAAACTACAATTTTTTTTTAAAAAAGGGAACGCGTTTGAAAGTTGGTGTACATGTCCTCCTCTCGATTGATTAGTACTTTAAATTATAAAGACAAATCCATTCATTAGGGGTTTGACTCATAGCTGTCCTTTGATCTAGACAGCCATCATAAATAGAACATTATAGTAATGTGTCATTACTATTAATTAATTAATTAATTTATTATAAAATTAATTTTAGAACTATATGATAATCAGATTCATAAATACTGTTACATCAATATAATATATGGTCGATATTCATTACTGTGAAATTTAATTGCGAGTCAATGATTTTCATATGAACATATATATATATATATATATATATATATATATATAAATCCATTGTTATTGCAAATTTTCATTTGAATGAATGACATGATTACACATGTTTGCGATCAACTTAAACATCTTATAAATTATCTAAATATATTCATTATATTTGCTATCATAAAAATAAAATTCATAACAATTTAATTATCACGTGCATGGTACTAATCTAAAAGTCTTAACCAAGTTGTTGTATTATTTAGTGAAAATTAAATTTACATTCTGTCATGTAAAGTTCCTTGAATTTAAATCGATGAATTTTTATATCCAACTGTAAAATTAGTAATTAAATTATTTATTTATTGTTTCAATTTAACAAACAACTTTTACGCATCAGCAATAAATCTTAAGCGAAATGAAAGTAATAATTAAGCCCTTAATAAAGCAAAAAGAATATGAAGTTTAATTTATTTGGTAATGAATATTGGTATATAAATTGGTTGAATGATTTAATCTTGAAGGAGATATGCGTATAGGAGTTGGTTCCAAATATCAGGAACTCCAGGTAAACACCAATGGCTACAATCCATGGAGATGTTGCCTCCATATCCATAGGCTGACGGGTGCCCATCTATTCTTAGCTGTGAGAGGCCCGTTATGTTGAGCAAATAAACGGCCATCGACATTCCACTCAAGACTCCCTCTAGCACAATTTGTGCTGGATGAGATACTACTGGCCCTGGCAATGGCCGTCTTGCACCAAAACAACTCTTCGCTTCAGCCTCTGCCCCACTGTTTACACAAGTTCAACAATTAGCCTAGGCGAATAAAAGATGATGTCATGTTCTAGACTTAAAAATTGGTTAAATTTAGGTTTCATTTAATATCAAATACTTCTATTTACATTTTATTTAAATTGAAATGGAAGGTTAATATAAAATTATAGTTTTTTATAGGGAGTATGAAATAACAGTAGAAGAAGTGGAATTAAGTCACAACATAATAAATAATATGGACTCTTAATTTTACAAGTAATAGAAAATCAGAGCATTTTTAATGATGACCATTCTTACTTAGGCCCAATTTGTTTGGATCTAGAAAAACGGGAATAAAAAAACAAACACAACATTAAAGAAACTTATTGGCACTTTCTCAATACTCTATTTTAACATTATTCTTGATATTTTAACATTAAACACAACATTAACTCTTTTTTTTTAATATGTATTTTTTAAAATTATTCTTTCAACACATTTTTCATGTTGCATATATATATATATATATATATATATATATATATATATATATTCCATTTCAAGAGCTCACCCTTTTATTTTACATACTATGTTCACCCTCTTTAGCGACAGACCGGACGACGGTTCGGTCTGTCGCAATATCAAAGAACCGTCATCTTAATTTTTAGCGACTGATAACATATAGCGACGGACCGAACTCGTCTCCATATGGTCTGAATCAGGCTATAGACGATTTTGAGCTATCACGATGATTCAGACTCTATAACGACAGTTTTGTCCGTCGCTAAAAGTGGTCCGCGTGCGGACCACCCACATAGGAAAAGTCTCTCTCTATATGTATATGTCTTTGTAAAAACAGAAGCTAACCTACCCGGCATGATCCGGGGAAACACCCTGAAAGATAACTTTGGTCTTAGTAGGATCAACATTAGACTCCACCCATCTAGCCCATGTATTCAATGCTTTTTGGTATGCAACTAAGCGATTCATGTCTCTGTATATCATTTGTCCTTCTTGGATAAAATCCCAACTGCAAAAACAGACATACATTATCTTTTATATAATTAGCAACCAAATTAACCAGATTATATATATATATATATATATATATATATATATATATATATATACACGTACAAACGAATTAATTGAAGACACATGCATATATATTCCCATATTCCTAGCTATACAAGTTAATTAAACTTACGGTTGTTGTCTCCCGGAGTGAAGCCACCAATGCCATGAGTTGAAGATCAAGACATCGATTCCCTTCCACATCTCACTAGTTTCGAGTGAGTCTAGGTTTAGAACGCGTCCAATTTTCTGGCTTTTAATGTCAACAAGAAAGGCATTGCGGAAGAACATTATTGAAATGTTGTAGGCCTGCAAAATGGTTGCATGGGTGCAGCAACATACATGTTTGAGCTGAATCAATAACCTTATTTCTTTTTATATATTTAATCTTTAAGATATATAGAGAGAGTAGCTGAGTTTAATTTCCGATTATATAGGAATAGGAAATTGATGGACTGATAATATATTGGTCTGGATTTTAAGCTTACCCCTTATTTAACATACCTTGCATACTTCCTTTTAGTGACGGACTGGGCGACGATTCAATCCGTCGCTATATATAAAACCGTTGTCTTAGATTTTAGCACGGATAACATATAACGATGGACAATATATAACGACGAAACCGAAACATAGAGGCAGGCCCAGAATCGAATCGTCATTCATTCAATAATTAAAAGAGGAGCGAAAGAAAATATATTAAATAAGAGGTGAAACTTTAAGATCCTGAATAGTATATATATATATATCTGACCGGGAATATGAAATGGGAAAGGCCTCCAATCCTCTTGGTGATGTAGTTGGCATGTGGCACTGCTGTATGAAGCATGCACGTGAGAGACTGCCATTGGTTCAAACTCAATGAATCTCCTACAAACATGATGCGCTTTCCTTTGAATCTCAATAAAAATTCTTGACCATGAGTCCTACAAAATCCAGACACACACACTCGCACAATAAAGAAGGTACCTCTAAAAATTACATGCAAGAAAATTGGTTTGACTAAAAAAAAGAAAAGAAAAGTAGGAGAAGATGACTTGATTTAGTATTAATTTAATTTGTTAGACGTGAGAACCAAATTAATTTGTCGCCATATTTATATTTTTAATGTGGTCAATTTTGCATAAATGAAATTGTACTTATTCAGCTCCACAAGCAAGAGCACATGATATATTACGATAGGTAAATGACCTTTCAAATAAATAAATAAAGTGGGTGGGGTGGGTGGTCTCTTCATGTCGTATTGGAGGAAACTTCCCTTTGGTAGATCTAGTTGTATGATATATGGTGGTGGTCACCAACACTACATTTTTCCAGCTATTAACTGATTATGATTGTTTTGGCTTCTCTCGAGCAAATTAAAGCATAACCAAATTATATATGAATTATTATTCTAAAAAAAACTTTCGAGGGAAAATTGATAGGATCACATGATGATTTTTCAAGGTTATCATACCTTTGAGATTATTTTGGGCAATCTAATCAGTCTTGCATGTGTATTTTAAATTGAAAAATGATATATATTAACTGTGAATGTGTATGTCCTCGATTATTTGATTGTCCGTTACGTGAATAAATATTAATGATAAATTTTTTTTGGAGAGATGTGTAATAAATGGGATCCTCTTATAATTTCTACCAATTCAATGTATTGATAAATTTCGCAATTACAAGTCGACATAAATTTATCGTAATACATAACAGAGTACTCTTCAAATCTAAATTTCTAACGTGCTTTTGTTTTCTCGACCAATGTAATATATTACGTAAATAATAAATAATACTAAGATGACTAAATCTTGGAAATTACAACTATAAAAAATGAAGTAATTAACAAAATAAATAAAGCAGCCCAGAGAACGTACCTAAATTTCAGTTAGTTGATTTATGAAGAATAATCTCAACAATACATAACAATATATTTAATTTCAATAGTTTGTAATTTATCGTACTACTGTGTAATGTGTCAAGTCCACAAATTCACAAATTCACAAATCAAATGCATTAGTTAATACTAGTATATATAAGTAGCACTTATTATGTAGAAAAACTTAAAATTGCTTATGCTACTTATTATGGACTTATTAGGAAGTTGTCCCTCTCCTCCACATTATCACCAATCGCATAATTGAGGTTGGTTGAATGACTTCTTGTTCTTGGTGTCCTCTCACTCTCTTTCACATCCACGTATATATGAAAGCTTATATTTATTCTTAAATTCTACCAGTTATGTGGTAGGTCTGCCCTTAAGCGAGATGTCTTTAATTTCTTTCTGTTTTTGCTCCAATAAGCTTAGTCAGATATATATAAGAGCAACAAAATGTAGAAGCACATGTTAAAAGACATTTATAAAGTAAGCATACACTCTGAGGACATTTACGTTAAAATTAAAATATATTTTTAATTTTGGAATGAAACATAAAAATAACAAAATATTTTTAATTTTAGAACATAGAGAATAATAATTACCATATTTGTTATTTTTAGAATTTAAATAAATTTATATTAATACAAATTTCAATTTAGAATTTTGTAAGATTATAATAAATTAAAATATATCTTATAAGGAGGGAGTAAGCAATTCGGCTAGCTGTTGCCGCCACCAAACCATGACATTATATTCGCATAGAAACATATAGTATAGCCGTAAGCTGTGTGCTTTAAGTCAATTATCTTTCTTTGTGAGAGCAAAAAAATCCAACCACCTTAGATATATTTATTTATATTTATTTATATGAAATTGATATACATATTGATAAATAATATTTTATGAAATTAAATTGCAATTAATATAAAAATGTATGTAATAAGATAGAAATAATGAGACCCTTCTTAATTCTTACATATCAATGTATGCACATATATCGCAATTATAATTCTGCCGAAAACTTTCACAATATATAATAAGAATATTATTTATATATACCATTTGAGATATTTTAGATCCTATTATATATTGATGAATATATATTTTTTTTCTCTAATTTATCTGGCAAAGAAACCCTAGCTAGCCGGTTTTGAAGATAATTTGCGCTCCACTGTGTCAAACTCCTTCCTCTCTTTTATCAAATATACCATTTTAGAAGGAACCCATTCGAAGGTTATACTCTCTTCATTTCGAAAAAGAGTTTCATTTTAAAATGTAAAAATATAAAGTATGTATTTCTATTCCGTATTTACTTATAAATTTAATGAGTTGACGTTAGTTTATTATAAGTCACATGATAATGAAATTATATTTTTAAATTTTGAGAATATTATTTCATTTTATATAATTATCATTAATGGAACAAGATTATCTGAATGGAGTTGGAGACCCGTTCCAACCCGAAACGATGTATGAAAGAGACACTTGAAAGCTATCCAAGTTAACTAAACGAAAATGAAAAATGAGACTTTTTAGTAGAACAATATTAGACAACAAAAAAGATTTATTTATTTATTTGTTTTTTACCTCCACGAAGAACAAAAAGTAGTGTAGAAAATTAAACATAAAGAAGAGAGAAGTAATATAAGATTAAAAAGGAATTAAATAAATATTAACCTTGTTAAATTGCAAGAAGTAGGCTGCCATCTGTATTGGAGGTAATCTATGTCTGGCCGACCATTCCTCTGGCAATCAAACTCCCTGGACTCTAAAAATGGACATTGTAATGGATCATATAGAGGATATGAACCATCATGAACCCAACTCCCTTTATAAATATCACAACCCTCCTTCTTCGGGTACTGCCCTTGTACTTGGATGGTAATTGTCAGTAGAAAGAATACTACTACTACTGCAACATTAGAAATACAAAACCCACCCATGAGTGAGAGAGAGATAGAGAGAGAGAGAGAAGGAAAATAGGATAGAGAAAATGGGGTTGGAAAAGGAAGAATAAGATTTTATAAATATTTGTGTGTATTTATAAGTGATCCTCATGACTTTTGAATAGTGGGTTTAATTGTTAACCAAAAAGACATGTGCTTAATGTATTATTGGGAAACGGAAGCTAAATCATTGGGTAATTAATTTTATTTGATTTTAATTCTTTAACTTATGAGAGGGAATTAAGGAGAGATACTATATATTCCAAAAACTTAAGAAAACAATATCTTCCTCTTTTGATTCATTATACAATTGATTCTCTTACCATTAATAATCGTGATTATTATAAAGTTTAGGCAAAAAGAAAAAACCTAAAAAACAGAGTATATAATTGTGTGAGTTATTGTATAAAAACGACTTTATTTTTTGTATAATTGAATATACTCTCTTTTATGTTTGTATATAAAAGTGTAGTTTGTAATTTTATAACTTTTTAAAATAATATTATTATAAAAAAATCCACATAAAAACGTGGGGTGTTGTCACCTCCCGTGTCCTCTAAAATTTATAGACATTTTCATTGATTATATATAATTTTCCATATATAACCCTCTTTTGTTCAAAAGAAGATTGTGTCCATATATTTTAGATATATTCTTTCCTCTTTTTTTTTTTTAAAAATATATCTTTATTATTATTATGAATAAATAAGCATAGAGTTTGACTAAATAAATGCCAAATATTTTCTCAATTCCACAAAGGTATCAAATTTTTATTTCACAATCATATTATCGCTACAAAACTCATAAATAATCCCTTAACAATAGTTTTTATATCTTTTTTTTAAAAAATAAAATAAAATTCACTCAACCCAATTTTGAATGTGAATTAGTTCTAAAAGAAAAATGCAACAAACTTTTCTATCTCTTCTTTTAAGATATGCACTTCATCCTTTCTAAAATATAAAAGCACAATAATATGTAGATCGAATACAATAGTTTTTTAAAAAAATTATATTTTGAAATGTTGAAAGTACATGTTTTCTATAAATATAAAATAGAAAAAAAATTCTCTTTACAAGTGCCTTTTGGTATTAGTTTAATTATGTAAACTAGCTACCAATTAATCATTTAATTTCATGGATGTTATTGTTGAATAATTATAACAGAACGTGTTATTGCATAGAATAAAATAAAATTAATAATAATAATAATCTTCTGTTATGCTTAAAGGTGAAGGTCTTCAACTGCATCTCTCAATCTTAGGATGTATATATAGGTGTGTAAATAAAATTCTTGAGACGACAATTGGAACCAAACCCTAACTGTTTTATTTATAGAATAGCTAAGGGTCAAAATCGTCCATCAAGATTATGAAACCCTAGGGCCCATTATGCCAAATATATACTATTAGGAATATTATTTATAGGCCACATAATTAATTACCAAACCCATAAATAAAGTGATTAAATTAATACAATATGTAAGCCCAATAATTACATAAATAGTAGAGGCCACATAAGGAATAAAATATTCTAACATTAATTCTACCACTTGGCCGAAATACCATTTATATACAAAACATAACGCTTACAATCATTAATTTGGCCAATTATTAATTTATTGTCTACATCTTGTTCAAATAAAACCACTAATGTGAATTAATATAATCTTTGTGTCACTTTTAACACAAGATCTCCATTAGTTACACAATTAGTACTTTTATTAGAACAAAGATTAACATTAAGCATAATAGGTATGAATAGAGTTTACATAAGTGGTAATAGATTAAACTCATTCATATGGTCCAAAACATAACAGTACCGTTTGCTCACAAGTTCTCAAGTGTGCACAATGAAGAGAATAGCAAACCATAAACATAATATGAAGTTCAAAACAACAAGCTCAAAATGTTGTCTTACATCAAAATAACTCATTAATTAAGACTACCAGTTAAACCCATGCCGGCAACATGCTCTAAAAAGAGCTTGGGTGGTAAGCCTTTCGTAAGTGGATCCACTAAATATCATGCGTACTAATATATTTAATGACAACATTTTGATCTTCAACTCTTTTCCTGACAAATAAGTACTTAGTGTCGAGGTATAGTTCAGCACCACTCGAAATGGTGCTGTTGGAAAAATTAAAAGCAGAATCACTGCTAGAAAAAGGTCATTTGTGATGGCCAAAAGCCATCACAAAAAGTAGGAAAACCATCACAAAAGGTTTACGTGATGGCTTTAAGTATCACAATGGTCGTCTTGTATACGCCCATCATGAAAGGTTTTACGTGATGATTTTGGCAATCACGCAAACGCTTAGTGCTTTTGTGATGATTAATACAATCACATTAACACGTATAATCTATTGTGATTGTCAAAGTCATCACAAAAAACAAGACTTTAGGGATCAAATGTAAGAACATGAATATCTATATATTTACGTATAATTTATTTCACTGTATTAATTGTATCTATATTAATTGTATTAAATGATACTTGTAGGATTTGAACCCTCCCCCATTTGCAAACTAAATAATGAGTATTACCACTACACTAAAGCCCAGATCATGATTATAATTTTAAAATAAAATATAAAAGGAAACATATGTGAGTTGACTTACTAAACAAAATTACTTCCACATAAGATTTGGTGATTGCAATGGCAGTCACAAATACTCTATAATGATGGTAAAATTAGTCATCACTGATAGCCATCATATATTTTATTGTTTTGTGATGGCTTTAAAATTTCATCACAAAATACCTTTTTTGTAATTGCAAATAAAAGTCGTCATAAAAATCTATCTTTTTAATGATTGTCACGGCCGTCATAAAATATTATTTTGATTATTTCTTACATTAAAATATTAGTGATAGCTTAAATGTAATCACGAAAACGGTATATCTATAAGTGATGACTTAGTGAGTCACAAAAAGAAAATTTATTTTGCGTGAAAAAATTAGTGTGATTGACATGACCATCACAATTATAACACATTGATGGCAATATTAGTCATCACTAAGAGCCATCATATATACTATTATTTTTTGATTGCTTAAAAAGTTCATCACAATTTACTATATTTTGTGATTGTTTTTAAAAACTATCACAAAGTTCCGTCACATATTCTTGTTTTTCTAGTAGTGAATCATTATCATAAAATACTTTCAATGGCCTTGAAATGGAATCTACAACCTTAAGTCTTGAAATAAGATTCCTTAATAATACGGCGTGACAAGTAGCATGATAATAAGCCACATATTCTTCCATCATCGTGGAAGTGGTAGTTAACTCCTGCTTATGAGTTCTCTACGAAATATGGCCTCCTGAAAGCATAAAGATGTACTCTGATGTAGATTTATTTTAGTCTTTACACTTAGTAAAATCAGAATCAGAATGACCAACAACTTCAAGGTTATTTGTTTTTTTTTCTAAATGTAAGCATAATAGTGTAAAACCTTTTTGGGTGCTTTCCAATGATCCAAACCTGGATTTGGTAACGTCAAGCATGCCAGTTACATACAATGTATCTGGATGTATATGAACTTAAGCATACATAAGACTCCCAACCACAGAAGCATAGGGAATAAGATTCATTTAATCACGTTCAAGTTGATTCTTAGCACATTGATATGAGCTAAAATTTTCACCCTTAACAACAGGGGCGACAGTAGGAGAGCAATATATTTTGTATGTTGTATTTGTTAAGAACTTTGTCAATATAATCTCTTTGGGACAATCCCGTGAGACCTGTCTCGATAAATTTCAATTCCTATAACATAAGAGGCTTCACCGAGTTCCTTAATATCAAAATTTCCAGAAAGAAAACGTTTGATCTCATACATGTTTAAGTTAGTACTTGCAAGTAGTATATCATCCATATACAAAACAAGAATAACAAATTTACTCTCATTGACCTTCAAGTATATATATGCATTGATCCACTATATTTTTCTTAAAATTAAAATTACTCATCACCTCGTGAAACTTAAGATAACATTGTCGAGAAGCCTATTTTAACCCATATATGGACTTCTTAAGTCTACATACCATATGTTCCTTGTCTTTAACCAAAAAAACTTCTAGTTGTGCCATATAGACATTCTCATGCAAGTTACCATTAAGGAATGCAGTTTTTACATCCATCTGATGTAACTCTAAATCATAATGAGCTACTAAAGCTATGACTATTCGAAATGAATCTTTCCTGGATACTGGAGAGAAAGCTTCATTATTATCCACACCTCTGAGAGGAGGAATCGAACCTTGTTGGACATGGTACGATCAATGATGAGTCATGAAGATCTTCTAATAAGCTTCTGAGGTCATGCCCTAGAGACAGCTGCATTCACACTTAACCGTGTTCCTACAAAGACGGTTCAGAAGACACCATTTGAGATGTGGACTGGGAAACGTCCTAGTATGTCGTTCATGAAGATTTGGGGTTGCGAGGCATTCGTAAAACGTCTGGATTCTGACATTACAACCAATAGGTTTAAAACCTTTTGGTAATTCTTCAATATCTCAAATGTTATTAATCTACATTGATTTCAACTCATCATTCATGGCTTCAAGCCATTGAGTTGATTGAGCACTCGTAATGGCCTCTTTATAGGAGATAGGATCATTAATCTTACTTGAATTATAGTCAATCTCATTAAGATAGGTTATAAAATCATCAAAATTAACAGGCTTTCTAGGTCTTTCGGACCTATGTAAAGGCTGCACAATTTCAGGAATATGATTTTAAATAATGTGGGGTTCAACATTAGGTGGTGGCTCAGCTATCGCAGGGGCATCATTCGCCTCAATAGGAGGTTGTTGTGCCTCACCCTCTTGAATTACAGGATTAGAAACATAAAACCTATTTTTTTCAAGATCAATTTTTCTAGGCTCACCACTCCCACTTAAATCACCATTCTCTAAAAACTCTGCATGCCTAGTTTCAACAATTCTAGTGGTATGCGAGGGACAATAAAATCGAAAACCCTTAGATCACTCAGGATATCCAATGAAACGACAACTAATGATTTTAGAGCAAGTTTCTTTATTTGTGGGTTAAAAATCTTAGCCTCGGCTGGACATCCCCACACCCGTAAGTATTTTAAACTAGGTTTCCTACCTGACCAATTTTATAAGGACTGTTAGGGACAGATTTGCTAGGAACCCATGTAGTTTAAAATATGAACGGTTGTCTTTAATGCCCCAGTCCACAAAAACACAGGTAAACTAGAATTGCATAACATACTATGTACCATATCTTTAAGGGTACGATTTTGCCTCTTAGTTACACCATTTTGCTGCGGTGTACCAGGCATTGTATACTGAGTGACGATTCTATTTTCTTGACAAAATAAAGCAAATGGGCCAGGACTATCACCTATATCAGAATGCTTACCATAATACTCTTCGCCTCTATCTGATCTCACTACTTTAATTTTTCGGTCAAGTTAATTTTCAACTTCAGCCTTGAAAACTTTAAACATATTTAGTGATTCAGATTTTTCATTAATCAGGTACACATAAGTATAACGAGAATAATCATCAATGAACGTAATGAAAGATTTGTGTCCACTAATTCCTGGAGAAAATGGTCCACATATATCAGTGTGAATCACCTCAAGAAGTGCACTACTTCTTGTGGTTCCTTTCTTATTACCTTTCACAAATTTTCCTTTTATACATTCAATACAATGGTTAAGATCAGAAAAATCTAGTGAATAAAGAATTCCATCCTTTATAAGACGTTGCATTCTGTCTTTTGAAATATGGCATAAGCGTTGATGCCACAATTTTGAAGAATTCTCATTATTTAGTTTTCTCTTATTTCTACTTTTAGAGGTATTTTCTGTCACATTCATTGTTAACAAGGATTCAGCAAAGACATTATCCAAATTTATCTTATAGAGATTTCCCTCTAAAGATGCAGAACCAATAACATGAGAGTAATGATAAATAATTATTTTATTATTTCCAAACTTAAACGAAAATCCATCAACGTCAAGTTTAGATACAAGAATTAAATTTCGTGTCATATTGAGAACATAAAGTGTATCATATAAATACAAGATGAAACCATTCTCCAAAACTAAAGGAAGAGTTCCTATAGCTTCAACTTGTATAGACTCTCATCTGCCAACTTTAATGGTTCTTTCCCCCCTTTTGGAGTGTCTTCTTTGAAAGAAATCCATGTAATGAATTAGTAATGTGAACTATAACACCAATGTCAAGCCATCATGTATTAGAAGGAACATCAATTAGAAAAGATTCATAAGTTACATAATTAAAGGACAATATACCTTTCTTTTCAATCTATTCTCTTAATTTAGGGCATTCTTTCTGAATATGTCCTTGCTTCTTACAAAAGTGACATTTAGGACATGCCTCAGAGTTTTTACTTGAATAATTTGCCTTATTTATTTTAGTAGAAATTAGTTTATCCTTATTCTTAAAACCTTTGTCATTTTTATAAGTCTTCTTCTTATAGGATCCAGTGGTAGTCAAATGAGCAACATTAGGTTTTTCAACCTTAAGCCTTTATTCATCTTGGACGCACATGGAGATTAACTTGTTCATCTTCCACTTTTCTTTCTGCGTGTTATAATTGATCTTAAATGGATCAAACTTTGCAGGAAGAGAAGTCATAATGAAGTAAAACCCTCAAAAATGGCCATGTCCATACCCTTTAATTTAAAGGCCATGTCGTTTATCATCATAATGTGCTCATGCACCCCACTAACCCCATCATACTTGCTAGTTGCATGAGTTTTATAAGAACCCTTAAATTGTTACTCGACTGAAGTTAAGTACTCTTTAACATTCTCAAAGTCAGGAATGACTCCTCGAATGACTGTCGTGATAGAGTTTTTCATAATCATAAGGAACATGCAGTTGGATCGCTCCTACTTTCATAAATAACCTTTTGCTCAATTGAACTAGTAGTTGTAAGTGGAGCATAATGATCCACTCGTAGTGCATAGTCCAAAACCATAGTGCCGAGAACAATTTTCACTTACACTTTTCAAGCAGTAAAATTAGTTTCATTAAAGATTTCAATTCCAGAGAGATACCCAGAAATACTAGTTGGAGTCAATGTCGAAACATAATCAAGCTCATAAACATGCTTACAAAAAACTAAAAGAAATCCACAATGTACAACAATAATTAATAATTAATCATAATAAATTTAAACCAACTGTAGGGCAAACAATTAGTTACATAAAATCTATTTACAACACTCAAAATAGATTTTAATAAGATGTTGGTGCATAATTATCAATATTTCGTTGGTCCAATTAATAATATGCTAATAACATCCCCATAATATAATGCAAAATACATTTATCCACGCATCACCATTGGGCAGAAACGAAATAAACATGTTACTTATGCAATAAAATTCTATTTAATAAATTCAAATTCTAATTTTTTTCGTTGGGTAAAATTAAAATCTTTATTTATTAAATGTAACCTTATGTGAATTTTCTTAATCTTTAATTGTTTCAATTAATAATCCTCCGTTGGGCTAATTATTAATTTTAACAATAAAAGAGTCACGCATAAATTTAAATTATTATGATTAGACTCAATTTTCTTTAAACAACATATTAATCAAGTTTGAAAATTAATACTATTTATAATTTACATGTAACTTTTCTTGTTCACCGATCCTTTTGTCAGTAGGTAAAATGAATTTTTCCAAAGCTTCTTCCAAACCTGTTTTCCTCTCTGGCTGTTGTTGAGTATGATTTTGAAATCCAAATGTGTTTTGCTGTCTAGGTGCTTGAGCTTGATTGTTACTCCATGAAAATCCCGGGTGATTTCTCCAACCTGGATTATATGCATTTTAATTCGGATACGGTTGGACTGATCGATTATAGCTCCCTAAGAACTGAGCTAATTCAGAATTGATGGCACATTGATATGTAGCATGACTCCCAGCACATAACTCACAAACCATTGATACTTTCTGCGTGGATGGTGGACTCCATGTTTCCATTTTCTTTGCTATTGTGGACACCTGTGTTGTCAATGCTGTCATTGGATCCACTTCAAACTTTCCCGGTGTTTTCGGAGGGTTAGACCTAGTCATGGGCCACTGATAGTTGTTGTTGGCCATCGTTTCTAGCAGTTGATAAGCCTCATCAAAATTCTTTGACATGATAGCTCCACCTGCTGCTGCATCAATACTGGCTCTTGATCTAGTGTGCATACACTCGCAAAGAATTCCTGCAAATACAAGAAGAAAAATAAATAACATTTAAACTAAGACCGAATTGATTATAACTAATATGGAATTAATATTAATAAATAATTCCCCGGCAACGGCGCCAAAAACTTGTTGGTTGATTTCGAAATCAATGATTTTGTACAAGTGTACACAGTCAACAAGTAATAAAGTGATAAGATAGAGTGTCGATCCCATAGAGAATTCTAATCAATAAATTCCAACTACTAGCACTATATCAATCCAAGTTTATTTAAACACCCATAAAGTGTGATTTTCAAAATAATAAAACTAAATTAAGTAATTAAAATAGATTATTCTAAAATAAATCAAATAAATAAAACTAAGATTTTAACGAATGAATTCAGATAAATAAAGATTAAGACTTCAATATCCCCAATTATGAATTATAAATCAATTATCCAATTATCCCAATTATTATGCCTACTGAATTGTTAACAGGAATTTTCAAATGTCAAAAGCCCTTTTCCAAGTGATCAATTAACTTCTATTTAATCCAATTAATCTTGCTATATTCCTATGCAAAATAATTAAATTAAACGCATTCAATCCCAATTCCTAACTTGTTACATGCAGTGAACATATATTTCCATTCAATTCACAACCCTAATTATTCATCATACAAATAATTAAGCATACATGTTATCATGCCTAGTTCTAACCCTAGATATCCTCTTCCGAATCCTTCTAGAGTAACAAGGTAATTATTGGCCAAATAATTAATCAATAAGCCCAAGACAAGATAAATAATTCACCTTGACATAAATACTTGGAATAAGTCAAATAATTAATTCATAGGCATAAAAGGTTCAATTGTAGTCTTAATAAAAGAAATTTAGTTCATTATTAATGAATTAAAACCAAGAATCCACAATTGAATAGACATTAAAAGATAAAAGTAAGATTAGAGAAGAGAATAAATCTGTTGTCAGCAAATCTCTATCTTCTTCAAGCTCCTACTCTTTTTCTTCAATGGTTTCCAAGTTGCTTCAATCTCTAAAACTAATAAGAACTAGGGTTTATGTTCTAATCTAATGGAGTGCATGTATCTCTAATCTAATTTATGTAATCTCCCTTTATTTTATGCCTTACATCATGTATTTATAGGTTACAAGTCCAATTTTTAGCTTATGAACAAACCCAATCCAATTTGGAGTCAAAAAAGTGTCAAAATTCGCCCCAAAACGCGTCTAAACTTGACCAAACACTTCCCAAAGACCCCAGTATTGGGCACTGGCGCTAACAACATTGCTCCCTAGCGCCCCGGTAACGAAATAGGCTTGGTTTGGGCGCCCGACCTTTCAGGCCTTTTCTGGAAATTTTCTGCTCCGATGTCCTTTTGAAAAATGGCCATAACGTCTTCTTCCGAACTCCGATTTTGATGATTCAAGATGTTCCGGAAAGAGGAGACGTAGATCTACAACTTTCTTTCTTTAAGGTTTCCGAAATAAGGTCCGAAACAATACTCAAATTGGCTCTGAAGTGACTGCTGTGTAAATGGCAAGCCAAAAACGCGAATCTATCCACCCCAAACGTCGATCCAAGTAACTTTTGTCCCAATTCCTACAAAACAACGTAAAACATGCATGAATAGACATAAACACTTAAAAAATTCCAAAAGATTAAGCTCAAATGCACTCAATTCTTGTGTATAAAACTCACTCATCAAATACCCCCAAACTTAAACCTTTGCTTGTCCTCAAGCAAAAATATTAAAGAACTAAAAATAAACAACCGAACTCAACTACATGAATGCATACGCATGATCTACTTCCTAATATACCTACGAACCCAGTAATAAATCAGTATGATATATAGCAACATGCCTCAAAGATACCATTGGTACTCAAACAATATATCCAATCAAGTCAAAATCCATAACTCTAACCAATTAGTCAATCCAAACCGACCATCACCCATGTTGTGTGTGTGTGTGTGCTTGTTAACCATTCTAACCAACCACAGTTCAAGATAATCACATAACAAACTTCTTAGAAGAAAAATTTCAGTTCCAATTCAATTACTTTTGTGAACATAACAACTCCGGTTAAAACTAAGCAATTACCAAGTCTTAGGGTAAATACAAGATTTATCTATACTTTTATTCAACCAAGAGGGCATTTTTTCTCTTTCTCGTGTTTTATTCATTTTTTATTTTTCTCATGGTCATGCAATGTCTTATTCCCTTAGGCTTTTCGAAGGCTACCTTAACGAGCTTTCAACCAACGACTCCCAAGCCATTAAGACCTTAGGGCGCTAGGTGTAAAGACAATCCCCTATGGCTTACTTACTCAAGTAACAAAGGCCACAAAACTAGACAAGCATGCTACGGTGTTTATTCTTTTTTTTTCTGGATTTTTTATTCTTTTTTTTTCTTTTCATCATTTCTTTTTTTTCTTTTTGTAATATATATATCCCATAGATTCCCCCAAACTCAAGCTTTTACGTCATTCCAACCTTTACTTCCAGTTCACTAATTTCTTTAAATTTTAACCAAGATTTTCTCTCAGAAACAAATTATGAAACCCTTGAACCAAGTGGATTAAAATAGTTAAACTTTAAGTGTTAACCGGTTACATAAGTTTAAGACAGGCTCAGATTATCATCATGATTAAAATTAGAACTCATCATCAATTATCAACACTGTTTAAGTTAACATGCGAAACCAATCTTATCATAGGCCGAGCTAAAACCACACCAATCGATCACATAGATTCATGCAAAAAAAAATGCAATTATACTATATGAACACATACTAATGCAACACATATATGAATATGCAAATAACTACCATGTATAAAACATAATGCTAACACATAAAAAAAATGAACTACCATGCTGATAACTAACTATATGCAATACAACACTAAAGTGCCCCCAAACTTAAACTACACATTGTCCTCAATGGCTGAAATAAAAAAATAGAGCAGAGGACTTCCCTGAAAATATAACAATCTTCCTCCTTGTCCACTCAGTTTGGAGAATAGGCTAAATACATGGAACAAATTGGGAACCACACTTGAATTTGACTTGAATAACCTGTAAACCATGATAGAAACAATTTTATTAAATTCTAAATAAATGTAAATTCAAAACTACTAATATAAAACCTAATAAAAACTAAAAATAAAAATTAAACTTGGGTTGCCTCCCAATAAGCGCTTGTTTTATAGTCTCAGCCCGACTTCTTCAATTCGCTATCCAATTCCCCTACGAAAATTGAGGAACCCTCCATCCATCAGTAACAATGTCTCTTTTGGGAGGTTCCCATTTGAAATGGCTATTAGATTTAATTCACCTAGCATTATCTTTTTAGATAGGATCCCCATTAAGTACGGTAAACCACTAGGTGCTTTCTCCATTGTGTTTGTGATCAAATTATGGCATGGATGCTTGTCAAACACAACAGGTTCCTCTTCTATATTTCCTGTCTCGTCCCACCATGACTCTAAAGTTTTGCTAGCTCTCATGTCACAAAGAGCTTTGCCGACGACATGACTGCCAATTGGGCATGATTTTGCAAAATTGCCCAGATTCTTGAACTTTGGTGGAGAAGGTACGTGGGTCACTATCAAAATCGGGTCATCTTCATTGGTACTCAAAGTTAGATATTTGTCGATCTCCTTTTCTTGACGTTTTTCGGTTTCTAAAACTTCCTCTTTTTCCACTGTTACGTTGTCCCTCTTTTCCTTATCCTTAGTTGTCTCTTACAAATCCTTTCCACTACATAAAGTCACAGCCTTGCAATGCTCATCTCTGCCCAGATTTATCTCTGTATCACTAGGGAGTTTTCCATGTGGACAGCTATTTAACGCATGTGCTATCTGCCCCAATTGATTTTCCAGATTATTTATCGAAGCACCTTGGCTTTTCACATTCATATCTACTTAACTCAATAACTTTTCTTGTTCATCGATCCTTTTATCAGTAGCTAAAATGAATTTTTCCAAAGCTTCTTCCAAACCTATTTTCCTCTCTGGCTGTTGTTGAGTTTGATTTTGAAATCCGAATGTGTTTTGATGTCTAGGTGCTTGAGCTTGATTGTCACTCCATGAAAATCCCGGGTGATTTCTCCAACCTGGATTATATGCATTTTGATTCGGATACGGTTGGATTGATCGATTATAGCTCCCTACGAACTGAGTTGATTCAGAATTGATGGCACATTGATATGTAGCATGACTCCCAGCACATAACTCACAAACCATTGCTACTTGTTGCGTGGATGGTGGACTCCATGTTTCTATTTTCTTTGCTATTACGGACACCTGTGTTGTTAATGCTGTCACTGGATCCACTTCAAACTTTCCCGGTGTTTTCGGAGGGTTAGACCTAGTCATGGGCCACTGATAGTTGTTGTTGGCCATCGTTTCTAGCAGTTGATAAGCCTCATCAAAATTCTTAGACATGATCGCTCCACCTGTTGCTGCATCAATACTGGCTCTTGATCTAGTGTGCATACACTCGCAACGAATTCCTGCAAATACAAGAAGAAAAATAAGTAATGTTTAAATTAAGACCGAATTGATTATAACTAATATGGAATTAATATTAATAAAAAATTCCCCAGCAACGGCGCCAAAAACTTGTTAGTTGATTTCGCAATCAATGAATTTGTGCAAGTGTACATAATCAACAAGTAATAAAGTGATAAGATAGAGTGTCGATCCCATAGAGAATTCTAATCAATAAATTCCAACTACTAGCACTATATCAATCCAATTTTATTTAAACAACCATAAAGTGTGATTTTCAAAATAATAAAACTAAATTAAGTAATTAAAATAGATTATTCTAAAATAAATCAAATAAATAAAACTAAGATTTTAACGAATGAATTCAGATAAATAAAGATTAAGACTTCAATATCCCCAATTATGAACTATAAATCAATTATCCAATTATCCCAATTATTATGCCTACTGAATTGTTAACAGGAATTCTCAAATGTCAAAAGCTCTTTTCCAAGTGATCAATTAACTTTTATTTAATCCAATTAATCTTGTTATATTCCTATGCAAAACAATTAAAGTAAATGCATTCAATCCCAATTCCTAACTTGTTACATGCAGTGAGCAGATATTTCCATTCAATTCATAACCCTAATTATTCATCATGCAAATAATTAAGCATATATGTTATCATGCCTAGTTCTAACCCTAGATATCCTCTTCCGAATCCTTCTAGAGTAACAAGGTAATTATTGGCCAAATAATTAATCAATAAGCTCAAGACAAGATAAACAATTCACCTTGACATAAATACTTGGAATAAGTCAAATAATTAATTCATAGGCATAAAAGGTTCAATTGTAGTCTTAATAAAAGAAATTTAGTTCATTATTAATGAATTAAAACCAAGAATCCACAATTGAATAGACATTAAAAGATAAAAGTAAGATTAGAGAAGAGAATAAATCTGTTGTCAGCAAATCTCCATCTTCCTCAAGCTTCTGCTCTTTTTCTTCAATGGTCTCCAAGTTGCTTCAATCTCCAAAACTAATAAGAACTAAGGTATATGTTCTAATCTAATGAAGTGCATGTATCTCTAATCTAATCTATGTAATCTCCCTTTATTTTATGTCTTACATCATGTATTTATAGGTTACAAGTCCAATTTTTAGCTTATGAACAAAACCAATCCAATTTAGAGTCAAAAAAGTGTCAAAATTCGTCCCAAAACGCGTCTAAGCTTGACCAAACACTTCCCCAGCGCCCCAACACTGGGCACGACACTAAAACACTACTTCCTAGCGCCCCGGCGCTGGGAATAGGCTTGGTTTGGGCGCCACGACGCTGGGGCCTTTTCTGGAAATTTTCTACTCCGACATCCTTTGGGAAAATGGCCATAAAGTCTTCGTTAGAACTCCGATTTTGTTGATTAAAGATTTTCCGGAAAGAGGTGACGTAGATCTACAACTTTCATTCTTTAAGTTTTTCGAAATAAGGTCTGTAGAAATACTCAAATTGGCTCTGAAGTGACTGTTGTGTAAATGGCAAGCTGAAAACGTGAATCTAGCCACCCCAAACGTCGATCCAAGTAACTTTTGTCCCAATTCCTTCAAAACAACGTAAAATATGCATGAATAGACACAAACACTTAAAAACATCCAAAAGATTCATGTGTATAAAACTCACTCAACAATTATACCGAATAATCCCTAGTCATAATCATACCAAGTCCATCTATGCACTACAGGCTACAAATGACTTTCAACATAATATAAACACGAGGATGATGACAATGATATAAGAATTCAATAAAACAAGTTCAAGGATAAATTTTTAAAGATTTATAATTTAATTATCCAGAAATCAATAACGTCCAAATTGTCAACATGATACTGGTTTGTGGAGTAAAATTCAAGAATAATATTGTACCAAAAATAATTTGGACCAAAAAAAAATTAATTTTTATCATGAATAGTACCCCAGGTGAATAATACTCGAGTGAATAGTACCCCGTGAATAGTACTTTGGGAATAGAAACCCCGTGAATATATAGTACTCCGGCATGAAAAAGTTAAAACTTATCAAAAATGCTCAGAATAATATTTTCATGAAAAGATACTGGATGAAGCGCAAATATCAAGGATATTCTACTAATTTCATGGAGTTTAGAAGCCAAAACTTTAACAAAATGAGTATAGAATTCGAAATCTGAAACAAAATAATATTACTTACATACTAAAGAGTATGGAAGAAAATATTATTTCAAGCGAATATTGAACAAAAATAACATCCCTTACCTTGAAAAGAAAGAAGAGTATTCCAACTGGTATAGCGGAGATATTCTTGAAGAAAATTTTCACTGTTTTCTACACTCAAAACTTTCTAAAACTCTAAAGAAATACGCTCAAGATTATAGAAGAAGAATTCTCTTATTCTGGTGTGATTTTCAATTCTAACAAAGCATCCTATTTATAGGAGAATGGAAAGGGTACTATTTAAGAAACTTCACGGGTGAAACATTGAAAACTCACGGGTTGATCTCTTGAAAATCACAGATGTCCTTTAAAAAAAATAAGAATATAATATTCAAGTAAAATAAAACTTATATAATATATATATATATATATATATATATATATATATATATTACCTGCCATTTACGGCAATGAGGAATTGGTATCTTACCAAGTTTACTTTCCATATATCATAGGTCAAGTATATAATATACAAGGAAAACAACTTTTACAAAAAAAGGTAAGCAACAAAACCATTCTACCATTAATATAATATATATCTATATAACACACCCGTGAAAACCATTATCCCCTCCCCCCACCAAAATCATTAACAAAACTTTCTAAAACTTTTTAAAACCATTATAATATATATATATATATATATATATATATATATAGACAAAACTTAGATAACTTCTACCGATAGTTTTGAAAAATGGGTAAATGGGGTTCCAAATAATACGCCAATATTTACAATAAATACTTCATAAAATCCCCTCAATATTTTTAACAACATTTATCATCATTATTATAATTCGCAATATTTAACAACCAGGTCGTTCCCAGGAAAATGGGGGCTTTCCAATAAGGATTTCTCCATAATGACGCGCAATTAGGTGACCAAACCTCTCCTTGACAGAACTTCTAGACATCGTCAATATTACAAATAATAATATTAATAACTGTATCGTTTTAATTATTTATTTAATAATATATAAAATATCGACAATAATTGAATCAAATAACGTGAGATACTATGCGTGAATTACTATAGTAATAATTGAACAAAATCGAGTGACTTCTCACGTAAGCATCAATAATCAATACCGCAGTGTACTACGTAACTTATGCCACCCATCGTATTCTTTATACTTTAACACCGGGTATTTCAACAGCTTAACGGTAAAACTTCCGCCGTTATTTTAAAAAGATATTTTTTTCGTTTTCTCAACCCGACAATAATTCCATTGTGGGGGTGCACCAATGATTGTGCCATCGTACGAATATTCCCTATTAAAATGAATAATCCCTGACCAATCGAATATAATATAACAACTTGCGTACTTTACAAAATTTATAAATATTACCCACAACTATAACATTATATCAAATTCACTCCTTAATATTCAAAAATGATATTTATAGAAAATTCATCTTTATTCATAAAAGTTGGGGTCTTACAACCTTCCCTTCTTATGAAATTTCTCCCTCGAAATTAGGGTAAATACCTGGTATGTCGAAGAGGTGAGGATACCTTGATTTCATTTCAGATTCTAACTCCCACGTCATTTCCTCAACATCGTGGTTTCTTTACAAAACTTTGACTTGAGGTATAACCTTGGAGCATAAAATATGTTCCTTCTTATCCAAGATTTTAACATGAATCCCTTCATACGTTAAATCTTCCGCTATTTCATCCGGTTCTAACTCAATAATGTGGTTCGGGTCTTCCACATATTTACGTAACATGGATATGTGAAAAATTTTATGAACACGAGACATCCTTGACGGTAAAGTGAGTCTATAGGCCACAGTTCCTACTCGATCGAGGATTAAAAATGGGCCAATGAATCGAGGATTGAGCTTTCCTTTCTTTCCAAATCTCGTAACTCCTTTCCATGGAGCAACACGTAACAACACTTGATCTCCAATATCGAATTTCACGTCCTTTCGATGAAGATCATCCTAACTCTTTTGTCGATCTTGTGAGGTTTTTATACGTTGTCGGATCGTTTGAATCTTTTTCGTAGTCACACGTACCAAATTCAGTCCCAACAACATTGCTTCACCCACCTCATTCCAGCATATTGGAGAACGACACTTTCTTCCATACAACACCTCAAATGGAGCCATGCCAATATTTGTTTGATAACTATTATTATAGAAAAACTCCACCAATGGTAAGAACTTGTCCCAACTTCCCTTGAAGTCAAGGATACTGAGTCTTAATAAATTTTCAAGAATTTGAATAGTCCTTTCTGACTGCCCGCCCATTTGAGGATGATAAGCCGAACTAAATCGTAAATTCGTGCCCATAGCTTTTTGCAAACTAACCCAAAATCTTGAAGTGAATCTTGGGTCTCGATCTGAAACTATGGATACTAGCATACCATACAGTCTTACAATCTCATTTATGTACATACCAGTAAGACGTTAAAGTGTATAAGTTTCTCGTATAGGTAAGAAGTGAGCAGACTTGGTCAATCTATCAACAATGACCCAAATTACATCTATTCCTTAAGAAACCCTGGGAAGACCAGTAATGAAATCCATGGTAATGTGCTCCCACTTTCATTCTGAAATTTCAAGTGGTTGCAATGGACCTTTTGGTACTTGATGCTCCGCCTTGACTCGTTGACAAGTTAAACACCTTGAGATAAACTCAACTATCTCTCTCTTCATATTGCTCCACCAAAATTTATGTCGAAGATCATGATACATTTTGGTACTCCCAGGATGGATTACAAACGGTGTGTTGTGCGCCTCCATCATGATTTTATACTTCAAGTCAGAATCGTTAGGAACACAAAGTCTGGAGTTGACTCGAAGTATTCCTTCTTCATCGATTCTTGTTTTTGGAATTGCACCCTCTTGCACTTTCTTTTTCATACGCATCAGCTCCAGGTTTACAGCTTGAGCAGCTTTAACTTTATCGATTAAAGTCGGTTCTACTCGTATATTTGCCATGATCACGTGGGTCCCTGGAGTTTTTAACTCTATCCCCATCCTTTACAAGTCATACAAAATGGGCTTTTGCATTGATAATATCGCACTTGTATCCGCATATGATCTTCTATTCAATGCGTCAGCTACTACGTTCACTATTCCAGGTTGGTATTGTAATAGTATAATCATAATCTTTCAACAGTTCGAGCCAACATCGTTGTCGCATGTTGAGTTCCTTTTGAGTGAAGAAATATTTGAGGCCTTTATGATCCGTATAGATCTCCACTTTCTCCCCATACAGGTAATGCCTCCAAATTTTAAGTGCGAAGACAACCGCTGCCAACTCTAGATCATGAGTAGGATAATTCCTCTCATATTCTTTGAGTTATCAAGAGGCATAGGTAAGGCTGTAAACGAGCCAACACAGTTCGGGCTCGATTCGGGCTCGACTCGAAAAAATACGAGTGAGACTCGGATTCGTTAATAATATGATCCAAATCTGAGCATTAAAAATAGTTTGAATAAAAATATGAGTAGAATCTGAGCAAGGTTATACTCGACTCATTTAAGATTCAAACTACTCGAATTTTTGATGTTGATTCGATATATACTCGGTTAATACATATTCGATTAGATGTTCGATACATTCTCTTATAATATATACAAATTTAAATCAAATTAGGATAATTAGTTATTATTTTGTTTTGTTTTTAATTTTAATTGTGATTTTATATTTGCAAAGTGTAATAATAAATATATTTTCTCTTTTTTAAGTGAAATAACAAATTCAATTTATAATTATATTTATTATAAAACTAGTTATTATGTGGAGACTCGAATTCAAGCTTGAATTTGAAGCTCGCGAGTAGTTTGAATAAATATTCGAGTCGAGTCTGAGTAGAATTTTTCAAATATAATTCGAATTCGAGTCGAATTTGAGTACGAATTTATTATTTCGAGTCGAATTCGAGTAGCTCTCTGTTCGCTCCAGTTCGACTCGTTTACACCCTTAGGAATAGGCTATGACTTTCCCATATTGCATGAGAACACATCCTAACCCTTTGCCCAAAGCATCACTGTAGATGACAAATCCCTCCGAGCCAGATGGTATTGTCAGAACAGGTGCTGAAATGAGTCTCTTCTTGAGTTCTTGAAAACACTTCTCACATTACTCTCTCCAACCGAATTTTGTATCTTTTCGAGTCAACTGAGTTAATGGAGTAGTGATTCAAGAAAATCCTTCCACGAATCTTCGATAATAACCAGCTAAGCCGAGAAAGCTACGTACTTCGGTCACTGATTTATCCTAGCTTTGAATAGCTTCAATCTTTGCCGAGTCAACAGATATTCCATGACTTGATACTACGTGCCCAAGGAATGCTACTTCCTCAAGCCAGAACTCACATTTCTTCAACTTGGCATAAAGCTTGTGTTCACGAAGCTTTTGGAGTATCAGCCTCAAGTGTTGCTCATGATCTTCACGGATTTTGGATGAGGATGTCATCAATAAAGACGACCACAAAGTGATCCAAATATTCCTTGAATACTCGGTTCATCATATCCATGAAGGCAGCAGGAGCATTAGTCAATCCAAAAGATATGACTAGGAATTCGTAATGCCCGTACCGAGTTCTGAAAGCCTTCTTTGAAATTTCATCGGTTTTAATCTTCAATTGGTGATATCCAGAACGAAGATCAATCTTTGAAAAGAATTTGGCGCCTTGCAACTGGTCAAACAGGTCATCAATGCGAGGCAACGGATATCTATTTTTGACAGTGACATGGTTTAACTCCTGATAATCAATACAAAGTTGCATACTCCCATCTTTCTTCTTCACGAATAGAACAGGAGCACCCCAAGGAGAAGTACTAGGACGAATGAAATTGATGTCTAACAATTCCTGAAGTTGGGTCTTTAACTCCTGAAGTTCAATAGGAGCCATTCGATATGGGGCTTTGGAAATGGGTGTTGTACCGAGTTCAAAGTCGATACAAAATTCAATTTCACGCTCTGGGGGTAGGCCAGGAAGTTCTTCAGGGAATACGTCAGGAAATTTATTAACAATAGAAATATCATTCAAAACTGACGTATTTTTGTTTAAATCTGTGACATGAGCTAAGAAAGCTTGACATCCATTTTTTAATAAACGAATAGCTTTGAGGCTTGAGATGACAGTGATTGATTTTAATAGTTTGGTTGCTTGAATTCACATAATAGGTTGGTTAGGAATATAAAAGCTAACAACCTTACGAAAACAATCAATTTTTGCATGATGAGTAGTTAACCAATCAATCCCTAGAATTATGTCAAATGCAAGTATTTTCAATGAAATAAGATCGACAGGTAATGTGAGGGTACCGATTTGAACTAAACAAGACTTATAAATAGTGGATGTAATGAAGGTTTCTCCCAATAGAGTTTCAACAGATAAGTCAAAGTCTAATTTCTCCGGAGTCAAATTTAAACGTTGAGCGCAAGTAGGAGAAATAAAAGAATGGGTAGAACCGGTATCAAATAAGGTATAGACTTCGCTAGAGTTTATGATAAGCTTACCTGTGATGACATCGTTCGGGTTCATTGCTTTCTGGTAGGTTACAACAAACGCTCTCCCTTGAACTACTAGTTTTGACTTTTCTGGAACGGCCTTTGGTGCCTCCATCCCAACTGGACTTGGCTTCCCTGAATGACAAAATCGAGCTAGGTGACCTTCTCTTCCATAATTGTAACATGTTTTGGACTTCTTCGCATAGTTTGGACTGATATATCCCTCCCCTCCACATTTGAAACATATGATAGGTGGTCGTTCTTCTTCCTTAACAACGGGTGTTGATGCTGATGTCTTTCCATCATTGTTGAATCTCCTCTTCTTGAAATGTCCATTCTTATTGTCTTGGCCATGATTACCATCGAAGTGGTTACCATTTCTGGTATGTTGATTCCCTCCACGTTTGTTGTCATTGCTTCGATGACTGCTACCACTGGAATTATCATTTTGCTGGATGCTCTCTCTTGGTTGAGTTGACTCATTATCGCACTCCAATAACTGAGTCCTATTAACAACATCTGAATACAAGCAAAGTTTATGAGAGATAAGGTATTGGCGTATCTCGGGTTTCAAACCTCTTAGAAACATTCACGTCATTCTCTCCTCATTATCAACTAAGTGGGACGAAAACCGGGATAACTCGGTAAACTTGGCTTCGCATCTTATACCTGGCCATATTGTTTTGCTCCACGATGAACTCTACCTCTTTCATGTGACGAATACTTTCGAAAGTACTTGTCATTGAACAGTTCTTGGAACTTCTCCCAAGACATCTTCAGTGCGGCAGGTTGAGTACGCTTTATAGATTCCCACCAGTAATCTGCCTCTGCTCGCAATATGAAGGTGGCAAAGTGAACCTTTTGCTCCTTGGAGCATCCCAAGACATCAAATATCTTGCAGATCTGATTTATCCACGTCTCTACCTTAAGTGGGTTTGGCTCTCCAAAAAACTCCGGTGGTCCCAGCTCCTTGAACTGTTTAGCGGTGATCGTCTGAGAGTTGCCAGTGTTTCCACTTGCATTTTGGACAGGAGCCGCTCTCGCCTGATGTTGCATGAATTGCATAAAGCCTCTGAACATTTCATCGTTCATCATTTGGTCAGTGTTGTTGTTTGCATGAGGATTGTCGCCTTCCTGGTGCACATTATCCTGATTATTGATCTGTGGAGACTCAACGGTCTCCTGTGCTCTATTGCTATTCTCAACATTCTCGCATGTCATTTTCAAATACTGCCACAAAACAAGGGTTAATTGACATGTCACATATTATCCCTATACTCTGACCGACCAATTATATACCAAATAAACTTAGGTAGGTCATACTAGCGAAGGAATTTCCCGTCTCTCCCCTCCTAGTTCTTGTCTCACATCTCAGCCAGGGATCATATCCCTAAGCTTTGATACCAACTGTGATGCCCCCAAAATAGGTATACATCACCCATCTTGAGTCGCCAAATACATGGTACAAAATTCAAATACAACTTAATAATACAACTGTCATGTGACATACGATAGAATATAAACTGAGAGTTTTAATACGAATGTTGTCTTCTAGACAGTATTCAAACTCAAATGTAGTCCTCAATACATTTATTATCACACTATTTTATAAAATAGTGAGGACTACTAATGCTATCATCTGGACCGTCACTCCGTTTCCCGACTAGTCCCGGCTACGTTCTCATTTCCCGAAGTGAACAATGAAAGAAAAAGGGTGAGCTCAACTAGCCCAGTAAGAAATATTATGACTAAGATAATGCAGAATAATTTATCGTTAGCCTTCAACAGTGTTAAACTGATAAAATATAACAAACATCAAGTTTAAATGCAGCGGAACAAGCAATCCATTAGAAGAGTCAAGTAAAGAATAAAATCTATTATCTTCTATGATTTAACAAGGTTTTTCATCAACTTTATCGCTGAGACTCAGCTTAATAAATAATCCACATCATCCCTGCACTACGGCCAAGGATATTCATTAGTATCACGACCACAAATTATCCATGCACTACGGGCCAAGGATATTCGTGTTTTCATCAATGGTCATGATCATGCCAACAACTGTCCATCAATGCACTATGGGCCATTGAGGACTTTTACCACCTCATTTGTAATATTACGGTCATGATTATACCGAATAATCCCTGGTCATAATCATACCAAGTCCATCTATGCACTACAGGCCACAGATGACTTTCAACATAATATAAACATGAGGATGATGACAATGATATAAGAATTCAATAAAACAAGTTCAAGGATAAGTTTTTAAAGATTTATAATTTAATTTATCCAGAAATCAATAACGTCCAAATTGTCAACATGATACTGGTTTGTGGAGTAAAATTCAAGAATAATATTGTACCAAAAATAATTTGGACAAAAAATGAATCATTTTTTATCATGAATAGTACCCTGGGTGAATAGTACTCTAGTGAATAGTACCCTGTGAATAGTAATTCAGGAATAGTAACCCCGTGAATACTACTCCGACATGAAAAAGTTAAAACTTATCAAGAATGCTCAGAATAATATTTTTATGAAAAGATACTGGATGAAGCGCAAATATCAAGGATATTCTAGTAATTTCATGGAGTTTAGAAGCCAAAACTTTAACAAAACGAGTATAGAATTCGAAATCTAAAACGAAATAATATTACTTACATACTACAGAGTATGGAAGAAAATATTATTTCAAGCGAATATTGAACAAAAATAACATCCTTTACCTTGAAAAGAAGAGTATTCCAACTGGTATAGTGGGGATATTCTTGAAGAAAACTTTCACTGTTTTCTACGCTCAAAACTTTCTAAAACTCTAAAGAAATACGCTCAAGATTATAGAAGAAGAATTCTCTTATTCTGGTGTGATTTTCAATTCTAACTAAGCATCCTATTTATAGGAGAATGAAAAGGGTACTGTTTAAGAAAATTCACGGGCGAAACATTGAAAACTCAAGGGCCGATCTCTTGAAAATCACAGACGTCCTCTTTTAAAAAAAATAAGAATATAATATTCAAGTAAAACAAAACTTATATATATATATATATATATATATATATATATATATATATATTACACCGCCATTTACTAAGAATGAGGAATTGGTATCTTACCAAGTTTAGTTTCCATATATAATAGGTCAAGTAAATAATATACAAGGAAAACAACTTTTACAAAAAGGTAAACAAAAAAACCATTCTACCATTTATATAATATATATCTATATAACACACCCGAGAAAATCATTATCCCCCCACCAAAATCATTAACTATATATATATATACATATTGTGACGCCCCCAAAATAGGTATACATCACCTATTCTGAGTCGCCAAATACATGGTACAAAATACAAATACAATCTTTAATATATAACAAGAAAGCTGTGAGTTTTAATATAAATATTGTCTTCTAGACAATATCCACTCTCAGAATAAGTCCTCATTACATTTATTGTCACACTATTTAATGTAATAGTGAGGACTACTAATACTATCATCTGTCTCATCCACTCTGTTCCCCGACTTAGTCCCGCCTACGTTCTCATTTCCTGAAGAGAACAGTGAAAGAAAGGGTGAGCTCAACTAGCCCAGTAAGAAATATTATGACTAAGATAATATAGAATAAATTATCATTAGTCTTCAATAGTGTTAAACTGATAAAATACAATAGACATCAATTTTAACTGCAGCGGAACATGCAATCCATTAAAAGAGTCAAGTAGAGAATAAAATCTACTATCTTTTATGATTTAAAAGGTTTTCATCACTTTTATCGCTGGGACTCAACTTAATAAATAATCCACATCATCCCCACACTACTGACGAGGATATTCATTAGTATCACAACCACAAATTATCCATGCACTACGGGCGAGGATATTCGTGTATTCATTAATGGTCATGATCATGCCAACAATCGTCCATCAATGTACTACTACCAACGAGGACTTTTACCACATCATTTGTAACATTACGGTCCATGATTACACCAATATTTCCCTCAGTCATAATCATACCAAGTCCATCTATGAACTATACAATACCACGATAACTTTCAACAAAATATAAATATGAGGATGATGACAATGATATAAGAATTCAATAAAACAAGTTCAAGAATTAATTTATTCAAGAACTAATAACGTCCAAATTGTCAACATGATACTTCTTTGTAGAGTAAAATTTAAGAATGCTCAGAAGAATATTTCCATGAAAAGATACTGGATAAAGCGCAAATATCAATAATATTCCACTAATTTCATGGAGTATAGAAGTCAAAACTTTAACCAACTGAGTATAATAAAGAATGGAATAACAAAAGAAATCACCATGCATGCGGTACTTCGCATAAACAGGTTATTCCAACAGAATAATAAATAACGGAAATAGGTCAGGCGTAATACGCACCGACAAGATATTCCAACAGAATAATAAAGAATAGAATAACAACAGAAATCACCATGCATGCGGTGCCCATATGTAGGCGAAGTTATTCCAATGTAATAATAAATAACGAAACCAGTCCGACGTAAAGCGTATAGGCGGGATATTACTGTTGAATAATAAAAGCGGAACCAAGTCCGGCGTAAAATCTGTGAACATGATATTCCAATGAATAATAAAGAATGAAATAACAACGAAATTTCACCATGTATGCGGTATTTAGCATAGAGCAGTTATTCCAAAGAGAATAATAAATAATGGAATAACAGAAGAATTTCACCAAGTATAGGGTAGACCGTGTATACAGGTTATTCTAATAGAATAATAAAGAATGGAATAACAAAAGTTCTCTTCATGAATATGAAAAAAAAATAATACCCCTTACCTTATAAAGAAGAGTACTCACCGGTAGAGGCGGGGACTTACTTGAAGAAACTTGCGATACACTCAAAGCTTTCTTAAACGCTAAAGAAATACGCTTTCGAGATAGAAGAATAATTCTCTCTACGGTTTCTCTCTAGAGTTTCATTGAATTAAGTAAGAAATAATGAAGGAATGAGCTTCTATTTATAAAAGAATGGATGAATAAGTAACCAATCCATGAACTAGTCCCGATCGATTTACTTTAAGCGGACGGTTCAGATTGGTTTACAATTAAATATAATATATTTTATTTATAATCTAATAAAACGAATAATTTTAAAAAGATTTTACTATGCAAACACTATGCATAATAAAATATAATATATTCTAATTATTGTCTAATAAAACGAATACCTTTATAAAAGTATTCCGTTTTATATAAAAAGATTTTACTATTAGCCTAATAAAACGAATAACTTTATAAAATTATTCTGTTTTATATAAAAAGCTTTTCTGTTTTATTACATTAATAATACTAATAAAACAAAACTTCATCATCATTATTATTATTCACACTATTAATCGACCAGGTCGTTCCCAAGAAAGAGGGGGATTTTCAATAAGGATTTCTCCCTATTGGCGCGCAATTAGGTGACCAAACCTCTCCTTGGTAGAACTTCTAGATATCGTTAATATTGCAAATAATAATATTAATAACTTCGTCATCTCAATTATAAAATATCAACAATAATTGAATCAATTAAAGTGAGATACTATACAACAATTACTGAAGCAATAATTGACAAAACTGAGTAACTTCTCACGTAAGCATCAATAATCAATACTGGTGTACTTTACGCATGCGACCACGCCAGTATTCTCGTACTTTTTAACACCGGGTGTTTCAACAGCTTAACGGTAAAACTTCCGCCGTTATTTTCATAAAAAATATTTTTGTCGCTTTCTCAATCCGGCTAATAATTCCATAATAGGGTCCACCCATGATTGTGCCGTCGTCATTTAATATTCCCAGACCAATCGAATATTATAAACAACTTGCATACTTTGCAAAATTTCTAAATATTACCCACAACTATAACATTATATCAAATTAATTCCATAATATTTAAAAATGATAATTATAGAAAATTCATCTTTATTCATAAAAGTTGGGGTCTTACATATATAATATATATATATATATATATATATATATATATATATATAAACAAAAGCTGAGATAACTTCTACCGAGCGCCAAAAAATGGGTAAATGGGGTTCCAAATAATTCGCCAATATTTACAACAAATACTTTATAAAATCTCCTCAATATTTTTAACAACATTTATCATCATTATTATAATTTGCAATATTTAACAACTAGGTCGTTCCCAGGAAAGAGGGGGCTTTCGAATAAGGATTTCTCCCTATTGGCGCGCAATTAGGTGACCAAACCTCTCCTTGAAAGAACTTCTAGACATCGTCAATATTGTAAATAATAATATTAATAACTGTATCATTTTAATTATTGATTTAATAATATATAAAATATCGACAATAATTTAATCAAATAACGTGAGATACTATGCAGCAATTACTATAGCAATAATTGAACAAAACTGAGTGACTTCTCACGTAAGCATCAATAATCAATACTGTAAGTGTTATACAACCACGCCAGACATCGCATTTTTTAACAACACCGGTATTTCAACAGTTAACGGTAAAACTTTCGCCGTTATTTTAAAAAGATATTTTTGTCGTTTTCTCAACCCGACAATAATTCCGTTGTGGGGTCCACCAATGATTGTGTCATCGTACGAATATTCCCTGTTAAAACGAATATTTCCTGACCAATCACTACACCAAAAATGGCCTCTAGCGAAGGAAATTTTGTAAAAGAATTTATTTCTTCACATGTGGAGTTGTTTAGCGAAGGAACAGTGAGGGAAAAAAGTATAGTGACAATATAGTTATTAGCGAAAAAAACATCCTTCACAATTTATATTTTTTTTCCTCACAAAATTGGGGCGAAAGAAAGATTTTTGGAGCCAATTTATGATGAAAATTTGCGAGGAAAAAATATATTTAGTGAAGAAATTATTACTCACTATATATTATTGGTCAGAAGTTTTTTGCAAGAGATAAAATTATTCGATATTTTATTCTAAATAATTTTTTATAATTAATTATGGTGAATATAAATACCTTAAATTTATTACAATAGTAAATTTAATTTTAATAACACTTTTTAATTAAGGAGGGCTTTATGAAAAACTTTTGGATTATTTAATTTTATTTTTAATTAGTTCAAACCATAAAAAAATCAAAAAACTTAATCGAACTTAACTTTACAATACCAAGATATTATCTGCGGCGATCGTGACTCGTAAAACTTAACTTAACTTTACAAAGAGCAATTTAGTGTCTTCGTCGATCGCGACTCGTGAGAAGCCGAGAAAGGCAAAAAGTAACTCGAGCAAATGAGATAGGGAAGCAAGCTAGCCGGATCGATCAAGGGTTTCGCTCAATCACCAAAATTGAAGTTTCGATAGATGCCAAATTCGTTATATAGAAGAACTATTAGAATTTGTGAAAAATCAACGATTGTGCCTCCTCTTTACTACGATTTTAGTGCCTCCACCGCCGTAGGTTTCAGGTTTCCTATGGTTTCTCCACCATCGCAGTGTTTCAATCTCCTCTCTTCTAATTTCGAGTTCAGTTTTGTATAATTTGGTTTTAATTTTGATGCTAATGATTTCGATTAGGTTTTCAATTTGGTTTGATTAATCTTAGATTTGGTTTTAAGATATATATATATATATATATATATATCCAACCGATTAATATATATATATGATCATGTGATTGAAACGAATACTCTGCTTTTATAGTAGTATTTTGATTGAGTCAAATTGTCTTGCTTAGATGTATCAATTGTATCAATATTCAGTAGTATTGCTTCCATTATCTTAGCTCTCTATGCAGTTATTGATAATATAATACCCATTATTCTCACTAAGACTTTAAAAATAATTTGAAACTAAAAGTTGTACATTAAGAATTTTTCTCAATTGTACTAGACTCCTTTCTACTTAATCACAATCTCTAATATAAATATATTGAATCACTATATACTTTATTGAATCACCTTGTTTTGGTTTTCTGTAATGATTCCAGGAGAAACCATTTTAGAAGATGACACATGAAAAGTTAGAAACTTATGAAAGGAAGAAAGAAGAGAGAAATGTACTATTTAAAGCAGGGAAATTTATGAGGTACCCCATAAAGAATCAAACATATACTCATAATCAAATGCAATTTTAGAGTCTAATTTGACATGCACGCTAGATGTTTGAGTAAAAGATTAGGATTAAACTAATGTGAAAATACCTCATTACTTGTAGATCATTGACGCTTGTAAATTTGGTATACCTTAAATGATATTAGAATATAGTTAGAGTATGTAACCCCTGTGAGATGTTGAGCTTGTTGGTTTGAAGTAGATTGAAAGTTGATTATATGTGTTGGACGTGGTTGTAGTTTAATGTTCCTAAGATCGATATCTTCATCTTTTACTAGTTTCAATTTGGTAATTGATATATATATATATATATATATATATATATATATATATAATGTACCATAATATGCATACACGTGCACGCACATATATTTCAGTTACGCAGCCACACACATGAATATATATTTGCTAGTTCTATTTACTGAAATAATACAATTTAGGTGCATTTCGACTACAAATTGGTTTTGACAATGTTGAGATCTATAATATCTTTTTGCTACTGTTTTTTATAGTTTAATTTAGTAAAGTGGTAGTTTCTATTTTTAGATTGGCTTTATGAATGCTTACTAGGTATGTATTCAACTTCAGTATCATCTGAAACTAATTGGTATTTTCTTAATAGTTTTATTTGTAGAAAATAAACTTTGGCAGATTGAATTCTAAGGCTTGACTAACTACAATCCTATTAGGATCTTCCTATCAAGGATTGCTCTCGTTTATTTAAAATAACTTAGCAACTCTTTTGTTGAAGAAAATCAGACACGTCTCTTGATTATGCGTTATTTCAGCTGTCCCCAAAGCGGTCACGGTGAGGACATTTTATTGTTTGGATGTTTTGTTGTTTTATTGGTTAATTTATAATGCGTTGCATTAAATTATTTTTTTCCTTTGGTAGATGCGAATTGTTTGTTTCATGTGATGGAAGCTCTGAGAAGCTGGCATCAGTGTTAATGAAGCCATTTGTGACACATTTAAAGATTGCAGAGGAACAAGTTGCTTTATTTAATTAGTCAATTAAACTTGAAGTGAAATGTGGTTTACCAAGGAAACACTTAAGAGGTAATGCGACTTATTGATGAGATTTTGCTTTAAATATGGGCTTTGATTTAATTATTCTTCTTGTTTCTAGGTTTGTGCGGTTCGTTAGTACAACAGAAGTTTTTGAAATACCTTTGATGCAAAGATGTCTCAGCTGGAATCAGCGCGGGTAATTTATTCACAAGTAAAAATTCCACACATTTATGACCATTCATTGCCGATTATGGGGATTGTATTATTGAAATTTTATGCTTTCGAGATGTCGAGTAAAGGAAACACTCCTTGAGGAGAGAGCTTATCTTCGGGTTACAGTGATCGAAACAATGATGTGGGAGGTTCTAACACTGTTTTACCGCTTTTGAGAGGACCTAAAGGTAAATTCCTCATTTGTTTTGTTATTTTTTGGGTTAGATTACGGTGCGTATCAAGTGATCCAGCGGGTTTTGAATTGGTTTTCTATATCTCATGCGCAAATGATGCGAAATAGCTCTTTCGCACGCGAAGTTATGGTGAGAGCTTGTCTTTGGTCCACTAGTGAGTGTGCCTCGTGAACGCGAGCTTGCTTGTGTATTATTTTCCTCAAGGCCACATTGAATAAAGTTAATTTGCATCATGTAACAAGGAATTTTAAGTTCCTTGTTACTTGGACCTAGATACATTGTAAATTATATATTTTCTATTAAATTTATCACCACTTTTGTTTGTACATTTAATATCTGTAATATAAAACATATTTATAGAGACCCTCTTATATTTTCATGATTTATAACGTAGAATTTATTTTCTTTGCATTTAAAGGCGAGATTAGATTGTGGTTGAGAGCATTTTTAGGGGTTTTATCCACGGGTTTGTGTTTAATTTTTAATTTATTTTTATATTACCGATTTTGTTTTACTGGTTTTGATTAGGTGGAGGCATCTACTAATTAGGTGGCAGAATAGCAGATGCAGTTATATAATTTTCCATCCAAGATTCTGTGTCCTATTGCTAATGTCCGCTTGAAGGTATGGTAATACCGTTAATCTAATTTTTATTAATAAAGATGGATCTTAAGGAATTTTTGATATAGTTGGCCTGCTACAAAAATTGTATGTATTTTACCTTGTGCTAATAGTGGGCTCTATGTATAGGCTGAACCGGACACAGATGAGGTATTTGCACAAGTGACTTTGATGCCCGAACCAAACGTAAGTTTACTCTTCATGATTGTCGAAAGATATACTTAATTTTTGGAAATAGATGATGAATTGATGGTCTTATGTTAATTGGGAAATGCCAGCAAGATGAAAGTGATGTGAAGAAGGATCCTGTGCCTTCTCCCCCTCCCCGCTTTTATGTACATTCCTTTTGCAAGACCCTCATTGCATCTGATACGAGCACTCATGGAGGGTTCTCAGTGTTGAGACGACATGCAGACGAATGTCTACCCCCACTGGTTAGGCTGCTTTGTTATGCATTAACTAAGGCTAAAGGATGGCTAGGAATAGGTTAAGAATCGGGGATCTTTGCTAATAACAAGAAGAAATAACTTTGGGTAAATAGCAAAATGCACTTTAGGCAAAGTAGTTGGTTGCATCACTGTAGAAGGACAAAATTCTGTAGAGATAAATGGGCCACTTGTAGGACTGCCCAACTAGTGTACTCTAATAATGAAATAAATGGGACACTTGTATAACACCCAAAACTTGAGAAAAAGGAATCAAGAACTGGGTAACTTAAAAACCATATGAAGCAAGAGGTAGCTGCAGTGCCAAATTGGCAACTGAACTGCCTTCTTCTGACTTCCTTTTTGTTGTGCTATTGGTAAGTAAAAAGTGTAACCAAGTTAGAAAAATTAAGGGAATATGTTGCTGTCCAAGGACAGTAACTGTTACCCATATCAGTAGGCAATTAAACACATCCTATAAATGATCTTAGATTGTCCAATAGGGTGAAGTTATATGAATGATATATGTTATGTCAACTGATACCTAACTTGAGAGTGAAAATGTGATAAAAAGGGAATCATGGGACTGCTAACAGTCAGTAATAGAAGTGGCTTCAACTAACTGTTATTTCAGTGTTCAGTTTTGCCAAACTCAGTTGAAGCTGAGAATAATTAAATTCCTTATTGTCCAAACCTTAATAACTGTTAGCCTCATGAAATGTTATAAATTCAGGGTAAAGCTTAGAGGAACATGAATGAGAAAAGAATATAGAACTGCTGCCTTTAGGCAATAATAGTTCATAATTGCTATGGCAGTTTAGATATCAAGTTGGTATTGAAAATAAAACTTGTAGAAATAGAACTAACATGAACAGGTGCCTTAGCTTGAATCTATTAAACCAAAATGGGTCTAATAAAGCCTCAAAGGGCTGTTTTAGCATCATAAAAAGAAATATTGATAATCTATCTTGATTATAAAAAGAGTCCCGTTTGCAATCTATCTTGATTTTGGCCTAATTTCCTACAAATGATTAGAGAGCTGATAACTATTATTGATGCTTAATTGTCAAAGTTAAGTTCCTGTAGCAGTTTTTGTCTTCTTGATCTTATAATTAGGTACTTATTCTTGCTGTGCCATATCGGCTATATTTCATTATTCAATAGAATTGAGGACTTTTATAATATGCAGATGTGCGTTTCTGCTGCTGCCATTGCTTTGGTGTGTTATGGTTTTTGCTTTGATAGTGCAACTGTTGCTCTTCTGTTTTTTTCAATTTCTTGATGTTGCTATTTGTTTGGTGGGCTTCGGTTTTTGGTTTCGGGCACCACGCTGCCGGTGTCTGCATTTTGTCTTCTTCTTGCTATGGGCTTTGCTCTTGCAACATGAAGTTACAAGCCCAACCTTGATTTCCTTGAAGAAAATGATGATGACGTACACTTTTTTTCTTCTAGATCATTGTTATTCTTTCAGTTTTCTTATGTTAGTTAATAAATTTTGTACGTACTATGGTCCTTGGGAGACCAAGATACAATAACAAATTTTATAGTTATTGTGACTCGAGTATTATCTATTTATATGTGAAGTATTGATTTTATTAGCTCTTTATGCATTAGCTTATCAATTAGTTTGAAACAAGTATGACAATATTTATATTTACTTGAAAAATAAATTATATATTTTTTTATAGAGATTAATAATAATAATAATAAATATGAAATCAATTATAATTTTCAATGAATTTTTGATTATTTAGCAATTAATTTTTTATCAGTAGCTTCAATGAGTTCAAAGCAGCCCACTAGTTGTTGACTTGTTTCATCCATTTGTCTTTGTCGAAATATTGATCAAGTCTTTCTATTTTTTTTTTTGCAATTTAACATAAAGACCGGCATCCTGAGATATCTTTTCTCTTTAGGTTGTCATTGGAATGGATGTTGTTGCATCTGAATTCTATGGAACGGATAAGACCTATGATAGGAGGAGGTGGTTTTTTTTTTAATTTTGTATTGTAGTTCTTGCTTTATGCAACTGCATTGTGGGAACTTTAGGTGTAGACCATGTAGTCAGAACTGTAAAATATATGGACCACACTCCTTTTAATTTTAAGCCTGAACTGATAATTTAGATTTAGAAAGTTGGTTGCCCAAAAATTTACTTGGAGTCTCAAGCATGCATCTTGTTAGTTAATAAAGCTCGTGTATAGTATGAAAGTTGATGAACTTCACGTCTGATAAGCAATGTATTTACTGCCAAAGCAAGATACTTGTAGCTAAGCTTCAATTTTATAGTGCAGTGCATGCACGACAATTTTAATTCGTTTATTCGTTCCTTTGTTACTTTGATGTGCGTAACAATGATGGCTCACAAAAGATCTCGGGAGAAGCATTTCAAAGATATGTACAAGTCATTTGTGAACGAGTACCCTATTGTGTCAATTGAGGATCTATTTGACCGTGATGATTGGGAGCACTATGCTAAGTTGATGACTAAAATTGGTGAGAAAGTGCAGTTGTGGGAGATGATCCATTGGTCACCAATCCCAAGGTTAGACTTATTTCGTAGTTGTCTTTTGCAGGTTCTTCTATTACTATGGTTTTGATTTGAGATGTGTGTTCTTCCTAACACAGTAAAAGAAAAAGTATATACCTTTTCTCAAGTACTTATCGATTAATGCATATTTTATATTTTTGTGCACAGAGAGTTGAGAAGGCAATCAAAGAAAAAACTTGCAATGCTCTTCTTCTTAAGGTATAATTGTACCTGTTTTGAGAACAACATGATGTACAAACGTACAAAAAAAAATCAACTTGAGCCTTCTTTACTTGCTAACAGAGTTAACCAGATTGGATCGATTCATCGAGTATAGAAGCCCGTAAAAATGTCAGCAAATGGGCCGGTTGGGGTGTAATGGCCAACCACCGCAGAGTTCGATGATCAACCTTAAACATAAGAAATTACTTGATCCATTTGTTGTTTTAAAAGTCATGTTATGCCATCGATAATATTGTGTGTTTTGGGTTGGTTGCGGTGGTGAGACAAAGGACACTTTCATTCTTTGATCTTTTGTGGGCTTGTCGGCGGTAATTACAAAGAATTGTTGATTATCTAATCAAGAATATATCATAAATAGCGTTTGATTAATTTTATTCTTGACACTAATACGAGGCCAAATTAAAACTAGAGCCCCATGTAGGTCGAGGCGTCCGCAAAGTACAATCGAGTTTGATGTTTTACTAAATGATGATATTTGACCATAATTATTACGCCATATGGAATGTGGGCGTGTGCGAAGGGTATGAAAGAATAGGCCAGCTTACGAGGCAACTAGAGATGGACTTAAGAAAGCCTGAACATATAAACAAATCTTTATACGCCTTGGAGATTTCATCTTTGCGTTGGACCTAACATGATGTGCACTTCATTCTATCTAGTTCGTTGTTATTTTTTCAGTTTTCTTGTGTTAGTTATTAAATATTGTAAGTACTATGATATTTGGGAGATCAAGACATAATAACAAATTTTGTACTTATCGTGACTTGAGCATTATCTATTTATATATGGAGTATTAGTTTTAATTATTGACTCTTTATGCATTAGTTAATTAGTTTAAAATAGGTATGATATTTATATTAACTTGAAATATTAAATTTAATATTTATTATAGCAATTACTAAAAATAATAGTAATAATAATAAATATGAAATCATTGATTTGAAAATTAATTATAATTTTCAATGAATTTTGATTATTTAGCAATTAATTTTTATTTACAAATTTATAATTTGTGAAGGAATTTTCTCACTAATTTGAAAAAGATTCTCAATTTATAATTAGTGAAGGAAAATATTCTCTCGTTAAATAAATTTGTTCTTCACAATATATTATTTGTGAGGAATCAAGTTATTCACTAATATCAAATAGTCCTTCTTAAAATATTATTTGTGAAGGAAACCAATCTTTCACTAAATAACAATATTTCATGACTAAATACAATTTGTGAAGGAATAAGTTATTCACAATATATCCTTCACAAAAATATTTAATTACTACTTAATGAAGGATACCCAATCATGAGGAGGTCTAATGCGAAGACTCACTCGTATGAAGGAAATATTTCTTCGCAATAAATAACTTGTGAGAGATATAGGGCCTTTAGTGAAGGATTTGTCCTTCACTAGATGCCATTTTTGGTGTAGTGAATCGAATATAATATAACAACTTGCGTACTTTGCAAATTTATAAATATTACCCACAACTATAACATTATATCAAATTCACTCCTTAATATTCAAAAATGATATTTATAGAAAATTCATCTTTATTCATAAAAGTTGGGGTCTTACAATTAACGTTTTAATATTAACCTCATATCAAAATTTTTAATATTTTTAAAATATTAACGTTTTTAATATAAAAAATATTAGCGTTTTTAATATTTTTAATATCAAAAAATTAACATTTTTTCAAAAATTTAAAATATTTTAACATATATATATATATAATTATTATATATATTGATCCATAACAATATATATATATATATATATATATATAGACAATTATGTATATAAAATTCATTATGCTTATTCTGAATATATTATTTATTTAACGAAATAAAAATAATTATTAATGAAAATTTAAATAAACTTAATATTCAACAATAATAATTCATCTGATCATATAATATGAATAATAATATTTAAACTTTAAGTTAACGACTCATTTGTTTATATATTTAATTATTTTTGTAGTAGCAAAATCTTATTTAAACTCAAATTTAGTTGCTGTTCTTGAAAATCCATATTCTTATTATCAATAGAAATTAAAAAAAGTATTAGAAAAGGGTAAATCGAGAGTTATGATATTCTAACTATTAATAAAAATTAAAAAGTATGAGAGTATATAAGAGATAATGGTAAATACATAGTAAAACATAGATGAAAATATTTTAAAATTGAACAAAGAAGAAACTAACAAGTCTTTTCCCTTTGTGTAGATTATTCCCACCTCAATATTCTAAAAGAGGTAGGGGGTGTTTGTTTTTTTTAAGTCTGATTTTATTACTTATATTTTACAAGAGGAATATTTATTATTGCTAGATCAATAATAACATATATATATATATGGGTAATATCTCTTTTCTTTTATTTTATTTTTTATAGAGTTTTCCATCCCAGCTAACTGCCAGGGATCTCAAATTCCCTCTTCGATCACATGGATGGAAATGGAGTCGCATTCAAGAACTAAATTATGCTACATTTGAATCGAATGAGAATGGAATGAACCATTTTAAATTCCGTCAATGGTCGTAAAATGAACAAACAGTCCGTACTCAAGCAACTTGACTAAAAGTTCGATTCGAGATAAAGTCGAAATATAAATAATTCAAACACAATCAAATAAAAATATCAATTCTCTTTGATAATTATATATATATATATATATATATATATATATGATGTTGTATATTGTATAAATATGAAACAAAAATCTATTATTAAATATACTAAATTGCAATACATAACACCATTACATGATATTTGTCATTTTTAAATTGCAACACCTGTCCTATATAATTAATGTGCTCATCCACTACTCCAGTTTTTATATTATCGCTACTTAATTATTATCTCCTAAAATAACTATTTTTAAATCCCACATTAATATTTTGATTTTATAATCCTATAAATCACAACAAATCTAACCTGTTCTGATAATGTTAAATGTAACAGACTTCTCTTCTTCTTTCTCTCTATAATTTCTCTCTATAATAATGGCTCTAAAGGTTTAGTGAATTGGTGAGAAATGAAGGAAGAATGAGCTTCTATTTATAGAAAATATAGTTTCGATAATTGCACGTTTTGGGGCAAAATATTACAAATCTGATACCTCCAACTTTTCTTTCATTTTTAATTCAGCCATCCAAGTATTATCAAACTTGCACCCCCCCCCCCTAATAGTAAATCATGTAAATCAATAGTTATATGATCATGTGAATTAGTAGCAATTAATTGCTCATTTACCCAATTAATTATCCGGTTGATCAATATAACTTCCTGACATCAATTACTATCGAAATAAATATCGATTTCCACTAACACTAACAATCCCAACACAATGGAAATATTTTTCTCAAAAATTTCATTTTTAAAATTTCGAAGTTTGACTTTTTCCAAAAAAGTCAACTGTTGACTTTTTTGACCAAAAAATCAACCTCGAAAAATTTTATGTTTATAGTCTATTTCTACTAATTTCATCGTTCTGGACTCAAATATCACGTTCGCGTCTCCAAATTCAACTCCGAACTCAAATTCGATTATAATAACATTCATCATTAATATCATAACTCACAATATTTAACAACCAGGTCATTCCCAGGAAAGATGGGGCTTTCCAATCAGGATTTCTCCCTATTGACGCGCAATTAGGTGACCAAACCTCTCCTTGACAGAACTTCTAGACATTATAAATATTATAATTTAATAATATGAATAACTTTATAGTCTCAATTATTAATTTAATAATATATCATATAATGCAGATGATACTGTGACAATAATCGAATCAATAATATGAGAGATATAATGCATCAATTACTATAGCAATAATTAAGTATAACTGAGTGACTTATTACGTAAGCATCAATAACCAATACCGTGTGCTACTACGCAACCACGTGTATTACTGTACTTTTACTACCGAGTAGTTCAACAGTTTTAACGGTAAAACTTCCGCGGTTATTTTCATAAAAATAATTCTGTCGTTTTATTACTATAACAATACTTCCGTTGTGGGTTAACCAATGATTGTGCCGTCGTATAAAAATTCTCCGACAAATCGAATATTATATAACAACTTGCGTACTTTGTAAAATTTATAAATATTACTCACAACTATAACGTTATCTCAAATCCACACCAAAATTTTGAAAAAAATATTTCGAGAAAATTAAATCTTTATTCGTAAAATCTGGGGTCTCACATTACAACATAATATTATATAATTTAAAATATTTAAAACAAATTAAAATAATAAATAATATCAATCATAACTTACTATGTTGATTTTATAATCCCCAAAATCCACTACTTTTTAAACATAATTTTATTGTATCCTAAAATCACTATTTTTCTAATATTATACCATTCATAATTATACCATACATTATATCATACATGTATGGTATAATATTATAATACATGTGGTATAATATTATGATACACGATATAACAAAATCACTACTATCTAAACTATGCGGATATTATCATTACTAATTAAATTATATTACAACATAATATTATAACATTAATTATAATTACATTACAAAGATAATATTATACGATTTAAAACATTTAAAAAAATAAAATAACAAATAATTTCATTCATAACTTCTTGTGTTGATTTTATAATCCCTAAATCACTACTTTTTTTTCATCTAAACAGCTTTTATATTATCCTTACTTAATTATTATCTCCTAAAATCACTACTTTTTAATCCCACGTTAATATTTTGATTTTATAATCACATAAATAACTACAAATCTAAACTATTACGATAATGTTAAATGTTCTAATATTATCATTACTAATTTAATTATTATCTCCTAAAATCACTACTTTTTAATCCCAAATTAATATATATTTTGAATTAATAATTTCCTAAATCACTACAAATCTAAACTATTTTGGTAATGTAATTTGTTGTGATATTATCATTTCTAATTTAATTATTATTTCTTAAAATTATTATTTTATGATATTATCATCAACGAGCTATTATCATTACTCTCAGTTATTTAACCTAGTTTTCTCCCTATAAATACAACATAATATTATATCATTTATAATTATATTACAACATAATATTATACAATTTAAAACATTTAAAATAAAATTAAAATAACAAATAATATCAATCATAACTTACTATATTGATTTTATAATCCTCAAAATCTACTACTTTTCTAAACATAATTATTGTATCCTAAAATCACTATTTTTCTAATATTATATCATTCATAATTATACTATACATTATATCATACATGTATGATATAATAGTATAATACACGTGTGGTATAATATTATAGTACACGTATATAACAAAATCACTACCTATCTAAACTATGCAGATATTATCATTACTAATTAAATTATATTACAACATAATATTATATCATTAATTATAATTATATTACAACATAATATTATACAGATTTAAAACATTTAAAAATAAAATAAAATAACAAATAATATCATTCACAACTTACTATGTTAATTTTATAATCCCTAAATCACTACTTTTTTTCATCTAAACGGTTTTTATATTATCGTTACTTAATTATTATCTCCTAAAATCACTACTTTTTAATCCCACATTAATATTTTGATTTTATAATCTCATAAATCACTACAAATCTAAACCGCTCGATAATGTTAAATCTTCTAATATTATCATTAGTAATTTAATTATTATCTCCTAAAATCACTAATTTTTAATCCCAAATTAATATATATTTTGAATTAATAATTTCCTAAATCACTACAAATCTAAACCTGCTTTTGGTAATGTCAATTGTTATGATATTATCATTTCTAATTTAATTATTATTTCCTATAATCACTATTTTATGATATTATTATCACCGAGCTATTATCACTACTCTCTATTATTCAACCTAGTTTTCTCCCTATAAATACAACATAATATTATATCATTTATAATTATATTAGAACATAATATTATACAATTTAAAACATTTAAAATAAAATTAAAATAACAAATAATATCAATCATAACTTACTATGTTAATTTTATAATCCCCAAAATCCACTACTTTTCTAAACATAATTATTGTATCCTAAAATCACTATTTTTTTAATATTATACCATTCATAATTATACCATACATTATATCATACATGTATGGTATAATATTATAATACACGCGTGGTATAATATTATAATACATGTATATAACAAAATCACTACCTATCTAAACTATGCGATATTATCATTACTAATTAAATTATATTACAATATAATATTATACCATTAATTATAATTACATTACAAAATAATATTATACGAGTTTAAAACATTTAAAAAATTAAAATAACAATTAATATCATTCATAACTTACTATGTTGATTTTATAATCCCTAAATCACTATTTTTTTTCTTCATCTAAATGCTTTTTATATTATCGTTACTTAATTATTATCTCCTAAAATCACTACTTTTTAATCCCACATTAATATTTAGATTTTATAATCTTATAAATCACTACAAATCTAAAATTGTTATAATAATGTTAATGTTCTAATATTATCATTACTAATTTTATTATTATCTCCTAAAATCACTACTTTTTAACCCCAAATTAATATTTATTTTGAATTAATAATTTCCTAAATCACTACAAATCTAAACTGCTTTTGGTAATGTCAATTGTTATGATGTTATCATTTCTAATTTAATTATTATTTCCCAAAATTAATATTTTATGATATTATCATCAATGAGTTATTATCATTACTCTCCGTTATTTAACCTAGTTTTCTCCTATAAATACAACATAATATTATATCATTTATAATTATATTACAACATAATATTATACAATTTAAAACATTTAAAACAAAATTAAAATAACAAATAATATCAATCATAATAACTTACTATATTGATTTTATAATCCCCAAAATCCACTACTTTTCTAAACATAATTATTATATCCTAAAATCACTATTTTTATAATATTATACCATTCATAATTATACCATACATTATATCATACATGTATGATATAATATTATAATACTGCGTGTGGTATAATATTATAACACACGTATATAACAAAATCACTATCTATCTAAAACTATGCGGATATTATCATTACTAATTAAATTATATTACAACATAATATTATACCATTAATTATAATTACATTACAACATAATATTATACGAGTTTAAAATATTTAAAAAAATTAAAATAATAAATAATATCATTCATAACTTACTATGTTGATTTTATAATCCCCTAAATCACTACTTTTTTTTCATCTAAATGGCTTTTATATTATCGTTACTTATTTATTATCTCCTAAAATCACTACTTTTTAATCCCACATTAATATTTTGATTTTATAATCCCATAAATCACTACAAATCTAAACTATTCGATAATGTTAAATGTTCTAATATTATCATTACTAATTTAATTATTATCTCCAAAAATCACTACTTTTTAATCCCAAATTAATATATATTTTGAATTAATAATTTTCTAAATCACTACAAATCTAAACTGCTTTTGGTAATGTCAACCGTTATGATATTATCATTTCTAATTTAATTATTATTTCCTAAAATCACTATTTTATGATATTATCATCAATTTGAGCTATTATCATTACTCTCCATTATTTAACCTAGTTTTCTCCTATAAATACCACATAATATTGTATCATTTATAATTATATTACAACATAATATTATACAATTTAAAATATTTAAAACATTTAAAATAAAATTAAAATAACAAATAATATCAATCATAACTTACTATATTGATTTTATAATCCCCAAAATCCACTACTTTTCTAAACATAATTATTGTATCCTAAAATCACTATTTTTCTAATATTATACACTAAAGACCCAAATTTTTAAATAAAAAGGAATTTCCTTTATTTATTATTTTAAAATAGTAAGGGTTGATTTGATTAATGTGGATAGTTAAGGGTTAAATACGCAAATATTTCAAAATAAGCAAGTGGTTATAAAATATTCATTATCGCTTAGAATATTCGTTTGGTCGTGAATATATTAAATGCTTCAGGGGAATATTCGTATGACCAAGACGACCATGTGTGGGCCCCATAACTGAAAAGCGATTGGATGAAGAAAACGACAAATATAAGTTGTTTTTAAATAACTTGGCGTAGTTATATCAAGAATTATCTTGTTGGAATACCCGGTGGTTAAAACACACTAATACGCGTTGTTGAGCAATGAAGCACTTGATTGCACCAATTATTGATTCTTACGTGAAGAAGGCACTACTCAATAATGGTTACGATAATTACTTATTCGATATTGTATTGAGTTAATAATTGCTTGCGTTGATATTTTATATTCTTTGTTATTTGAATAATTGTCATTACACAATATTTTTCATTATCGAAGCAATAATTCATATTATCCTCGAATAATATTATTAGATAAAATTATTAGCAATTGCTCTAGAAAGTTCGCGTCTAAGGAGAGGTTTGGTCACCTAATTGCTACGCCAAGTGAAGAAATTCTTATTGAAAGCCCCTCTTCCTGGAACTCACCTCGTTTGTCAATAATGTGATTACGTAATATTATTTGTGAATAATTAATTATTGATTTATATGATGAGGAAAAATATGATTTTATGTGGATATAGATGGAGAAAATTTTTATAGTGACAATTGTTGAAAATTGAAATTTTATCTTTTCTCGATAAAATAATTTATTTAAAAATATTATTATATTTTAATAATATAATAATGGTGATATTTTACAACGAATGTGGGATATATGAGTATCTGAGGAAGAAGTATTTTTTGTTGCAATAAATGTTTAAAACATGTTAAACATGTCAATTGGACCCCATTTATTGATCGAAATTTGATTATAGCTTTAAAAAATCGCCTCGTTTATAGATTTTGGTCGATTTCATTTTGGAATTTGGAAAAACTTTCTTCTGCAAAGTTGTAGAGAATTGAATTTCCTATAAAAACTCATGAGATTCAATTTTCTGATGAAAGGGCTATTAATTATGAATTTTGAAGCTCAAGTTAAAATAATTAATTTTGGAAGTTTTAATTGTTTTATTTAAGAAAAATATTTTTTGCAATCCCACATGTGATATAAATGTGCTGAATTCAGTTGGTCTAAGGTGGGCTTGAATTTGTTTAATTATATTATTATTTTATTAAATTTTCGCTTTGGTGTTCTAAGCATTTTCCTATAAATAGGGTGCTTGGGTTAGAATTGAAAATCACACCGAAATTGAAGTTTTCTCTCTATATTATCGGCGTATTCTTGTGAGTATTTTGAGTATACTTTGAGTATTGCTAGACGGTGCAAGTTCCCTTCAAAGACTATATCCTGGTGTTCGATTAAAATCTTGATCTTTCGAGTAAGGGATATTATTTTTTTCGTAATGATATTATTTCTTCAATATCATTATCTTTGAAATGTTGATCTGAAGTTTTATCAAATTTGGAACTTTTTCATGCATATGGGTTACTATTCATGGGTTACTATTCACGAGTTACTATTCACGAGTACTATTCATGAAGCGTGAAGATGTTTTTGTGGAATTTCTATCTTTTGGTGTCTGAGTTACTATTCACGATATCTGGACTTTATTCACGATACTCTGAGACTATTCACGATATCTGGTACTATTCACCGAAAAATAAAATTTCTTCTTTTCGTCCCAAAACATCTATTCGGATACTAACTCGATTGTATCCATGTTTTGATCATTCTTGAATTTTACACCACTATGATTATTTTTGAGGTATTTTTGGACGTGGATAAAACCAAGTACGAATCCTTAATCCTTAATCCTTGTCATTTTGTTTCAATCGGATTCGTTTCTTTAAAAAAATATTTTTTCATCATCCTCGGTCTTAAATGATGATATTATGGAATATCTTTGGCACAGAGTGCAAAGATGAATGATTTCTGAAGAATATCTTTGGCTTTTGTAGTGCAAAGATGAGCAGTGTTGAGATGAACATATGATCGATCGATTAATATCTTTGGCCCCAGTGAGTGCAAAGATGAATATTTGATTCGGATGTATATTGATTGATGTTACGGGGATAAAAATAGACGATGAACTTTTAAATTCATACATAGAAGATAGTAGTTTGCATTCTCTACTTAACTCTTCTAATGAATTATTATTTCCTCTGCGAATATTGATTTAAAATTTGTTGTCTATTGTATTTTATTAGATTTTTCCCTCATTGAAGACTAACGATAATTTGTTGTATATTATCTTAGTCATAATATTCTTTATTGAGCTAGTTGAGCTCACCTTTGCCTTTTGTTCCATTTTTCTCGGGAGGCGAGAATATAGCGAGTACCAGCCTGGGGTATGGAATGAAGGTTTTAGAAAGAATTGTTTAGTAGTCCTCACCATTTTGTAAAATAATGTATCAATAAATGTGATGAGGATTTATTTGAGTATAGATATTATACAGAAGATAATATTTGTATTCAAACTCACGCTTTACTTGTTGTAATAATAAAGTTGTAGTTGTTTACATATCATGATTGACAACTCGTAATAGGTGATGTATACCTATTTTGGTGGCGTCCACAGTTGGTATCGAGCTTAGGGATATGATCTCTCAGGCGAGATCGGGAATAGAACTAGGAGGGAGAGACGAGTAAATCCTTCGCTAGTGTGTCCTACCTAAGCTTATTTGATAGTTGGTCAAGATATAGGGATATTATGTGATATATTGATTTCCTTAATTAACCCTTGTTTTATGACATGATTTGAGAATGTCGATGAGAATATTAACAATGGAAATGAGACCGTGGAGACGCCTCAGATACTCACCAACGAGGAGAACGTGCAACAGTTGGCAATGTTCCTCCCGTGAACAACACCATTGAAAGCGATGATGAACGAGGGATGTTTAGAAGTTTTTGCGCTTCATGCAAAATCGATTTGAGGAGACTCGTGTTCAAAATACAGGAGAAAATGATAGCAATTCACGGGTTGTCACAACAAGCGAGCTTCAAAGAGTTGGGACCACCGAATTTAAGGAAAGCCGATCCGATCATGGCGGAAACATGGGTCAAACAAATTACCAAGATATTCGATGTCTTGGGATGCACGGAGAATGGAAGGTTCCATTCGCCACCTTTATGTTCCGTTGCGAAGGCGCATTCATCGGTGGGAGTCTGCAAAGCGTACCCATCCAAATACCGCGCTTCAAAGCATGTCTTGGGAGACGTTTGAAGCTTATTTAATGACAAATACTTTCCGAAAGTGTTCGTCTATATGAAGGAAGTGGAGTTTATTAGATCGGAGCGTAACAACACGATTGTCTCTCAAAGACGAGGCAAAGTTTGCGAGTTATCCAGTGTTTGCACCTCATTTGGTGGAGAATGAGGAACGATGACGCGGATGTTTCTTAGAGGTTTGAAACCCGCAGATACGCCAAGATATCTCATTTCTCATAAATTTTCTCTCTATTCAGATGTTGTAAACAGGCTCTCAATTATTAGAAATGAGATAACGAGTACGGTCAACCGAGGACCCTGAACCAGATCATACCGGAGATAGCGAACAATGTAATAATGATAACCAAATGAGAAAGAAACAGACGGACAAAATGGTTACCACTCTTGTGGTAATCATGGTCATGAAAACAGAAGAAGCGAGTCGAGGAGATTTTAAAAGAGGAGATTTAACAACGACCGTGTGAAGACGACGATTGCCAAAGAAAGAATCGGTTCTAAGGGAGGAGAACGACCACCGGTCATATGCTACAAATGCGAAAAGAGGGACATATCGGTCAAACCGCCCACAAAAGTTCAAGGTATGCTATAGTTGTGGAAAGGAAGGACATATCGCTTTCGAGATTGTCGCAGATGGCGAAACCTAGTTCAATGGGATTATGACTCAAAAGACCGTCCCGGTAAAAGTCAAAGTCAACGATTTCGGGAAGAGCGTTTGTTGTGATCGGTCATAATGCGAGGAACCCAAACGAGGTGATCACGGGTAAGCTATTTATAAATTCTTGCGAAGTTTATACCTTACTTGATCTTGGTGCTACCCATTCATTTATCTCTCCCGCTTGTGCTCAACGTTTAAACTTGACTCAGGAGAAATTAGACTTTGACCTATCTGTGGAAACTCCGTTAGGAGAAACTTTCATCACATCCACTGCTTATAAATCTTGTTTGATTCAAGTTGGCACCATTACCTTACCCGTTGACCTTATCTCTTTAAAGATACTTGCTTTTGATGTGATTTTAGGGATTGATTGGTTAACTACTCATCATGCCAAAATTGATTGTTTTCGTAAGGTTGTTAGTTTTCATATTCCTAACCAACTGTTGTATGCGAATTCAAGCAACTAAACCATTAAAATCAATCACTATCATATCTAATCATAAAGCTATTCGCTTATTGAAAAACGGATGTCAAGCTTTCTTAGCCCATGTTATGGATTTGAATAAAGACACGCCAAATTTGAATAATATTCTGTTGTTATTGACTTTCCGATGTATTTCCCGAAGAACTTCCCGTCTACCCCGAACGTGAAGTTGAATTCTTTATTGATCTTGAACCCAGTACAAAGCCCATTTCTAAAACCCCATATCGAATGGCTCTATTGAACTTGAGTTAAAGGTCCAACTACGAAATTGTTGGACATCGGTTTCATTAGTCTAGTACATCTCCTTGGGGTGCTCTGTGCTTTATTTGTAAAGAAGAAAGACGGGAGTATGCGACTTTGTATTGACTATCGGAATTGAACCATGTCACCATCAAGAATAGGTATCCTCTACCTCGTATTGATGACTTGTTTGACCAAATTCAGCAAGGGCACAATTCTTTTCAAAAATCGATCTTAGCTCGGATATCATCACCAAGATTAGAATCGAGGATATTCCAAAGACCGCCTTTAGAACTCGATGCGGGCATTATGAATTCTTAGTCATGTCTTTTCGGATGACTAATGCTCCCCTATGACTTTCATGGATATGATGAACCGAGTATTCAAGGAATATTTGGATCAATTCGTTGTTGTCTTTATTGATGACATCCTCATATATTCCAAAAGCCGTGAAGATCATGAGCACCATTTGAAGTTTGGTACTCGAAAGGCTTCGTGAAAACCAACTATATGCCAAATTGAAGAAATGCGAGTTACGGCTTGAGGAAGTAGCATTCCTTGGGCACGGGTATCGAAACATGGAGTATCTGTTGATCCGTGAAGATTGAAGCAATACAAAGTTAGAGAGCAACCGAAGTCCACGAAGTCGTAGCTTTTGCTGGGCTTAATGGTTATTATCGGAGATTCGTGGAAGGGTTTTCTCGAATCGCTACTCCATTAACTCAAATAACTTTCGAAGGATCTGAAATTCGTTTGGACGAAGAATGCGAGAAGAGTTTCCAAGAGCTTAAGAGGAGACTTATTTCTACTTTGTTTCTAACAATACCATCCGGTTCGGATGGATTTGTTATCTACGATGATGCTTCGAGCAAAGGGTTAGGATGTGTTTCTCATGCAACGTGGGAAAGTCATAGCCTATGCCTCGCGACAACTTAAAGAGTATGAGAGGAATTATCCTACTCATGATCTAGAGTTAGCGGCCCAATCGTTGCTACTTAAGATATGGAGGCACTATCTATATGGGGAGAAAGTGGAGATATATTCGACCATAAAAGCCTTAAATATTTCTTCACTCAAAAGAACTCAACATGCGGCAATGACGTTGGCTCGAACTATTGAAAGACTACGACCACACTATTCAATACCATCTTGGTAAAGCGAGAACGTGGTAGGTGACGCATTGAGTAGAAAGATCATATCAACGAGGAGCAGTGCGATGATGTCAAGTATACGCATAGAGCCAACTTTAATAGAAAAAGTTAAGGTTGCTCAAGCCACCGAATTCGGGAGTCGATGCGTATGAAGAAGAAAGTACAAGAAGGAGCTATTCCTAAGCGAGAATTGATGAAGAAGGAATACTTTGAGTCCACTCTAGACTTTGTGTTCCTAACGACTCTAATTTGAAGTACAAGATTATGATGGAGGCACACAATACACCATTTGCAATCCATCCTCGGAAGTACTAAAATGTATCGTGATCTTCGACATACATTTTGGTGGAACAATATGAAGAGAGAGATTGCAAAGTTTATCTCGATGTGTTTAACTTGCTAACGTGTAAAAGGCGAGCATCTTGTACCTAAGGGTCCGTTGCAACCACTTGAGATTTCGGAATGAAAGTGGGAACACATTACTATGGATTTCACATTACGGGTCTTCCTACTACGGTTTCTCAAGGCATCAATGCTATTTGGGTTATTGTTGATAGATTAACCAAGTCTGCTCATTTCTTGCCGATACGGGAGACTTATTCCCTTGAACGTCTTGCTAGTATATACGTGAATGAGATTGTGAGGTTGCATGGCATGCTAGTATCCATAGTTTCGGATCGTGACCCAAGATTCACTTCAAGATTTTGGGTTAGCTTGCAAAAAGCTATGGGCACAGATTTGCAATTTAGTTCTAAGATACCATCCCCAAACGGACGAACAATCGAGAGGACTATTCAAACTCTTGAAGATCTATTAAGACTCTGTGTCCTAGACTTCAAGGGCAGTTGGGATAAGTATTTACCATTGGTGGAATTCTCCTACAACAACAGTTATCAGGAAAGTATAGGTGTGGCTCCATTTGAAGCATTATATGGACGAAAATGTCGTTCTCCAATATGTTGGGATGAGGTGGGTGAAGCAACATTGTTGGGACTTGAGAGTTAAGTCGTATGACTCACCGAAAAGATCCAAATGATTCGACAACGTATACAAAAGCGGCACAAAATCGACAAAAGAGTTATGCGGATATTCATCGAAAGGGCGTGGAATTTAGTGTAGGGGATCGTGTATTGTTGCGAGTTGCTCCATGGAAGGGAGTTACAAGATTTGGGAAGAGAGGAAAGCTCAATCCACGATTTATTGGTCCATTTCAAATTCTTGACCGAGTAGTAGAAATGTAGCCTATAGACTTGCGTTACCTCCGAGTATGTCTCGTGTTCATAATGTGTTTCACATATCTGCATTTCGTAAATATGTGAAAGACACGAACCACGCGTTTGAGTTAGAACCGGACGAGATAGCCAAGACTTAACGTATGAGGAGGTACTGTCAAGATCTTGGATAGGAAGGAGCATGTCCTACGTCTGAAAGGTCATACCACAAGTTAAAGTTTTGTGGAGGAATCATGCTATAGAGGAAATGACACAGGAATTGGAACGGAAATGAAAGCGAGGTATCCTCACCTTTTCAAACACACCAGTGGTACGTCGTCAATTTCGAGGACGAAATTTCATAAGGAGGGAGGTTGTAAGACCGAAATTTTTAAATAAAAAGGAATTTCCTTTATTTATTATTTTGAAATAGTAAGGGTTGATTTGATTAATGTGGATAGTTAAGGGTTAAATACGCAAATATTTTAAAATAAGCAAGTGGTTATAAAATATTCATTATCGTCGGGGAATATTCGGTTGGTCGTGGAATATTCAGATCTTTGTCGAATATATTAAATGCGACAGCGCAACCATGTATGGGCCCCATAACTAAAAGCGATTGGATGAAGAAAAACGACAAATATAAGTTGTTTTTAAATAACAGGCGTAGTTGTTACAGATTAATCTTTGTTGGAATACCCGGTGGTTAAAACACACTAATCTGGCGTTGTTGAGCAAAGTAGCATTACCAGATTGCACCAATTATTGATTCTTACGTGAAGAAGGCACTACTCAATAATGGTTACGATAATTCTTTATCAAGATTATTGTATTGAGTTAATAATTCTTTGCGTTGATATTTTATATTCTTTGTTATTTCATAATTGTCATTACACAATATTTTTCATTATCGAAGCAATAATTCATATTATCTGAATAATATTATTAGATAACATTATTGGCAATGTCTAGAAAGTTACATCTAAGGAGAGGTTTGGTCACCTAATTGCGCCAAAGATGAAGAAAATTCTTATTGGAAAGCCCCTCTTTCTGAACCGCACGGTTGTCAATAATGTGATTCTGTAATATTATTTGTGAATAATTAATTATTGATTTATATGATGAGGAAAATATTGATTTTATGTGGATATAGATGGAGAAAATTTTTATAGTGACAATTGTTGAAAATTGAAATTTTATCTTTTTCTGATAAAATAATTTATTTAAAAATATTATTATATTTTAATAATATAATAATGGTGATATTTTACAACGAATGTGGGATATATGAGTATACGAGGAGGAAGAGTATTTTTGTTGCAATAAATGTTTAAAACATGTTAAACATGTCGGTGGACCCCATTTATTGACTGAAATTTGATTATAGCTGTAAAAATCGCTTGCTTTATAGATTTTGGTCGATTTCTGTTTGGAATTTGGAAAAACTTTCTTCTGCAAAGTTGTAGAGAATTGAATTTCCTATAAAAACTCGCGAGATTCGAATTTTCTGATGAAAGGGCTATTAATTATGAATTTTTGAAGCTCTGAAGTTCTGAAATAATTAATTTTTGGAAGTTTTAATTGTTTTATTTAAGAAAAATATTTTTTTGCAATCCCACATGTGATATAAATGTGCTGAATTCAGTTGGTCTAAGGTGGGCTTGAATTTGTTTAATTATATTATTATTTTATTAAATTTTACTGCTTTGGTGTTCTAAGCATTTTCCTATAAATAGGTCTTGGGTTAGAATTGAAAATCACACCGAAATTGAAGTTTTCTCTCTATATTATCGGCGTATTCTTGTGAGTATTTTGAGTATACTTTGAGTATTGCTAGATGCGGTGCAAGTTCCTTTCAAAGACTATATCCGGTGTTCAGATTAAAGTCTTGATCTTTCGAGGTAAGGGATATTATTTTTTTCGTAATGATATTATTTCTTCAATATCATTATCTTTGAAATGTTGATCTGAAGTTTTATCAAATTTGGAACTTTTTCATGCTCGGGTTACTATTCATGGGTTACTATTCACGAGTTACTATTCACGAGTACTATTAAATGAAGCGTGAAGATGTTTTTGTGGAATTTCTATCTTTTGGTGTCTGAGTTACTTATTCACGTGATATTTGCCTTTATTCACGATATCTGACATTATTCACGTTATCTGGTACTATTCAATCTTAAAAATAAATTTCTTCTTTTCGTCCAAAACATCTATTCGGATACTAACTCGATTGTATCCATGTTTTGATCATTCTTGAATTTTACACCACTATGATTATTTTTGAGGTATTTTTGGGCGTGGATAAAACCAAGTACGAATCCTTAATCCTTAATCCTTGTCATTTTGTTTCACTTTGGATTCGTTTCTTTAAAAAAATATTTTTCATCATCCTCGGTCTTAAATGATGATATTATGGAATATCTTTGGCTCAGAGTGCAAAGATGAATGATTTCTGAAGAATATCTTTGGCACTCAGTGGTGCAAAGATGAGCAAAAGTGTTGAGATGAACACGATTGATGATTAATATCTTTGGCTGTAGTGCAAAGATGAATATTTGATTCGGATGTATATTGATTGATGTTACATGGATAAAAGATGAGCGATGAACTTTTAAATTCATACATAGAAGATAGTAGTTTGCATTCTCTACTTAACTCTTCTAATGAATTATTATTTCCATTGCTGAATATTGATTTAAAATTTGTTGTCTATTGTATTCAATTAGATTTTTCCTGTTGAAGACTAACGATAATTTGTTGTATATTATCTTAGTCATAATATTCTTTATTGAGCTAGTTGAGCTCACCCTTTTCCTTTTGTTCCATTTTTCTCGGGAGGCGAGAATATAGCTAAGATGCAGTCGGGGTATGGAATGAAGGTTTTAGAAAAAATTGTTTAGTAGTCCTCACCATTTTGTAAAATAATGTATCAATAAATGTGATGAGGATTTATTTGAGTATAGATATTGTCTGAAGATAATATTTGTATTCAAACTCACAGTTTCTTGTTGTAATAATAAAGTTGTAGTTGTTTACGTATGCTATGTATTGACAACTCGAGAATAGGTGATGTATACCTATTTTGGGGCGTCCACAATACCATTCATAATTATACTATACATTATATCATACATGTATGGTATAATATTATAATACACGTATATAACAAAATCACTACTATCTAAACTATCGGATATTATCATTACTAATTAAATTATATTACAACATAATATTATATCATTAATTATAATTACATTACAACATAATATTATACTGAGTTTAAAACATTTAAAAAAATTAAAATAACAAATAATATCATTCATAACTTACTATGTTGATTTTATAATCCCTAAATCACTACTTTTTCATTTAAACAGCTTTTTATATCATCGTTACTTAATTATTATCTCCTAAAATCACTACTTTTTAATCCCGCATTAATATTTTGATTTTATAATCCCATAAATCACTACAAATCTAAACTGCTACGATAATGTTAAATGTTCTAATATTATCATTAGTAATTTAATTATTATCTCCTAAAATCACTACTTTTTTAATCCCAAATTAATATATATTTTGAATTAATAATTTCCTAAATCACTACAAATCTAAACTGCTTTGGTAATGTCAATCATTATGATATTATCATTTCTAATTTAATTATTATTTCCTATAATCACTATTTTATGATATTATTATCAATTTAGCTATTATCACTACTCTCTAGTTATTTAACCTAGTTTTCTCCTATAAATACAACATAATATTATATCATTTATAATTATATTAGAACATAATATTATACAATTTAAAACATTTAAAATAAAATTAAAATAACAAATAATATCAATCATAACTTACTATGTTAGTTTTATAATCCCCAAAATCCACTACTTTTCTAAACATAATTATTGTATCCTAAAATCACTATTTTTCTAATATTATACCATTCATAATTATACCATACATTATATCATACATGTATGGTATAATATTATAATACACGTGTGGTATAATATTATAATACACGATATAACAAAATCACTACCTATCTAAACTATGCGGATATTATCATTACTAATTAAATTATATTACAACATAATATTATACCATTAATATTATAATTCTTTCGTATTCATGAGTTACTATTCATGAGTTACTATTCACGATTACTTATTCACCCGAACAATATATTTCTTTTCGGTCCAAATTATTTTTGAGTACAATATTATTCCATGAGGAGATGTCTAATTTTTTGAATAGTTGGTTGAATTTATAATAGTAAATCAATATGGATCATTTGGTTTAAAGTTTTAATAGTGAATCGGTTTGACCGTTGCTTTAAGTTTTAATATGGATCGTCTGGTTTAAAAAGTAAATCTATCTGGATAGTTCATGAATTAGTTTCTATTCAATCCATTCTCCTATAAATGAAGCTCATTCCTTCATTATTTACGATTTAATTCAATTGAAACTCTAGAGAGATAAAGCTATGAAGCAATAATTATAGAGGGAGAAGCTATAGAGAGAAGAAGAAGAAAGTCTGCTACCTTTTTATTCCAAATCCACTTTATTCTAAGGTAAGGGATATTATTATTATAGTAAGGGGTGTAATTCTTTCAGTATTCATGAAGAGAACTTCATTATTCCATTCTTTATTATTACATTGGAATAACTTTAGTCTCGCTGGACTCCCTATACTTGGTGAAATCATACATTATTCCATTCTTTATTATTCTACATTAGAATAACTTTTGTATCGTGGACTCCCCTATAATTGGTGAAATCCTTCATTATTCCATTCTTTATTATTACGTTGGAATAACACATACTCGGACTCCCTATTCTTGGTGAAATCATTTCATTATTCCATTCTTTATTATTATGTTGGAATAACTTTTGCTTATGCAAAGTGACGCATACTTGGTGAAGTTCTTCTATTATTGTATGCGGTACTTTGCATATACAAAAGTTATTCCAATGTAATAATAAGGAATGGAATAATGTAAGAATTTCACCAAGTATAGGTAATCCTCAGTATACAAAGTTATTCCAACAAAATAATAAAGAATGGAATAACAGTTCTCTCTCATGAATACGAAAGAAATAATACCCCTTACCTTATAAAGAAGAACTGGATATAGGAGTAGTGAAGTAGCATAATACTTTTCTTCTTTCTCTCTATAGTTTCTCTCTCTAGAGTTTCAGTGAATTCATAAGAAATAATGAAGGAATGAACTTCTATTTATAGGAGAATGGATTGAATAAGAACTAATTCATGAACGGTCCGATTGATTCACTTTTAAACAGACGGTCTGTATTGATTTAATAAAATATTCTAATAAAACAAAATTTTTTAAATAAAATATAATATATTCTATTTATAATCTAATAAAACGAATAACTTTATAAAAGTATTCTATTTTATATAAAAGATTTTACTATACAAACACTATGTAGGCCTTATCTGCAAAACACTATGCATAATAAAATATAATATATTCTAATTATTGTCAATAAAACAAATAACTTTATAAAAGTATTTTGTTTTATATAAAAAAATTTTACTATGCAAAACACTATGCGTAATAAAATATAATATATTCTAATTATTGTCTAATAAAACAAATAACTTTATAAAAAGTATTACATTTTATATAAAAAGCTTTTCTCGCTTTTATTACATTAATAATACTAATAAAACAAACTTCATCATCATTATTTAATTCACACTATTAATCGACCAGGTCGTTTCCAAGAAAGAGGGGATTTTCCAATAAGGATTTCTCCCTATTGGCGCGCAATTAAGTGACCAAACCTCTCATTGGCAGAACTTCTAGACATCGTTAATATTGCAAATAATAATGTTAATAACTTCGTCGTCTCAATTATTGATTTAATATTATATAAAATTTTGACAATAATTGAATCAAATAACATGAGATAATATACAACAATTATTGTAGCAATAATTGAACAAAACTGAGTGACTTCTCACGTAAGCATCAATAATCAATACCGTGTGCTACTATGCAACCACGCGTATTACTGTACTTTATCACTGGGTGTTTCAACAGTTAACGATAAAACTTCCGCCGTTATTTTCATAAAAATATTTTTGTCATTTTTTCAATTCGACAATAATTACATTTGTGGGGTCCACTGATGATTGTCTTGCATTGTCATTTAATATTCCTGTTAAAACGAATATTTCCCGACCAATCGAATATTATATAACAACTTGCATACTTTTTAAAATTTCTAAATATTACTCACAACTATAACATTATATTAAATTCACTCCATAATATTTAAAAATGATATTTTTAGAAAATTCATCTTTATTCATAAAAGTTGGGTCTTACAACATTACAACATAATATTATACGGTTTAAAACATTTAAAAAAATTAAAATAACAAACAATATCATTCATAACTTACTATGTTGATTTTATAATCCCATAAATCACTACAAATCTAAACTGCTTACGATAATGTTAAATGTTCTAATATTATCATTACTAATTTAATTATTATCTCTTAAAATCACTATTTTTTTTAATCCCAAATTAATATTTTGAATTAATAATTTTCTAAATCACTACAAATCTAAACTTTGTTTTGGTAATGTCAATTGTTATGATATTATCATTTCTAATTTAATTATTATTTCTTAAAATCATTATTTTATGATATTATCATCACCGAAGCTATTATCATTACTCTCCGTTATTTAACCTAGTTTTATCCTCAATAAATACAACATAATATTATATCGTTTATAATTATATTACAACGTAATATTATAGAATTTAAAATATTTAAAACAAAATTAAAATAACAAATAATATCAATTATAACTTACTATGTTGATTTTATAATCCCTAAAATCCACTATTTTTCTAAAAATAATTATTGTATCCTAAAATCACTATTTTTCTAATATTATACCATTCATAATTATACCATACATTATATCATACATGTATGGCATAATATTATAATACACGTGTGGTATAATATTATAATACACGTATATAACAAAATAATAAAATCACTACCTATCTAAACTATGCGGATATTATCATTACTAATTAAATTATATTACGACATAATATTATACCATTAATACTACAAAAAAAAAAGCTCTATCTGCGACCAATGATATCAGTGACCACCATATCCGGTCATGGATAATCAATGTTAATGATCGCTATCTACGATCACGAGGATTCTAATCGCTAGTTTGTTTCAATGATCGTGACGCGATCATTTCGATCGCTATCATGTATTTCCCTCCCAAAAATTGGTGCGAAACTTTGGCGCAGCGACCACTCCATATCAGCGACCGATAGCGGTTGCTGATATGTCCACATCATTAAAAATTAGCGACCGCATGCGGTCGCTGATGGCAGTCGTTGATTCTCATAAACATTATCGACTCGAGCGTTATTTCGTTCGAAGATGAAGGAAAAAAGAGAGGGAGAAACAGTCCGGGAGAAGAGGGAGTTGGGGAGAAGAGAAGAGGGAAGGAGCAGAGAAGAGAAGAAGGGGTACACCTTCACTCGTTCGCTCGTTCATTACTACTGCTTCATTACAAGTCCGGTACAATTTCAAACGAAAGGTAAAATGTTCCAAATCTTAAGTTTTAATATGTCATGTCCTCTCTATATATCTTGTTCGATTTAGGGTTTTGTTTAATTATTGATTTTATAATTGTTTATTGATTCTAATTTGGGTTTATGAATGGATATTTGGGTTTTTGCTAATTTATTGAATAATATGATGTTTGGGTTAATATATAGCTGATTCTGTACTTGTATTTTGTTCTAGAAAACTCAACATAGCTGATGCAATAATTATGTAGGCCTAACATACTACTTCAGTTAAAATTAATTGATACTACACACTGTTTTGTTAGGATCTATTTGTAAATATTCAGGATTGTTCAATTATTTAGTGCAATTTTTTTCACTCATTGTGTGTTCTATAGCCATATAATGTTATTCTGGACTTTCTTATCAAAGGCATCCATCTAATCTTGAAATGAATGTTCTGGTGATGAATGTTGCGAAATGTAAGCATTAACTGAAATTTCCTCCTGACTGGAGAAAGAGATGATTGAAAAGCCTATAAATCATCATCTTTTTTTATAGATGTTGTTATTTCTTTGTATGCTCTGTATAAAGCTCCTTCCACCTCTTAGCATTGAGATTGAATTTGTACCGCTGACATTGAATTAGGTGTTGACTTGCTTATTATGGAATTTGTTCTAGTTGAAGTTAGGTGCGACTTTCTTAGATTTCTTGTTTAGTTATATTTTATTTCAGAGATTTTTCCTTTTATTGAGGACACATTTAGGAATTAATTGATGAAAATAGCACTCGCGTTGAGTAATAGCTAGATTGCAACAGACATGGCCTGAATTGAATATTAGTACTGCATTAGGCAATCGCCTGAATTGAATCGAGACTGCCCTTTTCTTAAGCAATATAGCCAATCATCATTTGGTGAGGCTGAATTTTGTTCATCTGTAGTATTGGATCCAAGTGAGGACAATTTCGCCTTCAAGTGAACAGATTTATGAGAACTCCAGGATGCCTTAAAACAGTCTTGAGTGCTATTAAAAGAAACAACTTCATCAATACACGCACAATTAAACTGATGCCAACGACAAGTATCAGGAACAAAACTAGAGAAAGTTAGTCTTAAAAAACCATAAAGAGATATTCAACAAGCCAGAATTAAGGGCACATTCAAGTTCTATATGTTTGAATTAGAAAATCAAATTGCAAGGTCATATTTAAATTAAATGCTCCCTCCCAATGCTAAATTGTTATTTACGTTGCCCCTTTCTTATAGTATTCGAGTTCCATTTTATATATGTCACAATGAAGGTATAAGAATACTTGCTTATACATTCTTGTTGCTCTTATATGCCTAGAAATGGTCAAATATGTAATGTTTTGGACTGTTTTGGGTATCAAATAACTTTATAGGACTAATTGTCCCACATTAAGGGACTAATAGTATGTCTTTTTCTACAATCTTGATATATGCAGCGTTATAGTTTTTAGAACACGTTGCAAAGTCCATTTACTGTTCTTCAAACTTGACCATCAAGATATTTTCATCCCCTAATGTCCTATCCTATGTAGAAGAGTTTTTGTCGTGTTCAGATATGGACCCTGGAATATATAAAGGCAATGAGTATATGTGATGTTATGTTAATTGCTTATACATTCTTTTTGCTCTTATATGACTAAAAATGGTCAAGTATGCATGCCCTCATGCATGTACATAGTCCATATTATAGGGGAGACTCTGCCAAATTTTTTTCATTGATTGGGTAATTTAGACTTGTACCAATGCATATACAGACCATTCATGATGCAATGATTCATATTCTACCAATAGGAATCTATTTTCTTTAGGTTGGTGTCAGTTAAAATATGTAGAATGACATAAGACCATACCTCATTCTAATTTAAGATCCACAACAATAAACCATGCCTTTGGTTAGCCGATCTCAAGTTGTGTAAATGTGTTTTGGCATCCTTGTTTAATTCTTGAATAATCATATATGATGCACACTCATGTTATATATGTACATATACACCTATATGCATTTATAAGAAAATTATAAATCTCTAACAAGGGAATACAATAATTCATGTCAACATAGGTACCGTGGTATCATAGACCTCTATTCAGACCGTAGTTGGATGAGATGACAAAAGTCAAGTGCCCAGATAGGTGCTACAGCAGAATTTAGAGCTTGTTGCCAAGTATTTCTAGATTATGCGTATAGTCACCCGGAATGTGTTAATGGTCAGAACAAGATAAGATGTCCTTGTTTGAAGTGTAAGAATGTAAATTATATGGACAGAGACATAGTAAACTATCATTTACTTGTTTTTACGGGTTCATGAAAATTACTGAAGAATGTTGGTGGGCACATGGGTAGAGAAGAGATAGTGGCAACATTACGTACACAATCCATCCAGCGGCATACCCATCGTATGAATGATATGGTTCATGATATTGCAGGGCCGAATTTTGATTGGGAACAAGGCAGAGAACACCTATGAATTCTGATGCCAAAGCATTCTTTAAGTTTTTAGACGAGGGTAGCGAATCGTTGTGGCATGGTTGCACGAAGCACACTACATTGTCTGCAGTGGAGACATTACTTAACATCAAGGCTGACCACAACATGAGCCATGAGTGTTTTGAGTCACTTTTGAGGGCCATTAAGAGTATGTTGCCTGTCGGTGAAAAATTTCCTGAAAACTACTACTATTGTAAAAAAATGGTGAAGAAGTTGGGTCTTGGATATCAAAAGATTGATGCATGTCCGAACGATTGCATGTTGTTTTATAAGGAAAATGAACAGATGACAAAGTGCACATGTTGCAGTCATGATCGATTTAGGCCCAATAAAGAGGGTGTGACTAAAAAAAAGACAAATATACCTTTTAAGATTTTAAGGTATTTTCCAATTACACCAAGGCTCAAAAGATTGTACATGTCCTCAAGAACAGCTGAACATATGACTTGGCATGCGAAATCTCCAACCAAAGATGGAGAACTGAACCATCCCGCAGATGGGCAGGCTTGGAAAGATTTCAACTTAGCACATCCGGGGTTTGCATTGGAACCTAGAAATGTGAGGCTTGGATTGTCCACTGATGGTTTCAACCCGTTCAGCCACTCAGTTGTTCCGTACTCCTGCTGGCCTATGATTGTTACTCCGTATAACTTGTCTCCTTGGATGTGTATGAAACAGCCGTACTTGTTTCTTTCATTCGTGATTCCTGGTCCCAAGAGTCCTGGAAAGAACCTAGATGTTTACTTGAGACCTCTTATAAATGAGTTGAAGGTATTGTGGGAGGATGGAGTACAGACTTGGGATGTTTCCACGAAAATAAATTTCAACCTTAAGGCAGAGGTTATGTGGACCATAAGTGACTTTCCTGCTTATGGTATGTTATCTGGATGGAGTACACACGGGAAGTTGGCTTTTCCATATTGTATGGGTCATACAAAGTCTTTCAATCTATCAAATAGTCGAAAGCCATGCTGGTTTGATTGTCATTGTCGTTTCTTGCCGGTAGATCACCCGTTTCTAAGAAATAGAGAACACTTCAGGAAAGGGAAAGTAGATCATGATATGCCAGCATCGCGACTGTCGGGGACGGAGATGCGTGACTGTGTGATGAGATTGCCGGTCATCTCATTCGGTAAGATTGTTGCCTCTGACATCATCGATGGGTTTGGCGTGTCTCATAATTGGGTTTGGAGAAGCATCTTTTGGGAACTGCCTTATTGGTCTACAAATTTGATTCGTCATAATCTAGACGTGATGCATATTGAGAAGAATGTGTTCGACAATGTGTTTAACACCGTGATGGGTGTTGCGGGTAAGACAAAAGATAATGATAAGGCACAGTTGGACATGAAAGATATTTGTAAGCGTCCTGGATTAGAACTTTTTGAATCTACTAATGGTAAGATGGTCAAACCACATGCAAGGTACACATTGTCCAGAAAGCAGGTTGAAGATGTGTGCACATAGATAAAGTCTCTGAAACTACCAGATGGATATGCGTCAAACATTGCAAGGTGTGTTATAAGTGGGAAATTGCAAGGGATGAAGAGTCATGACTGTCATGTGTTCATGGAGAGACTCATGCCTATAGCATTTCGGGACTTGCTTGATAAACCAATATGGGATGCTTTGACTGATCTTAGTTGTTTCTTCAGAGACATATGTTCAAAAACGTTAAATGAAAAGGACATTTCTATACTTGAGAAGAACATCATTGAGATCACGTGTAAGCTTGAAAAAATATTCCCTCCTGGTTTTTTCGACTCTATGGAGCATTTGCAAATCCCTCTACCCTATGAAGCTCGTGTTGGTGGCCCAGTTCAATATAGATAGATGTACCCTTTCGAGAGGGTCATGGGAAACCTTAAGAGGAAGGTGAAGAATATAGCTTATGTCGAGGGGTCGAAATGTGAGGCATACAGTTTTGATGAGATATCTACGTTTGTCTCAGACTATTTTCCCAACGAAGTCTTGACAAAGGCTAATCGAGTCACGAGACATGATGATGGGGGCAATGTTGAACTCAATGGTCGGCTTTCTATATTTGGTTTACCGGGTCGCGCTTATGGAAAAGGAAAGCGTATATTCCTTTCTGAGCAAGAATTACATGTTGCACATACTTACATTCTTCTCAATTGCGAAGAGATTGATGAATTTGTGAGGTATACATGTAAAATTCATATGTATTAGACCTATATCTTAACCTGCAATCTCATATTAATATATGTTAATGTTTATAAAATTGTATAGGACATACGATGATGAGTTAAAAGAAAATCAGCCCAACATCACTGATAAAGATATTCAAGTTAGTTGTGATCAAAAATTTGCTATTTGGCTAAAGGACAAAGTAAGTTAAGTTAATTAAGAATGACATATATCGTATTAATTTATGAATGTATGTAATTCAATTGAATTTTTGTAGGCTCTTAATGAGGGAACGATTCCTCTAAATATACAAGTCCTAGCTATGGGTCTAGAAAGGGACTAAGTCATTCACAATGGTTACAAAATAAATGGATGTGGATTTCATACAAAGACATATGCTCGCGATAAAAGAACAACTAATACTGGAGTGTGTGTTCAAGGAGATTGTTACAATGAGCTTGGTCGTGCCTTTTATGGGGAGTTAGAGGAAATTGTAGAGTTATCGTCTGAGGACGCGTCTGAGGGTCATATTAACTTGTTCAAGTGTCGTTAGTTTGATTCAAAAAAAGGGATACGTGTTGACAGACATGGAATCGTTGATATTGACCTCCATAGGTCGGCTTACTCAACCAAACCGTTTGTGTTACCAAATCAAACAGTACAAGTATACTACACTCCTAGTCTTGTTAGGAAAAGGGATAGACCGCCTACAGATTGGCAAGTTGTAATTCATACTCCCGCGCACAGTCGTGTCCAAGTAATAGACGGGGATTTCTACCAAGAGGAGATGCTTTATAGACCTCCTATAATAAATATAGAGGACAACAATGATGTAATCCGGTTAGAGGTGGAGATGAACTGATGAATTGGATCCCGAGATAGTTATTGTGCGATATGATAGCGGTGATCTTGAGGAAGAGTTATTGGTAACACCGACACGAAATCAAAAGAAGAAGATGGTTATGAATCTCCGATACTTGTACAAAATGATTCTGACTCAGACAACGATTTTCATTAAAATGTATGTTTAGTTTTAATTGTATTACAATGAATTACATATAGGAATGTTCTCTATATCCTTAACATATTCATGTACCTTTCATTAATTGTCATTATTGTCCCTTTCTATAAAATGTATGTTTAGTTTGAATTGTATTACATACAATTACATATGTACATGTTCTCTATATCCTTGACATATTTATATATGTACCATTCATTTATAACTCATAGTAACATCCTAAATTTTTTATTTATATATGTCTTACGAACCCGCAAAGACGAAAAGCCTTGGGTTGGGTGGGAGGGCCCTAATCATGTGTCAAGGCCCAAATAAAGCCGGGATGATCGCATTCTTATACGATCCGTCCTCCTCCGAGAAAGCACGTAAGTTAAACATCGTGTATATATAAGGGTTTAATATTTCCATTGTTATAAATATATTTTAATGTAAATTATTGTATATTGTAGTGATTTTCAAGATAGTAAAATTGTGAAGTGCATTTCACAATTATGCTTACAGAACTGGCCTACGCCAGTGATTACATGGACGAGCATACCTCTACCATAAGGATCTGATTTAAATTTGAATTTCGTATATTTTTTTATCACTCTGATAGATAATACATAGTTAATCAAATAATATTATTTATTAATGTTGGATTATGGTAATATAACAGTTTTAATATTATTGTTGTTGTTTTATTTGTAGAAACGGTATAGATGGGACGACGCACAGGCGTCAGTTATTTAGACACTATTCTGGCAGAAGTGCGCCGTCCGAACTAAAGATAATTTGAACAAGGAATGATAAAAAGCCACGAACAATCTTTGAGATTGACCATCCAGACGAGGTGAGCGATATATGCATAAGCATAGCCCACAGTGGTGCGCCTGACCCATATAGGTGCGATCTCGTGACCAGTGGAGAGCTGAGAGCTGGGTCAAGAGGTGCAAGACTGTCGCCTCGAATAGATCCTTAGGTGTATCAGATGGCGAGAAGGCAAAAGGCACGTATTGGGGCGACAGTATATCACAGCTGCAGCACATTGCTGCCATGGTATGTATGTTATGTTTACAGTCATCTTTTGTAGCTAAAATATCATATGTTTACATAATAATATGAGAAAATGAACTGTAGGAGTCTCAGTCTCAAGGTCAACCCATCAATTGGTTGGATGTGTATGTGGACACCTGCGATGGTCTGCCTGAGGCTGTTTAGATAGCGATAATAAGTTCACTTTATCCTAATATGTTGTTTATAAATTGTGACGACCTTTTTTAGTATTTTTTAAATTTATTTTTATCTATTTAATTGATCACCTTCTGACAGGACACTTATATGGGCTTAATTAATGAGCGCTATCCTGAAGGCACCCCGCGTCTGTTGATTGATCAAGAATTATGGGAGAGGGCGTCCATCGTGAAGAAAAACTAAGTCAAAGGCCAAGGACAAAAACGGCGCCCGACCATCAGTGGCACATGAAGCTCTGCCACCCAGTCTACACAGTCATCAGGTTATCCAGCCTATAATACTCCTGCTGACTGTGTGAGAGCGATCTGTCAGGATCATGATCATCTTCGTATACTGGGCGGGCATCTGCAGTCTCTGAGTCCTGATGAGTTGGCGGAGGCAATGGCGGTAGCAGCACAGCAGCAGAATGAGTTGGCGGAGGTATATATATATATCGTTTATTGTTTAGCTACATTGTCTTATATGTTTATAGTCTTTGAGTTACTGTCTTACTTATGTGTTTCACTACATTGTCTATTGTTTAGCTTTCCCTAAGTCGCAGCAGTATCAACACATGTAACATATATGTTTTATTATTTTGTTAATTACTGGGATCTAATTTGGATGATCCATGAGGCGCTTTTAGACTTGTTTTTTTAGATTTTTAAATCCTTGTACTTTTTTAGATTCATTCTTTGGACAATTGTATTGGTTTATATGGATGTTTATGATTGTATTATGTTGGATGAATGTTTACAATTGTATTGTGTTGGATGAAGAGCTAGACTTGTTGTGTTGGATGAATGTTTATTCATGGATGATCAATGTTTATCATATAGTAGTTATATCATGGATGGATGTTAATATGAATGCTTGTATAAACTGTTGTGTTGGGATTGAAAGCAGGTACAAAGCAGGTTATTTTTGGGAAATCAATAAAAGCAGTAAAAATTTTTTTTAAAAATCACGATCGTGACCGCGTCGATCATTAACATCATATCGATGGCCGTGTTACCTTCTTGAAAACTAACGATCGCATGATTATATTACCGGTCATTGCCAAGTGTGCCACGTCACACTTGACAAATGACTCGGCGTAAAGATCGTCGATTAATGACGACCATCTTGTGGCGCCCCAAAATAGGTATACATCACCTATTCCGAGTCACCAAATACATGGTACGTAATCTGAAAATACAATCTTAATTATACAACTGTCGTGTAAAATACGACAAAATAAATACTGTGAGTTTTAATACAAATATTATCATCTAGATAATATCCACACTCAATGGAGTCCTCATTACATTTATTGTCACACTATTTAACAGAATAGTGAGGACTACTAATACTATCATCCGGACCATCACTCAGTTCCCAGACTAAATCCCGATTATATTCTCATTTCACGAAGAAACGGTGAAAGAAAGGATGAGCTCAACTAGCCCAGTAAGAAATATTATGACAAAGATAATGCAGAATAAATTATCATTAGTCTTCAACAATTTTAAACTGATAAAATACAATGGACATCAAGTTTAACTGCAGCAGAACAAACAATTCATTAAAAGAGTCAAGTAGAGAATAAAATCTACTATCTTTTATGATTTAAAAGGTTTTTCATCACTTTTATCATTGGGACTCGACAATAAATAATCCACATCATCCTGCACTACTGACCAAGGATATTCATTAGGGTCACGACCACAAATTATCCATTCACTACGGGCCAAAGATATTCGTGTATTCATCAATGGTCATGATTATGCCAACAACTATCCATCAATGCACTACGGGCCAATGAGGACTTTTACCACATCATTTATAACATTATGGTCATGATTATACCGAATAATCCCTAGTCATAATCATACCAAGTCCATCTATGCACTACAGGCCACAAATGACTTTCAACAAAATATAAATATGAGGATGATGACAATAATATAAGAATTCAATAAAACAAGTTCAAGAATTAATTTAACCAAGAACTAATAACGTCCAAATTGTCAACATGATACTTCTTTGTAGAGTAAAATTCAAGAATGCTCAGAAGAATATTTCCATGAAAAGATACTAGATGAAGCACAAATATCAAGGATATTCCACTAATTTCATGGAGTATAGAAGTTAAAACTTTAACCAACTGAGTATAATAAAGAATGGAATAACAAAAGAAATCACCATGCATGCGGTACTTGCCGTGATGAGTTATTCCAACGAGAATAATAAATAATGGAACCAGGTCGGTGAAATTACAATGCCGGCGGGATGTTCAACCGAGAATAATAAAGAATGGAATAACAACGAAATCACCATGCATGCGGTACTTGATGCATGAGCGAGTTATTCAATGAATAATAAATAACGGAACTAGGTCTGGCGTAAAATGTACAGACAGGATATTCCAACAGAATAATAAAGATGGAACCAAGTCCGGCGTAAAACGCACATACAGGATATTCCAACAGAATAAATAAGACGGAACCAGGTCCGACGTAAAACACACAGACATGATATTCCAACAGATTAATAAAGAATGGAATAACAGAAGAATTTCACTAAGTATAGGGTAGACCACGTATACAGGTTATTCCAACATAATAATAAAAAATGGAATAACAGAAGTTCTCTTCATGAATATGAAAGAAATAATACCCCTTACCTTAGAAAGAAACTGGATACTGGAGTAGAGAGGTAACATGCTTCTCTTTTTCTATAGATTTTCTCTCTACAATTTCTCTCTATAATAATTGCTCTATAGCTTTAGTGAATTGGTGAGAAATGAAGGAAGAATGAGCTTCTATTTATAGAAAAATATAATTTCAATAATTGCATGTTTTGGGGCTCGAAAAATTACAGTACAATACCTCTAACTTTTCTTTTATTTTTAATTTAGTCATGCAAGTATTATCAAACTTGCACCACCTCCCCTAATAGTAAATAATGTGATTCAATAGTAAATCATGTGAATCAATAGTTCTGAACATGTGAAAATATGAATTACGGTATAGTACCTCCATCATACCTCCATTTTAAACTTAGTCATTTAAGTATTATCAATCTTGCACCAACTCCCCTAATAGTAACAAGAATGTGAAACAATGGTATACACATGTGAACAAATAGTTATAATCATGTGAAATAATAGCAATCAATTGCTCATTTATCCTAGGTTAAATACTTCATTAATCAATATAACCTCCAGACATCAATTATTATCGAAATAAATATCGATTTTCACTAACACAAATAATTCCAACACAATGAAACTATTTTTGTCAACAATATAAATTTTGAAATTTCGAAGTTTGACTTTTCCCAAAAAAAGTCAACTGTTGACTTTGACCAAAAAGTTAATCCCTAAAATTTTGTGTTTATAGACTATTTTTACTAATTTCATCGTTCCGGACTCAAATATCACGTCCGCGTCTCCAAATTCAACTCCGAACACAACTTCAATTTTAATAACATTCATCATTAATATTATAACTCACAATATTTATCAACTAGGTCGTTCCCGGAAAGAGGGCTTTCGATAAGGATTTCTCCTGATGGCGCCATGATTAGGTGACCAAACCTCTCCTTGATGTAACTTCTAGACATTGTAAATATTTTAATTTAATAATATGAATAACTTTGTCGTCTCAATTATTGATTTAATAAAATAACATATTATGCGGATGATCTTATGATAATAATCGAATCAATAATATGAGAGATATGATCAACAATTCATGTAGTGATAATTGAGTATAAGCGGTGACTTCTTACGTAAGCATCAATAATCAATACCGGTGCTACTACTTATCTGACCCAGAGCATCGTATTTTACTTTTACTAGAGTAGTTCAACAGTTTTAACTGTAAAACTTCCGACGTTATTTTCATAAAAATATTTTTGTCGTTTTCTAAATCCGACAATAATTCCGTTATGGGGTCCACCAATAATTGTGCCATCGTATGAATATTCCCTGATAAACGAATATTCCCCGACCAATCGAATATTATATAACAACTTGCATACTTTGCAAAATTTATAAATACTACCCACAACTATAACATTATATCAAATCCACACCATAATATTTAAAAAAAATTATTTCGAGAAAATTAAATATTTATTCATAAAATCTGGGGTCCCACAGCTACGGTCACTAATTGTGGTCGCTAATAAGTCGGTCGCTATTAGTGGTCGCTAATGTCCATCCAACGACGGATTACTGCATTAATATCGTGAACACGTGCGGTTCGCGATACCGCAACTAACGACAAGTATCACGATTACATTTGATAAGCGATCATTGATAAGCCTTTTTGTTGTAGTGTAATTATAATTACATTACAACATAATATTATACAGTTTAAAACATTAAAAAAAAAATTTGAACAACAAATAATGTCATTCATAACTTACTATGTTGATTTTATAATCCCCTAAATCACTACTTTTTTTAATCTAAACGGTTTTTATATTATCGTTACTTAATTATTATCTCCTAAAATCACTATTTTTAATCTCACATTAATATTTTGATTTTATAATCCCATAAATCACTACAATTCTAAACCGTTTACGATAATGTTAAGCATTACAATATTATCATTACTAATTTAATTATTATCTCCTAAAATTACTATTTTTTTAATCCTAAATTAATATTTTAAATTTATAATCCCTAAATCACTACAAATCTAAATTATTTTGGTAATTTCAACTGCTACGATATTATCCTTTCTAATTTAAGTATTATCTCCTAAAATCACTATTTTATGATATTATCATTAATGAGCTATTATCATTACGTTCAGTTATTTAATCTAATTTTCTCCATATAAATACAACATAATATTATATCATTTATAATTATATTAAAACATAATATTATACAATTTAAAACATTTAAAATAAAATTAAAATAACAAATAATATCAATCATAACTTACTATGTTGATTTTATAATTCTCAAAATCCACTACATTTTCAATTTAAACGGTTTTTATATTATCGTTACTTAATTATTATATCCTAAAATCACTACTTTTTAATCCCATATTAATATTTTGATTTTATAATCCCATAAATCACTACAAATCTAAAGCTGCTTTGATAATATTAATTGTTCTAATATTATCATTACTAATTTAATTATTATCTCCTAAAATCACTACTTTTTAATCCCAAATTAATACTTTGAATTTATAATCCTCTAAAACACTAAAAATCTAAATTGTTTTGGTAATATCAGCTGTTCTGATATTATCTCTTTTAATTTAATTATTATCTATTAAAATCACTACTTTATGATATTATCATTACGACTAAATGACACTTCTGTCTCTCCAAGTTGCCACCCATTTTCAAAGTCGTCCTTAAAGTTTAATTGTTGTCAGTTAGGTCTTTAACGTGACATTTTGTTGGCGTTCCGTTTCTTCAGCCCAATTTAACCTCAACCCGACCCATTTTGACCAATTTTGACCCGTACGACCCGATCCAATTTGACCTAATCCAAAATTTTAATATTTTAAAATATAAATTATTTTAAAAATAAGTTTAAATTAATATTTATATTTAACATTTAAAATATAATTATATAGATACTATTTTAAAATAAAATATCTTTTAAAAATAATTTGAAAATAATAATTATTATATTTAATATTTTAAAATAATATTTATTTTTATATTTAAAATAAAATATTATTTTAAATAAGTTATAAAGATAATAATAATTATTATTATTATAAGGAAAATATTAGAAACTTTTATTTTTTCAAAAATGAGTAAAGTTTCATAAAATATAGATTAAAAAAAATTACATAAGAAAATTAAATATAATTATTGTTTTAAACTTATTTTAAAAATAATTTTATATTTTAAAATATTTAAATTTTGGGTTGGGTAAAACTGGGTGGGGTTTGGTTAAAAAGGGTCAGGTTGAGGTCAAATTGAGCTGACAGAACGAAAACGCCAACAAAATGCCACTTTAAGGACCTAATTAACGAAAATTGAACTTCAGGGACGACTTTGAAAGTGAGTGGTAACTTGAAGGGACATAAGTACTAGCATCCGGTAAAATATTTCATCATCATTAATAATTTTTTTTGGCATTATGGTAATACTGTGAGTACCTTTACAATTGCCAAAAATGGATAAAAAACTAATGAGACAATGTATTCGTTTTTTAACTATAACATTGTGTTATGTATGACACGGTGCTATACTGTTATGTTTTTGGACATGATGTTTGTTTGACATGAAGATCCAACATAATTATTAATGTTCATGTTTTTCAGTTTTCACATGTAACATGTAATTTTTCTTAAGGTCTGAGAACAGAAACTGGGACATTCTTCATAGGTTTTCCCTTTCATTTAGATGTTTGAATTCTGGTGCAAGTAAGCGTATATGAGACATGGACTCTTTAAAATGCGTCAAGTACCTGTGTCAGATATTTAAGGCTTAGTGAGGTTTATGTAATGTGTAACATGCTTCAAATATGCCACTAACAATCATATCAATATAACAACTCGATGACATTGTGCATTACACTTTTTAAATATTTATTAGTGTTTTAGAATCACTACAACAAAAAGGCTTATTTCCGACGGAATATTCCGTCGGCACTAAGGATATTCCGTCGAGGGTAACCTCATTTTTGACGGAATATTTGGTCGGAAATAAGCACGTCGAAAATAAGTTCGTCGCTTCTTCGGTCGAAAATACTTAGAGTCGACGGACTTATTGTCGACCGAATATTCAGTCAGAGTTAATATATCCCCGACTAAAACGTGTCTGTCGAGGATATTCGGTAGATGATAAGCATGCCACGTGACAGCCTGACAAAAATGGAAAAACACCTTACGCGCGACGGAATTCCGTCGAATCTATAACTCGTCCGTCGAGGATATGTATGCCACGTGGCAGTATGCCGAAAATGGGAAACACCTTAACCTCGACAGTTATCCATCGATAATAACATCATTCCGTCGAGCTTACTGGTTTTTTTTTAAAATATTTTATTTGTTTTTGCAATATCCAAGGATTTAACCCACATCTTGTACTTGTACCTGTACCTGTTTTCCCAATATCACATACACAAGCTAAATTAAGCTAAATGTCAAAAACATCCCATTACTACTAGCATAACCGCAACGAACCAAAGTAATGAAATGTAAAACCGCATTAATCAAAGTAAATTAAAGTAAGGTAAATTACAAAAGATCCCATTAATATAAACTAACTATAACAAATATCCCATTAAGCTAAATTAAGCTAAGTGTCAAACTGCAACAAAACTAAAGTAATTAATGATAAGGTTTAAACTACAATATGTACGTCAAAAGTTATGTAAAATTAATACAAAAGAATTTAAACTACAAAAGAATATAAACTAAGTCAAGCTAGTAGAGAGCCCCGGTGTGAGGAGGATCATCGAGCGGTAAGGCCGACAACGCTACGGAGTATGAAAATCGTCATCCCCTTTCAATCACCTTGTTGATACAATATAATGTAACTCATTAGTCCATATATATGATTTAGTTAAAGATAACTAAATGAAAATTAAATAACATGCAAAATATATATTTGTATTTAAAATGAAATATACCTGAGCAGTCGAGCGCTGACTCAACATCGGCCCAAACGTGTCCTCGACTAAGGTAACCACCATCCGAACAATCTCTTCGCGTATCGCGGTCCACTGCTCCGGAGGGATACCCGTACTCTCGGCGGTGGCACCAGCTGCAATGTCCTGCATAAGCTGATGGAGGCGAGAACGGCTGGGCGGGTCCTAACGATGGAACAACGGATCGGTCTCAAACCTCTCCGACACCGCAGCCATAACACGCTGGAACAAAGCATCATCTAAGCCAGCGCCCGTATGTGATGGTCCCACGGGGGCTCTCGGACGCAGACGCTGGCTAGAGCCTAAAAAAAATAAATATAACATGAATAATATTACAAGTTTACTTTATTCATAAACACAAATATTATACCTCTGGCAAAGTGTATAAATTTGGTATCCTTGATAAACCCAAAGACTTTCGATACCGTACCGGTAGTATTAGTTGGAGTATCCTAGGACGCGACCCAAAGAGCCGTCTCCTCGTCTTGAGATAAACTAATCTCGGGCGGAGGGACTGTGGAATCTAACATCAAGATCACCCCTAGCGACTGCAACTGACTTTGTTATCTGTTTGGTGCTGAGCTCTCATGTTAGGTTTGTAATATTCATGAAAGTATGTATGACTCGCATCAAATTGCAAAAAATCATCGAGCGTGTAAAAATCGAGTTTAAAATTTTACAAACCGTATACGGATCACCCTTTATGCAATTTCTCTCGAATTATTAATTAAGCGAAAAGATAAAGAATAAAAATCGTACCCTTGAAGATCGAGCTTCCTCGGTTTACAAGTTCACCTCGAAAAAATCCTTTTCGCGTTCACCTCCACTTGAATCCCATCGGGTTTGGTTCCTTCCTTTGATCAGCGTTAGCCACCCATATGTTTGGCCTCTGGGGTGATCCACGAGAAAAAAAAGATTCAAGAAGATGGGTGGTTGGCTCGAACCCTAGTTTTTCTATCTCTATATAAAAAAAGGCGTACTCTCAACAATTGGAATTATTACGTATGTTGTAAAAAAGTCAACAACCCCACACCCATAATAAGACTCCTCTTATTTATAGATGTGGGCAACCCACCTTAACAATTAAGGAATTGAGATTTATTTAATTAATTAAATTCTTTTAATTAATTAAGCTCCTAATCTTATTAGGGATAATTAATTAAACTCCTTTAACTAATTTTCCTTCCTAATCCAATTAGGAATAAATGAGAGTACTTATATTAAATTAATTCCTAAACTCTTTTAGAAATTAAAATAATAATAATTGTAATAATATTAATAAGACTCCTCTTATTAATTTATATTTAATATTTCTAAAATATTAAATAATAAATATTAAGCTATTTAATTTATTCTATCACCATAGATTAAATTAAATATACATAACTATATTATTACGATTATGCCATTAACTTCTTAAATAATTATTCTTCCTTTTATGGTGTGACCCTTTAGGTTCTCCATATTAAGCCGGGTTGTGAATAAATCAATTAGAACAATTCTAATCTTATTTAAATAAATAAATTAAACAATTAATTTATTTAAATAAATAATATTTATTCTCTGAATGGGATAAGCCTCCTAACGATCAGCGACTTTCCGGATAATATAGATTTCAACATTAATCATAAAAGAACCTTTGAGTAAATAGTTCTTAAATGCAATTCAATCCTTCCACCATCTGATGTCCCAATTAAATATAAGGCATGGAATTCTTTATCGAGTCTTATTTTATTTAATTATATGTATTTCGATCTCTTAAATGCATGACTCCAAATAATGCAAATTAGAAACTCCTTTCTAATTTCATTACCTTAACCAAGGACTACTCTTGGGTTGTCATTTATCGAATCACATAGGACATTTCTCTTCTTTTATTAAAGTGGTAGATTCTTTATTGATCATACATTATCTCCATATACTGACTTATTATACCCAAGCATACCCTTTGATATACCCTAAGGGTCTTAAGGAATAAGTCAAAGTATAACTCATCATACATACGAATCTTATGATGATCTCAAGTCGAGGATTACTTGTCTTACTATCATCACTACTGAAATTCCTATTGACGAGCAAATAAAACTCCATTAGGTATTCCTTAGCGAGCCACGTTCGGTGAACTTATTCTCTAATAAGCACCTACATACTTGCTTTTTTAGTGTCTCCACACAAATGATCGTGAGATCAATCATCCTCATCGATGAAGCAAGCAGCGTATGTACCCGATCTATCTATTCACTAATCCCCGATTTAGTAATCCAATGATTGGGAACTATTTTAGTTTTAAGCTTTCTAAGAATTTAGATCTCATTAGAATGATCATCATCATTATTCTAAAAGCATTGCTTAAAACTATGGGTTTATCACGTATTATAAAACAACATCATGTAGATAATTAAAAGCCTTTAATAAATTAATACTTTTTATTAATAAATGAATAAGATTGTTACAAAGTATATGCTTTATCATCAAACATGATTGGCTTGTGTGCATACTACTTTCAATCTCCCACTTGCACTAAAACCCGATCGTCATGGTATCTTATACTCTTTCTTCTCTAAAGTGGCGATTATCCTGCTTTGTTGGATAAGCTTTAGTTAATGGATATGTAATGTTGTTCTTGAGAGTCCACTATCTACATAGTGATTTCCCATCTTTCAATGATTCTAATAATCAAATGAAAGTGCCCCACACATGTTTAGATCGAAGATGAGACTTAGGAACTATTCTAGTTACGTAATGAACTTTTAATCCAAACAATCAACTTGCGACTTCATTTATAGCTATATACTTTGTCTTTATCACTAAACCCGGCAACTCTTTCTTTGTTTGGAACCTTTCGATTCAACTGCACCACTTGATTCGAGGTAACACTTTACCTTAAAGTGGATTTTTACGTCATCTTGATGCATGCGAAAAAAACTTGAGTCTGTTAAGCCCTCTAGTTTTAATTTAGACCCACCATGAATATGATCACATCCTTAGTGATGGTTAAGCACTTTAAGATGTTTTTCAACGACTCATAGTGAACTTCTCCGAAATATGGTGATCGACATCGGGTCTCGTACATTTCATTGCATACATGATTGTCACTCATGCGACCTCTCTTTTTCGAGAGTGCATGGGGACTATTAAGAGATACACTCCATAGCTCATCGACATGAGACATCTCTTGGGTTTGCCATGCTAAGCGACTTTAGCATCAAATGAATATCGTTCCTTGGGTTAAGTCGAGCATCCTCTTGTATCTATCTATATAGATTTATCCCCAATTAAGATACTCTTCCAAATCATTCATGGAGGAATGTTTAGAACAACTTTATCTTTCTTGATTGTAGCATTGGTATGTCATTCCTTATCCAGTAGTATATCGACATATAGTACTAGGAATGTCACGATGCTCCCACTAACCCTTTTGTACACTAGGGTTCATTCTTATTTTGATAAAATCAAACTCTTTTGATTGCCTCATCAAAACGAATGTTCCATATTTGAGAAACTTGCTTGATCCATTTCTCACGAGTGTCTACAACACTTACCTCATCGTATGTAACTCTGGATCATCATCTTACATGATCGTACCTCATCATCATCATCTATGATGAATCCATACCTCCAGGTATCTTGGTGCTATTCGATTTACGATTAGGTTTGTGGTATAATAGAATCTATCTATAGGTTCCTCTTATTTGACTTATAGTGTTTTGTGGTTCTTGAACTCTTGAAGATCTATTATCCTCCCACTAGCCCTTTTAATGATAAACACCTTTATCTTAGAAGCGCGTGTTTATAACAAACACCTTTTGCTAAGTAGAATTATAGAACATATACCTAAACTTACTTTAGGATGTCCCACAAATCTGTACATTATCAAATCTTGTCCCAATCTTATCCTTGAAACCTTTTCACATAAGTTGGACAACCCCTTATCTTAACATACTTAAGATTAGGAATCCTCCACATCCATAACTTTTATGGAGTCTTGAAATAGGATTTTGAGGTTACCCTTTTTTAGTGAGATATCTGACCATTTCTAGGACATGACCCCGGAGGATCTTTGGAATGTCGATAAAATCATTATGGACCGCACCATGTGTCAACAAGTATGATTTTTCCTTTCGGATACATCAATCAATTATTGCGTATCGGGGAGGTGTCCATTATGAAAAACCATTTGAGATGATCTAAAAACTTATTGCACAAATATTTATTCCTTGATCTAATCAAAGAATCTTAATACATTGTCAATTTGTTTCACTTACGAATTCTTTGAACCTTTCGAATAATTCATACTTGTATTCGACAAATACACACATTCAACTCTTTGAATGATCATCTCCTTTTCTTATACTAATTTGTTCGATATGCAAAATTATTTTCATGTAAGTCAGTATACAAAATTTATTAAGTAATATTCGATTCTATACAAAACATTATTATTATAAATAGAACAACAATTGTTCTTAATTATAATACCAAAGATTTCATTGTCCAACAATAAAATGGAAATAATATTTTTAACAAGAACTGGAATACAATAACAACTTATTGACTTAATAGATTTGCCGTAGGCATTGCTAAACTATAAGTTTCTATGGCTAATATGACAACCTTTGTTACATTTCCATACATATAGGATTACTTATATTTGTTTAGCTTTCTACTTACCTTGGTCCTTCATAAATCTATATTTATGATAACCAAAGTCGGTATCCAATACCCAGTAGAACCTTGACTTAAAGAAAAATTTATTTCAATCATGAACAAAAGCGTATTATAACCAAAACTTCACTAAGCTTCTTTGGTTAGCCTCTGCAAGATGCTTCTCATGATTTCTTTCCGATGTCGGGCTTATTGCAATGGAAGCAAGCTCCTTTCTTATCCGTGTCGATTTTGTTCTTATTATCCTTTGTTTACGCCTTTACATTTACCTTCTTTGAATCGTTCTTCTTTTGAGGAAGATCCTTTGGCCCTACCGGTAAGACTTGGTCTTTCTTGGTTGAAAAGTGACTCTCGACATTTTTCAACATGATAAGCAAATCGTGAGTGATATCTAGCTTGTTCATATGAAAAATTCACAACAATTGTGAAAGGAGTCCGGGAGTGAGTGCAAGATCAAATCTTGGCTCAACTCTCCATCCATGACAAAACTAGTTGTCTAATTGATCAATCAAATTGATTATGTTAAGAACTTTTTATGCATCTTATAGTGTCATTGGCCGTTCTAGATCGGAAGAGCTCCTTAGATGTCGATATCTATCGGTCCTACTTTCTTCACCATCAACTACTTGATGTGCGGGAATATAGTAGAAAGCATCCATAGTTTCATCTTGTGTTGAAGCTCTGTTATTACTCGTGGATCTGAGCATGATCGTTGAGCCAATGTGCATCATCTTGCCACTTTCTAAAAGTAGCAATCTCTTCCTCGGAGGCATTATGCGCAACCATTGCGAGGATAGGCGTATTAAGGACATAAGATAGCTTTTTCGACCATGAGAACTATTCTCAAATTCCTTAACCAATCCATTTAATTGATCTTGTTAATTTAGCATCTAATATGCTTTAGCGATGATAGTAATTTTAGACATTGTAAAATTACGTAAATGAATTTGTAATTAACAACATTTTAACATACATTCTTTTATTAATTACCAAAATAAATTAGGTCTTGTTTTAAATTGGTATCTCCCACTATTTTCTTCAAACTATATTACCTCACTTATATAGTTAAACAAAATCTAATTAAAGATTTGCTAGTGAGAATAAGGATCCCATTTCAAATGTATATAGCCTTGTGGTGACACAACAAACTATATATAAATAAATAGGTAGACAACTTTTGTCAATTACATCAACTATACAACTCCTTTTTTTTTGCCTCTTAGATTATTTTGATCAGTGGTGGCACATCCGAATCAAAATTATCCAGTTAAGTCCGACCTAGCACTCCATATATTCAAAAAGAAAAATATCATCCTTGTGGTGACCACAAAAACAATATTGTTCAATTTTCTTTATAAGCATCAAATGTGATAAATTAACATCTTAAATACTTAATACTTGCCTTGTGGTGACACAACAAACTCATATTAAATATTTAATACTCTATTAATTTTATCATCTTAGAAAGCGACGTTCGATATTCCAAATATCTTTGAGCGCTTAGGACTTAATATAAAAATTGAGGGTTTGTTATTAATTTGTCTCATCTTGTTTAAGCGTAGCATGCATATATATATATATAAAATCGCGTCGTATTAATTAACATGCGAAGCGTGTTTGCATAATATATAATATATATAGTATAAGCATGCACGTATAGAATCTTATATTCTACGGATTGATTATGGACTTTTATTCTAGTTTGGTTCACTAGAGCCACCAAGTGAACCAAAAGGTGAAACTCCCCAAGGGTGCGAAAATAATATTTAAATATAACTATTACATTTAAACCTGGGCTCCATTTACAAAGCGGGTCTTCATGCGCTTCTTGTCCCTTGATCTCCAATTTTTCAAAATTAATTCTAACTATTCCTATTACAAAACTATTTAAAATAAATAGAAACCTTGATCGTGATCGAGGGAAATGCACATAGGAGGAGATAGAATTTACATTAAGAAAAAATTAGAGAAGGCAGTCTGTGAGACCCCATTTAATAAAACCCATACATTCATGCATCCACTAAAATAAAATCCAATCGCATTGGTCGATAGTCATAATCAATCTCATTTATTATCATACACATCACCATATGCATCGATAAATAACATTCATCTCATGAATAATAAACATTTAATATATATATTGATATCATTTAATGGGCAACTTTAGTTAGTATAAAATCTAATTTTGAATTAAAATAAACTCCTTTATTTTAATCCAAATTTAAATCAAAATAAAACTATTTTATTTTAATTTATCCAATTTTGAATAAAATAAACTATTTTATTTTAATCAAAATCTTTAATCAAAATAAACTCCTTTATTTTAATTAATTATGGAATCGATTTCCATATATATAAAAAAATTTTAATTAAAATAAACTCTTTTATTTTAATTAATTATGGAATCGATTCCATGTAAAAAAAAAAATCTTAATTAAAGGAAACACGGATTATCTTTCTATTCACAAATAAACTCTCTTTATTTTGAATAATATGAAATCTTATTTCATATTTAAATAAACTCCTTTATTTAAGGAAATTAGGATTCTCTTTCCTATTCACAAATAAACTCTTTTATTTTGAATAATATGAAATCTAATTTCATATCTAAATAAACTCCTTTATTTAAGGAAAAATGGAATACAATTTCAACTCCAATTAGTTATCATGGAATCGAATTCCAACTCTAATTAGTTAGCATGAAATTTAATTTTAAAATTAAAATAAACTCTTTTATTTTAATATTAAAATAAACCTTTATTTTAAAATTAAAATAAACTTTTTATTTTAATTATAAAATTATTAAAATTAAAATAAAATAATTTATATTTTATATATTAAAATAAACCTTTTATTTTAAAATTAAAATAAACTTTTATTTTAATTATATAATAATTAAGAATATATATATGCAATATATTTGACTTTTATATATATATATATTATATATATATATAATTAAAATATAGATTCTTAAATTATTAATTTCGTTGCAAGGATTGAATAAAAGAGAAATGAACTCTTTTTTTGACCTTTTTTTTTTTTTAATTGATAATATTTACAATAGTGAATTCCTTATCTCAAATGGAACTCTTACGTAAATTCTTTATCTCAAAATTTCCTTATCCATGCATTATTTACTTTAATATAGCCGATAGCGAAGTTTATAAAAAAAAAAAATTTTTATGCTTTGGCGTATGGAGTTTTGAAAAAACAATTAAATATGTTGCGAGTTTTTTTTTTTTTTTTTTTTTATTAAATTTTATATGTTATAAAATTATGCCCAATTAAATTGTTCTAAACACATATCAATATAATGCATAACAAATTAAAATAATTAATAATTAGCATAAAGGTTATGGCTTTGATACGATTATATTGTTTTCAAATCAAATTTGTAATATTTTTAAGCTTTGATCAAATTTGCATAAAAAGTTGCGACAATGAAAATATAAAATCGAGTTATAAAAATTTACAAACCATATACCCGATCACCCTTTATTCATAATTATTAATTAAACGAAAAAGATAAAGAATAAAAATCATACCTTTTAAGATCGAGCTTCCTCTCGTTGTTATGAAGTTCACTCCAAATCCTTTCGCGTTCGACTTGAATCCAACACCGGTTTGGTTCCTTCCTTTGATCAAAATAAACTCCTTTATTTTAATTAATTATGAATCCAATTCCATTATAAAAAAAAATAATAATAATAAACTCCTTTATTAAATGAAACATGATTCTTTTTCCTATTCACAAATAAACTCCTTTATTTTGAATAATATGAAATCTTATTCCATATCTAAATAAACTCTTTTATTTAAGGAAATTAGGATTCTCTTTCCAATTCACAAATAAACTCTTTTATTTTTGAATAATATGAAATCTAATTTCATATCAAAATAAACTCCTTTATTTAAGAAAAAAATAAAATCCAATTTCAACTCCAATTAAATATCATGGAATCCAATTCCAACTCTAATTAGTTAGCATGAAATTTAATTTTAAGATTAAAATAAACTCTTTTATTTTTAATATTAAAATAAATCTTTTATTTTAAAATTAAAATAAACTTTTTATTTTAATTATAAAATAAATGAAAATATATATATATATATATATAATAATAATAATCGAGGATATATAATATATATATATATATATATATATATATATATATCCAATGGTTTTAAAAAAAATCACGTGACTTTACTCTACTACAAACTTTTAAAACATACACATTAACTTTATATATATATATATATATATATATATATATATATATATATATATATATATATATATATATATATATATATATATATATATAATAAGAATCAAGACTTCTTTTATATGGATACATGTTATATATATATAAAAAAAAATGATTATATGCCACGTGATCATTGATTATATAATTAACAATTATTTGCGAAAAATTAATTCACAATTACGAATAACAAAGTCTTTGTATTAAGCGCGCAAAATCACTTGAATGATCGAGGAATTCGCGTTTTTTATTTTTTTTTTTTTTTTTTATAAATTTTATACAACAAAATTATGCCCAATTAAATTGTTCTAAACACATATCAATATACAATCAAATTAAAATAATTAATAATTAGCAAAAGGTTTGGCTACGATACCCTTTATTAGGTTTGTAATATTCAAGAACACTTCAAATTGCATAAAAGTAAAGCGGAAGCGTGTAAAAATCGAGTTTAAAAAAATTACAAACCATATACGGATCACCCTTTATGCACAAATTATTAATTAAGCGAAAAAATAAAGAATAAAATCATACCCTTGAAGATCGAGCTTCCTCGGTACAAGTTCACCTCCAATCCTTTTAAGCGTTCAACTTGAATCCATAGGGTTTTGTTCCTTCCTTTGATCAACGTTAGCCACCCATATATTTGGCCTCTAGAGGTGATCCACCAAGAAAAATAAAGATTCAAGAAGATGGGTGGTTGGCTCGAACCCTAGTTTTTCTATCTACATAGAAAAAAGCGTCTCTCTCAACTATTGGAATTATTACGTATGTTGTAAAAGTCAACAACCCTCCACCCATAATAAGACTCCTCTTATTTATAGATGTGGGCAACCCACCTTAACAATTAAAGAATTGAGATTTATTTAATTAATTAAATTCTTTTAATTAATTAAGCTCCCTAATCTTATTAGGGATAATTAATTAAACTCCTTTAACTAATTTTCCTTCCTAATCCAATTAGGAATAAATGAAATACTTATATTAAATTAATTCCTAAACTCTTTTAGAAATTAAAATAATAATAATTGTAATAATATTAATAAGACTCCTCTTATTAATTTATATTTAATATTTCTAAAATATTAAATAATAAATATTAAGCTATTTAATTTATTCTATCACCATAGATTAAATTAAATATACATAACTATATTATTACGATTATGCCATTAACTTCTTAAATAATTATTCTTCCTTTTATGGTGTGACCCTTTAGGTTCTCCATTATTAAGCCTAGTTGTGAATAAATCAATTAGAACAATTCTAATCTTATTTAAATAAATAAATTAAACAATTAATTTATTTAAATAAATAATATTTATTCTACATAGGGATAAGCCTCCTAGCGATCAACGACTTTCCGGATAATATAGATTTCAACATTAATCATAAAAGAACCTTTGAGTAAATAGTTCTGGTCTGAATTCAATCCTTCCACCATATAATGTCCCAATTAAATATAAGGCAATAAATTCTTTGTCGAGTCTTATTTTATTTAATTATATGTATTTAGATCCTTAAATGCACAACTCCAATAATGCAAATTAGAAACTCCTTTCTAATTTCATTACGCTTATAACCAAGGACTACTTGGGTTGTCATTTATCGAATCACATAGGACATTTCTCTTCTTTTAATAAAGTGGTAGATTCTTTATTGATCATACATTATCTCCATATACTGACTTATTATACCCAAGCATACCCTTTGATATACCTAAGGGTCTTAAGGAATAAGTCAAAGTATAACTCATCATACACAAGATCTTATGATGATCTCGAGTCCAAGGATTACTTGTCTTTACTATCACTCTGAGAATTCCTATTGACAGTGAATAAAACTCCATTAGGTATTCCTTAGCGAGCCACGTTCGATGAACTTATTCTCTAATAAGCACCTACATACTTGCTTTAGTGTCTCCACACAAATGATCATAAGATCAATCATCCTCATCCATGAAGCAAAGCAACGTATGTACCCAATCTATCCGGATTCACTAATCCCCAATTTAGTAATCGATGATTGGGAACTATTTTAGTTTTAAGCTTTCTAAGAATTTAGATCTCATTAGAATGATCATCATCATTATTCTAAAAGCATTGCTTAAAACTATGGGTTTATCACGTATTATAAAAAGCGACATCATGTAGATAATTAAAAAGCCTTTAATAAATTAATACTTTTTATTAATAAATGAATAAGATTGTTATAAAGTATATGCTTTATCATCAAACATGATTGGCTTGTGTGCATACTACTTTCGTGATATATTATTTATTTATAGTTGTGGGTAATATTTATGAAATTTTTTCAAAATACTTTTTTATTATGGTATGTTGTTATATAATATTATAGTTTGGTAATATTTATAAATATTCTTTATATCGGGGAATATTCAGTAGCGAGGACGACATAATCATTAGTGGACCCCTAGCGGAATGCAATTAAGTAGTTAGAAAATGACAAAAATATTTTATGAAAATAATGATGGAGAGGTTTTATCGTTAATCTTTGTTGAACTACCGGTAGTAAAAGTAGCTGATAATAATGGCGTGGTTGCGTAGTAGCACACGGTATTGATTATTGATGCTTACGTGAGAAGTCAATCGGTTATACTCAATTATTACTACGATGATTCTTTGCATCATATCTCTCGTATTATTGATTGATTATTGTCACGATTATCATCTGCGTAATATTTTATATATTATTAAATCAATAATTGAGACGACAAAGTTATTCATATTATTAAATTACAATATTTACAATGTCTAGAAGTTACATCGATGAGAGGTTTGGTCACTAATTGCGGCGCTTGATAGGAGAAATTCTTATTGAAAACCCCTCTTTCACAGGAATGACACGGTTGTTAAATATTATGAATTATAATATTAATAATGAATAAGTTAAATGTTGATTAAAGATGAATTTGATAGTTCCATTGTGTTGAGATTATTTGTGTTAGTAGTAATCAAAATTTATTTCGATAATAATTAATGTCTGGAGATTATATTGTTCAAATCGGGTATTGGAGGGGCACTTTTTAGGTTATTGAATTATTATTCATAAGTTACTATTCACGATTCTTATTCATGAGTTACTATTCACAAGTTACTATTGAGTCACATTCACTTACTATTAGGAGAGTTGGTGCAAAATTGATGATACTTGCATGACTAAGTTAAAGATGGAGGTATAGATGGAGTCTTATATTGTAATTAATTTTCACATGTTTAGAACTATTGAGTCACATGATTTACTATTGAGTCGCATGATTTTACTATTGATTCACATGATTTACTATTAGGGGAGTTGGTGCAAGTTTGATAATACTTGGATGGTGAATTAAAAATGAAAGAAAAGTTAGAGGTATTGTCTTTGTAATATTTCGAGCCCCAAGCGTGCAATTATCGAAACTATATTTTCCTATAAATAGAAGCTCATTCTTCCTTCATTTCTCACCAATTCACTAAAGCTTTAGAGCCATTATTATGGAGAGAAATTATAGAGAGAAAGAAGAAGAAATGCGCTACATTTCATTCGATTATCCGACTTCATTCGAAGGTAAAGGTATTATTCTTTCGTATTCATGAAGAGAATTACTTTCTTTCAATACTCGTAAGAGTTGTTATTCCATTCTTCATTATTATGTTGGAATAACTTTGTTTGTCAAGAATCTGCATCATGGTGAAATTCTTTTGTTATTCCATTCTTTATTATTATGTTGGAATAACTTATTTATCTGATATCTGCATACGTGGTGAACATTCTTCTAAGTTCTTCTTTATTGTTCCATTATTTATTATTTTGTTGGAATATCATTATTTATTATTCCGCGATTTCAATATCACATACACTCAGTTCCATTATTTATTATTATTATTCGCATTTATTATTACGTCGGAATATCACGTACGTACGTGCGTTCTGGCGTGGACTGTTCCCATTATTTATTATTGTGTAGGGAATAACCTATCTGTGCGGTTTCTATCGCATGCATGGTGAATCCTTCTGTTATTCTATTCTTAATTATTCTGTTGGAATAACATGTCTATGTGGATTACCACATGCATGGTGAATGATCCTTTGTATTCATTCCTTATTAAATTGTGGAAATGATATGTATACGTGGATTACCACATGGCGGGTGAAAATCCATTTGCAGTTTCATATATTCTTTATTATACTCAGTTGGTTAAAGTTTTGACTTATATACTCCATGAAATTAGTGGAATATCCTTGATATTTGCACTTCATCCAGTATCTTTTCATGAAAATATTCTTCTGAGCATTCTTAAATTTTACTCTACAAAGAAGTATCATGTTGACAATTTGGATGTTATTAGTTCTTGGATAAATTAATTCTTGAACTTGTTTTATTGAATTATTATGTCATTGTCATCATCTTTCATTACTTATATTGTAATGAAAGTCATCTTTGGCTTACGTGCATAGATGGACTTAGTATGATTATGACCGAGGATCATTTAGTATAATCATGACTGTAAATGTTATAAATGATATGGTAAAAGTCCTCGATGGCTTTATAATGCATTGATGGGCGATTTTTGGTATGATTATGACCGAGGATTATTCGGTATAGTCATGGCCAGATTGATGATTTAATGAATATCCTTGGCTCGTAATACGAGGATGATTAAAAGATGTGGTTTATTTATTAAAATTGAGTCTCGGCGATAAAAGTTGATGAAAACATTTTTAAATCATAGAAGATAGTAGGTTTTATTCTCTACTTGACTCTTACAATGGATTGCTTATTCATTGCTAGATTAAACTTGATGTACATTGTATTTTATCGGTTTAACATTGTTGAAGACTATTGATAATTTATTACGCATTATCTTAGTCATAATATTTATTATTAGGCTAGTTGAGCTCACCCTTTCTTTCCTTTATTCTCTTGAAAATGAGAATATAGTTTGGGACGAGTCGGGGAAAGGAGTGAGCGGTCGAGAAGATAGCATTAGTAGTCCTCACTATTACATTAAATAGTGTGACAATAAATATAATGAGGACTCCTTTGAGTGTGGATATTATGCAGATGAAAATATTTCTATTAAAACTCTCGATTATGTATTGTCGTATATTACATTACCATGACGGTTGTATAATTAAGTTTGTATTTATATTTTGTACCATGTATTTGGCGACTCAAGATGGGTGATGTATACCTATTTTGGGGGCGTCACGGTTAGTATCAAAGCTTAGGGATATAATCCTGGCCGAGATGTGAGATAAGAACTAGGAGGGAGGCAGGGGAATTCCTTATTAGTATGACCTACTAAGTTTATTTGGTATTTAATTGATCGGTTGAGAATATAGGGATAATATGTGATATGTTAATTAACCCTTGTTTTGTTGCAGTATTTGCAAATGGCATCCGAAAATGTTGAGATAAGCAATGAAGCACGTGAGACCGTTGAGTCAACAACGATCAATGCCCAGGGTAATGTTCAACAGGAAGACAATAATCCTCATAAAAACAATAACACCGATGAAATAATGAATGATGGGATGGTCAAAGGCTTTATGCAATTCATGCAACAACAGGCGAAGGCGGCTCCTATCCAAAATACAGGTGGAAACACTGACAACTCTCGGACGATCACTACTAAGCAGTTCAAGGAGCTGGGACCACCAGAGTTTTTTGGAGAGCCAAAACCTCTTAAAGCGGAGACGTGGATAAAGCGGATCAATAAGATATTTGATGTCTTGGGATGCTCCGAGGAGCAAAAGGTTCCCTTTGCCACCTTCGTATTATGTGTAGAGCTGATTCTTGGTGGGAATCACGTAAGCGTACTCGACTTCCAGCCTTGAAGATGTCTTGGGAGAAGTTCGAAGAGTTGTTCAACGACAAGTACTTTCTGAAGAGTATTAAATCACATGAAGGAGGTAGAGTTCATTAAGCTTGAGCAAAACAATATGACCGTGGCGCAGTACGAAGCTAAGTTTTTTGAGTTATCTCAGTTTGCGTCCCACTTGTTTGATAATGAGGAGAGAATGATGCGGATGTTTCTAAGAGGTTTAAAACCCGAGATACGTCAATATCTTAACTCTCATAAACTATGTTTGTATTCAGATGTTGTGAATAAGACTCAGTTATTGGAGCGCGATAATGAGTCAACCCAACCAAGAGAGAGTAGCCGAGCAAGTCGATAATACCAATGGTAGCGATCATTGAGCGGTGACAACAAGCGTGGAGGAATCGGCATGCGAAATGATAACCACTTGGTGGTAATCATGGCGAAACAATAGAGTGGAAAGTTCAAGAAGAAGGTTCAATGAAGATGGAAAGATGTCGACACCAACACCGTTGTTAAGGAAGGAGAACGACGGCCGGGTCGTATGTTACAAATGTGGAGGGAAGGACACATAAGTCCAAACTGCGATGTAGTCCAAAGCATGTTATAATTGTGGAAAAGAAGGCCACCTAAGCTGATTTTGTGTGTGCACCAAAGTCAAGTCCAAATGGGATGGAGGCATCAAAGGTGTCCCGATAAGACAAAATCGGTAGCTCAAGAGAGAGAGCGTTTGTCGTAACCTCCCAAAAAGCGAGGAATCCGAATGAAGTGATCACGGGTAAGCTAATCATAAACTCTAGCGAAGTTTATACTTTATTTGATACCGGTTCTACCCATTCCTTTATTTCTCCTACTTGCCCTCAACGTTTAAATTTGACTCCGGAGAAATTAGACTTTGACTTATCTATTGAAACTCCGTTGGGAGAAACCTTCATTACATCCATGGTTTATAAGTCTTGTTTGATTCAAATCGGTAACCGCATGTTACCTATCGATCTTATTTCTTTGAAAATACTTGCATTCGATGTGATTCTAGGGATTGATTGGTTAACTACTCATCATGCAAAATTGATTATTTTAAATAAGGTTGTTAGCTTTCATATTCTAACCAACCTATTATGCGAATTCAAGCAACCAAACCATTAAAATCCATCACTTGTCATCTCAAGCCATAAAGCTATTCATTTATTGAAAAATGGATGTCGAGCTTTCTTAGCCCATATCACAGATTTAAATAAAAATAAATCGATTTGAATGATATTTCTATTGTTAATAAATTTCTCGGCGTATTCCACTGAAGAACTTCTGCCTACCCCAAAGCGTGAAATTAAATTTTGTATCGATCTTGAAAGCCCGGTACAAAACCCATTTCAAAAGCCCCATATCGAATGGCTCTATTGAACTTGAGAGTTAAAGACCCAACTGCGAGGAATTGTTAGACATAGGTTTAATTCGTCCCAATACATCTCCTTGGGGTGCTCTGTTCTATTAAGTGAAGAAGAAAGATGGAAGTATGCGACTTTGTATTAATTATCGGGAGTTGAATCATGTCACCATCAAAAATAGGTACCCGTTACCTTGTATTGATGATCTGTTTGACCAGTTACAAGGCTCCAAATTCTTTTCAGAGATTGATCTTCGTTCTAGATATCATCAGTTGAAGATTAAAACTGATGACATTCCAAAGACTGCTTTCAGAACTCGGTACGGGCATTATGAATTCCTAGTCATGTTTTTTGGATTGACTAATGCTCATGCTGCCTTCATGGACATGATGAACCGAGTATTCAAAGAATATTTGGATCACTTTATGGTCGTCTTTATTGATGACATCCTCATATATCCCAAAACCCATGAAGACCATGAGCAACACTTGAGGCTTATACTTCAAAAGCTTCGTGAAAACAAGCTATATGCCAAGTTGAAGAAATGCAAGTTCTGGCTTGAGGAAGTTGCATTCCTTGGGCACATAATATCAAATCATGGAATATCTGTTGACCCGGCAAAGATTGAAGCAATTCAAAGTCGAGAAGCAACCTAAAGTCGATGGCCAGAAATCGTAGCTTTCTCGGCTTAGCTGGTTATTATCGGAGATTCGTAGAAGGGTTTTCTCGAATTGCTACTCCATTAACGCAGCTAACTCGAAAAGATACAAAATTTGGTTGGAGTGAGGAATGTGAAAAGAGTTTTCAAGAACTCAAGAGTAGACTCATTTCAAAGACTGTTACGACAATATCATCAGCGCGGAGGATTTGTCATTTCTGATGATACTTGGGCAAAGGGTTAGGATGTGTTCTCATGCAACATGGGAAAGTCATAGCCTATGCCTCACGACAACTCAAAGAATATGAGAGGAATTATCCTACTCATGATCTAGAATTAGCAGCTGTCGTTTTTGCGCTTAAGATTTGGAGGCATTACCTGTATGGAGAGAAGGTGGAAATCTATACGGATCATAAAAGCCTCAAATATTTCTTCACTCAGAAGGAACTCAACATGCGACAACGACGTTGGCTTGAGCTGTTGAAAGATTATGATCATACCATCCAATACCATCTTGGAAAAGCGAACGTAGTAGCTGACGCATTGAGTAGAAGATCATAGCGGGTACGAGTGCGATATTATCAACGCAAAGGCCCATTTTGTATGACTTACAATGGATGGAGATAGAGTTAAAGACTCCAGGGACCCATGTGATGATGGCGAATATACGAGTAGAACCGTCTTTAATCGATAAAGTTAAAGCTGCTCAAGCTATAGACCTGGAGCTGATGCGTATAAAGAAGAAAGTGGAAGAAGATGCTATTCCAGAAGAAAGAATCAATGAAAAAGGAATACTTCGAGTCAACTCCAGACTTTGTGTTCCTAATGATTCTGAATTGAAGTATAAAATCATGATGGAGGCACACAACACACCGTTTGCAATCCATCTTGGGAGTACCAAAATGTATCGTAATCTTTGTTATATATTTTGGTGGAGCAATATAAAGAGAGAGATAACACTATTTATCTCAAGGTGTCTAACTTGTCAACGAGTCAAGGCGGAGCATCAAGTGCCAAAAGGTCTATTGCAACCACTTGAGATTCCAGAATGGAAGTGGGAGCACATTATCATGGATTTCGTTACTGGTCTTCCCAAGGTTTCTCAAGGCATAGATGCAATTTGGGTCATTATTGATAGATTGACCAAGTCTGCTCATTTCTTACCGATACAAGAAACTTTTACACTTGAGCATCTTGCTAGTATGTACATAAATGAGATTGTAAGATTGCATGTTATGCCAGTATCCATAGTTTCTGATCGTGACCCAAGATTCACTTCAAGATTTTGGGTTAGTTTGCAAAAAGCTATGGGCGCAATTCTGATTTAGTTTGGCATATCATCCTCGAAGCAGATGAGCGGTCGAAAAGGACTATTCAAACTCTTGAAGATTTATTAAGACTCGTGTCCTTGAATTCAAGGGAAGTTGGGACAAGTTCTTACCATTGGTGGAGTTTTCCTACAACAACAGTTACCAAACAAGTATTGGCATGGCTCCATTTGAGGCGTTGTATGGAAGAAAGTGTCGTTCTCGGTATCTTTGAGATGAGGTGGGTGAAGCAACGTTGTTGGGACCAGAGTTAGTACGTATGACTACGGAAAAGATTCAAACAATTCGACAACTTATAAAAACCTCACAAGATCGACAAAAGAGTTATGCTGATCTTCATCGAAAAGACGTGGAATTCAATATTGGAGATCATGTGTTGTTACGTGTTGCGCCATGGAAAGGAGTTACAAGATTTGGAAAGAAAGGAAAGCTCAATCCTTGATTCATTGGCCCATTTATAATCCTCGAGCGAGATAGAACCACATTGTTGAATTAGAACCAGACGAGATAGAGAATATTTAACGTATGAAGAGTTACATGTTAAAATCTTGGATAAGAAGGATCATATTCTACGCTCCAAGGTTATACCTCAAGTCAAAGTTTTGTGAAGAAACCACGATGTAGAAGAAATGACCTGGGAGTTAGAATCTGAGATGAAGTCAAGATATCCTCACCTCTTCGATATATCAGGTACGTACCCTAATTTCGAGGACGAAATTTCATAAGAAGGGGAGGTTGTAAGACCCCAACTTTTATGAATAAAGATTAATTTCTCTCGAATTATATTTTTGGATATTATGGTGTGGATATTATTTAATGTTATAGTTGTGGATAATATTTACAAATTTTGCAAAGTCTGTGAGTTGTTATATAATATTCATTTGGTAGAAAATATTCTTTTGTCGGGGGAATATTCATACGACGGCATAATCATTAGTGGACCCCTACAATGAAATGCGGTCGTAGTTAGAAAATGACAAAAATATTTTATGAAAATAACGACGGAGGTTTTACAGATTAATCTTGTTGAACTACCCGGTAGTAAAAGTATGCGATGTCTGGCGGGTTGGTTAATAGTAGCATGCGGTATTGATTATTGATGCTTACGTGAGAAGTCACACTCGGTTATACTCAATTATTGCTACGATGATTCTTTGCATCATATCTCTCGTATTATTGATTCAATTATTGTCACACGATTATCATCTCATATAATATTTTATATATTATTAAATCAATAATTGAGGCGACAAAAGTTATTCATATTATTAAATTACAATATTTACAATGTCTAGAAGTTACATCGAGGAGAGGTTTGGTCATTTAATTTAACGCTAATAGGGAGAAAAATCCTTATTAAAAGCCCCTATTTTCTGAGGAGCGACACGGTTTGTTAAATATTGTGAATTATAATATTAATGATGAATAAGTTCGTGTTGATTAAAGATGAATTTGATAGTTCCATTGTGTTGGGATTATTTGTGTTAGTAGAAATCGACATTTATTTAGATAATAATTAATGTCAGGAGATTATATTGTTCAATCGGGTATTCAGGGCACTTTTTGTGTCGGAGTACTATTCACAAGTTACTATTCACTAGTTACTATTAATGAGTTACTATTTATGAGTTACTATTCACAAGTTACTATTGAGTCACATTCACTTACTATTAGGGGAGTTGGTGCAAAATTGATGATACTTGCATGACTAAGTTAAAGATGGAGGTATAGATGGAGGTACTATATTGTAATTAATTTTTCACATGTTTAGAACTATTGAGTCACATGATTTACTATTGAGTCGCATGATTTTACTATTGATTCACACGATTTACTATTAGGGGAGTTGGTGCAAGTTTGATAATACTTGGATGGTGAATTAAAAATGAAAGAAAAGTTAGAGGTATTGTCTTGTAATATTTGAGAGCCCCAAACGTGCGATTATCGAAACTATATTTTCCTATAAATAGAAGCTCATTCTTCCTTCATTTCTCACCAATTCACTAAAGCTTTAGAGCCATTATTATGGAGAGAAATTATAGAGAAAGAAGAAGAAGAAGTCTTTACATTTCTATTCCAATTATCCAAATTTCATTCAAAGGTAAGGGGTATTATTCTTTCGTATTCATGAAGAGAATTACTTTCTTTCAATACTTTCGTAAGAGTTGTTATTCCATTCTTCATTATTATGTTGGAATAACTTTGTTTGTCAAATCTGCATTGTCATGGTGAAATTCTTCATTATTCCATTCTTCATTATTATGTTGGAATAACTTGTTTATCTGCAAGTACTGCATACGTGGTGAAATTCTTCTTTATTCCATTCTTTATTATTATGTTGGAATAACTTTGTTTTATCTGCATCTGCATATGTGGTGAAATTCTTCTATTATTCCATTATTTATTATTTTGTTGGAATATCATATAGGTGCAATTTATGGGACTGGTTCCATTATTTATTATTCGCATTTATTATTACGTCGAAATAATATCACATGCATGCGTTTTACGTAGAACTCAGTTCCATTATTTATTATTCGCATTTATTATTACGTCGAGAATATCACATGCATCGTGCGTTTCTGCCGGACTGATTCCATTATTTATTATTGTGTTGGGAATAACCTATACATGCGGTTTATCATCGCATGCGTGGTGAATCCTTCATTATTCTATTCTTAATTATTACATTGGAATAACATATACATGTGGATTACCACATGCATGGTGAATGATCCTTTGTATTCATTCCTTATTAAATTGTGGAAATGATCTGTATACGTGGATTACCACATGGCGGGTGAAAATCCATTTGCAGTTTCATATATTCTTTATTATACTCAGTTGGTTAAAGTTTTGACTTATATACTCCATGAAATTAGTGGAATATCCTTGATATTTGCACTTCATCCAGTATCTTTTCATGGAAATATTCTTCTAAGCATTCTTAAATTTTACTCTACAAAGAAGTATCATGTTGACAATTTGGACGTTATTAGTTCTTGGATAAATTAATTCTTGAACTTGTTTTATTGAATTATTATGTCATTGTCATCATCCTCATGCTTATATTGTAATGAAAGTCATCTTTGGCTTACGTGCATAGATGGACTTAGTATGATTATGACCAGGGATCATTCGGTATAATCATGACCTGTAATGTTATAAATGATATGGTAAAAGTCCTCGATAGCCTGTAATGCATTGATGGACAGTTTTTGGTATGATTATGACCATGGATTATTCGATATAGTCATGACCGTTGATGATTTAATGAATATCATTGGCTCATAGTACAGGGATGATTAGAAGATGTGGTTTATTTATTAAGCTGAGTCTCAGTGATAAAAGTTGATGAAAACATTTTTAAATCATAGAAGATAGTAGGTTTTATTCTCTACTTAACTCTTCTAATGGATTGCTTATTCCGCTGCAGTTAAACTTGATGTCTATTATATTTTATCAGTTTAACATTGTTGAATACTATTGATAATTTATTCTGCATTATCTTAGTCATATTATTTCTTACTGGGCTAGTTGAGCTCACTCTTTCTTTCACTGTTCTCTTCAGGAAATGAGAATATAGCTGGGACGAGTCGGGGAAAGGAGTGACGGTCCAGAAGATAGCATTAGTAATCCTCACTATTCTGTTAAATAGTGTGACAATAAATGTAATGAGGACTTCTTTGAGTGTGGATATTGTCTAGATGACAATATTCCTATTAAAACTCTTAGTTATGTATTGTCGTATATTACACGACGATTGTATAATTAAGTTTGTATTTGTATTTTGTACCATGTATTTGGCGACTCAAGATGGGTGATGTATACCTATTTTGGGGGCGTCACACGGACTGCCCTTTGTCGCATCTAATACAACCTGTCGGCATAATTCTTTGAGATGTGGGCAATGATAATGGCGTCACCATCCGCCTCAGTGATGTCGGCCTCATATCTGTAGTATCACTATCAAACAGACATAACATACGTATAATTTATTATTTGAACAATATGTAAATAACATGCATGGACCTTGATTTAATATATGTAAGTCGACTTACGTGAAAATCCCGCAACACTGTCACCATGAAGCAAGATCAGCAAATAGCCGCTGTCTTGACTAAATCGCATGCGACCAAAGTGGGGAGATGCGCCAGTGGATGAGCGTGTCTGATCGCCTTAGCGACATGATCCATAATAATAGAATACAAAATTTATTAAGAACATTTTAATTTATTAATCACATGATAATATCATTCTAATTGAACATAAGTGATATATTATAGTTGAAACCTACAGACATTTGCCGACATCAATCGGGCTGCTTTGAGCACTTGGGTGGACGACCTAATCGACCGAGGTTAGGCCCTCGCGAACGTCGACGTCTAGCATCTGTATGTTAATATATATAGTTATGACATTGTCCAAAAATAGTAAATGAATGTATAATATAGTTATGAAAATAATGTTACTGAGCCAAAAAAGAAATCAACTCACTAGCATATAAAGATGACCCTCCTAGGAGGCGCCACCCAATCCAGAGCGGCCGCCACCACGGCCACCTCTACCGCTATGTCGAGGCATATATAGTTGTACTACTGAAATAACGGACATAGATACGATGAACGATCAAATGGCCATCAAATGATTGATTTTATATATATAATGATTGATTTTAGTTGTATAGTATTTACAAAACACCAATTAGTGAAGAAGTATTACGTCGTCAAACCCGTCAGAATCAAAATCATTTTCATCCTCTAATTCTGTCTCTTCCTTTTCTGTATCAATTTCTTCCTCAATATCATCTTCTACCATCACATACGGACTAACAACCACATCTTCCTCCACTTCGTCAACATCGAGTACGTCAACGACATCATCACCCAACACATCGTCATCATATACCACAACGTGGCTGGGATTCCTAACTTGTTCTTGCAACGGGTCATCCATTCCAGATAAATTAGTACCATGAAATGGCCGAGTCTTCGTTGTCCTGTTGTATACCGGGGGGTTCTACATGAAACGCACATTAGGGGCGTAGTACACTTGAGTTGCTTGGTGGCTAACACAAATACATCATCGATCAGAAAATGCAGTTTTATATCTACTGTGATGATTCTATTACGATCAACTTTAACACCCTTTGCAGTATCAAACCAGCGACACTTATGTAACGACCATTTTAGCCCCTAGATAATTGAGCACAACCAATTCCTTTAATCTTCCATAGTAATTGGATTCAGAATCTCCATAACAACTTCCCAACACGACAACGCCGGAGTTGACTGATGTCAATTCATTCAAGTCATCAAGCTTGAATCTATACCCATTCACGATACAACTTGGAAATGAACTAACAAGTTTGTACGGGCCTAAAATGACATCTCTAAAACGATCATACGCGTTCTCTTCTTCGACCCTTCTCTTAAACCACTGGTGAAAATTTGCATTAGTGAATGCTTCCATCTGTGATTCTGTCAACCTCGGTTTAGAAGCATGCGCTTCCAATTCAAATGAACTGCGTACAATAATATGACAATTAATTAATTTTTGATTAAGGATAGAAAAATCATTTTCAACTTATAATAATACATACTTGATGTACGACGATACTTCAGGTATATTTAGAAGCGCGTATGTAGAGACAATCTATAAATCTTTATCGGTTAGGTAAGTCTTCGTCTCATGTCCAAATGGTTTAGCTGGATAAGTGAATACAACCAACTCATCATCAGCACGACCAGACGGATCCCCGACCTCATTCCGACTTAGACGATTATGCTTCGTTGCGACTACATCGTCAAAATACAACGAGCAGAAGTTGACAAGCTCTTTCTCCGTATAACATTCAGCAATAGAACCCTCTACGCGCGCTTTGTTTTTAACTTTCTACTTTAATCGATGCATATACTTGAAACATGAAAGTATGTGATATATATTACCTGATAAGTTAAATATAAAGATGGCGAATATTGCACAATGTATGTGATATTACCTCTCAAATGGATACATCCATCGATATTGCACCGGTCCTCCAAGCTTAAATTCATATGGCGGATGAATAGCAAATGCTCCATCTTTGTCGAAAGAACCCGTTGGTAAAATTATTTCGAGCTTGCACATTGTCGACACTATCTTTTTCTCCATCTCGCTCCACATCACTATACCTTATAACAGTTGAACAAATATCCGAAAGAAATTTGAAAGTCGCGATAAAAAGTATCATTAATATTCTGGGTAACACCTCACGAAATGCAATTAGCATAAACTTGCGCATGAATACATGATACGATCGTGACTTTTGAACCCGATAATTTTTCAAGCTGCTTTCAACCTTAGTACAACGAGATATGTTAGAAGCATATCCATCCAGAGCTTCAATGCGCTTAAGCCACTTGCAAATGTTTTCAACCTATTGCTTGGTAAGACAAAATGGAGCTTTTGGTTTTGTTTGTTAGGTCGGAGCCACAATTCCCACCTGATATTCATTTCCTCCAAGTCTTTACGTGCTTTATCATTGTGTTTTGTTTTACCACTTGTATCTAGTACGGTGTAAAAAAAAGTTCTCAAATACATTCTTTTCTGCATGCATAACATCTATACAATGACGAAGTGCTAGTGTGACCCAGTATGACAACTCAACCCAAATTGGCGAGTGAGTCCGATTATGACTTTTCCCATATCCTATAGCTCTCAACGTACCATACTCCTTCCTGGGGGTGGAAATGTTAGATCATTTAGCCCGATGATATATAAACATAAGACCCCAAATTATTAATAAATGAAATTTATTTTCCTCTATTTATTATTTTGAAATAGTAAGGGTCGATTTGATTAATGTGGATAGTTATGGGTAAAATCATGCAAATATTTGAATAAGCAGTGGTTATAAAATATTCATTATTGTTTGGGAATATTAGTTTGGTGGTGGAATATTAAATCTTTGTCGGGAATATTAAATGCGACCAGTAGCGATCTTTTGTGGGCCCCATAACTGAAAAGCGATTGGATGAAGAAAGCGACAAGTATAAGTTGTTATAAATAACAGGCGCGGTTATTCTGAATTATCTTGTTGGAATACCGGTGGTTAAAACACACTAATACGCGTTGTTGAGCGGTGGCACTGCGGTATTGCACCAATTATTGATTCTTACGTGAAGGCACTTACTCAATAATTGTTACGATAATTCTTTATTCGATATTTTATTTTATTGATTCAATAATTGTTGCATTGATATTTTATATTCTTTGTTGTTTGATAATTGTCATTACGATATTTTTTTTATTATCGAAGCAATAATTCATATTATCTGAATAATATTATTGGATAACATTATTGGCAATGTCTAGAAAGTTACGTCGAAGGAGAGGTTTGGTCACCTAATTGCTTGGCAAGATGGGAAAAATTCTTATTGAAAGCCCCCTGCTTTCACAGGAGGCTGCACGGTTGTCGATAATGTGATTACATAATATTATTTGTGAATAATTAATTATTGATTTATATGATGAGGAAAATATTGATTTTATGTGGATATAGATGGAGAAAATTTTAAAATGACAATTGTTGAAAATTAATATTTTATCTTTTACGATAAAATAATTCGTTTAAATATATTATTTTAATAATATATTAACGGTGATATTTTTATAATGAATGTGGGATATATGAGTATATGAGGAGGAAGAGTATTTTTGTGGCATTAAATGATTAACACATGTTTTGTGTGTGTCAGGACCCCATTTCTTGGTGAAATTTGATTATAGCACAGAAAATCGATGCATTTGTGGATTTGGTCAATTTACATTTGGAATTTGGAAAAACTTTCTTACGCAAAGTTGTAGAGAATTGAATTTCCTATTAAAACTCGCAAGATTTGAATTTTCTGATAAAAGGGCTATTTATTATGAATTATTGAAGTTTGGAGTTTGAAATAATTGATTTTTGGGAGTTTTAATTAATTATTTTGAGAAAAAACGTTTTTGGTGAGTTTGTGAACCTCATTTAACATGTGCTATGGCTAAAATCAGATTTCAAAGGTGGGCTAAGAATTTTTGTTTATAAATAATATTATTATATTCATTTTTACGCTTTGGTGTTACTAGCGATTTCTATAAATAGGGTCTTGGGTTAGAATTGAAAATCACACCGAAATCAAGTTTTCTCTCTCTATTATCGGCGTATTCTTGTGAGTATTTTGAGTATACTTTGAGTATTAAGCTCTGGTTGCAAGTTCAAGTCATAGCTTTATATCCTGTGTTCAACTAAAAATTGTCTTTTTCGAGGTAAGGGATATTATTTTCTTCTCAAATGATATTATTTCTTCAATATCATTATCTTTGAAATATTGGTTGGAACTTTTTATCAAATTTGGAACTTTTTTCATGTCGGGGTTCTTATTCATGAGTTTCTTATTCACGAGTTATTTCACGAGTTCTTATTCACGATCTTATTAATGAAGCGTGAAGATGTTTTTTGTGAAATTTCTATCTTTTGGTGTCGGAGTTACTATTCACGTTATCTGGCCTTATTCACGTATCTGACATTATCCACGAATACGACACTATTCATAGAAAAATGAAAATTTTTCTTTTAATTCTAAAATATCTATTCTGGATACTAGCTTTGATTGTATCCATGTTTTGATCATTCTTGAATTTTACACCCTATGATTATTTTTGAGGTATTTTTTGGGCGTGGATAAAACAAAATACGAATCCTTAATCCTTAATCCTTGTCATTTTGTTTCCTTTGGATTCGTTTCTTTAAAAATATTTTCATCATCTTGATCTCTTAAATGATGATATTATGGAATATCTTTGGCTTTATAGTGCAAAGATGAATGATTTCTTGATGAATATCTTTGGCCGTAGTGCAAAGATGAGCAATTATTGAGATGAACATGACCGATGATTAATATCTTTGGCCCAGGTGCAAAGATGAGCAGTGTTTAGATGAACGTGACCAATGATGAATATCTTTGGCACGTAGTGCAAAGATGAATATTTGATTCTAGATATATATTGATTGATGTTACGAGGGGATAAAATATCGACGATGAACTTTTAAATTCATATATAGAAGCTAGTAGTTTGCATTCTCTACTTAACTCTTCTAATGAATTATTATTTCCATTGCGAATATTGATTTAAAATTTGTTGTCTATTGTATTACATTAGATTTTTCCTGTTGAAGACTAACGATAATTTGTTGTATATTATCTTAGTTATAATATTCTTTCTTTGGGCTAGTTGAGCTCACCCTTTTCCTTGTTGTTCCATTTTTCTTCTCGGGGAGGCGAGAATGTAGCGGTATTAGTCGGGTATGGAATGAAGGTTCTAGAGAGAGTCGTTTAGTAGTCCTCACCATTTTTGTAAAATAACGTATCAATAATTATGATGGGGATTTATTTGCGTGTGGATATTGTCTAGATGGCAATATCGTATTTAAACTCTCACGATTTATATGTTGTAATAAATAAAGTTGTAGTTATTTACGTACCATGTATTTGGCGACTCGAAATGGGTTGGATGGAATGGACCTATTTTGGGGCGTCACGGTTGGTATCGAGCTTAGGGATATGATCTCTGCGAAGATCGGGGAATAGAACTAGGAGGGAGAGAGAGTAAATCCTTCGCTAAGGTGTCCTACCTAAGCTTATTTGTTAGTTGGTCGGTATATAGGGATATTATGTGATATATTGATTTCCTTAATTAACCCTTGTTTTATGATGATGTTGAGAATGTCGAATGAGAATATTAACGATGGAGTAAATGAGGCCAGAGTGGAGATGCTGTCTTTACCAACGAGGAGAACGTGCAACAGTGTGACAATGTACCTCTGTGAACAACACCACCTGAGCAGATGATGAGCGAGGGGATGTTTAGAAGCTTTTTGCGATTCATGCAAAATCGAGACGAGGAGACTCGTGTTCAAAATGGGGAGGAAATGATAGCGATTCACGGGTGGTCACGCGCCAAGCGATTCAAGAGTTGGGACCACCGAGTGCAGGGAAAGCCGATCCGATTAAAGGCGGAGCGTGGGTCAAACAAATTACCAAGATATTCGATGTCTTGGGATGCGCGAGAAAACGAAAGTTCCATTCGCTACTTTTATGTTACGTGGCGAAGCGTGATTCTTTGGTGTAACGACCCCAAAATAGGTCCATTCCATCGATCCATTACGAGTCGCCAAATATATGGTAGTACGGAAAACAACTACAACTTTATTACAACAATTGTCATGCAAAATACAACAACACATATCTTTGTGAGTTTGGATACAAATATATACCAATCAGAAAGTACGTCACAATGACACCTTACATAAAATTATAGTCAAAAAGCTGTTTTAGAAATTAGAATCTTTGGGAAGTGCTCAAGAAACCTTCGTACATGGGAGGCCATACTTTTAGGTTATGGTAGATATCATATGGCCACAGAATTATCCTTGGTTGACCTAATAGACCCCCAAAGAAAAACGAGAAGATTACTATCGTATTCTTCCCAATGGCGAGTCTTCTCTTGACATATCATTATCTCCACTTGTCTCTAATTGGGTATTATACTCCAAACAAACACCAAGATTATATAGGTAGTGCTTATAAATATACTCGGCAAGTGGATGAGCACAACCATGTCTTATGATAACACGAGTTTGTATGTCATTAGACATCTTGTATGATAGTGGCAAAACACCTTCCAAAGTTAAATTCACCTCACCTCAACATCTATAGACCACCACTCTATTCCTCGCTATCCCCGCTCGACCCAAATTTACACTTTTATTACGAAAGGAATTGTGAAACAAAAGGGTGAGCCTGAACTAGCTCGATAAAGAAATATTATGACTAAAGATAAATAAATTATCAATAGTCTTCATCAATAATAAATCGAGATTTAGAACATATGGTAGATGATAAAACTTTTCAACCATAGTTACGTGGAATGAGCGATCCATTAGAAGAGTCGAATAGACCATAAAATCTATTATCTTCTCCATGTTAAAAGTCCACCAACAATGTTTTATCCACAGTAACATCAATCAACAATTCCATCCACAATCACATGTATAACTCATAATCATAATTGTAGTTCTAAATTCCTCTTCTTATCCGGAATGAAGATAATTTCATCACTGTCTTTACCTCGAAACATCAAAGATCATGGTTATACCAAATCACAGTTCTGTTCATAATCATATACTAATAAATTCATCTTTTACACTACGGCCAAAGATATTCATCAACAGATTCATCTTTACACTACATGCCAAAGATATTCAACAACAAGTCATCTTTTGCACTACGAGCCAAAGATATTCAACAACGGTCATCTTTGCAGCTACGGGCCAAAAGATATTTATATATCAAAGAAATACATAATCATTTCGAAGTTATATAACAATAATTATAACCATGTTGATCAATTCACCTTTGCACTTAAGCTAAAAATATTCAATTGTAAATTCAATGGTCATGATCATACCAATTCAACAATTCAACTTTTGCACTCTTGGCGAAAGAGAACCTATAGTCACGATCATACCAATAATCTACCCATCTTTACACTCAAGTCAAAGAGAAATATTATCATTAGGGTTATAAGAATGTTATATAAAAATAATATAATCAAAACATGGTTTTAATTTCAAGAGTAAGATTCATAAATCAACGATAATTTGGTCGAAGTAGAAACTAATTTGTCGTGAATAGTACCCGTGTTATTCATGTACATAGTATCAGAGTATCGTGCGTAAGTAACTCGACACGAAAAAAAGATAAAGTTTCAAAATAAAATTCATATCCATATTTATAACACCTTAATCCAAATGTTATAAATTACTTAGAAATCTCATAATCTAATATTATTAATATTACAATAATATTTTAATCATTTCTAAAACTTATAAACAATTTAATTAAATTGTTTACACTTTACTAATTAATGCATTTAATCATCATAAAATGCCAAACTCATAAGATTTCATCAACAATAACCAAAACCCTCATCAAAAATCTGCATATACCTCATATATGATTCTCAAGCCATAAAATCATATTTTCCAATTTTCTTACTTCACATAACATATTTAATTCATTTACTCATAACTAGAATATTTTCATGAAAAATACCAAATCAGTTCCAAAAATATTTCTTTTCTGGGATTTAGCATAACATAGTCCCATATTGAACATAAATTTTTCTCAAAATTTTAAAAATTCATTTACTATTTTTCATATAGCCAAAACCATCGAATATTTAAACATTTATCATAAATTATACTTTTATCAAAAAGTTCTGAAATTTACACGGTATACTGATATTATATAGATGTACTCCCAATAAAAATTTCATCAATTTTGGAGTTAATCACAAGGAGTTATAAATAGTTACTTTTAAAATAGTCTTTTCTCATAAAATCCATAACTCTAATCTATACATCCAAAAATCGCCATTTTGGACACACTCTACAAAACTCATCAAAATATCATTTCAAATTTTTTCAAATTTTGAAGGTTCAAAAAATTTCAAAACTAAAAAACATAATAACCCTTAAAATCCTTACTATCCCTTACCTCAAAAAGAAGCGATTACTTGACTAGAATAACGATTGAATCGAACTTGCACCGTAGTATAACAATACTCAAAGTATACTCAAAATACTCACAAGAATAATACTCGATAATATAGAGAGAAAAACTTGAGTTACGGTGTGATTTTCAATTCTAACCTAAGCACCTTATTTATAGAAATTGCTTAGAACACCAAAGCAGAAAATTTAATAAAATAGTAATATATATTATTTTTATTCCAAAGTACACTTATTTTGCTTCAAAACCTCAGCCACCAAACAGCCCACCTCACAAGACTTGCACAAAAAACGTTTTTGTTATTTAAATTATTTTAAACTTCCAAAAATCAATTATTTCAGAGCTTCAGAACTTCAATAATTCATAATAAATAGCCCTTTTATCAAAAAATTCGAATCTCGCAAGTTTTTATAGGAAATTCAATTCTCTACAACTTTGCGAGAAGACAATTTTTCCAAATTCCAAATGAAATTGACCAAAAATCCACAAACAGACGATTTTACGATCTATAATCAAATTTCAATCAAGAAATGGGGTCCCAAACATGTTTAACATGTTTTAAACATTAATTGTAACAAAAATATTCTTCCTCCTCATATACTCATATATTCCACATTCATCTTTGTAAAAATATCACCAGTTAATATATTATTAAAATAATATATTTAAACGAATTATTTTATCAAAATAAAATAAAATATTAATTTTCAACAATTGTCACTTTAAAAATTTTCTCCATCTATATCCACATAAAATAAATATTTTTCTTATCATATTAATCAATAATTAATTATTCACAAATAATATTACAGAATCACAATAATGACAACCAGGCAGTTCCCAGGAAAGATGGGGCTTTCCAATAAAGATTTCTCCTTACTGGCGCGCAATTAGGTGACCAAACCTCTCCTTAGACAAAACTTTCTAGACATTGCCAATAATGTTTTCTAATAATATTATTCAGATAATATGAATTATTGCTTCGATAATGGAAAATCTTGTGTAGTGACAATTATTAAAACAACGATAATATAAAATATCAACGCAAAGAATTATTGAATTAATAAAATAAAATATTGAATAGTAATTATTACTTAACAATAATTATTGAGTAGTGCCTTCTTACGAAAAAAAATTTATCATGCCTCTCATGAATAGTACTAAATGAATAGTAACTCGTGAATAATAACTCATGAATAGTAACTCGTGAATAGTAACTTCATGAATAGTAACTCGTGAATAATAACTCATGAATAGTAACTCATGAATAGTAATTAAAAAAAATTGAATACTTTTATTTCATAAAATTCGGGGTCTTACAACCTGGTGGGAATTTGTGAGCGTACCCATCCAATTTTCAAAGATGTCGTGGGAGACATTTCGAAAATGATTCGATTACAAGTACTTCCCTAAAAGTATTAAATCATATGAAGGAAGTGGAGTTTATTAGACTGGAGCGAAATAACATGACGATGTCCCAAAGACGATCTGAGGCGAAGTTCATGGAGTTATCCAGTTTGCACCTCATTTGGTGGAGAATGAGGAACGTTATGTGCGGATGTTTACGAGAGGTTTGAAACCCGGCGTACGTCGATATCTCATTTCTCATAAATTTTCTCTCTATTCAGATGTTATCAATGAGGCTCGGTTGTTAGAAGCGAGATAACGAAGTACGTTCAACCGAGGGACCATAACCAGGATCATCTGAAGATAGCGATCATCGAAATAACGATAACCAGTGGAGAAAGAAGAATACTGACAAAGGCGGTAACCACTCCGGTGGTAATCGTGGCCATGAAAATAGAAGAAGCGAGTCGGGAGGAGATTTTAAAAGAGGAGATTCAACAACGACCATTTGAAGACGCGTCGCGCTAGTAGCAACTAGTTCCAAGGAGGAGAAAGACCACCGGTCGTATGTTAAAAATGCGGAAAGAGGGATATATCATTGAAACGCCTAACAGCTTTAAGGTATGCTATAATTGTGGAAAGAAGGACATATCGCCGAGATTATGCGATATCGAAACCAGATCCAATGGGAATGGTGACTTAAAAAGGATGTCCCGGAAAAGTCAAAGTCAACGGTTCTGAAGAAGCGTTTATCGTGGCCAGGTCAAAATCTGAGGAACCCGAACGAAGTTAGCACGGGTTAGTTAATTATAAATTCTTGCGAAGTTTATACCTTACTGAATCTGGGGTTCTACCCATTCTTTTATCTCTCTTGCTTGCCTTCAACGTTTGAACTTGACTACTGAAGAAATTAGACTTTGACCTATTTATGGAGACTCAGTTAGAGAAACTTTCATTACATCCGTTGTTTAGAAATCTTGCTTGATTCAGTTGGCACTATCACATTACCTCGTTAACCTTATTTCTATAGAGATATTTGCTTTTGATGTGATTTTAAGGTTAACTACTCATCATGCCAAATTGATTGCTTTTGTAAGGTTGTTAGTTTCCATATTCCTAAGCAACTTTATTATTCAATTCAAGCAATCAAACCATTGTAGTCAAACATTTTCATATCAAGCTATGAAGTCATTCGTTTATTACGGATGTCAAGTTTTCTTAGTCCATGTTATGGATTTGAATAAAGACACGTCGATTTGAATAATATTCTGTTGTTATTAATTTTTCCCTGACGTATTTCCTAAAAATTTCTTGGTTTACTCCCAAAACACGATATTAAATATTGTATCGACTTTGAACCCGGTACAAAACTCATTTCTAAAATCTCATATCGAATGGCTCTATTGAACTTGAGGAGTTAAAAATTCAACTATAAATTTGGTACACGAGCCTTTATCTGGTGACTTCCTTTATAAAATGCACCGCGGACTCTCCGTAGGGGCGCCATATTCGTGCGATAAGTAAACCGATAGGTGTCATTGTAACGTCTTTATCCAAGGTTGGGATATGAGTCACGATTGAGAACAACCTAAGTCGGTGAATCGAAATACGTAGCTTTCTAGGCTTAGTTGGTTATTATCGGAGATTCGTTGAAGGATATTCTCGAATCGCTATTCCATTAACGAGATGACTTCGTAGAGATACAAAATTCGAATGGAGCAAGGAATGTGGGAAGAGCTTGAAGAACTCAAGAGGAGACTCATTTCAAAGACATGTTACGACCATGCCATCCTCGGAAAAGCGAACGTGGTAGTGGTGGCGTGTTGAGTAGAAGATCGTATACAAAATCTGAGTACGATATTGTCAAAGACTCATTTCAATAATTTACAAATAATAGAGATGGAGATGAAAACTCTAGTTACCCACGTGATGATATCTGAGTATAATCGACTTTAATTGATAAAGTTAAAGATGTTCAAGCTACACACCGAAATGAAGAATTTGAAGAAGGAGGTGCGAAAGTTGTTATTTCAAAAGCGAGAGAATCGGTGAGGTGAGGAAAGCTCAAACCTTCGATTTATTAATCCATTTAAAATTCTCGATCGAATAGGAATCTGTGGCCTATAGACTCGTTTTACCGCTTAGTATGATGCGTGTTCATAACATTTTTTACGTATCGAGGTTACGTAAATATGTGGACGACCCGAACCACGTCATTGAGTTAGAACCGAACGAGATAGCCGAAGACTTAACGTACGAGGAGGAACCTGTCAAGATCTTGGATAGGAAAGAACATGTCCAATGGACCGAGGTTATACCACAAGTTAAGGTTTTGTGGAGAAACTATGCTATTGAGGAAATGACCTGGGAGTTGGAAACAGAAATGAAAGCGAGGTATTCTCAACTTTTCGAAACACCAGGTACGTACGTCAATTTCGAGGACGAAATTTCATAAGGAGGGGAGGTTGTAAGACCCCAAATTATTAATAAATGAAATTTATTTTCCTCTATTTATTATTTTGAAATAGTAAGGGTCGATTTGATTAATGTGGATAGTTATGGGTAAAATACGCAAATATTTCGAATAAGCAAGTGGTTATAAAATATTCATTATTATCGGAAATATTCGTTTGGTCGTGGAATATTAAATGCTTGTGGGGAATATTAAATGCGACGCCAGCGATCTTTATGGGCCCCATAACGGAAAGCGATTGGATGAAGAAAACGACAAGTATAAGTTGTTATAAATAACGGGCAGCGATTATTCACAGATTATCTTTGTTGGAATACCCGTGGTTAAAACACATTAATACGGCGTTGTTGAACGAAGAAGACGCAGTATTGCACCAATTATTGATTCTTACGTAAGAAGGCACTACTCAATAATTATTACGATAATTCTTGCTCAATTATTTTATTTTATTGATTCAATAATTGTTGCATTGATATTTTATATTCTTTGTTGTTTGATAATTGTCATTACACAAAGTTTTTTTTTATTATCGAAGCAATAATTCATATTATCTGAATAATATTATTGGATAACATTATTGGCAATGTCTAGAAAGTTCTGTCAAGGAGAGGTTTGGTCACCTAATTGCGGCGCAAGAAGGAGAAATTCTTATTGAAAGCCCTCTTTCCCTGAGGGCTACCTCAGTTTGTCGATGATGTGATTCTCGTAATATTATTTGTGAATAATTAATTATTGATTTATATGATGAGGAAAATATTGATTTTATGTGGATATAGATGAAGAAAATTTTTAAAATGACAATTGTTGAAAATTAATATTTTATCTTTTTCTCGATAAAATAATTCATTTAAATATATTATTTTAATAATATATTAACGGTGATATTTTTATAATGAATGTGGGATATATGAGTATATGAGGAGGAAGAGTATTTTGTGGCATTAAATGATTAACACATGTTTTGTGTGTCGGTGGACCCCATTTCTTGTGGAAATTTGATTATAAATTGTAAAATCGTGCATTTTGTGGATTTCGGTCAATTTTTGTTTGGAATTTGGAAAAACTTTCTTCTGCAAAGTTGTAGAAAATTTAATTTCCTATAAAAACTCGCAGATTCGAATTTTCTGATAAAAGGGCTATTTATTATGAATTATTGAAGTTTGAGTTCAAATAATTGATTTTGGGAGTTTTAATTAATTATTTTGAGAAAAACGTTTTTGGTGAGTTTGTGAACCTCATTTAACATGTGCTATGGCTGAAATCAGATTTCAAAGGTGGGCTAAGGAATTTTGTTTATAAATAATATTATTATATTCAATTTTTACGCTTTGGTGTTCTAAGAATTTCTATAAATAGGGTGCTTAGGTTAGAATTGAAAATCACACCGAAATCGTGAAGTTTTCTCTCTATATTATCGAGCGTATTCTTGTGAGTATTTTGAGTATACTTTGAGTATTGCTATCACTCTGCAAGTTCAAGTCATAGCCTATATCCTGTTTTCAACTAAATCTTTGTCTTTTTCGAGGTAAGGGATATTATTTTCTTCTCAAATGATATTATTTCTTCAATATCATTATCTTTGAAATATTGGTTGGAACTTTTATCAAATTTGGAACTTTTTCATGTCGGGGTTACTATTCATGAGTTACTATTCACGAGTTTCTTATTCATGAGTTACTATTCACGAGAGTTACTGATTCACGAGTACTATTAATAGGCGTGTGAAGATGTTTTTTTTGGAATTTCTATCTTTTGGTGTCGGAGTTACTATTCACGTATACTGGCACTATTCACGATATCTGACACTATCCACGAATACGGCCTATTCAATTTAGAAAATGAAAATTTTTCTTTTCTTCTAAAATATCTATTCGGATACTAGCTTTGATTGTATCCATGTTTTAATCATTCTTGAATTTTACACCCTATGATTATTTTTGAGGTATTTTTGGGCGTGGATAAAACAAAGTACGAATCCTTAATCCTTAATCCTTGTCATTTTGTTTCAATCGGATTCGTTTCTTTAAAAATATTTTCATCATCTTGATCTTAAATGATGATATTATGGAATATCTTTGGCACATAGTGCAAAGATGAATGATTTCTTGATAAATATCTTTAGCAGTAGTGCAAAGATGAGCAGCAGTATTGAGATGAACATTAATGGATCGATTAATATCTTTGGCCGTAGTGCAAAGATGAGCAGTGTTTAGATGAACATGACCGATGATGATATCTTTGGCTGTAGTGCAAAGATGAATATTTGATTCGGATATATATTGATTGATGTTACGAGGATAAAATATCGACGATGAACTTTTAAATTCATATATAGAAGATAGTAGTTTGCATTCTCTACTTAACTCTTCTAATGAATTATTATTTCTGCTGCGAATATTGATTTAAAATTTGTTTGTCTATTGTATTCTATTAGATTTTTCCTGTTGAAGACTAACGATAATTTGTTGTATATTATCTTAGTCATAATATTCTTTATTGGGCTAGTTGAGCTCACCCTTTTCCTTGTTGTTCCATTTTTCTTCTCGGGGAGGCGAGAATGTAGCGAGTACTAGTCGGGTATGGAATGAAGGTTCTAGAGAGAGTCGTTTAGTAGTCCTCACCATTTTTGTAAAATAATGTATCAATAATTATGATGGGGATTTATTTGCGTGTGGATATTGTCTAGATGGCAATATCTGTATTTAAACTCACAGTTTATACTGTAATAGTAAAGTTGTAGTTATTTCTGTACCATGTATTTGGCGACTAAGAATGGGTTGGATGGAATGGACCTATTTTGGGGGCGTCACATCGCTGCCCGACAAGAGACCAACAACCCCTTTCTTCTCTGTCTTTCTGTTGAATTATGTAGACATCTTTCTATAACTATGCTCAGCAGGCAAGAATCTTCGAGCAGTTGCAAAGAAACTAGTTTTTCGGCCATGACGTAGTTGAGTGCCTTGCACATCCCCCATACAGACTGGACATGAGAACTTTTCATGGGTCGACCAACCACTAATCATCCCAAGTGCCAGAAAGTCAGTGATAGTCCACAACAAGGCTGCCTTCATCACAAAATTCTGCCCTACAGATTTATCAAAAGTCTGAACACTTGTTTACCACAGCATCTTAAGTTCATCGACTAACGGTCTGAGGTACACGTTAATGTCTTTTGTAGGACTCTTATCCCCCTGTATAAGTAAGGTCAAGAAAAGATACGGATCCCTCATGCACATTGACGGTGGAAGATTGTAAGCTACCATAATCACTGGCAAAACAGAATAAGGCTGACTAAAGTTATTAAATGGACAGAATCCATCTGTAGCCATGCCAAGCCTGACATTCCTAACTTCTTCGATAAATTATGGAAAATTGGCATCAAAATTCTTCCATTCATCTCCATTTGCTGGGTGAGTCAGCTGACCAGGCATGACATCCCTTGTTCTATGCCAACTCATATGTTGAGCAATGTGCGCAGACATTAATAGCCGCTGCAACCTCGGCGCAAGAGGAAAATACCATAAAATCTTCTTTGGAACATGTTTCTCCTTCCCTCCACATTTTGTGATCTTGTACCTTGGCGAGTTACAAATATTACATTGCACCTTATCTTTGTCCTCCCCATAATATAACATGCAATCCTGCTCACAAGCATTGATCTTCTCATACCCGAGATTCAACCCCTTAACCAACTTCTTCACCTCATAGTAATTCGCGGGCAACATATTATCCCTGGGTAAGAACTCGCTGAGAATATCAAGCAAATCATTGAATTCTCTCTCACTCATCATGATCGTGCTCATTCTTGAAATGTAAAAGCTTAGAATAGCTAAAAGCTTTGGTGTGCTTGTCATTTCCAGGATACAATGGAACACCTGATTCAGATAGCAACTTGTAGAAAGCAGCTGCTGAATCATTTGGCTTTTGCTGAGAACAACTTGACGCATGCTCGTTTTCAGCCTAGTCAATATTGGTAGGGCCATACACATCAACCAACATCTGCACGACGTCATAGTTATCTGCTTGCGAATCCCCGTGATCCGAGTGGTCTACAGTACTATATGTTCGTTCTCTAAACTCAGTTGATTCCTCGTGATGAATCCATACCGAATATCCATCCACAAACCCATATGAATATAAGTCAAATTTAACTTCATCGGTAGTCTTCCATATCATGTTCTTACACTTGGAACACGGGAATCTCATCTTTCCGTTCGGATCATCAACATGTTCTATTGCTTTGTTCATAAAATTGGACACCCCTTCACGGTACGCATCAACTAATCCCTTCCCATCAATTGGTATCCTACGGTACATCCTGTTAGGTTTGTAATATTCAAGAAGCAATCAAATTGCATAAAAAGTGCGGAAGCATGTAAAATCAGAGTTTAAAAAAATTTACAAACCATATACCCGGATCACCCTTTATGCATAATTATTAATTAAACGAAAACATAAAGAATAAAATCATACCCTTGAAGATCGAGCTTCCTCAGGTACAAGTTCACCTCCAAATCCTTTCGCGTTCAACTTGAATCCACCGGGTTTGGTTCCTTCCTTTGATCAACGTTAGCCACCCATATGTTTGGCCTCTAGAGGTGATCCACCAAGGAAGAAGAAAATTCAAGAAGAAGGGTGGTTGGCTAAACCCTAGTTTTTCTATCTCTATAGAAAGGGTGTACTCTCCCAACAAATTGGAATTATTACGTAGTTGTCAAAGTCAACAACCCCCTACCCATAATAAGACTCCTCTTATTTATAGATGTGGGCAACCCATCTTAACAATTAATGAATTGGGTTTTAATTAATTAAATTCTTTTAATTAATTAAGCTCCCTAATCTTATTAGGGATAATTAATTAAACTCCTTTAACTAATTTTCCTTCCTAATCCAATTAGGAATAAATGAGAATACTTATATTAAATTAATTCCTAAACTCTTTTAGAAATTAAAATAATAATAATTGTAATAATATTAATAAGACTCCTCTTATTAATTTATATTTAATATTTCTAAAATATTAAATAATAAATATTAAGCTATTTAATTTATTCTATCACCATAGATTAAATTAAATATACATAACATATTATTACGATTATGCCATTAACTTCTTAAATAATTATTCTTCCTTTTATGGTGTGACCCTTTAGGTTCTCCATATTAAACCTATTGTGAATAAATCAATTAGAACAATTCTAATCTTATTTAAATAAATAAATTAATCAATTAATTTATTTAAATAAATAATATTTATTCTACAATAGGGATAAGCCTCCCTAGCGATCAACGACTTTCCGGATAATATAGATTTCAACATTAATCATTAAAGAACCTTTGAGTAAATAGTTCTGATGCAATTCAATCCTTCCACCATCTGATGTCCCAATTAAATATAAGACATGGAATTCTTCACAAGTCTTATTTTATTTAATTATATGTATTTTCGATCCTTAAATGCACAACTCAAATAATGCAAATTAGAAACTCCTTTCTAATTTCATTACGCCTTAACCAAGGACTACCGGGTTGTCATTTATCGAATCACATAGGACATTTCTCTTCTTTTATTAGAAGTGGTAGATTCTTTATTGATCATACATTATCTCCATGTACAACTTATTATACCCAAGCATACCCTTTGATATACCCTAAGGGTCTTAAGGAATAAGTCAAAGTATAACTCATCATACACAAGATACTATGATGATCTCAAGTCCAAGGATTACTTGTACTACTATCACTACTGAGAATTCCTATTGACGAAATAAAAACTCCATTAGGTATTCCTTAGCGAGCCACGTTCAATGAACTTATTCTCTAATAAGCACCTACATACTTGATTTAGTGTCTCCACACAAATGATCATGAGATCAATCATCCTCATCCAATGAAAGAGCAAACAGCGTATGTACCAATCTATCCGGATTCACTAATCCCCAATTTAGTAATCCAACGATTGGGAACTATTTTAGTTTTAAGCTTTCAAAGAATTTAGATCTCATTAGAATGATCATCATCATTATTCTAAAAGCATTGCTTAAAACTATGGGTTTATCACATATTATAAAACAGCATCATGTAGATAATTAAAAGCCTTTAATAAATTAATACTTTTTATTAATAAATGAATAAGATTGTTATAAAGTATATGCTTTATCATCAAACATGATTGGCTTGTGTACATACTACTTTCAATCTCCCACTTGCACTAAAGCCAATCGTCATGGTATCTTATACTCTTCTTCTCTAAGTGACGATTATCCTGCTATTGGATAAGCTTTAGTTAATGGATATGTAATGTTGTTCATGAGAGTCCACTATCTCTATAGTGATTTCCCATCTTTCAATGATTCTAATAATCAAATGAAAGTGCCACACACACATGTTTAGATCCAAGATGAGACTTAGGAACTATTCCTAGTTACGTAATGAACTTTTAATCCAAACAATCAACTTGCGGGTTCATTTATAGCTATATACTTTGTCTTTATCACTAAACCAAGTAAATCTTTCTTTGTTTGAAACCTTTCCAATTCAACGCACCAATCGCTCAAGGTAGCCTTTTACCTTAAAGTGGATTTTTCTGTCGTCTTGGTCTGTCTGAAAAACTTGAGTCTGTTAAGCCCTCTAGTTTTAATTTAGACCCACCATGTATGATCACATCCTTAGTGCTGGTTAAGAACTTTAAGATGTTTTTCACTGTCTTACAGTGATCTTCTCCAGAATATGACCGATCAACATCAGGTCTCGTATATTTCATTGCATACATGATTGTCACTCATGCGATCTCTCTTCTTTGGAGTCTATGGGGACTATTAAGAGATACACTCCATGGCTCATCAACATGAGACATCTCTTGGAGTTGCCATGCTAAACAACTTTAGCATCAAATGAATATACGTTCCTTGGGTTAAGTCGAGCATCCTCTTAAATCTATCTATATAGATTTATATCCCCAATTAAGATACTCTTCCCAAATCATTCATGGAAGAATTGTTTAGATAACTTTATCTTTACTGATTGTAGCATTGGTATGTAATTCCTCATCCGTAGTATATCAACATATAATACTAGAAATTTCACGATGCTCCCACTGAACCTTTTGTACACACTAGAAGTCTTACCTCATCGAATGTAACTCGGATCATCATCTTACATGATGTGTACCTCATCATCATCATCCATGATGAATCCATACCTCCTAGGTATCTTCTGATGCTATTCCGGACTTACGATTGATTTGTGGTACAATAGGTTCTATCTACGTGTTCCTCTTATTTGACTTATAGTGTTTTGTGGTTCTTGAACTCTTGAAGATCTATTATCCTCCCACTAGCCCCTTCAATGATAAACGCCTTTATCTTAGAAGGCGTGTTTTCGTAACAAACACCTTTTGCTAAATAGGATTATAGAACACATACCCTAAACTTACTTTAGGATGTCCCACAAATCATGTACATGTCAAATTTTGTCCCAAGCTTATCCTTTGAAACCTTTTCACATAAGTTGGACAACCCTTATCTTAACATACTTAAGATTAGGAATCCTCCCCATCCATAACTTTTATGGAGTCTTGGGGCGGGATTTTGAGGTTACCATTTTCGTAGAATGTCGCACCATTTCTAGGACATGACCTGAAGGATCTTTGGAATGTCGAGAAAATCATTATGGACCGCACCATGTCCAACAAGGTACGATTTTTCCTTTCGGATACATCAATCAATTATTGCGTGTCGATGTGTCCATTATGAGAAAACCATTTGAGATGATCTAGAAACTTGTTGCACAAGTATTTATTCCTTGATCTAATTAAAGAATCTTAATACATTGCCAATTTGTTTCACTTCTGAATTCTTTGAACCTTTTCATATAATTCACACTTGTATTTCAACAAATACATTCATTCAACTCTTTGAATGATCATCTCCTTTTCTTATACTAGTTTGTTCAATTTACAAAATTATTTTCATGTAAATCAAGTATACAAAATTTATTAAGTAATATTCGATTCTATACAAAACATTATTATTATAAATAGAACAACAATTGTTCTTAATTATAATACCAAAGATTTCATTGTCCAACAATAAAATGGAAATAATATTTTTAACAAGAACTGGAATACAATAACAACTTATTGACTTAATAGATTTGCCCGTAGGCATTTCTAAACTATAAGTTTCTATAGCTAATGCGGCAACCTTTGCTTCATTTTCCACATATAGAATTACTTATCTTTGTTTAACTTTCTACTTACCTTGGTCCTTCATAAATCTATATTTATGATAACCAAAGTCGGTATCCAATACCCAAGTAGAACCTTGACTTAAAGAAAAATTTATTTCAATCATGAACAAAAAGCGTATTGTAACCTAAAACTTCACTAAGCTTCTTTGGTTAGCCTCTGCAAGATGCTTCTCGCAGTTTCTTTCCAATTGTCCGAGCTTATTGTAGTGGAAGCAAACTCCTTTGTTATCCGTATCAGTTTTGCTCTTATTATCCTTTGTTTACGCCTTTCTATTTACCTTTTTGAATCGTTCTTCTTTTGAGGAAGATCCTTTGGCCCCTACCAAGTAAGACATGGTCTTTCTTGGTTGAAAGTGACTCTCATCATTTTTCAACATGTTAAGCAAATCGGTGAGGGCGATATCTAGCTTGTCCATATGAAAAATTCACAACAATTAATGAAAGGAGTCCGGGAGTGAGTGCAAGATCAAATCTTAGCTCAACTCTCCATCCATGACAAAACTCATTATCCTAATTGATCAATCAAATTGATTATCATTAGGACGTAATATGCATCTTGTAGTGCCTTGGTCATTCTAGATCGGAAGAGCTCCTTAGATATCCGATATCTATCAGTCTACTTTCCTCACCATCAACTACTTGATGTGCGGGAATATAATAGAGCATCCATAGTTTCATCTTGTGCCGATTTCAAGCTCGTTACTCGTGGATGCGAGCATGATGCGATGAGCCAAGTGTGCATCATCTTGCCACTTTCTAAAAGTAGCAATGTCTTCCTCGGAGGCATTATGCGCAACCATTGCTTGAGGATAAGCGTATTAAGGACATAAGATAGCTTTTCAAATGCTATGAGAACTATTCTCAAATTCTTTAACCAATCTGCATTAATTGATTCCGGTTAATTTAGCATATAATATGCTTCGCAGTGATAGTAATTTTAGACATTGTAAAATTACGTAAATGAATTTATAATTAACAACATTTTAACATACATTCTTTTATTAATTACCAAAATAAATTAGGTCTTGTTTTAAATTGGTATCTCCCACTATTTTCTTCAAACTATATTACCTCACTTATATAGTTAAGCAAAATCTAATTAAAGATTTGCTAGTGAGAATAAGAATCCCATTTCAAATGTATATAGCCTTGTGGTGACACAACAAACTATATATAAATAAATAGGTAGACAACTTTTGTCAATTACATCAACTATCGAACTCCTTGTATTTTTGCCTCTTAGATTATTTTGATCAAGTGGTGGCACATCCGAATCAAAATTATCCAAGTTAAGTCCGACCTAGCACTCTATATATTCAAAAAGAAAAATATCATCCTTGTGGTGACACAACAAAACAATATTGTTCAATTTTCTTTATAAGCATCAAATGTGATAAATTAACATCTTAAATACTTAATACTTGCCTTGTGGTGACACAACAAACTCATATTAAATATTTAATACTCTATTAATTTTATCATGCTAGAAGGCGACGTTCGATATTCCAAATATCTTTGAACGCTTAGAACTTAATATAAAAATTGAGGGTTTGTTATTAATTTGTCTCATCTTGTTTAAGCGGCATTACACATATATATATAAAATACGCGTCATATTAATGAACATGCGAAGCATGTTTGCATAATATATAATATATATAAAATAAGCATGCACATATAGAATACTATATTCTACCCGGATTGATTATGGACTTTTATTCTAGTTTGGTTCACTAGAGCCACCAAGTGAACCAAAAGGTCAAACCCTAGGGGTGCAAGAAATAATATTTAAATATAACTATTACATTTAAACCCGGGCTCCATTACAAACGGGTCTTCAAGCGCTCCTTGCTCCTTTGATCCTTGATCTCTAATTCTTCAAAATTAATTCTAACTATTCCTATTACAAAACTATTTAAAATAAATAGAAACCTTGATCGTGATCGAGGGAAGTATATAGGAGGAGATAGAATTTACATTAAGAAAAATTAGAGAAGGCGAGTCTTGTAGAACCCCATTTAATAAAACTCATACATTCATGCATCCAACTAAAATAAAATCCAATCGCATTGGTCAATAGTCCATAATCAATCCCATTTATTATCATACATCACCATATGCATCAATAAATAACATTCATCTTATGAATAATAAACATTTAATATATATATTGATATCATTTAATGGGCAAATTTAGTTAGTATAAAATCTATTTTTGAATAAAAATAAACTCCTTTATTTTAATCCAAATTTAAATCAAAATAAAACTATTTTATTTTAATTTATCCTATTTTGAATAAAATAAACTATTTTATTTTAATCAAAATCTTTAATTAAAATAAACTCCTTTATTTTAATTAATTATGGAATCCAATTCCATATATATAAAAATTTTAATTAAAATAAACTCTTTTATTTTAATTAATTATGAAATCTAAATCCATGTAAAAAAAAAATTAATTAAAGGAAACACGGATTATCTTTCCTATTCACAAATAAACTCCTTTATTTTGAATAATATGAAATTTTATTTCATATTTAAATAAACTCCTTTATTTAAGGAAATTAGGATTCTCTTTCCTATTCACAAATAAACTCTTTTATTTTGAATAATATGAAATCTAATTTCATATCTAAATAAACTCCTTTATTTAAGGAAAGATGGAATACAATTTCAACTCCAATTAGTTATCATGGAATCCAATTCCAACTCTAATTAGTTAGCATGAAATTCTAATTTTAAAATTAAAATAAATCTTTTATTTTAATATTAAAATAAACCTTTTATTTTAAGATTAAAATAAACCTTTTTATTTTAATTATAAAATTATTTAAAATTAAAATAAAACTTTATATTTTAATATTAAAATAAACCTTTTATTTTAAAATTAAAATAAACTTTTTATTTTAATTATATAATAATTAAGAATATATATATGTATATATATATTCGTAATATATATATTATATATATATATAACCGTTCCTTGCATTATTAATTTCCGTGCACGGATTGAATAAAAGGTGCTGACCTTTTTTTTTTTTTTTTTTTTAATAAGCAACCGTGAATTCCCTTATCTCAAACTGGAACCTGCCGAATTCTTTATCTCAAAATTTCCTTATCCATGCATGTTACTTTAATATAGCCGACCGGAAGTTTATAAAAAAAAAAATTTTTGCTGGCATGTCCGGTTTTTGAAAAAACAATTAGCATGTTGCAGTTTTTTTTTTTTTTTATTTTTTTTTATTAAATTTTATACAATAAAATTATGCCCAATTAAATTGTTCTAAACACATATCAATATACATAACAAATTAAAATAATTAATAATTCGCATAAAGGTTTGGCTCTGATGCCACTGTTAGGTTTGTAATATTCAAGAAGCAATCAAATTGCATAAAAAGTACGGAAGCATATAAAATCAGAGTTTAAAAAAATTTACAAACCATATACCCGGATCACCCTTTATGCATAATTATTAATTAAACGAAAAGATAAAGAATAAAATCATACCCTCGAAGATCGAGCTTCCTCGTACAAGTTCACCTCCAATCCTTTCGCTTCAACTTGAATCCACCGGGTTTGGTTCCTTCCTTTGATCAACGTTAGCCACCCATATGTTTGGCCTCTAGAGGTGATCCACCAAGGAAGAAGAAAATTCAAGAAGAAGGGTGGTTGGCTAAACCCTAGTTTTTCTATCTCTATAGAAAGGGTGTACTCTCCCAACAAATTGGAATTATTACGTAGTTGTCAAAGTCAACAACCCCCTACCCATAATAAGACTCCTCTTATTTATAGATGTGGGCAACCCATCTTAACAATTAATGAATTGGGTTTTAATTAATTAAATTCTTTTAATTAATTAAGCTCCCTAATCTTATTAGGGATAATTAATTAAACTCCTTTAACTAATTTTCCTTCCTAATCCAATTAGGAATAAATGAGAGTACTTATATTAAATTAATTCCTAAACTCTTTTAGAAATTAAAATAATAATAATTGTAATAATATTAATAAGACTCCTCTTATTAATTTATATTTAATATTTCTAAAATATTAAATAATAAATATTAAGCTATTTAATTTATTCTATCACCATAGATTAAATTAAATATATATAACATATTATTACGATTATGCCATTAACTTCTTAAATAATTATTCTTCCTTTTATGGTGTGACCCTTTAGGTTCTCCATATTAAACCGGTTGTGAATAAATCAATTAGAAACAATTCTAATCTTATTTAAATAAATAAATTAATCAATTAATTTATTTAAATAAATAATATTTATTCTACAATAGGGATAAGCCTCCTAGCGATCAACGACTTTCCGAGATAATATAGATTTCAACATTAATCATTAAAGAACCTTTGAGTAAATAGTTACCCATCAATTCAATCCTTCCACCATACAATGTCCCAATTAAATATAAGACATGGAATTACCACAAGTCTTATTTTATTTAATTATATGTATTTCGATCCTTAAATGCACAACTCCAAATAATGCAAATTAGAAACTCCTTTCTAATTTCATTCTCGCCGCCCAAGGACTCACTGGGTTGTCATTTATCGAATCACATAGGACATTTCTCTTCTTTTATTAGAAGTGGTAGATTCTTTATTGATCATACATTATCTCCATGTACAACTTATTATACCCAAGCATACCTTTGATATACCCTAAGGGTCTTAAGGAATAAGTCAAAGTATAACTCATCATACACAAGATACTATGATGATCTCAAGTCCAAGGATTACTTGTCTTCTATCACTACAGAATTCCTATTGACAGCAAATAAAACTCCATTAGGTATTCCTTAGCGAGCCACGTTCGGTGAACTTATTCTCTAATAAGTACCTACATACTTGATTTAGTGTCTCCACACAAATGATCGTGAGATCAATCATCCTCATCCAATGAGCAAGCAACGTATGTACCCAATCTATCCTGGATTCACTAATCCCCAATTTAGTAATCCAACGATTGGGAACTATTTTAGTTTTAAGCTTTCAAAGAATTTAGATCTCATTAGAATGATCATCATCATTATTATTCTAAAGCATTGCTTAAAACTATGGGTTTATCACATATTATAAAAGCGAGATCATGTAGATAATTAAAAGCCTTTAATAAATTAATACTTTTTATTAATAAATGAATAAGATTGTTACAAAGTATATGCTTTATCATCAAACATGATTGGCTTGTGTGCATACTACTTTCACATCCAACTCCGGTCGGCTGACATCTTTAATTGAAGAAAATACCCAATTAGAATATATATGCATGTATTTAGTTTACCTAGTATATATCTCCACTTTACAGGGGTCAGGCTTCTATCCCGTTCCTAGTTGCGTCTCTTCACTAGTGCCATTCACAAGGTGTGTGTTTATAATATTTTAAGAAAATTTCAGCATCACCTCCCCATGGTCTTCAATTACACGAAATAAACCAAGACAACTTAGTCTAAGTATGCACTCGAAGAACATATGTAGAGACACCAGCTGAAAAATCCTCAAAATATTATAAACATGTACGCACCTTGTGAATTAGCAACGACCTAAGTGAGAGACATAACATCCATGATAACAGCTTCCAAATGGGGACTATTCGATTCACTCCTCTGGGTGAGTGTCAAACGGGTTTCTAAGTTTCAAAGTATATTACATATATATATATATTTATGAGTGTATTGAAGAGCAAAGGGAGAATATCATTGAGTTTATTGAAAATTGTGGAAAAATAAGCAAATACTACTTAGTTTATTTTGCCTATGATAAACTAAGTAAATGGTACTTAATTAGTTTATGAGAATTTTTATTTGGAATCTATAGAGATTATTGTTCGACATCCACTCCTATAAACACAATTATCAAACGGGTTTCTAAGTTTTATAGCAGTTGCAGCTGTAATAGTACTAGGAGAAGAGTCAGTCTAAGTTTCATATTAGTTGCGATTCTGACTAATAGTACTCAACCAGGTTCCTCGGCGATGTCGGATAAAAAAAGGGGTCGTAGTTCCTGTTTGTGTCCTATACTCTATTAATAAAGTTAATTGAATTACTGCGAACATTCTTCACTATTCCACCATAATAGATGACAACATCCCGAAGGAGTTCCATTAAGTTATTGAACAAAGTTCCAAGTTAAGCAACCCTCTAGATGAGCGAGCGATCACTTCTCTACTATGAATGAATCATTTGCACGATATGGGTTCAATCCATGCCGTAGAAAGCTTCTCACCACTCCAAATACCCATCCGAGGAATTTGGAATGGTGAGAAGTCATCTATGCTATGGATTATACTCCATATCGACGAATGATTCATTCCTCGAAGAGAAGTGATCGATCGCTTCATCTGTAGGGGGTATTAACGATAACTTTGTTCAACAACTTAATGGCACTCCTTCAGATGTTGGCATCTCATATGATGGAACGATGAGAATGTCTTCAATAATTCAATTAACTTTATTATTCGAGTATAAAACACAAATAGAAACTACGACCTTTTTTTTTAAATTGCTGTCGAGGAACCGGTTGGAGTACTATTAGCTGCAACTATGTCGAACCCTGCATAAAAGGAAGTGCATCATTTAATTTATATGTTATTATATTTGAAAATTGTGGCAAACTAAGCAAATATGGTATTTGGTTTATTTTACCAATGAAAAACTAGGTAAATTCTACCCAGTCAACATGTATTTTATTTTATTTATTGAATATGTAGACAACTTATTATTCGACCAGTTACTTTTAATTGTAGAAAACTAAGCAAATTCTACTTAGTTTATTATTTTATTCAGTTACTTCAGTTTTTTATGTAATGGAAAACTAAGCAAATGCTACTTAGTTTAAGATAATTATTGTATTTTATTTTATTTTACTATATTTATTTTATATGTTATTTAATTTTTATTATATTATATTATGGCAATTAATTAATTTTAATATATTCTAGTTTATTATTAAATTATTTTAAAATCAATTTATTATTATACTTTTATTTATTTATGTATTTTAATTTAATTTATTTTATTTTGAATTATTTTATTTTATTTTACTTTTCTATATATGTTTTACTTTAATTTAATTTTGTTAAATTAAATTAAATTAAATTATTTATTTAGATTTATTTATTTATTTATTTTATTATATTATATTTTATTTTATTTTTATAATATTATATTAAATAATAAACAAAATTTATTTTATTTTATTAAATTAAATTTATTTTATTTTTAATTATATTATATTAAATAATAAAGTAAATTTATTTTATTTTAAAGTTTATTATATTATATTATAATATATTATATTATATTATATTATATTATATTATATTATATTATATTATATTATTTATTAAAGTTATTTAAAGCTCCTAGTATTTTTTTGTATTAATTTATTAATTTATATAAATATTTATTTATTATATTATAATATATTGTCTTTTATATAGTTAATTAAATATTTATTTATTACCATCTATAACTTCCACAGAAATTTAGTCGGAAATTCCGTCGGAATTAATACTTAACACCAAAATAAAGGAAGTCTTCATTGATTCACAAACTGGAAAAGGCTGAAATCAGAACACTGCAAATTAAGTTTATCACACTGCATTATAACTCCTCAATATAGACATTATAACTGGTTGGGCACAAATTAAACACCAATACAGTAAACCAATATCAGTCACCGAGCAACATCTCAGTCCCAAAATCAGTTTCATACCAAACAGAATTTAGCAAATTATCACAGAAAATCCCAATTTCAACAACACTGCAAAGGAAATTTAGGGTTCAACAACATTTCAATAGAATATTTCAACACTATCAACAATATTTTAACACTTTCAACAACATTTAAACAGAAAATTTAGGGTTCAAAGTACTTATTCCCAAATTTATGCATAATCATATACATATCTGAAAATTAAGGGTTCTAAATTTAAAATTAATTGAAAAACTAACCTTAAATTGAGAGAGAAGGAGGAGCAGAGAGGGACTAGAGAGAGAGAGAGAGAGCACCAGAGGGAGCCGGCGAGGGCTTGACCAGAGATGGGGCTGCCGACGGGGAGAGGTGCGGCGGCCGGCGAGGAGAGGGACGGGAGGAGGGACAGAGAACGCAGCAGCAGAGCAGAGAGAGAAAAGAGGAAAAAGAAATGAGAAGAAGCTGAAGTGAGACTCGCGTCTGTTAGTGTGTAGGTTTTAAGGACTATTTCTGACGGAACTCAGTCGGGATTAATTCAGTCGATGATAAAGTATCCTCGACGGATAATCAGTCGATATTAATAGTTCTTCTGTCGAGGTTGTTATTGGCGCTGGAGGGAAACTTTTGCGCCACAAACATGGTATATGATCGACTGAATTCAGTCGAAGTTGTACTAGTCTCGAGTGAATTATTAACGACTGAATATTCCGTCGGTAATAAGGTAATTCCGAGCAAAACCATTCAGTCGACCTTAATTCCGTCGTAAATAGTCCTATTTGTGAGATCTCAAATTTTATGAAATAAAAGTATTCAATTTTTTTATTTTCAAAGTAAGAAAGTTTTTATAAAATAATCGGTGATAAAAGTACAATAATACGCGTGGTTGCATAGTAGCACACGGTATTAATTATTGATGCTTACGTGAGAAATCACTCAGTTATATTCAATTATTCTTTACAAAGAATTCTTTGCATCATATCTCTCATATTATTGATTCAATGTGTTGTCACAAATCATCATCCGCATAATATGTTATATTATTAAATCAATAATTGAGGCGACAAAGTTTATTAATATTATTATTTACGCAATATTAATGATAATGTCTGAAGTTACATCAATGAGGGCGTTTGGTCACCTAATTGCGGCTACGATAAGGAGAAATCCTTATCGAAAGCCCTCTTTCTTTAAGCGACTTCGGTTGTTAAATATTGTGAGTTCTGATATTAATGATGAATAAGTTAGTGTTGATTAAAGATGAATTGATAGTTTCATTGTGTTCGGATTATTAGTGTTAGTGGAAATCGATATCTATTCGATAATAATTGATGTCTAGTGTTATATTGACCAATCCAAGAATTAATGCTTAGGATAAATGAAGCGATTAATTGCTATTAATTCACATCTTATAACTATGTGTTCACATGTGTGTATTATTGATTCACATGATTTACTTATTAGGGGAGTTGGTGCGAAGATTGATAATCTTTGCTTTCGACTAAATTAAAAATGGAGTTATAGATGAAGTATCTTACTATAATTAATTTTTCCACATGTTTAGAACTATTGAAATACATGAGTTACTTATTGATTCACATGATTTATTATTAGGGGAGAGGTGGTGCAAGTTTGATAATACTTTGCAGGACTAAATTAAAAATGAAAGAAAAGTTGAAGGTATTATACTTGTAATATATCGAGTTTCAAAACGCGTAATTATCGAAACTATATTTTCCTATAAATAGAAAGCTTCATTCTTCCTTCATTTCTCACCAATTCACTAAGTCTCACAAGAAAGCGATTATAGAGATAGAAGGCTATAGAGAGAAAGAAGAAGAGTAGTTTCTTCTTCACTACTTCCAAAGATTCTAGTCTTCTTCTGAGGTAATGGGTATTATTTATTTCATATTCTGAAGAGATATTATTTTTGGTATTCGTATGAATATTATTTTTGTTAAATATTTGTAAGGGATGTTATTACTGTGGTAAGGGGTATTATTTATTTCATATTCTGAAGAGATATTATTTTTCGTATTCGTATGAATATTATTTTCATTAAATATTCGTAAGGTATATTATTACTGTGGTAAGGGGTATTATTCTTTCCTATTCATGAAGAAATTTATTTTCTTTCAATACTCGTAAGAGTTGTTATTCCATTCTTTATTATTATGTTGGAATAATATTATACATCAAATCTGCATACATGGTGAAATTCTTCATTATTCCATTCTTTATTATTCTCATTGGAATAACTCATGCATCATATTCTATCGCGTCGCCTCGTGAATTCTGTTGTTATTCCATTCTTTATTATTACGCTTGGAATATCCTCGTCATGCGGATTACGCATAACCCTGCTCCATTCTTTATTATTCATTAGAATATCGCATGCGTGTGGATTCTGCGTGGCGCGGTTACATTTTTTATTATTCGGTTGGGAATAACCTCATGCGCTGCGATTATCGTCGCGTATACGGTGAATTCTTCATTATTCCATTCTTTATTATTACATTGGAATAACTCGCATACATGATTACTCTGGCATGCGTGGTGAATGATCCTTCGTATTCATTCCTTATTAAATTATGGAAATGATTTGTCTACGTGGATTCTGTATCTGGCTAAAATCCATTTCATAGCCAGATATTCTATTATACTGTGATGAGATATCATTTCTTTTGTCTTTCGCCATGGAATATCATTTTCTTTATTTTTTTTTGAGTTATTATTCACTTTTGCCATTATTCATCCAGCTTCTTATTCACTTTAGTATTATTCACTCCAATTTCTGAGTGACTTTTCGTTATTCAAGTATTATTCACGAGTTCTTATTCACGATTCTTATTCACCCAAATTACTATTCAATTCTAATATTATTCACTTTTAGATTTTGGGGATTTTTACGCTTCGAAAGATTATTCATACGACTTATTCCCAAGATTATTCATAGTATGATTATTATGCAGTACTATTTATTTTAAAAAATACATTTTTTTCTCATCCAAATTATTTTTGGTATATGAATATTATTCTTGAATTTTACTCCACAAAACAAAGATGTCGTGTTGACAATTTAGATATTTTTAAACTCCTGATAAATTTAAAGTCTTTAATATTTATCATTGAATTCGTTTGATTAATGTTTATATCATCACATCATCCTCACGCTTATATTGTGATGAGATTCATCTTCGCTGAACGCGACGTGCGTAGATGGACGGTTGATTATTAGTTTCTGATTTGTATATCTTTTTGAACTTACAAAAGATTGATTTGTTGATTATTAGTTTTATAACAGATATATCTTTGAACTACGTCAGAATGATCGTTGATTATTAGTTCTACGGTTGTATATCTTTGACTTTACGTTGAAAAGATGAACCGCTGATTATTAGTTTTATAGTTGATATCTTTTGAACTACGTGTTAAGATGAAACCGTTAATTGATATCATTGGTCGTAAGTCAGAAGATGACCGTTAATTGATAAACTTTTTACCAGTAGTGCGAAAATGGACGGTGTATGATATGATCAATGACCACTCGCGATACTTAATGAATATCCTTGGTCAGTAAGACGGTGATAATTCGATGATGTGATTGTCGTGATCACGACCATTAGTTAACAATTGAATATCTTTGGGCGTAGTCTTGACGACGAACAGATTGATCGACCTGATCGTCACCGAATTAGTTTTATAAATGAATATCTTTTTCTGGTAGAGTAGTGCGAAGATTGGTATGATCATTGTTATTACAATTGAATATCTTTAACCTTTTGGGTAAGAATATCGAGTAAATGTTACTACGCGCTTTGTGGCGAGGAGAAATTGTTGATTCACATTATTATAAACATGAATTGTGAATTTAACTAACATCTTTGGTGGTTCGGTGAATGTCAGTGATGAAAGTTCTACTATGTCTTGGGTATAATAAAGAAGCTGTTGATGAAAGATATTACGGATAAAATTGATGATAAACTTTTAAATCATAGAAGATAGTAGATATCACGCCTACTCGACTTTCTTCTAATGGATTCTTTATTCCTTACTGCAAATGTTGATCTAAAATTTATTATCTATCAGATTCTATATAAGTTGTTATATTGTTATAAAATTAAAAGATAATTTATTCTTCATTATCTTGGTCATAATATTTCTTCTTTGGCCAGTTAAAATTCCTTTTCTTTCAACTATTCTCTCTGTGAAATGAGAATATAGTTGGAGACGAGTCGGGGAATGGAGTGACGATCTGGGATAAGAGGCTTTTAGTAGTCCTCCTCACTTATTCGTGAAATAATAATGATAATAATTGTAATGAGAATTTCGGTTTGAGAGTGGATATTATCTGAAAGCGATATTCATGTTTAAACCTCACCATATGTTTTGTCAGTATTTTCTTGCGACGATTGTATAATTAAGTTTGTAGTTGAGTTACATCCCGTATCCTATGACCAAGATGGGTGATGTATCACTTTTTTGAGGCGTCACTATTTCTTGTAGTGAATGAAAGAGTGACCCATTTTAACCCTATTGATTACATTATAAACATTTTTATCAAGAAATTAATATATATATATATATATATATATATATATATATATATATATATATATATAAACACACAATTATTATATAATGTCTTTGGGATTTAGTGATCGATTAATTACATCTTGGATATATATTTGCACACAAAATTTTTACTTAACTCTATGCAACATATGCTACAAAAATTTGATCATCGCTCAACAATATGCTATCTTCTTATTATATTTTAATTTATTAATTACATGTATAAATTTATTATTAATAAATAATTCCGTCATAATGCGCGGATTTATATCTAGTGTATTACTAAAATCTATACATTTTAGATATATATTTCTATGTTAACATGAGAAAAATCATGTCCACAATTTTTTTCTTCAACCAATCACTATTCCCAATAATTAATCGACATGTTCAGGCCAATAATTAAGCTTGGAAATGACCCCTTAACAATTAACGAAATGCAATTGCTTTTAAGGACTTTTAATGGATAGATTCGCTTAGACTTTCTCAATCTCAGAATTTAATTAAGACCTCACCAGCTGTATTATTGTAGAATATATAATTTCTTCGTAGAAAAATATGACATTGCGTTACCTCTTTTTTTTATAACAAAAACAGTCCAAATATAAATTAAAAATCTTATTCATTAAAAGCATCAGGTAGAACAATTTTTTTGTCCCTTAATATATGACGTTTTAGAATTTTAAATAAACATTAATTGCGTGGTTTCTAATATTATCTCAAGTATTAAATATAATTTTAATTTTTTACTATTTTTTGTCTGATAAATAACAATATCTTTTTTTAATACAAATATAATATACTCATTTGATATTATATTTAATATTTTATAATTATTTTTTAATATTTTTGCATAATTTTAAAAATTATTTATATTAAGGGAGGGAGTATTAATTAAGCAACTTACGTTACGTGTTCTTCTTTTTAAATTCATCCCTAGTCAATATCACAAGCCATCAATTTTATGGATATGTATTGACCCAATGAAATGCAACTGGACTTTGGGCCAATTTGGACCACCAACTGATTTTGGGACTATTGTAATGATAAATAAATAATAATACTAAATTCATGAATTGATATTTGATGGTCATTTTGTGGATATGGCTCGAGGTGTGGTGTCATCGTTATTTGGAGTCTAAAATTAAAATGTAATAATTAATATAACTTGTTTAAAAAAAAGTATAAGACATTAATTATTAGAGAAACTCATTTAAATTTATATTAAAAAATATACACATGACATAATACTTACTGATGATATATTCTATTATACGTGCAGGTGTTTCATAGTGCTATATATTTTCTTGATTAGTGGAAGGAAGATATGAAACATGAGGAGAATAATAACGCAGATCCAGTCTCATAGTTCGGTAGGGTCAAATTTAAAAAAAAAAATTACGAATATAAATTTCATAAAATAACTTATAAAATTAAATAATCTTCAAATATTATTTATAATAATATTTTTCGAGGTTTCATTACTTGAAATTGTTGCATGATAGCCTTATTTTTAATATTATAAAATATATCGCTTAACGATGTATATTAAACGATCAGCATTTAAGTAACATACATCGAAATTAATATTCATCTCCCATTTAGTTACTGAGTTAATTCTTGCGATATTCAAGCTGGTGAAAATGTCCTTTCAATAATTCGATAGTGAGTGACGTACAAAAAGTAGAGCCAATTTCAGCAACAAATAGACTTAGGGATACACATCATTCTTTCTTTTCTGAACCAACATTTGAGCCAATTCACCAATTCCTTTTATACTCGAATTATTGGGATCATTTCTCATATCCACAATATAATTTTGGAGTTGACCATCAAGTGACAAAAGTTTCATACCATCAAATTCTGAAGGGTAAAGTTTTGCAAATTCACATAATTTTTTATTGTCAAATGTCAAGAAAGAATCACGTGGGTCAAGACATGTTATACTTGAAAGTAAATCTGTATTTGTGTTATCAAAATGGTCATTCAACTCCCCAAGTTGACTATCAATCACAGTGAAAAATAATTGAACCCTAAAGCGATGAAGGTTTGTGATTTCTTCAATATTGCGTCATGGTCTTCCTGAAAACACAAAAATATCCTCCATCCTCGGGACAACTATGTTATGCAATGCAAAAAATTCACAAGTTTCCGCTAACAAATCATCTCAGTTTTCTCTTATGCATTGTAATCGTTGCTTGGTTACATTGACTAGAGCTATTGCGTTTACGATGTCTTGATCTTTCCTCTGTAAGGCTTGTGATATATAAGTCATTTGTAATTCTCATGACTCCTTTCAATAAGTGTAACAAGAAAACAAACTCAAAATCAAAATCATGCATGAATTTAAAAAGTGTACTAGCTTCTGTACTTTTCTCCCCTTCGACATCATCTGCTACAAACTCGAGCACATCCATTATTGGAGAAAACAAGGTAATAACACTCAAAATTATTTTAAAATGTGAACTTCAATGTGACGCCCCCAAAATAGGTATACATCACCCATCTTGAGTCGCCAAATACATGGTACAGAAATAAAATATAATTTTTTTTAATACAACTGTCGTGTAAAAATACGACAAAACATAGCTGAGTTTTTACATGAATATTGTCTAATAGACAATATCCAAACTCAAATTCAATCCTCATTACATTTATTATCACACTAAGTAGTGAGGACTACTAAAATAACCATCTCTTGATCGATTACCCATTCCTCGACTAGTCCCCACTACCACGCTCTCATTTCCTGAAGAGAATAATGAAAGCAAAAGGGTGAGCTCAACTAGCCCAAGAAAAATATTATGACTAAGATAATGCGAATGAATTATCATTAGCCTTCAACAATGTTAAATGTGATAAAATACAATAAACATCAAGTTTAATTGCGGTGAACAAGCGATCCATTAAAAGAGTCAGAGTAGAACATGATATCTACTATCTTCTATGATTTAAAAGTTTTTCATCCACTTTATCGGCGAGACTCGACTTTAATAAATAAACCACATCATCGAATCATCCCCGTCTACTGGCCAGGATATTCATATAATCATCAATAATCATGATTATACCCTAATAATCCTCATCATAATCATACCAAAAAAGCGTCCATCAATGCACTACGGGCCAATGATAACTTTTACCACATCATTTGTAACATTACGGGTCATGATTATACCGAATGATCCCTGGTCATAATCATACCAATCAACAGTCCATCTATGCACGTAAGTTAAAGATGACTTTCATCACAATATAAGCATGATGATGATGACAATGATATAAGCATTAATCAAACGAAATCAAGGATAAATATTAAAGACTTTAAATTTATCTAAAGTTTAAAAATATTCAAATTGTTAACATGATACTGCTTTGTGGAGTAAAATTCAAGAATAATATTCATGTATCAAAAATAATTTGGATAGAAAAGAAATAATTTTTTTGGGTAAATAGTACCATGTGAATAGTACTTCAAAAATAATACCTCGTGAATAGTACCTCGGCATGAAAAGTGCCCTAAATACCCTAGTAAATAATATTCGAGTGAATAGTAACCAGGTGAATAGTAACCCGTGAATAGTAACTCGTGAATAGTACTCCGACATGAAAAGATTAATAATTATCAAGAAAGCTCAGAATAATATTTCCATGAAAAGATACTGGATAAAGCGCAAATATCAAGGATATTCTACTAATTTTATGGAGTATAGAAGTAATACTTTAACAGAGTGAGGGTATAATCAGGAATATGAGACGAAATAATATTACTCACATACTACAGAGTATTAAAGAAAATATTATTCCTTATGAATACTGAACAAAATAATATCCCTTACCTCAGAAAAAGACTGGATACGGGAATAGTGAAGTAGCAGACTTCTCTTCTTCTTTCTCTCTATAGCTTATCTCTCTATAATTGCTCTTGTGAGTCTTAGTGAATTGGTGAGAATGAAACAAGAATGAGCTTCTATTTATAGGAAAATATAATTTTGATAATTGCACGTTTTGAGGCTCAAAATATTACAGTATAATACATTCATCTTTTCCTCCATTTTTAATTTAGTCCTACAACTATTATCAAACTTGCACCACCTCCACTAATAGTACATCATGTGAATCAATAGTTCAGTCATGTGAATCAATAGTTCTATACATGTGAAAAAAATAGTTACAGTATAGTAGTACCTTCATCTATTCCTCTATTTTTAATTTAGTCATGTAAGTATTATCAATCTTGCACCACCTCCCCTAATAGTACATGCATGTGAATCAATAGTACATTCATGTGAACAAATAGTTATAAGCATGTGACTTAATAGTAATTAATTGCTCATTTATCCGATTAATTACCCGATTGGTCAATATAACCTTATCGAAATAAAAGTCGATTTCCACTAACACTAATAATTCCAACACAATGGAAATATCAATTTCATCTTTAATCAACACGAACTTATTCATCATTAATATTATAACTCACAATATTTAACAACCAGATCATTCTAGGGGGCTTTCCGATAAGGATTTCTCCCTATTGGCGTGAAATTAGGTGACCAAAGCTCTCCTCGACAGAATTTTCTAAACATCGTCAATATTGCAAATAATAATATGAATAACTTTTTCGTCTCAATTATTGATTTAAAAATATAAAATATTATGCAGATGATACTGTGATAACAATTGAATCAATAATATGAGAGATATTATGCAACAATTACTGTAGCAATAATTGCGTATAACTGAGTGACTTTTCACGTAAGCATCAATAATCAATATTGTGTGCTACTATGCAACCACGCGTATTACTATACTTTTACCATCGGGTATTTCAACAATTTAACGGTAAAACTTTTGCCGTTATTTTTATAAAAAGATATTTTTGTCGTTTTCTCATTTCGACAGTAATTCCGTTATGGGGTCCACCAATGATTGTATCGTACGAATATTCCCTGATGAAACGAATATTCCCCGACCAATCTAATATTTTATGAAAACTTGCATACTTTGCAAAATTTATAAATACTACCCACAATTATAACATTATATCATATCCACACCTTAATACTAACAAAAATATTTTGAGAAATTAAATCTTTATTCATAAAATTTGGGGTCTTACAACCTCCCCTCCTTATGAAATTTTGCCCTCGAAATTTATGTACGTACCTGGTATATCGAAGAGGTGAGGATACCTTGTTTAGATTCTAACTATTAAGGTATAACCTTTGAGCGTAGAATATATTCCTTATTATCCAACATTTTAACATGTATCTCCTTACAGGTTAAATCTTCTGCTATCTCGTGTAGTTCTAATTAAATAATGTGGTTCGAGTCTTCCACATATTTATGTAACATCGATACGTGAAAAACATTATGAACACGCGACATACTTGGCGGTAAGGCGAGTCTATAAGCCACAGTTCCTACTCGATCGAGGATTTCAAATGGATCAATAAAATTGAGGGTTGATATTTCCTCTCTTCGTCGATTATTGCTTCTAGAATAACGCCTTCTTGAACCTTCTTCTTCACATTCATCAGCTCTGAGTCTGTAGCTTGAGCTGCTTTAACTTTATCGATTAAAGTCGGTTCTAATCGTATATTCGTTATCTTCACGTAGGTTCCTAGAGTTTTTAACTCTATCTTCATCATTTGTAAGTTATATGAAATTTGTCTTTGTGTTAGCAATATCGCACTCGTAAACGCATACGATCTTCTACTCAACGCGTCAGCTACCACGTTCACCCTTCCACGATGTTATTGAATGGTATGATCATAATCTTTCAACAGCTGAAGCCAATGTCATTGTCGTATATTGAGTTCCTTTTGGGTGAAGAAATATTTGAGGCTTTTATGATCCGTATAGATATCCACTTTATCCCCATACAGGTAATGCCTCCATATTTTAAGCGCAAAAATGATAACTGCCAACTCTAGATAATGAGTAGGATAATTCCTCTCATATTCTTTGAGTTGTTGTGAGGCATAGGCTATGACTTTCCCATGTTGCATGAGAACACATCCTAAACCTTTGCCTGAAGCATCGCTGTATATGAAAAATCCCTCTGAACCAGATGGTATTGTTAGAACAGGTGCTGAAATGAGTCTCCTCTTGAGTTCTTGAAAACTCTTCTCACATTCCTCGCTCCAACCAAATTTTGTATCTTTTCGATTCAGCTGAGTTAATGGAGTAGTGATTCGAGAAAACCCTTCTACGAATCTCCGATAATAACCAGCTAAGCCGAGAAAACTACGTACTTCGGTCACGAACTTAGGTTGCTCCCAGCTTTGAATTGCTTCAATCTTTGCTGGGTCAACAGATATTCCGTGATTTGATATCACGTGCCCAAGGAATTCTACTTCCTCAAGCCAGAACTCGCATTTCTTCAACTTGGCATATAACTTATTTTTACAAAGCTTTTAGAGTATCAGCCTCAAGTGTTTCTCATGATCTTCACGGCTTTTGGAGTAAATGAGGATGTCATCAATAAAGATGACCACAAAGTGATCCAAATATTCCTTGAATACTCAGCTCATCATATCCATGAAGGCATCAAGAGCATTAGTCAATCCAAATGACATTACTAGAAATTCATAATGCTCGTACCGAGTTCTGAAAGAAGTCTTTGGAATGTCATCGGTTTTAATCTTTAACTGATGATATCCAAAACGAAGATCGATATTTAAAAAGAATTTAGTGTGACGCCCCCAAAATAGGTATACATCTCCCAACTTGAGTCGCCAAATACATGGTACAAAAATACAAATATAACTTAATAATACAACTGTCGTGTAAAATACGACAAAACATAAACTGAGAGTTTTAATAAGAATATTGTCATCTAGACAATATCCACACTCAATGGAGTCCTCATTACATTTATTGTCACACTATTTAATGTAATAGTGAGGACTAATAATGCTATCATCCGGACCGTCACTTACTTCCTCGACTCGTCCCAAATTTATATTCTCATTTCACGAATAGAAACGGTGAAAGAAAGGGTGAGCTCAACTAGCCCAAAGAAGAAATATTATGACTAAGATAATGCAAATAAATTATCATTAGTCTTTAACAATGTTAAACCGATAAAATACAATAGACATCAAGTTTAATCTGCAATTTGAATAAACAATCCATTAGAAGAGTCAAGAGTAGGCATGATATCTACTATCTTCTATGATTTAAAATGTTTTCATCAATTTTTATCGCTGAGACTCAGCTTAATAAATAAACCAAATCATCTAATCATCCCTGTACTATGGGCCAAGGATATTCGTTAAATCATCAATGGTCATGACTATACCGAATAATACCTGGTCATAATCATAACAAAAAATAATTTATCTTGCACGTAAGCCAAAGATATACAACTGTAAAATCAATAATCAACAGTACATCTTGCACGTAAGCCAAAAATATACAACTGTAAAACCAATAATCAATAGTACATCTTGCACGTAAGCCAAAGATATACAACTGTAAAACCAATAATCAATAGTCCATCTATGCACGTAAGCCAAAGATATTCAATTGTAAAATCATTTTTAAAGTGTAGCTAAAAATACTAGCCCTATCATGCTTAACTCCAGAAATTCCAATATCTAGACATAATCTTATATATGTTAACGTGAGCCTCCACTTTAAATTTTGTGGACATCGGAGTTATAGAACTCCAGTTATAGCCATTTTCGTCAGAAAATCACACAAATTAAAATAGTCATAACTTGATCATTTTAAGTCGGAATGAGCTCATTTTTGGACAGTAGGTACTTTATACCATATATTTTTATGTCCCAAAAGTCCGGAATTTATTTCACAAACTAAGTGGCCAAAAATGCCCTTTTAAATTTCTGGGCAGTAGCTTTTTGGTACTTTGCAGTTTTTGACTCCTTTGCTAAAATAAGTCCACATGAAAATCTACAACACCTTTTCCAGTGATTCCACTTGGATAAGTTAGATAACTCATAGATCTAACTCTAGAACTTCACCACAGTCAAAAATAAGAAATAGTCTTATTAATTTCATCAGACCAATGCTTTTATTATGACTTTCATCATAATCAACAGTCCAATGCTTATATTATGACATTCGTCATAATCCACGTAAATAGATCATTTCCATAATTTAATAAGAAATAAATATAAAGGATCATTCACCATGCGTGTGGTAATCCACATATACATGTTATTCTAACAGAATAATAAAGAATGGAATAACAGAAGAATTCACCATGAATGCGATAAACCGCACAGACAGGTTATTCTCAACAGAATAATAAAGAAAGAAACCAGGTCAGGCGTAATCCGCACCGACAGGATATTCCAACAGAATAATAAAGAACGGAACCAGGTCAAGCGAAATTCTCACCGACAGGATATTCCAACAGAATAATAAAGAATGGAATAATAACAGAATTTCACTATGTATGCGTATTTAGACATGATGCAAGTTATTCCAAAGAGAATAATAAAGAATGGAATAACAACAAAATTTCACCATGTATGCGATGATTTCATATGATTAAAGTTATTCCAAAGCAGAATAATAAAAAATGGAATAACAAATGAAATTTCACCATGTATGTAGTACTTGGCATGCATGAGTTATTCCCAATGTAATAATAAATAATGGAACTCAGTCATGCGTAAACGCATGCATGTGGATATTCGAGATAGAATAATATAGAATGGAATAATAGAAGAATTTCACCATGTATGCGGTATTTAGATGACAAAGTTATTCCACATAATAATAAAGAATGGAATAACAAAGAATTTCACCATGTATACTGTTGAATCGCATGATACAAATTATTCCAATGTAATAATAAGGAATGGAATAATAATAGCTCTCTTCATGGATAAGAAAGAAATAATACCCCTTACTATAATAATAATATCCCTTACGAAGTACAACAAATAATATCCCTTACCTTAGAAGAACTGGATATTGGAAAAGTTAAGTAGTGAGAATACTTTTCTTCTTTCTCTCTATAGTTTCTCTCTGAGTTTCAATGAATTAAAAGAAATAATGAAGGAATGAGCTTATTTATAGAAAGAACCGAAAGTAGCTCTTGGTCTTAACGAATGGTCAAAATGACTCTTGGTAATATTGAAGAGACAACTACTATTCATGAAGGGGCAATTAACTCTTGGAACAATCAAGGGACAAGTAACTCTTGGAAAACTGAAGGGAAAAATAACTCTTGGAAAACTGAAAGGACAAGTTACTATTAAAACTTTAAACCAACGATCCATATTGATTTACTATTATAATTTCAACCAACGGTTTGAAAAATTAGCACTTCTCCTCATGGAATAATATTGTACCCAAAAATGATTTGGACCGAAAAGAAATATATTTTTTAGGTGAATAATGCCCCGTGAATAGTACCCCGGCATGAAAAGTACTCTAAATAACCGACTGAATAATATTAGGGTGAATAGTAATTTAGGTGAATAGTAACCCATGAATAGTAACTCGTGAATAGTACTCCGACACGAAAAGTGCCCTGAATACCCGAGTGAATAATACTAGAGTGAATAGTAACTCGTGAATAGTACTCCAACACGAAAAGTGCCCCAAATACCCGATTGAATAATATAACCTCCAGACATCAATTATTATCAAAATAAATATCGATTTCTACTAACACTAATAATTCCCACACAATGGAACTATCAATTTCATCTTTAATCAACACGAACTTATTCGTTTTTCAATAAACGAATAACTTTATGGCTTGATATGATAGTGATTGACTTTAATGGTTTGGTTGCTTGAAATTTCATAATAGGTTGGTTAGGAATATGAAAGCTAACCACCTTATGAAAATAATCAATTTTTGCATGATGAATAGTTTACTAATCAATCCCTAAAATCACATCAAATGCAAGTATTTTCAAAGAGATAATATCGACAGGTAATGCGCAGTTATTGATTTGAATCAAACAAGACTTATAAATAGTAGATGTAATGAAGGTTTCTCCGAATGGAGTTTCAACAGATAAATCAAAGCCTAATTTCTTCGGGGTCAAGTTCACACGTTGAACACAACTAGGTGAAATAAAAGAGTGAGTAGAACTGGTATCTAACAAGGTATAGACTTCCTAAGAGTTTATGATTAACTTACCCGTGATAACTTCGTTTGGATTCCTCAACAAACGCTTTCACTTAAAATACTAACTTTTGCTTGTCTGAGACATTCTTTGGTGTCACCATCCCAATTGGACTTGACTTTACTACACGATAAAATCGAGCTAGGTGACCTTCTCTTCCATAATTGAAACACGTTTTGGGTTCCTGCGTACAGTTTGGACGAATGTGTCCCTCTTGTCCGCATTTGAAACATACGACCGGTGGTCGTTCTTCTTCCTTTGAAACAGGTGCTGATGCTTCTGCTGACGTCCTTCCGTCATTATTGAATCTTCTCTTCTTAAAAATGTTCCCACTTAGTTCACCTTTCCTATTATCTTGGCCATGATTACCACTGAAGTGGTTACCATTTCTTGCCTGAAAATTTCCTTCACGATGGTTATCGTTATTCCGATGGCCATTGCCACCGGTACGATTATTATCGTGTTGTTGGTCGTTGCCTTTTGGTTGAGCTGACTCATTATCGCCCTCCATAACTGAGCCCTATTCACAACATCTGAATATAAACAAAGTTTGTGAGAAATGAGGTATTAACGTATTTCAGGTTTCAAACCTCTTAGAAATATTCGCGTCATTCGCTCCTCATTATCAACTAAATGGGATGCAAATCGGGATAACTCGGCAAACTTATCCTCATATTGCGACACTGTCATATTGTTTTGCTCCAACTTGATGAATTCGACCTCCTTCATGTGACGAATACTTTCGGGAAAGTACTTGTCGTTAAACAATTCTTGGAACTTCTCCCAAGACATCTTTAGTGCGAAAAGATGATTACGTTTTACAGAATTCTATCAGTAATCTGCTTCTTCACGCAACATAAAGGTGGCAAAGGGAACCTTTTGCCCCTTTGAGCATTCCAAGACATTAAATATCTTGGTGATCTGCTTTAACCACGTCTCCATCTTAAGTGGTTCTGGCTTTCCCAAAAACTTCGGCGGTCCCTGCTCCTTGAACTGCTTAACGGTGACCAACCGTGAGTTGCCATTGTTTACACTTGCATTTTGAACATGAGTCTCTCTCGTTTGGTTTTGTATAAATTCTAAAAATTTCCTAAACATACCATCGTTCCTCATTTGGTCGGTGTTGTTGTTTACACGAGGATTATTGTCTTCCTGATGCACATTATCCTGGTTATTGATCGTCGGTGACTCAACGGTTTCATGTGCTTCATTGCTTATCTCAACATTTTCAGATGTCATTCTCAAACACTGTAACAAAACAAGGGTTAATTGACATACCATATATTATCCCTATACTCTGACCGACCAATTAAATAACAAATAACTTAGGTAGGTCATACTAGCTCAGGATTAACCCGTCTCTCCCTTCCTAGTTCTTGTCTCACATCTCAGCCAGGAATGATATCCCTAAGCTTTGATACCAACTGTGACGCCCCCAAAATAGGTATACATCACCCATCTTGAGTCGCCAAATACATGGTACAAAAATCAAATACAAACTTCTTTAATACAACTATCGTGTAAAAATACGACAAAACATAGCTGAGTTTTTACATGAACATTGTCTCATAAAAATATCCAAACTCAAATTCAATTCTCATTACATTTATTATCACACTAAGTAGTGAGGACTACCAAAATAACCATCTCAGACCGTCACTCCATTCCTTGACTAGTCCCGACTACGTTCTCATTTCTTGAAGAAAACAATGAAAGCAAAAGGGTGAGCTTAACTAGCCCAATAAGAAATATTATGACTAAGATAATGCATAATAAATTATCATTAGCATTCAACAGTGTTAAACTTATAAAATACAATAAACATCAAGTTTAATTGCAGCGGAACAAGCAATCCATTAGAAGAGTCAAGTAGAGCATGATATCTACTGTCTTCTATGATTTAAAAAGTTTTTCATCCACTTTATCGCTGAGACTCAACTTAATAAATAAACCACATCATCGAATCATCCCTACACCACGGGCCAAGGATATTCATGTAATCATCAATGGTCATGATTATACCAATAATCCAATCCACGGTCATAATCATACCAACAATCATTCCATCAATGCACTACGGGCCAAACGAGGACTTTTACCACATCATTTGTAACATACGGTCATGATTACGGTCAAGCGAAATTCTCACCGATAGGATATTCCAACGAATAATAAAAAGAATGGAATAACAACATAATTTCACCATGTATGCGATAGATTGCGATGTATGTGTTATTCCAAAGAATAATAAAGAATGGAATAACAACAGAATTTTTTACCAGATTTTCATGTATGATGTTATTCTCATAGTAATAGTTATTCGGAATGGAATAATAAAGAATGGAATAACAACGAGAATTTCACTTATGTATGTAATACTTAGCGTACGCCAAACGTATTCTAACGAATAATAAAAATAATGGAACCCGGTCGTAATTTCACCTACGTAAGCATAGGCGGATATTAAACATAATAAAGAATGGAATAATAGAAGAATTTCACCATGTATGCGGTACTTACATGTATTATTTATACAACCGTAATTTTGTAATTTAATTTTAATATTTATTGGATTGAATAAATATTTTTGATGAATTAATTATTAGATTAAATAATTAATTGATGAAGTTATGATAGATTAATTTAATTATATGTATTACATTTATTAAATTAATGTGGAAATTTTTATTATTACAAGTATGTGATTATGTGAACTTATTGAATTAAAACTAAAAGAAGTATTTAATAAGCTATGTTATTTTAATTAATTTAATTATTAATTAGAGATTTAATAATTTAATATTATTATTAAATGAGAAATTAATTATGTAGCTATGTGAATTAATGAGAAATTATTTTATTTAAAATAAATTAAATAAGATATTGATTTATTTTATAAGGAGTGTGACATTACTTAAACTATATTATAAGCTTTATTAAATTAAATGGGTTTAAATCCTATTCTTGTCGGCCAAACAAGGCCCTAAGGGGAGTTATGAGGCGATTCACCATGATGGGGTAATCTGACCATTATTAACGTCGATTCATCTCCTTATTTATCGAGCGTCTTTTATTTTCTTCTTTTTCATTTTTTTTTTTAAGTCTGGCATAACACGAGAGAGATCTGAGAGAGAGAGTTGAGAGTTGAGTTTTTGTTGGAAAATTCACTTTCTAGTAATCTACGCTTGGGTAATCTCTTGACCCAATTTATTTATTTACGTCTTTTAAAGTTTTTATATGACTTTCTTACTTACGTAACTCTCTATAATTGGGAAATCATGTAGTTATGTGAATATATATAATAATTAGAGTTGTAAGGCATGTTATATATATATATATATATATATATATTCCATATATATATATTATTGTGCTTCCATATTTCATAAGATTATGACGTATGATTTTGGCTTGTTATTTCAAAAATTTACTGATGCGTTGATATGGCCGTATATGCCCTTACGCTGAAATTTAATCGTTGATCATATATTATCCTAAATTTTACACTTATATATGATTATACATGCTAAAATGAACAAAAATGAAACTTGAGTGGTTGGATTTGACCTTATAACGAATCCATAGTAGTAAATTCTATGTTTTATTCAAAAACCTTGAAGAGCATCGAAACGATATAATTTACATATTTTAATTACAGCAATTATGTGTTTTAATGGGTTTAAACTACTATAAATGTTGGGTAATGATTATGTATAAATTCTAGTATTTGGGTATGCTTAAACTAATATATGGACAAAGAAATTGGAAGTTATGGCCATATTCATATATAATTTTACGTGTGATTGATTTTTTGCCTAATTTGGCCTTATTTATGTTCATGACTATGAGCTATGAAAAAAAAAAAATGAGCACAGGTAACCCACCCCCAATGAGCGTTACCAAACTACATTACCACTTACGTGATAAAAAAATAAAAAATAAATAAAAAAATAAAAAAATAAATAAAAAAAAAAAAAAAAAAAAAATAAAATATTCAATGAAAATTATTATTAAAATATTTATAAAATAAATTAAATATTTTAATTGAGATATTTATGGAATAAAATAAATATTTGATGAAAATTATTATTAAAATATTTATAAAATAAATTAAATATTTTAATTGAGATATTCATGGAATAAAATAAATATTCGATGAAAATTATTATTAAAATATTTATAAAATAAAGTAAATATTTTAATTGAGATGTTTATGGAATAAAATAAATATTAGATGGAAATTATTATGAAATAATTTATTAAAGTGTAATAATAGTAAGAGAATGAAAATATTCTAATTTAATAATTAAATTAGAAGGGTAATGATTTGTTAAATAAAGTAGAGTTTATATTAAATAATTAAGAGAAAATGTAACTAATGAATTTAAATGAATATATATGGTATGTGTGTAGGACTTGTGGTGAGCGGAGTAGTAATCGTTTAGCTTACACACGAGCGAAGTTCTAAACCTTAATTCTTTACATAAAAGCAAGTTCATTATTACTATCTTGTTTATTATTATTCAAAGTCAAGATTTCATATTAGATCTTATCATTCTTTAAAAGCATAATTCCTATTATCTGATACTTATTAGATTGTATACATCTTGAATTTTATTATTCAAATTGAATATCAATTATTGTTGAACCTTGTAAGACTAGTGAACCCTTATTGATTCAACTAGTCCATAGTTGATAAGCGTTATAAATTCTAGAACTTTTATTGAGCTTACCCAATCAAACTTCCTTTGAGTGCGGACTCAGATGTCAAACCGAGATGAACAACCCTTTAATAGGGGATTATTTACGCTTTAGCGTTAAGATATTGTGCGCGATGTGGTACTAAGGGCTGATCCCCCAAATGCGAGAAGAAGAGTCCATAGTCTTATGATATTAAAAGGTTTCAAGAATAAACACTTGACAACCTAGGACATAGTTCGAGGTCTTGTGACCCTCGAAATTTCTTTTGATTCTTGTTATTCATTCTTGATTCAAAAGTTGAGCTTTTATATTCAAAGTTATTAATTCATTCGCATGTTATTATTATTCATTTATTATATTGTTATACTTGTGGGCAATCGTGCTCACTCTTTGCGTAATAATAACATTGCGATTAAAACGAGAAAACAGACGAGCCTTCCACTAGTAAAAGCGAGGGCAAAATTAACAAGTAATGAAGACTATTTGTTTATGTGGTTGTGTAATGACATTTAGAATTGATGTTACTTAAGACTTAATTGTTATGTTTTTATACAGATATTTTAAGGTTAGATTAACTTTTGATTTATTTAGTTATGCGATTGATGTAACCCCATAAGGGAGAGAGTTATTATTTATTCTATCTATTGTATGGTTGTATTTTATTTATGGGTAGATAGATAGATGATGTTTGTCTGATGAACACCAAATCTGTGGAAATGGAAATCTTAGATTTGGGGTGTCACTGAGTTAGTATCAAAGGCATGTAAGGTTATGAACCTTAGGTGGGGAACAACCTTAGGTAGTAGCCTTATAGGAGATCGAGAACATAGTAGTGGTAAACTCTTATCGAGTTCTAAGAAATGAATTTCTAAATTCATTAAAGATAATAAAAGACTTTATGTGCTTATGTGTTAATCTATGTGTTACGCTATACGGATTAGTAACTAAAACTTAAAATTTTGTTGTCGGGGATGTTGGATATTGGAGGAGCTAGTCGAAATTTGGGAGGAGGAACCCCGATTACCTATAGAGGAGAGCCAGAGACATTCATGTCGTCGAGGAACAACTTATCTGAGAGAGTCATCTCAGATGATCACTTGTCGTTAGTCGGGGAGCATGGTAGGAGGCCGATCCGGAGGAGGATCTGAGGAAGGAAGAAGAAGAAGAAGAAGAGGAGTTCCCACCGAACTCCATTGATCTGAGAGATGTATGGCGCTTTCTCTGATCGTAACGTGGAGTTGCGAGATCTTTGTTAGGGATTTGGTAGAAAGGTTGGTTAGTCGGTGATTACTATTGAAGCGAGGGATAGAGATTGTGACTCTTCACACGTTTAGGAAGCGTGGAGTGGGATCTGGTTCACGAGAAGGGTGGGGGCCAGGGGATAAGTCATGAAATAGAGAAGTTAAAGAAGGATCTGAAGGAGACCTCGAGAGGCTTGCCATAGCGAGGAGGAGGGTTTGGAGTGCGAGAGTCACGCCGTCTTTGATCGTCTGAAGATGATCGCCGTGCGAAGAAGGCTAAACTTGAGGAGACATACTACTACTTACAAAATCTGATGAATGTGGTCCAAGATCGAGTTAGGAAGTATCGAATCCGGTTTGAGGATCTACCATCATATATATCTAGATCGTGAAAACGATGTCTTGCATCATGGAGGAGGAGCGTAGCAAGGCTATCCAGTACCTTGACGACGATGATAAATTTGTTTAATTATGTGAAAGACTTAATTAGTTTTTATATGTAAATTCGGCGTGTTTATGAATGAAAGAATATTTGAATGTTTTAAATCACATGGATTCTTTATTCGAGGATAGTTGATGTAAATAGCGATTATCTTTATCGTTTAATGTTAAAACTTTGATTTGAATCTGAATATATCAAGTTGTTTGAGATGATGTGTTAAGTGATATGTTAAATTGTTGAGTAATGCCTTAACTATTTAGAAAATAAATAAAGTTCTAATAAAGCGTTTATTTAATAGAAAAATGCCGCCAAGAAGATGACCAAATCATCGACCCGGCCCGGGAAGAATTCAACGAATAACAACAACAACAACACCACCATCGTCTTGACCCCATTCGGCGATTGGTGAATTCTTGGTGGAGCAATTAACAATCAACCTGAAGCCCCACGAACACCACGTTCAAGGATTTCAAAGGCGGTGGGATTTGCCCGAGTTTAAAGGTTCTATAGACCCAATCAAAGCTCAAACATGGGTTATGGAGATGGAGAAGGTGTTTGGCGTCGCGAGAGTAAGGGAAGACGAGAAGGCCGCATATCAACATTCATGCTTTGAAGTCGAAGCTAGCTATTGGTGGGCGAAAAAACAAAATGCGGGGAGGAGAAGATGTAATAACACAGGAGAGATTTAAGGAGATGTTTTTGAGATGTATTTTTCGACTAGTTTACAAAACCAAATGGAAGTTCGATTTTGGAGTTGAAGCAGGGGAATATGTCAAAGTAGCAGATTATCTGCAAGGTTCAACGAATTGGCTAGGTTCACCCACATATCAAGTGCATCTTGTGAGAGAAAAGCGAGCGTTTGACGGGGGTGAAAGCCACAGTTGTATAGCAAGGTGTCGATGTTCCATTGAACACTTTTCTTTGGAGTGTTAGAAAGGCCATACTATTTGAAGGTGGAAGCGATCACGGTATCTAAATATAATCGAGGATCGGAAGAAGAAAAAGAGTGAAAATGAAGGAATTAACAAGGTGGTGGAAGTAGTGCGGGAGGTAATAATAATCGAGAAGAGAAAGTGGTCCGATAACTTCGTCAATTTGGAAGTCAACAAGGAGGGCAAAAGAAAAGATTGAAGCGTGCTCAACTGCGGAAAAAAGCTCATCCAGGAGTTTGCATGAAGGAAAAGCAGTATGCTATAATTGTGGTCGGGAAGGCCACATAACACCTAAGCATTCTAAACCAAGAAGGGTGCTGCTTCACTTGTGGCTCAAAGGATCATCTTGCAAGGATTGTCCTAAGAAGGGATCTGGAGGAATAGGATCGGGGAGGAATAGAGAAACAACGGTGGAAGCACTCGACTATCACAGACCACCAACTATGCAACCAACCGATCGCCCAGCGAGAACATTCAACATGATGATTCGGGATGCGATCTGATCTCGCGATGTGGTGTCGGTATCATTCCGATCATAAAGTTAATGCTTATGTATTATTTGATTAAGTCTTTACTTGTTCATTTATATCAGATGACTTTGCGAGAACTTAGAATTGCCTAAGGATGAGTTAGAATACCCGTGAACATAGAAATTGCGAATAGAAAATTATTCTGTTAAAATGCGTGCACAAGAACTATAGAGTGGATATTAAGGGTAACATTATGAGCGTAGATCTTATCCTATTAGACTTGGAGAATTCGATATTATCTTGGGTATGGTGGTTATCCATTATGGGGCGATAATTGATTGCGGAAGAAGCGTATTAACCTTATGACTCCGTCGAAAGGTTGTGTTTTATGGTAGTAAATCGCTGAACAAGCGAGTTATCGGCGATGATGCGAGCCGAGGAAAGTTGTTAAGACAAAGGCATGTGTAGGATATCTAACTTACATAGTCGATATTAAATAAAGAAAATCCAAAATAGAGGAGATACCGATGGTGAGGATTTAGAGACGTATTTCGGATGATTTGCGGGACTTCCACCGATAGGCGGTTGAATTAAGTGATCGATTTGGCTCGAGGAATGGTTCCAATATCGAAGGCACCATCTTAAGATATAGCACCGGTAGAGATGAAAAGGCGATGGTTCAACTACAAAATTACTTGACAAGAAGTATATCCAACCAAGCGTATCCAAGTGGGGAAGCGCCGGTTTTATTCGTAAAGAAGAAGGATGGGACAATGCGGCTCTGCATCGACTATAGAGAAGCCCGAATAAGGTCACGATCAAGAATAGATATCCATTACCGCGAATCGATGACTTGTTCGATCGGTTAAAGGGAAGCGAGATACTTTTCAAAGATAGATTTGAGGTGGTTATCATCAATTGAAGGTGAGACGGAAGATGTCTAGAAGACAACATTGAGAACCGAAATCTGGTCCTTACAATTTACGGTAATGTCATTTGGTCTAACAAATGCTCCTGCGCAGACATTTATGGGCTTAATGAATGGAGTGTTCAAGTGGTTTTGGACAAATTAAGTAGTGGTATTTATAGATGACATTTTGGTATATTCAAAACCAAGGAAGAACATGAAGAACATTTGAGGGTGACATTAGAGGCGTTGAGAAGAGAGAAGTTATGCGCTAAATTTTGAAATGTGAATTACGGATTGAAAGGTACAATTTCTTGGACATGTGATCGATAGGGACGAATTTGGTGGATCCTCAAAAGTCGAAGGCTGTGATTAACTAGGATCGGTAGAAGGCAGCGTCGGAAGTAAGAAGTTTTCTTGGATTGGCGGGGTATTACGGAGAAGATTCATTCGAGGATTTTCCAAGATCGCAACCCGTTGTGAATCTAACTAGAAAATCAATGAAATTTGTTTGGATGATGAGAAGTGTGAGGAAAGCTTTCAAGAATTAAAGAAGAGTTAAGTTCATTTTGTGTTATCTCTTCCGGATGACACGAAATTTTATGGTATATATAGTGATGCGTCGCCTGAAAGGACTTGGTTGTGTGTGCTTTCATGCAAAATGGCGAGTCATTGCGTCAGCGTCCACGACAATTGAAAAAATTATGAGAAGGGGTATCAGGCCCATGACTTGGAGTTAGGCTGCGATAGTTTTTGCTTTGAAAATCTGGAGCACTATCTACTATGGGGAGAAGTGTGAAATATATCTGAGACCACAAGAGTGCGAAATATATTTTACGAAAAAGACTTGAATATCACGAAAAAAGGTGGTTGGAGTTAATTAAGGACTACGATTGTGAGATTACTATACCATCAAGGTAAAAAGCAAATGTGGTGGTAACGCGCCTTAAGTAGAAAGGGTTGGGGCGCGATGTTGTTAGCAAATGCGGGAGGAGTTAATTTATTGATGGAGAAGTTGGAATTGGAAGTGAAGTATCTATGGAGATTGATGAGAAAATATTTCAGATCTGATCTGGTATAACCCTCTTGGATAAAGTTAAGGAGGCTCGACTTGAGACGAAGAATGTAAAAATGTGACAAAGAAGATATCTGAAGGCAAGAACCAAGATTTAAGATGGATAAGGAAGGAATATTGAGATTTGATAATAGAATTTGGATGCTGCTTGATTCGAGATTAAGGAAGATATTTTAAGCGAGGCTCATAGTTCACGATATTCGATTCACCTGGTAGTACCAAGATGTACCAAGATCTTGAGACAACATTTACGGTGGCCGAATTTGAAGCGTGATGTTGCGAGAATGTGTTGCCAGTGTCGACACATCGAGAAAGTGAAAGCGGAACATCGAGAGGCCGAGTGGATTACTACAACCGTTAGAGATCCCAGAGTGGAAATGGGAACATATTACAATGGACTTACGTGGTTGGCCTTAAAGCGACTCGGAAAAAATTCTGACCTTGATATGGGTTATCGTTAATGGTAGCAAATCTGCACACTTCCTTAGATCAAAATAAGATTCAACTTAGATCGGTTGGTGAGGCTATCGTAAAAGAGATTGTTTTGAGGCACGGAGTTAGGTATCAATTATTTGAGATAGGGATCCAGCGCTTCACATCAAATTTACGAAAGCGTCTTGAGGAATGCATGGAGTGCGCAATTGCGAATGAGTCTGACTTACCACCCTCAAGCAGAATGAACGAGTGAGAGAGAAGCGATTGAGACATTAGAAGATATGCTAAGAGCACATGTGATGGACTTTAAAGGAAATTGGGATGATCACCTACCATTAGTAGAGTTTGGTTACAACAACGATTTACCACACTAGTATTGGAATGCCACCTATGAAGCGTTATCTGGCGAAAGTGCGAGAACTCCACTATATTGGGATGAAGTTGGCGAAAAACAACTACTAGGCGAAATTGGTACAACAAACAATGAGACGTAGTCGAGGTGATTCGACGCAAGATTGATTGGCGGAGCTCAAGATGAGGCGGAAGAAATCTGTCGATCCACACCGTAAGAATGTTGAGTTCGAACCGGTAGTTATGTGTTCTTAAAGGTCTCTCCTTGGAAAGGAAAGATCGATTAGGAAAGAAGGAAAATTGAGCCCAAGATTCATCGGACCCTTTGAAGTTACGAGAAGGGTCGGAGAGAAGTTAACTTATGAGGTAGCCTTACCTCCATCTCTGAAGAATGTCCACAATGTTTTCCATGTCTCGGTCTTACGACCCTACTGAAATCCGATTACAAGCATGTGATTGAATATGAACCCCTACATTTTGACAAAGACTTGTCTTACGAAGAAATTCTGTTCAAATTATCGAATGAAAAAGAACAAGTTACGAAAATAAAGTAATACCTTACATTAAGGTAATTTGGAGGAACCACAATGAAGAAGAAAACTACGTGGGAACTTCGAAGAGAGAATATGATGAAGAATTATCCTCATTTATTTACTTAGATTGTTATATGCGATTACGGGGACGAGAATCTTTGTAAGGGGGAGAATGTAGCAGGACAAATTTTTGAGTTGTGATTACGGGGACAGAAATCCTTTTAAGAGGGAAAAGATGTGACAATAGTAATTTTGTAATTTAATTTTAATATTTATTGGATTGAATAAATATTTTTCGATGAATTAATTATTAGATTAAATAATTAATTGATGAAGTTGTGATAGATTAATTTAATTATATGTGTTACATTTATTAAATTAATGTGGAGAATTTTATTATTGAAGTATGTGATTATGTGAACTTATTGAATTAAAGAAGTATTTAATAAGCTTTATGTTATTTTAATTAATTTAATTATTAATTAGAGATTTAATAATTTAATATTATTATTAAATGAGAAATTAATTATGTAGCTATGTGAATTAATGAGAAATTATTTTATTTAAAATAAATTAAATAAGATATTGATTTATTTTATAAGGAGTGTGACATTACTTAAACTATATTATAAGCTTTATTAAATTAAATGGGTTTAAATCCTATTCTTGTCGACCAAACAAGGCCCTAAGGGGAGTTATGAAGCGATTCACCATGATGGGAGTGGCCCGACCATTATTAAATCGATTCATCTCCTTATTTATCGGGCGTCTTTTATTTTCTTCTTTTTCATTTTTTTTTTTAAATGCAGCATAACACAGAGAGAGATGAGAGAGAGAGAGTTGAGAGTTGAGAGTTTTTGTTGGGAAATTCACTTTCTAGTAATCTACGCTTGGTAATCTCTTGACCCAATTTATTTATTTACGTCTTTTAAAGTTTTTATATGGCTTTCTTACTTACGTAACTCTCTATAATTGGGAAATCATATAGTTATGTGAATATATATAATAATTGAGTTGTAAGGCATGTTATATATATATATATATATATATATATATATATATATATATATATATATATTTCTTCCATATCATTGGTTTCATAAGATTATGACGTATGATTTTGGCTTGTTATTTCAAAAATTCTGATGCGTGATATGGCCGTATATTACTTACGCTTTCAATTTAATGTGTTGATCATATATTATCCTAAATTTTACACTTATATATGATTATACATGCTAAAATGAACAAAATGAAACTTGAGTGGTTGGATTTGACCTTATAACGAATCCGTAGTAGTAAATTCTATGTTTTTTATTCAAAACCTTGAGCATCGAAACGATATAATTTACATATTTTAATTACGTAATTATGTGTTTTAATGGGTTTAAACTACTCTATAAATGTTGGGTAATGATTATGTATAAATTCTAGTATTTGGGTATGCTTAAACTAATATATGGACAAGAAAATTGGAAGTTATGGCCATATTCATGTATAATTTTACGTGTGATTGATTTTTGGCCTAATTTGGCCTTGTTATGTTCATGACTATGAGCTATGAAATCTATGAAAAAATGAGCACAGGTAACCCTTAGCCCCGAGTGAAGCGTTACCAAACTACATTACCACTTACGTGACGTGAAAAAAAAAAAAAAAAAAAAAAAATAAAAAAAAAAAAAAAATATTCGATGAAAATTATTATTAAAAATATTTATAAAATAAATTAAATATTTTAATTGAGATATTTATGGAATAAAATAAATATTTGATGAAAATTATTATTAAAATATTTATAAAATAAATTAAATATTTTAATTGAGATATTCATGGAATAAAATAAATATTAGATGAAAATTATTATTAAAATATTTATAAAATAAAGTAAATATTTTAATTGAGATGTTTATGGAATAAAATAAATATTCGATGGAAATTATTATGAAATAATTTATTAGAGTGTAATAATAGTAAGAGAATGAAAATATTCTAATTTAATAATTAAATTAGAAGGGTAATGATTTGTTAAATAAAGTAGAGTTTATATTAAATAATTAAGAGAAAATATAACTAATGAATTTAAATGAATATATATGGTATGTGTGTAGGACTTGTGGTGAGCGGAGTAGTAATCGTTTAGCTTACACACGAGGCAAGTTCTAAACCTTAATTCTTTACATAAAGCAAGTTCATTATTACATCTTGTTTATTATTGTTCAAGTCAAGATTTCATATTAGATCTTATCATTCTTTAAAAGCATAATTCTATTATCTGATACTTATTAGATTGTATACATCTTGAATTTTATTATTCAAATTGAATATCAATTATTGTTGAACCTTGTAAGACTAGTGAACCCTTATTGATTCAACTAGTCCATAGTTGATAAACGTTATAAATTCTAGAACTTTTATTGAGCTTACCCAATCGAAACTTCCTTTGGTGCGGACTCAGATGTCAAACCGAGATGAACAACCCTTTTTAATAGGGGATTATTTACGCTTTAGCGTTAAGATATTAATGCGCGATGTATGTACTAAGGGTGATCCCCTAAAATCACGAGAAGAAGAGTCCATAGTCTTATAGTTTGTTAAAGGTTTCAAGAATAAACACTTGACAACCTGGGACATAGTTCAAGTCTTGTGACCCTCGAAATTTCTTTTGATTCTTGTTATTCATTCTTGATTCAAAAGTTGAGCTTTTATATTCAAAGTTATTAATTCATTCGCATGTTATTATTATTCATTTATTATATTGTTATACTTGTGGGCAATCGTGCTCACTCTTTGCGTAATAATAACATTGCGATTAAAACGAGAGAAACGACGAGCCTTCCTTAGTAAAAGCGAGGCAAGATTAGCAAGTAATGAAGACTATTTGTTTATGTGGTTGTGTAATGACATTTAGAATTGATGTTACTTAAGACTTAATTGTTATGTTTCCACGAGATATTTTAAGGTTAGATTAACTTTTTTATTTAGGTTAGATTAACCCCACAAGGATTTATTTATTCTATCTATTGTATTGTTGTCTTTTATTTATGGGTAGATAGATAGATGATGTTTATGCCACCAAATCACCTAAAAGGAAGAGATTTGGGGTGTCACATTAACTTATTCATGGATCTATAATATCCCTTATATAATAATAATATCCTCTTACGAGTACAACAAATAATATCCCTACCTTAGAAGAACTGGATATTGGAAAAGTGATTTTTTCTTCTGTTTCTCTCTCTAGTAGATAGATGAGCTTCTATTTATAGAAGATGTAGCTTTATTATAACTCATAATATTTAACAACCAGTTGTTCTAAGGAACAAGGGGGCTTTTCAATAAGGATTTCTCCCTATTAGCGCGCAATTAGGTGACCAAGCCTCTCCTTGACAGAACTTCTAGACATTGTAAATATTGTAATTTAATAATATGAATAACTTTGTCGTCTCAATTATTGATTTAATAATATATCATATTATGCGAGATGATCTTTGTGATAATAATCGAATCAATAATATGAGAGATATGATGCAATAATTACTGTAGCAATAATTGAGTATAACTGAGTGACTTCTCACGTAAGCATCAATAACCAATACCGTGTGCTACTATGCAACCACGCGTATTACTATACTTTTACTACCGGGTAGTTCAACAGTTTTAACGGTAACACTTCCGCCGTTATTTTATAAAAAGATAATTTTGTCGTTTTGTTACTACGACAATACTTTCGTTAATAGGTTCACCAATGATTGTGTCATGCATTTGGATATTCCGAAACAAAAAGAATATTCCCCGACCAAATGAATATTTTATAACAACTTGCATACTTTGCAAAATTAGTAAATATCACCCACAACTATAACATTATATCAAATCCACACCATAATATTAAAAAAAATATTTTGAGAAATTTAAATCTTTATTCATAAAATCTGGGGTCTCACAATCTCCCCTCCTTATGTAATTTCGCCCTCGAAATTTACATACTTACACAATCTCACGTAATGCGAGATGAGGATACCTTAACTTCATTTCAGATTCTAACTCTTGAGGTATAACTTTTGAGTGTTGAATACGATCCTTCTTATTCAAGATTTTAACACGTATCTCCTCATGCATTAAATCTTCTGCTATCTCGTCTAGTTCTAATTTAATAACATGGTACGGGTCATCCACATAATTACATAACATCGATATGTGAAAAACGTTATGAACACGCGACATACTTGGCGGTAAAGCGAGTCTATATGCCACAATTCCTACTCGATCGAGGATCTCAAATGGGCCAATAAAATAGAGGGTTGAGATTTCCTCTCTTCATCGATTCTTGCTTCTAGAATAACGCCCTCTTGAACCTTCTTCTTCACATTCATCAGCTCTGAGTATGTAGCTTGCACGGCTTTAACTTTATTGATTAAAGTTGATTCTACTCTTATATTCGTTATCTTCACGTGGGTCCCTAGAGTCTTTAACTCTATCTTCATCATTTATAAGTTATACGAAATGGGTTTTTGTGTTAATAATATTGCACTCGTAAACGCATACGATCTTCTACCCAACGCGTCAGCTACCACGTTCTCTCTTCTACAATGATATTGAATGGTATGATCATAATCTTCAACAGCTCGAGCCAACGTCTTTGGCACATTATACGTTCGTTTTGGTTGAAGAAATATTTAAGGGTTGAAGAAATGGGTTTTGTACTGGGGTCAATACAAAATTCGATTTCACGCTCTGGGGGTAGGCCAGGAAGTTCTTCAGGGAATACGTCAGGAAATTTATTAATAATAGAAATATCATTTAAAAACTATGACTCTCATCCAAGACTTGGATAGCACATGAAATGAAGGTTTCTCCTAATGAAGTTTCAATCGATAAGTCAAAGTCTAACTTCTCTAGTGTCAAATTTAAATGTTGAACGCAAGCAAGAGAGATAAAATAATGGGTAGAACCGGTATCTAATAAGGTATAGACTTCGCAAGAATTTATAATTAACTAACCCGTGCTAACTTCGTTCGGGTTACTCGCTTTTGAGAAGTCACAAAAAACGCTCTTCCTGAAACCACCGACATTGTTTTGTCCGTATCCGCCTTTGGTGCCACCGTCCCAGTTGGACTTGACTTTGGTGCACGACAAAATTGGGCTAGGTGACCTTCTTTTCCATAATTATAACATGCTTTGGACTGATATGTCCCTCCCCTCAGCATTTATATCATACGACCGGTGGTCATTCTCTTTCCTTAACAACAGGTCCTGGTGCTGACATCTTTCCATAATTGTTGAATCTCATCTTCTTGAAATTTCCACTCCTACTATCTTGGCCATGATTACCACCGAAGTGGTTACCATTCTTGGCATGATAATTTCTCCCACGATGGTTATCATTGTTACGATGGCCATTGCCACCGATACGATTATTATCGTGTTGTTGGTTGTTGTAACGATCCAAAATTTTAAATTGTAATTTAAATATTTATTGAGTTATATAAATATTAATTGAGGTGTTTATTATTAAATAAAGATTTTATTGATGTGATGGTTGATGAATCTAAATGTATTAGAGAATTTTATAAATTAAATTAATTTATAAATTAGAGGTTTATATTATAACATGAAGGGTTATGTTGTTGTGTTGATTTAATAATTTAGATGGTATGTTAAATTATTAAATAAATTTATAATGAAAATTATAATTTGGTGATATTTGCTAAAAGGCTATATTTAATTAAAATATAGAATGTGATTAATTTAATGAGTTAATGTTGGATATGAAAATAATATGTGATTATAGTTTATAAACTAAAGTGTTTATTAAAATAAATTAAAAAGGATTTAAATTAGTTTTTATCAAACAAGGCTTAAGTATTTTAATTCTTTAAAATTTAAATGGTTTGCCAAACAAGCCTTATGGCTTTTGACATTTCTAATTTTTGAAATTTAAATAAATAATATAAATAAAATAAAATAAATAATAAATATAATATATTTATATTATATACGTTTTTTGGTTGGTAACCGATATATTTAGTATAGGTATTATGGCTATATCAGTTTATATTGGTTACGCATAATATTATCAGTTGGTTATTTGCTAGCCTAGAGTTCAGAGAATTGAGAGTTGAGAGAAATTGAGAGAAGCTTGAGAGAGATTGGGAAGGATTGTCTGCAATTACAAGGAATTATAACACTAGTTCAAAGTATTTTCCCTAATTATATATGAATATGCACATCAAAGTTTTTACGCCATAAACCTTCTAAGTCTGTGAATTCAATTTGTGGAATTGTTGGAATGAATAACTGTTAATTGTGATTATATATGTTTATAATGCTAGAATTTATGTCAAATAGGGTAAGTGCATGTTAATTTTCGGTTAACAGTGAAAGAAAATTTTGACAGTATATGTGTTCTTCATATGGCTTGAGTAATTTTCAATTATAGTGGCCAATTCTTATGTTAAACTGTAAATTGAAGCTTGTATATGCTAGTTTTATATGGTACGAGCATAATGTAATTTGAATGAGATGATTTGGACATGTTTTGAAATCACAATGTTAATTTTTGGGATGATTATCAAAAGTTGGAGTTTTATATGAAAAATATAAATTTTGAGAAATTAAAATAGTTTTAGTTGGTGTTAAATTGTTCCAATTGGTTGTAAATGTGAGCAATCATGTTTATGATAGTTGTATATTTATTTTACGTGTTAATATCACTGTTTGAGGGGTGAAATTCATGTTAGTTGGCTTATGAAAATGTGTTAAAGCTCATGCTTTGAAAAAGCTGGTTACTGTAGTCAGCAGCGCCATAAATTTCTTAAGCGCGGTAGGCCTTGATATATGTCAAGCGATACGCCGCTGCATCCCATATAAAACTTCATGTGCATGAAAGTGCCCATTTTCGATTAATCAAGTCTGCATTTATTCTGCAGACTTTGGTTGTTTGTTGTAGCTTAGCTTGAGGTTATGGAATGTGAGAATTATGTAACAAGAGTCATGTTATGTAGTTTATGAATTCAAAATTTTAAAGTGATTAGAAAATCGAGGATGCGTTATGTGGTAATTTAGTATACATAATGAAAGTTAGACAAGTGTTGCGAAGTAAAACACTTAGAGTTTCTGAAATGTGAATGGTAATGAGCATGTTATGATATGTTAGCATGTCTAATAGGTATTGTGGTTCTAAAATTATGTGTAGGTGATCGTGAGTTTAACTTTATAGCTTACGCTTAAGACAAGTTTTTCTAACTCTATATTTACATTGAGCAAGTTTCTAAACTTCTCTTTTTACATTGAGCAAGCCTTTTATCCTTACATTTATGTTGAGCTAGTTCTTACTTTAAAGTTTCGTTAAACGAACTATTGTGTTCTTAATCATTATTTGAACAATCTAGCTATGACATTATTTTATTCAAACAAGTTTAAAGTCCAATACCTATTGATGCATTTTTAACTTGTTTATTGTTAGACAAGTTTCATTATTGTTATTCAAATATTATGAATGCAGCTTTCTTGAATTCTAATGTCAAATGTTGAATTATTATAGTTCATTTACTTGACACAAGTCATTCTCATGATAAGTAAGCTTTATTTTCAGCTTGCTATTACTTAATGTTTATTCAATAATTCATAGTCCTAGCTTAATTTTATTCAAGCAAGGTTTATTATTGTCATTCAATTCTTATGCTTTGTAGTTGTTTCTAAGCATGAGATCAAGTATAGTCATTTCGCTTACACTTATTCATTGTTTCATATTATGTTATTATTGATCAACTGTTGTACTATCAAACACTATTGATTCAACTAGTCCTCTATTTGATGTTCGTTAAACTTCAAATTACCCTTGAAAGCTTATCCAAACCAAACTTTCTTTGGTTCTGACTTGTATTCTAAATAATTGAGATGAACAACCCTATTATTATTGGGGATAACTTACGCGTAGCGTTAAAATGTTTGTGCACAATACATTGTACGAATGGCTGATCCCCTAAGTACGAGGAGTCCTTATAGTCTCATGACTGTTAAAGTTAGAGTTGAAAGATCACTCGCAACTGTGGACATAGTTCATGGTCTTATGACCCTCAGTTATGTATATTCCATATTTTGGATTCTAGTTCCTGATTATCATTGTTAGAGTACTATTCAGTTTTGATGAGCCTATTATTGGTAGATATTATCATACTCTTGTTGATTCATTGTTATATTCAGTGAGCAATTGTTTTGCGCACTCTTGCATATTTATAAACTCATTGCAGCTAAGGTGGAGAAGGTAGATGAACCTTCGACTAGCAAAGGAAAGGGAAAAATGTACAAGTGATGAAGACTTGTAATTTTGATTATGGTTATGATATTAGACTTTTATTTTTTATGATGATCTTAGACTTTATCTTAATGTTGTTATGTAATAATTTAATTCCGCTTTTGAATGATGTTTAAAGGTTAGATAACCTGGGATGTTTTTGAACTTAATGATGTAACCCTATTTAAGGGGAGGTTTTATGATTCAAATAATATTTTATTTGGGTAAATGGTATGCATGCTTGATTAGTGAGCACCAAATCTTGTGGGAATGAAGTACCTAGATTTGGGGGTGTCACAGTCATTGCCTTTTGGTTGTGCTGACTCATTATCGCGCTCCATTGTTATTCTCAACATTCTCGGATGTCATTTTCAAATACTGCCACAAAACAAGGGTTAATTAACATATCACATATTATCCCTATACTCTGACCGACCAATTAAATACCAAATAAACTTACGTAGGTCATACTAGCGAAGGAATTCCCCGTCTCTCCCCTCCTAGTTCTTGCCTCACATCTCAGCCACTAATCATATCCCTAAGCTTTGATACCAACTGTGACGCCCCCAAAATAGGTATACATCACCCATCTTGAGTCGCCAAATACATGGTACAAAAATACAAATACAACTTAATAATACAACTGTCGTGTAAAATACGACAAAACATAAACTGAGAGTTTTAATAAGAATATTGTCATCTAGAAAATATCCACCCTCAATGGAGTCCTCATTACATTTATTGTCACACTATTTAACAGAATAGTGAGGACTACTAATGCTATCATCTGGACCGTCACTCCGTTCCCCGACTCATCCCAGCTATATTCTCATTTCAAGAGAAGAAATGATGAAAGAAAGGGTGAGCTCAACTAGCCCAGTAAGAAATATTATGATTAAGATAATGCATAATAAATTATCATTAGTTTTTAATAATTTTAAAATGATAAAATACAATAGACATCAAGTTTAACTGCAGCGGAATAAACAATCCATTAGAAGAGTAAAGTAGAGCATGATATCTACTATCTTCTATGATTTAAAATGTTTTCATCAATTTTTATCGTTGAGACTCAGCTTAATAAATAAACCACATCATCTAATCATCCTTGTACTACGGGCCAAGGATATTCATTAAATCATCAATGGTCATGACTATACCGAATAATCCCTGGTCATAATCATACCAAAAAACAATTCATCTTGCACGTAAACCAAAGATATACAATTGTAAAACTAATAATCAACAATACATCTTGCACGTAAGCCAAAGATATACAACTGTAAAACCAATAATCAACAATACATCTTGCACGTAAGCCAAAGATATACAACTGTAAAACCAATAATCAATAGTCCATCTATGCACGTAAGCCAATGATATTCAACTGTAAAATCATTTTTAAAGTGTAGCTAAAAATACTAGCCCTATCATGCTTAACTCCAGAAATTCCAATATCTTGACACAATCTTATATATGTTAACATGAGCCTCCAGTTTAAATTTTGTGGACATCGAAGTTATAGAACTCCAGTTATAGCCATTTTCGTCAGAAAATCACACAAATTAAAATAGTCATAACTTGGTCATTTTAAGTCGGAATGAGCTCATTTTTGGACAGTAGGTACTTTATACCATATATTTTTATGTCCCAAAAGTCTGGAATTTATTTCACAAACTAAGTGGCCAAAAATGCCCTTTTAAATTTCTGGGCAGTAGCTTTTTGGTACTTTACAGTTTTTGACTCCTTTGCTAAAATCAATCCACATGAAAATCTACAACACCTTTTCCAGTGATTCCACTTGGATAAGTTAGAAAACTCGTAGATCTAACTCTAGAACTTGACCACACTCAAAAATAAGAAATAGAATAGGAGATATGGTCAATTGAATTTCATATTCCATTTTCACCAAAATCTGATTTTCAACCCTTTGTGATTTCTAAGAAACTTTCATGTTTTTACATTATAACCAACATAACTCATCATAACACTTACTAATACTACATATACCCATGATTTTCATCAGACCAATGCTTTTATTATGACTTTCATCATAATCAACAGTCCAATGCTTATATTATGACTTTCATCATAATCCACGTAAATAGATCATTTCCACAATTTAATAAGAAATGAATATAAAGGATCATTCACCATGCATATGGTAATCCACATATACAGGTTATTCTAACAGAATAATAAAGAATGGAATAACAGAAGAATTCACCATGCATGCGATAGATCATATGACAAAGTTATTCTTAACGTATAATAAAGAATCGAAAACCGGTCAGCGTAATCCTTGCCGACGGGATATTCCAATGAATAATAAAGAACGGAACCAGTTCAAGCGAAATTCTCACCGACAGGATATTCCAATAGAATAATAAAGAATGGAATAACAACGAAATTTCACCATGTATGCGGTATTGTGCATAGAAAGTTATTCCAAAGAATAATAAAGAATGGAATAACAATGAATTTCACCATGTATGCGATTACTTAGCGATGCAGTTATTCCAAAGAATAATAAAGAATGGAATAACAACAGAATTTCACCATGTATGTAGTACTTCGCAAAGACAGGTTATTCCCAATAGGATAATAAATAATGGAACCAGGTCATGCGTAAACGCACAGACAGGATATTCTGACAAAATAATAAAGAATGGAATAATAGAAGAATTTCACCATGTATGCGGTACTTCGCATAGACAGGTTATTCCAATATAATAATAAAGAATGGAATAACAGAAGAATTTCACCATGTATACGGTAGTCCGCGTATACAAATTATTCCAACAGAATAATAAGGAATGGAATAATAATAGCTCTCTTCATGGATAAGAAAGAAATAATACCACTTATTATAATAATAATATCCCTTACGAGTACAACAAATAATATCCCTTACCTTAGAAGAACTGGATATTGGAAAAGTTAAGTAGCAGAATACTTTTCTTCTTTCTCTCCATAGTTTCTCTCTCTAGAGTTTCAGTGAATTCGTAAGAAATAATGAAGGAATGAGCTTCTATTTATAGAAGAACTGAAAGTAGCTCTTGGTCTTAACGAAGGGTCAAAATGACTCTTGGTAATATTGAAGAGACAACTATTATTTGCGAAGGGGCAATTAACTCTTGGAACACCGAAGAGACAAGTAACTCTTGGAAAACTGAAGGGAAAAATAACTCTTGGAAAACTGAAAGGACAAGTTACTATTAAAACTTTAAACCAACGATCCATATTGATTTACTATTATAATTTCAACCAACGGTCTGAAAAATTAGCACTTCTCCTCATGGAATAATATTGTACCCAAAAATGATTTGGACTGAAAAGAAATATATTTTTCAGGTGAATAGTGCCCCGTGAATAGTACCCCGGCATGAAAAGTACTCTAAATAACCTACTGAATAATATTCGGGTGAATAGTAATTTGGGTGAATAGTAACTCGTGAATAGTACTCCGACACGAAAAGTGCCCCGAATACCCGAGTGAATAATACTAGAGTGAATAGTAATCGGGTGAATAGTAACTCATGAATAGTAACTCGTGAATAGTACTCCAACACGAAAAGTGCCCCGAATACCCGATTGAACAATATAACCTCCAGACATCAATTATTATCAAAATAAATATCGATTTCTACTAACACTAATAATTCCCACACAATGGAACTATCAATTTCATCATTAATCCACACGAACTTATTCGTTTTCAATAAACGAATAGCTTTATGGCTTGATATGATAGTGATCGACTTTAATGGTTTGATTGCTTGAAATTTCATAATAGGTTGGTTAGGAATATGAAAGCTAACCACCTTATGAAAATAATCAATTTTTGCATGATGAATAGTTTACCAATGAATCCCTAAAATCACATCAAATGCAAGTATTTTCAAAGAGATAATATCGACAGGTAATGTGCGGTTACTGATTTGAATCAAACAAGACTTATAAACAGTGGATGTAATGAAGGTTTCTCCCAATGGAGTTTCAACAGATAAATCAAAGTCTAATTTCTCCGGGGTCAAGTTCACACGTTGAACACAACTAGGTGAAATAAAAGAATGAGTAGAACCGGTATCTAACAAGATATAGACTTCCTAAGAGTTTATGATTAACTTACCCGTGATGACTTCGTTTGGGTTCCTCAATAAACGCTCTCACTTAAAATACTAACTTTGGCTTGTCTGAGACATCCTTTGGCGTCACCATCCCAATTGGACTTGAATTTACTACACGACAAAATCGAGCTAGGTGACCTTCTCTTCCATAATTGAAACACGTTTTGGGTTGTTGCGTACAGTTTGGACGAATGTGTCCCTCTTGTCCGCATTTGAAACATACGACCGGTGGTCGTTCTTCTTCCTTTGAAACAGGTGCTGATGCTTCTGCTGACGTCCTTCCGTCATTATTGAATCTTCTCTTCTTAAAAATGTTCCCACTTAGTTCACCTTTCCTATTATCTTGGCCATGATTACCACTGAAGTGGTTACCATTTCTTGCCTGATAATTTCCTTCACGATGGTTATCGTTATTCTGATGGCCATTTCCACCGGTACGATTATTATCGTGTTGTTGGTCGTTGCCTTTTGGTTGAGCTGACTCATTATCACCCTCCATAACTGAGCCCTATTCACAACATCCAAATATAAATAAAAGTTTGTGAGAAATGAGGTATTGACGTATTTCAGGTTTCAAACCTCTTATCAACCAAATGGGATGCAAATCGGGATAACTCGGCAAAATTATCCTCATATTGTGACACTGTCATATTGTTTTGCTCCAACTTGATGAATTCGACTTTCTTCGTGTGATGAATACTTTCGGGAAAGTACTTGTCCTTAAACAATTCTTGGAACTTCTCCCAAGACATCTTTAGTGCGAAAAGATGATTACGTTTTACAGAATTCTATCAGTAATCTGCTTCTTCACGCAACATAAAGGTGGTAAAGGGAACCTTTTGCCCCTCTGAGCATTTCAATACATCAAATATCTTGGTGATCTGCTTTAACCACATCTTCGCCTTAAGTGGTTCTTCCTTTCCCAAAAACTCTGGCGGTCCCAGCTCCTTGAACTGCTTAACGGTGACCAACCGTGAGTTACCATTGTTTACACTTGCATTTTGAACATAAGTCTCTCTCGTTTGGTTTTGTATAAATTCTAAAAATTTCCTAAACATACCATCGTTCGTCATTTGGTCGGTGTTGTTGTTTACACGAGGATTATTGCCTTCCTGATGCATATTATCCTGGTTATTGATCATCGGTGACTCAACGGTCTCATGTGCTTCATTGCTTATCTCAACATTTTCAGATGTCATTCTCAAATACTGTAACAAAACAAGGGTTAATTGACATACCACATATTATCCCTATACTCTGACCGACAAATTAAATAACAAATAACTTAGGTAGGTCACACTAGCGAAGGATTAACCCATCTCTCCCCTCCTAGTTCTTGTCTCGCATCTCAGCCAGGGATGATATCCCTAAGCTTTGATACCAACTGTGATGCCCCAAAAATAGGTATACATCACCCATCTTGAGTCGCCAAATACAAGGTACAAAAATCAAATACAAACTTCTTTAATTCAAATGTCGTGTAAAAATACGACAAAACATAGCTGAGTTTTTACATGAATATTATCTCATAAAAATATCCAAACTCAAATTCAATTCTCATTACATTTATTATCACACTAAGTAGTGAGGACTACCAACATAACCATCTCGGACCGTAACTCCATTCCTTGACTAGTCCCGACTACGTTCTCATTTCTTGAAGAAAACAATGAAAGCAAAAGGGTGAGCTTAACTAGTTGAATAAGAAATATTATGACTAAGATAATGCATAATAAATTATCATTAGCATTCAACAGTGTTAAACTGATAAAATACAATAAACATCAAGTTTAACTGCAGCGGAACAAGCAATCCATTAGAAGAGTCAAGTAGAGCATGATATCTACTGTCTTCTATGATTTAAAAAGTTTTTCATCCACTTTATCGCTGAGACTCAATTTAATAAATAAACCATATCATCAAATCATCCCTACACCACGGGCCAAGGATATTCATGTAATCATCAATGGTCATGATTATACCGAATAATCCCTGGTCATAATCATACCAACAATCATGTCCATCAATGCACTACGCCTGATGAGGGACTTTTAACACATCATTTGTAACATTACGGGTCATGATTATACCGAATGTTCCCTGGTCATAATCATACCAATCAACAGTCCATCTATGCACGTAAGCCAAATATGACTTTCATCACAATATAAACATGAGGATGATGACAATGATATAAGCATTAATCAAACGAAATCAAGGATATATATTAAAATTTTTAAATATATCCAGAGTTTTTAAATATCCAAATTGTCAACATGATACTGCTTTGTGGAGTAAAATTCAAGAATAATATTCATGTATCAAAAATAATTTGGACAGAAAAGAAATATATTTTTCGGATGAATAGTACCATGTGAATAGTACTTCCGGAATAGCACCTCGTAAATAGTACCCCAACATAAAAAGTGCCCCAAATACCCGAATAAATAATATTTGAGTGAATAGTAACCAGGTGAATAGTAATCCATAAATAGTAACTCATGAATAGTACTCTGACATGAAAAGATCAATAATTATCAAGAAAGCTCATAATAATATTTTTTAGAAAAGATAGTGGATGAAGCGCAAATATCAAGGATATTCTACTAATTTCACGGAGTATAGAAGCAATACTTTAAGAGAATGAGAGTATAATCAGGAATATAAGACGAAATAATAGTACTCACATACTATATAGTATGAAAGAAAATATTATTTGTAACGGGATGAATTATTGAGTTGTGATTCTGAGGACAGAATCCTTTAAAGAGGGGAAAGATGTGACAACCGAGACTTTGTGATTTAATTTTAAATATTTATTGGATTGAATAAATATTTTTTGATGAATTAATTATTAGATTAAATTATTAATTGATGAAGTTGTGGTAGATTAATTTAATTATATGTGTTATATTTATTAAATTAATGTGGAGAATTTTATTATTCGAAGTATGTGATTATGTGAGCTTATTGTATTAAAAGAAATATTTAATAAGCTTAATATTATTTTTTTAATTAATTTAATCATTAATTAGAGATTTAATAATTTGATATTATTATTAAATGAGAAAATTTAATTATGTGACTATGTGCATTATTGAGAATCATTATATCTTATTTAAAGTAAATTAAATAAGATATTGATTTATTTTATAAAGGAGTGTGACATTATTTAAACTATATGATAATGTTTTATTAAATTAAATGGTTTTGAATTATTTTCTTGCTAACCAAACATGGCACTAAGGGAGGTTATGGGCGTTAACCCACGATCGATAATCCCGACCACTAATCGTCGCCTCCTTTTCTATTTATCATACGTCTTCTTCTTTTCTATTATTCTTTTAAGTCTGATAAAAACATCACAGAGAGGGAGAGTTTGAGAGAATTGTTGAGAGAGATTGCTTGGTGTTTGAGAATTATTGAGGAAGGCTTTAATTCATCTCCTATTATTTTATCTACGCTTGGGTAATCTCTTCAACCCAGTTATTATTTTTATGTCTTTTAAGTTTCATGAATATGGCTTAAGTCTTCTGTGAATCTCTGTAAATTGGAAAGTTGATATAGGAATACATGTAATGATTCGAGTAGTATAGCATGTTTTATATAAATGTTGTGTGTTTCCATATCACCAATTTCATAAGATTATAACGTATATTATGACTTGTTATTTCAAAAATTTACAGAGTACGTGATATGGCCATATGGTCTTATACGTGATTTTTATATGTCAAACATAAATTGTTTTGCAAAATTCACACACTTATATGATTATGCATGCTAAAACGAACAAAACGAAATTTGAATGGTTGGATTTGATTTTATAATGAATCTGTGGCGTTGAATTTTAGGAATTTATGTTCAACACTTCAAGAACATCAAGAACGGTACAATTTTCATGCTTTAATTCTATGATTATGTGTTTTAATGGGTTAAAATCACTCTATATATGTTGGGTAATGGTTATGTATAAATTCTAACATGTGGGTATGTTTAATTTTGGGAATTAATGATCAAGTAGTGTTTAATTCGTTGAACTATGTGTTCTTCACGAGGCTGAATCAAATTACGAGGTCAAATGTGGCATGCTAACTCCGTCGAAGCGATGTCCAGCCACCATGGCGCCACCGTATTGCAAATACCAACCCCAAAGATTAATGCCCTCAATGCCAGCGCGTGGCACCGCAATGCAATACTAAGATAAAAGTGGCGCCAGAGCGCCACCACTGAAGCGTAATGGTTAGAAATGAGTTTTTAAAAGTGTTCAAGTATAGAGATGTGTTGGTAACTTAGTCTAATGAATATAAAGACTTGTTAGATGTGACGCCCCCAAAATTAGGTATACGTCACCCATCTTGGGTCGCCACTTACATGGTACATAAATTCATATACAACTTACTAATATAAGCGTAGGTGTACACAATCGACATAAACTCATGAGTTTGAATACAAATATTATCTACTAGATATTATACAAACTCAAAAGGAGTCCTCATTACAACTATTATCACACTATTTCACGTAAATAGTGAGGACTACTAATGCTATCCTCTGGACCATTACTTACGTTCCCAGACTAAGTCCCGGCTATGTTCTCATTTCACGAGAGAAACGGTGAAAGAAAAGGTGAGCTCAACTAGCCCGATGAAAAATATTATGACTAAGATAATGCGAATAAATTATCATTAGCCTTGAATGATGTTAAGCGATAAAATACAATAGACAACCAGTTTAATCTGCGGCGAGAATATGCAATCCATTAAAAAAATCAAGTAGAGAATAAAGTCTACTATCTTTTAGGTTTTAAAAGGTTTTCATCGATTTTTATTCTTTGAGACTACGACAATAAATAAACCACCACATCTAATCATCCACATTACCCGCGGTCCAAGGATTTTCATCAAATTATCAATGGTCATGACTATCTTAGAATCACCCCAGGTCATAATCATACCAAAAACTATCCATCAACGCATTACGAGCCAATTTGAGGACTTTAGTCACATCATTTATATCAAGTCGTGATTATCTTAGAATGATCCTCGGTCATAATCATACTAAGTTCATCTATGCACGTAAGCGAAAAGATAACATAATATAACATGAGGATGATGACAATGACATAATAATTCAATAAAACAAGTTCAAGAATTATTTAATCCATGAATTATTAACGTCCAAATTGTCAACATGATCTTTGTTTAAGAGAGTAAAATTCAAGAATGATCGGAAGAATATTTCCATGAAAGATCTTTGGATGAAACGCAAATATCAAGGATATTCTACTAATTTCATGGAGTATAGAAGTCAAAGTTTTAACTAACTGGGTATAATAAAGAATGGAATAACAAAAGAAATCACCATGCATGCGGTACTTCAGCATGAGGCGAGTTATTCAACATAATAATAATAACGGAACCGTCGGGTGAAATTCACACCGATAGGATGTTCCAACAGAATAATAAAGATGGAACCGGTCCGGTGTAAAACACACAGATAGGATATTCAACGAATGATAAAGATTTTAAACCGGTCCTGTAAAACACACACAGCGAGGATGTTCCAACGGAATAATAAAAAATCGGAATCGGTCCTGTGTAAAACACACAGAGGCAGGATGTTCCAATGAATAATAATAAGAATGTCACCAAGTATAGGGTAAACCAGCATATCTGAGTTATTCAAATGAATAATAAGCAATGGAATAACATAAGGATTTCACCAAGTATAGGGTATCTGGCGTATCTGAGGTTATGTATAGGGTATGCCACTTTTACGAGTTATTCCAACGAATAATAGTGAATGGAATAATGAAGTTCTCTTCAAGAAGAAAGAATAACACCCTTACTACCGTAAAAAGAACCTGAATATAGAAGTAGTGAAGTAGCGAGAATACTCTTCTTCTCTATTTTTCTCTCTATAGCTTCTCTCTATAATTTCTCTCTCTAGAGTTTCAATGAATTAAGTAAGAAAATAATGAAGGAATGAGCTTCTATTTATAGAAAAATAGAATGCATAGTAACTAATCCATGAGCGGTCCGGATTGATTTACTTTAATCGGACGGTCCATATTTAAAGAAAAATCTTTTAAATAAAATATAATATATTCTATTTATATAAAAATATTTTACTATCTGAAACACTATGCAATACTATGCAAAACACTATGCAAAACACTATGCAACACTATGCATAATAAAATATAATATATTCTATTTATAGAATAACTTTAATAAAGTATTCTATTTTATATAAAAAGATGTTTCTGTTTTATTACGTTAATAATACGAATAAAATAAAACGTCATAAGCATAAGCATAATAATTCATATTATTAATCGACAATAATGGAATCAAACTGAGTGACTTCTCACATAAGCATCAATAATCAATACCGTGTGTTACTATGCAACCACACGTATTACTGTACTTTTACTACCGAGTAGTTCAACAGTAACCACGGTAAAACTTCCGCCGTTATTTTAATAAAATATTTTTATGCGTTTTCTCAATCCGACATAATAATTACATTATGGGGTCCACCAATGATTGAGTAGTTGTCGAATATTCCTGCTAAACCGAGATATTCCCAGAACCAATCGAATATAATATAACCACTTGCATACTTTGCAAAATTTATAAATACTACCCACAACTATAATATTATCTCAAATTCACACCATAATATTAAAAATTATTTAAACAAAATTTAAATCTTTATTAATAAAATCACGGGTCTCACAATCTCCCTCCTTATGGAATTTAAGCCCTCGAAATTAGAGTGCGATACTGGTATGATAAAGAGATGAGGATACCTTGAATACCTTTATCGTTTAAAATATTAAATTCATCTTTGAAATCGCCAAAGCTATTCATTAACAATTCATCTTTTGCACTACTGAAAAAGATATACAAGCGTAAAACCAATAATCTTTGACGCAGCGACTAATAGTATCACGACCACGAATTATCCATGCACCAATCGGCGAGGATATTCGTGTTTTCAATCTGATCATGATTATCTTAGAAATAATCCTTGGTCATAATCATACCAAGTCTATCAATGCACTACTGACCAAAAGATGACTTTTACCACATCCGAGAATTAATATTTCATTCTTTGAGACTCATTTCGATAATTAATCCATATCATCGAATCATCCACGCTTTACGGGCCGAGGATATTCATTAGTATCACGACCACAAATTATCCATGCACTACTGACCAAAGATAATTGTGTATTCATTAATATCACGACCACAAATTATCCATGCACTACTACCGAAGATAATTGTGTATTCATTAATATCCGACCACAAATTATCCAAGCACTACTACGAAAGATAATTGTGTATTCATTAAGTATCACGACCACAAATTATCCATGCACTACGGCCAAAGATAATCGTGTATTCATTAGTATCCGACCACAAATTATCCATGCACTACGGCGAAAGATAACTGTGTATTCATTAGTATCACGACCACAATTATCCATGCACTACTGACGAAGATAATCGTGTATTCATTAGTATCACGACCACAAATTATCCATGCACTACTGACCAAAGATAACTGTGTATTCATTAGTATCACGACCACAATTATCCATACACTACTGACGAAAGATAATCGTGTATTCATTAGTATCACGACCACAAATTATCCATGCACTACTACGACGAAGATAATCGTGTATTCATTAGTATCACGACCACAAATTATCCATGCACTACTACGAAAGATAATTGTGTATTCATTAGTATCACGACCACAAATTATCCATGCACTACTACCAAAGATAATTGTGTATTCATTAGTATCCGACCACAATTATCCATGCACTACTACGGCGAAAGATAATTGTGTATTCATTAGTATCACGATCATAATTATCCATGCACTACTGACGAAAGATAATCGTGTATTCATTAGTATCACGACCACAATTATCCATGCATTACTACTACCAAAGATAATCGTGTATTCATTTACGATTATGATTATCTTAGAACAATCCTCATTCATAATCATACCAAGTCCATCTATGCACTTCTGCCACGAGATGACTTTCAACGTAATATAAGCGTGAGGATAATGATATAAAGAATCAATCAAATGAGATAAAGGATAAATATTAAACATTTATAATATAATTTATCCGAGTTCAAGAATATCCCCATGTTATCAATCACTTAATAATCTCATAATCTAATAACATTAATATTATAATAATATTTTAATCACTTCTTAAATTTATAAACAATTTATCTCAATTGTTTACGCTTTACCATATAATGCATTTAATCATTCAAAATGCCATACTCATAAAATATCATCACCAATTATCAAATCCTCATCAAAAAAAATATGCATATACTCTATATAGGATTCTTTAGCCATAAAATCCTATTTTCAACTTTGTTACTTCACATAACATATTTAACTCATATGTTAAGTAACTAAACTATTTTCATGAAAAATACCAAATCAGTCCCAAAAATATTTCTTTTTCTGGGATTTAGCATAATATAGTCCCATAATGAAAATATATTTTTCTCGAATTTTAAAATTCATTTACTATTTTTCAAAATCAATTTCTAATTAATTCCTTAAGAAATTAGCTACCTCAAGTTTAACTCCAAAATTCCCAAATCTTGGCAGGACCTTACACATGTTAACGTGAGCTTCCAGTTTAAATTTCATGGTCATCGGAGTTATAGAACTTGATTTATAGCGTTTTTAAATCGGAAAAACCTAAATATTGAAATAGTCATAACTTGCTCATTTTAAGTCGAGAATGAGCTCATTTTTGGACAGGAGGTACTTTATACCATATACTTTCATGTCCCAAAAGGCCAGAATTTTTCTCATATTTTAAGTGGCCGAAATAGCCCTTAAAGTTTCTGGGCAGTAGCATTTTCGAAATTTACAGCTTTGGCCTCCTTTGCTAAAAATCAGTCCACACAAAAATCTACAACACCTTTTCCAGTAATTCCACTTGGATTAGTTAGGTAACTCATAGATCTAACTCTAGGACTTGACCACACTCAAAATTCAAAATATAATAGGAGATATGGTCAATTGAATTTCATGTTACGTTTTCACCAAAATCGATTTTCAACTTTTTGTGATTTCTAAGAAACTTTCATGTTTTCACATAATAACCAACATAACTCATCATAACACTTACTAATACTTCATATACCCATAATTTTCATTAGTCCAATGCTTTTATTATGACTTTCATCATAATCCTCGTAAATGCAGATCCTTTTAGTTGAAGAAATATTTGAGGTTTAAGAAATGGGTTTTTATCTTTGGGGTCGATACAAAATTCGATTTCACGCTCTAGGGTAGGCTAGAAATCTTCAAGAATACATCAAGAAATTTATTAATGATATAAATATCATTCAAAAGCTATTACTCTCGTCCAAGAATTGGATAGTCGTCACATTAATACCAACTGTGACTTTCATCCCAACTTTGGATATACGTCACAATGACACCTTACATAAATGTATAGTCAAAAACTGCATTTTAGAAATTAGAATCTTTGGGAAGTGCTCAAGGAAACCTTCGTACATGGGAGGCCATGCTTCTAGGTTATGATAGATATCATATGGCCACGAAATTATTCTTGGTTTACCCAATAGACCCCAAAGAAAAATGAGAAGATTACTATCATATTCTTCCCAATGGTGAGTCTTCTCTTGATTTATCATTATCTCCACTTTGTCTCAAATTGAGAATTATACTTCAAACAAACACCAAGATCATATAGGTAGTGCTAAGTAAATATACTCGACAGAGTGGATGAGCACAACCACATCTTATGATGACACGAGGTTGTATGTCATTAGACATCTTGTATGTTAGTGGCAAAAACACTCTTTCAACGTTGGGTTAGCCTCACCCTAGTTGATTCACCAAATATAACTACTAAATGATGACCACCGTTCTATTCCACTTTTTTACCCCGCTCGACCTAGCTACACTCTTATTACACGAAAGGAATTGTGAAGCAAAAGGGTTAATTAATATATCAAATATTATCCCTATACTACGTGAGACCAATTAAATAACAAATAAACTTAGGTAGGTCATACTAGCGAAGAATTTCCGTCTCTCCCCTCCTAGTTCTTATCTCGCATCTTAGCGGAGATCATATCCTAAGCTCGATACCAACCGTGGCGCCCCCAAAATTAGGTATCGTCACCCATCTTGGGTCGCCACTTACATGGTACATAAATTCAAATACAACTTACTAATATAAGCGTATGGTATACAATACGACATAAACCGTGAGTTTGAATACAAATATTATCTACTAGATATTATACAAACTCAAAGGAGTCCTCATTACAACTATTATCACACTATTTCACGAGAATAGTGAGGACTACTAATGCTATCCTCTGGACCATTACTCCGTTCCCAGACTCGTCCCGGCTATGTTCTCATTTCACGAAGAAACGGTGAAAGAAAGGTGAGCTCAACTAGCCCATGAAAAATATTATGACTAAGATAATGCGAGAATAAATTATCATTAGCCTTCAACAATGTTAAAGCGATAAAATACAATAGACAACCGGTTTAAGCTGCGGTAGAAATATGCAATCCATTAAAAAAATCAAGTAGAGAATAAAGTCTACTATCTTTTAGGTTTTAAAAGGTTTTCATCAATTTTTATTCTTTGAGACTCGACAATAAATAAACCACCACATCTAATCATCCACATACCACGGTCGAGGATTTTCATCAAATTATCAATGGTCATGACTATCTTAGAATCACCCCGGTCATAATCATACCAAAAACTATCCATCAACGCATTACGAACCCTTGAGGACTTTAGTCACATCATTTATATCAAGTCATGATTATCTTAAGAATGATCCTCGGTCATAATCATACTAAGTTCATCTATGCGTAAGCCAAAGATAACATAATATAACATGAGGATGATGACAATGACATAATAATTCAATAAAACAAGTTCAAGAATTATTTAATCCATGAATTATTAACGTCCAAATTGTCAACATGATCTTTGTTTACGTGAGTAAAATTCAAGAATGATTAGAAGAATATTTCCATGAAAAGATCTTTGGATGAAACGCAAATATCAAGGATATTCTACTAATTTCATGGAGTATAGAAGTCAAAGTTTTAACCAATTGGGTATAATAAAGAATGGAATAACAAAAGAAATCACCATGCATGCGGTACTTGCATAGACGAGTTATTCCAACATAATAATAATAACGGAACCGGTCGGTGAAATTCACACAAGCGGGATGTTCAAATGAAATAATAAAGATGGAACCGGATCCGGTGTAAAACACACGAGATAGGATATTCAACGAATGATAAAGAGGCGGAACCGGTCCGGTGTAAAACACACGACGGGATGTTCCAACGAGAATAATAAAAAGCGGAACCGGTCAAGGTGTAAAACACACGAGCACGGGATGTTCCAATGAATAATAGAAGAATGTCACCAAGTATAGGGTAAACCAGCGATACAAGTTATTCAAATGAATAATAAGCAATGGAATAACATAAGGATTTCACCAAGTATAGGGTATCCACAGCGTATCTGAGTTATGTATAGGGTATGCCACTTTTACGAGTTATTCCAATGAATAATAGTGAATGGAATAACGAAGTTCTCTTTCAAGAAGAAAGAATAACACCCACTTACCGTAGTAAAAGAACCTGAATATAGAAGTAGTGAAGTAGCGAGAATACTCTTCTTCTTTTTCTATTTTTCTCTCTATAAACTCTCTCTATAATTTCTCTCTCTGAGTTTTTCAATGAATTAAATAAAAAAATAATGAAGGAATGAGCTTCTATTTATAGAAAAATAGAATGCATAATAACTACATCCATGAGCGGTCCAGATGATTTACTTTAATCGACGGTCCATATTTAAAGAAAAATCTTTTAAATAAAATATAATATATTCTATTTATATAAAATATTTTACTATGCAAACACTATGTAATACTATGCAAAAACACTATGCAAAACACTATGCAACACTATGCGTAATAAAATATAATATATTCTATTTATAGAATAACTTTAATAAAGTATTCTATTTTATATAAAAGATGTTTACATTTTTATTACGTTAATAATATGAATAAAATAAAAGCGTCATTATCGCTTATAATAATTCATATTATTAATCGTGATAATGGAATCAAACCGGTGACTGACTTCTCACATAAGCATCGATAATCAATCTGGTGTGTTACTATGCAACCACACGTATTCTTTGTACTTTTACTACTACCGAGTAGTTCAACAAGAACCACGGTAAAACTTCCGCCGTTATTTTAATAAAATATTTTTATGTCGTTTTCTCGATCCGAAATGATAATTACATTGTGGGTCCACCAATGATTGAGTAGTTATACGAATATTTCTGCTAAACCTAATATTCCCCACCAATCGAATATAATATAACCACTTGCATACTTTGCAAAATTTATAAATACTACCCACAACTATAATATTATCTCAAATTCACACCATAATATTAAAAATTATTTCGACAAAATTTAAATCTTTATTAATAAAATCTGGGGTCTCACATTAGACCTATAATGAGATGTTAAAATAAATTCTTAACTTGTCCATAACACAATTATGTGTGAATTGAATGATTAAATGCATAATTACCTTATTGTTTGTGAAGTCTTAATTTTTGACGATAAGTGTAGTAATTGACTAAGTATAGTCATGAACTCGAGCTAGACAAAGAATAAACTTGTGATGTTTATTACGTGATAATTGATTGGTGTTGTTAACATGAATGATATATAGGATTTAAACCAAAGAACGAGTTTTATTAACGTGTAATCTACGCACGAGGCAAGTTTCTTACCCTAAACTTTCGTTGAGCAAGTTTCTTACCCTACTTGTTATCATTATTAAGTTGATTAATTCATCCTTCTATATTGAGTAAGTTATCATTATTATTGATCAAGTCTGTCTTGTATATTAAAGCCTATTAATCTTTCAAGCATGATTCTGTTATACAATAATTATCCTATTGTATATCTTTTGAGATTTTATTCAAGTTAAATATTCAGTTACTGTTAAACCTTGTTAGACTAGCGAACCCTTAATGATTCGACTAGTTCATAGTTGATGAGCGTTCTAAATTCCAGAACCCTTGATGAATTATCCAAACCAAACTTCCTTTGGTGCGGACTCGAAATGTCAAACTGAGATGAACAACCCTGTATAGGTGATTATTTACGCTTTAGCGTTAAGATATTATGGTACCTTTGTATGGTACTAAATTTGATCCCCTAAGTACGAGAAGAAGAGTTCATAGTCTTATGACTATTAAAGGTTTCAAGTAAAAACACTTGACAACCTAGGACATAGTTCAAGGTCTTATGACCCTCAGAATTTTTTTTGATTCTTGTTATTCATTCTTGATTCAAAAGTTGAGCTTTATATCAAAAGTTATTATTTCTCTCGCATGTTATTATTCATTGTTATATTGTTATACTTGTGGGCAATCATGCTCACTCTTGCGTAATAATAACATTGCAGTTAAGAACGAAAGAGCAGACGAACCTTCCACTAGTAAAGGCAAGGGAAAGCTTAGCAAGTAATGACGGCTGTTATATTACTATGGTTATGTAATTAGATTGATGTTACTAAGACTTTTTGTTTATGTTTTCCGCACAGATGTTTTAAGGTTAGAGTAACCTGGGATTTATTTATTATGCAGTTGATGTAACCCCATAAAGGGAGATTTATTATTTATTCTATCTATTACATGATTTGTATTTATTTATGGGTAGATAGATAGATGATGTTTATACAGTGAACATCAAATCCTGTGGAAATGGAAGTACCGGATTTGGGGGTGTCACAATTTGGTATCAAAGCCGTAGGTTATGAACCTTAGGTGGGGGAACAACCTTAGGTAGTAGTCTTGTAGGAGATTGAGAACATAGTAGTGGTAAACTCTTATCGTGTTATAAGAAATGGATTTCTAAATTCATTGAATATTATAAAAGACTTTATGTGCTTATGTGTTAATCTATGTGTTCGCTAGCACGGATTAGTAACTAAAACTTAAAATTTTGCTGTCAGGATGTCAGATGTGGGAGGAGCTAGTCGAGCTGGGGAGGAGAAACCTCGAGTACCTATAGAGGAGGAGCCCCGAGACATTCATGTCGTCGAGGAACAATTGAATGCAGAAAAGAGCCATCTCAGATTGATCACTTGTTGTTGTTGGTCGGGAGCATGGCCGAGGCCCATCCGGAGGAGGATCCTGAGGAAGAAGAGGAAGAAGAGGAGTTCCCACCGAACTTCATTAATGCTGAGATGTATGATGCACTTTATGATCGTAATATAGAGTTGTAGGATACTGTCCGGGATCTGACTGAGCAGGCGGTTAGTTAACAGATTACTATTGAGCAGAGTGATATGGAGATTGTGACTCTTCACACACGTTTAGGAAATGTGGAGTGGGATTGGGAGCTGTCGTTTACACTCCTAAATTAACCTCACTTTTACTTTACAAATTTAAACAATTAGCATAGTAGTAAGCAATGATCGATCCCACAGAGAGTGATTTGTTTTATATTTATCCTATGATTTCTAATGAAAAGGGGATTTTGAATTAATTAACTAAATTAAGAAGAATAAACTAATAAGAATAAACAATGAATAAAAAGATTCAGTTCTTCAGTTCAGTATCACCTTTTTACAATAATAGATTAATAGTGTAACATTATTTACCCTTCAATGAAACTAATAACCCTAGGTAACAATAAACTCTGCTACCCAAAACTCCCCTTAGATTGTCACTCAATGAAACAAGCTCTTCACAAGATTCTAACAATTATATAACCTAGAACAAGCTCTCTAGATTTAATATAATAGCAGCATTAAGAACTAGGGAATTAGACTATTCCAAGCAACAAGCACATAAGCTCGGATTGTTTAACTTATCTTCTGATAATCATAGCAATACTCAAAAGCTTGTCCACAATCAGGTATTACTAATTACTACTTGTGATTAGAAACAATATCAATTACACGTAATATTATTCCTTGATCTAGCATATGATATTTGTTAACCAACTCAATCCTGCAGAAATCAAATCAGTAGCCAAATAACATTCAGAAATTAAATTAGATTATCAAGAATGAATTTCATGTGAGAAGAAATAAATAATGAATACTCAATTAACCATTAATTATAAATAAGGTTCAACATTCCTTGGAACTGAATAAAAAGAACTAGCCTGACATGCTTTTGAGTCTGTACTCCAATAGATGATAGTTGATTATTGAATGAATAAAACATTGACTCTCATCCTCTATTTATAGTGCTAGACAAAGTCCTAAATCCTATAGGATGTAGAAATCCAAATCCTAAAAGGAATTACAAATCATAACTAGTTTTCATAAAGAAATAGAATTCAATTTGGAAATAAATCTTAGTCTAAAGGAAATCCTAAAGCTAATAGAAATATCAATCCAATTCCATGTAGAAATCACCAAAAAATCAGATTTAGAAACTTTCCAAAAATCCAAGATTTCCTGATTTTTCCCGCTCAAATTCGCTGGGGCGAATTTTCATTTCCTGTTGCGACGTCCTTTGGTAAAACAAGCATAACTTTTGATCAAGGAGGAGTTACGGGGCCTACTACCTATCAAAACGAAGATATCGACGAGATCTACAACTTTCATTCTTTGAGAATCGACAGAATCGCTCTGCATCAAGGTAAAAATCGGGCTCCAAGTGACTGCTGTGTAAATTGCAACTTCCAAACTTTGAGGTTCAACGCCCGTTTAGTAAAAATATCATAACTTTTTCATATGAACTCCGATTGGGACGATTCAAGATGTTTCGGAAAGCTAAAGAAGAGCTCTACAATAAAATTCAAGTCCCAAGCTAAGAACATGCATCCAACTTAATGCTAAAAATTCTGCAATTTTCTCTTTTTCCTCATTTCAGCTCCAATTCTTTTTAAAATCATTAAACACCTTAATAAGCTCATATACACATGAAACATGCTTGATCTTGCAGAAATAGAAAAGTTGAAAAAGGAGCTGAAAGAGAGCTCAGGAGGGTTGGGTACGAGAGTCACGCCGCGCTGATCTTGCAGAAGATGATCGCCGTGTGAAGAAGGCTAAACTTGAGGAGACATACTCTACATTTCACAATACAATGGATATGGCCCAGGATCGAGTTATGAAATACCCAATCCAGTTTGAAGGTCTACCATAAAACATGCTTGATCGTAGGACGATGTCTCGTATTATGGAAGAAGAACGTGGCAAGGCTATCCAACGTCTTAATAGGCAGTGATAGTATTAGTTTAATTATGTGAAAACTATTTGATAGTTAATGATGTAAATTCTGATGTGTTTATAAACAAAGGAATATTTTGATGTTTTAAATCCTGTAGATTCTTTATCTCGGGATAGTGGATGTAAATAGCAGTGATGCTATCTTTTTATGTTAAAACTTTTGAATTTAATGAGAATGTCAGAGTTTATTTGAATAGATGTGTTAAGTAAGTTATGATTAAATGTTTAGTTAAGTCTTAGATGTTTTAGAGATTGAGTAAAGACCTAATACGTGTATATTCTTAACAGAAATATGCCGCCTAGAAGAAGACAAAACCGTCAGCAAGCACAAGAGGAACCGATGAAAAACAATGACACCAACGCTATTCCTGTTCAGCAGTTGGTGAACCTTTTGGCTGGGGCAATTAACAATCAACCACAAGCTCCACCAAATACCTCGTTTAAGGACTTCAAGGTGGTGGGGCCGCGGGAGTTTAAGGGTTCCATAAACCCGATCGAAGCTCAGACTTGGGTGATGGAGATGGAGAAGGTGTTCGACGTCGCTCGAGTAAGAGAAGATCAGAAGACCGCGTATGCAACATTCATGCTAAAGTCCGAAGCCAGCTATTGGTGGCAGGCAAACAAAGTGAGAGGAGGTGAAGGTGTAATATCCTGGGAAAGATTCAAAGAGATGTTCTTCGAGATGTACTTTCCGACTAGTTCACAAAATCAGATGGAGGTTCAGTTTCTAGAGTTGAAACAGGGAAATATGTCAGTAGTTGATTATATGGCAAGGTTCAACGAGTTGGCTAGGTTCGCCACATACCAAGTACATACCGATGAGAGGAAGGCGAGGGCGATTGACGAGGGACCGAAGCCACTCGTTTGTATAGCAAGGTGTCAATGTTTCAATTGAACACTTTTGCTAGAGTGTCAGAAAAGGCCATAATCGCTGAGGGTGGAAGTGATGCAGTAACGAAGTATAATCAGGAGCAGAAGAAAAAGAAGAAGAAGAGTGAAAAGAAAGGTAATAACAAGACTGGGGGGAGTAGCACTGGGGGTAGCCATAATCAGAAGAGGAAGTGGACGGATAACTCATCAGCCGGAAGTCAACAAGGAGGGCAGAAGAAGAAGATCGAAGCGTGCCCATCTTGCGGAAAAACTCATTTGGGAGTTTGCTTAAAAGGGAAACGAGTGTGCTACAATTGTGGTCAGGAAGGCCACATAGCACCTAACTGTCCTAACCCAAAGAAGGGTGCCTGCTTCACATGTGGCTCAAAGGACCATCTTGCAAGAGATTGTCCTAAGAAGGGATCGGGGGGGACGAGTTCAGAAGGAAATAGAGGAAATTTTGGTGGAAGCACTCTGACCATTGCAGGACCAACCGCAACCAATCGACCGACAGCCAAAACGTTCAACATGACAGTGCAAGATGCGGTGCAGTCTCGCGATGTGGTGTCAGATATCATTCCGATCAATAAAGTTAATGCGTATGTATTATTTGATTCCTTTGCTAAGAACTTAGAATTGCTTAAGGATGAGTTAGAATACCCCATGAACATAGAAATTGCGAATAGAGAAATTATTCATATTAAGTATGTGCACAAGAACTGTAGAGTAGACATTAAGGGTAATATCATGAACGTAGATCTTATCCCTATCCGACTCGGAGAATTCGACGTTATTTTGGGAATGGATTGGCTGTCCAATTGTGGGGCGGTAATTGACTACCAGAAGAAGCGTATTAACCTTATGACTCCGTCAAAAGTTATGTTTTATGGTAGCAAGTCGCCTAGACAAGCGAGTTATCGGCGATGATCTGAGCCGCGAGATTGTTAAGACAAGGCATGTAGGATATCTAGCTTACATAGTCGATGAGACGTAAAGAATCCAAAATTAGATGAGATACCAAGAGGTGAGAGATTTTGCGACGTATTTCCGGATGATTTCTTAGGGACTTCCTCCGAGATATAGCGATTGAGTTTGTAATCGATTTGGCTCCAGGAACGACTCCAATATCGAAGGCACCGTACCGAATGGCACCAGTAGAGATGAAAGAATTGATGGTCCAACTACAAGAATTACTGGACAAGAAGTACATTCAACCCAGCGTATCACCGTGGGGAGCGTCGGTTTTATTTGTGAAGAAGAAGGATGGGACAATGCGACTCTGCATAGACTACAGAGAACTGAATAAGGTTACGATCAAGAATAGGTATCCATTACCGCGAATTGACGACTTGTTCGATCAGTTAAAGGGAGAAAGATACTTTTCAAAGATAGATTTGAAAAGTGGTTATCATCAACTGAAGGTGAGACCAGAGGATGTACCGAAGACAACATTTAGAACACGGTACGGTCACTACAAATTTTTGGTAATGTCATTTGGTTTAACAAATTCTCCTGCAACATTTATGGGCTTAATGAATGGAGTGTTCAAGCCGTTTTTGGATAAATTCATAGTGGTATTTATAGATGACATTTTGGTATATTCAAAAACCAAGGAGGAACATGAAGAACATTTGAGGGTGACACTAGAGACATTGAGAAGAGAGAAGTTGTATGCTAAGTTTTCAAAATGTGAATTTTGGATTGAAAGAGTACAATTTCTTGGAGATGTGATTGATAGAGACGGAATTTTGGTGGATCCTTCCAAAGTCGAAGCTGTGATTAACTGGGATCAACCGAAGACGCCGTCAGAAGTAAGAAGTTTTCTTGGATTGGCAGGTTATTACAGAAGATTCATTCAGGATTTTTCCAAGATCGCAACTCCGTTGACGAATTTGACTAGGAAATCGGTGAAATTTGTATGGACGGAGAAGTGTGAGGAAAGCTTTCAAGAATTAAAGAAGAGGTTGAGTACATCACCTGTGTTATCTCTTCCGGATGACACAGGAAATTTTGTGGTTTATAGTGATGCATTGTATAAAGGACTTGGCTGTGTGCTTATGCAGAATGGCGAGTCATTCGTATATCGTCCACGACAATTGAAGGATTATGAGAAGGGTATCCAGGCCATGACTTAGAGTTAGGCTGCAGGTGGTTTTTGCTTTGAAAATCTGGAGGCACTATCTCTATGGGGGAGTGTGTGAAATACATCTGATCATCGAAAAGTCCGAAATATATTTTTACACGTAAAGATTTGAATATGCGCCAAAGAAGGTGGTTGTAGTTAATTAAGGACTACGATTGTGAGATTCTATACCATCTGGGTAAGGCAAATGTGGTGACCGACGCCCTAAGTAGAAAAGGTCGGGAGAAATTAATGATGTTGACCGCTCAGGAGGAGCTAATTTTAGCAATGGAAAAGCTAGAATTGGAAGTGAAGTATCCTATGGAAATTGACGAGAAACTGTTCCAGATGCAAGCTGGTACAACTTTACTAGATAAAGTAAAGGAGGCTCAACTTCAGGACGAAGAATGTGAGAAAGTGAAGAAGAGGATATCTGAAGGGACTGAACTGAGATTCAAAATAGACGGTGAAGGACTACTAAGATTTTATAGCAAAATTTGGGTACCACCAATACTAGAGATTAAGGAAGAAATTTTGAGCGAGGCTCACAACTCAAGATATTCGATTCACTCTGGTAACACCAAGATGTATCAAGATCTTCGACAACATTTCTGGTGGCCGAATTTGAAATGAGAGGTTGCAGAATGTGTTGCCAAGTGCTTGACATGTCAAAAAGTTAAAGCAGAACATCAGAGGCCGAGTGGGTTACTACAACCTTTAGAGATTCCAGAATGGAAATGGGAACATATTACGATGGATTTCATGGTTGGCCTACCAAAAACTCAGAATGGCTACGACGCAGTATGGGTTATTGTTGATCGATTGATGAAATCCGCACACTTCCTTCCGATCAAAATAAGATTCAACTTAGATCAGTTGGCAAGGTTATATGTGAAAGAGATTGTGTCAAGGCATGGAGTTCCGGTGTCAATTGTTTCTGATAGAGATCCGCGTTTTACGTCAAATTTCTGGAAACTTCTACAGGAATGCCTGGGTACACAGATTCTGAATGAAAGTCTGATATCACACCCTCGAACGGATGGATGAGTGAAAGAACAATTCAGACATTGAAAGATATGTTAATAGCTTGTATAATGGACTTTAAAGGAAATTGGGATGACCATCTACCGCTCGTAGAGTTCGGCTACAACAATAGTTACCACGCTAGTATTGGCATGCCACCTTATGAAGCGCTATACGGTAGAAAGTGCAGAACTCCGCTATATTGGGATGAAGTGGGCGAAAGACAATTACTAGGCCCGGAATTGGTACAACAAATAGCAGAAATAGTCAAAGTGATCCGAGCAAGATTGACAACAGCTCAAGATAGACAGAAGAAATATGTTGATCCACACCGTAAGAATGTTGAGTTCGAACCGAGTAGTTATGTGTTTTTAAAGGTCTCTCCCTGGAAGGGAAAGATCAGATTCAAAAAGAAAGGGAAATTAAGCCCAAGATTCATTGAACCCTTTGAAGTTCTACGATGGTTCGGAGAAGTTGCTTATGAGGTAGCCTTACCTCCAGCTCTAGAGAATGTCCACAACGTTTTCCATGTCTCAGTCCTACGACCTTACAAACCCGATTACAAGCACGTGATTGAATATGAACCCCTACATTTCGACAAAGACTTATCTTACAAAGAAATTCCTGTTCAAATTGTCGACCGCAAAGAACAAGTTCTGAGAAATAAAGTAATACCTTCGGTTAAGGTAATGTGGAGGAACCACAACACTGAAGAAGCTACGTGGGAACTCGAAGAGAATATGATGAAAAATTATCCTCATTTGTTTACTTAAATTAGTATAATCGATTTTGGGGACAGAATCTTTGTAAGGGGGGAGAATGTAACGGGATGAATTATTGAGTTGTGATTCTGGGGACAGGATCCTTTTAAGAGGGGAAAGATGTGACAACCGAGACTTTGTGATTTAATTTTAAATATTTATTAGATTGAATAAATATTTTTCAATGAATTAATTATTAGATTAAATTATTAATTGATGAAGTTGTGGTAGATTAATTTAATTATATGTGTTATATTTATTAAATTAATGTGGAGAATTTTATTATTCGAAGTATGTGATTATGTGAGCTTATTGTATTAAAAGAAATATTTAATAAGCTTAATGTTATTTTTTTAATTAATTTAATTATTAATTAGAGATTTAATAATTTGATATTATTATTAAATGAGAAAATTTAATTATGTGACTATGTGCATTATTGAGAAATCATTATATTTTATTTAAAGTAAATTAAATAAGATATTGATTTATTTTATAAAGGAGTGTGACATTATTTAAACTATATGATAATGTTTTATTAAATTAAATGGTTTTTGAATTATTTTCTTGCTAGCCAAACATGGCACTAAGGGAGGTTATGGGCAGTTAACCCATGACTGGGTAACTGACCACCAATGCGTCAGTTCTTTTTCTATTTATCATACGTCTTCTTCTTTTCTATTATTCTTCTAAGTCTGATAAAAACATCACAGAGAGAGAGTTTGAGAGAATTGTTGAGAGAGATTGCTTGGTGTTTGAGAATTATTGAGGAAGGCTTTAATTCATCTCCTATTATTTTATCTACGCTTGGGTAATTTCTTCAACCCAATTATTATTTTTACGTCTTTTAAGTTTCATGAATATGGCTTAAGTCTTCTGTGAATCTCTGTAAATTGGAAAGTTGATATAGGAATACATGTAATGATTCGAGTAGTATAGCATATTTTATATATATATATTGTGTGTTTCCATATCACCAATTTCATAAGATTATAACGTATATTATGACTTGTTGTTTCAAAAATTTACAGAGTACGTGATATGGCCATATGGCCTTATACGTGATTTTTATATGTTAAACATAAATTGTTTTACAAAATTCAAACACTTATATGATTATGTATGCTAAAACGAACAAAACAAAATTTGAATGGTTGGATTTGGTTTTATAACGAATCCGTGGCATTGAATTTTAGGAATTTATGTTCAACACTTCAAGAACATCAAGAACGGTACAATTTGCATGCTTTAATTCTACGATTAAGTGTTTTAATGGGTTAAAATCACTCTATATATGTTGGGTAATGGTTATGTATAAATTCTAACATGTGGGAATGTTTAATTTTGGGAATTAATGATCAAGTAGTGTTTAATTATTTGAACTCTGTTCTTCTTGAATCGGGAATCAAATTACGAGTGTCGCGTGGCACGTGCCAACTCAGGCTGATGTCCATGTTGCAAGGCACCACCATAACAAGCAAATACCAACCCCAAAGATTAATGCCCAGCGTCATGGCCGCTTGATACCAGACAAAAGTGTAAATACAGCAATACCACTTAGCAGAATGGTCAAAAATGAGTTTTTAAAAGTGTTTAAGTATAGAGATGTGTTGGTAACTTAGTCTAATGAATATAAAGGCTTGTTAGACCTATAATGAGATGTTAAAATAAATTTTTAACATGTCCATAACACAATTACTTGTGAATTGAATGATCAAATGCATAGTTACCTTATTGTTTGTGAAGTCTTAATTTTTGACAATAAGTGTAGTAATTGACTAAGTATGGTCATGAACTCGAGCTAAACAAAGAATAAACTTGTGATGTTTATTACGTGATAATTGTTTGGTGTTGTTAACATGAATGATATGTAGGATTTAAATCAAAGAACGAGTTTTATTAACGTGTAATCTACGCACGAGGCAAGTTTCTTACCCTATACTTTCGTTGAGCAAGTTTCCTACCCTACTTGTTATCATTATTAAGTTGATTAATTCATCCTTCTATATTGAGTAAGTTATCATTATTATTGATCAAGTTTATCTTGTATATTAAAGCCTATTAATCTTTCAAGCTTGATTCCGTTATACAATAATTATCCTATTGTATATCTTTTGAGATTTTATTCAAGTTAAATATTCAGTTACTGTTAAACCTTGTTAGAATAGCGGACCCTTAATGATTCGACTAGTCCATAGTTGATGAGCGTTCTAAATTCCAGAACTTTTGATGAATTATCCAAACCAAACTTCCTTTGGTGCGGACTCGAATTGTTAAACTGAGATGAACAACCCTGTATAGGGGATTATTTACGCTTTAGCGTTAAGATATTGTGCATAGTATGGTACTAAGGGCTGATCCCCATAAGTATGAGAAGAAGAGTCCATAGTCTTATAACTGTTAAAGGTTTCAAGTAAAAACACTTGACAACCTAGGACATAGTTCAAGGTCTTATGACCCTCAGAATTTTTTTTGATTCTTGTTATTAATTCTTGATTCAAAAGTTGAGCTTTATTTCAAAAGTTATTATTTCTCTCGCATGTTATTATTCATTGTTATATTGTTATACTTGTGGGCAATCGTGTTCACTCTTGCATAATAATAACATTGCAGTTAAGAACGAAAGAGCAGACAAACCTTCCACTAATAAAGGTAAAGGCAAGCTTAGCAAGTAATGACGGCTGTTATATTACTATGGTTATGTAATTAGAATTGATGTTACTAAGACTTTTTGTTTATGTTTTTCGCACAGATGTTTTAAGGTTAGAGTAACCTGGGATTTATTTATTATGCAGTTGATGTAACTCCATAAAGGGAGATTTATTATTTATTCTATCTGTTGCATGGTTTGCATTTATTTATGGGTAGATAAATAGATGATGTTTGTACAGTGAACACCAAATCTTGTGGAAATGGAAGTACCGGATTTGGGGGTGTCACATTATTCCTTATGAATACTGAACAAAATAATATCCTTACCTCAGAAGAAAACTAGATACTGGAATAGTGAAGTAGCAGACTTCTCTTCTTCTTTCTCTCTATAACTTTTCTCTCTATAATTGCTCTTGTGAGTCTTAGTGAATTGGTGAGAATGAAAGAATAATGAGCTTCTATTTATATGAAAATATAGTTTCGATAATTGCACGTTTTGGGGCTCGAAATATTACAATATAATACCTTCATCTTTTCTTCTATTTTTAATTTAGTCCTACATGTATTATCAAACTTACACCACCTCCCCTAATAGTACATCATGTGAATCAATAGTTCAGTCATGTGAATCAATAGTTCTATACATGTGAAAAAATAGTTACAGTATAGTATCTTCATCTATACCTCTATTTTTAATTTAGTCATGTAAGTATTATCAATCTTGCACCACCTCCCTTAATAGTACATGCATGTGAATCTATAGTAAATTCATGTGAACAAATAGTTATAAGCATGTGAATTAATAGTAATTAATTGTTCATTTATCTGATTAATTATCCGATTGGTCAATATAACTTTACCGAAATAAATGTCGATTTTCACTAACACTAATAATCCCAACACAATGGAAATATCAATTTCATCTTTAATCAACACGAAATTATTCATCATTAATATTATAACTCACAATATTTAACAATCAGATCGTTCCCAGGAAAGAGGGGGCTTTCCGATAAGGATTTCTCCCTATTGGCGCGCAATTAGGTGACCAAAGCTCTCCTCGATAGAACTTTCTAGACATCGTCAATAATGCAAATAATAATATGAATAACTTTGTCGTCTCAATTATTGATTTAAAAATATAAAATATTATATAGATGATACTGTGACAATAATTGAATCAATAATATGAGAGATATTATGCAGCAATTACTGTATCAATAATTGAGTATAACTGAGTGACTTCTCACGTAAGCATCAATAATCAATACCGTGTGCTACTATACAACCACGCGTATTACTGTACTTTTACCACCGGGTATTTCAACAGTTTAACGATAAAACTTTCGCCGTTATTTTTATAAAAAGATATTTCTGTCGTTTTCTCATTCCGACAGTAATTTTGTTTTGGGGTCCACCAATGATTGTGTCATCGTACGAATATTCAGTGATAAAACAAATATTCCCCGACCAATAGAATATTTTATGACAACTTGCATACTTTGCAAAATTTATAAATACTACCCATAATTATAACATTATATCAAATCCACACCTTAATATTAAAAAAAATATTTTGAGAAATTAAATCTTTATTCATAAAATTTAGGGTCTTACATTCAATGTGTTTCTTCAGGTCGTTTTATTGTTGTTTCTTGATTCAAACCTCGTCCACTCTTGATTTCGCCACTACCAACTCTTTCAGCTACTTTTTTAAAATTCACTACAAGAAAAAGTTCTATCTGTGACCAATGATATCAGTGACCGCACTATCTGGTCACTGATAATAGTCATAGCGACCGCTATCTGCAATTGAGAAGGATTCTATTCACTAGTTTATATTAGCGAACGCATGCGATCGCTGGAATGAATTTCCCTCCTAAAAATTGGTGTGAAACTTTGGCGCGGCGAGCACTCTAGTGGTCGCTGATATGTCCACATCATTAAAAATTAGCGATCACATGCGATTACTGATGGCGGTCTCTGATTCTCATAAACTTAATCAGATTCAGGCATTCGCTCAAATCAGTACAGAAGAAAACAAAAGAGGGAGAAACAGACGAGGGAAAAAAGGGAGTAGGGGGAGAAAAGAAGAAGAAGGATATTGCCGCCTTCACCACCAACATCGTCAGTCGACGCCTTCACCACCGCCGGTAACCCATTTAATTAATTTCTAAATTAAACTGTGCTTATTATTTAGGTAACCCCTTTAATCATTCTCTATGGAGTTGATGAATTTTGGTTATTAGAAAATTATATAATTACTACATTATCTAGTGGACCTTAATGAAAGGCAAAATTTTTATTTTTCTTTCATGGACTAGTATGAAGAACATATGTTTATGTTAATGCTTTGGTTGTTGGAGTTTTGTGCTGAGAATTTTCATATGTTTCTATTAATGCTATTGGTTGCTGATTTTTTGTTATGTGTGTGAGGTTATGTGGGGTATAATATAAGTGGGGTCTAATTTACCCACTGGTGATATATATATATATATATAATTTACCCACTTTTTGATAAAATGCTAATATGAGGGATGTTATAGTGTCAAGGTATGCTAGCTGTAATTTAGAGTCTAAAATGTTGTCTAATAGCTTACATATTAAAACTAATGCTTCAAGAATGCTTTTATGCTTAAGTGTAGTGGGTTTTAATATAACTTGTAAATCATGATGAATTCTATAGAAGCAAAATCAGTTCATTGTGACCGATACAAAGAGATGATTATGATTGGCTAATCATGCTTCTAATGATGATTGCATACTAAAATTTGGTGTCTAAAAGACCAAACCTTGAAGACTAAATATAGCAAGTCTAAAATATCATTTTTAAGAGGGAAAATAACTCAAATTAAACAGGGCAGTCTGGACCTATTTGAAACAGGCCAGAACAGGCCATTATTTTGAGAGTTTGAATGGTTAATTTTAAGGCTTTTTTATAAACTGTCAATGTGTAAACTGAGATATGTCATCCGGATGCAAGTTAAACATGTGAAATGTTATGTAAATAACTAGTCCATGTCTATATGTTGCATAATCATGCTAACCTTGTGGGCCATGTTGTTAAACTATGTTCTTATGGAATTTAAAGCTTATTAAGGGTTGTTTTGAACAAAGAATTTAAAACCTTGCACCCTTAAGTTTTAAGCCATGAATACAAAGTATATAGTAATTAGATTATGTGATAATGTTTAAAAATTGAGGGCTTAGGGACTGTTATGATAATTTAGTGTTAAACCATGCTAAAAATGCTTTGAATGGACTGTTTTGGGTATTAGCTAGAAAGACAGCTAAATGTTACAAGTATGTAATGTTTTGGAATGTTTTGGGTATAAAATGACTTTATAGGACTAATAGTCTCGCATTAAGGGACTAATAGTATGCCTTCTTCTGTAATCTTGATATACGCAGCGTTATAGTTTCTAGAACATATTGCAAAGTCCATTGGTTGTTCTTCAAACTTGACCATCAAGATATTTTCATCACCTAATGTCCTATGTAGAAGAGTTTTTGTTGTGTTTAGATATGGACCAAGAACATGAGGCAATAATCTACTATAAAAGTACAACATGAGGCACTATGAGCCATAAGTATGACTTAGCTTAGAATAGAAAAAAAATAAAAAGTAAAAATATATATATAATCTAGTTGGCCACTTATACAAGTAAAATTATAAAATTTTCCTACATACCTATCAAACAAACTCTAAATTATAAAATTTGTATTCACTGTTGCGTTATACTTCCTTGGTGTTTAATATATGTGATGTTATGTTAATTGCTTATACATTCTTGATGCTCTTATATGCCTACAAATGGCCATATATGCATTGCGTCGTGCATGTGGATAGTCCATATTATAAGGGAGACTCTGCCGAAATTTTTTCGTTGGTCGGGTAATTTAGACTTGTCCCAATGCATATGCAGACCTTGCATGATGCAATGATTCATATTCTACCCCTAGGAATCTATTGTCTTTAGTTTGGTGTCAATTAAAATATATAGGATGACATAAGACCATACCTCATTCTAATTTAAGATCCACAACAATATACCATGACTTTGGGTAGTCGACTCAAGCTGTGTAAATTTGTTTTGGCATGTATCCTTTTTCAATTCCCAAATAATCATATATGATGCACACTCATGTTATAGATGTACATATACAATTACTATTTTATACAATTACTTGTCATTATTGTCATTTTATTTATATATGTAAATCATATAACTCATACTAACATCTTAAATTTTATATTTATAGATGTCTTCTGAACCAGCACAACGAAAGTGCGGGTTGGGTCGAGTTCCTAATCATGTGCCGAAGGCCCCGGCTAATCCGAATGACCGCATTCTCATACAGATTCCTCCTCCTCTAGAAAGCACGTAAGTTAAACATCGTGTATATATAATCATTTTATATTTCCATTGTTATAGATATATACTAATGTAAATTATTTTTCATATTATAATAAAATTACTAATCTTTAATGTAAATTATTGTATATTGTAGTAATTTTCAAGATAGTAAAATTGTGAAGTTTATTTCACAATTATGTTTCTGTAATCGCTTCACGCCAAGATTACGTATGAGCACACACCTCTCACCCATAAGGATGCAGTTTGGGTTGAATTTTAGGTATATTTTTTTATCACTCTGATAGATAATATATAGTTAATCAAATAATACTGTTTAGTAATGTTGGATTATGGTAATATCACAGTTTTAATATTATTATTGTTATTTTATTTACAGAAAAGGTATAGATGGGATGAAGCGCAAGCATCAATTATTTAGACATTGTTCTGGCAGAAGTGCGCCATCTCCGAACTAAAGATAATATGAATAAGGAACGACAGAAAGCCCTACAAAATACAGAGATTGACCATCCAGGACAAGGTGAAGCGGATATACATGGCGTAGCCTCCGGTGGTGCGCATGTTCCCGTATATGGGGTGCGGATGTGTGACCAATGGAGAAAGTGAGAGATTCGGGTCAAGAGATGCAAGATCGCCATCTCGAATGATCCTCGTGTGTCCCCAAGGCAAAAAGGCAAAAGGCACGTATCGGGGCGGTATTATATCACAGTTGCAGCATATTACTGCCATGGTATGTATGTATAGCAAGCTTATTGGTTTAGTTATTTGTTTTTGTGTTTACAGTCATGTTTTGTAGCTAAAATATCATATGTTTACATATTAATATGAGAACATGAACTGTAGGAGTCTCAGTCTCAAGGTCAACCTATCAATTGGTTGGATATGTATGTGGCCATCCGCGACGCCTGAGGCTGTTCAAATAGCGGTAATAAGTTAAATTTATACTAATATGTTTTTTATAAATTGTGACGACCTTTTTTTAGCATTCTTTAATTTATTTTTAACTATTTAATTGTTAACCTTCTGACAGGACACTTATAAGAGCTTAATGAACGAATGCTATCCTGAAGGCACCCCACGTCCATCGATTGATCAAGAATTATGGGAGAGGGCATCAGTCATGAAGAAAAACTATGTTAAAGGCCAAGGACAAAAATGACGCTCGAACATCGGTGGCACAGGCAGCTCTGCTACCCAGTCTACATAGTCATAATGTCATTCCGCCTATTATACTACTTTTGACAGTGTGAGAGCAATCTGTCGAGATCGTGATCTTCTTCATATACTGGGCGAGCATCTGCAGTCTCTGAGTCCCGATGAGTTGGCGGATGCAGTGGTGGCAACAGCACGACATCAAGATGGCGATGAGGTATACATAGATATTGTTGTGTCTTACTTATGTTTAAATAATTTCTCTTGTTTAGCTTTCCCTAAGTCATAGCAGTATCAACACATGTAACATGTTATATTCTTTTGCTAATTACAAGGTCCTACTAATTTGGATGATGATGCATGAAGAGCTACGCTTATTTTTTAGATATTTGGGTAGTTACCTTGTATTTTTATATCTATTCTTTTGACAATTGTATTGATTGAATATTGTGTTGGTTTACGTGTCTACAATGGATGGATGTTTATATATACTGGTGTACGTGGATGTGTTGGGATATATATATATATAAATCATGGATAGATGTTTATATGGATGCTTATATATATTGTTGTGTTGGGATTGAAAGCAGGTACAAAGCAGGGTATATTTTTTTTTGGGAAATCCATAAAACAGGAAAAAATATTTTAAAAAAATATCAACATCAGCGACCACATGCGATCGTTAATACAAAGAGCGGTCGCTGATGGCCTTTGGGAACATAGCGATCGACATGATCGCTATTGCTGGTCGCTGACACATGTGCCACGTCATCCTTGACAACTGACTTAGCATGACTCAAATTAGCGACGGATTCGGTTGTGGATGGCGGCCGCTGAGAAGTTGGTCGCTCATAATGGTCATTTCGTGTCAACCAAATGACCAAATTATCTCGATTAGTATCGATGATCGCAATCTATCGCTCGCTCATCTCATCTGCGACCGCATTCTATTTGGAGATATACTGATCATGATAAACCTTTTTGTTGTAGTGATTGCTTCAATCGAAGAATTTCTTTTCGTTTTCAAGAATCCCCAATAACATTTGCTAAATCCAAGATAATCAAAGAAAAAACATAATGACTTATGTTTCTTAGCAACTGCAACAAATGTCAATTGAAGCTGATGTGCAAAACAATGAATATAGAAAGTACATGGATTTTCAGATAATATTAAACTCTTAAGACCTTTAAACTTCCCTGACATATTGCTAGCTCCATCATTACCTTGGCCACGCATACGTGATATGCTCAATCCATGTTTAGAAAAAAGTTGATCAATAACATCTTTTAGTGTCAAAGTAGAAGTTTCAGGAACATGAATAATGGAAAGAAATCACTCAATTATACAACCATACATGTCCATATATCGTAAAACCACTGCCATTTGTTCTTTGATTGATGTATCACGAACCTCATCAACCAACAAAGAAAAAAATCCATCCCAATTTCTTTAATGATAACTTGTGTAGTCAAAAATGCAGCGGCTCTACAAATATCTTTTTGGATTGAGTGTGAAATCAATTTATGATTCTCTCGAGCATTTTTTAAGACAACTTTACTTACCTCGTCATTGTTTTCCGAAAAAACTTTAGCTGAGAAATAAATAACCCTCGTTTTCTTGAACCCTCTGACTCATCGTGATGAAAAGGAAATCCTTCTTTTAAAAGAAACCTAACACATTTAACTGATGCGAACAATCGAAGATGGTAATCGATTCTTTGTTGCTCAGTTATGTTAGCAAGATTGATATCTAGTGTGATGCCCCAAAAATAGGTATACACAATTAAAATACAAACTTAATTTACACAATTATTAATTATCGTGTAGAATACGATAAAATATAAACTGAGAGTTTTAACACGAATATTGAATATTGTCTCGTAGACAATATCCAAACTCAAATGGAGTCCTCATTACAATTATTTTGACATTATTTTATAGAATAGTTCGGACTACTATAGCCATCATCTTGGATCATCAATCCATTCCTCGACTAGTCCCAACTATATTCTCATTTCCTGAAGAGAACAATGAAAGAAAAGGGTGAGCTTATCTAGCCTAGTAAAGAATATTATGATTAAGATAATGTAGAATAAATTATCCTTAGCCTTCAATAGTGTAAAAATGATAAAATACAATAGACAACAAGTCTAACTATAGCGGAACAAGTAATCCATTAGAAGAGTCAAGTAGAGCATGATGTCTACTATCTTCTATGATTTAAAAGTTCATCATCAATATTTTTATCTTTGAAACACATCTCAATAAATAATCCACATCCCCGAATTATCCATGCACTACGGGCGAAGGATATTCATTAGTATCACATCCACGAATTATCCATGCACTACGGGCCAATTATATTCGTTAGTATCACCATTGATCATGATCATGCCAAACAACTGTCCATCAATGTACTACGGGCCAATGAGGACTTTCACCACATCATTTGTCGGTAACATTATAGGTCATGATTATACCGATACATATTTTTTTGTCATTATCATACCAATCAACAGTACATTTATGCACTACGGGCCAAAGATGAATTTCACCACAATATAAGCATAAAGATAATGACAATGATATAAGAAATTAATCAAGTGAGATTAAGGATACATATTAAAGATTTATAATTCAATTTATCCAGAGTTTAAGAATGTCCAAATTGTCAAAATGATAACTAATTTGTGGGATAAAATTCAAGAATAATAATCATGTATTAAAAATAATTTGGACAGAAATAAAATCAATTTTTATCGTGAATAGTACCTCGGGTGAATATATAGTACCCGAGTGAATAGTACCTCGTGAATAGTACTATATGTATGAATAATATCGTATGAATAGTGTCGTATGTATGAATAGTACCCCGATATAAAAAGATTAAAATTTAACAATAATGTTCAGAAAAATATTCTAGTGAAACGATACTAGATGAAACACAAATTTCAAGCATATTCTACTAATTTTAAGGAGTATAGAAGCAATACTTATCAAAATAAGTGTAGAATTAAGAATATAAAATGAAATAATATTACTTATATACTACGTACGTGTAGTATGGAAGAAAATATTATTTCTTACGAATATTGAACAAAAATGATATCCCTTACGAATATTGAATCGAAAATAATATTCCTTATGAATATTGAACAAAGATAATATCCCTTATGAATATTGAACAAAAATAATATTCCTTACGAATATTGAACGAAAATAATATTCCTTACGAATACCAAAAATAATATCTCTTATAAATATAAAATAAATAATATCCCTTACCTTAAAAGGAGAGTAATTCTGACTGGTATAGCGGGGATATTCTTGAAGAAAACTTACACTATTTGTTACACTCAAAGTTTCATTAAACTCAAAAGAATATACGCTCAATATTATAGAAGATGAACTCTCTGATTCTGGTGTGATTTTCATTTCTAAACTAAGCATCCTATTTATAGGAGAATGACAACATACTACTATTTAGAAAACTCACGGACGAACAATTTAAGAATTCATGGACAAATTTTATGCAAATTCACAGATGAACTTTTTGATTTTAATATGCAGCACTATGCAACTATGCAGTACTATGCAACACTATACAGTACTATGCAATATAAAACAAAAACTGAGGTAACTTTCTACCGATGATTTTGAAAAATGAGTAAGTGGGGGTCCATGTAATAAGCCAAATTTATAATAAATACTTTATGACAAACCCCTTTTATTTATATTAATTCACTTGACTAAACACATTTTTAATCTTTCAACATTTATTCATCGTTAATATTATAACTCACAATATTAACAACAAGATTATTCCCAGGAAAGAGGGGTTTTTCCAATAAGGACTTTTCCTTATTAGCACGTAATTAAATGACCTAACTCCTTTTCTCGACAAAACTTTCTAGAAATTGTCAATAATACAAATAATAATATTAATTAACTGTGTCATCTCATTTATTGATTTAATAATATAAAATATTGTGCAGATGATACCGTGACAATAATCGAATCAATAATATGAGATATTACGATCAACTACTATTGCAATAATTGAATAAAATTGAGTGACTTCTGCGTAAGCATCAATAATCAAAGATATTGTATAATACAAAGGTCTTCTTGTCTGCAACCACGCCAGACATCGCATTTTTTATCACCGGGTATTTCAACAGTTAACGGTAAAAGCCTTGCCGTTATTTTATAAAAAGGTTATTTCTATCGCTTTCTAAATCCGACAGTAATTCCGTTGTGGGGTCCACCAATGATTGTGCCGTCGTACGGATATTCCCTGATAAAATGAATATTCCCCGACCAAACAAATATTTTATGAAAACTTGGCTTACTTTGCAAAGTTTGTAAATATTGCTCACAACTATAATATTATATCAAATCCACACCTTATTATTCAAAATAATATTTAGAGAAAATTAATTTTTTATTCATAAAAAAGTTGGGGTCTTACATCTATCTGTTGAGGTTGATTCAATAAATTACGACAAGCCTGTTCACATTTACGATGAACACTACCATGATCTCCAACATGTATTTTCAATCTATCCATCTTCTTCCAATTTCTAAATCCCTCGCCAACAAATGCATCCCCACCACCTTAGTTATCATGATCGATTTTAAATAGGTAACAACATAAATAAAATAGAGCATCTTCACTCAAACTATATTCCAACCAACTTTGATATTTTTGTACCAATTCTTGTTAAATTTACTAGCAATTCTACTAATTAGTGTATTTAAAAATTTGTGAGGTATTGGTTGAGTTAGACCCTATGTAAATAATTTCTTCGACAATTCTCTCTGTTACTAGCATGATAAGAACTTATTGGTGGTATTTTACCGAGATCCCCCTCAATATTAAGGGAGGGAGATACCGGTGTATGTGTTTGGAAGTAGATATTTTGGGCAAAAGATTCTGGTACTTGGGTTTGGGGGTTAACACTTTGCGGGTGAGTTTCTTGGTGAATATCAGCAGTGACATGTTCTTCACTAGTACATTCGGCTTGGACATTTTCATGAGTAGATTCAAATTTTGTACGTTCAGTTGTTGTAACCCAATTACGTATGTGCATGCCTTACAATCAATAAATATTTAAAAACTAATTCAACATTAAAACAAATCAATATACAATATGAATAGTCAAGTGTAATTAGCAGTTAGTGCCAACAATAAACGATCTCAATTAAACCACTAACAAGTAACAAGTAACATTACAAAATAAATTATAAAATTTAAAGAATGTAAAAATAGATTAGAAACACATACTTGAAGAACTTTTATTTGATGGAGTTCTCTTCATTGTTGTAGTGTTGCTTTAAGAAGTAAAAAGCCCTAATTTTATAAAAGTACAAACAAGAAAAATCTATAAACAATTACAAAAATTCCTAAAACAATTGTTAAATTTGTGAAATTAAAAAACTAAAATTAATATATACTCTGGAATTTTCAGATCCGAATTGTGATTAGTAAGTGATCGCTTGCTTTGTTGAGATTTGCGCTGACGTTGTTGGTTACTTGACTTTTGCTTTGTTACTTACTTACCTTTTGACTTTGAGTCTCACTCTCTGTTGCCGACTAGGTGAATAGAAAAGTTGCGCTAGTAGGAAATTGGGGATTGGTGCTTTAGTTTTTTAAGTATACATAAAAATTTCACTTTAAACCCTCTTAATTTTTTTTTTTCTAATATGCCCCCTTAACCCCTTGATCCCCTGAAAATTCAATGGGATCAGTACCCCCACCCTGCTGTAGGTCTGCCCCTAGAGGACAACCAAACATCAAGGTTAGATTAGGTTAGGTTAGGTTAGGTAAGGTGGATATATTTTGTTGGGCTTCTGGATATACAGTCTAGTGTATATAAGTTATATACTTTAGTTTTATATAAATTGAGTTTATCTCAAGTTTTTAGTTAAATTTAATTTTATGAATGAAGAGATCATGTAAAAATATGAGTAAACGTAATTTTTATTTAATTTGAGATTGTGCAACACTATTAATTATTATAACATTGTAAAATAAATATGTTTTTTTATGATTAAGATTAATTAAAATTTCATTATCATAAAGTCGATAATAAAATTATCGAATAAAATTCATATATTCAAATATTTTTCTATGTTCTTTAAATTTGTAATGTTAAATTTATATAAAAAACTCTAAAATGGACGTGGTATATTAGTTAGATACCCTCTAGGGTATATCCCTTTTTAGTATTTTGTTTATATTTTACCCTAGAATTATTAAATTTTAGTGAATAATAATGAAATAGTTATGGTAAATTTAAAATAAGAATTTTCTTTAATTTTCAAACAGTTTTCTTCTTCTTTTTTTTTCCTGGAATGGAAAAATTATATAAGTAGAAAGTGTAGAATATTAGTGCAAGTAAAGGAACCGACATAAGTTGACGCCGTGACTCTACATTACATATACTGTAGTCTATAGGCAAACGCGAGGATCCACATAAAATATAAATTTATATTACAATAGTAATATCCTGATTCCTGACAGATCATATATATATATATATATATATATATATATATATATATTTTTAAACTCTCTCCAAAATCTCTTGATTTCTTTTAAATAATTTCGATTCAAATTAATTTAGCTGGTGGTATCTCTATCTTGATCAGATCAAATGGGTGCAGGTAGTGTATTAGCTGCTGCTGCTGTTGCACTGCTGCTGGCGCTAATAATAATATTATTTCCTTATCACAAATATCAAATAAATGGAGAGGATGTCGACGGCACTGATCAAAAGATGAGGTCATGTGATATATATCAAGGAAGGAAGGTGGGTGTATGATAATAGGTATCCATTCTTAGAGAATTCATTCACCTGCCAACAAAATGGTCGCCCTGACAATCTCTATCTCAAGTATAGGTGGCAACCCTATGCATGCAACCTTCCAAGGTACGAACACAATATCTTAAAAAAAAGAAGAAGTTTTCCATTTGTTTTTGTATTTAATTTATTCGATTCCACTTTTTTTTTGTAAGAGTATTATATATATACCAACACAATACCTTCAAATTTGTCATCATAATTTTATTATCATATCACACTACTAAATGAATAATATTTAATTTTTGGAACGGATGAATATGAACTTTTAAACTTATGATGAGTTCTTTGGTGTCTTTAATATATATATATATATATATATATATATATATATATATATATATATATATTAACGCCAAGATCTTTCTCCACGTCCCCAATCACCAAGACGCGTCTCGATATCCCCATAGATTCAACAAGTCAACACTAAAAGCTTGACTACCGACCGTCGAGGATAGCTCCAAGTGAAAGTCGATGTCGGCGATCACAAGGTCAACAATGGAGAGAAAAATAATGTCTAATGTCCGAGAGAGAATAATAATAATATCATTGTGTGTGTAATGTTTTGTTACCTACCTCTTTTGTGATCTTAGCCCCACACGCACTCCAATCCGGCCATATCGTGCCACCCATCACCTCCTCGACACCTTTTTCCTCACTCCCATTACTTCAAATTAAAGTATGTAGCCTACTTCCTCACCGCTACCACTCTTTTGCCACCGCCATCATCCGAGTCCCATCCTCATTAATGCCATGCAGAAGGTGGCGACATAGTAGTCAACTATCGTTTGGCATAATGATTACCGTTAAAGTTGGGTTAAGTGGCAATTTGTATAATGGGCCAATTCAATGACTAAGCCCAAATAACGAAAATGACCCCAACGATTTGATCCAACCGAAAGGACCCAATGAAATAATCAAGTAATCGGGCCCAAATCATTCGGACCAATAACTAGACAAGAGTAACATAATCCAAGGAGGAGCCCATTAAGTCCTGCCCAATAAGGAAAAGGATTATGGCCCAACATTTTTCTAGTCTTTTATTAAACAGGATGTTTAATGAAAGACTATAAACAGTATAGGCCCCTGACATAACGAATTATGATAAGTTACAAGAGGTCCAAAGTGAAACTCACCAAAGCCCAACAAAATCGATCCAAACTGATATCAGAAATAGAAATGGGAGGCCCAATAGACACAAGTCTACTCGGTGAAGATATTTAGACCCAAAACGGACGAAAACCTCTTCCAATTCACCATCATTCTTTGTGAATTAAATGTGCCTCCCTCGATTACTGTAGGTAAATCACAAGATAAAAGGTAAACTTTTCCAATTTTGACAGTTTTACCTGCCAATTTGAATTTCAGACTTTCAAACTTTCTTTCTATCTCTCGAGCCCTCTTTGTTTTCTCTGCAAATCGTTAACAATGGCTTCTAAAGATTCTGAGCAAGGTCAACCCCCGCTAGTGACACCAATCCGCCTGTTCCTCCAAGCCCAAACTCTACCAAAATGCTTCAAGTTACGATCGAATCACGCAACTACTAAGAAGAAACCAATAATGAAATCTTCTCCCAGTCCTTCCGCATTCTACAGGAATAAAGAACAGTACCTCCATGCCAACACTCCCTCGAAAGTTAAAGAGGTTGACTTGGAAAGGCTTCGAACTAGTTGCCACATTCCGGATACCCATTTGGAGAGAGCTCCCAGGTCTGGGGAACGGATGTACCAACGCCCCGAAGGATGGATGGCTGTTACGACGACCATCCTGGAGAAAGGGATCTGATTCCCCCTTCACGCTTTCATAGTAACTTTATTAGGGTTCCTGGGTGTTGGGTTCGCCCAACTAATGCCGAACTCTTATATTCATATTTTAGCATTCATAGCTTTATGCCACGAACTTGGTGTCGAACCTTCGCTCGACTTCTTCTTTACTGTATACAAGGTCGGCCAGTCCAGAGAGAAAAGATTGAAGACTATAAGCAAGCATTCTTCAAAACCAGGAGAGAGGTTCGAGAAACGTTCATTAGTGAATACTCCTTCAAGCAACAAAGGATGGCATGAAAGATGGTTTTTCGACAAAGGACCCAAAATCATTTCTTTACCGGACTGGGCCACTGATGAAAAGATTTCTACGGACTTCGGAGACGTCTCAGAAGAACTTGAGGCCGAGATGATAGAGCTATTGGACAATTTCCCGAGGGAGGAATGGAACTATAGACTTCTTTCCAATCAAGCGTGGTTGTACGACCACAAACGTAAGTACAAATTCATTTTATGAATATTTGAAAATTTTGTGACATGGATTCTGATGTAGAACTGTTAATCTTCTGTAGTAACTTTGATCAAACTGCTGTTGCCTTGGAGATGAAAGACTTAGAGGATTTGTTAGTGGAAAACCTAGTAGAAGCCACCGTCGATTCTTCACAACATGAAGTCCCATCCAAAAGACAATGCGATGGAAAATCTGCGAGATATCGATCTTTGAACCTTCACAACCGGAAGCCTCCTCCAAATTCAACCCACCTACTGAAGCACCAGCTGATGAACCTCCAACCCATGCACCCATAGATGACGAACCCCTTCTCTCGGAAAGAGTCCTCCAACTTCGACGAAAGAAAAGAGCCATCCGAAGGCCTCGACTAATTTCCATCCCGTCAGATTCTGAAGCTCTTTCTGAATCTGAACCAACTGTTGATCCGACACCACCAGATATCGATCCAACACCACCAACCGCCGACCTAATACCGCCAACTGTTGATCCAACACCACCAGATGCCAATCCTAGATTTAGTTCAAACAAGTTTATTAGATCTACACCAAATGATCGTAAAGCGACTTCTTCAATCAAAAGTTGAGAACCAAAGTCATTCCCTTAACTTCCGATGAGCTTAGAGTAACTTCTTCAACTGTTCATCCTCCAACAAACCCTGTGGAGATTTTAACTGTAAATAAAGAAGAAAGAACTGAACCTGCTGCAGTACCATCTCGAAAGAGAAAACAACCATCCGACAGCCACCCCAGTTCAACGCCTGTAATTCTACCAGTTCGAGATCCTACTCCAGCTCAATCTTCTTCCCCCAAAAATATCTATATGGATCCTTCTCCCATTCACGACCAACCGATGCCTTCCCCCCCAAGGCCCTCATCACAGAAATTCCATGATGAGGCCACTGGGGCGCCGACTTTGTGGCCTCGGTACAACGTTAACTTTCCCTTCCAGCTCTTTGATGCCTTCGTTCGGGAAAATGATGATCACCGATTTGATAATCATACGAACGGGAATTTTCTTGATGAAGGCATGAGTTATCTGGCAAAGGTAAGTGAGGGTTTTATCAGTTAAACATTTCTTTACTTGCCTAAATATTTGAAATTGACCGGATACTATCGAATATGTGCAGGAAAACGCAGTCTTCGGGCGTTTACGTCCCAGGCATATCAACGCCGAGTCCGATGAGGAGACTCTGAGGAGGGAGAACAATATGTTAAAGGCTACATTGGCTCGAGAGAGAGAGGAACGTGAATCTGTTCTTCATGCCAATGAAAGTCTTTAGAGGGAGTTGGCCCAAACCAAGGAGGATATGAAGGAAACTTATGACGTGCTGAGCTCGGTCAGAGAAGAACTGAAGACGACAAAAGCCAGCGAACAAAAATTAGCTACCATGAATGTCCGTTTTGTTACAGAGACCGAAGCTTTGAAGACTACCAAAGAGGGGCTTGCTATAGCCAATAAAAACTTATCAACACAACTCAGCGAAGTTCAGACGAAGGCTCGGTTTGATAGGAAAGTCCATAAGGCCAAGCGTCGTAAGCTTCGTGGCAAGATAAAGGTACTTCAAGAACGGGACCCTCCCCTGACCGAAGAATTGGTCAAGCAGATACAAGCAGATTATCGTACATCTGACGAGCTTGGCGCAGAAATTCTGAAAGTATATTATGAAGGGTACGAAGATTGCCGAAGTCGGGGCAAGGAAAAGCTAGTGGCGACCCAACTGGTTCCGTCCTTGCTAGACTCCAGAGATGAAACTGCTGTTTGAAGATAATTTTATTTTCTTTAATTTATAGGACTGTGTAAAAAGTTCCTGATTTTGTAATCAGATTAAATATTAATGAAATGTGGTTTCATTCCTTATGACTTCTTGCATTTACTTTACGCCAATACTTCAATATTAATTCAACCGAAAGATGCACAAACTCTTTCATGGACTCAACTCGAACGAGGTGTGAGATGATTCGCTTCATTGGGAATTTGTTTACCCCAAAAGGCCTAACAAAACCAAAACATGACATTAAATTCACCACGAAGGGCTGTGAAGTCTAAAGAACGACAGTTGTCTACCACGAAGGGCCTGACAAGGTCTTAAGGATGACACTTGCCTACCACAAAGGGCCTGACAAGGTCTAAGTGTCGATAATTGCCTACCACGCAGGGGCTGACAACGTCTTAAGGATGACATTTGCCTACCACGAAGGGTCTGACAAGGTCTAAGTGTCGACAATTGCCAACCACGAAGGGCCTGACAACGTCTTAAGGATGACACTTGCCTACCACGAAGGGCCTGACAAGGTCTAAGTGTCGACAATTGCCTACCACGAAGGGCCTGACAACGTCTTAAGGATGACACTTGCCTACCACGAAGGGCCTGACAACGTCTAAGTGTCGACAATTGCCTACCACGAAGGGCCTGACAACGTCTTAAGGATGACACTTGCCTACCACGAAGGGCCTGACAAGGTCTAAGTGTCGACAATTGCCTACTATGAAGGGCCTGACAACATCTTAAGGATGACACTTGCCTACCACGAAGGGCCTGACAAGGTCTAAGTGTCGACAATTGCGTACCACGAAGGGCCTGACAATGTCTTAAGGATGACACTTGCCTACCACGAAGGGCCTGACAAGGTCTAAGTGACCACCTGCCGAAGAGGCTACCATCGAATGGTCAGCGAGTCCTCCTGAACCTCCTAACACCGAGGTGGCATTTGTTGTGCCTATCAGACTATGGATGAGCTACCGAAGTCCTTCATGAATGTTTTAAACTTCGATCCCATGAAAAGGCGCGTCTCATTAACTTTGATCCCTAGGCAATGGACCCAGTACGACTACCCCCCAAACAGCAAGAGGTATAGGAGATAAAATCGAATATAGCTTTTTGGTGGCTGATGTGAGATCGAACCATTTAGCTGACACAAAGATCCACATGAACCCTCTGAATAACATCTGCAGCTTCGGGCGGCACCCAAAATTCCTCAATAGTGGGAGATGGGTCCAAAGTGGAATACCCGCCTGCAAACAACGCCCACGAATTCTGATTCTGTCGAAGCACTACAACGGTTTTGTCGGACTCTTCAGATTCTCCATAACGATCATCATCTTATTTCTTCATCCCTAAGGACACGGCTTACATAGAAAATCGGGTCTTTATTTTGACTTCTCGCACCAAAACTGCTCCCACTGTCAACGAACTAGTTGCCAGATACAAATAATATATCTCGGCAGGATCGGGCTTCACCAACAAAGGTACCGAATAAAGATAGGTTGTTTATTCCTTGGAAGGCATCTTCATAGCCCGAAGTCCACTGGAACACCTTAGCATTCTTCGGCCCTTTCCACGTACCAAAGATTGGCAAACATCTTTCTGCCGATTTGGACAGAGACCTTCTCAAAGTCTCTTTCGAGTAGTCTTGTCTTTTTCATTCGAACCTATAGCTTTAGATGGGCCTCTCCGAAGACGAGTATCCACAGGGCGGTGTGCCCTCGGTGGATTCTCAGGAGTGCGGCTTCTGGGTCTACTTCAACCATAATCCCGAAGACCAATAGGGCGAAATACCCGGCCAATCAGGAAAATGGCTGTTGGGTCTTTATCTACTCTGCTTTGACCATAATCCCGAAGACCAATAGGGCGGAATACCTTTCTTCGGCCAATCAGGAAAATGGCTGTTGGGTCTTCATCTACTCTGCTTCAACCATAATCCCAAGACCAATAGGGGCGGAATACCTTTCTCCTACCAATCGGAAAATGGTTGTTGGGTCTTCATCTACTACTCGCTTTCGACCATAATCCCAAGACCAATAGGCGGAATACCTTCTCTCCGCCAATCGGAAAATGGTTGTTGGGTCTTCATCTACTCGCTTGACCATAATCCCAAGACCAATAGGCGGAATACCCTTCTTCTTCTACCAATCGGAAAATGGTCATTGGTCTCGCTTTGATCCCAAGGACGGCCTTGAGACATGTCTTTAAAGTGTAGACTTCTTTCTAACTTGATCGGTGCATCGATCCCACCACTTTGATATAGGATTCTAAGCAATATGCCTTCTACCCTTTTCCCACCATGGTCGTCTTCTCACTGAAGAAAAAATAAATCTTCTTCTAAGATCACCTTGGGTTCTCGAACGAGAACCCCGAAACCCGCTTGTATGGCGATGCACCGATGAGCATTCTTTAAAGGACCCAATCAATCCTCGACATATACTCATTGTGTAGACGAAGTCATAGTCATCACCATCCTTTAGAAGTAATCGTTTCTACTCTTCTTCACCATGAATTCGGCGTAGCAAGCCTACAATTTTTGTGATTGAAAAATACTCAAGACACTAGAACTCGCCCTCCTTCTAGCGCCAATGTTAATGCCAAGATCTTTCTCCACGTCCCAATCACCAAGATGTGTCCGATATCCTGCACAGTTCAACAAGTCAACACCAAAAGCTTGACGGCCTGACCGTCGAGGGATAGCTCCGGCGTGAGAGTCAGTATCGGCGATCACAAGGTCAACAATGGAGAGAAAAATAATGTCTAATGTCTGAGAGAGAATAATAATAATATCATTGTGTGTGTAATGTTTTGTTACCTACCTCTTTTGTGATCTTAGCCCCATACGCACTCCAATCCCGGTTTATCGTGCCACCCATCACCTCCTGACACCTTTTTTCCACTCCCGGTCACTTCAGCCGAAAGTATGTAGCCTTTTACTTCCTCACCGCTACCACTCTTTTTTCACCGCCATTATCCGAGTCCCATCCCTCATTAATGTCATGCAGAAGGTGGCGGAACATAGTAGTCAACTATCGTTTGGCATAATGATTCTGGGTCGAAAGTTGGGTTAAGTGGCAATTTGTATAATGGGACAATTCAATGACTAAGCCCAAATAACGAAAATGACCCCAACGAATTTGGATCCAACCGAAAGGACCCAATGAAATAATCAAGAATCCAAAATCATTCGGATATTAGACAAAAGTAACGTACGATCCAAGGAGGAATTAATTAAAATTTGGCCGATAAGAAAAAATGATTATTATACAATATATATATATATATATATATATATATATATATATATATATATATATATATATGTGATGTAGGTTCAGTGGAAGAAATTTCTTGAGAAGCTATAGGGGAAAAAGCATAATGTTCATCGGAGATTCAATGGGTCTAAATCAATGGCAGTCTCTCACTTGCATGCTGCATACTGCAGTTCCTCGGGCAACATACACTTTAACCCGAACAAAAGGCCTCTCCACTTTCAAATTCACTGTGAGATTATATATATATATTTCTATAGTCATCCCTTAATTAATTGCTTCAAAGAAAATTTATAAATATATCTATATTGCCATCCTTTATGTTCAATTAGGTTTCCGCTCCTATTGATCATTCTTTTGTTTCTATTCACATTTTTTTTTGGGTTTATTGTTTTTTTTGTGTTACTTTATGCATGTTTTACTTAAAATTAGGTTAAAGGGAAAATATAAACAAATAGATGCCTATATATAATTGATAATTGATCTTCTAGCTAGAGCGCACGTAAATTCTTAATTTTTACACTAATTTTAAGAGTAATCTCTAATGAATTGTGTGCGTCATTATATTAATTGATGTGGTTGAATTCGTCTCATTTTGCGTTGAACAAATATAGATGTAGTTTTATTATTTTCACTTTATTTACTGTTAATTTTCTACTACTTTTTTGTAGACCACCGCTGAGTAACCTGCAGTATATATGTCCAAAATATAGCATATGAATTTGAGTGGTCGATCCGGTTTATGGATGTTAAATACAAGTAGCAGATATTGGGAATGAGACGATCTATAAAGGATTAAGAATTAATAGAATTATATATACGATATATAATTCTAGTTATATAGTAGAAAGATCTGAACTGGGATCGAAGCCATTATGCAATGCAGGTAACGTAACTGTGAAGAAATCTAGTTTAAAAAACCACTATTTATTTTTAGGAATTTCCAAATAACGTGCATGCATGGAAACATCACGTGTCATATATATATACTATGTAAATGTAGTATAATTGTAACACACTCTTCTCGAAAAAGAAAAGAAGTTCACGTACAAAACACAATAATTTTTTTAAAAAATAAACAAAATATTAATAACTTCAAAATATTTAATAATTAATAATCCATAAATGCCGAATTAAATACAATACTCTAACTATTTACATAATAATCAAAATCTTAAATTTAATAAATTTATTAGATCAAAGGTAACTCTTTTGGCATGAAACCCTAAACCGTCTTTGCAAACTTGTTCGAAGAAAAACACATTATGAGTCTACGGATAGAGATAAACAAAAATATAACAAGATATATAATGATACCAAAAGAGTCGAATGAATGAACAAATATGATCTATGAAACGAATTACACACATCAAAATTAATTAGTGAGACTATAAATATACAAATGATGAACACTATCGCACGTACAATTATAATCAAAAGGATTCTAAACAAGAAGGCTGAATCTAATGTTTATGAGGTGACAATTTTATAATGAACTTAAATATAAATAAGCAAAAACTAACAAATACATCGGTACCATGATTGATGTATACAAATTAATCTGGATAGTACGATGAGACATACATCACTAATCCGTCAAGCAAATCAAATCAAATCAAATACTGGGTCAACACATATGCATCCTAAATAAATATACCAAAAATAGTCAAAGCTCACTCCCAGAACAATTACAAAAAGATATGTCGTGGACTAACCACACTACCACATAAGGTGTCATGCTTCGATGTCAAGAGAACATGTGGTACCCCCACAAGTAGTTATATCAAGTATATTAGTATCAAAATACAAAATATAAGCCGAAAGGGTTTCAAATTACAAGGCTTACATAATTATTATTAAATTATATCAAATTATTCAAAATACAAACATACTCAACTGTCTTAAGATATCAAATATAAAAAATAACTTCTGAATGTCAACATAAATATACGAATAAGGTCTCAAACGAATAATGTCTCAAAACACAATTTGTCCAAATGACGAATTATTGCATAACTAATATAGGGAATAAAACAACTGTTATGGTTGTATATAGCGTGATCATGCAATCAAATCACACAAATGAAGCGGAAGCGCGATAAAACGAGTTTTAAATTTTTTTCATACAAATTATCACCATGATCATGCTTTGTGCTTAACCCTAAATCTATCTCTATAGAATATGTGTACTCTCTTAATTCTTGAAATTATTAATGTTACCCTAATCCAAAATAAGACATTCTTATTTATAGATGTAGGAAACCCTTCTTGACAATTTAGGATTAGGGTTTTTGTTTTAATTAATTAGGTTTTCTAATCTTATTAGTAATAATTAATTAAACTCTTTAAATTAATTAGCCTTCCAATCATATTAAGAATATATGAGAGTACTTACATTAATTAACTCTCAAACTCCTTTAGGAATTAAATTAATAATAATAGTAATAATGTGACGCCCCCAAAACAGGTTTACATCACCCATCTTGGGTCGCCAGATATCACACTACATAAATCAAATACAAACTTCTATTATACAATTGTCGTATAAGATACGACAAAACATAGCTGAGAGTTTAAACAAGAATATTGCTTTCTAGACAATATCCACTCTCAATTGAGTCCTCGTTATATTTATTATCACACTATTTCACAGAATATTGAGGACTACTAAAACAACCATCTGGACCGTCAATCCATTCCCCGACTCGTCCCAGCTATATTCTCATTTCCTGAAGAGAATAATGAAAGAAAAGGGTGAGCTCAACTAGCCCAGTAAGAAATATTATGACTAAGATAATGCAGAATAAATTATCATTAGCCTTCAACAGTATAACAACTGATAGAATACAATAGACAACAAATTCTAGATCAACAATTGCAGCGGAATAAGCAATCCATTAGAAGAGTCAAGTAGAACATAATGTTTACTATCTTCTATGATTAAAAAGTTTATCATCAATTTTATCGCTGTAATACCCATCAACAGTTCTTTGTTATACCCAAGACAAAAAGAACTATCATCACCTGTCTTCACCTAAACCACCAAAGATTATAGTTAAATCCACAATTCCTATTTATAATTATGTAAATCAACAGTTTCTCCTTACTCAATATCCTAACCCCAAAGGCTAAAGATATTCAAATGTAATAACAATGATCATACCAATCAGTTGTCTACCTTTGCACTATGGGCCAAAGATATTCAACTATAAAACCAATGGTCATGATCATACCAATCAATTGTCTGTCAATTACAGACTACTACCAAAGACATTCAACTGTTAACTAATGGTCATGATCCTCGCTTAATCACATCATCGAATTATCCATGCACTACAAGCTAAGGATATTCGTTATTATCACCAATGGTTATGATCATGTCATACACCGCTCCATCTTTGCACGTAAGCCAAAGATATACAACTATAAAACCAATAATCAACCGTCCATCTTTTGTACGTAAGCCAAAAAATATACAATCAGAAAACCATTAATCAATAGTCCATCTATGCACGTAAGCCAAAGATGACTTTCATCACAATATAAGCATGAGGATGATGACAATGATATAATAATTCAATAAAACAAGTTCAAGGATAAATTTTAAAGATTTATAATTTAATTTATCCAGAAATAAATAGCGTCCAAATTGTCAACATGATACTGTTTTACAGATTAAAATTCAAGAATAATATTCATATACCAAAAATAATTTGGACAAAAAAGAAATATATTTTTTGGGTGAATAGTATCCCGTGAATAGTACCCCGATACGAAAAGTGTCCCAAATACTCGAGTGAATGATACTAGAGTGAATAGTAACTCGTGAATAATACTCCAGCATGAAAAGTGCCCCGAATACTCGAGTGAATAATACTAGAGTGAATAGTAACCGGGTGAATAGTAACCTATGAATAGTAACTCGTAACAGAAAAATATCAAATAAAATGATATTTCAAGACGAGTACAAATTAAAGAAATGATATTTCATACGAGTATAATAAAATATACGAAATTGCAAATGGATTTTCATTCGTCATGCGGTAATCCACGTAGACAGATCATTTCCACAATTTAATAAAGAATGAATACGAAGGATCATTCACCATGCATGCGGTAATCCACATAGACAGGTTATTCCGAAAGAATAATAAAGAATGGAATCAGGTCATGCGTAATCCGCACAGATAGGATATTACAACAGAATAATAAAGAACGGAATCAGGTCATGCGTAATCCGCACGGCATGTGATATTCCAACGTAATAATAAAGAATCGAAACCAGTCATGCGTAATCCACACGCATGTGATATTCCAAATGAATAATAAAGAATGGAATAAAAACAGAATTCACCAGGCATGCGATAGACCACACAGACAGGTTATTCCAACAGAATAATAAAGAATGGAATAGCAAAAGAATTCATCAGGCATGCGGTACTCCGCAGAGACAGGTTATTCCAACAAAATAATAAAGAATAGAATAACAATATAATTCATCAGGCATGCGGTAGTCCACACAGACAGGTTATTCCAACAGAATAATAAAGAATGGAATAATTGTTGAATTCACTGAGCATGAGGTAGTCCGCATGCATGCTTATTCCAACAGAATAATAAAGAATGGAATAACAACTCTTACGAGTATTGAAAGAAAATAACTTCTCTCCATGAGTATGAAAGAAATAATACCCCTTACCTTAGAAGAAAATTGGAATAGTGATGTAGCAGACTTCTCTTCTCCTTTCTCTCTATAATTTCTCTCTATAATAATTGCTTTATAGCTTTAGTGAATTGGTGAAAAATGAAGAGAGAATGAGCTTCTATTTATAGGAAAATATAGTTTCGATAATTGCACATTTTGGGGCTCAAAAAATTACAGTATAATACCTTCCTCTTTTTCTTCATTTTTAATTTAGTCCTGCAAGTATTATCAAACTTGCACCACCTCCCCTAATAGTAAATCATGTGAATCAATAGTAAATCATGTGACTCAATAGTTCTAAACATGTGAAAATATGAATTATAGTATAGTACCTCCATCTATACCTCTATTTTTAACTTAGTCATGCAAGTATTATCAATCTTGCACCACATCCCCTAATAGTACAAGAATGTGAATCAATAGTACACACATGTGAACAAATAGTTATAATCATGTGAATTAATAGCAATTAATTGCTCATTTATCCATTAATTACCCGATTGGTCAATATAACCTCCAGACATCAATTATTATCAAAATAAATGTCGATTTTCACTAACACTAATAATTCCAACACAATGGAACTATCAATTTCATCTTTAATCAACACGAACTTATTCATCATTAATATTATAATTTACAATATTTAACAACCGTGTCGCTCCCCCGAAAGAGGGGCTTTCCGATAAGGATTTCTCCTTATCATGAAAGCAATTAGGTGACCAAACGCCTCCTCGATGTAACTTCTAGACATTGTCAATATTGCAAATAATAATATGAATAACTTTGTCATCTCAATTATTGATTTAATAATATAACATATTATGCGAGATGATAATGTGATAATAATTGAATCAATAATATGAGAGATATGATCAAAGAATTATTGTAGCAATAATTGAGTATAACCGAGTGACTTCTCACGTAAGCATTAATAATCAATACCGCGTGCTACTATGCAACCACACGACATCATGTACTTTTACTACTTTGGGTAGTTCAACGGTTTTAATTCGGTAACACTTTCATAGTTATTTTTATAAAATGATAATTACGCCATTTTCTAACTACGACAATACTTCCGTCTGTGGGTCCACTTAATGATTGTGTCGCGTGCATTTAATATTTTCTCGTTAAAACGAATATTCCCTACCAATTGAATATTATATAACCACTTGCTTACTTTGCAAAATTTATAAATATTACCCACAACTATAACATTATATCAAATCCACACCTTACTATTCAAAAAAATATTTCAAGAAATTTAAATCTTTATTCATAAAATCTAGGGTCTCACAAATAATAATAATAAGACTCTCTTATTAATTTATATTTAATATTTCTAAAATATTAAATAATAAATATTAAGCTATTTAATTTATTCTATCATTATAGATTAAAATAAATATACTTAACTTATTATTACAATTATGACATTTACTTCTTAAATAATTTTTTTTCCTTTTATGGTGTGACCATTTATGTTCTCCATATTAAACCCATTGTGAATAAATCAATTAGAACAATTCTAATCTTATTGAAATAAATAAATTAAACTATTAATTCATTTAAATAAATAACATTTATTCTACAGTAAGGATAAACTTTTTTAGCGATCAACGACTTTCTAGATAATATAAATTTCAATATTAATCATGAAAGAACCTTTGAGTTAATAGTTACCGTACAATTCAATCATTCTACTATACAATGTCCTAATTAAATATAAGACATGAAATTACTGTCAAGTCTTATTTAATTTAATTATATGTATTTCGATTCTCAAATGTACAAACTTTAATAATGCAAATTAGAAACTCCTTTCTAAATTTATTTTACCTTGGCCAAGGATTTCTGAGTTTTCATTTATCAAATCACATATGACATACTCTTCTTTTACTAGAAGCGACAGATTCTTTATTGATCATTCATTATCTCCATGCACAAATATTTATTATACCCAAACATACCCTTTGATATACCCTAAGAGTCTTAAGGGACATATCAAAGTATAACTTATCATACATAAGATACTATGATGATCTCAAGTCTAAGGATCACTTGTACTACTATCACTAGAGAAATTTCTATTGACATACGAGTAAAACTCCATTAGGTATTCCTTAGCGAGCCACGTTCAGTAAACTTATTCTCCAATAAGCACCTACATACTTGCATTAGTGTTTCCACACAAATGATTATGAGATCACTCATCCTCATCCAATGATCAAGTAACGTTTGTACCAATCTATTTGGATTCACTAATCCCATTTTTAGTAATCCAACGATTGGGAACAATTTTTATTTTAAGCTATCAAAGAATTTAGATCTTATTAACATGATCATCATCATGATTCTAAAAGCATTGCTTAAAACTATGAGTTTATCACATTTTAAATATAACAGCACCATGTAGATAACTAAAGCCTTTAATAAATGAATAAGATCGTTACAAATTATATGCTTTATCATATAAAATATGATTGATTTGTGTTCATACTACTTTCAACAATAATAAAAAGGCGAAATACGAAATATATACCTGATAATCAAATCCAATTATTTCACACCTCGTAAAATCTTAACCTCCAACGTTAACGATATCTAATACGAAATCTTAATTACCACTTAGACATATTCACCCCAGGCCAAATTAAATATACAATTCAAACTAATAATTCTAAAATAATTGTAACCTATTTAATGTGTCTTTAATTATTCGCCTTAGATCATTTATTAATACCCCAAAGTATAAAAATTAAAAGCAAAAATTAAGAAATCGTAAAACCCTAATATGAAAAATTATTCTTAAGACCTTAGTCCATCGTATCGATCATAACAATATGACTTTATGATTATTTTTTAAATTAAATTATTTTAACAGAACTAGATTTTAAATACTCTAATTTAACTTCAAGAATTACTCCTATCGGATTTAAAATCATCAAGTTATCCCTTTTAAAATATTAGCACTCATTGCTGAAAATCTGTTATACAAATTCCAGATCAATCATTCTTAAAATTCATAACAAATCATACGTTAATCTTTAACGGCTCAAAATTTGTGAACATATCCAAAAAATATAGTAATCCAACGGTCAAATTAAGATTTATAACCCATGCAATAAACCTTAATATATAGAAACTGATTTTCAAATTTTAATGTTTTCATTCAATCAAATTATATTCATTTAGATAAATTTATCTCCTCCTTCAAATTATCATGATTTCTAATTCTTTGTCTTTACTTTAATTACAAATAATCCCTTGTATAAAATCTGCATATAAATATTTTAAAAGTATAATACAAAATAATATTTATCTTACTTGTTCGTCTTTCTTCAATACGCAATAATAAAGAATCTGAATTTTGGGTCTTGTAGAGTCTTCAAAATCTCTTCTTGTCCTTGTAGAAATGGTAGCTCTCGAAAAATATAGAAAATAAGCTCAAGAATCACTCGATTCAGAGTTAATATATATGAATGAGTTATAAAATTTTAAAATTAGGGCTAAAATTAAATAGTGACGGGAATCAAAACAGGTTGTGGTTTTTGTAAGACCCCAACTTTTTGAATAAAGATGAATTTTCTATAAATATCATTTTTGAATATTATGGAGTGAAATTGATATAATGTTATAGTTGTGGGTAATATTTATAAATTTTGCAAAGTATGCAAGTTGTCAGATTATATTCGATTGGTCGGGAAATATTCTTTTTGTCAGGGAATATCCATACGACGGTACAATCATTGGTGGACCCCAAAACGGAATTATTGTCGGATTAAGAAAACGACAAAAATATTTTATGAAAATAACGGTGGAAGTTTTACCGTTAATCGTGAAACACCTTGTTAAAAAAGTACGATGTAATACGTGGTTGCATAGTAGCACACAGTATTGATTATTGATGCTTGTGTGAGAAGTCACTCAATTTTACTTATTAGTTGGACCCCCATTTACCCATTTTTCAAAATAATCTGTAGGAAGTTATTCAGTATATATATATATATATATATATATATAATATAATATTGGTGGGGGCATGAGTGGGGCTAGTGTTGCCCACATGTTGGTAGAAAATGGAATGTCTCGGATGGTGGGAGAAAAGGGTCAGGACGGAGTTAACATTATTAGTGTTATTAGCATTATTAGTGTTATATGATATATTATACATATATGCAAACTTTGTTGACAATTGGGGCAGGAAGGAGAATCAGATCACGAGAGTGTATCCCGTGAGATTTGTAACACATGCTATATATATATTTAATATATATATAATATATTTTATTTAAAAGATTTTGCTTTAAAAATGGATCGTCCGATTAAAATTAAATTAATCTGAACCGTTCATGAATTAGTTACTATGCAGTCCATTCTTCTATAAATAGAAGCTCATTCCTTCATTATTTCTTACGAATTCAATTGAAACTCTGTAGAGAAACTATAGAGAAAAGAAGAAAAGTGTTCTGCTTACTTCACCACTTCTATATCAAGTTTCTTTTACTACGTAAGGGTATTTATTTTTTTCATATTCATGAAGAGAACTTCATTATTCCATTCTTTATTATTCATTGGAATAACTCAGTATACGCTTGTTTACCCTATACTTGGTGATTTCATTGTTGTTCCATTCGTTATTATTCTCATTGGAACATCCTCGTCAGACATTATACGGGACTGGTTCCGCTCTTTTATTATTCTCGCTGGAATATCTTGTCACATATGCGTTTTACCGACCGGGTTCCGCTTTTTTATTATTCTGTTGGAATATCCTGCCTGCATGCATTTTACGCCGGACCCGATTCCGTTATTTATTATTCTATTGAATAACCTTGCTCTATAATGGGCACCGCATGCACGGTGATTTCGTTGTTATTCTATTCTTTATTATTACTCATTGGAATATCCCGTTTAAGTGCGTATTATGCCCGACTGGTTCCGTTATTTATTATTCTGCTGAAATAACTTTGCCTGTCGCGGTACCGCATGCATGGTGATTTCTTTTGTTATTCCATTCTTTATTAAACTCAGTTGGTTAAAGTTTTGACTTTTATACTCCATGAAATTAGTGGAATATCCTTGATATTTGTGCTTCATCCAGTATCTTTTCATGAAAATATTCTTCTGAACATTCTTAAATTTTACTCTACAAAAAAGTATCATGTTGACAATTTGGACGTTATTAGTTCCTTGATAAATTAATTCTTGAACTTGTTTTATTGAATTCTTATATCATTGTCATCATCCTCATGTTTATATTTTATTGAAAGTCATCTACGGGCTCAGTAAGTGCATAGATGGACTTGGTATGATTATGACCGTGATTATTCTAGTATAATCATGACCGTAATGTTACAAATGATGTGGTAAAAGTCCTCATTGGCCCATAAGGCATTGATGGACAAATTGTTGGCATGATCATGACCATTGATGAATACACAAATATCCTCGGCCCGTAGAAGCATGGATAAATTGTGGTTGTGATACTAATGAATATCATTAAGCAGAAGTAGTGTGAGGATGATGTGGATTATTTATTAAGTTGAGTCCCAAAGAATAAAAGTGATGAAAACCTTTTAAATCATAAAAGATAGTAGATTTTATTCTCTCTTGACTCTTTTAATGGATTACATGTTCATTACGTTGTTAAACTTGATGTCTATTGTATTTTATCGCTTTAACATCATTGAAGACTAATGATAATTTATTCTCGCATTATCTTAGTTATAATATTTCTTCTTGGGCTAGTTGAGCTCACCCTTTCTTTCACCGTATTCTCTTGTGAAATGAGAACGTAATGGCGGGACTAAATGGGAGAACTGGAGTGACGGTCCAAAATGATAGTATTAGTAGTCCTCACTATTCTCTTAAACAATTAACAATAAATGTAATGAGGACTTATTCGAGAGTGGATATTGTCTAGAAGACAATATTTGTATTAAAACTCACAAAGACTCTTATTGATATTAAAGATTGTATTTATATTCTCATACCATGTATTTGGCGACTTCGGAATAGGTGATGTATACCTATTTTGGGGCGCCACAATTAATATCAAAGCTTAGAGATATGATCCCCTGCTAAGATGTGAGACAAGAACTAGGAGGGAGAGACGGGAATTCCTTCGCTAGTATGACCTACCTAAGTTTATTTGGTATTTAATTGGTCTCATTGTAATATAGGGATAATATGTGATATGTTAATTAACCCTTGTTTTCCCAAGCAGATTTGAAAATGGCATCCAAGAATGTTGAGATTAGAATGGAGCACGGAGAGACCGCTGAGTCTCCACGATCAATATTCGTGATAATGTGCATCGTAAGCGCATAATCCTCGTGCAAACAAAAAACACTTGACCAAATGATGAACGATGGAATATTTAGAGGCTTTATACAATTCATGCAACATCAGGCAAGAGCGGCTCCTGTATAAAATGCAGATGGAAACACTGGCAACTCTCGGACGGTCACCGCTAAGCAGTTCAAGGAACTGGGACCACCAGAGTTTTTCGGATAGCCAAAACCACTTAAGGCGGAGACGTGGATAAAGCAAATCTGTAAGATATTTGATGTCTTGGGATGCTCCGAGGAGCAAAAGGTTCCCTTTGCCACCTTCATGTTGCGTGCAGAGGCAGATTACTGGTGGGAATCTGTAAAACGTACTCAACTTGCCGCACTGAAGATGACTTGGGAGAAGTTTCAAGAATTGTTCAACAATAAGTACTTTCCCGAAAGTATTCGTCACATGAAAGAGGTAGAGTTCATCAAGTTGGAGCAAAACAACATGACCGTGTCGCAGTACGAAGCCAAGTTTGCAGAGTTGTCCCGGTTTGCGTCCCATTTGGTTGATAATGAGGAGAGAATGACGCGAATGTTTCTAAGAGGTTTGAAACCTGAGATACGTCAATACCTTATCTCTCATAAACTGTGTTTGTATTCAGATGTTGTTAATAGGGCTCAGTTATTAGAGCGCGATAATGAGTCGACCCAACCTAAATAGAGTAGCCGGCAAAATGATAATACCAGTGATAACAGTCATCGAAGCGCTGACAATAAGTGTGGAGGGAATCAACATGCCAGAAATGGTAACCACTTCGGTGGTAATCATCGCCAAAACAATAAGAATGAACATTTCAAGAAGAGGAGATTCAACAATGATGGAAAAATGTCAACATCGGCACTTGTCGTTAAGGAAGGAGAACGACCACCTATCATATGCTTCAAATGTGGAGGGGAGGGACACATCAGTCCAAACACCGTGATGCCCTCCAAAGCATGTTACAATTGTGGAAGAGAAGGTCACCTGGCCCAATTTTGTCATTCACCGAAGACAAGTTCAGCTAGGATGGAGGCACCAAAGGACGTCCCAAAAAAGTGAAAGCTAGTAGTGCAAGGGAGAGCGTTTGTTGTGACCTCCCAGAAAGCAAGGAACCCGAACGAGGTCTTCACGGGTAAGCTTATCACAAACTCTAGCGAAGTATATACCTTATTTGATACCGGTTCTACCCATTCTTTTATTTCTCCTACTTGCGCTCAACGTTTAAATTTGACTCCGGAGAAATTAGACTTTGACTTATCTATCAAACTCATTGGGAGAAACCTTCATTACATCCACTCGCTTATAAGTCTTATTTGGTTCAAATCGGTACCCACGCATTACCTGTCGATCTTATTTCATTGAAAATACTTGCATTTGACGTAATTCTAGGGATTGATTGGTTAACTACTCATCATGCAAAAATTGATTATTTTCGTAAGGTTGTTAGCTTTTCATATTCCTAATCAACCTATTATGTGAATTCAAGCAACCAAACCATTAAAATCAATCACCGTCATCTCAAGCCATAAAGCTATTCGCTTTATTAAAAATGAATGTCAAGCTTTCTTAGCTCATGTCACGGATCTAAACAAAAATACGCCGCTTTTGAATGATATTTCGATTGTTAATGAATTTCCGACGTATTCTCCGAAGAACTTCCCTGCCCTACCCCGAGCGTGAAATTGAATTTTGTATCGATTTTGAACCCAAGACAAAACCCATTTCCAAAGCCCCATATCGAATGGCTCTATTGAACTTCGTGAGTTAAAGACTCAACCGCAGGAATTGTTAGACATTGGCTTTATTCGTCCTAGTACTTCTCCTTGGGGTGCTCCTTTTCTATTCGTGAAGAAGAAAGATGGGAGTAGGCGACTTTGTATTGATTATCGAGAGTTGAATCATGTCACCATCAAAAATAGGTACCCATTGCCACGTATTTATGACCTGTTTGACCAGTTGCAAGGCGCCAAATTCTTTTCAAAGATTTATCTTCGTTCCGGATATCACCAATTGAAGATTAGAATCGATGACATTCCAAAGACGGCTTTCAGAACTCGGTACGGGCATTATGAATTCCTAATCATGTCTTTTGGATTAACTAATGCTCCTGCTGCCTTCATGGATATGATGAACCGAGTATTCAAGGAATATTTTGATCACTTTGTGGTTGTTTTTATTGATGACATCCTTATTTATTCCAAAAGCCGTGAAGATCATGAGTAACACTTGAGGCTGATACTCCAAAAGCTTCGTGAATATAAGCTTTATGCCAAGTTGAAGAAATGCGAGTTCTGGCTTGAGGAAGTAGCATTCCTTAGGCATGTAGTATCAAGTCATGGAATATCTGTTGACCCAGCAAAGATTGAAGCTATTCAAAGCTGGGAGCAACCCAAATCAGTGACCGAAGTACGTAGCTTTCTCGGCTTAGCTAGTTATTATCGGAGATTCATGGAAGGATTTTCTCGAATCACTACTCCATTAACTCACCGACTTTAAAAGATACAAAAATTCGGTTGGAGGCGAAGAATGTGAGAAGAGTTTTCAAGAACTCAAGAGAAGACTTATTTCAAAGACTGCTCGACAATACCATCCGCTCGGAGGATTTGTCATCTACAAATGATGCTTTGGGCAAAAGGGTTAGGATGTGTTCTCATGCAACATGGGAAAGTCATAGCTTATGCCTCTCGATAACTCAAAGAATATGAGAGGAATTATCCTACTCACGATCTAGAGTTGGCAGTTGTTGTCTTCGCACTAAAGATTTGGAGGCATTACTTGTATGGGGAGAAAGTGGAGATCTTTACGGATCATAAAAGCCTCAAATATTTCTTCACTCAAAAGGAACTCAACATGCGACAATGACGTTAGCTCAAACTGTTGAAAGATTATGATCATACCATCCAATACCATCCTAGAAAAGCGAACGTGGTAGTTGACGCATTGAGTAGAAGATCATATGCGGGTACGAGTGCGATATTGTCAACGCAAAGGCCCATTTTGTGTGACTTGCAAAGGATGGAGATAGAGTTAAAGACTCCAGGGACCCATGTGATGATGGCAAACATACGAGTAGAACCAACTTTAATTGATAAAGTTAAAGCTGCTCTAACTACAAACCTAGAGCTGATGCGTATGAGGAAGAAAGTGCAAGAAGGTGCTATGCTGGAAGCAAGAATCGATGAAGAAGGAATACTTCAAGTCAACTCCAGACTTTGTGTTCCTAACGACCCTGAGTTAAAATATAAAATTATGATGGAGGCGCACAACACACCGTTTGCAATCCATCCTAGGAGTACCAAAATGTATCATGATCTTCGACATACATTTTGGTGGAACAATATGAAGAGAGAGATAGCGCTGTTTATCTCAAGGTGTCTAACTTGTCAACGAGTCAAGGCTGAGCATCAAGTACCAAAAGGTCCATTGAAACCACTTAAAATTCCAGAATGGAAGTGGGAGCACATTACCATGGATTTCGTTACTCGTCTTCCCAAGGTTTCTCAAGGCATAGATGCAATTTGGGTCATTGTTGATAGATTGACCAAGTCCGCTCATTTCTTACCAATAAGAGAAACTTATACACTTGAACGCCTTGCTCAGTATGTACATAAACGAGATTATAAGATCGCATGGTATGCCAAGATCCATAGTTTCGATCGAGACCCAAGATTCACTTCATAATTTTGGGTTAGTTTGCAAAAAAGCTATGGGCACGGATTTACGATTTAGTTCAAAGATATCATCCTCAAACGGACGGATAATCGAGAGGACTATTCAAACTCTGGAAGATTTATTAAGACTCGTGTCCTCGACTTCAAGAGAGTTCGGATAAGTTCTTACCATCGGTGGAGTTTTCCTATAACAACAGCTTATCAAGCAAGTATTGGCATGGCTCCATTTGAGGCGTTATATGGAAGAAAGTGTCGTTTCCAAAGATGTCTTTGGGATGAGGTGGGTGAAGCAACGTTGTTGGGACCGGAGTTGAGTACGTATGACTACGAAAAAAGATTCAAACGATCCGACAACGTATAAAAACCTCACAAGATCGACAAAAGAGTTATGCTAATCTTCATCGAAAGGACGTGGAATTCGATATAGGAGATCATGTGTTGCTCCATGGAAAGGAGTTACGAGATTTGGAAAGAGAGGAAAGCTCAATCATCGATTCATTGGCCCATTTTTAATCCTCGATCGAGTAGGAACTGTGGCCTATAGACTCGCTTTACCGCCAAGTATGTCTCGTGTTCATAACGTTTTTCATATATCCATGTTATGTAAATATGTGGAAGACCCGAACCATATTTTTGAGTTAGAACTGAACGAAATAGTGGAAGATTTAACGTATGAAGAGGTTCCTATTCAAATCTTGGATAAGAAGGAACATATTCTACGCTCCAAGGTTATACCTCAAGTCAAAGTTTTGTGGAGGAACCACGATGTTGAGGAAATGACCTGGGAGTTAGAATCTGAAATGAAATCAAGGTATCCTTACCACTTCGATATACTAGGTACGTACCCTAATTTCGAGGGCAAAATTTCATAAGAAGTGGAGGTTGTAAGACCCCAACTTTTTGAATAAAGATGAATTTTCTATAAATATCATTTTTGAATATTTTGGAGTGAAATTGATATAATGTTATAGTTGTGGGTAATATTTATAAATTTTGTAAAGTATGCAAGTTGTCAGATTATATTCAATTGGTCGGGAAATATTCTTTTTGTAAGGGAATATTCGTACGACGGTACAATCATTGGTAGACCCCACAACGGAATTATTGTCGGATTAAGAAAACGACAAAAATATTTTATGAAAATAATGGCGGAAGTTTTACCGTTAACTGTTGAAACATCCTATTATTAAAAGTCTGATGAATACTGGCGTGGTTGCATAGTAGCACACAGTATTGATTATTGATGCTTACGTGAGAAGTTACTCAATTTTGCTTATTAGTTGGACCCCCGTTTACCCATTTTTCAAAATAATCGGTAGGAAGTTATTCAGTATATATATATATATATATTGGTGGGGGGCATGAGTGGGGCTAATGTTGCCCACATGTTGGTAGAAAATGGGATTTCTCAGATGGTGGGTGAAAAGGGTCAGGAGGGAGTTAGCATTATTAGTGTTATATGATATATTATACATATATGCAAACTTTGTTGACAATTAAAGGTGAAGGAGAATCGAGATCACGGAGTGTATCCCGTGAGATTTGTAACACATGCTATATATATATATATATATATATATATATATATATATATATATATATTTTATTTAAAAGATTTTGCTTTAAATATGGACCATCCGATTAAAAGTAAATCAATCTGGACCGCTTCATGAATTAGTTACAATGCAGTCCATTCTTCTATAAATAAGCTCATTCCTTTATTATTTCTTACGAATTCATCAAACTCTGTAGAGAGAAACTATAGAGAGAAAGAAGAAAAGTGTTCTTACTACTACTTCACCTATATATCAAGTTTCTTTACTACGGTGAAATTATTATTTTTTCATATTCATGAAGAGAACTTCATTATTCTATTCTTTATTATTCTCATTGGAATAACTCGATACGCTGTGATCACCCTATACTTGGTGATTTCATTTGTTGTTCCATTCGTTATTATTATTCATTGGAATATCATGTCACATATATTATACGGACTCGGTTCCGCCTTTATTATTCTCGTTGGAATATCATGTGCCGCATGCGCTTTACGCCGGACTGGTTTCGCCTTTTATTATTCTTTTGGAATATCCCGCCTATGCGTTTCTGACGGACTGATTCCGTTATTTATTATTCTGTTGGAATAACATGTCTATGTGAAGTACCGCATGCATGGTGATTTATGTTGTTATTCTATTCTTTATTATTATGTTGGAATATTCTGTCGGTGCGTATTACGCCTGACCTGGTTCCGTTATTTATTATTCTATTGAAATAACCTGTCTATGCGAAGTACCGCATGCATGGTGATTTCTTTTGTTATTCCATTCTTTATTAAACTTAGTTGGTTAAAGTTTTGACTTCTATACTCCATGAAATTAGTGGAATATCCTTGATATTTGTGCTTCATCCAGTATCTTTTCATGAAAATATTCTTCTGAGCATTCTTGAATTTTACTCTACAAAGAAGTATCATGTTGACAATTTGGACGTTATTAGTTCCTTGATAAATTAATTCTTGAACTTGTTTTATTGAATTCTTATATCATTGTCATCATCCTCATGTTTATATTTTATTGAAAGTCATCTCGTGGCACATAGTGCATAGATGGACTTGGTATGATTATGACTGAGAATTATTCTAATAATCATTAATCAGTAATGTTACAAATGATGTGGTAAAAGTCCTCATTGGCCCATAGTGCATCGATGGGCCGCTTTTAGCATGATCATGACCATTGATGAATACAAAATATCCTTGGCCGTAGTGCATGGATAAATTGTGGTTGTGATACTAATGAATATCCTTAGCCGTAGTGCAGGGATGATGTGGATTATTTATTAAGCTGAGTCACGACAATAAAAGTGATGAAAACCTTTTAAATCTTAAAAGATAGTATTTTATTCTCTACTTGACTCTTTTAATGGATTACATGTTCATTGCGCAGCTTAAACTTGATGTCTATTGTATTTTATCGGTTTAATGATCATTGAAGACTAATGATAATTTATTCTCGCATTATCTTAGTCATAATATTTCTTCTTTGGGATAGTTGAACTCACCCTTTCTTTCACCGTTTTCTTCTTGAAATGAATGAGAATGTGAATCTAGGACTAATGGGAACTGAGTGACTGTCCGTCATGATAGTATTAGTAGTCCTCACTCACAGCACTCTTGTTGTATATTAAAGATTGTATTTATATTCTGTACCATGTATTTGGCGACTCAGAATAGGTGATGTATACCTATTTTGGGGGCGTCACAGTTTTCAACAATTTAAGACACGAAGATAACGCCAAATAACTTCTCTTTCTCTTCAAACTTGTCGAGAACAAAAAACTAAAGAAACAAGTTTTGGATTCATTCAATTCTGATATCGGATGAATTTATTATAATTTTTCTAATGAGTTGTAGTGCACATGAGAATTTTACTCGGAAATTCAACTAATGAAATTAGAATAACATAAGAGTTTCATCCAACACTCTTTAAATGTAACAAGGAACAATAGGAGTTAACAAAACTCTAATGAAGTACTCCTTAATTTTAATTAACTTAATTATTTACTAAAAAAAATTAGCTTTCCAAGCGAAATAAAAAAAAATTGTGACTTACCTTTTTCAATTCAATTATGCGTTTAGGAAAAATCAAATTAGTATTTATTATTTACAAAAATTCGGATTATTATAATAATACTAAAACAATAACAGTTGATATATATATATAGGGTAATGATCCATATCATATATTTACTTTGGATACTTATAAGGTATACACCACCTATACCATCGAAAACAAGAAGGAACGGTAAGGATTAGAAATTGAAATTCAACGTCCGCTACTATTAATAGCGGACATAAAAAAAACACTTAGCGTCGCTAATCGGAATAAAGATTTGAGTACCAAAAAATATTGGTTAATAAACCCTAAATTCTGCTTAATAAACCCTAATTAAACCGTACGTAGTTAATAAACCTTGAATCTTTATTGGTCATGCCAAACTCTTATTGTAATTAGTGTCCGTTATTATTAATGACGGATGATGCATGTATTGTTTTTTTACCGTTTGCATATCTCAATTTAGTATGTAGAAAATTTTATTATGTTACTTAAATTGGAGTGTATGAAAATAAGAAGAAATGCAATTATTAATTCATCTGTTAGTGTGTATATATATTCCAATTAATTAAATAAACTTGTGTACGTATGTATGATGAAAATTTCAGAGTTACGATGTGTCTGTGATGCTACAACGGAATGCGTTTCTGGTTGACCTTGAAAGCGAGAATAGAGGGAGTGTTTTAAAGCTTGATTCAATTAAGATTGGAAGCACATGGAAGGGGATTCATACCTTGATTTTCAACACATGGCACTGGTGGCTTCTTACAGAAAGGCAACAACCGTACGTGTATATATATAACTTCTCAACCGACACTACTAGCTAAGCTAGTAGTACTTGTTCATCAATATTTCTTCAATATTCTTACTCAAATACTTTTAATTTCACTTGTAATAAGTTACTCCATCTCTCCAATTAAAAAAGAATCGCATTCATTTGCAAAATAATGAATATGTTGTTTGTTTTGCAGATGGGATTTTATTGAAGATGCAAATAAAATTTACAAAGATATGGATCGATTAGTAGCTTATGAGAAAGCGTTGACTACGTGGGGTAGATGGATAGACACCAATATAGACCCAACAAAAACCAAGGTCTTTTTCCAAGGTGTTTCTCCGGATCATTTGAAGTAAGTAGTAAATTAACATATATATGCATGCTGCTGCCAGGATCTGAATTTTGTTAAATTTTGATCATAAACATATGTTAGAGCTAGTAAATTTATAAATCAATGGTATATATATAGAGGCTGGGCATAACCAAGTTGGAAGAATTGCAATGGGCAAAGGCAACCATTCTTGGGGAGGAGCAAGTACAGAGGAGGTCCACATCCAGCAGAAATTGTATTAGAAAGGGTGTTGGGCAAAATGTCAATCCGTGTTAATCTACTCAACATAACAACATTATCGCAATTAAGGAAAGATGGCCACCCTTCAAGCTATGGCTACGAAGGGCGCCGTGGCATGGACTGTAGCCATTGGTGTCTTCCTGGAGTTCCTGATACTTGGAATCACCTACTCTATGCCACTCTCTTTCAAAATTGAATTCCTTCTTTGTTCCCATATCTCTATCTCACACAGAATAGATGCACCAAAATATAATAAATTGTATGACACATGCATTCATTAAGAATATGAAGAACAAATACACAATTAGCCTAGTTATATTGAACACTTATTATAGTTGTAACAACATTATTTTTGTTCTGCATGGTTCTTAGTTTATGCATCCTCCGAGATGCACTTTTTTATTTTTAGCCAGACATAAAGCGAAATGAAGTTCGTAATATATCGTTGATTGTGTTTTAGCTAGAGAGATTGAGTAATGTTACGAGTATTTGAAAAAAAAATGGTTGTATATCTAATTTTAGAACTAAATTTATTAGTTTGATGTAATTAAGAAGATAAAATTTATTTACCAAAAGGCTTCTCGGAGCCGAATATATCTTTTCCACTCATTCCCCCTCCTCTGTTGGGACAAAGATCCTCTCCATTTCAAACTTCAAATACCAAAGCAGAGCAGAGGAGCTTGAAAGTAAAGTAAGGCGTAGGGAAACTAGTGTTCAATGAATCAATCGTGTCAAAAAGAAATTCTCATTTGCTAAATTTACATGTATTAAAAATGTGTTTTTGTTTTATTTTAGAAGCTCATATTATTGTACCACTTTTTACATAATAGAGGAAGTATAAAGTGCAAGGTATGGTCTAAAAGATTTAAGCACCTCTTCTGTTGAAATAAACCTGCCTCATGAAATAAGCTTGTGAACTGGACCCTTGCCTAGCAAAACTTGTTCTGTTGTCGCGCCTCTGAATGACAGAGTTTAGACTGCTGCTGCACTCTTCTGTTACGCACTAAATCATCGAGTATATATCAGTGAAAACCGTTTAGTAAAATTAAAGTCTTATTATTTGACTTGTTTTAGAACAAATATAATAATTTGTTAAATTTACCAGCCCATATAAATATCAATCCAAACACATAGCTATTAAATTTACCAAAAAAAATATTCACAAATCATCCCAAAAGTTACAAATTTAGTAGGTAAAGAAGTAGGCAAAACGATCATATATAACATTAATTTATCCTTTTTGTAGGTAAGAAAATGAAGGAAAAGAAAAAAGACGTACTCAAAAGTTTAATTCTTTTCCTTTTCCCTGATCAAATTTCTATTTAACTGAGTTTTACCATAGGGAAAATTAACATGCAGCAATCATCTTCACTCTCCACCTTGCCTTTTTTTTACTTCCTCAAAAAGTTTAAAGGAAGAAAAAATAGTGCAAAGTTTATCTGAACTTTAATTAATTAGTCTTTAGCCAAAGCTGTGGAAGATCGAACTGCGCGCAGGATATAAAGAGGAAGTGTTTGATGTGTGTAGAAGACACGGATACATAAGTTGTGTGGTTAGTTTGAGTTCAACACTGATAAAATATCTTCCTCTCCAAAAATATCAGCTACTCATGAGATTATTTTGGTGGATTGTGAGGGTGTTCTTTGCTTGGCAGTTAATTTGTGGTTTTAGTATTTCATGAATTATCTTAACTTTAAACATTTAGTATATATATATATATATATATATATATATATATATATATATATATATATATATATATCATTGGTGAATACAAAATAAATCAATCCCTTTACATATCTTCTGCTTGTTGGATTAAGGCTGACACAATTAGCTAGTCTTCTGTTCTTTAAATCTATACTAGTGTTTCGTTTTTGTTGCAAGAAAAACTACGGTATGTTTTTTTTATAAACATTTTGGTATAAATATTTATTTACTTCCAATGGGGTACGAGAATTAGCTAGTCTTCTGTTCTATAAATCTATATTTATTACTTCATATTGACACTTGTTAACTTAGGTTTTTATAGTTATGTTGCATGTGAAATATATTATTGTATATGTTATTGAGTTATAACAGGTTGCAGGTAAAAAATGGGTTTACAAATCTGAAAATTGTAATTTTAAAAAATTATTTTTAAAAAAAATCAGACGAAAATTCCGTCAAGAATATAGTTTAATAATTTTTTTTAAAAACCATATTTTCGACGAAAAATGGCTATTTCTGACGAAAAATTCCGTCGATATTAATCCAACTTAAAATCGATGAATTAATTCCGACAAAAAAAGTCGTAGAAGATATCCTATTTCCAACGGAAAATTGGAATTGTTGTGTCAAATTAATGTAGTTTCGACCGAATTTTCAACGGACTAAATCCCGACGCCTTTAAATCTGGCTTAATTTTTGACAGAATATTCCGTCGGAATTGACTTTTTCTTGTAGTGTTAATAGAGTTCGAGGAGTATCCTAACAATTCATCCCAACTTTATATTTGAATAGGATTTGAGTAGTATTCCAACAAAAATCCTCCCATTTTAAATTATAAAATGGTTTTATGGGATTAATATATAGTCACACTAAGACTAATAATATATCATCAAAAAATTAAATAATCCTAAATAATATTAAATTAAGAAAAATAGTTTATTCTCAAATATACGTTTTGCAAAAAAAAAAAAACATGAAGAGATTACACAGAGCAATCCATTAAAACACCGCCGACAGGTCACATCATAAAACAAGGAAAAAGTAAATTAAAGAAAAGATCAGCAATCACTTTATAATTAATGTCATCTATGGCAAATAACACAACATATATCAACTGAGTTGATCAAAAAAGGCGGGTGAAACCGTGAAAGAACACCATATATAGACTTTATAACTGATGTCACAGACATGATATGATCAAAGAGCATGCATGCATGCCCAGAAAAGACTGCATGCATTTCAACCTTAATTTCAGTTACATTAATTATATGAAGGTAAATGAGCAGAAAATGGCGGGTTGGGGGGGGACAAAATACATGGACTAATTGTTCATGAATTGCAAATATATATTTACAAGCTGTGCCAGTACTATGTTTAGCCATCAAAGAATTCAGACTTTTTTCTTCAATGGATGTAACTACGTTTGAGAAAATCAAATATGTCGTCTTATTATATATATCCTGTTTCATTGACAAATCACACTCGGTCTATTGTTGCTATGATATTCTTATAAGACATGTTACAATATGACAATAAATTTAGGGAATTGATATTTTTAAGAGAAATTGATATTTTCACAAGACTCTTCTCACATGAATAGTAAAAAGAATCCATATTCACATGAGTGAGGTCTTATGTAAATATCAATTTCCTAAATTTATATCGACATTAATATCAACTTATATGGATACAAGAAAAAATTAAGAAGAAACTCAAACAGTATTATGATATTTAATAATTTTGAATTTTAAGTTGTTTGTAATTTAGTTTCAAAATTTATCCGACATATATATATATATATATATATATATATCATTTACTATCCTTATACATTAACAAAATTAAGTATAAATCACACTAATGCATGTTCTGGTTTGTTGAATTCAAATATTGTTCATTTCTCTATCTCATTTACTCTCATATCATTTATTGGTAACAAGTAACAGTACTTAATCATGTAAAAAATTAACTGTTACATATTATATCTGAAAAAATATCTAATATGAGAAAAGAAATGAGACGAGATACGTAGATCGATAATTTAAACTATCCATGCACGAGGGTAATACTCATAAAGATTAAGAGAATTGATATTTTTATATAAAAAAATTGATAGTTTTACATGATCATTTTTACATGAATAGTGAGTGAGTTTTATTTAAGTAAGAGAGACTCATGTGAAAATATAAAAATATTAATTTCCGACATTCACGTGGTTCAGATGACTTCACTTGTAAAGGTGTACGTTCTGGGAAATTAAATATAAAGCGACACATTATTCAAAGAAAAATCATGCTATCATGCGCTTTCATGGCTAATGTACTAGTAATAATTAAATACCAGTTCATTTGATATATGAGATTCATTAGTTACTTAAAATGCATGTATCAAAAGAAATTAATGTCACTCATTACATGCACCTATATACATAATATATGCTCGATGGTCACAAATGCTTCATGATGATACCCAATTTTATTAATTAATTAATTGTCTCTTATTTATTCGACTCAAATCTACCCACATATAAACAACATCATAGCTAATATTTCTTTCGTTTTAAAAAACGAGGGTCATATTTATAAATAAATAAAATGTTCTACAAAAAGTCATTTTTATTGATTATTCTTTTATTAATTATGATATAAAATAAAATGATGTCTTTAAATTTAACATTTCAATTTCACTCTCTAATTAATATATCTTCTCCTGCCCTCCCCTTGTATCGGTTAAATATTATGTTCATTTATAACAGGCATCTAATTTTATATACTAAGGGCTTTAGAAATTTATCCAAATCAGATATATAGAGATCAATTTATCTGATTTAATTTGGATGTTGAAGCAGCTGCTAGCTAGCTGTTTAATAGAAATAAGTTCCTTCATTTAATTTAAATTCGTTTGTAGAAATTAAAACAAGTAAATTATATAAAAGATTAGCTTAGACAACAAAAATTAATGGGAAACTTGTACGTAGAACTGCTTAGAAATATATTCTCATGAACCAACAATAACCTTTTGTTTTCTTTTTCCTTCATTAAATTCCCTTCAAATGATCCTTTCCGAGAGTTTGAAGTGCAATCCGTTTGGAAAATTTAAAACAGGAGATATATCGAACAACATTTTTTTTTTTTTTTGGCTAAATGATACTCATCCAACAACTTTGCAATCTTTAATTTGATGTTTGTCCATCTGATAATTAATATAAACACAGAAAAAGTGTCCATCAGTTTTTCAGATTTAATTAATTAAGCATTCATATTATAATATCACAATAAAATTATTACAGAAAAATGTTAATGCATATAGAAGAATAATTTAATCACCTATATATATTGAAAATTGACACGGTAAATGTATAGCGATGGTAAAAACCATTGCTATAAGATCTATGCGACGATTATCATATGGAAATATGGAAAAATTATGTTGTATAAAGACTGCCCGCCAATAACACTAGAGTAGTCGGCTCCTGCACATTAATGTTTCATTCTAGATCCAAATAGCAATAAGTTTTTTTGCGGTCGATAATATCCGACCCAACACCTTGTTAATTGATTATGTAGAAAATAATTTCTTCAGTTTTAATTAGAACAATTTTTTTTTTCATCTTCAATAAAGATTCATGTTATATCCAATATTTTTATATGTTGATTAAATTTAAGCGAACAATATTTTCAAAATCAACTTTAACTAGGGAACAAACGAGCTCCTCGCGTTAACAAAGTGTGGTTCATTTGTTGCCCCACAATACATGCAAGAGTAACAAGATAGGACAAATAAGGCCAATATATATTAAACATCCATAAAGGAAACATGAACATATAAAATTTAGCTCGAGGTGGGAAAACAATATAAACGTGTCTTTAATTTGACATTGATAAAAAATGTAAAAGCTAAACCCGTGAAATTTGACATATACTGAATAGGTTCATACCATGCATGCAGTTCTTGCGCATGCATTGTGATCATATTTACTATAAATTGGTCACACAATTAATGTCTATTTATAGATTTTGTATCCACTAATTAACTAAAGTATATAGCTACTAAGAAAAAAATGGAGATCAAGATTGACGTACTTGCAAATGAAGTCATTAAATCCTCATCCACTACACCACATCTCCTTAAATCCTTCAAATTCTCACACTTAGATCAATTCGCTCCATCAATGTACGTGCCACTAGTTTTCTTCTACGGCAGAGCCAGGGGGGCGACGTTGGCCAACGCGGCCATAACTTCTCAGCGGTTCAAGAAAGCTTTATCTGAAATTTTAGTTCATTTCTACCAATTTTCGGGAAGAATCAATGGCAACATATATTTTTGTTGATTGTAACGACCTAGGAGTTCCTTATACGGAAGCTCACGTTTATTGTCCCCTCTCGGACATACTAAAAAATCCTTGCGCCAACTTGATGAGGATGTTCCTTCCGATTCATGTTGAGTCCAAGGATATGATTCAGGAAAAATTTCACTACATGCATGTTCAAGCAAGTTTCTTTGAATGTAGTGGAATGGCTATTGGCATTTAGCCGATGCTGCCACCTTAGGTAGATTTATCAACGATTGGGCAAAAATTGCTTCTGGAAATGGCAACATTAATCCCGTTCATAAACCTTATTTTACTCTTTCATCTTTGTTTGCACCAAATGATTTTTTGTCGTCCTTCTTGACATTAAATTTGACGCCACAAAATTATGTTACAAAAAGATTTGTATTTACCCCTTCTAGTATAGCCACCCAAAAATTTCTGCCTACACTAGTGGAATCCGTATCGGCTCTCCTTTGGAAGTGCATGATGGCGGCTTCTAGATCCTTCAAATTCCAAGAAAAGGGCACGTTCGATTTTAGCCCAAAGGGTGAACATGCGTAAAAGATTTACTCCAGCCTTGCCGAAAAATACTCTTGGAAATTTTGCGTACAGGCAGCCAGGCACTTTCTAGTAGAAAAAGATTGTGATGAGGAAAAGAGCGAGACTATATATATATATATATATATATATATATATATGAGTTAGTGGAGAATCTCAAAAAAGGGGTGAATAAATTCTCCAATACCTACATGAAACGAAAGAAGTGCAAGGGACATACGGCTATTCGACCATTTAACGATCGGTGAATGAGTTGGGAAATTTGTACGTAAGGGATGATATTGATTTGTATATATAATTATACAAGTTGGTGTAGATTCCAATTATATGATGCCGATTTCGGATGGGGAAAGCCAACCTGAATAAGTAGTGCTTATACTTCACTTATCAAGAATGTAGCTATGCAAATGGACACAAAGGAAGGTGATGGAATAGAAGCATGGATCACGTTGAAGAAAGAAGAGATGGACATCTTTTAGTGACACTTTTTTAGCGTCGCAATTGTTTACGATGAATTTTATTGTATCGCTAAATATTGTTTACGATGAATTTTAGTTTATCGCTAAATATAATATTTATGTCGCTGAATGTATACTTAGAGAAATTGTATAGTAGGTATAACTAATGGAGGGAATTCTAATCCTAAAAATTTCAATTGATTTATTGCCCAAAAGTGTATAATAGTGTAACACTACATTAACATTAAAAGTAGCTGCTCCATAATTATTTTTCATTTTAGGATATCTAAAATAATTTACAAGTGTAAAATTTTTATTTAATTGCTTAATAGGAAACAAAAATAATCTAATAATTATTAACCTTCTCGATCAGTAGGTAAGAAAGATTCAAGTCTAACTAACGGCATCTGTCGTTTCTACAAGCTAGTAATTTTTGGCGACATGATTAATTACTTTATTCAGTGCATGCATGTACATTCTCATTTAGGCAAATGAAAGAGAATTACTATATATCTCAAGTACTACATAAGAAGAAACCCTAACTAGCTAGGTTTTATTATTGGAGTATATATCATTTACTTACTTTAAAGTTAGACAATCAAATCGTATTACACGAGTTCAGATCATATCAGATTGTAATTACTATTATTACGCTAAATATGTGAAATTGGACTCAACCTAACCTAATTGCGTACAAAACATTTATTAATTTCAACACCAATACGTTCAAGTGCATGTCTCATATATATATACGTACTATATATTAAGAATACATTATTAGACAATTCATTTTAGTTACTCCATCCGTTCTAAAAATTAAAAATATTAAAAATATATATTTCATATTTGTTTGTAGTGGACTCCGAGTGACTATACTAATGACTCCTCTTTTTTTTTTTTTTAATTATTAGACCCTATTTAAATATATTTTTGATGATAGACTAATATATATATATATATAGCAAGGATAAAGCGTCTACCTTTATCTTATTTACTTCAGATTATCTTTTTTTTAATTTTAGCGACCAGATTCGACGACGACGATTTCTATTATCTATAATCAAATGCCTATACTTTTAGCGACGGACAATATATAGCGTCCCTAAAAGTATAGACGGTTGTATATAATAAATCGTCACGGATCCGTCGCTAAAGTAAAGAAATGACGCGTGAAAAAAATAAGTGTATCTTACTGATCCGATCAGCATATATATATATATATATATATATATATATATATATATATATATAGTCCATTTCAAAGGTTCACCACTTTATTTTACGTATATATCATGTTCACCCCTTTTAGTGACGGACCGAATCGTCGCCTAAAGAGAGTATGCAAGGTATTCAAAATAATAAAACATCAAATGGCATGCTCAATTACATTATTTAAATTATTATGTTTGATTTATTCATAGACAACTCACTAGAATTACATTTTAATTATTTCAATATTTTTCACTAAATGATTCTTAACTTACGTTCAACCAAGCTGGCTAAGAGAAAATTAGAATGGTTGGGAAAAAAATGAAATAGGATCATTAAATAATGTTGTAATAGTAAGTATTTTCCGTATGGCTTGGCTGCTATGAAGTCAAATGACCTTTTTTTTCCATTATAAAGAAATGTCAATCCAAACGAGTGAACGACTGTGGGGGTATATCTATTGAATCTCAAAATTTAAGACAGCCAATTCTGATTTCTGAAATCAATAGCGAATCAAACTTCCATTTCCAACTTCTTTCTTTGAAGCTAATTCTTGTAGACTCCTACGCAGACAGAGTCAGTCAAGTCTTCTTTCTCTCTCCTTCACTCTGACTCTCCCTTCTTCGAGGTATTTCCAATAAATACAGCACTTGTCTCCGATCTCAATATTCTAATTTGAATTTTGCTGTAATTTTGTTCTAGAATCATACTTTACCCTCTTATTCTTGGCTCAGTTATAAGCTTCTTTTGATATAATCTTTGAAGATTATGGGTTATTAGTTCTTTAATGTTGAAGGGTCTGTTGAAATTACGCGTATGTTGTTACAATTCGTAGTTTACTGTAGATTGGAGATTTATTATTCTGTCTTAAATTCATAGATACACCCTCTTCAGGTTCAGTTTGACAGTGTTTAGCTTCTTCATTATTGGGTTTGAACTTGGAACTGTGTCGGCAATTAATTCCAATTTTGGATGGGCATTGGGGCTTTTTTGTTACTCTGTTTTAGACTTCAATTATCTAGGTTCTTTTTGATTTATAAGTAAATTGTGAGAATTCCCAGTTTCTTCCGGATTTGGCGTGGCCATAAGAAAATAAAGTAGTGGGTGTCTTTCTTGATTGAGCTTATGTTGATGATGATAATAATTTTGTGGTGTGACCATATTGATTTAAAGAAAAGCTTTAGTGGAAATTGAATTCATTTGTGGAATTTAGAAGTGGGAAATGGGAATGATTTGAGGTGGTTCCTAGACTTCTAATTTGTGGGGATTTTGGTTTTGGAGGTTTAGGTACATACTTAGGATTGTTTTTAAGATGGATGGATCTCATAGCAGTTCTAATGCACCCGCCCCTTTCCTTACAAAGACGTATGAGATGGTTGAAGACCCAGTGACAGACTCTATTGTCTCTTGGAGTCACAGCGGGCATAGCTTTGTTGTGTGGAATCCGCCGGAGTTTGCTAGAGATTTGCTCCCAACATACTTCAAGCACAATAACTTCTCCAGCTTTGTCAGACAACTCAATACATATGTAAGCAAATCACTGCAATGTTTTTTTATCTCAATTTTAGATTTCTTCTTGATAAACTATATATATATATATATATATATATATATATATATATATATATATATATATCTTAGTGTGTGTGAGAGAGAGAGTGAGTGAGGGAGAAGAGAGAAAGAAAGTGATTAGCAAATCTTCACTTTGTTGCTTAGAAATCACGTGCAGGGGGTGGGGGGCTAAGGAGTTACGATTCTTAGCTGCGGTGATTGTATTTGAAATTTGAAAAAAGTTATTTAGCAAAAAGAAAAAAAAAAGAACTTGAAAAAAGTTACTCAAACATGAAGAAGATCTTTTTATTTCTTAGAAACGAATTTGTGTTTGTTGTCATATGATTTGATTTATTACTAGTTATGCCCTTTCCATTTGTTGACATTTATTAGATTTTTTTGTGTTATTTAGGGTTTTAGAAAGATTGATCCTGATCAGTGGGAATTTGCAAATGAGGAATTTATAAGAGGTCAGAGACATCTTCTCCCAAAAATTCACCGTCGCAAGCCAATTCATAGCCATTCTTTGCAGCAGCAAGGGACAACTTCTAATCCATTAACTGATTCAGAAAGACAGGAATTTGAGGAAGAAATTGGGAAGCTGAAACATGAGAAGAGTTTGCTTCTATTAGAGTTACAGAGGCATAAACAGGAGAGTCAAGAATTTGAATTTCAAGTAGAGTCTTTGGGGGATCGTTTGAAGAACATAGAACACCGACAAAGACAAACCATTACCTTCTTGGCTCAACTACTGAAGAAACCCAGTTCCTCACCTGCTATTTCACCACAGTCCGAAAATAGTAATAAAAAGAGAAGGTTGGCAGTATCCACTTATTTATATGATGAAATCAATACAGGAGGGAATCAAATTTCAACTTTTGAAAAAGAGAATCAGGATGCTTTGTCTATTTCAATGTTAAGTTTGAAGCTAATAGAGAAGTTGGACTCATCCTTAAGGTTTTGGGAGAATTTTCTGCACGGGGTTGGTCAATCCTCAGGTGAGGAAATGTATGATTTTGGTGTACTTCTGGAGCCATCACCAATCGTTATAACAGAAATGGATGCATCATCCGGTGATTCTGATGTGAATGTTCAACAACTCTCCCCCAACTTCCATCCTTCATCCCCTCATTCAAGAGATATTCGTTCATCCCCTGAGTTGGCTGCTTCTTCAGATCATGCAGATAGCCCCGCAATCTCATCTATATATCTCAGTTTAGATTCTAGGCCCAAATCCTCAGGAATCGATGTAAATACAAAGCCCGCTAATGCTCCTGATACAGATGCTCCAAATGAGCGGGTAGATGGGAATACAACTCCAACAACTGGGGTCAACGACGTCTTCTGGGAACAATTTCTTACTGAGACTCCAAGTTCCTCTGGCACTCAAGAAATTCATTCAGATAGAAGAGAGACGGATGGAAGGAAGAATGAAACTACATTGGAAGTTCAACATAAATTTTGGTGGAATATGAATAATGTAGATAACCTTACGGAACAGATGGGGCATCTCACTCCAGCTGAAAGAATTTGATGTTGGTTGATTATTTCTTCCAACATTGATCATTGGCTGGTTGTTTGTTGTATAGGAAATAAATCAGAGGTGCGAGTGCTCTGATTATAGTATATAAATGTTCTACCTTTCTTAGCTCACTGTAGTGTACATTTCTGGTCCATGCTTCTTCTTCTCCCCCACCTCTAACTCACTTCTGATGCACCAGTCGATTGTATTTTACTTATGTTATCAATTATTTTATTTGTATTATTTCCAGTTAAAGTTTTTAAATCCATTAGTTTTAATGATCTACTTGCAGTAACTGTTTAATTCATGGCTTTCCTGCATTTTTTGTTCTATTTAAAGAAAATTTTCTTCTCTTGAATGCTAATGTATATTTTTTTCAGTACTCTTTGAGTTATTGGATAATGAATTTGTATTCTTTCTTCAGCCAACTGTGGAAAACCGAACTCTTACATAAGAAAGATCTTGCATGAATAACTGCTTCTCTCGAGTACGTAGAAAAGCTAGGCTAAAGAATCTGCATGCCACTTCATTTGGAATTTAGTTTCCAAGTGTATGTGCTCCTTGTGCATCTTATCTTGGTTAATACTTTACATCTTTACGTTTTTTTTTGGGACTATAAAGGTGTATTTTTCTTCAAGCTCTAGCTAGGCCTCGTACTCATATCCGCTATTGATTTTACCTTTCTTCAGCCGATTGGAATCATGCATGCTGCATTTTTGCCGTTGAAGTAGTTTAGTTGATTACATGAGTGAAGGTAAACTGTCAAGTCGAACCCATTCACCCAAAGGTTGTCGACGTCAGTGTAGGTAAGATAGAAAATGTGGTGTACTTGAGTAAATACAAAAGATAGGATGATGCAGCATTAATTAAGACCGATTGAATTTTGTTGAAGAGGATCCTAGCTAGGCGCAGGTATAAATGTTTGAAATTTAATTAGCAACAGAATATATATATATATATATATATATATATATATAGAGAGAGAGAGAGAGAGAGAGAGAGAGGATAAATTTATGATTATATGCATTTGAAAGATAGATGCATGTGAGATAGTATTAGTGATCATTCTTGAGGAAGATAACTAAATTTGATTAGAAAGAAATGCGAAATGAATGGTGTTACTTTTCATGCAGGTGCAGTGAAAAGTTAACATAACAACTAGAAGCATCGATCAATTCAATTTGGAAGGATTGATACTTTTCCTGCAATGCAAGGACTTGCAAAAGAACTGAAAGGGAGGGCTGGCTGGCTGGCTACTTTACACATGGATTTATTCATATTATTATATGCTTAGGTGGTGTAAAATGGTAGAAAAGTTCTTTTAACGAATAAACAAAAAAAATAAATTGTTGAATATTGAAAATTCGAACAGATCTCGCGCGAGTAATAGTAAACATTCTAGAAGGGTGGGGTGTGGTTCTAGAAGATCGAAGTTTTGTGAACGAACGAAGAATATGGAGTGGGCGTTGAAGATGGGAGTCATGAGTCATGATACAACTTTTTTTTTATTTTTGTTTTCTTCTATATGTATGACTCGTATATCTAGGAATGTGAATTAAGGAGTAGGATTCTTTATTCTATTAATGGTTTGAATTTGGGAAATGACTTTTTACTCCAATTATTGAAGGAAAATATATGTATTTCTATTTTGAAGTAGGAGTAAAATTTTGAGAGCTAGATATATATTTTTCAAGAGCTAGATCAAGATTTAAGGTAAATATATACATCCTTTCTTATTATTACCATATATTTAACTCATAATAATGTTATTACAGACAAATTAAAGACACAATTAGATGTAATTTTTAAATTGAAAATATATAAGTCTAAATTGTTTATTACGAAATTCAAAAGAAACTCTGATTATTATAGGAACTTAGGAAGGGAGTATAATTTAGAATCTATGATGGTAAAGATTTTGAGTACTACTAGAATTTATTTAAAGAAGTGACATGTATTTTTAATATTGATCGTCTTCTTTCTATTTATATTTATATTGGGTAGGGGTCAGATTTTAAATCTGAAGCGGGAATCTTAGTGTAGGATTTGTAGTATTGCTGGTGCCTGGGTGGTGGGCTAATGGTTACTGACATACTACATTCCTCTAAATCCCTGTGCTGTGCTGTGCTGTGCTGTGCTGTGCTGCTACTCCTGTTGAACACTTAACACGTTTAAGGTAAGAATTGTGTGTGTCATGTCTTGTCTGGCTGGATTTTCGTAGTGGGCAATCATGTCACTCACACACACACACACACTACTCTTCTAGATTGTGTACGGTTGCATTAAGAGACTTCAACATTTTTTTCATCACACTGTTTCTGTTACGAGCATATACTCTGTTACTAAGTTCTCTATCTTTTTTAAATTTTAATATATATTTTTTTATTTTATTTTAAAATTAATTAATATTAAATAAGAGACTAGATGTCAAAATTTAAATAAAAAGACACAAGGGGACACGAAAATTGAGAACAGAAGATCTGCTCTCGTTTTTATTTGTCATACTAAATCCATTGAAATACTTACAAATTATACTTTAAATGCTCAATTTGCATCTTATATTTAAAAATATGTCTAAATTTTTAACCACTCAAATAAATAAATAGATACTACTATTGTTTTGCATATTATGGATTCACTCAAATAAATAAAATAGATCTTGTATATTTTAGTAATTTTTAAAATTGTTCTGAATATTACTAACCCATCTAGTGAATTCAAGAGCTACAATTGATCTGTGTATAGTCCAGAAAAAAAACTGAAGGGTGTACTTGAATGTGTTCCCAAGCTATACAATGTGGCTCATGTTGAATCAACCCATTGTTAGGGAAAATGTAAAAATAAAATAAAAACAGTTGTGAGAATTGAGAAGGGTGTACTTAAATGGGAAACCAGTGCCTGGAATAATGACATCAACGAGCCCGGAATACTAGTGACAGTAGTAATGGTCTTTGACAAATTAAAGCCTGCTTTTTGTTGGTCTATAATCCTAGGTTCTCATAGATTTCTTTTTTTTGGGCTTTTGCCCTCCTATGTACTCTAGACTTAGACTTGACAAAAAATAAAGGGACAATTACATATTCTATTACATTTTTAAAAATAATTACATAAAAAGAGTACAAACAAAATAATTACAAAAAGAGTGATATGCAATATTTAATCACAAAAAAAAGTGCAATCTTATCCCTTTAATTATGCACACAATTACCATCTCTCTCACAAAATTTCTCCCCATCTCTCCCACGATTTTCTCTCAATCCATTTATGTTTCCCTTCTTCTTATCCTCCCTCCCTCCACCTCCGCCTCCTCCTCCTCCTCCTCCTGTCCCACCCCTCCGCCTCCGCCTCCCCTCCTCCCCCCCCCTCCTCCCCTCCTCCTCCTCCTCCTCCTCCTCCTCCTCCCCTCCTCCTCCCCCCCCTCCCCTCCTCCCCGCCTCCGCCTCCCCCTCCTCCCGCCAACCCTCCTCCCTCCTCCTCTCCTCCCCCCCCGCCTCCCCCCTCTCCCCTTCCATCCGCCCCTTTCTCCTCCCTCTCCTCGCCCCCTTCTCCTCCCTCCAGTACCCCACTTCCACCTGGTTCATTCTCCACCTCCACCCCAGAACCAAACAAATCATCGTTAGTAGTAGAAACGATCAATCATGTAGTTGGTAGCCAAACATTCCGATAAGGTAACCAATTCAATTTTATTTGATTACCTATTTATTTTGAATGTGATGCAATTGGTAACCAAACTTCATACAGTTGGTTACCAAACTTTTCGATAAAGTAACTAATTCAATTTTATTTGATTACCATTTTTATTTTAAATGTGATGCAGTTGGTAGCCAAACTTCGTATAAAGGTAAACATTTTAATTTTTGTTGGTAACCAAATCGTCAAAAAAATTCGAATAAAGAACTCATATGGCGGTGGCGTATAAGGATGATATCATGACGGCAGCAATGACGAATGACGATATATATGCGGCGGGGGAGGCGGGGAGGAGGATGATGTACAATAACTCCTTCATAATTATTTTTTTTAATTTCCTCATTTTGATTTGAATTTTGAATTATGGATTTGAAATTGTTGTTAGAGACAAGATTTGAATTTGAATTTGAATTATTAGTTATCCTTGATTTTAGGTTTCCTTATTAATGTGAATTATACTATTTTTGTAATAATTACATTCTTTTTGTAATTATTTAGTTGATGCACTTTTCTTGTAATTACTTTTTATTTGTTGTATACTTATGTAAAGGACCCAAAATAAATTTGATTAGTAAAAATCGAATCCTTTACAATAATATACAACAATTAGAAAGTAATTACACTATTATTAGTGCACTCATAAAATATTTACACAATTAATACACTTTCTATATTTATTTACAATATTAGTGCAATTAAGATTCCTTAATTTAGGGAATTAGTATGCAATTATGATTCAATTCATAATAATAAGCAAACCTAAAATCAAGGAGAAATAATTACCATAATTAATAATTCAAATTCAAATATCTTGGATCTAATAACAAATTCAAATTCAAATTCAAAAATAATAATTAAAATTCAAATATTCAAAGTTTGGCAACGTCATCTTCCTCCTCCCCTTCGCCGGTCATCTTCCTCCTCCCCTTCGTCGCTGCTTCAACACCATGGACGCTGATCTCCTCATCCATTACGACCACAACTGCTATTATGACAAAAATTAATTTAGTCCAGAAATTAAAAAGGAGAAAAAGATAAATTTTAGTGCAGTTGGTATCCAAATATTTATACAAAGGTAACCATTTTAGTTTTTGTGGGTAACAAGAGAAATTTCAGTGCAGTTGGTAACCAAAACTTTCAAAGGTAACAATTTTAGTTTTTGTTGGTTACATTTGTATTAAGGTGTGGCTACCAACTGCACTATGAAAAAAAAATCTATAATAAATTTTTTATAATTAATTGGTAACCCAATAAAACTGAATTGGTTACCTTTTTATTAAGGTTTGGCTACCAACTGCATTATAAAAAAAATCTACAATAGATTTTTTTAATTAATTGATAACCCAATAAAATTGAATTGGTTACATTTGTATAAAGTGTTAGCTACCAACTGCACTATTAAATAAAAAAAAAATCTATAATAGATTTTTTAAAAATAAATTAGAAACTTAATAACACTGAATTGGTTACCTTGGTATGAATGTTTGGCTACCAACTGTACTATAAAAAAATCGCAGCAACTATACTATGAAAAAATCGCAGGTGGAGGATGGCGTTAACAAGTTGGGATTGTCTAGGTTAATGGTGGAGGAGGGCAGAGGAGAATGGCATTAATGGTGAAGGAGGGCGAAGGATGGGGATTGTCTTGGTTAATGGTGGAGGATGGCGTTAATGGTGGAAGAGGGCGGAGGAGAAGAGCATTAATGGTGGAGGAGGGCAGAGGATGTCGTTAATAAATTGGGACTGTTAATGGTGGAGGAGGAGAAGACTGACAAGGGCGAAGAAAGCGGGATTTTTATTAAGGAAAGAGAAGGTGTGCTATATAATTTACTTATTAATTACTTAATTTAATAACTAAATCAATATTAATCCCCTAAATTAAGGAATCCTAATTGCATACTAATTCTGTGACTCCCCCAAAATAGGTATACATCACCCATTCTGAGTTGTCAATACATGGTACAGAAATAACTACAACTTTATTAATACAACAATAAAACTGTGAGTTTAAATACAAATATTGTCTTCTAGACAATATCCATACCCAAATAAATCCTCATCACAATTATTGATACATTATTTTACAAAAATGGTGAGGACTACTAAACAACTCTCTTTAGAACTATCATTCCATACCCCATACTTAAATCTGCTTTCATACATTCTCGCCTCTTGAGAAGAAAAAAATGGAACATAAAGGAAAAGGTGAGCTGAGCTCAACTAGCCCGAGAAAGAACATTATGACTAAGATAATATAGAACAAATTATCGTTAGTCTTCAACAGAAAAAATCGATAAAATACAATAGACAACAAGTTTCAGATCAATATTCGCAGCGGAAATAATAATTCATAGAAGAGTTACGTAGAGAATGAAATCTACTATTATCTATGAATTTAAAAGTCCATCATCAATATTTTATCCATGTAACATCAATCAATATACATCATGAATCAAATATTCATCTTTGCATTACAGGCCAAAGATATTCATCAGTCGGTCATGTTCATCTCAACACCTGTTCATCTTTACACTACGGGCCAAAGATATTCCTCATAACATCATTAATCTTTGCACTACAGGCCAAAGATATTCAATTATATCATCATTTAGGACTGAGGATGATGAAAAATATTTTAAAGGAAACGAATCCAATGAAACAAAAGAATAAATATCAAGGATTCGTATTTCAGCTATTTCATGTCTAAAAATACTTCATAAATAATCATAGTGAAGTAAAATTCAAGAATGATCAAAACATGGATACAATCAAAGCTAGTATCCATAATAGATATTTTGGATGACAAGAAAAAATTTTATTTTTCAATGAATAGTGCCGTATTCGTGAATAGTGCCGTATACGTGAATAGTAACCCCGACACAAAAAGTTCCAAATTTGATTAAAAGTTCAAACCAATATTTTGGCATAATGATATTGAAGAAAATAATATCATTTAAAAAGAAAATAACATCCCTTACCTCGAAAGAATAGTACTTCTAGTTGAAACACCGGATATAAGCTACGACTTGAACTTCCACCGTATAGCAACACTCAAAGTATTAAAATACTCACAAGAATACGCTCAATATATCGAGAGAGAAAGAGAGAGAAAACTTCAATTTCTGGTGTAATTTTCAATTCTAACCTAAGCACCCTATTTATAGGAAAATGCTTAGAACACCAAAGCAGAAAATTTAATAAAATATTAATATATTTTTATTAAATTGCTACGCACCCAATCTTCAACTGAACTCAGCCCCTAGCACATGTTAAATGAGTCTCACAAAATATAAAAAACGTTTTTCTTAATAAAAATAATTAAAACTTCAAAAATTAATTATTTCGGAGCTTCGGAACTTCAATAATTCATAAAAAATAGCTCTTTTGTCAGAAAAATTCGAACCACGTGTCTTTTCTATAGGAAATTCCATTCTCTACAACTTTTCAAAAGAAAATTTTTCCAAATTCCAAACAAAAATTGACCGAAATCCACAAACGGGCAATTTTACAGGCTATAATCAAATTTCAGTCAAGAAATGGGGTCCACGGACATGAAAAACATGTTTTTAACATTTATTGTAACAAAAATACTCTTCCTCTTCATATACTCATATATCCCACATTCATTGTAAAAATATCACCATTATTATATTATTAAAATATAATAATATTAAATGAATTATTTTATCAGAAAAAGATAAAATATTAATTTTTAACAATTGTCACGTTAAAAATTTTCTCCATCTATATCCACATAAAATTAATATTTTTTCTCATCATATAAATCAATAATTAATTATTCATAAATAATATTACAGAATCACAATCTCGACAACCAGCAGCGGTTCAGATAGAGGGGGCTTTCCAATAAGGATTTCTCCTTACTGGTGCGCAATTAGATGACCTAACCTCTCCTTAGACAAAACTTTCTAGACATTTCCAATATTGTTATCCAATAATATTATTCAGATAATATGAATTATTGCTCCGATAATAGAAAATACTATGTAATGACAATTATTGAAACAACAGTAATATAAAATATCAACGCAGCAATTATTGAATCAATAAAAATAAAATACTGAACAGTAATTACTGTAACAATTATTGAGTAGTGCCTTCTTACGTAAGAATCAATAATTTGTGCAATACCGTAATGCTACTTGTGTTTTAACCAATTTAGTATTTCAACAAGATAATTGTAATAACTACGCCTGCTATTTATAAACAACTTATATACTTTGCTGTTTTCTTCATCCAATCGCTTTCCGTTATGGGGCCCACACAAGATAAATATTGGTAAATGCGAATATTCCCCGACAGCAAGAAGAATATTCCACGACCAAACGAATATTTTATAACCACTTTTGCATATTTGAAATATTTGCGTATTTTACCCATAACTATCCACATTAATCAAATCAACCCTATAATAAATGGAGGAAATTTAATTTTATTTATAATAAGTTGGGGTCTTACAAATTCCCTAAATTAAGGAATCCTAATTGCACTAATATTGTAAATAAATATAAAAGTGTATTAATTGTGTAAATATTTTATGAGTGAACTATTGTTGTAATTATTTTTAAAATGTAATAGAATATGTAATTTAGTAAAAACTAAAATCATATTACCTACTATCAGTTTTAATATGAGTTATGTGAGTCGGAATCAAATAGTTATGAGTCAACCCATATGAGTTAAAAGTCACACAAATTAAAAATAAAAAATAAAAAATAAATATAATTGTTTTCTATTTAATTTATAAAATCTTAAAATTTAAAATTATTGTGAATTCATTTGATTTTAATTAATGCAATAGTTAATATTAAGTTCAAATTTTTTATTTCAAAATTTTTAAATAATTTCATTTGACAATAAGAATTTTAGATATTTTACTAATTAACTAGAATCAAACTCAAATGATTTTTGTGGGACGGTGGTGTTTCTTCTTTGCAATTATTGGAGTCTCGTATCCAAATTAACCGCCTGGGGCTCGAGGCACATATGGATGATTGTGTCGTCCAAATGGAGGAGTGGAGGACCAATGCTCAGAGGAAGAACCTTGAGAGAACCACTTGAGCCAAGCGATTAATATCACCTATTTGAATGTAAATTTGACACCTTTTAGGAAAGGGGAACTCATGATTCAGATTCATATATATATATATATATATATATATATATATATATATATATATATATATATATATATATATAGAGCGAGATCAAGTGCATACCCTTATTTTACTCACCCGTGCTCACCCTCCTTTAGCGACGGATCCGTGACGGTTTGATCATATGAATGATAAATGCCTATACTTTTAGCGACGGACAACATATAGCGTCGCTAAAAGTATAGATAACGATTTGTATGATCGAATCTGTCATCCGTCCGTCGCTAAAGAAGAGGTGAGAGCACGTGAATAAGATAAGGGTATGCACTTGATCCGGCCGTATATATATATATATATATATATATATATATATATATATATATATATAAGAGATCAAGAGCATACTTTTTATCTAACTCACCCGAGCTCACCCCTTTTTAGCGACAGACCTGACGACAGTTCGGTCATTCAACCGTCGTCTATACTTTTAGCGACGGACAACATATAGCGTCGCTAAAAGTATAGACGACAGTTGTGACGCCCCCAAAATTAGGTATACATCACTCATCTTGGGTCACCACTTACATGGTACAGAATTTAAATACAACTTAATACATAAACTGTGAGTTTAAATACAAATATCGTCTACTAGATATTATACAAACTCAAAAAGGAGTCCTCATTACAATTATTATCACACTATTTCACGAATAGTGAGGACTACTAATGCTATCTTCAGGACCATCACTGCTTCCCCGACTCGTCCCCAAATATATTCTCATTTCACGAAGAGAACAAAGGTGAAGAGAAAGGGTGAGCTCAACTAGCCCAAGAAGAAATATTATGACTAAGATAATGCGAATAAATTATCAATAGTCTTCAACAATGTTAAACCGATAAAATACAATAGACAACCGGTTTAAGTGCAAATGAATAAGCGATCCATTAAAAGAGTCAAGTAGAAAATAAAATCTACTATCTTTTAGGTTTTAAAGGGTTTTTCATCATTTATTATAGCCGAGACTCGACTTTAATAAATATTCCACATCATCGAATCACCCCGCACTTTCTACCAAGGATATTCTTTAGTATCACGACCACAATTATTCATGCACTACGGGCCAAGAATATTTGTGTATTCATTAATGGTCATGATCATGCCAACAATCTCGTCCACCAATGCACTACTACCATCGAGGATTTTTATCACATCATTTGTAACATTACTACCATGATTATACCGAATAGTCTCCGGTCATAATCATACCAAGTCCATCTATGCACTACTGGGCCACGTATGACTTTCAACATAATATAAACATGAGGATGATGACAATGATATAAGAATTCAATAAAACAAGTTCAAGAATTATTTTATCCGGGAATTATTAACGTCCAAATTATCAACATGATATTGTTTTGTAGAGTAAAATTCAAGAATGATCGAAGAATATTTCCATGAAAAGATATCTTTGGATGAAACGCAAATATCAAGGATATTCCACTAATTTCATGGAGTATACAAGTCAAATTTTTAACCAACCGGGTATAATAAAGAATAGAATAACAAAAGAAATCACCATGCATGCGATATAGGCCACACAGGCGAGTTATTCCAACAGAATAATAAATAACGGAACCAGTCCAGCGTAAAACGCATGCATGTGAGATGTTCCAACAGAATAATAAAGAATGGAACCAGAATCCGGCGTAAAAACACACATGCGAGGATGTGATGTTCCAATGAATAATAATAAAGATTTTAACCCAGGTCCTGTAAAACACACACGAGCAGTGATGTTCCAACGAGAATAATAATAAAAAGAGCGGAACCAGTCCGGTGTAAAAGCAGATGTTCCAGCGAATAATAATAAAAAGATTTTAACCAGTCCTGTAAAACACACGCACGAGATGTTCCAACGAATAATAATAAAAAGATTTTAACCAGTCCTAGGTGTAAAACACACGATACGATGTTCCAACGTAATAATAGAAGAATGTCACCAAGTATAGGGTAAACCAAGTATACGAGTTATTCCAATGTAATAATAAGCAATGGAATAACAACAGTTCTCTTCATGAATAAGAAAGAATAACACCCTTACTTTTGGTAGGAGATTGAATCTTTACAAAGAGTGTAGTAACAAAATACTCTTCTTCTTTCTCTCTATTCTCTCTATACTTTCTCTCTCTATAGCTTGAATGAATTAAGTGAAAATAATGAAGCCCTAGGCCTCTATTTATAGAAGATTTCTAGCTTAGCACCTTAGTGTGAAAAGGCAAGTGGCTTGACGACTAATGATGTGAAAAGAAAAGTGGTTCGACGGCGCTTTGTAATGTGAAACGACAAATGGTTCGGCGCTTTTATAATGTGAAACGACAAGTGGTTCGACGTCTGGTAAAGGTAATTACTATTAACGAAGGTAAATACTATTGACGAAGGTAAATACTATTCACAAGGGTAATTACTATTGATAAAGGTAATTACTATTAGCGAAGGTAAATACTATTCACAAGGGTAATTACTATTGACGAAGGTAATTACTATTGATGAAGAGACTCTTAGATGATGACATATGAGCCCCCATAAAATAATCAAACTTACCACAAATCATTTTATTTTTCATCAACACATATTTAATCTTTCAACAATTATTAATCATTTATAACTTGTCGCCTCAATTATTGATTTAATACTATAACATATTATACGATGATAATCTTGTGACAATAATTGAATCAATAATATAAGAGATATGATGCGTGAATTATCGTAGTAGCAATAATTGAGCATAAATGAGTGACTTCTCACGTAAGCATCAATAATCAATACCGCGCTCTACTATGCAACCACGCCAGACATCGCATTTTTTACCACCGGGTAGTTCAACAGTTTTAACGGTAACACCTCCGCCAATTATTTTTATAAAATATTTTTGTCGTTTTCTCAATCCGATAATAATTTCGCATTGTGGGGTCCACCAATGATTAAGCCGTTGTCACGAATATTCCCTAACAAAAAGAATATTCCCAGACCAAACGAATATTTTATAACAACTTGCATACTTTGCAAAATTTATAAATATTACCCACAACTATAACATTATATCAAATTTATTCCATAATATTCAAAAATAATATTTATAGAAAAATTCATCTTTATTTATAAAAGTGGGGTCTTACAACCTCCCTTCTTATGAAATTTAAGCCCTCGAAATTAGGGTGCGATACTGGTATATGTCGAAGAGGTAAGGATACCTTGATTTCATTTGATTCTAACTCCCAAGTCATTTCCTCAACATCGTGGTTCCTCCACAAAACTTTGACTTGAGGTATAACCTTGGAGCGTAGAATATGTTCCTTCTTATCCAAAATTTGAACAGAACCTCTTCATACGTCCAAATCTTCCGCTATTTCATCCTGTTCTAACTCAATAATATGGTTCGGGTCTTTCACATATTTACGTAACAAAGATATGTGAAAAATGTTATGAACACTGAGACATATTTGGCAGTAAAAGCGAGTCTATAGGTCACGATTCCTACTCGATCGAGGATTAAAATGGACCGATGAATCGAGGATTAAGTTTTCCTCTCTTTCCAAATCTTGTAACTCCTTTCCATGGAGCAACTCTTAACAACACATGATCTCCTATATCGAATTCCACGTCCTTTCGATGAAGATCAAAGATAACTCTTTTGTCGATTTTGTGAGGTTTTTATCGTTGTCGGATCGTTTGAATCTTTTCCTTAGTCATACGTACCAACTCCGGTCCCAACAACGTTGCTTCACCCACCTCATCCCAAAGATACCGAGAACGACACTTTCTTCCATACAACGCTTGAATGGAGCCATGCCAATACTTGCTTGATAAGCTGTTGTTGTAGGAAAACTCCACCAATGGTAAGAACTTGTCCCAACTTCCTTGAAATCAAGGACACGGAGTCTTAATAGATCTTCAAGAGTTTGAATAGTCCTCTCCGACTGTCCGTCCGTCTGAGGATGATATGCCGAGCTAAATCGTAAGTCTGTGCCCATAGCTTTTTGCAAACTAACCCAAAATCGTGAAGTGAATCTTGGGTCTCGATCAGAAATTATGGATACTGGCATACCATGCAGTCTTACAATCTCGTTTATGTACATACGAGCAAGACGTTCAAGTGTATAAGTTTCTCGTGTCGGTAAGAAATGAGCGGACTTGGTCAATCTATCAACAATCCACCCAAATTGCATCAATGCCTTGAGAAACCTTAGGAAGACCGTGAATTGAAATCCATGGTAATGTGCTCCACTTCCATTCCGAATTTCAAGTGGTTACATGGACCTTTTGGTACTTGATGCTCCGCTTTAACTCGTTGACAAGTTAGACACCTTGATATAAACAACGCTATCTCTCTCTTCATATTGCTCCACCAAAATGTATGATGAATATCATGATACATTTTGGTACTCCTGAGATGGATTGCAAATGGTGTGTTGTGCGCCTCCATCATGATATTATACTTTAAATCGTGGTCGTTAGGAACACAAAGTCTAGAGTTGACTCAAGTATTCCTTCTTCATCGATTCTTGCTTCCTAAGATAGCACCTTCTTGCACTTTCTTCCTCATACGCATCACCTCAGTCCAGTAGCTTGAGCGACTTTAACTTTATCGATTAAAGTCGGTTCTACTCGTATACTCGCTATCATCACATGCGTCTCTGGAGTCTTTAACTCTATCTCTATTCTTTGCAAGTCACACAAAATGGGCCTTTGCGTTGACAATATCGCACTTGTACTTGCATATGATTTTCTACTCAATGCGTCAGCTACCACGTTCGCTTTTCCAGGATGGTATTGGATGGTATGATCATAATCTTTCAACAAATAAAGCCAACGTCGTTGTCGCATGTTGAGTTCCTTTTGAGTGAAGAAATATTTGAGGCTTTTATGATCCGTAAAGATCTCCACTTTCTCCCCATACAAGTAATGCCTCCAAATTTTAAGTGCAAAGACAACAGCTGCCAACTCTAGATCATGAGTAGGATAATTCCTCTCATATTCTTTGAGTTGTCGCGAGGCATAGGCTATAACTTTTCCATGTTGCATAAGAACACATCCCAACCCTTTGCACAAGCATCACCGTAGATGACAAATCCTCAAGAGCGGATGGTATTGTCGAGCAGTCTTTGAAATAAGTCTCCTCTTGAGTTCTTGAAAACTCTTCTCACATTCTTCGCTCCAACCGAACTTTGTATCTTTCCGAGTCACCGAAGTCGATGGAGTAGCGATTCGAGAAAATCCTTCCACGAATCTCCGATAATAACCAAATTAAACCGAGAAAGCTACGTCTTTGATCATTTGATTTAGGTTGTTCCCGACTTTAAATAGCTTCAATCTTTCTTTGGGTCAACAGATATTCCATGACTTGATACCACGTGCCCAAGGAATGCTACTTCTTCAAGCGAACTCACATTTCTTCAACTTGGCATAAAGCTTATATTCACGAAGCTTTTGAGTGTCGACCTCAAGTGTTGCTCATGATCTTCACGGCTTTTGGAATAAATAAGGATGTCATCAATAAAGACGACCACAAAGTGATCTAAATATTCCTTGAATACTCGGTTCATCATATCCATGAAGGCGGCGAGGAGCATTAGTCAATCCAAAGGACATGACTAGGAATTCATAATGCCGTCTGCATCGAGTTCCGAAAGCCGTCTTTGGAATGTCGGTGGTTCTAATCTTCAATTGGTGATATCCTAACGAAGATCTATCTTTGAAAAGAATTTGGTTCCTTACAATGGTCAAACAGTCATCAATATGTGGCAATGGATACCTATTTTTGATGGTGACATGATTCAATTCCCGATAATCAATACAAAGTCGCATACTCCCATCTTTCTTCTTCACGAATAGAAATGGGAGCACCCCAAGGAGAAGTACTAGGACGAATAAAGCCAATGTCTAACAATTCCTGCAGTTGGGTCTTTATCTCCTCGAAGTTCAATAGAGCCATTCGATATGGGGCTTTGGAAATAGGTTTTGTCTGGGGTTCAAGGTCGATACAAAATTCAATTTCACGCCTGGGGGTAGGCGAAGAAGTTCTTGAGGGAATACGTCGGAAATTTATTAACAATAGAAATATCGTTCAAAACCGACGTATTTTTGTTTAAATCGTGACATGAGCTAAGAAAGCTTGACATCCATTTTTCAATAAGCGAATAGCTTTATGGCTTGAGATGACCGTGATTGATTTTAATGGTTTGGTCGTTTGAATTCGCATAATAGGTTGATTAGGAATATGAAAGCTAACAACTTTACTTAAAACAATCAATTTTTGCATGATAAGTAGTTAACCAATCAATCCTCAGAATCACGTCAAATGCAAGTATTTTTAATAAAATAAGATCGACGGTAATGTGAGGGTACCGATTTGAACCAAACAAGACTTATAAGCGATTGGATGTAATGAAGGTTTCTCCCAACGGAGTTTCCACAGATAAGTCAAAGTCTAATTTCTCCGGAGTCAAATTTAATCGATGAGCGCAAGTAGGAGAAATAAAAGAATGAGGAGAACTGGTATCAAATAAAGTATAGACTTCATTAGAGTTTATTATAAGCTTACCCGTGATGACCTCATTCGGATTCCTTGCTCTCTTTAGGTCACAACAAACGCTTCTCCTTACACTTCTGGGTTTTGAATTTTCTAGGATGGCCTTTGGTGCCTCCATCCTAGCTTAATTTGTCTTCTGAAACGACAAAATCAAGCTAAGTGACCTTCTCTTCCACAATTATAACATGCTTTAGACGGCATGGCGCAGCTTTGATGATGTGTCCTCTCCTCCGCATTTGAAGCATATGATAGGTGGTCTTTCTCCTTCCTAACAATGGATCTTTGGTCTTGACGTCTTTCCATCATTGTTGAATCTCCGCTTTCTTAAAATGTCCATTCTTATTGTTTTGGCCTACGATTACCACCAAAGTGGTTACCATATCCGCCCGTTGATTCCTCCACGCTTGTTGTCACCGCTTGATGACTACTCGGCCGGTATTATAATTTTGTCACCGCTCTCTTTTAGTTGCGTTGACTCATTATCGCGTTCTACTAATCGAGCCCTATTTACAACATCTGAATACAAACACAGCTTTATGAGAAATAAGATGTTGGCGTATCTCCCGACTTCAAACCTCTTAAAAACATTCGCGCCATTCTCTCTTCATTATCCACCAAGTGGGGCGAAACCGTGATAACTCCGCAAATTTTGCCTCGTATTGCGACACGGTCATATTGTTTTGTTCCAACTTGATAAACTCCACCTCCTTCATGTGGCGAATACTTTCGGAAAGTATTTGTCGTTGAATGACTCTGGAACTTCTCCCAAGATATCTTGATCTGAAGAGTTGAGTACGTTTCTGGAATTCCCACCAAGAATCGCCTCTCAGCCTTGACATAAAAAGGCGTAAAGGGAACCTTTTGCTCTCGGAGCATCCCAAGACATCAAATATCTTGGTAATCTGCTTTATCCATGCTTCCGCCGAAGTGGTTTTGGCTCTCCCTTAAACTCGGTGGTCCCAGCTCCTTGAATTGTTTAGCGGTGACCGCCTGAGAGTTTTCCGTGTTTCCACCTACGTTTTGGGACGAGAGTCGCTCTCTTTGCCAGTTGCATAAATTACATAAAGCCTCTGAACATTTGATCATTCATCATTTGGTCAGTGTTGTTGTTTGCATGAGGATTGTCGCCTTCCTGATGCACATTATCCTGATTATTGATATGTGGTGAATCAACGATTGCCTGCGCTCCATTGCTATTCTCAACATTCTCATATGTCATTTTCAGATACTGCCACAAAACAAAAGGTTAATTGACATTTAACAAATTATCCATATCTTCTGACCAACCAATAAAATAGCACATAAACTTAGGTAGGTCATACTAGCGAAGGTATTCCCCGTCTCTCCCCTCTAGTACTATTCTCATATCTTAGCCAGGGATCATATCCCTAAGCTCGATACTGTTGTGTATGCCCCCAAAATTAGGTATACATCACCCATCTTGGGTCACCACTTACATGGTATGTAATTTAAATACAACTTAATACATAAAGCGTGAGTTTAAATACAAATATCGTCTACTAGATATTATACAAACTCAAAAAGGAGTCCTCATTACAATTATTATCACACTATTTCACGAATAGTGAGGACTACTAATGCTATCTTGAGGACCATCACTGTTTCCCACAGACTCGTCCCAAATATATTCTCATTTCACGAAGAAAGCAAATGAAAGAAAGGGTGAGCTCAACTAGCCCAAGAAAAATATTATGACTAAGATAATACTGAATAAATTATCAATAGTCTTCAACAATGTTAAACCGATAAAATACAATAGACAACCGGTTTAAGCTGCAATGAATAAGCAATCCATTAAAAGAGTCAAGTAGAAAATAAAGTCTACTATCTTTTAGGTTTTAAAGGTTTTTCATCACTTGTTATAAATTTGAGACTCGACTTTAATTAATATTCCACATCATCGAATCACCCCTCGCACTACTACGGCCAGGATATTCTTTAGTATCACGACCACAATTATTCATGCACTACGAGCCAAGAATATTTGTGTATTCATTAATGGTCATGATCATGCCAACAATCGTCCCACCAATGCACTACTACATCCTTTGAAGATTTTATCACATCATTTGTAACATTACGGTCATGATTATACCGAATAGTCTCTCAGTCATAATCATACCAAGTCCATCTATGCACTACAAAGCCACGTAGATGACTTTCAACATAATATAAACATGAGGATGTTGACAATGATATAAGAATTCAATAAAACAAGTTCAAGAATTATTTTATCCGAATTATTAACGTCCAAATTATCAACATGATACTATTTTGTAGAGTAAAATTCAAGAATGATCGGAAGAATATTTCCATGAAAGATATCTTTGGATGAAACGCAAATATCAAGGATATTCCACTAATTTCATGGAGTATACAAGTCAAATTTTTAACCAACCGGGTATAATAAAGAATAGAATAACAAAAGAAATCACCATGCATGCGATAGATCCTTGCAGGCGAGTTATTCCAACAGAATAATAAATAACGGAACCAAAGTCGGCGTAAAACACACAGACGTGATGTTCCAATGAATAATAAAGAATGGAACCAGTCCCACGTAAAACACATGCAGGAGCAGGATGTTCCAACGAGAATAATAATAAAAGACGGAACCGGTCCGTGTAAAACACACAAACAGGATGTTCCAATGTAATAATAATAAAAATTTAAACCAGTCCTGTAAAACACACAGAGACATGATGTTCCAACAGAATAATAGAAGAATGTCACCAAGTATAGGGTAAACCACGTATCTGAGTTATTCCAACGTAATAATAAGCAATGGAATAACAACAGCTTCTCTTCATGAATAAGAAAGAATAACACCTCTACTTTTGGTAGGAGATTGAATCTTTATGACGGTGTAGTAACAAAATACTCTTAACTTCTTTCTCTCTTATTCTCTATACTTTCTCTCTCTATAGCTTGAATGAATTAAGTGAAAAATAATGAAGCCCTAGGCCTCTATTTATAGAAGATTTCTAGCTTAGCACCTGCCGCCGTGTGAAAAGCGAGTGGTGGCTTGACGACTAATGATGTGAAAAGAAAAGTGGTTTGACGACGCTTTTATAATGTGAAACGACAAATGGTTCGGCGCACCAGTAATGTGAAACGACAAGTGGTTCGACGTCTGGTAAAGGTAATTACTATTAATGAAGGTAAATACTATCGACGAAGGTAAATACTATTCACAAGGGTAATTACTATCGACGAAGGTAATTACTATTGATGAAGGTAAATACTATTCACAAGGGTAATTACTATTGATGAAGGTAATTACTATTATTGACGAAGAGACTCTTAGATGATGACATATGAGCCCCCATAAAATAATCAAACTTACCACAAATCATTTTATTTTTCATCAACACATATTTAATCTTTCAACAATTATTAATCATTTATAACTTGTCGTCTCAATTATTGATTTAATACTATAACATATTATACGAGATGATCTTTGTGACAATAATTGAATCAATAATATAAGAGATATGATCAAAGCAATTCTCAGTGAATAATTGAGCATAGGTGAGTGACTTCTCACGTAAGCATCAATAATCAATACCGCGTGTCTACTACGCAACCACACGTATTCTTGTACTTTTACCACCGGGTAGTTCAACGGTTTTAACGGTAACACCTCCGTAGTTATTTTTATAAAATATTTTTTGTCGTTTTCTCAATCCGAAAATAATTACATTGTGGGGTCCACCAATGATTGAGTAGTTTATACGAATATTCCACTAACAAAAGAATATTCCCAGACCAAACGAATATTTTATAACAACTTGTATACTTTGCAAAATTTATAAATATTACCCACAACTATAACATTATATCAAATTTATTCCATAATATTCAAAAATAATATTTATAGAAAAATTTATCTTTATTTATAAAAGCTGGGGTCTTACAACAGTTGTATGACCGAACCGTCGCCAAGCCCGTAGCTAAAGAGGGGTGAGCTCGGGTGAGTTGGATAAGGGGTGAGCTTAAGATCCGGACCGTATATATATATATATATATATATATATAGGAAAAATATATGTACACAACTGTGTATTACACAGTTGGCTATAGCGACGATTTTTTAGGCTATAACGACAGTTTCACCCGTCGACATAGCCCTACTGTATAATACACAACTGTGTATATACATACATATATATATATATATATATATATGTAAGACCCCAACTTATTATAAATAAAATTAAATTTTTCTCTATTCATTATTCTAAATTAATAAGGGTTAATTTGTTATAATGTTTTGGTTATGGGTGAAATGTGCAAATTTTGCAAAATAAGCAAGTGGTTATAAAATATTCATTTCTGTCGGGGAATATTCGTTTGGTCGTGAAATATTCTTTTTGTCAGGAATCTCCGTGCGACGGCCTAGCGATCATTTGTGGGCCCATATAACTTAAAAATTGGATGGATGAAAGAAAATGACAAAGTTGAAGTTTTATAAATAACCATAACGCCCCAAAATTAGGTATCGTCACCCATCTTGGGTCGCCACTTACATGGTACATAAATTCAAATACTGACTTAATAATATAAGCGCCGTATGCAATACGACATAAAGCGTGAGTTTGAATACAAATATTGTCTACTAGATATTATACAAACTCAAAAGGAGTCCTCATTACAACTATTATCACACTATTTCACGTAAATAGTGAGGACTACTAATGTTATCCTCTCCGGACCATTACTCCGCTCCCAGACTCGTCTCCGTCCTATTTATGTTCTCATTTCACGAAGAGAACAAAGAAAGAAAGGGTGAGCTCAACTAGCCCAAGAAGAAATATTATGACTAAGATAATGCGAATAAATTATCATTAGCCTTCAGCAGTGTTAAACCGATAAAATACAATAGACAACCCGGTTTAATCTGCAATGAAACATGCAATCCATTAAAAGAGTCAAGTAGAAAATAAAGTCTACTATCTTTTAGGTTTTAAAAGTTTTCATAAATTTTTATCACTAAGACTAAGTTTAATGAATAAACCACAATATCTAACCATCCTCGTACCACGGTCAAGGATTTTCATCAAATTATTAATGGTCACGATCTATACCGAATCACCCCGGTCATAATCATACCAAAAACTATCCATCATTTGCATTACTGAACCAATCGAGGACTTTTATCACATCATTTATAACAAGCCATGATTATACCGAATGATCCTCGGTCATAATCATACTAAGTTCATCTATGCACGTAAGCCAAAGATAACATAATATAACATGAGGATGATGACAATGACATAATAATTCAATAAAACAAGTTCAAGAATTATTTTATCCAGAATTAAGTAACGCCCAAATTGTCAACAAGATCTTTGTTTTGTAGAGTAAAATTCAAGAATGATCGGAAGAATATTTCCATGAAAAGATCTTTGGATGAAACGCAAATATCGAGGATATTCTACTAATTTCATGGAGTATAAAGTCAAAGTTTTAACCAATTTGGGTATAATAAAGAATGGAATAACAAAGAAATCACCATAAATGCGATACTTGACATAGGCAGTTATTCCAATGTAATAATAATAACGGAACGGTCGGTGAAATTCACACCAAGCGGGATGTTCCAATGAATAATAATAAAGATGGAACCGGATCCGGTGTAAATCACACGAGATAGGATATTCCAATGAATGATAAAGATTTTAACCAAGTCCTGTGTAAAACACACGCATGTGATGTTCCAATGTAATAATAAAGATGAGAATAATAGAAGAATGTCACCAAGTATAGGGTAGTCCACAGCGTATCTGAGTTATTCCAATGAATAATAAAGTATGGAATAACATAAAGATTTCACCAAGTATAGGGTATGTCACAGATATGTGTTATTCCAATGAATAATAAAGAATGGAATAACGAAAGTTCTCTTCATGAATAAGAAAGAATAACACCCCTTACGAATTACAACAAATAATATCCCTTACCGTAAAAGACAATTGGATATCAAAGTAGTGAAGTACGAATACTCTTCTTTCTTTCTCTCTATATATTTTCTCTTTATAGCTTCTCTATAATTTCTCTACTAGAGTTTTAGTGAATTAAATGAAAATAATGAAGGAATAAGCTTCTATTTATAGGAAAATAGAATGCATAGTAATTAATCCATGAACTATCCAGATTGATTTACTTTTAATCGACGGTCCATATTTAAAGCAAAAATTTTAAATAAAATATCATATATTCTATTTATATAAAAACATTTTACTATGCAAACACTATGCAAACACTACGCAACACTATGCAAAACACTATGCAAACACTATGCAACACTATGCAAAACACTATGCAAAACACTACGCAACACTATGCATAATAAAATATAATATATTCTATTTATAGAATAACTTTAATAAAGTATTCTTATTTTATATAAAAGATGTTTACTTTTATTACGTTAATAATACTGAATAAAACAAAACGCGTCATTATCGTTATAATAATTCATATTATTAATCGATAATGGAATCAAACCGAGTGACTTCTCACATAAGCATCGATAATCAATACAGGTGTCTTTATTGTCATGCAACCACACGACATCGTATTTTTTACTCTTGAGTAGTTCAGCAAATGATTCAACGGTAAAACTTCCGCCGTTATTTCAATAAAATATTTTTGTCGTTTTCTCAATCGATAATAATTACATTTGTGGGGTCCACCAATGATTGAGTAGTTGTACGAATATTCCCCGCTAAACCGAATATTCCCAGACCAATCGAATATAATATAATCACTTGCGTACTTTGCAAAATTTATAAATACTACCCACAACTATAATATTATCTTAAATTCACACCATAATATTAAAAAATTATTTCGACAAAATTTAAATCTTTATTGATAAAATCTGGGGTCTCACAATATCTGCCAGTAATTGTTACCGAATTAACATTGTTGGATTACACAGCGGTTAAAATACGATGTATGTGTGGTTGTTGAATAATACTTCTGATGATTACCTAATATTGTTGAATTATTGATTAAATGCGTAAAGAAGACACCACTAAATAATTGTTACAGTGAGTTCTTTGCTCAATATTTTATGTTATTGATTCAATAATTCTTTGCATTGTTAGTTTATATTATTATTGTTTCAATAATTGTCACTGCACAGTATTTTCCATTATCAGATCAATAATTTATATTATTTGAATAATATTATTAGATAACATTATTGGCAATGTCTAGAAAGTTCTGTCAAGGAGAGGTTAGGTCATCTAATTGTGCGCCAGTAAGGAGAAATCCTTATTGGAAAGCCCCTTCTTTCCTGAGAACGACATGGTTGTTATAATTGTGATTCTGTAATATTATTTGAGAATAATTAGTTATTAATTTATATGATAAGAAAATATTTATTTGATATGGATATAAATGATGCATTTATTTATTTATGCGGTTATAAATGAAGGAATTAAAGTTGAGGTGTTTTATCAGTATTTTGTCGGACTGGAAGTATTAAAAATCATCCGTTTATGGATTTCGGATATTTTCGGTTTGGAATTTGGAAAAACTCAAAGCTACAAAGTTGTAGAGAATTCGATTTCAGGCAGAATGGATATAAAATTCGTATTTTTCTGATAACCGAGCTATTTTCTATGAATTATTGAAGTTTCGAAAAATAAAATAATTTTTATTAAAATATGGGTGGGACCCACTTTTTGGTTGGTGATTAATTCACATGTGGGCTGCTGATTTTCTTTGTCAAGGGTGGTGGCTAGCATGCATGCGTAGAAAATGGGAAAAGAAATTATTATTATTTTATTATTTAGTCTCCTTTGGCGTTCTAACATTTTTCTATAAATAGAGGGCTAAGTTAGAATTGAAAATCACATCAGAAACAAGTTTTCTCTCTTTCTCCCTCTATATTATCGGGCGTATTCTTGTGAGTATACTTTGAGTGTTGCTATACGGTGCAAGTTTCTCTCAGCACTATACCCGAAATTCAGTCAGAAGTACGGTTATTTTGAGGTAAGGGATGTTATTTTCTTTCGAAATGATATTATTTTCTTCAATATCATTATGCCAAAATATTGGTGAAATTTTTAATCAAATTTGAAACTTTTTGTGTCGGGGTTACTATTCACGTATCACGACCTTATTTACGATATCTGACCTTATTCACGAATCTGACTTTATATTCACGTAAAAATAAAATTTTCTTTTTTGTCCAAGATGTCTATTTTGGCTACTATCTTTGATTGTATCCATGTTTTGATCGTTATTTTTGAATTCTGCTTCAAAATTGGTTATTATGGAGTATTATTGATCTTGGATAAATTGTTATACGAATCCCTAATATTTGTCCTTCTTTTTCTCTGGATTCGTTTTATGTAAAATATTTTTCATCATCCTCAGTCTTAAATGATGATATTACTGAATATCTTTGGCCTTTAGTGCAAAGATGAATGATTAACTTATGAATATCTTTGGCCAAAGTAGTCTGAAGATGAATAGGTGTTGAGATGAAACACGACCACCAACTCCATGATCTGAATGAATATCTTTGGCACAGTAGTGCAAAGATGATTATTGATTAAAGATGTATATTGATTGTTATTCTGAGGATAAAATATTGATGATGAACTTTTAAATCTTAGAAGATAGTAGAACTCATTCTCTACGACTCTTATAATGGATTCTTTGTTTTCTGCACGCATTTGTTGATCTAAAATTTATTATCTCATTGTATTCTATCGATTTTTCTCTGTTGAAGACTAACGATAATTTGTTGTATATTATCTTAGTCATAATGTTCTTTTTCTTGGGCTAGTTGAAATTTCACCCTTTTTTCCTTTTTGTTCCATTTTTCTTCTCGGGAGGTGAGAATATAGCAAAGATCGAGTCGGGTTATGGAGTAATGGTTACAGAAAGATGTTTTAGCGGTCCTCACTATTTACGTAAAATAGTGTTTGAATAATTATAATGAGGACTCATTTGAGTGTAGATATTATCTGATGAAAATATTTGTATTTTAACTTACGAGATGTATTGTCGTATTTCACACGACATTTGTATTATCAAAGTTGTAGTTTTTTTTTATGTCTATGTATTTGGTGACTTAGAATGGGTGTTGTATACCTATTTTGGGCGCGTCATAATATATATATATATATATATATATATATATATATATATATATATATATATATATATATATATGTAACCGTCAGGTGAGGGAGTCCGCATTTTGTTAAAATGCGAACTTTTTTTTTTTTGCTTTTTTTTAAACAAGTAAAAAAAAGTTTAATATTTTATAGAACTGAAATTTTTCCATAATACAGTATTTTTGGTGTAATTTGGATACATATAACAATCTGGTCGAGATGTATTTATATAAATACTTTACATCTCAAAACATAAACCACTTATATCCTATTTTAAGAATAATCCTCTCTTTTATAGTAAACTCGGAACCATATGATTTATGAATAGATAATTTGTTGTGCGATATAATATTGCATAAATGAGTAAGAGCTATGCAATATGTGATGTTTATGCTTAATAAATATATTGGTATTATATATTTATTGTATGTAAATAAATTGTGGAGGAGCAAGTTATTAAAAGTTGAAAGAAGTAGTTAAATTGAAGGATACAAAATTATTGTATACATTAAATTTGATAAATAAATGGGCATAGAGCAATTTATGGAAAGAAGGAATAAATTATATTTATTATTCATTTAAATTGTTGGAAAACAATTTATGGAATGAAGAATGTAATTAAATTTAGTTGTATAAAATAAATGAACAAATTAGATGATGGAATTAAAATAATTAATGAACAAAATATTTGATGTAATGGTTCGTTGTGTTAACTTAATTATGGATTAATTCCATAATTAATGAGATAATTTTATACATGAGTATAAATATATAATATCCAATTTTGGTTGATATTGGAATTATATGTAAGTGAAATTAATAAATTAATATACATGGATATTAGGAATATAATATATGGAATATTATAAATATATATTATGAGATATACATAATGGACATTCTTATTATATAATAGTGTATGCTGAGATAAGAATTTTGGCCAAGTTAATAAAGATAGCAGGAGGTGGCCTGATTTTAGTATGACTAAGCTACCTTTAGCATGAGTTGGCATAGCATTAACTAAATAGAAGGCCACTAAGTGTGTGTGGTAACGGAAAAAAGAAAAAGAAAATGGCAGAGCATGAATCAATCCTGATTCTCTTTACTAGTTCAGCCCATTCATTCCCTTCCATTTCCATTTCGTTCCTTTCTCTTACTCCTTCATAGTAATTGCACCTCAAAAGTATATTCAATTTTTCTCCCTTTCGGCTAAAATTACATAATTAAGTGCGAAATTGAATGGGGTTCATTGCTTTGAATGAAATTTGAGCATAAAGGGGGTGATCAAGGTGATTTTAAGAGGATATAGTTCTAGCTAATTCAAAACAAACAAAAGGTTAGTACTTTGCTTATAAATATTTCATATGAAGTTACAAAGTTAGTTTTAGAAAGTTTATAATAATTAGTTGATGTGATATGAGAGGTGGCTTAAATGATTGTGAATTGGAAGCAAAGAAGTTTAGGTTGGGTTATGATGAGTAATAAAGGTGGAAAAAATGAAATTTAAAAACTCATACCAAACCTCAAGAAATCTGAACTTTGAAAGAAATTCACGATAGTGTTTGACAAAAGTCCTATATGGATTGTTTTACTTAAAAACCAAGAATTTGGGAAAGCCAAAGTTAAGATTGCATGTATGAACATCTTATACAGTTAGTTAAAAGTTTTGAAGGAATCAAACTAGAACGAAAAACGATTTAAAGCTAAAACAAGAAATCAAAAGTTAGTTTGTCGGGCTACTTTTGGGCTAACTGTTTCGGCTAGTTAGACTTTCTGGAAAATTATAATTTTCTGGAGGCTTGTAGTGTGCCGTCCCAGCTATTCGTAGCCTCCGGAACGGACTAATTCCGACTTCGGAGGAGGGAGTTATGGCATTCTAATGTGGCTGTGGCAAATCTGTCCAAAATCTGGAAATCAGATTTGAATCTGTCCCTTGCGCGAATTTTCTGGAATTATGGGTGCAGAATTTGGAAAAGGCTATTGAATAGGAGTTGTAGCCCCGGAAGTTAGCTTCGCGTAGACTCAAGAATTGCTTAAAAATGTTTTGAAACGAAGAAGTTATGACTGTTTTAGCGAGAGAGGGTAAAGCTGGAAAAAAGTTAAAAACCGTTATGATTGGGCATTTTTAAGGCCTGTTTTTGACTGCCTAAGATGTCCAAAATGGGTTGCTTATATTTTCTAAATATATTATCTTATGGTATCTACAATATATCCAAAATTGGGGGAAAACTAATTTACGAATTAAAAACTACAAAATCGTAAAAGTGGCCTCGTCAATGAAGAGAAATCTGCTGCCCATAGCGAAGAAGTACAACAAAGAACGCAGTGATCAAAGGATGGCGATGGATGGAGGCTCTCTTTGAGCTCTCGATCGACGTGGTGAAGTTGCTTATATAACTTGGTTAGTACCTCTAAATTTCTAGGATTGCCTAGCTAATGTTCTTTGGTAATAGATGAATGTACCACTTGTATGATATCCAAAACTCAAGACAAATGAATCAAAGATGTGGAGAATCAAAGTTACGCGAAGTGAGGGACAAGGGAAGCATTTACTTTGCTATTGGTAGCGAAAATAGGCTACCATAGCAGCTTTTAGGTGGGCTATTTTAACTCTAGGATGTAGTTTGAAGATCTAACCATAGGGTTGGGTTAAAACTTCCTAAATAAACAAATGTATAGAATTTACATCAGATTCACAATTTAAAATAAGTGAATCTACAATGGAATGACTAGCAAGGTAAATGTTTAAAAATTGAGGCTATAAAATCAAGCAGGGCCATGATAGAGGGTTGTTTTGGTATTATGAAGAAAAACAAGAATAGTTAATGCATTAGTGTGTCAAAATGAAACTATAAATCATTGGGAAGACTAAAAGTTAATCATGCAAGTTGAAAATACCTTCAAAGCATGAAATGAGCTAAGAGATCACTTTGTATGCTAAAAATTATGTAACGGATCATGGAATGCTCATGTTTTAAGTTCTTGGTAGGGTATGTATTATAATTGTAATGTGTTTGCATACTAAAAGCACATCAAAGCTTATTGGAGAGAAAAATGGTTAATGTAAGAAAATGAATGAGGTATTTGAAAAATGTATATAAGCTTCTCAAAAGCTAAAACCTAAACTAATAAACATGGCCAATGCAAATGTTTATTAGCTATCTGAGTTATATATTATGGACATGGGCTAATACATTCGTATGTGTGAATATGATTGTATAGGATTTGTGAAAGGAAGTGAAGTTGTAATTGTGCAAAGAAAAGGCACGAGGCACTTTATCTGACGATAAAATTTGCAAATATTTACATATTAAGCTCAGTAAATACATTATAAAAAGGGTTATAAACCGTAAATGTAATGTATTGACACTTTAAAAGCCGTGTTGGAACTTTTTGAGAATGTATGGCTATATTAAGCCAAAACTTAAAATATTCAAGAGGAATATGGAGGTTTCTCGGATATAAGAATATCAGTTATTGAAATAGTTTATGTAAATATTTATTAGTTATACAGGTTATGTAATATGAATGTGTGACTAATGTGTGACACCCCCAAAATAGGTATATGTAAGACCCCAACTTTTATGAATAAAGATGATTTTTCTATAATTATCATTTTTGAATATTATGGAATGAATTTGTTATAATGTTATAGTTGTGGGTAATATTTACAAATTTTACAAAGTATGCAAGTTGTCATATTATATTCGATTGGTCGGGAAATATTCTTTTTGTCAGGGAATATCTGTACGACGATACAATCATTGGTGGACCCCACAGCAGAATTATTGTCGGATTGAGAAAACGACAAAAATATTTTATGAAAATAACGACGAAAGTTTTCTTTATTATCTTTGTTGAACTACTTTCAGTAGTAAAAAATCAATGTCTGGCGTGGTCACATTAGTAGCACACACTATTGATTATTAATACTTACGTGAGAAGTCACTCGCTTATACTCAATTATTAACTACGATAATTCTTTGCGTCATATCTATTATATTATTGATTCAATTATTGTCACAGTATCATCTGCATAAAATGTTATTTTATTAAATCAATAATTGAGATGACAAAATTATTCATATTATAAATTACAATATTTACAATGTCTAAAAGTTCTGTCAAGGAGAGGTTTGGTCACCTAATTGCACGCTAATAAGGAGAAATTCTTATTGAAAAGCCCCCTCTTTCTTGGGAACGACCTGATTTATAAATATTGTGAGTTGTAATAATAATGATGAATGTTGTTCGGTGTTCAATTTGGAGACGCGGACATGATATTTGAGTCCGAAACGTCGAAATTTGTAAAAATAGTCTATAAACACAAAATTTTTCGGGATTCACTATTTGGTAAAAAAGTCAACAGTTGACTTTTTTGGGAAAAGTCAAACTTTGAAATTTCAAAATTTATATTTTTGATAAAAATAGTTTCATTGTGTTGGAATTATTTGTGTTAGTGAAAATCGACATTTATTTCGATAATAATTGATGTCCTGGAGGTTATATTGACCCGATCGAATTATTTAACTTAGGATAAATGAAACAATTGATTGCTATTATTTCACATGATTATAACTATTTGTTCACATGTGTGTACTATTGATTCACATTCTTGCTACTATTAGGGGAGTTGGTGCAAGATTCATAATACTTACATGACTAAGTTAAAATAGAGGTATAGATGGAGGTACTATACTGTAATTCATATTTTCACATGTCTAGAACTATTGATTCACTTGATTTACTATTGAATCACATTATTTACTATTAGGGGAGTTGGTGCAAGATTGATAATACTTGCAGGACTAAATTAAAAAAGAAGAAAAAGTTGGAGGTATTGTACTATAATTTTTTGAGCCCCAAAACGTGCAATTATTGAAACTATATTTTTCTATAAATAGAAGCTCATTCTTCCTTCATTTCTCACCAATTCACAAAAGCTATAGAGCAATTATTATAGAGAGAAATTGTAGAGAGAAAATCAGTAGAGAAGAAGAAGCTCTCACCTCACTACTCCTTTATCCGCTTTCTTTCAAAGGTAGGGGTATTATTTCTTTTGTATTCATGAAGAGAACTTCCGTTATTCCATTCTTTATTATTACATTTGGAATAACTTTTGTATCGCCAAGCTACCCTATACTTGGTGACATTCTTCTATTATTAAAATCTTTTATTATTATTCATTGGAATATCCTGCTGCATGTGTTTTACACCGGACTCGGTTCCGCCTCTTTATTATTACATTGGAATATCCTGTGCGTGTGTTTTACACGGAACATCCTATCTGTGTGTTTTACACCGGATCTGGTTCCGTCTTTATTATTCTCATTGGAACATCCTGTCGGTTGTGAATTTCACTTGACTTTGTTCCGTTATTATTATTACATTGGAATAACCTTTATGTGTAAGTCTGCATGCATGGTGATTTCTTTTTGTTATTCTATTCTTTATTATACACAATTGGTTAAAGTTTTGACTTATACTCCATGAAATTAGTAGAATATCCTTGATATTTGCGCTTCATCCAGTATCTTTTCATGGAAATATTCTTCTAAGCATTCTTGAATTTTACTCTACACAGAAGTATCATGTTGACAATTTGGACGTTATTGGTTTCTGGACAAATTAATTCTTGAACTTGTTTTATTGAATTCTTATATCATTGTCATCATCCTCATGTTTATACTTTTTTTAAAGTCATCTGTGGCCTGTAGTGCATAGATGAGCTTGGTATGATTATGACCAGGGATTATTCGGTATAATCATGACCGTAATGTTACAAATGATGTGGTAAAAGTCCTCATTGGCCCGTAGTGCATTGATAGACAGTTGTTGGCATGATCATGACCATTGATGAATACACGAATGTCCTTGGCTCGTAGTGCATGGATAATTTGTGGTCGTGATACTAGAATATCCTTGGCCATAGTGCAGGGGTGATCCGATGATGTGGATTATTTATTAAGCTGAGTCTCAGCGATAAAAGTGATGAAAAACCTTTTAAATCATAAAAGATAGTAAATTTTATTCTCTACTTGACTTTTTTAATGGATTGCTTGTTCCGCTGCAGTTAAACTTGATGTCTATTGTATTTTATCAGTTTAACATTGTTAGAGACTAATGATAATTTATTCTGCATTATCTTAGTCATAATATTTCTTCTTGGGCTAGTTGAGCTCACCCTTTCTTTCTTCACCGTTCTCTTCGTGAAATGAGAATATAAATTTGGGACGAGTCGGGGATCGGAGTGACAGTCCAGAGGATAGCATTAGTAGTCCTCACTATTCTGTGAAATAGTGTGATAATAAATGTAATGAGGACTCCATTGAGAGTGGATATTGTCTAGATGACAATGTTATTGTTAAAACTCTCAGTTTATGTAATGTCATATATTACACGACGGTTGTATAATTAAGTTTGTATTTGTATTATGTACCATGTATTTGGCGACTCAAGATGGGTGATGAATACCTAATTTTGGGGGCGTCACATCTTACGGGCATATAGGTGATCAGCCTGTATTTGCCCTGTGTTGATCAACAATATCGTCACCGTCCCCAGAACGCAATATAAATTTGAACGATATTTACGTTCATCGTCACCGCTATTTAGCGCAAACAAAACTTCCTATTTCAAGGATGTTTTGTATTGATCAACACTATCTTCACGGAACATTTTCTTTTAGTTCCTCTTTGCCGTCCCCAGGACGCAATATAAAATAATCCCATTGTAGGGAAATTTTAACTCAATCTGGAGTCCATACCAAATCAATTTAGTTAGACAGTTCAAAAGCTTAATATAAGCAATATTTAAATATGTGTCATACTAAAATGGCTTTTGACACTTCATTATTTATTAAAATACTAAAAATCATTTTATGACTTTGTCATACTACATCATACCATAGTGGGTGGACGATCCTTAGATCACCTCCAACACTTGATTAAGCTGCATTGATGACTCCATCATTTGTCATATCTACATCATATTAATGATGGATTGATGACTATATAAAATACATTTTGATATTTTCAACTTTGTCTAGTCGAAACAATTAGCATAGACATAAGAAACAACCGAACTTTTTAAAACTTATTGGTTCAACAACTTGACCCAATATATTATTTTTTTTTCAAAACACAATAATGCGTTTGTCAGCCCGATTCCAATAAATTTCGAAATCTAGCATAGCTAGATGATTTAGGAATATCCATTTCTTCTTCATCCACTTTAACTATTTCCAAAAGTTCACCACATAATTCTGTTCATCTCTAACACCATTAACTTCCACTATATTAAAAACAATCAGTTCTAAACACATACCCTGGAATAGTTCATCAAATTTACCACACATTATGTGTTTAGGAACTTACCATAAAAATATGAGTTTAAGAACTTGTCCTAGCAATACGTAGTCCAAGAACTAATCAGGGACTGTCCATACGCTTAGGGGCTCAAAAATATACCATATGATTATGAGTCACAAACTTATCATAAGTATGAGTTTTAAGAACTCGCACCTACTCTTAACATTTTCTAACTATCAATATAAATATGAGAAAAGAATCATCTTCTCGTCATATGTATATCGATAGCGCGACACCAACATTTCAACGATTATCAGTGTAATAACTAAGTAGTCGTTAAACCAAGCACAAAACTCCTGTCCATACAAAAGTTTGTACAACTCAGCTACCACATGAGTCCTCAATTGAAATCCCAATCATAACGGCTTTTAACTTTTTTTCAGCTTTACCCTCTCTCGCTAAAACAGTCATAACTTCTTCGTTTCAAAACATTTTTAAGCAATTCTTAAGCCCACGCGAAGCTAACTTCCGGGGCTACAACTCCTATTCAATAGCCTTTTCCAAATTCTGCACCCATAATTCCAGAAAATTCGCTCAAGGGACAGATTCAAATCTGATTTCCAGATTTTGGACAGATTCGCCACAGCCACATTAGAATGCCATAACTCCCTCCTCCGAAGTCGGAATTAGTCCGTTCCGGAGGCTACGAATAGCTGGGACGGCACACTACAAGAACCCAGAAAATTATAATTTTCCAGAAAGTCTAACTAGCCGAAACAGTTAGCCCAAAAGTAGCCCGACAAACTAACTTTGATTTCTTATTTTAGCTTTAAATCATTTTTCGTTCTAGTTTGATTCCTTCAAAACTTTTAACTAACTGTATAAGATGTTCATACATGCAATCTTAACTTTGGCTTTCCCAAATTCTTGGTTTTTAAGTAAAACAATCCATATAGGACTTTTGTCAAACACTATGTGTGACTTCTTTCAAAGTTCAGATTTCTTGAGGTTTGGTATGAGTTTTAGCCTCATTTTTTCCACCTTATTACTCCTCATAACCCAACCTAAACTTCTTTGCTTCCAATTCACAATCATTTAAGCCACCTCTCATATCACATCAACTAATTATTATAAACTTTCTAAAACTAACTTTGTAACTTCATATGAAATATTTATAAGCAAAGTACTAACCTTTTGTTTGCTTTGAATTAGCTAGAACTATATCCTCTTAAAATCACCTTGATCATTGCTTTATGCTCAAATTTCATTCAAACAATGACCCCATTCAATTTCGCACTTAATTCTGTAATTTTAGCCGAATGGGAGAAAAATTGAATATACTTTTGAGGTGCAATTACTATGAAGGAGTAAGAGAAAGGAACGAAATAGAAGGGAATGAATGGGCTGAACTAGTAAAGAGAATCAGGATTGATTCATGCTCTGCCATTTTCTTTTTCTTTTTTCCGTTACCACACACACTTAGTGGCTTTCTATTTAGTTAATGTTATGCCAACTCATGCTAAAGGTAGCTTAGTCATACTAAAATCAGGCCACCTCCTGCTATCTTTATTAACTTGGCCAAAATTCTTACCTCATCATACACTATTATATAATAAGAATGTCCATTATGTATATCTCATAATATATATTTATAATATTCCATATATTATATTCCTAATATCCATGTATATTAATTTATGAATTTCACTTACATATAATTCCAATATCAACCAAAATTGAATATTATATATTTATACTCATGTATAAAATTATCTCACTGACTATGGAATTAATCCATAATTAAGTTAACACAACGAACCATTACATCAAATATTTTGTTCATTAATTATTTTAATTCCATCATCTAATTTGTTCATTTATTTTATACAACTAAATTTAATTACATTCTTCATTCCATAAATTGTTTTCCAACAATTTAAATGAATAAGTAAATATAATTTATTCCTTCTTTCCATAAATTGCTCTATGCCCATTTATTTACCAAATTTAATGCATACAATAATTTTGTATCCTTCAATTTAACTACTTCTTTTTTCAACTTTTAATAACTTGCTCCTCCACAATTTATTTACATACAATAAATATATAATACCAATATATTTATTAAGCATAAACATCACATATTGCATAGCTCTTACTCATTTATGCAATATTATATCGCACAACAAATTATCTAATAAGAAATTTTTTTTATTTAATTCTTATTTTAATATTTACCAAAAATCTGGGTTATCACAGAATCTGCCAAAAATCTGGAAAACAGATTCGAAAGCAATTTTATACTACGAATTTTACGGAATTACGTGTTTAGAATTTGGAAATGGTCAAAGAATAAAAGTTATAATCCCGGAAGTTAGCTTCGTGTGGGCGCAAGAATCACTAAAAATATTTTGAAACGAAAAAGTTATGACCATTTTAGCGCAACAGGGTCAGGCTGGAAAAAATTTAAAAACTGTTACGAGTGGACATTTTTGGGGCCTATTTTAGGCTGCTTGTGAGGTCCGAAATAGATGGTTTGTATTTTTAAAAAATAGTTTACTATGGTATTTATATCATATCAAAAATTGGTTGCAATCCGAACTACGAGGGAAAAGTTAAAAATGCGCAAACTAAGCATTTCGTTATGAAATGAAATTTCAAATGAGTTAGGCATCTATTTTACCACATACAAGATGCTTGCCGTCTGTTATTTGTCTTTGTCTTGATTCTAACCGCTTTTGGCTCGTTGTTTTGGCAATTTGGGTTTCTTGTAATGCTTGGATTATAATTTTTATAATTAGATGGATATACTACCTAAAATATATCCAAAATTCGAAGCATATAAACGAGTGATTTAAAAGATATAACATCACGAAATGAGTGTCGAAGCAAGGGGACTGACAAGCCAACGCCAAGCCCGGTTGAGCCACGCAGGGCCACGCGAGGCCCAGCTACTAGCAACGTTGGGCTGTTTGGCCAGTTGGTTCCGGGATGCAATTTTTTGTTAGCTTTAATAATTTGACATGTAGCAAGACACTGGAATGGAAGTAAAAATGTAATATAACAATTGTATGCCATGAAAACTCATCTTAAGCGTAAGGAAAACAATAAACATGTAATGTAAACATAAGTTTACATGTTTACGCAAACGTAAGCCGAGAAATAATATGCAAAATGGGTATAAAGCTAAATGAAATGCACGAACCCGTTTAAAATTATATTGGACATAAAAGTGTTAAAATGAAGGTGTCCAGAGTTCAAAACGAAGATTTTGAACACAAAATTACATAATGCTATATGTATGAATTTAAAGTACAAGCAAAGCGAAAATGTAAGTTATTCGCGTGAATAAATGTGAAGCTAAGCTACAAATAAAACGAAGCATTCGTGTACGTGGCGATAACGTGATTTAACACATGAACTATCAAAAAGGTATGAAAATTATCGAAATTAAAGAAATGATGTAGTAAGCCATGTTTATGTAGTAAAACCTATTCATAAATCATATGATTCCGAGTTTACTATAAAAGAGAGGATTATTCTTAAAATAGGATATAAGTGGTTTATGTTTCGAGATGTAAAGTATTTATACAGTCTGTACTGACCTGTATTGTTATATGTATCCAAATTACACCAAAAATACTGTATTATCAAAAAATTTCAGTTCCATAAAATATTAAATTTTTTTTTACTTGTTTAAAAAAAAAAAAAAAAAAAAAAAAGTTCGCATTTTAACAAAATGCGGACTCCCTCACCTGATCGGTTCTGTATATATATATTGTGACGCCCCCAAAATAGGTATACAACACCCATTCTGAGTCGCCAAATACATGGTACATAAAGCAAATTACAACTTCAATAATACAAATGTCGTGTGAAATACGACAATACATACTGTGAGTTAAAATACAAATATTGTCATCTAGACAATATCTACACCCAAATGAGAAAATGCTATTTATACAAATAGAGAGAAAACTTCAGTTTCTGGTGTGATTTTCAATTCTAACCTAAGCACCCTATTTATAGGAAAATACTTAGAACACCAAAGAAGAAAATTTAATAAAATAATAATATATTTATATAATTTTCCTTAGCCCACCTCTAGACATCTGGATTCAACACATTGATAACACATGTGAGCTCACTCAATTGAACAAAAACGTTTTTCTTAAAAAAAATAACTAAAACTTCCAAAAATCAATTATTTCGGAACTTCGAAACTTCAATAATTCATAATAAATAGCTCTTTTATCAGAAAATTCGAACCACATGTCCTTTTCATAGGAAATTTCATTCTCTACAACTTTGCAGAAGAAAGTTTTTTCAAATTCCAAATAGAAATTGACCGAAATTCACAAACGGATGATTTTATAAGCTATAATCAAATTTCAGTCAAGAATTGGGGTCTACCGACACACAAAACATGTGTTAATCATTTAATGTCACAAAAATACTCTTCTTCCTCATATACTCATATATCCTACATTCATTGTAAAAATATCACCATCAATATATTGTTAAAATAATATATTTAAATAAATTATTTTATCAAAAAACGATAAAATATTAATTTTCAACAATTGTCACATTAAAATTTTCTCCATCTATATTCACATAAAATTAATATTTTCCTCATCATATAAATCAATAATTAATTATTCACAAATAATATTACAGAATCACATTCTTGATAATCGTGCAGCTCCCAAGAAAGAGGGGCTTTTCAATAAGGATCTCTCTTATCGGGCCAAGCAATTAGATGACCAAACCTCTCCTTAGATGTAACTTTCTAGACATTGCCAATAATGTTATCTAATAATATTATTCAGATAATATGAAGTATTATTCAGATAATATGAAGTATTGCTCCGATAATAGAAAATATTTATGCGTGACAATTATTAAAACAACAAGAATCTAAAATATCAACGCAGATAATTATTGAATCAATAAAATAAAATCTTGAATAAGAATTATCGTAACAATTATTGAGTAGTGCCTTCTTACGTAAGAATCAATAATTGGTGTAATACCGTATCTACTTGTGTTTTAACCATTTGGGTATTCCAACAAGATTAATTGGAATAATTACGCCAATTATTTATAACCAACTTATTCTTGCTCGCTTTCTTCATCCAATCACTTTTCGCATGGGGCCCACAAGGTCATGCTGCAATCGACGAATATTCCCTGACAAAGAAGAATATTCCACGACCAAACGAATATTCCCCGTCAACAATGAGTATTTTAAAACCACTTGCTTGTTTGAAATAATTATGCATTTTACCCATAACTTACCACGTTAATCAAATCAACCCTTACTATTTCAAGATAATAAATAGAAAAATTTAATTTCATTAAATAATAAGTTGGGGTCTTCAACCTCCCTCCTTATGAAATTTCGTCCTCGAAATTGGACGATACGTATACTGTGTTTGAAAAGGTGAGGATACCCCGCTTTCATTTCAGTTTCCAACTCCCAGGTCATTTCCTCTATAGCATGGTTCCTCCACAAAACTTTAACTTTTGGTATGACCTTTGTGCGTAGGACATGCTCCTTCCTATCCAAGATCTTGAAAGGTACCTCTTCATACGTTAAGTCTTCAGCTATCTCGTCTGGTTCTAACTCAATAACGTGGTTCGGATCTTTCACATATTTACGAAGTACAGATATGTGAAACACATTATGAACACGAGACATACTCGGAGGTAACGCGAGTCTATAGGCTACATTACCTACTCAGTCAAGAATTTGAAATGGACAAATAAATCGTGGATTGAGCTTTCCTCTCTTCCCGAATCTTGTAACTCCCTTCCATGGGGGCAACACGCAACAATACATGATCCCCAATACTAAATTCCACGTCCTTTCGATGAAGATCCGCATAACTCTTTTGTCAATCTTGTGCCGTTTGTATACGTTGTCGAATCATTTGGATCTTTTTCGTAGTCATACATACCAACTCGGGTCCCAACAATGTTGCTTCACCCACCTCGTCCCAACATACTTTGAGAGACACTTTACACTTTCGTCCCATACAATGCTTCAAATGGGGCCACACCAATGCTTGTCTCGATAACTTTGTTGTTGTAGGAGAATTCCACCAATGGTAAATACTTATCCCAACTCCTTTGAAGTCTAGGACACGAGTCTTAATAAATCTTCAAGAGTTTGAATAGTCCTCTCTCGATTGTCTCAAATGCATTTGAGGATGGTATCTTAGAACTAAATCAGAAATCCATGCCCATAGCTTTTTGCAAGCTAACCCAAAATCTTGAAGTAAATCTTGGGTCACGATCCGAAACTATGGATACTTGGCATGCCATGCAATCTCACAATCTCATTTACATACATATGAAAGCAAGACGCTCGAGGGAATAAGTCTCCGTATTGGCAAAAAATGAGCGGACTTGGTTAATCTATCAACAATAACCCAAATAGCATCGATGCCTTGAGAAACCGTAGGGAAGACCCGTAACAAAATCCATGGTAATGTGTTCCCACTTCCATTTCGAATCTCAAGTGGTTGCAATGGACCCTTAGGTACTTGATGCTCGCCTTTACACATTGACAAAGTTAAACACGTCGAGATAAACTTTGCAATCTCTCTCTTCATATTGTTCCACCAAAATGTATGTCAAGATCACGATACATTTTGGTACTTCCAGGATGGATCGCAAATGGTGTATTGTGTGTCTCTATCATAATCTTGTACTTCAAATTAGAGTCGTTAGGAACACAAAAGTCCGGAGTGGACTCAAGTATTCCTTCTTCATCGATTCTCGCTTCGGAATAAAGACCTTCTTATACTTTCTTCTTCATACGCATCGGCTCGGCCTAGCTGGCTCGAAAGCGACCTTAACTTTTTCTATTAAAGTTGGCTCTATCGTATACTTGACATCATCGCACTCATTCCTGCATATGATCTTCTACTCAACGCGTCAGCTACCTTGTTCGCTTTTCCAGGATGGTATTGAATAGCGTGGTCGTAATCTTTCAACAACTCGAGCCAACGTCGTTGCCGCATTATGAGTTCCTTTTGAGTGAAGAAATATTTGAGGCTTTTATGGTCTGAATATATCTCCACTTTCTCTCCATATAGATAATGCCTCCAGATCTTTAGCGCGAAGACAGCATTATCTATATGGAGAATTCCTCTCATATTCTTTAAGTTGTCGCGAGGCATAGGCTATGACTTTCCCACGTTGCATGAGAACACATCCTAACCCTTTGCCCGAAACATCGTCAGAGATAACAAATCCATCCAACCGGATGGTATTGTTAGAACAGTCTTAAAATAAGTCTCCTCCTAAGCTCTTGGAAATTCTTCTCGCATTCCTCGCTCCAAACGAATTTTGTATCCTTCCGAGTTAGCTAAGTTAATGGAGTAGCGATTTGAGAAAACCCTTCCACGAATCTCCGATAATAACCAGCTAGGCCCAGAAAGCTACGTACTTTGGTCACCGACTTCAGTTGCTCTCAACTTTGTATTGCTTCAATCTTCGCCGGGTCGACAGATACTCCATGTTTAGACACCACGTGCCCAAGGAATGCTACTTCCTCAAGCCAGAACTCACATTTCTTCAACTTGGCATATAGCTTGTTTTCACGAAGCCTTTGGAGTATCAGCTTCAAATGGTGCTCATGATCTTCACGACTTTTGGAATATATGAAAATGTCATCAATAAAGACAACAACGAACCGATCTAAATAGTCCTTGAATACTCGGTTCATCATATCCATGAAAGTCAAGCAGGAGCATTAGTCAATCCAAAAGACACGACTAAGAATTCATAATGCCCGCATCGAAGTTACGAAGGCGCTTTGGAATATCCTCGGTTCTAATCTTCAAATTGATGATATCCGAGCGAAGATCAATCTTTGAAAAGAATTGTGCTCCTTGCAATCGGTCAAACAGTCATCAATACGAGGTAATCTGGATACCTATTCTTGATGGTAACATGGTTCAATTCCCGATAGTCAATACAAAAGTCGCATACTCCCGCTTTTTCTTCTTTACAAATAAAACAGAGCACCCCAAGGAGATGTACTTAGGAGGAATGAAACCGATGTCAAACAACTCCTCAGAATTGGACCTTTAACTCCACGAAGTTCAATAGAGCCATTCGATATGGGGTTTTAGAAATGGGCTTTGTACCAGTTTGAAGATCAATAAAGAATTCAACTTCACGCCTGGGGTAGACCGGAAGTTCTTCAGAAATACGTCGGAAAATCAATAACAACAGAATATTATTCAAATATGACGTGTCTTTATTCAAATCCATAACATGGGTTAAGAAAGCTTGACATCCGCTTTTCAATAAACGAATAGCTTTATGACTTGATATGACAAAGAATTGATTTTAGTGGCTTAGTTGTTGAATTGCATAACAGCAGTCAAGGTTAGAATATGAAAACTAACAACCTTACGAAAAACAATCAATTTTGGCATGATAAGTAGTTAACCAATCAATCCCTAAAATCACATCAAAAGCAAGTATCTTTAAAGAGATAAGGTCGGTAGGTAAGTGATGGTGCCAACTTGAATCAAACAAGATTTATAAACAATGGATGTGATGAAAGTTTATCCTAACTGAGTCTCCACGGATAAATCAAAGTCTAATTTCTCCGTCAAGTTTAAACGTTGAGCACAAGCACGAGAGATAAATGAATGGGTAGCACCGTAGAATAAGTAAGGTATAAACTTCGCAAGAATTAATGATTAGCTTACCCGTGATCACCTCGTTTGGGTTCCTCGCATTTTGACTCAAATACGATAAACGCTCTTCCAGAACCGCTTGACTTTGACTTTTCGGGATGACCTTTTGAGTCACCGTCCCCCCCGGACTTGGTTTCGCTTATCATACAATCTCGAGCGATATGTCTTTTATTTCCACAATTATAACATACCTTGAATGTTGTGGGCGCTTTGACCGATATGTCCTTCTTTCCCGCACTTATAGATATATGGCCGGTGGTCGTTTCTCCTCCCTTAGAACCGATTCACGCTAAAGACTTTGCTATCTTCATATGGTCATTATTAAATCTCCTCTTTTAAAATCTCCTCCCGACTCGCTTTCTTCTATTCTCACGGCCATGACTACCACCGGAGTGGTTACCATTTTTGTCCGCTCTTTTCTTTCTCCATTGGTTATCGTTATTCTATCGATCGCTATCTCCTAGATGATCCTCGTTATGGTCCCTCGGTTGAACGTACTCGTTATCTCGCTATAATAATTGAGCCCTCGCTGACAACATCCGAATAGAGAGAAAATTTATGAGAAATGAGATATCGACGATGCCTGGGTTTCAAACCTCTCGTAAACATCCGCGTCATACGTTCCTCATTCTCCACCAAATGAGGTGCAAACCTAGATAACTCTGCAAACTTCGCCTCGTACTGGGACACCGTCATGTTATTTTGTTCCAGTTTAATAAACTTCACTTCCTTCATATGACGAATACTTTCGTGAAATTACTTGTCGTTGAATAGCTTCAAAATGTCTCCCAAGACATCCGAAAGGCACCGGATGGGTACGCTTCACGATTCCCACCAAGAATCCGCCTCATTACTTAACATAAAAGTAGCGAATGGAACCTTCGTTTTTCCGCATCCCAAGACATCAAATATCTTGGTAATTTGTTTGACCCAAGTCTCCGCTTTAATCGGATCCGCTTTCCCAGCACTCGTGGTCCCAATTCTTTACTGCTTTGCCGTGACAAATCGTAAGCGTTGTTATCATTTCCACCAGTATTTTGTGCACGAGTCTCCTCGTCCGATTTTGCATGAATCGCAAAAAAAACTTCTAAACATCCCGTCGCTCATCATCTCGCTAGTGGCATTGTTCACGGGAGGAACATTGCTTACCACGCTTCGCGTTCTCCTCATCAGAGTACAAAGCGCTCTCCACGGTCTCATTTACTCCATCATTAACATTCTCGAATGACATTCTCAAATACTTCCATAAAATAAGGGTTAATTAAGGAAATTAACATATCACATAATATCCCTATATATTGACTTAACTAACAAATAAGCTTGTAGTATGACACACTTTAGCGAAGGATTTACTCGCCTCTCTCCTCCTAGTTCTATTCCCCGATCTCTCGCTAGAGATCATATCCCTAAGCTCGATACCAATCATGACACCCCAAAATAGGTATACATCACCCATTTTAGGTTGTCAATAACATGGCATGTAAACAACTACAACTTTATTAATACATCATAAAAACTATGAGTTTAAATACAAATATTGTCTTCTAAACAATATCCATACCCAAATAAATTCTCATCACAATTATTGATATATTATTTTACAAAATGGTGAGGACTACTAAACAACTTCTAGAATCATCATTCCATACCCCGACTAAGACTGCTACATTCTCGCCTCCCGAGAAGAAAAATGGAACAAAAGGAAAAGGGTGAGCTCAACTAGCCCGAGAAAGAATATTATGACTAAGATAATATAAACAAATTATCGTTAGTCTTCAATAGGGAAAAATTTGATAAAATACAATGAGACAACAAGTTTTAGATCAATATTCGCAATGAAATAATAATTCATGTAAGAAGAGTTACGTAGAGAATGAAATCTACTACTATCTATGAATTTAAAAGTTCATCATCAATATTTTATCCTCAGAACATCAATCAATATACATCATTAATCAAATATTCATCTTTTGCACTACAAAGCAAAAGATATTCATCACTTCGATCATGTTCATCTCAACACTGCTCATCTTTACACTACGCGCCAAAGATATTCATTATAAAATCATTTATCTTTGCACTACGTGCCAAAGATATTCAATAATATCATCATTTAGGACCGGGATGATGAAAAATATTTTAAAGGAAACGAATCCAATTGAAACAAAAGAATAAATATCAAGGATTCAGATTTTACCTATTTCATGTCCAAAATACCTCATAAATAATCATAGTGAAGTAAAATTCAAGAATGATCAAAACATGGATACAATCAAAGCTAGTATCCATAATAGATATTTGACCGAAAAGGAAAATTTTCATTTTCGATGAATAGTGCCGATTCGTGAATAAGTCAGAACGCGTGAATAATTAAGATATCGTGAATAAGTAACCCCTACACAAAAAGTTCCAAATTTGATTAAAAGTTCAAACCAATATTTCTAAGATAATGATATTGAAGAAATAATATCATTTAAAAAAAAATAACATCCCTTACCTCGAAAAGACAAGATTTTGACTAAAATTACGAATATAGTGTTGAAGGGAACTTGCAGACCGTATAACAATACTCAAAGTATCAAAATACTCACAAGAATACGCTTTCAATATATAGAGAGAAATAGAGAAAAACTTCAGCACGGTATGATTTTCAATTCTAACCTAAACACTCTATTTATAGGAAAATGCTTAGAACACCAAAGCAAAAAATTTAATAAAATAATAATATATTTATATAATTTTCCTTAGCCCACCTCTAGACATCTGAATTTAACACATTAATAACACATGTGAGCTCACTCAATTGAACAAAAATGTTTTACTTAAAAAAAATAACTAAGACTTCCAAAAATCAATTATTTCGGAACTTCGGAACTTCAATAATTCATAATAAATAGCTCTTTTATCAGAAAAATTCGAACCACATGTCCTTTTCATAGGAAATTTCATTCTCTAAAACTTTGCAGAAGAAAATTTTTCCAAATTCCAAACAGAAATTGATCGAAATTCATAAACGGGCAATTTTACAAGGTATAATCAAATTTCGGTCAAGAATTAGGGTCTACCGACACACAAAACATGTGTTAATCATTTAATGCCATAAAAATACTCTTCTTCCTCATATACTCATATATCCCACATTCATTGTAAAAATATCACCATCAATATATTATTAAAATAATATATTTAAATAAATTATTTTATCAGAAAAAGATAAAATATTAATTTTAAACAATTGTCACATTAAAAATTTTCTCCATCTATATCCACATAAAATCAATATTTTCCTCATCATATAAACCAATAATTAATTATTCACAAATAATATTACAGAATCACATTACTGACAATCAGGCAGTTCCCAAGAAAGAGGGGGCTTTTCAATAAGGATCTCTCCTTACTGGCGCGCAATTAGATGACCAACTCTCCTTAGACAGAACTTTCTAGACATTGCCAATAATGTTATCTAATAATATTATTCAGATAATATGAATTATTGCTCCGATAATAGAAAATATCGTGCGTTGACAAGTATTAAAATAACAAGAATCTAAAATATCAACGCAAAGAATTATCAATCAATAAAATAAAATACTTGAATAAAGAATTACTTGTATAATTATCGAGTAAAGGCCTTCTTACGTAAGAATCAATAATCGTGTAATACTGCAATGTCTTTCTTGTTTTTTAACCACCGGGTATTCCAACAATATTAATTGATATAACTACGCCTGCTATTTATAACCAACTTATTCTTGTCGTTTTCTTCATCCAATCACTTTTCGTTATGGGGCCCACACAAGGCTGCACCGTCGTACGAATATTCCCCGACAGTAAGAATATTCCACGACCAAACGAATATTCCCCGTCAACAATGAATATTTTAAAACCACTTGCTTTGTCTGAAATAATTGCGATTTTACCCATAAACTTACCACATTAATCAAATCAACCCTTACTATTTCAAGATAATAAATAGAGGAAATTTAATTTCATTAAATAATAAGTTGGGGTCTTACAAATGTATGCATACATGTGAACATAACTGTGTAGGATTCGTGAAGTGAAGTTAAACCAAAGTTAGTATCAATGGTCATTTAACGAGGCAAGTTTTTCAGTTCTATTATGTTTGTGGATTTAATGTGATTATATGGTGAGTTACATACCATGTTATATGAATTGTTAAAGTCAAAATATGACTAAGTTAATTGGGTTATGAAACTCAATTTATAGGTGATATGTGATAGCACATGATGTATGATGTAACTTGATAATTTAGAAATGTATAATGCATGAATGTATGTGTTGTAAGGAATTATTGATGCATGTAGGATATGCATAGTAAAGAATATATGTTGCATGCGGATATGCATACTAAAGGAAATATAGTGCATATAGAATTGTGTGCTATGTGAAACATGATAGACTGTTAAATTTGCTGGGTTGTCGAGCTCAATCTTGCAAACACAAACTTTTTGCAGGTTAATGATGTTAAGAAATATTTCTTGCTATACGGATGATGAAGATTGAACGATATGCAAAATGAATACATTTCCTTGAATTAGAAATGGTATAAATTTATGATTGATAGTTTTGTCAAATGTAATTGTCAGTTATGTATGGTTTGAAATGTTGAATGGATAAAGAATGTTTATTCTGAAATGAGAATAAATATGATTCTAGTGTAATGAAGAATTGTAAAGGTTGCGATTCAGGGAATGAATGAATGGAAATAAAGAAGAAAAAAAATTTATTACGCATTTTTAGCTATTTTAACATTAAATAATGTTTTAAAGCTATAACAAGATAATATTAACGCACAAGATTGGGAAGGAAAATAGTCCCAATTTTGGGGTCGTTACAGATTCGACGCGACTACTTTGAACTGTCATAACTCTTTGTTCCGAAGTCGGAATTAGTCCGTTTCAGAATCTATGAAAAGCTTAGATTGCACACTACAAGACCCCATAAAACTATGATTTTCCAGCAAGTCTAACTAGCCAAAACAGTTAGCCCAAAAGTGGCCCGACACACTATCTTTCGATATTTCGTTTTGGCTTAAAATTGTTTTTCGTTCTAATTTGATTTGCTCAAATCCTTTAATTATCTACATATAGTGTATATATATGTAACATTGGCCTCGGATTTACTTAATTCTTCGTTTTTAACCAAAACAGTCCATAGAGGACTTTTATCAAGCACTTGGTGTGCGTTTCCTTAAAACGCAGATTTCATGGGTTTTGGTCTATGTTCTAGCCCAATTTTTGCCACCTTGTTACTCCGCACAACCAATTCTATACTCTTTAGTTTTAATTCCAGTCCATACCTATTAACAGAACAACCAAATCATGTATACATAATTAGTTAGTTTACTAACTTTCTAACTTTTCAAAGTTTCATTCTTCTTTGATTCTACATATTTTTAATATGCAATAATATAATTTCCATACATAACTCAATTACCCATGCTTTCATATACCAATTACAGTCAATAGAGATCAACTACATAACCAAAACCAATTTAACCCATTCAAGTTACTTTCTTTACTATTTTATATATAAAAAAAATATACTCTAGTCAAAAAAGTTATTTTAGACGGGTTTTACAAGGCCCAAATCTGCCCTGTTGCATCAGATTTCTAACAAAACCCAAAATTGTCCAATTCACATAACCTTGTTTCTAAACCATTTTTAATTCAGTTAAGCCACTTGGGACACATCGTATATTATAAACATAAGCAGTCTTGCTCATAACATTAACAAGTGTTTACTTTAAAAACTTAACAGCCTCTCAGAGGCATTCTATCAAACATGTTAGGTGCACCACTTTAAGAAACAGAGTTCATATCTATTTGGATGGAGCGTAGGCCAAAATTTTCCACCTTTACCTGTCCAATTATCCTGCACAAAACTTCCTTAACCAACATAGTCAAATCAACAAATTATTCACAGCAACACTTATCATAGACAATATTTATTATCAATTCTTTCTATTACATTAGCTATGAATATAAAACTTACTTGAATTGGACTTCGTTTCAATTCTAGAAAAAAAATCAGTTGGCACAACCCCTCTACTGCTAGTGTTGCTCGGTTTCTTCTAATCAATACCTCACTTCAGTTTCTTGCCAAATTCGTTGGAGATTTAGCCGAAATTAGAAGGATTGGTTTTCAATAGAAATTTAAGAAATTAAGGATTGGTTTTAGAATAAGGATTGGTTTTCTTTAGATGTCTCACCATTTACTTTAAATGCTTACTTTACAGCATAGGTAACCTTCACTTGGAGGTTAGTCTTTTAACCCACCCGATGCTTTGATTTCCTTGACCATTACATAGTACTACAAAATACACAATACATTAGACACACAATATTACATTCCATATAATAAATGTACTATATCCCATAACCCCTTTTCATGAAAATGGAAGCTATTTATTAAATACAAAAATATTTTATTTAATAAATTAATTAAAATAATTTATTTTCATAAACTATTTTAATATGCACAAAATTTACATCAATTGTATTATAATTTGCTTTCAAAATTATTTACGTAATAAATATATTTTAATATATTTATCACGCCACCTTCACACGTCGTTATACCGCAATTATCACATAAATAAGATAATATAAATCAAATAAAACAATAATTTGATTTCTTTTCCAACAATAAATTGTTTATAACAATTTACTAAATATAATAACTATAAATTATTATATTTTATTTATCTTATCACATACATCCACATATTATACCACACGTATTCACACATACTAATAAACTATTAAAATAAAAATTTATTTTACTAAATCTTTATTTTAATATTATCTAAAAATTCAAAACGTGACCGTGGCAACTCGGTTCTTCTTCTTTGGTATTCGGGCAGCATTGGGAGATTTATCAGATGGAGATGGAGACAGTGTACTCGGTGAAATCTGGACCTTCAAAAATGCAGAAGAGTTATAATGGGTCTTTTCCATGTCATTGTTCATCAAGGAAAAGATCTCAGATGGTAGATAGCATTCCCCACCAGAAGGATCCGATCCATAACGAAATAGAGCAGCTTTGCAGTTACAATCATTTAAACAGGATTGCTTACAACTCTCCATATCAGTGTTATCAATGGTGGAGTTAAATGTAAAATAAGTGACATCCTTGAGCTCTACAAAACTATGAAATTGGGAAGCAACACCACAAGTCAGGGGTGTGACTTCAGAACACCCAAGATTTGGTTCCTTTTCTTTTATTTGTCTAAAATAGCTTGTAGCGCCACCGCTTGATCCAGGACAACTACACTGTCCATTTGAGCAAATACTATATTTCCCACAAGCCATAGGGTAACTACAATCACCTAGATACCCTGTAAGAAGATCTGCCACTTCCTTCCACTCTGACAACCATTCATATACTCTCAAATGACCGTCAGGTCCAAATTTCATGTATTGTGCTGATGATGCTTGGGGAATGGGAATTGACTTCGTTGGCTCACTTGGCTCAGCAGAATTTAGATACAAAGCTAAGCTCCCGTTCAAAAATTTAACATAACCTGGTTCTTCATTTTGTTTCAAGCCAGTAGCAAAATCTTGATAATAGGCCTGAGGGGGGTCAGATTCTGTGAAAGCAGAAAAACTTTCATTAGTGACAAGGAGAGAGAATAAACCTGCTTGAGTTGAATTGGTGTCTGAAACACTTGCTGTTAGCTTCTGTCCTGCCACAAGAATCTGCCCCGGAACCAAGGAGTCTGTTGGATGATCAAAAGATTGCCAAACAACCGCTTTGTTTCTATTAAAAAGGACTAGATTTCCAGTTTCTGTTAAGTTTAGGCCTGCTACAGACCTCCCAGAAGTGTTAGTAGACCAAGCTAGTGAGCCATCAACGTCACGCAGTACCAAATCTCCGTCGGATGTGAGCTGCAAAGTTGCATTAATTTTGACCGGATTGTTTCTGTTAGCAGACCAAACAACCTGCGGGAATCCTATATTAGGAGAAGTAATTCCTGAACCGCTGTTTGTTTGAACAATGAAGATGGCAAAGAGGTAAGAGTCACACTTCCCATTGCAGAAGAAGCCGCATGCAAATTTTGGGCCAAATGATCCTCTTAAAAGAATGGCTCTTACGGTTGATCCATCGGTAAAAGGCACGGAATGTGGAGCAGAAGGACTGTTGATCCATGAAGTCGAAAGGTTCGCCGTTGGATAATCAAATGGTTGGGAACAAACTAAATAGGAAGAATTAACTAGAAACAATGTATAGCAGAAAACCGAAATTTGAACTAAGTTGACACCCATTAGTTAATTAGTTTTACAAAAGCTAGAGAATTAACTTATTTGGTTCAATTGTTTTAACATGATTACTGCTTTTATATAAGCAAACCAAAGTCAACTTCCAAGATATGGTCCCTGGATCATGCCCTTTGTCGGTATAAACTGGCTGTTAGTTTTATGTTTGAACTTTCTGGCCATGGGGAAACAAAGAAGTGTAGAGAGGCAAATTCATATAATAAATGAAAGCGCGTATTGATTTCACCCACTTTCATCAACTATATATATATATATATATATATATATATATATATATATATATATATATGTGTGTGTGAGTAAAATATATCTTAGACCACCTATTATAAGTTATATTAGGTTACTTTTAATACAATATCATTTGATCGTCTACTTAATATATAAATCTTACTGCACTAATGTGTAAAACATGTAAAAATATGAGATTATGTAAAATTTCATTTAATTTAAGGCATTAAATATTATTTTTATAATAGTGTAATTAATGTATAAGTGTGTGTGTGTGTATATATATATATAGCTAATATTTTAGTAATTTTATTGTTATAAAATTGTTGATGCAGGACTTCAAATTAAAAAAAAATTTATATAATCACAATTTTTATATTCTCATTATATTTGTACGGTTAAATTATTAAGTTGACGATCAAATTACGTTGTATTGAAAATAACCTAATATAACTTATCTTTTAAGTTGATGTAAGATATTATATATAACATGACTTTTCTAGACACCAAGTTTGACCGGTTGTCCATAATTAAGAATAAGATATGCATAAATATTGCAGTTTCCTGTTGTACGTAGCCCATAGAAAGTTTGAGAAGCCTGCAATGTTGTCTAGACGAAAAATAAGACTAAATTGGTTACCTCATTTTGGAGCACACAGTTTGTCCGTCCTTTTGATCTCTCTTTTACTGTCTCGCAGGTCAGTAAGTTGAAATGATTTCGTGACAGGAGTATATTCCTCACTTGTAAAAACGTTTTTGAACATGTGGAAATATTAAAATGTATTACTCCCTCCATACTAGAAAATTGGGTAAACTTTTAACATAAAGTTAAATTTTTTATTCCCCCCACCCCAATGAAATGGAGGTATTGTAATTTTTACATTTCAGGCTTTTACAATCTATTTGTAGTTGAAGCCATATAGTTTTTTAGTATTATTTATGTTGTAGCCATATAATTTTACAATCTACTAGAATGCATTGGCTGCGTCTTATTATTGGGAGAACTCGACAGGCTAAGAAGCATAACAACAAAAACAGAAACATATATACTTGTCAACTCAAAAGAACTAGACAACCAAAAGATTTGCTGCAGCTTGCCAAGTTACCATCAAATTTACAGGCTACTAGCAGAGAATTTGGTCTCAACTCTCTCGTTAAGATTAATACATCTCCAGGCTGCTCTATAAGGTTGAAGACCTCATCCATCTTGATTTTCCATTATAAAAATTCACAATAGAGAAGAACTACTCACTCAAGTACAAGCTAAAGATATACTCTTCAACGACCTAGTATAAATCCTCGATTAGTAATCCCACATCTATATTTATTTGATCACCAACATTACACATTAATAATAGTTCGTACGTACTTACTAATTAAAGTGCTTGTAGAATCAAGTGAGCGCCATGTTGAGGCTCTAGAGTCATGAAAATGTGAGGAGCATGTGCATAGGACGGAGAAGTCACAAAGGAGAAGTGTTGCAGAATCATAGCTACTGCCATTTTAGCTTCTAACATAGCAAAGTTTTGTCCAAGACATATTCGAGGTCCCCAGCCAAATGGAAAATATGCTCCTCCTCCCTTTTTGGTTGCCTTTGACACTCCTTCAGAAAATCTCTCTGGTTTGAATTCTTTAGCATCATCACCCCATATTTCACCGTCATGATGTAGTAGGATCACGGGTAACTGTATAACGACTCCGGCTGGAAGACATATCTCTCCTAATTTAGTATCTTCGTACATCGTTCTATTAAGTAAAGGCCCTGGAGGGTACAATCTTAAAACCTCGAGCAGAATCATATTCACCTGTAACCAAATATATGAAATTGAAAATGTGAATGTTTCTACGAGGCTTTAAATTGCTAAAGTGACTTTAGAAAAACTTACAATTTTCAGGTGGTTCAATCCATCAATATCCGTCTTTTCGTATCCAAAGGCTTGTAATATCTCCACTCTAGCACGATGTTGCCAATCCTGATAATGACTCAATAAAATCATTGTCCAAACAAGTAGATTTGCGGTTGTTTGTTGTCCCACGAAGTAGAATAGCTTGCACTCTTCAATAACCTCATCGATGCTCATTCCCGAATTCTTATTTCCATGTTTGATTTCATTGGAATTGGAATCCAATAATATACCTAGTAAGTCATCCGGATTAGTTTCTCCTGCTTCTACTGCGTTCAGTCGTTTGTGGATCATACTCCTTAGAGCCGAATTCACTTCTTTGGCAATCTCCTTCATTCTCTTATTTCTTTTTGTTGGCAAAAATCTTCATGAAACAATTTCATTAGACATAAAAAGTTACAAAATTTAATACAAAGAAAATGATCAACAAAAAAAATAAATGGATATACAACCATGAGCGTATTCAAAATTTATTTACCTCATTCCCGGTAAGTAAATTGATTGTGCAAACTGAACTACTAGCTCAGCTTGTTCTTTTTGAAGTTGAAATATTCTTCTCCCTTTTTCATAGCTACTGCCAAATGCGGTACGAGAAATGGCGTCGCTAGATAAAGTTTCTAAGTAAGGCTGTACATCTAACTCACATTGCCCCTTTGTGGACACAAGCTTCTCCCATTTGCTCATGATCTCACTACAACTCAAGTAAAAGGCTGGCAGCATGCTCTATAAGATAAAATGGCAAAATGGAGAAACCCTTTAATTTAGATATGTTGCATAAGTTCTTTGGTCTACAACCTTTATAGAAATTACCTAATTGGTGTCTTAACAAAACGAATTTAGGATCATTTACTTGCTAGAGCCAACTTAAAAATGATAGAAAATTGAACATAAACTATATTGAACTTTAAAAGGTTTAGCATTAGCCACCCCCCTCCCCTCCCCCCCCTCTCTTTCACCTCCTTCAACAACAACAAAAAAAATTGTCCCCCCATATTCATCCTTGATTAGACCCCCAATTAAGATATTGCAGATATTGTATACTTAACACTTCCAAAGTGCTCACAGTTTATCATTGTCAATAGCATCAACCTCAAAACCTATCATGATATTACATATATAAATATAAGCAAAACTAGCTCAACGTAATTTAAAAGTTTGAACAAGCTAAAAGATAAGAGATGACCTTCAACTTCTCAAGACTGAAAGCAGGGGTGACAATTTTCCTATGTTTGGCCCATTTGTCACCCTCATAGTCTACTAATCCACTTGCAATCAACTTTGCTAAAGGATTACCTCCGCTGGGCCTCTGAAAGTGATAATTCTTATTCAAGACCTCCCTTATAAGATCAGGGTCCATGATGTTCACCAATGGTTTTGGCCCAAGCCATAAGAAGTAATTCTTTCCTGCAATGATAACCCAACTAGATTTGTAAGATAAAAACCATTACCTCAAATTCTTTTAACTATGAGATAAATTCAATAATTAATCAGAGTAAACATCACATAATAAAGAAGAATCGCATAGAGGTGAGAACTGAAATTGGGACCTAAGGTCATATTTGTTTACAAGGATTATAATTTTAGTACTATATTTTCATGAATTATAATCCCAAGATATTAATTTGTTTTTAATGAAATTATTCATAGGAGAACTTAAAATAATATCATGTTATGTTTGTTTTGTCCAGGATTATTTAAAGAATTGGATAAAAACTTATCATTTGAACTATTATACCTGTTAACGCCAAGATCTTCTGTCGCGTCCCAATCACGTAAGACGTTCTGATCCTGCACACTAAACACAGTCAACACCAAAAGCTTGACGGCTTCGACCGTCGGAGGATAGCTCAGACGTGAGAGTCAGTACAGGCGATCACAAGGGTTAACAATGGAGGATAAAATATCTAGTATATTTAGAGATAGAAAATATCAGTTACCTTTCCTTAGAAGACTTCCTTGCTATGTTATACTCTCTAGCCCGGTTTCGTACACCCACTACTGATCGACACATGACCCCGACCACGATGGTTTCTTCCGATCGCACACACATTTCACCCACCACACCGTGGGTCACCGTTTATCTATCGCCGGCCGTCCAAGGATCCCATCCACATTAATGCATGGCAGATATAATAGTCAACCATCATGCTTTTTCATCATTACCGGTCAAAGATGGAGATATTTAATATCTAAGAGGTCAACCCACTGACCCGGCCCAATATTATAAAGACTTAACAAAGATAATATAAGGACTAAGCCCAATAACTTTAGGATCCAATAATGATGACCCAATGGACTAACCGAATAAGTAGGCCCAATCCCTTCGGCCTAATATGCGAAATATCATGACCCAACATTGCCCCCTAGTTTTTTATTAAACAAAATGTTTAATAAGAAACTATAAATGGTGTATGATATGATAGGACTTACTAAAGGCCCATAATGAAAGTAATTAAAATCCACCCAGTATGATCCATAAGATAAAATAGAAAGAGACCGGAGGTCTAATATGAGAGGCCCAATCTGAAGAATGTTTGAGACTTGACCCGGTTAATATATGAGGCTTGAATAGGACGCTAACCTTTCAGATTTCTCATTATGACTATCAATTAAATGTGCCGCCCTCGTGTACCGTGTAACCATCAGTATAAAAAATAAACTTTACCAAAATCGACAGTTTTACCTGCCAATTTCAAATTCAGACACTTGAGTTCCCTTTTCTCTTCTCCTTCGAACTCTCTTCTCTTCTCTGCAAAATCTTAACAATGGTGGTCCTAAATTCGAATCAGAACTCTCCTCTTCGAGTAACCCCAATCAATACTGTTCCGCCCAATCCAAGCCCTGATAAGGAGGCATCAAGCTCAAACCCGAAAGCTGCAACTCCGAGTAAGAACCCACCTCCGAAACCCCTTCCTACTCCTTCTGCGTTCTTCAGGAATAAAGAACAATATCCTCATGCTAATACTCCCTCTACCGTCACAGAAACTGAGCTACAAAGGATTCGGACTCGCTATCAGATCCCGGCTACCCACTTAGTGAGAGTTCCTAGATCTGAGGAGAAAATGTACCAACGGCCTAAAGGATGGACGGCCGTTCTAGTGACTATCCTGGAGAAGGGGGTCCGATTTCCTCTCCACATCTTTTTAGTTACTCTCCTGGGATTTATCGGCGTTGGGTTCGCCCAATTGGTGCCGAATTCTTACACTCATATTCTCGCCTTCATTGCATTCTGTCACGAAGTCGGAGTAGAACCCATGCTTGATTTTTTCTTCATTGTCTACAAGGTTGCCCAATCCCGAGAAAAGGGTTTTAAGGTCTTGGTAAACAATGTCAAGGCAAAGCGGCGAAAAAATTGAAAAGAAGATCATGGTTTCTACCCTTCCAAAGAATAAAGGATGGCATAAGGGGTGGTTTTTTAAATCGAGGGCCGAGATCTCTTCTTTCTTGGACCGACTACGCAAGATAAGGTCTCTGCTGATTTTGGTGATATTCCCGAGGAGCGGATAGGCGAAATGATTGAGCTCTTCGAGAATTTCCCATCGAAGGAGTGGGATTATGGTCTTCTTACCAAACAAGCATGGTTATATGATCATAAATGTAAGTTCCGAATCACTCTGACGCATATTTACTTGAAACTTTTATTAATATAAATATTGATGTGTTCTTCTACTTTTTGCAGTATCTTTGATTAAGCCTACATCTTCGGATGTAAGAGATTTGGAAGATTTCTTGGATGGAAAGTCTGCAGAAGCCACTGCCGACCCTCCACAACTGGAAACCCCACCCGAAAACAACCCAACCAATGAAACGCATACTGTCGAACCCCATATAGGTGAGGTAGAAACTGAAGATCTCATTCAACCGGAAGAAACCCTTCAGCCACGTCGGAAAAAGAGAGCTGTCCGAAACCCCAATCAACCCCCATTCCGACCTCTGCTGAGCCCATCCCAGATCATGAACTAATCACCAACCCAGCTCCCCCTCGAGGAAGTTTACTCGATCTGCCTGCAAATGATCGAAAAAATCTTCTTCGAGTCAAGAAATTAAGAACTAAGGTCACACCACTGTCAACAAACGAACTCAGAGTGCCTTCATCTTCTGCTGACCAAACTCCTGTAGTCCCTGTGGAGATACAGGTTTCTGAGGACGAAGAGCAAATTAAACCTGCCCTCGCACTATCCCGGAAAAGGAAACAACCTTCTGATAGCCAACCGAGCTCGATAACCATTCCGTCACCTATACATGAGCCCATTCCTTCTCAGTCTCGATCCCCCGAGAATGTATATATGGATCCTTCACCGACCCGTGACCAAACCATGCCCTCTCCCCCAAGGCCTTCGTCACATGAATTTTAGAATGATGCAATGGGATCGCCGACCGCTTCTCGCTTCAACGCCAATTTCCCATTTCACTCTTTCGATACCTTTGTTCGAGAGATCGACGATCACCGATTCGGTAATAATAAGATCGATCGGGATTTGGTTGATGAGGGCGTGAGCTACCCGGCGAAGGTAATTGACTATTTTCTTAGTTTATACACTTCTATCCTCGCTAAATATCTCAAACTCGATTGAATCTTGTTTGAATATGCAGGAAATCTTGCTACCGGTGTTTACGTCCCTGCACACGTAAATCTTGGGTCAAGAGAGGCTATGAGAAATGAAAACAACATGTTGAAGTCGACATTGGCTCGGGAGAGAAGTCAACACGAAAGTGCTCTTCATACCAATGAAGGTCTTCGGAGGGAATTGGCTCAAACCAAGAAAGATCTGAGGGAATCCAATGATGAAATTCAAGTCGACCAAGAGGAGTCGAAGGCATAAAAAGGCCAGCCAACAAAACATGACGAGTATGAATGCCGACCTTGTTGAAACAAATGAGGTTCTGAAGACTAAAAATGAAGAACTCGTCACAGCCAATCGAAGCTTGGCGGTACAAATCGACGAAGTTCAGACGAAGGCCCGGGATGACAAGGAAGCACATATGGCCAAACGTCGGAAACTTCATGACAAGATAAAAGCGCTTAAGGAGCTAGGTCCTCCTTTGACTGAAGAGTTGCGCAAACAGATTCAAACGAAGTACCGGGCCTCTAACGAATTGAATGCCGAAATTCTGAAGGTATACTCCGAAGGTTATGAAGTATGCCGAAGCCGAGGCAAAGAGAAATTAGTTGGGGCCAAGATAGATCCGGCTCTGCTTGATTCTGAAGATGAAGATAATGCATGAATTTGATGTAGCTTCTGTTTTTTAGTGTTAAGATTTTGTGAAAAACTTTTGTTTCTGTTTATGTGAATTCTTTGAACGTTAATGGAACTTTACTTTCTTTATCATGACTTTTGTTTTATTTCGTTTCTTGACAATAATTCAGCATCAATGATCTTGAATGAATTTAACTTAAATTGTGAATCAGATAAGGCATATAACAGTTAAGTTAAGAAAGGACATAAACTGAACTTAAGGAACCGAACTCAACACTTGAACAAAATAAAGTAATGTATACTTATCGTTTCCGAAGTGTGAGACAGGTCATGTATAAGGTGAATTCGGTTGATCCTCCTTGCACCATCAAGATCTTGTTTACCACTCGGGGTAAAACAAGTATATAAGGACATTTGTTTACCATTCGGGGTAGAACAATTTTAAAAGGACTATGGAATTTGTTTACCACTCGCGGTAAGACAAATTCATAAGGACACTCCTACCGATAAGGCTACCATCGAATGGTCAGCGAGTCCACCCCGTCCTCCTTACTTCGGTGCATTTTGTTTACCACTCCCGGTAAAACAAAATTAAAAGGACTATGAAATTTGTTTACCACTCGCGGTAAGACAAATTCATATGGACACTCCTACCGATAAGGCTACCATCGAATGGTCAGCGAGTCCACTCCGTCCTCCTTACACAGTTGTGAATTTAGGACCAATAGGAAGAAGATCAATTGTGAAAAAGTGAATCTTTTATTGATGATGAACCACCATTTACAGACTTACGATAAATTGACTCGATCTCTACTCGAAAATATTTTCAAGTCCGCCAAAGATGCCAAGTATTCTTGATCTCGATCCGTCCAAAGGCCTTCAACCGATAAGTTCCTGGCTTCGGTACTTCAATCACTTCATACGGTCCTTCCCAGTTCGGCATCAGCTTTCCTAAGTTCTGAGGTGTAGAAGCTTTAACTTCCCTGAGGACAAAGTCTCCTAATTCAAATCTCCGAAGCTTTACCCCCTTATTGTAATGCTTGGCTACTCTCCGTTGATAAGCTGCTAACTTGATCAAAGCCATCTCTCTGACTTCTTCCAACAGATCCAAGTTGACCTTCAGTCCTTCATCATTGTAGATCTCTTTGAACTGACTAACCCGAAGACTTAGAGATCCAATCTCAACTGGGACTAAGGCATCAGTGTCATAAGCCAATCTGAAAGGTGAATCCCCTGTGGTAGTCCTCGGTGTAGTCTGATAAGCCCATAACACGCTGAGAATCTCTTCAGGCCATCTCCCCTTAGCTTCATCCAATCTGCGCTTGATTCCATTCAAAGGCCGCTACATTGGTCACCTCGATCCGTCCATTCGATTGTGGATGAGCCACCAAGTCTTCTTATCTTTGAACTCCTCGCTCTTTCAAAAAAATCCTTCAAACTTTGATCCCACGAATCAAGTCCGTTGTCGATATCACCACCTTAGGAATTCAAACGAAACACTATCGACACCTTCATGAACTTCAGCATTCTTGTTCAAGTTATCAATCTAAGTGGCTTCGCTTCTACCCATTCGGTCATATAATCGATGGCAACTATAACAAAATCGACCGACCTTTAGCTTTTGGCAACGGACCCAGTATATCTACCCCCCAAACAGCAAAGGGTATAGGAGATAAGATCGAGTATAGCTCTTCTGGTGGCTGATGTGGGATCGGACTGTTGAGCTGACACTTCTCACACTTCTTCACATACTCCGTAGCTTCCTTAAAGATCGTAGGCCAGTAGAACCCCTGCCGAAGCACTTTGTAGGCTAATGACTTAGCAGCCATATGGTCGCCACAAATACCCTCATGAACCTCCCGAAGAGCATACTTAGCCTCAGATGGAACCAAACACTTCAACAATGGAGACGAAAATGCTCTTCGATAAAGGTCCCCATCAATAAGAACGAAGTTGGCACTTTTGTACTTGATCTTCTTTGCCAGCATCTGATCCAAAGGAAGGACGCCGTCTGCCAGATATTCGATGTAGGGAGTCATCCAACAATTAGAACGTTCAATGCACATCACTACTTCACGCTGATACTCTACAACTGAAAACCTCCAAATAAATCGACCCATCGAAAACGCTAGCATCCGTGAGTAGTGGCCGACCGACAATGCATCGCAAGAATAGAATTGTTGTTAAGCTTATACCCCAAACTCATAGAAGAGAAATATCGTTTCCGCTTTCAACTCGCGAAATACTGATCATTTTCGCCCACGAGCCTCATAATCTCTTGATACTTGATTGACGACCACCGAGAGTCACCGAAAATGACCAACTTCAACCTCCGGACTCTTCGCTAAAACGGACCCTCGCCAAAGACTTTGCTTCATATTCTACCTCGTTGTTCGTTGCTTTCTAAACCCAAATCGATGGCTCGTTTGCACTTTGAATCCCTCCGGACTTGTCAAGATAATCCTCCTTAACCGACATCCGCGTGAGAAGACCCATCTGCATCACAAATCCATGAATTCATCGATCAGGTCAAGAATCGCTGCAATCGCCGACGGACGTTTAACCACAGCAACTTTCAATATTCGCTTCGAGAACGAACATTCCACCATGAAATCGGCCAAGGCTTGACCTTTGATAGCGATTCGGGATGATATTCAATAAAAATTGAGATAATTCCATTGTCCACGCCGCTTGTCTCCCGAAACTTCGGCTTGCTTTCATCACCTTCTTCATTTGATCCGTGTAGACGACCAGGAGTCGACCTTGAAAATATTGCCTGAGCTTTCGACTAGCAATTATCAAAGCAAAGGCAAATTTTTCAATGCTCGAATTACTGGTTTCAAAGATCTCTTAGACACGACCGACGTAATAAACCTGGATGTTGCTTCCCCTACTTCCCGAACCGTAATGTTTCCCACCGCCAACGAACTAGCTGCTAGATATAAATATAAAGTCTCAGCCGGAGCAGGTTTCACCAATAAAGGAGCCGAAGACAAGTACGTCTTTATGCCTTGAAAGGCGTCTTCACACTCCGAAGTCCACTGGAACGTCTTTGCATTCTTCGGTCTCTTCAACGTGTCAAAGAACGGCAAGCATCTTTCTGTCGATTTGGACATGAATCTCCTCAAAGCTGCTATCCTCCCGGTCAGACGTTGAATGTCTTTGAATGACTGATGAGTCTTCATGTTTAGTATGGCCAGGATCTTCTCTGGATTGGCTTCGATACCCCTTTGACTGATCAGATAACCCAGGAACTTCCCTGCACCGAGGCCAAAGGTGCACTTAGTTGGATTGAGTCTCAGCTTGTGATGACGGACAGTTTGAAAGCATTCCTCTAGATCATCCAGATGCTTCTGAACAATCTTGCTCTTCACTATCATGTCATCCACATATACCTCCATGTTCCTTCCTAGCTACTTTTGGAAGACGAAGTTCATCATTCTCTGATAAGTGGCTCCAGCATTAATCAAACCAAAGGTCATCTTCTTATAGGCATACACCGAACGGTGTGTGATGAATGTTTTCTTCGGAATGTCCTCTTTGCACATAAATATTTGATGATAACCTGAAAAAGCATCCATAAAGCTTAGTAATGCATACCCCGAAGTGGCATCGATGAGCTGAACAATATGGGGTAGAAGATAGAAGTCCTTCGGGCAAGCTTTGTTCAGGTCCGTATAATCGATGCACACTCGCCATTTCCCGTTCTGCTTCTAGACTAATACCACGTTTGCCATCCACTCCGGATAGTCGATTTTAAAGATGAAGTCAACAGCTATCAGCTTCGCAATCTTCTCATCAATGATCCTCTGTCGCTCAGGTGCAAAGATCCGCCTTTTCTGCCGAACTGGCTTCTTTGATGGATCTACATCTAGTCGGTGCTCGGCAACCTTTCGACTGATTCCAGGCATGTCTTGTGGCTCCCATGCAAAGATGTCCGCATAACAGCGAAGAAGTTCCATAAGGTTTGTCTGGAGAGGTTCCGGCAAACCCGAACCTATAAATTTGATGGTAGTCTGGCATAACTGTGTGCTCCAAAATGAGGTAACCAGTAGCTTGAGTATAGATTGATAGAATATGATACATTACATATTTTAAACAAAGATAAAGTTTAAGTTTGTCCACAAATTTTTAATCACAAATGGTAGGGATTATAATAGTATTAAATAGTCCCCCTTTCAAGTCATTATATTTTTCCGGAATTAATAGTTTTAAGTCTAATTTTTTAAAACAAACAAGAGACTTAAGATTAGTAGTCTAATTCCATGTGTTATCCGTAAAAATCATTAACCATTAGTCTAAGAAATCATTAACTATATTCAAATTCTAATTTAATCACATTACATACACAGCATTGGCCTATGTCATAAAAATCAATGCTACCTAGTAAAACCAATACTCGAAAGTTTCAAAGTCCAAACGGTAGCAGAATGCCACAAGAAGATGAATTAATAAATGGCCTCTCTCAAATTAATGTGAGAGAGAACTTATGTTAATATCAATTTTTTACTTGTGAGAATAACAATTCCTACCTTAATTATCATTATTGTTTAATTGTACTCATTTTTTGATCATGATTATAATAATCGGGTCAAATCTTGAGTTTGGAACAAATTTTGGGTCAAATTTCAAGTCCGAATCGAATCAAATTTATCCAAACAATGCCTTAAATCACTAGTCTAATAGTATTTTCTTGGATTATCTTAGCCCATCACAAGTTCACTCAAAAAGTCATGACTGAATGTACTATTGTTAGTAACTGTTAACGCCAAGTTTCGTCGGCGCATCCAATCACAGAATCCACGCGCTAGAACCTACACAATAACAGATCACACAGAAGCTTGACGGCTTGTGCCGCCAGGGGATAGCTCCGGTGTGAGAATAAGTACAGGCCGTTCACAAGGTTTAACAACGGAGGTTAAGTGTTTAGTGCTCAAAAGCACGACACCGTTAATCAGAAACCTCGGCCTCAGATTTATAGTACTCACCACCTTAGAATCCTTCTCTGAGTCAAATTAGGACTCCTAGTCATGGTAGTTACCATAACTCGGGTCCAACACAATCTCCTTAAAAGGTGGAAGTGGAACCCAATCCAATCACTACCTTTGGAGTTACCTTATTTAAATACAGTTAGGACTCCAGACTCTGTACGCAGGACAACCCACTGTACAGGCCCAATCCAACCGAACTCACTACATGGTCCGAACTTCGGCCCCGAGGACTCGAAGGCCCGACCCCAAACATCAACCCTCCAGCATAGGGTTCCGACCCAAAGGACTCGGATACCCGAACCCGAACACCATATCTCAAATGGGACTCTGGTCCTAAGGACTCGGATGTCCGAACCCCTTCAACACCCTTGGGAGCTTCGGCCCAATGGGCTCATAAACCTCCTCCAACTGCCAGGCCTTCGGCCATCATGAAGGTCGGTAAAACGCTCCCAAACATTGCCCCCCAGTCTTTTGTTATAATTCATTTTATAATTAGAGACTTGAAAGGTCAGGAATTCGATGAGTCGCGACAGCTAATGATGAATTGTCTGGGGAATCCAATCGGTTTTCCTCGTTCTTCGAGACACTACACGTTTCCCCAAACTCGGGTCATGCATTTAATAGCCGCCTTTGGGTCTCGTGCCACCCGACTTATAGAAACCCCCTCTCCCCCATCATTGTCACTTTTCCCAAACTTCTTTATTTCAAAATCTCTGTTCAAATTTTCTGGCAAAGGCGATTTTCGGTGAGCATCATACTTTGTTGAATCACTCTGATTTCAGATCTCCCCTCTCCCCGATCTCTTTCGACACCTCCCGTTTCTGTTTATTTTGTTCTTTAAGCATCACATTCACACCCCATTCTCCAAAAAAGATGGCTGATTCTAGCATTCCTCCTGCTACTGAGCCAATTCCACCTTCCGTTACCACCGGCGATCTGATTCCGATAGATTTGCCGGTGGCTCCTGCCGATACCACTACCTCCTCGGCTCTTCCTACTCCAATAAGTGCCGAGGCCAAAATCCAAAACGCCACCACTCCGAGACGGAGTTTTCCCACATTAACACCACATCTACCGTATCTCCTTCTCAAATTTCCGACATCCGAACCCTTTTTAATATCCCCAAAGAATACAAGCTTCGGGTACCCAACTCCGGAGAAAAAATGTTTTGGAGACCCAAAGGCGAATGGGTGGCCGTTCCACTGTACGTTCTGAGGTACGGGGTTCGGTTTCCTCTGCATGAATTCATCTTTTCTTTCCTATGCTTCGTGGGGGTCGGGTTCGCACAACTCGTGCCGAACTCATACATCCACCTGGTATCCTTCATATCCTTGTGCCAGGAGATGGGGATCACTCCTGGCCTCGATTTCTTCTTCGCCCTATTCACCATTGGCGGGTCGAAAGAGCCTGGCCTTCGGTAATTGAACAAACGACCCACCCGATCCGTCCTTGTCAAGACCCCTTCGAGCAACAAAGGGTGGCACAACCAGTGGATCTTCATGAAAGGGACCGATCTCGAACTCTTGCCTAGCTGGGCACATCCAGATGACTCTATCGCCAAGGTGTCCAAGTTCCCTAAGGATCGGGCCGACGCCTTCAAAGCATTTTACAAGAAGTGGAGCAAGACCAAGTGGAGTTTAAGGGTTCTGACAAACGAGGTTTGGCTGTACCGACACGGGTGTAAGTGTACTATCCTGAAGCTCTCCCGAATACCTTTAACTTCACTTGTTTTTCTGACTCGTTTTTTATTGTACAGCGACAATTTTCAAACCCGAGGGGGCAGATGCCTCCCTGGTACTGTTACCGAACACCGCTGGACCAATCCGTCTCCCCATCTTCGACGATGATGGTGAAGAGGAGACCATGTCGATCGCTGAACTTTCCACCGGCTCCACATCGGGTCCACCTCCCTCGGCTGACCCCATCGAACCGCCTACCAAGAATGCCCTGAAGATGAGCCGAGCGGAGAAGATGGCGTTGTTGAAGAAGACGAAGAAGCCTTCCAGGCCTTCTATAAAAGCCCCCGCCAAGGCCACTTCTGCAATTCCGCCGAAGGTGACTCCTCCTCCACCCCTACTCAAGCCGAGGTGATCGAGGATTCAGAGGACACTGAAGAGGTTCCTCTCGAACCCCGACACAAGAAACCACGACTCACTGAAGGCCCCGAATAGCCAGTTGTTGTGGTCGATCTCGTAGTCATCTCAACACCTTCATCCAAACCCAGTTCATATCACGGATCGCCGACCACCTGTTGGCCGAAGAGCTCTTCGGAGATATTTCCGTTTAACCTGTTCGATCATTTCAAGCTTTGAGGACGATTTAAGCAGTTCAAGGGATTCTCTTCGAAGAGTATCGTAACTTATGTCCTCTCGCTCGCGAATAATTCCGCGGTTGTTTATCTTGTTCTTGTAAACTTATACTTTGATTTCCATAGCTGATATATGTGTTTATTGCAGGCCAACGCCATTCTCGCTCGGGCCATCCCTCCTCTCGCTGAGATCGGATGTGCAACTTCTTGAGGCTGAGGTTCGGGGCCTGAACTCGAACCTGAAGAGGGAACGGGATCTCCATGCTGAGACCCGGAACAAGGCGACCAAGGCTGAACGTCAGGCCGACGAGCTCAAAGAACAATACTCGCTGCTTCAGCAGGAGTTCGTCGGCCTCGAAGGTCACGCCAAGAAGCTTCTGGAGGAGAGAGACCATTTGTTCGAGGAGAACAATGAACGGTTGCAGGCTCTTCATCAACTTGAGGCGAAGTTCGACGGAGTTCATGAAAAGATGATGTATCTAATCCAAGAGAACAACGCTTTGAAGGATGAATATGCCGAGGCCAAGCAGCGCACCATTGAGGAATATGAAGAGTCTCCTGCTTTGACCGAGAAGATCATGGCTCAGTTCGCTGAAGGCTATGAGACTTATCGGGAAAAGGCTCGGGCGAAATTGGCTGCTGTCGGGCTCGATACTTCCGTTCTTGACTCGTCGGATGAAGAATCCAATGCTGGGGATGAGCCTCCTCCAGAATAGCTTCTGTTAAGACTTGTGAATTTTTTGTACTCTTCAGTTTTTCTTTTTTGTTTGTACTTCGCCCGAATCTTACACGATCGGGTTTTGTATACAATTTGAAGGTATGAATGAAGTATAATGTTTTTGTCAGTAGTTATCAGAACCAGTTATACTTGTGACTTTTACCAATCAACTTTGTTATCTTCAAATTTTTGACTGGTTTGAGCCCGAAGCTTATCTGATTCGATCTACTACTATCCTGATCAGTTATACTTCGGAATTTTACTGACCAGTTATGTCCTTCCAGACTTTCTGATCGGTTTAATCCCGAAGTTTGACTGATCGGATTTGTAGAATCTTATGAACATAAATGAAGTAAAACATTTCCGAAGAAAAATCTCATTTATTTCATTAATGATTAAAACGGTTACATGGATAAAGAAAAGAATGACATAATTATTACTGGTAAAATTTTCTAAGTCTCCCAGCATGCCATGTATTCTTTACTTCCGAACCATCCATTGCTCGAAGCCGATATGTACCTGGCTTCGGTACCTCCACCACCTCATAAGGTCCCTCCCAGTTAGGCATCAGCTTGCCAGTGTTCTGGGGGGTTGATGCCTCCGACTCCCGAAGGACCAAATCTCCGACTTCAAATCTCCTCTGTTTGACCTTTTGATTATAGTGTCGGACTGTTCTCTGCTGGTAGATTGCCAATCTTATCAGAGCCGAGTCCCGAACTTCCTCCAGAAGGTCCAGATTCAACCACAACCCCTGGTCGTTATACAGCTCCTTGTACTGGCTGACCCGAAGGGTAGGAGACCCGATCTCAACAGGTATGAGTGCATCGGTCCCATATGACAATCAAAACGGAGAGTCCCCAGTTGTTGTTCTCGGAGTAGTCCGATACGCCCACAAAACACTGAGTAGCTCTTTGGGCCACCGACCCTTTAATTCATCCAACCTTCTTTTGATGCCTTTAAGCAGAGTTCGGTTAGTGACCTCCACTTGACCATTTGACTGGGGATGAGCCACTGAAGTCTTCGGTGCTGAATTCCCAATTCTTTCAAAAAGGCTTCGAATTTCGATCCCACAAATTGCCTGCCATTATCTGACACCACTGCCTTTGGGATGCCAAACCGATAGACGACCCCTTCCTTGATGAACTTCAGACATTCTTGTTCAGTGATCTTCTGCAGTGGTTTAGCTTCTACCCACTTCGTCATGTAGTCAATAACGACGATTACAAAACTGACTTGCCCCTTGGCCTTCGGCAGAGGACCCAGAATGTCGATTCCCCATACAGCAAAGGGAATCAGAGATAAGACCGAGTACAACTCCTCGGGGGGCTGATTGGGAGATGGTTCTATTCAGCTGACACTTGGGACATTTTCTGACGAATTCTTTGGCTTCTGTATGGGGATAGTCGATCAATAATACCCATGCTGCAGAATCTTGTGTGCCAGTGACTTGGCCCCCATGTGATCCCCACAAATCCCTTCATGTACTTCCAGAAGTGTATAATCTGCTTGAGATGGAGTTAAGCACTTGAGTAGTGGGGAGCTAAAGGCCCTTCGGTACAAGTCTCCGTCAATAAGGACGAAGTTTGAGCTCCTGTGCTTGATTTTTCTCTCTAGGATTCGGTCCGAAGGTAGAACCCCATCTGCCAGATACGTAATATAAGGTGTAAGCCAGCAATCGAGCCGGTCCAAAGCTAGTACATCTGTCTTTGGTACGCTTGGCCGTTCTAAGACCTCCAGATACACCGATCCGTTGAAAGAACTTGCTTTGGTTGCTAACACTGCTAGGGGCATCTCGCTATCAGATATTATCTGACCGATCAACTCCCTGACAACTGTGCGATGTGAAGTACGTGAGCTTATCTTTCACTTCGGCCAGATACTTTGACATTATTGTCCCCCGAGCCTCATACTCCCCCGATAACTGCTTGACCACCAGCTGCGAATCACTGTAGATGACCAACTTCTGCACTTCCAGGCTTCGGGTCAACCGTATCCCTGCTAGGATGGCCTCATATTCTGCTTCGTTGTTCGTGGCCTTGAACTGAAACCGAATCGCCTGCTAGACTTTGAACCCTTCGGGACTTGTCAGAATGATCCCTGCCCCACTGACGTCCGAAGTCGATGATCCATCCACATATAGAGTCCATGAGGTTGCCCCCTGTTGAGTTTCAATTACCGTGCTCACGTCTGGCTTTGTGAAGGAACACTCTACCACAAAATCTGCTAAGGTCTGCCCTTTGATTGCCGTTCGGGGATGATATTCTATAGCAAACTTCGTTAATTCCATCGCCCATGCGGCTAACCGACCCGACACCTCTGGCTTGTGCAAAATCTTCTTTAATGGCTGATCCGTGTACACCACTATTAGCCGACCCTGGAAATAGTGCCTGAGCTTCCTAATAGCAATGATTAAGGCGTAGGCAAACTTTTCCAGGTTCGGGTACCTTGTCTCCGCATCCTTGAGAACGTGGCTGACGTAATATACCGAGAACTGTCTTCCTCCTTTGTCCCTTACCAGTGTCGCCCCACTGCCATCGGGCTTGCAGCCAAGTATAAGTACAAAGGTTCCGAAGGGATCGAATTCATCAATAATGGTGCTGAAGACAAATATGTTTTGATCCCTTGGAACGCTTTTTCGCACTCCGAAGTCCACTGGAAGCTCTTTTCGTTCTTCGGCCCTTTGATAGTGTCGAAGAAGGGTAAATATCGTTCTGCTGATTTTGACACAAATCTTTGAAGGGCAGCTATTCGGCCTGTCAACCTTTGCACATCTTTGTATCTCTTCGGAGATTTCATGTCTAAAACTGCCTTAATTTTCTCCGGGTTTGCTTCGATGCCTCTCTTACTGATTAGATATCCCAGAAACTTTCCTGAGCCGAATCCGAAGGTACATTTGGTCGGGTTCAGTCTTATCTTGTGTCTCCTTACTGTTATGAAGCAACTTCATAGATCCTCCAGATGATCCCGGACTGACATGTTTTTCACAATCATATCGTCCACATACACTTCCATGCTGCGCCCTAACTGCTTTGTGAAGACAAAATTTATCATGCGCTAATATGTCGCCCCGGCATTCAGCAGTCCGAAGGTCATTTTTCAATATGCATATATTGCTCGATGGGTGATAAAACTAGTCTTCGAGATGTCCTCCTTACTCATCGAGATTTGGTGATATCCCGAGAATGCATCCATAAAACTCAGCATGCCATATCCCGAAGTGGCGTCAATCAATTGGTCTATGTTGGGCAGAGGATAGAAATCTTTCGGGCACGCCTTGTTCAGATCTGTGTAATCAATGCAAAGCCTCCACTTTCCGTTTTGCTTCTGCACCAATACCACGTTAGCCAACCACTCGGGATAGTCGATCTCGAAGATTAAGTTTGCTTCCAGTAATTTGGCGATTTCTTCCTCTATGATCCTCTTTCTTTCTGGAGCGAAAATCCTCCGTTTTTGTATAATCGGCTTCTTCTTTGGATCTACATGTAACCTGTGTAATGCCACCGATTCGCTTACCCCGGGTATGTCACTAGGCTCCCATGCGAAGATATCGACATATACCCGAAGAAGATCTATCAACCCTGTTCGGAATGGCTCTGTCAATCCTGCACCGATCTTGATCAGCTTCTCTGGATTCCCTGGTATCAACTCAACATCCTCTCTCTTCTGTTGGCAATGCCATCGGTTCAGTACTACTTTCGGTGAATGGATCTATTTCGATGGCCATCGTCTGTTTCTGTTTGCTAACCCCGACCCCTGAGGAAATCAGTGTATTCCAATAACACCTTCGGGCGATATCAAGATCGCCTTTTACCTCCCCAATCCCGTTTAGTGTTGGAAACTTAATTTTGAAGTGGGGTATGGATGTTATCGCTTGCAAAACTGATAGGGTCGGCCTTCCCAGAATAGCATTATAGGTCGAATCCACCTGTACCACGAAAAATCTTACCATTATTTCACTCTTTGAGGTCTTTGTCATAAACTCGACGGCAAACTCGATCGTTCTCGACACACGCAATCGTCCCCACTAAACCTATACAATGGACCCTCTCCTCCCAACTCCATCTTCTTTCCTTCTAAATCCATCCTCTGATAGGCGTGCGTGTACAGTATGTTGACCGAGGACCCGTTATCGATCATCATCCTTTTCATATCCACTAGCCCAACCTGTGCTGTTATCACCAGCGCCCCATCATGCGGTTCGATGTGATCGGTGGGGTAATCTTCGTCTGAGAAAGAGACGAAAACTCCTGAGTAGGTCCTATCCTTTCTAGGCGATGAACTTGCTACTGACAATACGGCCTCGAGATGTCCACTCCTCTTCCTTCCGGTTACATGCCCTACCGACCCGCCCGAAATTACATCAATCACCCCCCGAGCTTGTGGGTGCGGTTGCGGCTGTGTTTCTCGAGTCGGCCCCCTGTTCTCCTCCTGGGGTGCCTCTGAACCTTCCCGACCGACCACATACTGCACCAGTTGCCCGTTCTGAACGTTTTTCTCAATTAAATCCTTTAGGTCGTTACACATCTCCGTCATATGCCCGCGACATTGATGGTATTCACAATATTTGTCCCAACCTCTCTTGCCAGGCTTCAGATGCGTCGAATATGGTTCGAAGAAGGGTTTAATCTGCATCTCCTCCAATATCTTCGTCCGGTCAGTGTTGAGGGCGGTGTAGACTTTGTTGACATTCCTGTTCGGGAAAGGTGATCGACCACTTCCCTAACCTCCCCCATTATAGCTTTTCTTACCATAGTTATCTAACCTCCCCTGATTGTCCGACCGCTGATAAGCCTGCTTGTCCACCCCTCGACTTCTCGTCTAACCGGAGTGCGATGCGAAATTTCCGGGCCTCCTCTATCGCAATAAATCCTTCTGCCCGATGGAAGGCTTCTATCAAGTCCGCCGGAGGGTTGATCACCAAATCCTTCATCAGTTTCTTCGACTTCCCAATATCCAAATTTTACCACGAAGAAACTCGTGGATCAGGAGAATTCAACTCTGCAACCGACCCCACAGCCTCCCGAAACCTCTTGACGTACTGGCCCAAGCTCTCATCAGATTTCTGCCGAACCTGCATGAGGGATGCTGTGATCTTTCCTCTCCTTCTGTTGCTTCCGAACCGGGCGTGAAACTTCTCCCGAAGATCGCTCCAGGAATTGATTGATCCAGCTGCTAAAGTCCCCATCCATTCTCGGGCACTCTTCTTCAGGGTCGTTGTAAACATGTGGCATTTAGCAGCGTCCGAATGCCCATAATAGGTCATCAACCTGTCGTACCCGTCTGAATGATCATAAGGGTCCCCCAGCCCGTCATATGTCTCCATTGGGTGCATATTCTTTTTAGGGTCGGTCGTCACATGATTGATTTTCGGCGAAGAGGGCGACCCTATGCAAGCCGAAGGTGTCCTCATCGAGTTCTTCGCCAACAACAATTTTTCTAGTTTTGCCACCCTTCGAGCGAGGGGGTCGGACTTCTCCTTACGAGGGGACGATCAGGGTCTTTCCCTCCCATAATTCCCATATTCAGGAGTCACGTCCCTCCTCCTTTGTCTCGATCTGCCTGGATGCTTTGATATTCGTTCTACTGAACGATTCCTCCTTCTACTTCGGCCGTCCCGCGAGCGGCTTCGGTGCCTGCTCCTTTCTCTTTCTGCCTCTCCTCGTTGGGGTGACCGGGATCGTCTCCGATGCCTACGCCTCTCCCCTCCTTCTAGCGTCAATGTTAACGCCAAGTTTCGTCGGCACGTCCAATCACAGAATCCACGCGCTAGAACTTGCACAATAACAGATAACACAGAAGCTTGACGGCTTGTGCCGCCGGGGGATAGCTCCGGTGTGAGAATAAGTACAGGCCGTTCACAAGGTTTAACAATGGAGGCTAAGTGTTTAGTGCTCAAAAGTACGACACACCGTTAATCAGAACCTCGGCCTCAGATTTATAGTACTCACCACCTTAGAATCATTCTCCGAGTCGGATTAGGACTCCTAGTCATGGTAGTTACCATAACTCGAGTCCAACACAATCTCCTTAAAAGGTGGAAGTAGAACCCAATCCAATCATTACCTTTGGAGTTACCTTATTTAAATACGGTTAGGACTTCAGACTCTGTACGCAGGACAACCCACCATGCCCAATCCAACCGAACTCACTACATGGTCCGGACTTCGGCCCCGAGGACTCGAAAGCCCGACCCCGAACATCAACCCTCCAGCATAGGGTTCCGGTCCAAAGGACTCGGATACCCGAACCCGAACACCATATCTCGAATGGGACTCCGGTGCTAAGGACTCGGATGTCCGAACCCCTTCAACACCCTTGGGAGCTTCGGCCCAATGGGCTCATAAACCTCCTCCAACTGTCAGGCCTTCGGCCCTCATGAAGGTCGGTAAAACACTCCCGTACAGTAACTAATTTCTTAACAATTTTTTCTTATATCTTAAATCTTTCGGTGTAAAACTAGGATGTTGCAATGATGAACTCGAATTCACATAATACTTCCTTTTTCGGGAAGTGAGAGTTCTAATTGATATTTGAATTTTATCTTTTTTAACAATTCGTCCTCACTGTATATTAAATTTGACTCTTGAAAGGAAATTATGCCCAAGTTTCACATTGAAAAACCTTCAAAAATATATATATATATATATATATATATATATATATATATATATATATATATATGCGTGAGAAAATAAAGAATCAAATGAAATGTGGAACATGCATGACATACCATAGTTTTGGATGGTTTTATGGACAACGGGCACGATCCGAGGGACGACATCATCAGAGAGATTGATGGGTTTGGACTTGGCTTCTTTGATGATCATGGCCATCTCTTTTCCATCTCCAAAAAATAGCCTATACGAATTTCCATCGAAGCCTTGCCGCCTCAGGTACTTTTCTAGCTTCCTTGGTCTGAATCACACCCAATTCAAGATTCTCCATGCTAATATCACAACAACAATTCCACAAGAGACTGCAGTAGATTTGTAGATTAACTCCGTCAGAGTTAGAGAAAGAGGGCAAGAGAGATTTTGCATTTGGTAGGATGAAAGACTGATACTTATTTATAGTCAAGATGATGGACCACAACATCTTTTATCTTTCTTTCTTTCTTTCTTTCTTTCTTTCTTTTCTTTTTTAAATAAAGAAACTACCAACAACTGAAATTTTATAATATCTGAATATCCTATACAAGTACATATAGAGGAATATCTTAATACGTGTGTGATGTATTATACTGTATATCATAATCTATTTTAGTGTGCATAATAGTCAACATATGTAACATATGTAATTGCGAACAACTTTTGTGTGCATAATAGTCAACATATGTAACATCAATAACAAGGACTACAATTTAGTAATTATTTGCCTATACAATATTAATTGTTTTGGCTCCAATATACAATTTCTCCTTTCCAATCCAAGGAGGAAGATTTGTTCAATTGAACAGTATCTTGCGATGTCAAAACTTCGATAATATCATCTCAAGTCATCAATAACTCTAAAAAAACTCAAGTGTTAATATATAGTTCTTGTAGGCATTTTATCAAGCAGAAAGGGGCCATACCAAAAAGAAGAGTATTGCTTAATTACCTCGTTTTGGAGCTCACAGTTTGTCCGTCTTTGCTCTCTCTAATTAGTCTATTTTACCATCTCGTTGGGTAATTGACTCGCGATGCTCTATATCAGTAAGATATAATCCTTGCGTGATAGCAGATAATTCGTTAAGAGGATGATGTTGCATGATACAAATTCGCAATACATACTCAAGATATACTCTGAAACAACTTGGTCAATATAAATTTACTATTAGTAATCCCACATGCAGTATATTTGATTTACAACGTTACACTTTAATGCAGCGTTTGGATTGAAAAAATAAAATGAGGGACGAAATGAAATGATTTTAAAATATTTTAAGTAAATGTTTGATTGTTGGTGATGGTGAGTGTTGTCATTACAAAATTATCACATATATCAATTCTATTGAAATGTATTTTATTTCACCTTGTCCACATGAAATAAAAAACAAAACATTGGAATCATTTATCCTCCAAAATGATCATCAAATACACATAAGATAGTAAGTACGTACGTACTAATTAAATTGCTTGTAAAATCAAGTGAGCACCATTTTAGTTGTTGAGGCTCTAGACTCATAACATGCATGTAAGGAGCATGTGCATAGGACGGAGAAAGGTAAAATCAAGTGAGCACTATGTTGATTGTTGAGGCTCTAGACTCATGAACATGTAAGGAGCACGTGCATAGGACGGAGAAAGGTAAAAGGAGAAGCGTCGTAGAATCATGACTATTGCCATTTTCGCTTCTAACATAGCCAAATTTTGCCCATTACATATCTTAGGTACCCAGCCAAATGGAATATATGTGACGACTCCCTTTTTTTGTTGCCTTTGGTATTCCTTGAGGAAATCTCTCTGGTTCGAATTCTTTGTTGGAAATGAGATTTGAAATATTAAATATTAGAGCATTTTGAGGCTCACTTAAATGAGGGACCCACATTCCGAAAATGTCGGGTCTTTGCACCAATGTGTTCTCCTTAATGAGGAGTATAACTTGGTATATTTATATGTTCAAATTCATTAAGAATTAAATGGGAAAATTGACTCCAAAGTCATCTACTTGAAGTCTTTATATATGGAATGTTTGCTCAATGGGAAGGGCCCCAAGAGGCACCCCACTTAGTTTTCCTCCCGTTTTCTTTTCTTTTGTGGAAGGGAGAGGACCTAACCAAGGCTTTGTTCGAACCCGCCGCCGTTGCCCGTCCGTTCGTTCGGGCGGGTCGTGATCACAATACTACGTCGTTTTAACAAACTAACGGTAATATTTTGTCTTAACTGTCAAAAATTATCTATAAATAAACTATGAGGGATTCTATTCTGAATAAGTTTAGTTTCCCTCCCATTTTCTTTTCTGTTATTATTCTCAAGATATTCTCGTTCTGAAAACAGAGTCTCGTTTTGTTACTGTAAAAACAGAGTCCCGTCCCGTTCCACAATCTGCAGTTCCCGTTCCCGTTGCAGCAATATTTTCCCGTTCCATTTTTACAATAAGTTTTTTCCGTTTCTGCGGTAAGTTTTCATGCAACATTTTGCAGTAAGGTTTCATGCATGCATCATTCCTGTTCATATTAAGTTCAGTACATAAACATTGAATTTGGTTTGATGAATTCTTAATTTTGTAATGTTACTAATTAAGAATTGAAATCCGTTTTATCTTGGGAATCAATTATTCAATTAACCCTTAGCATCTGTGGGGGAATAAATTTGCTTTAAGGAGACTTTATGAAATCAAAAACTCAGATTTATATGTTTTCCATTTTAATGATTGGTTTCTGTTTTGCTTAATTTTATATATTTATATATATTAAATAATACTATATATTACGGATAGCAATCTTAAAGCAAATTTATTTTTCTATAATTATAGTATTATTTTATATGAATAGAAAATCGTTTTATGTGAACAGAAAATTGTTTTATGTAAACCGAAAATTATTTTATAAAACAAGTTTTTGTTTTAACTGCATTTGTTCATTGAAATTCTGCAAATACTTGTTTCAGTTAGTGATTAATTATTTATCCATTTCCGCGATTCATTTTGCATTGGAAAAAAAAAAACCGTCACTTTTCTAAAATATATGTTACCATGCTATGCATGACAACTGTTTGCCTGTCATGCATGTAATATATTCTGTTTTAGATATTCTGTTTGCTATGCATGTAATATATTACCATGCTATGCATGATATTTAATTGTTTAAGTGTTTAAGTGTATTTCCAAATATTGTCATGAATGATAACTTCATTTAAGTGTGCACCAACAGACACGTATGTTTTAATATTGATGCCTTATTTGAATATGTGTTGTAATGTTCGATTCTTCCAAACAGAATATTAATTGTTAACGTTGTAAGAATTGCTATAATTAATTGCTATATTATCTATATTCTATTATCTATATTATCTGTGATAATGTTTTTCTGTTTATTAATATTCTGTTTAAATATTTACATGTTATTTGTAAATATTTGTAATATATTATTATATTCTGTTATTTTCAATTTCGTTTATATATATATATATATATATATATATATATATATATGTGTGTGTGTGAATATATAATATTCTGTTATATATATATTCTGTTTATATATATATTGCATGTTAATATATATATTACGGAAATAACAGTTTATAACACAACCATTTTGAAATTGGAAGTGGGTACTGCACATTGCACGAAATTACTGTTGGTATAAAGCATCTCATATCAATATTAATATATTAATATTGTATGTTGTAAACAAATTTTCTAGAACAGAAATTTAGTAAACAAAATTTATTGTTTGAATTCTCTTAAAATTTGTATAACAGAAATTTGTTTCTTTTATTAATAATAGTCTTTATTTGTATAACAAAAATGACATCTGTCATGAATAAACATGTGAGTGATATTCCTACTTATATTATTTGATTATGATATATATGAATGAACATGTAAGTATGCTTGCATTAAGAAAAGATGTAAAGTCCTTTGATAGATAATAGAAACATATGTACAAGGACTTAGAATGAATTGATCAAATGTGTTAGGTTGATCCTACATAAGCAAAACAGCTTTGTAAAGTCCTTCAAAAGAAATGATGTACAAGGACTATAAATATAGAAAGATCAAGCATGTTAGGTTGATTTTATGATGTAATAGACAGGCTTGTCTGATCGTCGAGCACTGCACCAGAAATCATAGTCTGCCATGAGAGTCAAGGATAACTCGAGAGCTATCAAGGCAAAATCGTAGTCTGCAAGATAGTAGATCTCGGAGTTCGTAGACTGCCAGGAGAGACGAGGAAGGAACGTAGTGTGTCGAGTAAAGCTTCCTCGGAGCCGGAGTCTACTGAGGAAGTCATGTTCAGAATCGTAGAGACAGCCTGCCTACGAGCCGACTGAGCATCTGCCAAAGCCAAGTCAAGAATCGTAGACTACACTCAGAGTCGTAGAGTCTACTAATCATACCAGAGGCAGAGATCGTAGTCGAGCAAGATCAGATGAAGACAACAAGCACAATGACAGAAATCGTAGAGTGTCAAGATCTAATCTCGTAGTCGCAGGTGTCTGCGCACAAACAAAAGTTTGAATCGTAGAGTGCAGAACTAAGACCTCAACAGATGTGCTCACAATGTCAAGGCAGAATCGTAGAGCAAATACGATTCTCAATGAATGAGCACTCCCAGAATATCCAAAGGAGTGAAGCCTCTGATTGGTAATACAAAGATACATCTCACCAAGGAAATCATAGGGCACTCAACGAATGGCATACAAGCTAACAGAAGATCTAAGCACCAACCCAATCAGCATCAAGATTGAGTAGTGAAGCCATTCGAGATAAAGTCTTCCACAAGGAGATCAGAAGAAGACTTCTGTAACTGACTAAGAAAAGTCAGCAAGTGCAGTAGCTTTCAAGCAGACAGAAGACAACGATCTTGAAGATGGCCAAGATCGTAGTGTTTGCCATAACAAAGAAGAAATTGATGGAGTGTACACAAAGATACTGGTCAGCCTCTGAATAACAAGGCTAAAGTGATTAAGCATTGGGTCAGTCCATTGATGATAAATGAACGGGAGATCACAAGGAGAAAGCGAGCTGGACACGCCACAAATCAAGTATCTTGTTATTCGAAGGGCCGGAGCAAGGAGTCGAGCCATCGATTATCTAAGAACGATCAAAAGCAAATGAAGAAATGAAGCCTTTCGCATAAGAGAAGGAAGAAGTGTTCCACATTGAAGATCGAATGAACACTCTTCAAGATCGTAGTGTTGATTCTACAAGTCAAGAAACAACAATCAATAAGACACTACGATCAAGTCCATGAAGATATGCATCAGAATCGTAGAGTTCGAATAACTGAAGACTGAAGCATTGGCAACAGTTCAATCTGAAGGATAATATTCAAACTAGAACTTATTGAGAGCATCGATGCAAGGACAACCTCTGATCGAGGAATCGGAAGGGAGAAATAAAGTCATCGACCTACCCAAGACATCAAAGTGTCATCTGATAGGGTTGGTGAAACAGTAGACTGCAATGTCAGAAAGTCAGAAAAAGGTGTCATGTCACATCTGCAGTCTGCACCAAATAACTTGAGATCTGCGAAGCAATTTGAATAGCTTTCAACGGCTACTTTCCAACGGGAAGATTGAGAAGCAGTATAAATCAGCAGAGCTTCAAAGATCAAGAGTGCTGATGAATATAGAGTTGCAGAATCATTGAGTTGGTGAATGCTATTGTTGACTCTACGAGCTCCACCAAAGATCAATAGAACAAGTCTCAGTGACAGTGAGACTACCAAGGTGGAAGTGAAGCAGCTTTGAAGAAGGACTCATACAGATCAAAGCTTCACTCAACAAAGATGAGAATGTCACTAACGATGGCAGCCAAGCTGAGAGCCGAAAAGGCCAAAAAGATAGCATTCAGAAAAGTGGTTGAGTACAAAGAAGATCAAGAGAGCCACTCTACAAATCACCATGAACCTAAAGCTGAAACTGAAAAAGTACAGAACCATGTCTGCAAAATATTCAAGAAGGGTTCAGGGATTGCTAAGTATCAGACGAAGACTACTAAAAGCACTGAGACTTAGCAAATCCAGATGGTGATGTTGCACAGCTGACATCAGATGAAGATGAGCTGGAAAGAGTAAAGATTAGCTGCACCAAAGAAGGTGTGGTCCAGACTCGAAGAAGAATGCAAAGAGGACCACATCAAGCTGCTAAGTACAATAGATGTTCAGAACCTAATAACATCTTAGCAGCTTAGCACCAACAAATGAAGTTCCTTGTCCGGAGGGACTAAATGAAGTTCCAAGCCTGCTGAGCTTGAAGAGTTCCTAGGGAACTAGAGGAGTTCCAAGGCTGCTAGCCTTGAAGAGTTCTTAGTGAACTGAAGTCCCAAGGTCACCGGCCTTAAAGGAATCTTAGTGATTCGTGGTGCCGCCTTTCCTTAGTGGAAATCTCGCTAGTTGAAAGCGTAAGAGTGGATTAGAGCTTGAGTCTCCAACCACTTAAAACCCTTATGTGTGACGCCCCAAAATAGGTATACACCACACCCATTCTCGAGTCGCCAAATACATGGTACGTAAACAACTACAACTTTATTATTACAACAAGAAATCGTGAGTTTAAATACAAATATTATCTTCTAGACAATATCTATACTCAAATAAATCCCCATCACATTTATTGATACATTATTTTAAAAAAAATGGTGAGGACTACTAAACAATCCTTTCTAAACCTTCATTCCATACCCCACTAGTACTCATTTACATTCTCGCCTCCCGAGAAGAAAAATGGAACAACAAGGAAAAGGGTGAGCTCAACTAGCCCAAGAAGAATACTATGACTAAGATAATATACAACAAATTATCGTTAGTCTCCAACAGGAAAATCGATAGAATACAATTGACAACAAGTTTCGGATCAATATTCATAATGAAATAATAATTCATAGAAGAGTTACGTGAGAATGAAATCTACTATAATCTATGAATTTAATAGTCCATCATCAATATTTTATCCTCAGTAACATCAATCAATATTCATCTCAAATCAAATATTCATCTTTGCACTATACAGCCAAAGATATTCATCAATCCATCATATTAAATCTCAACACTGCTCATCTTTGCACTAAAGGCCAAAGATATTCATCACTCGGTCATGTTCATTTAAACACTGCTTATCTTTGCACTAAAGTCCAAAGATATTCATCGATCAGTCATGTTCATTTAAACACTGCTTTATCTTTGCACTACTGGGCCAAAGATATTCTTCAGAATCATTCATCTTTGCACTACAGTGCCAAAGATATTCAATAATATCATCATTTAAGACCGAGGATGATGAAAATATTTTTAAAGAACGAATCCAATGAAACAAAATGACAAGGATTAAGGATTAAGGATTCGTACTTTGTTTTATCCATGTCCAACAATACCTCAAAAATAATCATAGTGGTGTAAAATTCAAGAATGATCAAAACATGGATACAATCAAAGCTAGTATCCGAATAGATATTTTGACCGAAAAGAAGAAATTTTATTTTTTCGATGAATAGTGCCGATATCGTGAATAATGCCAGATATCGTGAATAGTCTTGAGTATCGTGAATAAGTAACTCTGACACCAAAAGATAGAAATTCCACAAAAAAATATTTTCACGCTTCATGAATAGTACTCGTGAATAGTAACTCGTGAATAGTAACTCATGAATAGTAACTCGTGAATAGTAACTCATGAATAAGTAACCCCAGAGCATGAAAAAGTTTCAAATTTGATAAAACTTCAGATCAACATTTCAAAGATAATGATATTGAAGAAATAATATCATTACTGAAAAAAATAATATCCCTTACCTCAAAGAGTCAAGATTTCCGGAAGGAAAGGTCAAGTGATGTTTGAATGAAACTTGTATCTTGAACAACAACTCTCAAAGTATCTAAATACTCACAAAATACGCTCAATAATATAGAGAGAGAAAGAGAAAAACTTTGTTTCGGTGTGATTTTCAATTCTAACTTAGCCTCTCTATTTATAGGAAAATATTAAGCCGCCAAGGCATTTAACTCCGCAACCTCGATGGCTTTACCTCGCTACTATTCCCACCCACCACATTTGAAAATAAAATTCAGCACATTTTTTCACCAACCACAAGTGGGGCCCACCAATTCTAGAATTTTCCACCAAAATCATTTATAACCTAATTTCTAATCACCACCTCTTAAAATTCATAATAAATTATACGCTCATTTTTAATCTGTTCAAAATTTGTGGACATATACTCAACTTATATATGTATAACATATCCAAAAATTACAACGATCCAACGGTCGGATTAAATATTATAACTCACACAATAAAGTCAGTAATAACACCGATTTGATTTTTTTTAATACCTCCAATCGACAAAATACAAATAAAACATCTCAAAGATTAATTCCTTCATTAATAACCACATAAATAAATCCATCATTTATATTCATATAAAATAAATATTTCCTTATCATATGAATCAATAATTAATTATTCACAAATAATATTACGAAATCACATTTATGACAACCAGTTGCTCCCGTGAAAGAGGGGCTTTCCAATAAGGATCTCTCCTCATCGGGCGCCGCAATTAGGTGACCAAACCTCTCCTTAGATGTAACTTTCTAGACATTGCCAATAATGTTATCTAATAATATTATTCAAATAATATGAATTATTGATCCGATAATGGGAAATATTGTGCGAAAGACAATTATCAAAACAAAGAATAATATAAAATACCAACGCAACAATTATTGAATCAATAAAATAAACTATTGAACAAGAATTACTTTGTAATAATTATCGAGTAGTGCCTTCACGTAAGAATCAATAATTGATGCAATACCGTGTCTTACTGTTCAACAACGCCAGCGTATCGATTGTGTTTTAACCACCGGGTATTCCAACAAGATAATACTTGGTAATAATTACGCCATTATTTTTAAACAACTTATATTTGTCGTTTTCCTCATCCAATCGCTTTCAGTTATGGGGCCCACACACGGTCAGCTACCATCGCATTTAATATTCCCCGAGCCAGATTTAATATTCCACGACCAAAAACGAATATTCCCCGACAAAAAAATGAATATTTTATAACCACTTGCTTATTTTGAAATATTTGCATATTTAACCCTTAACTATCCACATTAATCAAATCAACCCTTACTATTTCAAAATAATAAATAAAGGAAATTCCTTTTTATTTAAAAAATTTCGGTCTTACAACCTCCCTCCTTATGAAATTTCGTCCTCGAAATTGACGTGACGATACTGTGTTTCAAAAAGTGAGGATACCTCGCTTTCATTTCCGCTTTCCAATTCCTGAGTTCATTTCCTCTATGGCATGATTCCTCCACAAAACTTTAACTTGTGGTATGACCTTTGTGCGTAGGGGACATGCTCCTTCCTATCCAAGATCTTGACAGTACCTCCTCATACGTTAAGTCTTGGCTATCTCGTCCGGTTCTAACTCTATAACGTGGTTCGGTCTTTCACATATTTACTGAAGTACGATATATGAAACACATTATGAACACGAGACATACTTGGAGGTAACGCAAGTCTATAGGCTACATTTCCTACTTTCGGTCAAGAATTTGAAATGGACCAATAAATCGTGGATTGAGCTTTCCTCTCTTCCTAAATCTTGTAACTCCTTCCATGGAGCAACTCGCAATAATACATGATCCCCTACACTAAATTCCACGTCCTTTCGATGAAGATCCGCATAACTCTTTTGTCGATCTTGTGCCGCTTTGTATACGTTGTCGAATCATTTGGATCTTTTCGGTGAGTCATACGTCTTAACTTCGGGTCCCAACAATGTTGCTTCACCCACTTCATCCCAACATATTGGAGAACGACATTTTCGTCCATATAATGCTTGAATGGAGCCACACCTATACTTGCACGATAACTTGTTGTTGTGTAGGAGAATTCCACCAATGGTAAATACTTATCCCAACTACCCTTGAAGTCTAGGACACGAGTCTTAATATATCTTCAAGAGTTTGAATAGTCCTCTCGATTGTCCGTCTGCTTTTGGGGATGGTATGCCAAACTAAATCGCAAAATCCGTGCCCATAGCTTTTTGCAAGCTAACCCAAAATCTTGAAGTGAATCTTGGGTCACGATCCAAAACTATGGATACAGGCATGCCATGCAACCTCACAATCTCATTTACGTACATACTAGCAAGACGTTCAAGGGAATAAGTCTCCGTGTCGGCAAAGAAATGAGTAGACTTGGTTAATCTATCAACAATAACCCAAATAGCATTGATGCCTTGAGAAACCGTAGGGAAGACCCGTAATCTGAAATCCATGGTAATGTGTTCCCACTTCCATTCCGGAATCTCAAGTGGTTGCAACGGACCCTTAGGTACTAGATGCTCCGCCTTTACACGTTGACAAGTTAAACACATCGAGATAAACTTTGCAATCTCTCTCTTCATATTGTTCCACCAAAATGTATGTCAAGATCACGATACATTTTAGTACTTCCGTGGATGGATTGAAAATGGTGTATTGTGTGCCTCCATCATAATCTTGTACTTCAAATCGAGTCGTTAGGAACACAAAGTCTAGAGTGGACTCAAGTATTCCTTCTTCATCAATTCTCGCCCTAAATAGCTCCTTCTTGTACTTTCTTCTTCATACGCATCATTTCAAGCCTGGTGGCTTGAGCAACTTAAACTTTATTGATTAAAGTTGATTATACTCAGTATATTATCACGCTGGGTACCTAGAGTTTTCATCTCCATCTCTATTATTTGTAAATTATACGAAATTAGTCTTTGACAATATCGTACTCGTGACTTATATCACGATCTTCTACTCAACACGTCGCCTACCACGTTCGCTTTTCCAGATGGCATGGTCGTAACATGTCTTTGAAATGAGTCTCCTCTTGAGTTCTTCAAGCTCTTCCCACATTCCTTGCTCCATTCGAATTTTGTATCTCTCTACGAGTCATTTCGTTAATGGAATAGCGATTCGAGAATATCCTTCAACGAATCTCCGATAATAACCAACTAAGCCTAAAAAGCTACGATTTTTGATTCTCGACTTAGGTTGCTCTCAACTGTGACTCATATCCCAATCTTGGATAAAGACGTCACAATGACACCTATCGCTTTACTATCGCATCGAATATGACGTCCCTTACAGAGAAGTTCGGCTTAGGTGAATTCCACAAAGGAAGTCACCGAGATAAAGGCTCGGTACCAAATTTATAGTTGAATTTTTAACTCCTCAAGTTCAATAGGAGCCATTCGATATGAGATTTTAGAAATGAGTTTTGTACCGGGTTCAAATTCGATACAAAATTTAATATCAGGTTTTGGGAGTAAGCCAAGAAATTCTTCAGAAAATACGTCAGGAAAAATCAATAACAACAAGAATATTATTCAAATCTGACGTGTCTTTATTCAAATCCATAACATGGACTAAGAAAACTTGACATCCGTAATAAACGAATGACTTCATGGCTTGATATGAAAATGTTTGATTACAATGGTTTGATTGCTTGAATTCGAATAACAGGTTACTTAGGAATTTGAAACCTAACAACCTTACAAAAGCATTCAATTTGGCATGATGAGTAGTTAACCTTAAAATCACATCAAAAGCAAATATCTCTATAGAAATAAGGTTAACGGTAATGTGATAGTGCTGACTGAATCAAGCAAGATTTCTAAACAACGGATGTAATGAAAGTTTCTCCTAACTGAGTCTCCATAAATAGGTCAAAGTCTAATTTCTCCGTAGTCGAAGTTCAAACGTTGGCGCAAGCAAGAGAGATAAAAGAATGGGTAGAACCGGTATCTAGTAAGGTATATACTTAAGAAGAATTTATAATTAACTAACCCGTGCTAACTTCGTTCGGGTTCTCGTGATTTTGATTTGGTCACGACAAACGCTCTTCCAAGAACCGCTTGACTTTGACTTTTACGGGACATCCTTTTGAGTCACCATTCTCATTTGGATCGGGTTTCGATATCGTATAATCTCGGCGATATGTCCTTCTTTTCCACAATTATAGCATACCTTGGAAGGCTTTGAAATAGTTTGACCTTATATGTCCCTCCTCTCCACATCTCAGCATCTAATTGGCGATCGTTCTCTTCCCTAGAATTTGTTGATGGTGCCGATCTTTCATTAGCCGACGCCTTCCCATCATCGTTAAATCTTCTCTTTTAGATTGGACATCTCTTTCCATAATATCAACGCGTCGTATGCGGCTTTTACCCATGCATCACTCATTCTCACTCGCTCGCTTATTTCTTCTTTCAAATTTCGATTCGACTTTTATCATCTTATACTCTCGCCAAAGAGTGCTTACGCTCAAGCATCACATATCGGGTAACAAGCTTGAATCGTTGCATCCTTTTGCTCCACGATTTTCCGCAATTCTTGACTTTCGCTTCTTCTAACTCATGAATACGATTTTGCAATTCAACATTTTGATCATAAAATACCTCTAATAAACTCTCTTCGTGTACCTCTTCTTCCTCTTCTTCCTCACTCTCACCGTTACCTCTGCGACTATCTCTAAAATGCAACTATCAATTCTTCACTCACCACATGGATATCTCTAATTCCTTCTTCTCCCTCCGACATCACATTATCCTCGTTGGCGATTAGAGGTGTCTCCACGATCTCATTCACTCCATTGTTAACGCTTCTCGTGACCGTTTCTTCTTAAACTATCATAAAACAAGGGTTAATTAAATAAATTAACAAATCACATAATACCCTATATTATGACCAACCAACAAATAAGCTTAGGTAGGACACACTAGCGAAGGTTTTACTCGCCTCTCCCTCCTAGTTCTATTCCCGATCTCCGCCAGAGATCATATCCCTAAGCTCTAATACCAACTGTGACGCCCCCAAAATAGGTATACACCACACCCATTCTGAGTCGCCAAATACATGATACGTAAACAACTACAACTTTATTATTACAACAAGAAAGCGTGAGTTTAAATACAAATATTATCTTCTAGACAATATCTATACTCAAATAAATTCCCATCACATTTATTGATACATTATTTTACAAAAATGGTGAGGACTACTAAACAATCCTTTCTAAACCTTCATTCCATACCCCGACTAGTACTTTCGCTACATTCTCGCCTCCCGAGAAGAAAAATGGAACAACAAGGAAAAGGGTGAGCTCAACTAGCCCAAGAAAGAATACTATGACTAAGATAATATACAACAAATTATCGTTAGTCTCCAACAGGAAAAATCGATAGAATACAATTGACAACAAGTTTCGGATCAATATTCGCAATGAAATAATAATTCATAGAAGAGTTACGTAGAGAATGAAATCTACTATAATCTATGAATTTAACAATCCATCATCAATATTTTATCCTCAGAACATCAATCAATATTCATCTCAAATCAAATATTCATCTTTGCACTACGGGCGAAAGATATTCATCAATCGGTCATGTTCATCTCAACACTGCTCATCTTTGCACTAAAGGCCAAAGATATTCATCACGATCGGTCGTGTTCATTTAAACACTGCTTATCTTTGCACTAAAGTCCAAAGATATTCATCATCGGTCGTGTTCATTTAAACACTGCTTATCTTTGCACTACAGCCAAAGATATTCTTCAGAAATCATTCATCTTTGACTACTGTGCCAAAGATATTCAATAATATCATCATTTAAGACCGAGGATGATGAAAATATTTTTAAAAGAACGAATCCAAAGAAACAAAATGACAAGGATTAAGGATTAAGGATTCGTACTTTGTTTTTATCCATGTCCAACAATACCTCAAAAATAATCATAGTGGTGTAAAATTCAAGAATGATCAAAACATGGATACAATCAAAGCTAGTATCCGTAATAGATATTTTGAACGAAAAGAAGAAATTTTATTTTTAGATGAATAGTCCAGATATCGTGAATAATGTCAGATATCGTGAATAGTCTTGATATCGTGAATAGTAACTCAGACACCAAAAGATAGAAATTCCACAAAAAACATTTTCACGCTTCATGAATAGTACTCGTGAATAAGAACTCGTGAATAGTAACTCATGAATAGTAACTCGTGAATAGTAACTCATGAATAGTAACCCAGACATGAAAAAGTTTCAAATTTGATAAAAACTTCAGATCAACATTTCAAAGATAATGATATTGAAGAAATAATATCATTACGAAAAAATAATATCCCTTACCTCAAAGAGTCGATGATTTCCTAAGGAAAGGTCTCAAGTGATCTTTGAATGAAACTTATCTTGAACAACAACTCTCAAAGTATCTAAATACTCACAAAATACGCCAATAATATAGAGAGAAAGAGAGAAAACTTTGTTTACGTGTGATTTTCAATTCTAACTTAGCCTCTATTTATAGGAAAATATTATGCTTATGACGCCAAGCGGACTTAACTCGCAACCCCGATGGCTTTACCTCTACTATTCCCACCCACCACATTTGAAAATAAAATTCAGCACATTTTCACCAACCACAAGTGGGGCCCACCAATTCTAGAATTTTCCACCAAAATCATTTATAACCTAATTTACGAATCAACACCTCTTAAAATTCATAATAAATTATACGCTCATTTTTAACGGTTCAAAATTTGTGGACATATACTCAACTTATATATGTATAACATATCCAAAAAATTACAACGATCCAACTGTCGGATTAAATATTATAACTCACACAATAAAGTCAGAATAACACCGATTTGATTTTTTTTAATACCTCAATCAAATAAAATACAAATAAAACATCTCAAAGATTAATTCCTTCATTAATAACCACATAAATAAATCCATCATTTATATTCATATAAAATAAATATTTCCTTATTATATGAATCAATAATTAATTATTCACAAATAATATTACGAATCACATTTATAATGACCGAAGTTGTTCCCGGGAAAGAGGGGCTTTCCAATAAGGATCTCTCCTTCTTCGGTGCGCAATTAGGTGACCAAACCTCTCCTTAGGCGAACTTTCTAGACATTGCCAATAATGTTATCTAATAATATTATTCAAATAATATGAATTATTGATCGATAATGGGAAATCTTGTGCGATGACAATTATTGAAGCAATGATAATATAAAATACCAACGCGTGAATTATTATTCAATCGAAAAATAAACTATTGAGCGATAATTACCGTAACAATTATTGAGTAGTGCCTTCTTACGTAGAATCAATAATTGATGCAATCTGGTGTCTTCTTGTTCAACAACGCGTATCGGTGTGTTTTTTAACCACCGGGTATTCCAACGATAATACTTGTAACAATTACGCCGCTATTTTTAAACAACTTATATTTGTCGTTTTCCTCATCCAATCGCTTTCCGTTATGGGGCCCACACATGGGCATGCTAGGCAGTCGCACGAATATTCCCAACAAGATAAATATTCCACGACCAAACGAATATTCCTCGACAAAAATGAATATTTTATAACCACTTGCTTATTTTGAAATATTTGCGTATTTAACCCTTAACTATCCACATTAATCAAATCAACCCTTACTATTTCAAAATAATAAATAAAGGAAATTCCTTTTTATTTAAAAAAATTTCGGGGTCTTACATTATGTCTTTTACTTTATGTCATTTACTTTATGTACAATAACTGCTATAACTGCTATGTATGTTTTAACTGCTTACCATCGAACTAACTCTACGAACAATGTATGTATGACTATTGTAAGACCTCGAATTTTATAAAATAAAATTATTCAATTTTTCTTATAATTATTATTCAGTAAATGGTTAAATTGATAAAAGTTTAAAGTTATGGGGGAAATATGCAAATTTTACAAAATACGCAAGTGGCTATAAAATATTCATTGTTGTTGTCGGAGAATATTCGTTTGGTCGTGGAATATTCTTTTTTATCGGAATATCCGTGCGACCATAGCAGATCATTTATAATTATAAAAGAATAATCTTGACGGATGAAAAAAGCGTCGTGTTTGAGTTTTTTTACCGTTAACACTTGTTGGAATACACGGTGGTTAAAATACGATGTCTGGCGTTGTTGCCACATGATACTTTACAGATTACTTACATGATTTTTTAAATTATTGATTCTTACGTAAGAAGGCACTACTCAATAATTGTTACGATCATTACTTTATTTAATATTTTATTTTATTGATTCAATAATTGCTACGTTGATATTTTATATTATTATTGTTCAATAATTGTCATTTGCACGAGATTTCCCATTATCAGATCAATAATTCATATTATTTGAATAATATTATTAGATAACATTATTGATAATGTCTAGAAAGTTCTGTCAAGGAGAGGTTTGGTCATCTAATTGCACGCCAGTAAGGAGAAATCCTTATTGGAAAGCCCCTCTTTCCTGGAAACTGCATGGTTGTCATTATTGTGATTCTGTAATATTATTTGTGAATAATTAATTATTGATTTATATGATAAAGAAATATTTATTTGATGCAGATATAAATGATGGATTTATTTATGTGGTTATAGGTGAAGGAATTAATGTTGAGGTGTTTTATCGGTATTTTGTCGGATTGAAAGTATTAAAAGATCAAATCGGTGTTCTTAAAGCTCTATTGCGTGAGTTATAATTTTGATCTGACCGTTGGATCGTTGTGATTTTTGGATATGTTATACATATATAAGTTGAGTATATGTCCACAAATTTTGAACTGTTGAAAATTAACGCATGTTTTGTTATGAATTTTAAAAGGTGTTAAAACGGTGTTTAAAATCATCCATTTGTGGATTTCGGATATTTTCAGTCTGGAATTTGGAAAAACTCAAAGCTACAAAGTTGTAGAGAATTCGATTTCAGGCAGAATGGACATAAAATTTGTATTTTTCTGATAAACGGTCTATTTTCTATGAATTGTTGAAGTTTCAGAAAATAAAATAATTTTTATTAATTTATGGGTGGGACCCACTTTTGTGATTTAAAGCATGAGGGCTGCTGGGATTTTTCAAGAGTGGCATGCTGGTCTTTGATGGCTAGCATGCGTAGATTTTTGAATAATAAAAATATTATTTTATTATTTTAGTCTCCTATGGCGTTCTAGCATTTTCCTATAAATAGGTGTTTATGTTAGAATTGAAAATCACACCAGAAACATAAGTTTTCTCTCTCTATATTATCAAGCATATTTTTGAGAGTATTTAGATACTTTGAGAGTTGCTATTCGGTGCAAGATTCCTTCGGCTTTTCATCCGATATTCTAGTCAGAAGTACTGCTCTTTTGAGGTAAGAGATTTTAAGGGTTGTTATGTTTTTCATGTTTTGAAACTTTTCAGACCTTCAAAAATTCTAGAAAAATTTAAAATGATAATTTGATGAGTTTTGTTGATTGTGTCCAAAAATGGCGATTTTTGGATGTACAGATTAAGAGTTATGATTTTTATGGGAAAAGACTATTTTAAAAGTAAACTCTTATAACTCCTTGTGGTTAACTCTAAAATTGATAAAATTTTTATTGGGAGTACATCTATATAATATCAGTATATCCTGTAAATTTTGGAATTTTTGGAAAAAAGTAAAATTTATGATGAATGTCTAAATATTCGGTAGTTTTGGCCATATGAAAAATAGTAAATGAATTTTAAAAATTCTGAGAAAAATATATGTTCAATATGAGACTATGTTATGCTAAATCTCATAAAAGAAATATTTTTGGAACTGATTTGGTATTTTTCATAAAAATGGTCTAGTTATGAGTAAATGAATTAAATATGTTATGTGAAGTAAAAAAATTAGAAAATAGGATTTTATGGCTTGAGAATCCTATATAAGGTATATGCAGATTTTTGATGAGGATTTTTGTTGTTGATGATGAAATCTTGTGAGTTTGGCATTTTAGGATGATTAAATGCATTAATTATTAAAGTGTAAATAATTGGATTAAATTGTTTATAAGTTTAAGAAATGATTAAAATATTGTTATAATATTAATAATATTAGATTATGAGATTTCTAGTGATTTATAACATGTGGCTTAAGGTATTATAAATATTGATATGGATTTTATTGTAAAACTTTATTTTTTTCGTGTCGGGAATACTATGCACGTATACGGTACTATGTACGAATACGGGGTACTATTCATGACAAAATTGGTTTCTTTTGCTGACCAAATTATCATTGATTTATGAATCTTATTCTTAAAATTAAATCCATGTTTTGATTATATTATTTTTATAATATTTTTATAATTCCTGGTGATGAAATTTCTCTTTGACTTAAGTGTAAAGATGGGTAGATTATTGGTGTGATCGTGACTATGGGTTCTCTTTGGCCAGTAGTGTAAAGTTGAATCATTGACTGGTATGATCATGACCATTGAATTTATAATTGAATATTTTTAGCTTAAGTACAAAGGTGAATTGATCAACATGATTATAATTATGGTTTATATAAATTCTGAAATGATTATGTGTTTATTTGAGATATAAATATCTTTGGCCCAGTAGTCTGAGAGATGACTTTAATTGAATATCTTTGGCTTAGTAGTGCAACGATGATCTCATTGTTGAATATCTTTGGCACCGTGTCTGCAAAGATGACATGTTGTTGAATATCTTTGGCCCGTAGTGCAAAGATGACCTATTCTTTGAATAACTTTGGCATGTAGTGCAAAGATGAATCTGTTGATGAATATCTTTGGCCCGTGAGTGCGAGATGAATTTATTAGTATGATTATGAACATGAACTATGATTTGGTATAACCATGATTTTTGATGTTTCAGGTAAAGACAGGTGATGAAAATTATCTTCGTCCTGGATGAGAAGAGTAATTAGAATCACAATTATGAATATGAGTTATTCATATGATTGTGGAAAGGAACTGTTGATTGATGTTACAGGGATAAAACTTTGTTGGTGGACTTTTAACGTGGAGAAGATAATAGACTTTATAGTCTATTTGACTCTTCTAATGGATTGCTCGTTCCGCTGCAATTATGGTTGAGAAGTTTTATCATCTACCATATGTTCTAAATCTCTGATTTATTACTGATAAAGGCTATTGATAATTTAATTATCTTTAGTCATGATATTCTTTACTGAGCTAGTTGTGCTCACCCTTTTGCTTCACAATTCCTTTCAGGTAATAAGAGTGTAGCTGGGTCGAGCGGGGATAACAGGGGAATAGTGTGGTGGTCCGAGACTGTCAAAGTTTCTCAACACATTATAAAACGGCATGACATACAATATATAATTGTATTGAGGACCTAAGATGCGTGTGTCGTATATTATACGTCACGTAATAATTGATTTTGGTGAACAACAATAGGGTGAAGTGAACCCAACTTTGGAAGGGTGTTTTGCCACTATCATACAAGATGTCTAATGACATACAAACTCGTGTTATCATAAGACAGGGTTGTGCACATCCGCTTGCTGAGTATATCTACGAGCACTACTTATATGATCTTGGAGTTTATTTGAAATGTAATTCTCACTTGGAGACAACGGAGATAATTATATGTCAAGAGAAGACTCACCACTAGAAAGAACATGATAGTAATCTTCTCGTTTTTCTTTGGGGTCTATTAGGTCAACCAAGGATAATTATGTGGGCATATGATATCTATTATAACCTAGACGCATGGCCTCCCATGTACGAAGGTTTTCTTGATCATTTTCCAAAGGTTTTAATTTCTAAAACAGTTATTGACTGTACCTTTATGTAAAGTGCCATTATGACAAGCTATCCAATATTGGGACATGAGTCACAGTTGGTATATATCCAAACTCACAACATTTGTTTTGTTGTATTTTGCACGACAATTGTTATAATAAAGTTGTAGTTGTTTCTATACTATGTATTTGGCGATTCAGAATAGGTTGGATGGATTAGACCTATTTTGGGGGCGTCACAGTTGGTATCAAAGTTTAGGGATATGATCTCTGGCGGAGATCGGGGAATAGAACTAGGAGGGGAGAGATGAGTAAATCCTTCGCTAGTGTGTCCTACCTAAGCTTATTTGTTGGTCAGTCATAATATCGGGATATTATGTGATATGTTAATTTATCCAATTAACCCTTATTTTGAAGCTGTATTCTAGAATGATATCTGAAATACAGGAGATGAGCATTGGAGAAATCATGATGATAGGGAAGATGGAATCTAAAATGAAAACAAGGTATTCTCAACTCTTTGAAATACCAGGTACGTAAATTTCAGGGACGAAATTGTAAGACCCCGAATTTTATAAAATAAAATTATTCAATTTTTCTTATAATTATTATTCAGTAAATGGTTAAATTGATAAAGGTTTAAAGTTATGGGTGAAATATGCAAATTTTACAAAATACGCAAGTGGCTATAAAATATTCATTGTTGTCGGAAAATATTCGTTTGGTCGTGGAATATTCTTTTTATCGGGAATATCCGCATGCGGCGGCCTAGATCATTTAATGGGCCCATAATGTAATAACCGTTTGATGAAGAAAATGTCAAGTTTGAGTTTTACCGTTAACACTTTGTTGGAATACACGGTGGTTAAAATACGATGTCTGGCGTTATTACACAAGAAGCTACCAGTATTACGGTATTTTTTAAATTATTGATTCTTATAACGACCCCAAAATAGGTCCATTACATCCAACCCATTCGAGTCGCCAAATATATGGTACGAAAAACAACTACAACTTTATTACAACAATTGTCGTGCAAAATACAACAACACATATCTTTGTGAGTTTGGATACCAATATATACCAAATGTAACTCGACACCAACTTGGATAACACGTCACCATGACACCTTACACAAAGGTGCAGATCAAAAACTATTTTAGAAATTAGAATCTTTGGGAAGTGCTCGAGAAACCTTCGTACATGGGAGGCCATGCTTTTAGGTTATGGTAGATATCATATGCCACGAATTATCCTTGGTTGACCTAATAGACCCCAAAGAAAAATAAGAAGATTACTATCATATTCTTCCCAATGGCGAGTCTTCTCTTGACATATCATTATCTCCACTTGCCTCTAATTTGGTATTATACTCCAAACAAACACCAAGATTATATAGGTAGTGCTTGTAAATATACTCAAAGTGGATGAAAGACAACCATGTCTTATGATAACACGAGTTTGTATGTCATTAGACATCTTGTATGATAAAATGACATAACACTCTTCCAAAGTTGGGTTCGTCTCACCCTATTTAATTCACCAAAATAACTATTAAATGATGTATAAAATACAACACACTAAAGCCCTCAATAAAATTATTTTCATACTCTTTTAGGAGAACCTCAACAACTATAGACCACCGCTTCTATTCCTTGTTATCCCCGGCCAACCCAAATACACTTTTATTACACGAAAGGAATTGTGAAACAAAAGGGTGAGCACAACTAGCTTCGATAAAGAATATTATGACTAAAGATAAATAAATTATCAATAGTCTTCATCAATAATGAATCGAGATTTAGAACATATGGTAGATGATAAAACTTTTCAACCATAGTTGCGGTAGAACGAAGCGATCCATTAAAAGAGTCAAATAGACTATAAAGTCTATTGTCTTCTCCACGTTAAAAGTCCACCAACAATATTTTATCCCTCGTAACATCAATCAACAGTTCTTTCCACAATCGTATGAATAACTCATAATCATAATTGTGATTCTAAATTCTCTTCTCATCCAGACAAAGATAATTTTCATCACCGCCTTTACACTCAAACATCAAATATCATGGTTATACCAAATCACGGTTCTGCTCATAATCATAATAATAAATTCATCTTTGCACCACGGGTCAAAGATATTCATCAACAGCTCATCTTTTACACTACAAAGCTAAAGATATTCAACAACAGTCATCTTTGCATTACGAGCCAAAGATATTCATCAATAATTCATCTTTGCACTACAAAGCAAAGATATTCAACAACAGTCATCTTTGCATTACAAGCCAAAGATATTCATCAATAATTCATCTTTTTGACTACAAATTTAAATGTGACGCCCCCAAAATAGGTATACATCACCCATTCCGAGTTGTCAATACATGAGTGCGAAACAACTACAACTTTATTATTACAACGATGAAAAGCGTGAGTTTAAATACAAATATTATCTTACAGACAATATTTATACTCAAATAAATCCTCATCACATTTATTGATACATTATTTTACAAAAATGGTGAGGACTACTAAACAATCCTTTCTAAAACCTTCATTCCATACCCCAGGCTAAATACTATACATATTCTCGCCTCCACGAGAAGAATGGAACAAAAGGAAAAGGGTGAGCTCAACTAGCTCGATAAAGAATATTATGACTAAGATAATATACAACAAATTATCGTTAGTCTTCAACAGGAAAAATTTAATAGAATCTGATAGACAAAAGTTTCGGATCAATATTCGCGGCGAAATAATAATTCATAGAAGAGTTACGTAGAGAATGAAATCTACTATAATCTATGAATTTAACGATCCATCATCAATATTTTATCCACCGTAACATCAATCAATATTCATCTCAAATCAAACATTCATCTTTGCACTTTCTGGGCCAAAGATATTCATCGATCGGTCATGTTCATCTCAACACTGTTCATCTTTTACACTCTGAGGCCAAAGATATTCATCGATTAGTCATGTTCATTTAAACACTGTTCATCTTTGCTTTCTGGGCCAAAGATATTCTTGAAAATCATTCATCTTTTGCCTTTCTGGGCCAAAGATATTCAATAATATCATCATTTAAGGCGAGGATGATGAAAAATATTTTTAAAGAGCGAATCCGGTGAAACAAAATGACAAGGATTAAGGATTAATGATTAGTACTTTGTTTTATCCATGTCCAACAATACCTCAAAAATAATCATAGTGGTGTAAAATTCAAGAATGATCAAAACATGGATACAATCAAAGCTAGTATCCGAATAGATATTTTGGACGAAAAGAAAAAATTTTCATTTTTAGATGAATAGTGCCATATCGTGAATAGTCAGATATCGTGAATAGTCTTATATCGTGAATAATAACTCAGACACGCAAAAGATAGAAATTCCACAAAAAAATTTTTCACGCTTCATGAATAGTACTCGTGAATAGTAACTCGTGAATAGTAACTCATGAATAGTAACTTCGTGAATAGTAACTCATGAATAGTAACCCCCAAATGAAAAAGTTCCAAATTTGATAAAACTTCAGATCAACATTTCAACGTAATGATATTGAAGAAATAATATCATTCTGAAAAAAATAATATCCACTTACCTCGAAGAATCGATGCTTGGAAGGAAAGGTCGGAAGTGATCTTGAATGAAACTTGTCTTGAACAACAACTCTCAAAGTATCTAAATACTCACAAAATCACGCTCAATAATATAGAGAGAAAGAGAAAACTTTGTTTACGGTGTGATTTTCAATTCTAACTTAGCCTCTGTTTATAGGAAAATGTTAGCCGTAGAAGCGAGACTTGACTTTTTACACGATGGCTTTACTCGCTACTATTGCCACCCACCACATTTGAAATAAAATTCAGCACATTTCTTCACCAACCACAAGTGGGGCCCACTCAATTCTAGAATTTTCCACCAAAATCAATTATAAACCTAATTTTGAATCAGACACCTCTTAAAATTCACAACAAATCATTAAATTGCATTTTTAACGGTTCAAAATTTGTGGACATATACTCAACTTATGTATGTATAACATACCCAAAAATTACCACAATCCAACGGTCGGATTAAAAATTATAACCCCATGATATATCTGAAACCCCGATTTAATTTTTAATACCTCGATACGGTAAAATCTTGATAAAACACCTCAACAATAATTTCTTCATTTATAACCACATAAATAAATCCATCATTTATATCCACATAAAATAAATATTTCTTTATCATATGAATCAATAATTAATTATTCATAAATAATATTACGAATCCACAATTATAATGACGGTAGTTCCGGGAAAGAGGGGCTTTCAGATAAGGATTTCTCCTTCTTGGCGCGCAATTAGGTGACCAAACCTCTCCTTGATGTAACTTTCTAGACATTGCCAATAATGCTATCTAATAATATTATTCAAATAATATGAATTATTGATCGATAATGGAGATAATGTGCGGTGACAATTATTGAACAACAATAATATAAAATATCAACGCAAACAATTATTGAATCAATAAAATAAAATATTGAGCGATAACTCTTGTGAAAATTATTGAGTAGTGCCTTCTTACGTAAGGATCGATAATTCAACAATCTTTGTGCAATCTGGTGTCTTCTTTATGCCACCACGGCGTATTCGTATTTTAACCAACGGGTATTCAAATGATCTTAACGGTAACAACTACTGCCAGTTATTTTAAACCAACTTATATTTGTCGTTTTCTTCATCCAATCGCTTTTTCGTTATGGGGCCCACACACATGGTTTGCTGGTAAATCGTCACGAATATTCCCACGATTTATCTGAATATTCCACGACCAACGAATATTCCCAAACAAAATGAATATTTTATAACCACTTGCTTATTTTGAAATATTTGCGTATTTAACCCTAACTATCCACATTAATCAAATCAACCCTTACTATTTCAAAATAATAAATAAAGAAAATTCCTTTTATTTAAAAAATTTGAGGTCTTCTGACCTCCCTTCTTATGAAATTTAGTCCTCGAAATTGGCGTCACGATACACAGTGTTTGAAAAGGTGAGGATACCTCGCTTTCATTTCCGTTTCAATTCCCGGTCATTTCCTCTATAGCATGATTCCTCCACAAAACTTTAACTTGTGGTATGACCTTTCTTGGCGTAGGGACATGCTCCTTCTATCCAAGATCTTGATAGGTACCTCCTCATCGTTAAGTCTTGGCTATCTCGTCCGGTTCTAACTTCAATAACGTGGTTCGGGTCTTTCACATATTCTGAAATCTGAGATATGTGAAACACATTATGAACACGAGACATACTTGGAGAATGCTTGAGTCTATAGGCTACATTTCCTACTCGGTCAGAATTTGAAATGGACCAATAAATCGTGGATTGAGCTTTCCTCTCTTCCCAAATCTTGTAACTCCCTTCCATGGAGCAACTCATGCAACAATACATGATCCCCTACATTAAATTCCACGTCCTTTCGATGAAGATCCGCATAACTCTTTTATCGATCTTGTCTAGTTTGTATCGTTGTCGAATCATTTGGATCTTTTAGGTGATCATCGTACTTAACTTCGGGTCCCAACAATGTTGCTTCACCCACCTCATCCCAACATATTGGAGAACGACATTTTAAATCCATATAATGCTTGAATGGAGCCACACTATACTTGCACGATAAGCTGTTGTTGTAGGAGAATTCCACCATGGTAAATACTTATCCCAACTTCCCTTGAAGTCTAGGACACGAGTCTTAATAAATCTTCAGAGTTTGAATAGTCCTCTCTGATTGTCCGTCCGTTTGGGGATGGTATGCTTAGAACTAAATCGCAAATCCGTGCCCATAGCTTTTTGCAAGCTAACCCAAAATCTTGAAGTGAATCTTGGGTCACGATCCGAAACTATGGATACAGGGCATGCCGTGCGACCTCACAATCTCATTTACGTCACATACTAGCAAGGCGTTCAAGTGAATAAGTCTCCGTGTCGGCAAGAAATGAGCATACTTGGTTAATCTATCAACAATAACCCAAATAGCATTGATGCCTTGAGAAACCGTAGGAAGACCCGTGCTTGAAATCCATGGTAATGTGTTCCCACTTCCATTCCGGAATCTCAAGTGGTTCTGACGGACCCTTAGGTACTAGATGCTCGCCTTTACGTTAGCAAGTTAAACACATCGAGATAAACTTTGCAATCTCTCTCTTCATATTATTCCACCAAAATGTATGTCGAAGATCACGATACATTTAGTACTTCGAGGATGGATTGCAAATGGTGTATTGTGTGCCTCCATCATAATCTTGTACTTCAAATCAGTCGTTAGGAACACTGAAAGTCTAGAGTGGACTCAAGTATTCCTTCTTCATCAATTCTCGCTTAGGAATAGCTCCTTCTTGTACTTTCTTCTTCATACGCATCATTTCAAGATTGGTGGCTTAAGAACCTTAACTTTTTCTATTAAAGTTGGCTCTGTCGTATATACTTGACATCATCGCTTTTCGTTCCGCATATGATCTTCTACTCGATAAATCAAATTACCACGTTAAACTTTACCGGGATGGTATTGAATAGTGTGGTCGTAGTCTTTCAATAGCTCGAGCCAGCGTCGTCTGCCGCGTGTTGAGTTCTTTTTTGAGTGAAGAAATATTTAAGGCTTTTATGATCTGAATATATCTCCACTTTCTCCCCATATAGATAGTGCCTCCATATCTTTAAGCGGCAACAGCATTGCTGCTTGACTCTAGATCATGAGTAGGATAATTCCTCTCATAGTCTTTAAGTTGTCGCGAGGCATAAAGCTATGACTTTCCCACGTTGCATGAGAACACATCCTAACCCTTTGCACGAAGCATCGTTTGTAGATAACAAATCCATCCGAACCGGATGGTATTGTTAGAACAGTCTTAGAAATAAGTCTCCTCTTAAGCTCTTGGAAACTTTTCTCGCGTTCTTCGCTCCAAAGCAATTTTGTATCCTTTCGAGTTAAATTTGAGTTAATGGAGTAGCGATTAGAAAAACCTTCCACGAATCTCCGATAATAACCATTAAGCCCAAAAAGCTACGTACTTGATCCAGAGCTTGGTTGCTCCCACTTTGTATTGCTTGATCTTGGCGGGATCAGCGGATACTCCATGTTTTGACACCACATGCCCAAGAAATGCTACTTCCTCGAGCGAACTTCGCATTTCTTCAATTTGGCATATAGTTGGTTTTCACGAAGCCTTTGGAGTACCGACTTCAAATGGTGCTCATGATCTTCACGACTTTTGGAATATATAAGGATGTCATCAATAAAAAACAACAACGAATGATCCAAATATTCCTTGAATACTCGGTTCATCATATCCATGAAAGCCGCAGGAGCATTAGTTAGTCCGAAAGACATGACTAAGAATTCATAATGCCCATCTGGGAGGTTACGAAGGCGGTCTTTGGAATATCCTCGATTCTAATCTTGGTGATGATATCCGAGCGAAGATCGATTTTGAAAAAATTGTGCCCTTACAATTGGTCAAACAAGTCATCAATACGAGGTGAGGATACCTATTCTTGATGGTGACATGGTTCAATTCCGATAGTCAATACAAAAAGTCGCATACTCCCGTCTTTCTTCTTTACAAATAAAACAGAGCACCCGAGGAGATGTCTTGGGGCCGAATGAAACCAATGTCCAACAATTCACGTAGTTGGACCTTTAACTCTGAAGTTCAATAGGAGCCATTCGATATGGGGTTTTAGAAATGGGCTTTGTACGGGTTCAAGATCAATAAAGAATTCAACTTCACGTTACGGGGTAGGCAAGGAAGTTCTTGAAATCGTCGGAAAAGTCGATAACAACGGGAATATTATTCAAATTTGGCGTGTCTTTATTCAAATCCATAACATGGGCTAAGAAAGCTTGACATCCGTTTTTCAATAAGCGAATAGCTTTATGATTAGATATGATGATGATTGATTTTAATGGTTTAGTTGCTTGAATTAAATCTGACGGGTTGGTTAGGAATATGAAAACTAACAACCTTACGAAAACAATCAATTTTGGCATGATGAGTAGTTAACCAATCAATCCCTAAAATCACATCAAAAGCAAGTATCTTTAAAGAGATAAGGTCAGCGGTAAGGTAATGGTGCCAACTTGAATCAAACAAGATTTATAAGCGATGGATGTGATGAAAGTTTCTCTAACGGAGTTTCCACGAGATAGATCAAAGTCTAATTTCTCCGGAGTCAGTTTAAGCGTTGAGCACATGCGGGAGAGATAAATGAATGGGTATGCCGGTATCAAGTAAAGGTATAAACTTGCGAGAATTTATAAATAACTTACCGTGATCACCTCGTTTGGGTTCTCGCATTATGACCGATCCTGACAACAAATGCTCTTCCGGAATCGTTGACTTTGACTTTTACGGGGACGATCTTTTGAGTCACCGTCCCCATTGAACTAGGTTTATTTCTGTCTGATCTCGGCGATATGTCCTTCCTTTCCACAACTATAGCATACCTTGAGCTTGTTGTGGGCGGTTTGGTGATATGTCCCTCTTTTTCGCATTTGTAGCATATGGCCGGTGGTCGATCTCCTCCCTTAGAACCCGATTCTTTGCCGAAACCTTTGTCTTCTTCACATAGTCGTTGTTAAATCTCCTCTTTTTAAAATCTCCTCTGACTCGCTTCTTACATTTTCATGACCATGATTACCACCCGAGTGGTTACCATTTACTGTCCGTCTGTTTCTTTCTCATGAGTTATCATTATTACATTGGCTGCTTTATCTACGAGTACGATCCACGGTTATGGTCCCTCGATTGGCCGTACTTTCGTTATCTCGCTCTAATAATTGAGCCACATTTACAACATCTGAATAAAGAAAAGTTTATGAGAAATGAGATCTTGGGCGTATCTGGGTTTCAAACCTCTAAGAAACATCCGCGTCATCGTTCCTCATTCTCCACCAAATGAGGTCTGAAACACGGATAACTCTGCAAACTTTGCCTCGTCTTTGAGACACCGTCATGTTGTTTTTGCTCTAATCGATGAACTCCACTTCCTTCATATAGCGAACACTTTCGGGAAAGTATTTGTCATTAAATAGTCTCTGAAAGCGTCTCCCAAGACATCTTGAGTGCGGTTTGGATGGATGCGCTTCCACGAGACTCCCACCGATGATCTCTGCCTCGCCACGGAACATAAAGGTGGCGAATGGAACCTTCTGTTCCTCCGTGCATCCCAAGACATCGAATATCTTGGTAATTTGTTTGACCCATGTTTCCGCCGCATGATCGGATCGGCTTTCCTTAAATTACGGTGGTCCCAACTCTTTGAAGCTGCTTGGTTGTGACAACCCGTGAATTGCTATCATTTCCTCCTGTATTTTGAACACGAGTCTCCTAAATGCGATTTTGCATGAGCTGCAAAAACTTCTAAACATCCCTCGTTCATCATCTCGCTCCATGGTGTTGTTCATGGGAGGAACATTGCCCGACTGTTGCCGTTCTCTCTCGTTGGTAAAATCTGAGGCATCTCCACGGTCTCATTTACTCCTTTATTAATATTCTCGATCGACATTCTCAAATCTTGTCAAAAACAAGGGTTAATTAAGAAATCAATATATCACATAATATCCTATATCTTGACCAACTAACAAATAAGCTTAGGTAGGACACACTAGCGAAGGATTTACTCGTCTCTCCCTCTAGTTCTATTCCCGATCTCATGGGAGATCATATCCTAAGCTACGATACCAAGCTGTGGCGCCCCCAAAATAGGTATACATCACCCATTACGAGTTGTCGATACATGTATGCGAAAACAACTACAACTTTATTATTACAACGGTAAAGCGTGAGTTTAAATACAAATATTATCTTACACAATATTTATACTCAAATAAATCCTCATCACATTTATTGATACATTATTTTACAAAAATGGTGAGGACTACTAAACAATCCTTTCTAAAACCTTCATTCCATACCCCCAGCTAAATACTACATTTATATTCTCGCCTCCACGAGAAAGAATGGAACAAAAAGGAAAAGGGTGAGCTCAACTAGCTTCGATAAAGAATATTATGACTAAGATAATATACAACAAATTATCGTTAGTCTTCAACGAGGAAAAAATTTAATAGAATCTGATAGACAACAAGTTTGGATCAATATTAGCGAAATAATAATTCATAGAAGAGTTACGTAGAGAATGAAATCTACTATAATCTATGAATTTAACGATCCATCATCAATATTTTATCCTGTAACATCAATCAATATTCATCTCAAATCAAACATTCATCTTTACTTCTGGGGCGAAAGATATTCATCGATCGGTCGTATTCATCTCAACACTGTTCATCTTTGCACTTCTGGCCAAAGATATTCATCGATTAGTCGTATTCATTTAAACACTGTTCATCTTTGCTACTACTGGGCCCAAAGATATTCTTGAAAATCATTCATCTTTTTACACTTTCTGAGGCGAAGATATTCAATAATATCATCATTTAAGGCGAGGATGATGAAAAATATTTTTAAAGAACGAATCCGGTGAAACAAAATGACAAGGATTAAGGATTAATGATTAGTACTTTGTTTTATCCATGTCCAACAATACCTCAAAAATAATCATAGTGGTGTAAAATTCAAGAATGATCAAAACATGGATACAATCAAAGCTAGTATCCGAAATAGATATTTTGGACAAAAAGAAAAAATTTCATTTTTAGGTGAATAGTGCCATATCGTGAATAGTCTTGAGTATCGTGAATAGTCTTAGTATCGTGAAATAGTAACTCACACCAAAAGATAGAAATTCCACAAAAAAAAATATTTTCACGCTTATGAATAGAATAGTACTTCGTGAATAGTAACTTCGTGAATAGTAACTCATGAATAGTAACTTCGTGAATAGTAACTCATGAATAAGTAACCCAGAGCATGAAAAAGTTCCAAATTTGATAAAAACTTCGGATCGACATTTGACATAATGATATTGAAGAAATAATATCATTCTGAAAAAAAAAATAATATCCCTTACCTCAAAAGAATCGATTACTTGGAAGGAAAGGTCGGAAGTGATCTTTGAATGAAACTTATCTTGACAACAACTCTCTCAAAGTATCTAAATACTCACAAAATCGCTCAATAATATAGAGAGAGAAAGAGAAAACTTTGTTTACGGTGTGATTTTCAATTCTAACTTAGCCCTCTATTTATAGGAAAATGTTAGCCGTAGAAGCGAGACTTGACACTGCTTTGCTACGATGGCTTTACACTACTACTATTGCCACCCACCACATTTGAAATAAAATTCAGCACATTTCTTCACCAACCACAAGTGGGGCCCACTCAATTCTAGAATTTTCCACCAAAATCAATTATAAACCTAATTTTCGAATCAGACACCTCTTAAAATTCACAACAAATCATTAGTGCATTTTTAACGGTTCAAAATTTGTGGACATATACTCAACTTATGTATGTATAACATACCCAAAAATTACCACAATCAACGGTCGGATTAAAAATTATAACCCATGATATATCTGAAAACCCACGATTTAATTTTTAATACCTCCAATCTGGTAAAATCTTGATAAAACACCTCAACAATAATTTCTTCATTTATAACCACATAAATAAATCCATCATTTATATCCACATAAAATAAATATTTCTTTATCATATGAATCAATAATTAATTATTCCTAAAATAATATTACGAGAATCATGATTATACCAATGACGGTAGTTCCGGAAAGAGGGGCTTTCAGATAAGGATTTCTCCTTCTTGGCCTGCAATTAGGTGACCAAACCTCTCCTTGTGAACTTTCTAGACATTGCCAATAATGCTTTATCTAATAATATTATTCAAATAATATGAATTATTGATCGATAATGGAGATAATGTGCGGTGACAATTATTGAACAACGATAATATAAAATATCAACGCGACAATTATTGAATCGATAAAATAAAATATTGAGCGATAACTCTTTGTGAAAATTATTGAGTAGTGCCTTCTTACGTAAGGATCGATAATTCAACAATCTTGTGCAATCTGGTAGTATGCTTCTTTGTGCGACCACGCGCGTATTCACGTATTTTAACCACCGGGTATTTCAATGGTCTTAACGGTAACAACTTCTGTGGTTATTTTTTAACCAACTTATATTTGTCGTTTTCTTCATCCAATCGCTTTTTCCGTTATGGGGCCCACACATGGGCATTTTGCGTGGTCGCATCTGAATATTCTGAAAAGATCTGAATATTCCACGACCAAACGAATATTCCCAACAACAATGAATATTTTATAACCACTTGCTTATTTTGAAATATTTGTGTATTTAACCCTAACTATCCACATTAATCAAATCAACCCTTACTATTTCAAAATAATAAATAAAGAAAATTCCTTTTTATTTAAAAAATTTGAGGTCTTACACTAAAGATATTCAACAATCATCATCTTTGCATTACGAGCCAAAGATATTCATCAATAATTCATCTCTTTGCTACAAAAAAGATATTCAACAACAATAAGTCATCTTTGCACAACGAGCCAAAGATATTCATATATCAACGAAATACATAATCATTTCAGAAGTTATATAACAATAATTATAACCATGTTGATCAATTCACCTTTGCACTTAAGTTAAAAATATTCAATTGTAAATTCAATGGTCATGATCATACCGGTCAACAATTCAACTGGTCACGATCATACCAATAATCTACCCATCTTTACACTCAAGTCAAAGAGAAATATCATCCTTAGGGTTATAAGAATGTTATATAAAAATAATATAATCAAAACATGGTTTTAATTTCAAGAGTAAGATTAATAAATCAACGATAATTTGGTGGGAGAAGAAACCAATTTGTTGTGAATAGTACCAGATGTTAAATGCATATAGTCCAAGTATCGTGCGTAATAACCTCGACACGAAAAAGATAAAGTTTCATAATAAAATTCATATCCATATTTATAACACCTTAATCCAAATGTTATAAATCACTTAGAAATCTCATAATCTAATATTATTAATATTATAATAATATTTTAATCATTTCTCAAACTTATAAATAATTTAATCCAATTATTTACACTTTAATAATTAATGCATTTAATCATCTAAAAATGTCAAACTCATAAGATTTCATCATCATTAACCAAAACCCTCATAAAAATCTGCATATATCTCATATATGATTCTCAAGCCAATAAATCATATTTTCCAATTTTCTTACTTCACATAACATATTTAATTCATTTACTCATAACTAGAACATTTTCATGAAAAATACCAAATCAGTTCTAAAAATATTTCTTTTCTGGGATTTAGCATAAAATAGTCCCATATTGAACATATATTTTTCTCGAAATTTTAAAAATTCATTTACTATTTTTCATATGGCCAAAACCACCGAATATTTAAACATTTATCATAAATTGTACTTTTATCCAAAATTCAAAATTCACAGTACTTATTGATATTATATAGATGTACTCTCAATAAAAATTTCATCAATTTTGGAGTTAATCGCAAGGAGTTATAAATAGTTACTTTTAAAATAGTCTTTTCTCATAAAATCCATAACTCCTAATCTATACATCCAAAAATACCTCAAAATAATCATAGTGGTGTAAAATTCAAGAATGATCAAAACATGGATACAATCAAAGCTAGTATCCGAATAGAGATATTTTGAACGAAAAAGAAGAAATTTTATTTTTCGATTGAATAGTGCAGTATCGTATCGTGAATAGTAGTCTTAGTATCGTGAATAAGTAACTCAAACACCAAAAGATAGAAATTCCACAAAAACATCTTCACGCTTCATGAATAGTACCCGTGAATAGTAACTCGTGAATAATAACTAACTCATGAATAGTAACTCGTGAATAGTAACTCATGAATAGTAACCCCGACATGAAAAAGTTCCAAATTTGATAAAAACTTCAGATCAACATTTCAAAGATAATGATATTGAAGAAATAATATCATTACTGAAAAAAAAATAGTATCCTTTACTATCCCTTACCTCAAAAAGCAGACACTTCCGACGGGATATCGGATATGATGTTTGAAGGAAACTTGCAGCGATGAATATCAACTCGCCAAGTATCTAAATACTCACAAATTACACTCAATAATCTAGAGAGAAAGAGAAAAACTTTGTTTACGGTGTGATTTTCAATTCTAACTTAGCCTCTATTTATAGGAAAATGTTAGCCCAAAGAGCGGACTTGACTGCTACACGATGGCTTTACACTACTATTCCACCCACCAAAAATCAGCCACCTTCCCCAACAACCAAGAGTGGGGCCCACTCAATTCTAGAATTTTCCACCAAAACCTAATTTAAGAATCGGTTACCTCTTAAAATTCATAACAAATCATACGTTCATTTTAACGGTTCAAAATTTGTGGACATATACTCAACTTATATATGTATAACATATCCAAAATTACAACGATCCAACAGTCGGATCAAAATTTATAACTCACGCATAATATAGTTGAAGAACACCGATTTTTCGGACTATTAGTCCTTCTGACGATTTCATTCAAAATTTCACCACGAAATATCTACAAAGAATTTTTGGGTGATTCAAATTTCTCTGATTAGCTTACTTCTAGGGCTTTCTTTGATATATGGCTCATCTCTTAACTCATTATACACAAGAGTTATGGATTTTACAAAATCAAGTAATAAACTAATTTTTCCGAAAATCCCATATTTTGTTCTCCATTTTACAAAAATCTTGATAAAACACCTCATCTTTAATTCCTTCACTTATAAATACATAAATAAATCCATCATTTATATCCACATCAAATAAATATTTTCTTATCATATAAATCAATAACTAATTATTCACAAATAATATTACGTAATCACAATAATGACAACCAGAGCGCAGTTCCCAGAAAGAGGGCTTTCAATAAGAATTTCTCCTTCTTCGGCGCCGCAATTAGGTGACCAAACCTCTCCTTGATGAGAACTTTCTAGACATTGCCAATAATGCTATCTAATAATATTATTCAAATAATATGAATTATTGATCGATAATGGGAAATCTTTGTGCGGTGATAATTATTGAACAACAATAATAAAATATCAACACAACAATTATTGAATTAATAAAATAAAATATTGAGCAAGTAATTCTCGTAACAATTATTGAGTAGTGCCTTCTCACGTAAGAATCAATAATTGAAAAAAATCTTGTCTTGTCTGGTGTCTTCTTTTGTGCAACAACAGCGTATTACTTTACTTTACCAACCGGGTATTCCAACGATGTTAATTGATAACGATTACGCCGTTATTTATAAAAACTTAATTTTGTCGTTTTCTTCATCCGACGCTTATTACATTATGGGGCCCAAAAATGGGCTTTACAGTCGTATCGAATATTCCCAAAGCGGAAAGAATATTCCACGACCAAACGAATATTCCCCAACAACAATGAATATTTTATAACCACTTGTGTATTTTGAAAAAAATTCATATATCACCCTTAACTTTAACTTTTATCAATTTAACCATTTACTGAATAGTAATTATAAGAAAAATTGAATACTTTTATTTCATAAAATTCGGGGTCTTACAATTCTTACGTAAGAAGGCACTACTCAATAATTGTTACAGTAATTACTGTTTAATATTTTATTTTATTGATTCAATAATTGCTGCGTTGATATTTTATATTATTGTTGTTCAATAATTATCACTACACAGTATTTCCCATTATCAGATCAATAATTTATATTATTTGAATAATATTATTAGATAACATTATTGACAATGTCTAGAAAATTCTGTCAAGGAGAGGTTTGGTCATCTAATTGCGCTCCAGTAAGGAGAATTCCTTATTGGAAAGCCCCCTCTTTCCTGGGAACTGCATGGTTGTCATTATTGTGATTCTGTAATATTATTTGTGAATAATTAATTATTGATTTATATAATAAAGAAATATTTATTTGATGCAGATATAAATGATGGATTTATTTATGTGGTTATAAGTGAAGGAATTAATGTTGAGGTATTTTATCGGTATTTTGTCGGATTGAAGGTATTAAAAGATCAAATCAGTGTTCTTAAAGCTCTATTGCGTGAGTTATAATTTTGATCTGACCTTGGATCGTTGTAATTTTTGGATATGTTATACATATATAAGTTGAGTATATGTCCACAAATTTTGAACCGTTGAAAATTAACGCATGATTTGTTATGAATTTTAAAAGGTGTTAAAACGGTGTTTAAAATCATCCGTTTGTGGATTTCAGATATTTTCGGTCTGGAATTTGGAAAAACTCAAAGCTACAAAGTTGTAGAGAATTCGATTTCAGGCAAAATGGATATAAAATTTGTATTTTTCTGATAAACGGGCTATTTTCTATGAATTATTGAAGTTTCAGAAAATAAAATAATTTTTATTAATTTATGGTTGGGACCCACTTTTGTGATTTAAAGCATGAGGGCTGCTGGGATTTTTCAAGAGTGGCATACTGGTCTTTGATGGCTAGCATGCGTAGATTTTTGAATAATAGAGATATTATTTTATTATTTTAGTTTCTTACGGCGTTCTAGCATTTTCCTATAAATAGGTGCTTATGTTAGAATTGAAAATCACACCAGAAACATAAGTTTTCTCTCTCTATATTATGAAACATATTTTTGAGAGTATTTAGATACTTTGAGAGTTGCTATTCGGTGCAAGGTTCCTTCGACTTTTCATCCGATATTCCAGTCAGAAGTACTGCTCTTTTGAGGTAAGAGATTTTAAGGGTTGTTATGTTTTTCATATTTCGTAAGTTTTCAGACCTTCAAAAATTTTGGAAAAATTTGAAATGATAATTTGATGAGCTTTGTTGATTGTGTCCAAAAATGTCGATTTTTGGATGTACATATTAAGAGTTATGATTTTTATGGGAAAAGACTATTTTAAAAGTAAACTCTTAAAACTCCTTGTGGTTAACTCCAAAATTGATGAAATTTTTATTGGGAGTACATCTATATAATATCAGTATATCCTGTAAATTTCGGAATTTTTGGACAAAAGTACAATTTATGATAAATGTCTAAATATTCGGTAGTTTTGGCCATATGAAAAATAGTAAATGAATTTTAAAAATTCTGAGAAAAATATATGTTCAATATGGGACTATGTTATGCTAAATCTCAGAAAAGAAATATTTTTGGAACTGATTTGGTATTTTTCATAAAAATGGTCTAGTTATGAGTAAATGAATTAAATATGTTATGTGAAGTAAGAAAATTGGAAAATAGGATTTTATGGCTTGAGAATCCTATATAAGGTATATGCAGATTTTTGATGAGGATTTTTGTTGTTGATGATGAAATCTTATGAGTTTGGCATTTTAGGATGATTAAATGCATTAATTATTAAAGTGTAAATAATTGGATTAAATTGTTTATAAGTTTAAGAAATGATTAAAATATTGTTATAATATTAATAATATTAGATTATGAGATTTCTAGTGATTTATAACATGTGGATTAAGGTATTATAAATATTGATATGCATTTTATTGTAAAACTTTATTTTTTTTAGTGTTGGGATTCTTATGCGTGATATCTACGGTATTATATGCACGAATACTTGGTACTATTCATGACAAAATTGGTTTTTTTTACTGACCAAATTATCGTTGATTTATGAATCTTATTCTTAAAATTAAATCCATGTTTTGATTATATTATTTTTATAATATTTTTATAAATCCTGGTGATGAAATTTCTCTTTGACTTAAGTGTAAAGATGGGTAGATTATTGGTGTGATCGTGACTATTGGTTCTCTTTGGCGATGAGTCAAAGTTGAATCATTGATCGGTATGATTATGACCATTGAATTTATAATTGAATATTTTTAGCTTAAGTCTGAAGGTGAATTGATCAACATGATTATAATTATGGTTTATATAAATTACGAAATGATTATGTGTTTATTTGAGATATAAATATCTTTGGCCGTAGTGCTGAAAATGATGACTGTGTTGAATATCTTTGGCCTTTATGGTGCAACGATGATCATTGTTGAATATCTTTGGCCCATAATGCAAAGATGACATGTTGTTGAATATCTTTGGCCGTGGTGCAAAAGATGACTGTTCTTTGAATATCTTTGGCATGTAGTGCAAAGATGAACTGTTGATGAATATCTTTGGCCCGTAGTGCAAAGATGAATTTATTAGTATGATTATGAACATAAACTATGATTTGGTATAACCATGATCTTTGATGTTTCAAGTAAAGACAGGTGATGAAAATTATCTTCGTCTTGGATGAGAAGAGTAATTAGAATCACAATTATGAATATGAGTTATTCATATGATTGTGGAAAGGAACTGTTGATTGATGTTACAGGGATAAAACATTGTTGGTGGACTTTTAACGTGGAGAAGATAATAGACTTTATAGTCTATTTGACTCTTCTAATGGATTGCTCGTTCTGCTGCAATTATGGTTGAAAAGTTTTATCATCTACCATATGTTCTAAATCTCTGATTTATTACTGATAAAGGCTATTGATAATTTAATTATCTTTAGTCATGATATTCTTTACTGAGCTAGTTGTGCTCACCCTTTTGCTTCACAATTCCTTTCAGGTAATAAGAGTGTAGGTAATTGGTCGAGCGGGATAACAGGGGGAATAGTGTGGTGGTCCGGGCCTCACAAAGTTTCTCAACACATTATAAAACGGCATGACATACAATATATAATTGTATTGAGGACCTAAGATGTGTGTGTCGTATATTATACGTCACGTAATAATTGATTTTGGTGAACAACAATAGGGTGAAGTGAACCCAACTTTGGAAGGGTGTTTTGCCACTATCATACAAGATGTCTAATGACATACAAACTCGTGTTATCATAAGACAGGGTTGTGCACATCCACTTGCTGAGTATATCTACGAGCACTACCTATATGATCTTGGAGTTTATTTGAAATGTAATTCTCACTTGGAGACAACGGAGATAAATATATGTCAAGAGAAGACTCACCACTATAAAGAACATGATAGTAATCTTCTCGTTTTTCTTTGGGGTCTATTAGGTCAACTAAGGATAATTCTGTGGGCATATGATATCTATTATAACCTAGACGCATGGCCTCCCATGTACGAAGGTTTTCTTGATCATTTTCCAAAGGTTTTAATTTCTAAAACAGTTATTGACTATACCTTTATGTAAAGTGCCATTGTGACAAGCTATCCAAGGTTGGGACATGAGTCACAGTTGGTATATATCCAAACTCACATCATTTGTTTTGTTGTATTTTGCATGACAATTGTTGTAATAAAGTTGTAGTTATTTCTGTACCATGTATTTGGCGACTCAGAATAGGTTGGATGGATTGGACCTATTTTGGGGGCATCATAACTATGATTATATCAATGAAGGGGATCTTTTACTTATTTCGCTGTGCTTGAAAAGATTCTTATGTTTGTCATATGTAAAATTATTAGCAATACAAAATAAACCTGAAAAGTATTTGAAATTAAAAAGGATCTATTCAACCCCCCCTTCTAGATCTATTGTGCCTACTGGGAACTAACAGCATCTACTAGTACCATTCTTGCCATGAGTATGTCTCATGGAGAAAAGCCTGAAAGGTTCAATGGAACTGATTTCAGCCTTGGCAACAAAAGATGCTCTTCTATCTCACAACACTGAACTTGGCAAGGTTTCTATAAGAGGATTGTCCTACTCTTGTTGAAGGAGAAACTGACAAGGAAAAGGTGGCTGCTGTTGATGCATGGAAATATGAAGATTTTTTTTGCAGGAACTATATGATGAATGGTTTAGATAATACATTATAAATTGTATATTGTACAATTCAAACTGCAAAAGAATTGTGGGAATCTTTAGACAAGAAATATAAAATTGAAGATGCTGGCATGAAGAAATTCATTGTTGGTAGATTTCTTGATTATAAAATGGTAGATTCCAAAGCAGTTATCACTCAGGTTCAAGAATTACAAGTAATTCTAAATGACATTCATTCTGAAGGAATGTCATTAAGTGATTCATTCCAAGTTGCAGCAATGATTGAGAAGCTTCCACCATTATGGAAAGACTTCAAGAATTATCTGATGCATAAACGCAAAGAGATGAATCTTAAAGAACTGATTGTGCGACTTAGGATTGAAGAGGACAATCGAGGATCTGAGAAGAAGAGTGGGAAGAATTTCATTGAAGCAAAGGCAAATGTTGTCGAACAAAGGCCAAACAACAACAAAAGGAACGTGAAGGCAAAGAGACTTTCAAGGCCAAGAAGAAATTCAAAGGCAAATGCTTTAACTGTGGCATTCCAGGACATAAATCAAATGAATGTCACAAGCCAAAGAAAGTCAAGAAAGAACAAAAGCCTCAAACAAATGTGACAGAACTGGAAAAACTTTCTGAAGATGTTTCAGACATGAATCTTTGTGCAGTTATATCTGAATGTAACTTGGTAGGAAACCCTAAAGAATGGTACGTGGACACTGGGGCTACTCACCACATCTGTTCCAACAAATGGATGTTTTCTACTTACAAACCAGTAGAAAATGATGATCAACTCTTTATGGAAAACTCCTCAAGTTCAAAGGTTCAAGGACGTGGAAAGATTGTACTGAAAATGACATCTGGCAAAGAACTGACTTTGAATGAAGTGCTTCATGTGCCATATATCCGTAAAAATCTAGTTTCTGGGTCACTACTTAGCAAGAATGGCTTCAAGTTAGTGTTTGTGTCTGATAAGTTTGTACTTACTAAAAATGATATGTTTGTAGGAAAGGGCTACATGAATGATGGGCTCTTTAAGATGAATGTTATGACTGTTGTACCAAAGTCTATTGATAATAATAAAATTAATTCTTCTGCTTACTTGTTAGAGTCTTCAAACATATGGCATGCTAGATTAGGACATGTTAATTATAATACTTTGCGTAGATTAATTAATTTAGAATTTTTGCCTAAATTTGATATTAATCCAAACCATAAATGTGAAATATGCGTGGAATCAAAAATGACAAGATTACCCTTTCATTCTATTGAAAGGAAAACTGAACCTCTAGATTTAATTCACACTAATATATGTGACTTAAAGTTTGTGCAAACTAGAGGTGGAAAAAAATATTTCATAACCTTTATTGATGATTGCACAAGATATTGTTATGTATATTTGCTAAGAAGCAAAGATGAGGCAATAGAAATGTTTCAACTTTATAAAAATGAAGTTGAAAATCAACTTAGCAAAAAGATTAAAGCAATAAGAAGCGATAGAGGTGGTGAATATGAATCACCATTTAAAGAGATATGCTCTACTCATGGAATTATTCACCAAACTACCGCTCTTTATTCACCTCAATCTAACGGTATTACTGAACACAAGAACCGAACATTGAAAAAAATGTTAAATGCTATGTTAAACAGTTCTAGAGCACCCTAGAATTTGTGGTGGGGGGGGGGGAAGCTTTGCTTTCTGCCAATTATATTCTTAACAAAGTGCCTCATAAGAAAACTCACAAAACCCCTTATGAATTATGGAAAGGTCATAGACCTTGATATAAATACTTAAGAGTGTGGGGGTGTCTAGCAAAGGTGATGGTTCCTAAACCTAAAAAGGATAAGATAGGAGCAAAGACAATTGACTGTGTATTCATTAGTTATGCAAATAACAGCAGTGCTTATCGCTTTCTTGTTCATAAATCTGAAATTTCTGATATTCATGCTAATACTTTTATTGAATCAAGAGATGCATCATTCTTCGAGAATATATTTCCATATAATGGAAATAATGATTCAAATTCAAACAAAAGACCTTTGGATGCTACTAGTAATAATCCTGAAAATATAGACAAAGAGTCTCTAATGGATGAACCTAGACGTAACAAAAGGGCAAGGACTTCAAAGTCTTTTGGTCCGGATTTTCTAACATTCTTGTTAGAAAATGATCCTCAAACGTACAAGGAAGCAATATCCTCTCCAGAGGCTTCTCATTGGAAAGAAGCAATTAATAGTGAAATTGAATCCATTATACAAAATCATACATGGGAATTGGTGGACCTTCCACCTGGTTCTAAACCCTTTGGGTATAAATGAATCTTCAAAAAGAAGATGAAAGCTGATGGTTCAATTGATAAATATAAAGCAAGGCTTGTTGTTAAAGGGTATAGACAAAAGGAAGGATTGGATTATTTCGACACTTATTCACCTGTTACAAGAATTACATCTATTCGAATGCTAATAGCAATAGCATCTTTAAATAGACTTAAAATACATCAAATGGATGTAAAGACTACATTCTTAAATGGTGAATTAGATGAAGAAATATATATGGAACAACCTGAAGGTTTCATAGCTCACAGACAAGAGAGGAAAGTATCTGAAACTTGTTAAATCCTTGTATGGATTGAAACAAGCACCAAAATAATGGCATGAGAAATTTGATAATGTTATGTTATCAAATGGATTTAAAATCAATGAGTGTGACAAATGTGTTTATGTCAAAAGCACTCAAAAGGAATATGTCATTGTTTGTCTTTATATGGATGATATGTTAATCATGGGTAGCAACAATGAAGTTATCAACTCTACCAAACGTATGTTGTCAAATAGGTTTGACATGAAAGACTTGGGGATTGCTGATATAATATTAGGAATCAAGATTTCTAGAACATCTGATGAAATTATATTATCTCAAACTCATTACATTGAAAAAATACTTGAAAAATTTAACAAGTATAATATAATTCTAAATAAGACCCCAGTTGATATAAATCTTCATTTAGCTAAAAATGAAGGTGATAGCATATCTCAACTAGAATATTCTCGTATAATAGGTAGTTTGATGTATGTCATGAACTGTACTAGACCAGATATAGCTTATTCGGTAAGTAAGCTAAGTAGGTATACGAGTAATCCAGGTAAAGATCACTGGAAAGCAATTTTGAGAGTTTTAGGATATTTAAAACATACTCAAAAATATGGACTGCACTATACAAGATATCTAGCAGTATTCGAAGGATATAGTGATGCTAATTGGATATCTGATAATAAAGATTCGAAATCCACAAGTGGATATATCTTTACCCTTGGAGATGCAACAGTATCTTGGAAATCCTCAAAACAAACGTGTATTGCAAGGTCTACAATGGAATCGAAATTCATTCGTTAGACAAAGTTTGGAGAAAAGCGAGTGGCTTCGTAATTTTTAGAGGATATTCCAAATTGGTCAAGACACATGTCGTATATATGTATAGATATGTGATAGCCAATCAATGATTGGAAGAGCACAGAGTCATTTATATAACTGATGAAATCACGCCATATCTGACGAAGACATAATCTGGTTAGACAATTGCTCTCAAATGGAATTATCTCATTTGACTATGTAAAGTCGAAAAGATAATATTGCGGATCCGCTTACAAAGGTTTAATAAGAGTGCAAGTGGAAAAATCATCAAGGAATGGGTTTAAAACTCTTGTTTAAATAAGAGTCAATCATAGTGGCAACCCAACCTAGGTATTTGGAGATCCCAAGATCTAGGTTCAATGGGCAAACCGAACTATGTAGTACTGAGTAAAGCACCGAGGAGATATTTAATCCTAACCATTTCTATTATGAGACAGTGCATATCTGCCGCGAGAATTAGGATAAGTTACGCTTTTAATGACTTTTATATCTTGAAATACGTTCAAGTGGGATATTGCAGGATACTCTTGATAGAAGTCACTTATGTGAGTAAGAAGGGGGCCACTTCTGTGAGAATTTTGAAGGCTGAATTCTCTAATATACTCACGGAACCAAGAGGTGTTTTAAGGCCAAAATGAACACAAACGTGAGAACCAACTATGTCTGAAGAGATATTTTATGAATTCTATTGTCTTGGTTTACACGAAAAGTTGACAGTTCAAAGACATCAAGTCTACTGATTAGCCAAGTAAATCCGATAGATTTTACTAGGCCAAGTTCAAAGCCACTAAGGCTACTTAACCTGATGAAATATCTTTTATCATGTACTCGAACTAGTGTTTGCATATTCATATCATATTTTGCATATTATAAAGTCAATTTTACATTCATGTGGGGGATTGTTGGAAATGAGATTTGAAATATTAAATATTAGAGCATTTTGAGGCTCAATTAAATGAGGGACCCACATTCCAAAAATGTCGGGTCTTTGCACCAATGTGTTCTCCTTAATGAGGAGTATAACTTGGTATATTTATATGTTCAAATCCATTAAGAATTGAATGAGAAAATTGACTCCAAAATTACCTACTTGATATGTTGAAAACTGCAAAGTCCCACATAGGGTACTAAAGGGAAAATTGAAGTCTTTATATATGGGATGTTTGCTTAATGGAAAGGGCCCCAAGGGGCACCCCACTTTTGTGGAAGGGAGAGGACCTAACCAAGGCTTGGTTCGAACCCACACGCGCGCGCTTTCGCCGTCCGCCCGAGCGGGTTGTGGTCGTGGCGAGGTTCGGGTTGTGATATATATTTTTTAGGCAAAAATTTGTTTAATAATATTGATCACAATACTACGTCGTTTTAACAAACTAACGGTAATATCTTGTCTTAACTGTCAAAAATTATCAATAAATAAACTATGAGGGATTCTATTCTGAATAAGTTTAGTTTCCTCTCCGCTTTTCTTTTACATTATTATTCTCAAGATATTCCGTTACGAAAACGAGTCCCGCTTACATTCTTTGTAAAAACAGAGTCCCGTCCCGTTCCACAATCTGCAGTTCCCATTCCCGTTGCAGCAATATTTTCCCGTTCCGTTTTTACAATAAGTTTTTCCGTTTACATGGTAAGTTTTCATGCAACGTTTTGCGATGGTTTTCATGCATGCATCATTCTGTTCATATTAAGTTCAATTACATAAACATTGAATTTGGTTTGATGAATTCTTAATTTTGTAATGCTACTAATTAAGAATTGAAATCCGTTTTATCTTGAGAATCAATTATTCAATTAACCCTTATTCAATTAGTATATTTCAAATTTATTTATATACCTCATTCCAGAAAAGTAAATTTATTAGCTCAGCTTGTTCCTTTTGAAGTTGAAATATCATTGTCCCCTTAGTTAATTCTTCATAGCTACTGCCAAATGCAGCACGGGAAATGGCGTTTCGTTTCTAAGTAAGGATGTAATCTATCTCACATTGCCTCTTAATTAATCTGTACGTGGACACAAGCAGCTTCTCCCATTTATTCATGTCTTCATGGTCTCACTACCACTCAAGTAAATTAAAGGCTGTTGGTAGCATGTTCTATAAGAGAAAATTGAGAAACCCTATAATATAAATATCATGTTTGGTTGCATAAGTTCTTTGGTCTACAGGCTACAGCTAGCCTCATAGAAATTACCTGATATTTTTCTTTAATCCACATCTACTGATGCTAAACATATTGCAAAGATACGTAGTGTCTTGTCTTAACAATACGAATCTCGGATCATTTGCCTGCTAGAGCCGATCGACTTTAAAATATAGATAAATTGAACATTTATGATATCGAAAATGTTATATATAGTTAATATTTACATCAATATTTTGATTGAGTGGGGGCGGACATATGCTTGGACAGCATAGGCATGCTGACATTTATTTTATAGGTATAGTGGAGGGGCACATATGTAATTTAATAAACTTAAAAGAGACAGATTAATGGAAGGGTTATATTTAGAGGAAGCAAAAAACAATATATATTTTACTCTTAATTTTAAAAATTAAATGAATCTGTTTTGTAACTTTCATTTGAGCTGAATCTGCTAATCTACTTTCCACCTGTTGATGAAGAAGTAGGTAGGAGATAATCAAACACATATTTTATATTAAAATATTTTAAGTTGACTTCAAAAAATTAAAATTGAAGAGAATATATTTTATTGGTCCAATGAGATAAAGTAGTTTTAGATGAAATAATGTACTAGCTACTCCCTCCGTCCCCATAAAGGATGGCTAAATATAAAAAAAAAATTGTTTCAAAAAATGTGAGATAAAATATATAAAGTGAATGGTACATATGTTATTTTAGTGGGGTCTATTAATATATAAAAAATAAAAATATTCATCACTTTATGTAATCTTGTACGGTACACTAAGGATAAATTTAAAACTTTTTATTATCTTTTCTCTACTTTTATTTTTCTTAATATGTATGCAAATTGTATTTTGTTCATATTTGATATATTTAGTTTAGACATTTTTGAGACTTTTTTCACTTCAATCACCGTTTTAAAGATTATTTGTGTTATTCATTAGTTATTTTTGTAATTGACCTTTTTAAAAAAAAACTTTTTTATTAATTTGTTTAAAAGGATTAAGAAAAGAAGAAGATTGTGGCAGTGCAGAGGTTCCTTTAAATTGATTAGTTTTCTGGCAATTCACTTGGCTAGTTGGCTCCCCATGATAAATTGTGTGGATTAAAAGTTGTCGTCTACAAGTAACCAACTGGAAATTAATTAGGTCTAATTATAAATCGGTTAACAAATTCTTGTTGAAGATTCATGGCAATAGAGTGATTTAAAATTAATGACATGCAAGTTGCATCTTTTAAGTTAATTAAACTATTTATGCATGTTTGTTATGATTAGTTTTTAAACCCATTGAGTTCTCAATTTTATAGTGTACATATTACCTCAATTTATTTAATTAACTATTGATTTTTAATTCATATTAAAATTTTGTGACTAAATAATTTACATTGCTATATAAATTGATATGTTACCAAGTACATGCTGCTGCAAATCAATTACAATGTTTGTTTCTACATAAAAATACTAATTTTTTTAAAAAATAGATAAAAACAAAAAATTATAGAATCATATTTGTACATAAACCAAGTGAAACTCAAAGTGGTAATGAGGCCAGTGGCGAATCTATTAAGAGGGAAGAGTACGCAGTGCCTATGTTGGAATTTTTTTTAATTTTTTTATAGGTATAATGTAACGCCCCCAAAATAGGTCCATTCCATCCAACCCATTCTGAGTCGCCAAATATATGGTACGAAAAATAACTACAACTTTATTACAACAATTGTCGTGCAAAATACAACAACACATATCTTTGTGAGTTTGGATACAAATATATACCAATCAGAAAGACGTCACAATGACACCTTACATAAAGGTATAGTCAAAAACTGCTTTTAGAAATTAGAATCTTTGGGAAGTACTCAAGAAACCTTCGTATATGGGAGGCCATGCTTTTAGGTTATGGTAGATATCATATACGGCCACGAATTATCCTTGGTTGATTGATAGACCCCAAAGAAAAACGAGAAGATTACTATCATATTCTTCCCAATGGTGAGTCTTCTCTTGACATATCATTATCTCCACTTTGTCTCTAATTGGGTATTATACTCCAAACAAACACCAAGATTATATAGGTAGTGCTTGTAAATATACTCGTGAAGTGGATGAAACACAACCATGTCTTATGATAACACGAGTTTGTATGTCATTAGACATCTTGTATGATAGTGACAAAACACCATTCCAAAGTTGGGTTAGCCTCACCCTCAACAACTATAGACCACCACTCTATTCCTCGCTTATTCCCCAGCTCGACCCAATACACTTTTATTACGAAAGGAATTGTGAAATAAAAGGGTGAGCACAACTAGCTTCGATAAAGAATATTATGACTAAAGATAAATAAATTATCAATAGTCTTCATCGAGAATAAATCGAGATTTAGAACATATGGTAGATGATAAAACTTTTCAACCATAGTTGCAGCGGAACTAGCAATCCATTAGAAGAGTCAAATAGACCATAAAATCTATTATCTTCTCCATGTTAAAAGTCCACCAACAATGTTTTATCCACAGTAACATTAATCAACAATTCACATCCACAATCACGTGTATAACTTTCATAATCGTAATTGTAGTTCTAAATTCCTTTCCTCATCCAAGACAAAGATAATTTTCATCACTTGTCTTTACCTCAAACATCAAAGATCATGGTTATACCAAATCACGATTCATGTTCATAATCATACTAATAAATTCATCTTTGCACCACGGCCAAAGATATTCATCAACAGTTCATCTTTACACTACAGGCTAAAGATATTCATCAACAGGTCATCTTTGCATTACGAGCCAAAGATATTCATCAATAATTCATCTTTGCACTACAGGCTAAAGATATTCATCAACAAGTCATCTTTGCACTACGAGCCAAAGATATTCATATATCAAAGAAATACATAATCATTTCAGAAGTTATATAACAATAACTATAACCATGTTGATAATTCACCTTTGCACTTAAGCTAAAAATATTCAATTGTAAAATTCAATGGTCATGATCATACCAGTCAACAATTCAACTTTTGCACTACTGGCCAAAGAGAACCTATAGTCACGATCATACCAATAATCTACTCATCTTTACACTCAAGTAAAAGAGAAATATCATCATTAGGGTTATAAGAATGTTATATAAAAACAATATAATCAAAACATGGTTTTAATTTCAAGAGTAAGATTCATAAATCAACGATAATTTGGTGGAAGAAAAACCAATTTATCGTGAATAGTACCCCATATTAAATACACAGTCTGCAGTATGTGACGCCCCAAAATAGGTATACATCACCCCATTCCGAGTTGTCAATACATGAGTGCGAAGCAACTACAACTTTATTATTACAACGGTAAAAAAGCGTGAGTTTAAATACAAATATTATCTTCTAGACAATATCTATACTCAAATAAATCCTCATCACATTTATTGATACATTATTTTACAAAAATGGTGAGGACTACTAAACAATCCTTTCTAAAACCTTCATTCCATTACCACATTAGTACTTGCTATATTCTAGCCTCCACGAGAAGAATGGAACAAAAAGGAAAAGGGTGAGCTCTCACTAGCTCGATAAAGAATATTATGACTAAGATAATATACAACAAATTATCGTTAGTCTTCAACGAGGAAAAATCTAATAGAATCTGATAGACAACAAATTTTAAATCAATATTAGCGTGAAAAATAATAATTCATTAGAAGAGTTAAGTAGAGAATGAAATCTACTATAATCTTAATGTATGAATTTAAAATCCACAAATCGTCTATCTTATTATCTCTGTCAACATCAATCCATAAATATTCATCAATCGGAATCAAATATTCATCTTTGTTCATCTTTGCACTAAAGGCCAAGATATTCATCGATTAGTCGTATTCATTTAAACACTGTTCATCTTTGCCTTCTGAGGCCAAAGATATTCTTGAAATCATTCATCTTTTGCCTACTGGGCCAAAGATATTCAATAATATCATCATTTAAGGCGAGGATGATGAAAAATATTTTTAAAGAAACGAATCTAGTGAAACAAAATGACAAGGATTAAGGATTAAGGATTAGTACTTTGTTTTATCCATGTTCAAAAATACCTCAAAAATAATCATAGTGGTGTAAAATTCAAGAATGATCAAAACATGGATACAATCAAAGCTAGTATCCGAGAATAGATATTTTGGAATGAAAAGAATAAATTTTATTTTTAGATTGAATAGTCTTAGTATCGTGAATAGTGTGAGTATCGTGAATAGTCTTGGTATCGTGAATAATAACTCAGACACCAAAAGATAGAAATTCCACAAAAACATTTTCACGCTTCATGAATAGTACTGCGTGAATAGTAACTTTCGTGAATAGTAACTCATGAATAGTAATCTTCGTGAATAGTAACTCATGAATAATAACCCAGAGCATGAAAAAGTTCCAAATTTGATAAAAAGTTCCAACCAATATTTGACGTAATGATATTGAAGAAATAATATCATTTGAGAAAAAATAACATCCCTTACCTCGAAGAATCGATGCTTGGAAGGAAAGGTCGGAAGTGATCTTTGAATGAAACTTATCTTGAACAACAACTCTCAAAGTATCTAAATACTCACAAAATACGCTCAATAATATAGAGAGAAAGAGAAAACTTTGTTTACGGTGTGATTTTCAATTCTAACTTAGCCCTCTATTTATAGGAAAATGTTAGCCGTAGAAAGGACTTGACTGCTTGCTGATGGCTTTACTGCTACTATTGCCACCCACCACATTTGAAATAAAATTCAGCACATTTTTTCACCAACCACAAGTGGGGCCCACCAATTCTAGAATTTTCCACCAAAATCATTTATAACCTAATTTACGAATCAGTCACCTCTTAAAATTCATAATAAATTATCGCTCATCTTTAACGGTTCAAAATTTGTGGACATATACTCAACTTATATATGTATAACATATCCAAAAATTACAACGATCCAGCGGTTCGGATTAAATATTATAACTCACACAATAAAGGCATAATAACATCGATTTGATCTTTTAATACCTCCAATCCAGACAAAATACAAATAAAACATCTCGACATTAATTCCTTCATTTATAACCACATATAATAAATAAATCCATCATTTATATCCATATCAAATAAATATTTTCTTATCATATAAATCAATAATTAATTATTCCCAAATAATATTACGAATCACAATTATAATGACCGGTAGGTTCCCGGAAAAAGGGGGCTTTCCAATAAGGATCTCTCTCTTCTTGCGCGCATGATTAGGTGACCAAACCTCTCCTTAGAAAGAACTTTCTAGACATTGCCAATAATGTTATCTAATAATATTATTCAAATAATATGAATTATTGATCGATAATGGGAAATCTCTTGTGCGATGACAATTATTGAAACAATAATAATATAAAATACCAACGCAACAATTATTGAATCAATAAAATAAAATATTGAGCGATAATTCTTGTAACAATTATTGAGTAGTGCCTTATACGTACGTAAGAATCAATAATTGATGCAATACTGGTATCTTCTCTTGTTCGACCAATAGCGTATTAGTGTGTTTTAACCATAAGGTATTCCAACGATATTAACTTGGTAACAATTACTGTAGATTATTTTAAACAACTTATATTTGTCGTTTTCCTCATCCAATCGCTTTTCCGTTATGGGGCCCACACATGGCATTTGCTTGGCGTCGTGCGAATATTCCCCGAAGCGATCTGAATATTCCACGACGAAGCGAATATTCCCGACAAAAATGAATATTTTATAACCACTTGCTTATTTTGAAATATTTGCGTATTTAACCCTTAACTATCCACATTAATCAAATCAACCCTTACTATTTCAAAATAATAAATAAAGGAAATTCCTTTTATTTAAAAAATTTTGGGGTCTTCTGACCTCCCTCCTTATGAAATTTAAGTCCTCGAAATTGGCGTTGCGTACTGGTGTTTGAAAAGGTGAGGATACCTCGCTTTCATTTCCGTTTCCAATTCCGGTCATTTCCTCTATAGCATGATTCCTCCACAAAACTTTAACTTGTGGTATGACCTTTCTTGGCGTAGGATATGCTCCTTCTATCCAAAATCTTGGCAGTACCTCCTCATACGTTAGGTCTTGGCTATCTCGTCCGGTTCTAATTCTATAACGTGATTCGGTTCTTTCACATATTTACAAATGCGGATATATGAAACACATTATGAACACGAGACATACTTGGAGGTAACTTGTGAGTCTATAGGTTACATTTCTACTTTCGGTCGAAATTTGAAATGGACCATAAATCGTGGATTGAGCTTTCCTCTTTCCCCAATCTTGTAAACTCCTTCCATGGAAGCAACTTCATAATAATCATGATCCCACACACTAAATTCCCGTCCTTTCGATGAAGATCCGCATAACTCTTTTATCGATCTTGTCTTTGTTTGTATCGTTGTCGAATCATTTGGATCTTTTCGGTGATCATATACGTCTTAACTTTCGGGTCCCAACAATGTTGCTTCACCCACCTCATCCCAACATATTGGAGAGCGACATTTTAAGTCCATATAATGCTTGAATGGAGCCACACCTATACTTGCACGATAAGCTGTTGTTGTAGGAGAATTCCACCAATGGTAAATACTTATCCCAACTTGCCTTGAAGTCTAGGACCACGAGTCTTAATATATCTTGAAGAGTTTGAATAGTCCTCTCGGATTGTCCGTCCGTTTTGGGGATGGTATCTTAGAACTAAATCGCAAATTCGTGCCCATAGCTTTTTGCAAGCTAACCCAAAATCTTGAAGTGAATCTTGGGTCACGATCCGAAACTATGGATACAGGCATGCCATGCAACCTCACAATCTCATTTACGTACATACTAGCAAGGCGTTCAAGTGAATAAGTCTCCGTATCGGCGAAAATGAAGCGGACTTGGTTAATCTATCAACAATAACCCAAATAGCATTGATGCCTTGAGAAACCGTAGGAAGACCCGTATGCTTGAAATCCATGGTAATGTGTTCCCACTTCCATTCCGGAATCTCAAGTGGTTGCAGCGGACCCTTAGGTACTAGATGCTCACCTTTACCGTTGGCAAGTTAAACACATTGAGATAAACTTTGCAATCTCTCTCTTCATATTGTTCCACCAAAATGTATGTCGAAGATCACGATACATTTAGTACTTCGAGGATGGATTGCAAATGGTGTATTGTGTGCCTCCATCATAATCTTGTTCTTCAAATCAGAGTCGTTAGGAACCAAAGTCTAGAGTGGACTCAAGTATTCCTTCTTCATCAATTCTAAGCTTAGGAATAGCTCCTTCTTGTACTTTCTTCTTCATACGCATCGGCTCAAGATTCGGTGGCTTGAAAGCGACCTTAACTTTTCTATTAAAGTTGGCTCTGTCGTATACTTGACATCATCGCTTTTCGTTCCGCATATGATCTTCTACTCATATCGATCGTCGGCTACCACGTTAAACTTTACCGGGGATGGTATTAAATAGTGTGGTCGTAGTCTTTTAATAGCTCGAGCCAGCGTCATTTGCTTAGCGTGTTGAGTTCTTTTTGAGTGAAGAAATATTTAAGGCTTTTATGGTGCGAATATATCTCCACTTTCTCCCCATATAGATAGTGCCTCCATATTTTTAGCTTGACTTATTGCATGCCAACTCTAGATCATGAGTAGGATAATTCCTCTCATACTCTTTAATTTGTCGAGGCATAGGCTATGACTTTCCCGTTGCATGAGAACACATCCTAACCCTTTGCACGAAGCATCGTTTGTAGATAACAAATCCATCCGAACCGGATGGTATTGTTAGAAACAGTCTTAAAATAAGTCTCCTCTTAAGCTCTTGGAAACTTTTCTCGCATTCTTCGCTCGAAGCAATTTTGTATCCTTAGGAGTTAGTTGAGTTAATGGAGTAGCGATTCGAGAAAATCCTTTCCACGAATCTCCGATAATAACCAACTAAGCCTGAAAGCTACGTATTTAGATTCTTGACTTAGGTTGCTCTCAATTTGTGACTCATATCCCAATCTTGGATATACGTCACAATGACACCTATCGATTTACTTATTACACGAATATGGCGTCCCCTATAGAGAGTAAAGCTTAGGTAAATTCCTGAAAGGAAGTCACGAGATAAAGGCTCGGTGCCAAATTCTATAGTTGAATTTTAACTCACGAAGTTCAATAGGAGCCATTCGATATGAGATTTTAGAAATGAGTTTTGTCTGGGGTTCAAAGTCGATACAAAATTTAATATCGAGTTTTGGGAGTAAACGAAAATTCTTGAGAAAATACGTCGGGAAAAATCAATAACAACAAGAATATTATTCAAATCGGCGTGTCTTTATTCAAATCCATAACATGGGCTAAGAAAACTTGACATCCGTAATAAGCGAATGACTTCATGGCTTGATATGAAAATGTTTGATTGATTGCTTGAATTGAATTGAATAACGAGGTTGCTTAGGAATATGAAAACTAACAACCTTACGAAAATCAATCAATTTGGCGTGATGAGTAGTTAACCTTAAAAATCACATCAAAAGCAAATATCTCTATAGAAATAAGGTTAACGAGGTAATGTGATAGTGCCACTGAATCAAGCAAGATTTCTAAACAACGGATGTAATGAAAGTTTCTCTAATGGAGTCTCCACGAGATAGGTCAAAGTTTAATTTCTCGTGAGTCGAGTTCAAGCGTTGGCGCATGAAGAGAGAGATAAAGAATGGGTAGAACCGATATCTAATAAGGTATATACTTAGCAAAATTTATAATTAACTAACTTGCGTGCTAACCGTTCGGGTTCCTCGCATTTTGATGAAGTCACGACAAGCGCTCTTCGAAGAACCGTTGACTTTGACTTTTACGGGACATCCTTTTGAGTCACCATTCCGCAATTGGTGGGTTTCGATATCGTCTGATCTCGGCGATATGTCCTTCTTTTCCACAATTATAGCATACCTTAAAGCTGTTGTGGGCGGTTTGGTGATATATCCCTCTTTCCGCATTTGTAACATATCTGTAGGTGGTCGTTCTCCTCCATAAAACTAGTTCTTCTCTTGGCGGCGGCGTCTTCAATGGTGGTTGTTGAATCTCCTCTTTTTAAAATCTCCTCCCAGGCTTCGCTTCTTCTATTTTCATGGCCACGATTACCACCGAGTGGTTCTGCGCCTTTGTCCGTATTCTTCTTTCTCCGTTGGTTATCGTTATTACGATGGCTATATCTTGATATGATCTGGTTATGGTCCCTCGGTTGAGCGTACTCGTTATCTCGCTCTAACAATGAGAGCCACATTGACAACATCTCTGAATAGAGAAAATTTATGAGAAATGAGATCTTGGCGTATCTTAGGGTTTCAAACCTCTAAGAAACATCCGCGTCATCGTTCCTCATTCTCCACCAAATGAGGTGCAACACGGATAACTCATGAACTTAGCCTCGTCTTTGGGACAAATCATGTTATTACTGCTTTCTAGTCTAATAAACTCCACTTCCTTCATATAGCCGAATACTTTCGGGGAAGTACTTGTCGTTGAGCTGTTTAAAACGTCTCCCATGACATCTTTGAGTGCGGTGGATGGAGTGCGCTTCACAATTCCCACACGATGTCTGCCGCATACGGAACATAAAGGTGGCGAATGGAACCTTCATTCCTCCGTGCATCCCAAGACATCGAATATCTTGGTAATTTGCTTGACCCGTGTTTCCGCCGTGATCGGATCTGGCTTTCCCTTAAATTCGGTGGTCCCACTCTTTGAGCCTTGCTTGTTTGTGACAACCCGTGAATTGCTATCATTTCCTCCTGTATTTTTTGAACACGAGTCTCCCTCGTGCGATTTTGCATGAGCTGCAAAAAACTTCTAAACATCCCTCGTTCATCATCTGCTTTCGATGGTGTTGTTCACGGGAGGAACATTGCCCGACTGTTGCCGCGTTCTCCTCGTTGGTGAGTCTGAGCATCTCCACGGTCTCATTTCCATTGTTAATATTCTCGATTCGACATTCTCAAATCTTGTCGTAAAAAAAGGGTTAATTAAAAAATCAATATATCACATAATATCCCTATATCTTGACCAACTAACAAATAAGCTTAGGTAGGACACCTTAGCGAAGGATTTACTCGTCTCTCCCTCCTAGTTCTATTCCCATCTCTCATGGAGAGATCATATCCTAAGCTACGATACCAATTGTAACTCTGGACACCCTTGTGTCGGCAAAATTGATACCTATCGGTTTGCCACCGTGAGCCCGCTTCCCTACGAGTGCGGCCATCCCCATCAACATCACCGGTGAGAGGCTCGGGGCTCTTTACTTATGGCTCGATACCAACTTGGCGCCCCAAAATAGTATACATCACCCATTCTGAGTTATACATAGCGAATAACTACAACTTTATTATTACAACATGAAGCTGTGAGTTTAAATACAAATATTATCTTCTAGACAATATCTATACTCAAATAAATCCTCATCACATTTATTGATACATTATTTTACAAAAATGGTGAGGACTACTAAACAATCCTTTCTAAAACCTTCATTCCATACCCCAGGCTAAATACTACATTATATTCTCGCCTCACGAGAAGAATGGAACAAAAAGGAAAAGGGTGAGCTCAACTAGCTCGATAAAGAATATTATGACTAAGATAATATACAACAAATTATCGTTAGTCTTCAACGAGGAAAAATCTAATAGAATCTGATAGACAACAAATTTTAAATCAATATTACGGCGAAATAATAATTCATTAGAAGAGTTAAGTAGAGAATGAAATCTACTATAATCTATGATTTAGCAGTCCATGATCATATTTTATCACCTTAACATCGTCGATATTCATCTTTCAAATATCCATCTAACATCAAACCAAAGATATTCATCGATGGAATCAAATATTCATCTTTTACTAAAGGCGAAAGATATTCATCGATTAATCATATTCATTTAAACACTGTTCATCTTTTGCACTCTGGGCCAAAGATATTCTTGAAAATCATTCATCTTTTTTTACTACTGGGCCAAAGATATTCAATAATATCATCATTTAAGGTAGAGGATGATGAAAATATTTTTAAAGAAACGAATCTAGTGAAACAAAATGACAAGGATTAAGGATTAAGGATTAGTACTTTGTTTTATCCATGTTCAAAAATACCTCAAAATAATCATAGTGGTGTAAAATTCAAGAATGATCAAAACATGGATACAATCGAGCTAGTATCCGAATAGATATTTTTAGATGAAAAAGAATAAATTTTATTTTTTGATGAATAGTCTTTATCGTGAATATCGTGAATATCGTGAATAGTCTTGAGTATCGTGAATAAGTAACTCAGAACACCAAAAGATAGAAATTCCACAAAAACATTTTCACGCTTCATGAATAGTACTGCGTGAATAGTAACTCGTGAATAGTAACTCATGAATAGTAACTTCGTGAATAGTAACTCATGAATAATAACCCGAAGCATGAAAAAGTTCCAAATTTGATAAAAAGTTCCAACCGATATTTGACGTAATGATATTGAAGAAATAATATCATTTGAGAAGAAAATAACATCCACCTCTCGAAAGAATCGATTGCTTGGAAGGAAAGGTCGGAAGTGATCTTTGAATGAAACTTATCTTGACAATGAACTCTCAAAAGTATCTAAATACTCACAAAATACGCTCAATAATATAGAGAGAAAGAAAACTTTGTTTACGGTGTGATTTTCAATTCTAACTTAGCCCTCTATTTATAGGAAAATGTTAGCCTGTAAAAGCGCAGACTTGACTGCTACTACACATGGCTTTACACTACTATTGCCACCCACCACATTTGAAATAAAATTCAGCACATTTTTTCACCAACCACAAGTGGGGCCCACCAATTCTAAATTTTCCACTAAAATCATTTATAACCTAATTTACGAATCAGTCACCTCTTAAAATTCATAATAAATTATCGCTCATCTTTAACGGTTCAAAATTTGTGGACATATACTCAACTTATATATGTATAACATATCCAAAAATTACAACGATCCAACGGTCGGATTAAATATTATAACTCACACATAAAAAAGTTGTAATAACACCGATTTGATCTTTTAATACCTCCAATCAAACAAAATACAAATAAAACATCTCAAAGATTAATTCCTTCATTTATAACCACATATAATAAATAAATCCATCATTTATATCCATATCAAATAAATATTTTCTTATCATATAAATCAATAATTAATTATTCCCAAATAATATTACGAGAATCACAATTATAACAACGAGGCGGTTCGAGGAAAGGGGGCTTTCAATAAGGATCTCTCCTTCTTGGTATGCGCAATTAGGTGACCAAACCACTCCTTAGAAGCGAGAACTTTCTAGACATTGCCAATAATGTTATCTAATAATATTATTCAAATAATATGAATTATTGATGCGATAATGGGAAATCTTGTGCACGGTGACAATTATTGAAACAATGAATAATATAAAATACCAACGCAACAATTATTATTGAATCAATAAAATAAAATCTTGAGCAATAATTCTTGTAACAATTATTGAGTAGTGCCTTCTTACGTAAGAATCAATAATTGATGCAATATCGTGTCTTCTTGTTCAACAACGCGTATTAGTGTGTTTTAACCATAGGGTATTCCAACGATATACTTGGTAACAATTACGTAGTTATTTTTAAACAACTTATATTTGTCGTTTTCCTCATCCAATCGCTTTCCGTTATGGGGCCCACACATGGGCTTGTGGTCGATGCGAATATTCCCAAACGATCTGAATATTCCACGACCAAAAAGAATATTCCCAAACAAAATGAATATTTTATAACCACTTGCTTATTTTGAAATATTTAGCGTATTTAACCCTTAACTATCCACATTAATCAAATCAACCCTTACTATTTCAAAATAATAAATAAAGGAAATTCCTTTTTATTTAAAAAATTTTGAGGTCTTTATACCAGTATCGTGCGTAAGTAACCTCGACACGAAAAGATAAAGTTTCATAATAAAATTCATATCCATATTTATAACACCTTAATCCAAATGTTATAAATCACTTAGAATTCTCATAATCTAATATTATTAATATTACAATAATATTTTAATCATTTCTAAAACTTATAAACAATTTATTTAAATTGTTTACACTTTACTAATAAATGCATTTAATCATCATAAAATGCCAAACTCATAAGATTTCATCACCAATAACCAAAACTCTCATAAAAAATCTGCATATACCTCATATATGATTTTCAAGCCATAAAATCATATTTTTCAATTTTCTTACTTCACATAACATATTTAATTCATTTACTCATAACTAGAACATTTTCATGAAAAATACCAAATCAGTTCCAAAAATATTTATTTTCTGGAATTTAGAAGAATATAGTCCCATATTGAATATATATTTTTCTCAGAATTTTTAAAATTCATTTACTATTTTTCACATGGCCAAAACCACCGAATATTTAAACATTTATCATAAATTGTACTTTTGTCCAAAAATTCTGAAAGTTACACGGTATACCAATATTATATAGATGTACTCCCAATAAAAATTTCATCAATTTTGGAGTTAATCACAAGGAGTTATAAGCAGTTACTTTTAAAATAGTCTTTTCTCATAAAATCCATAACTCCTAATATATACATCCAAAAATCACCATTTTTGGACACAATCAACAAAACTCATCAAATTATCATTTCAAATTTTTCCAAATTTTTGAAGGTCCGGAAAAATACAAAACTGAAAAACATAATCACCCCTAAAAATCCCTTACTATCCCTTACCTCAAAAGAGCAGTACTTCTGACTGGAATAACGCTGAACGAACTTTCACCGTATAGCAATACTCAAAGTTTACTCAAAATACTCACAAGAATATGCTCAAAATATCGAGAGAAATAGAGAAAACTTGGGTTTACGGTGTGATTTTCAATTCTAACCTAAGCACTTTTTTATAGGAAATTGCTTAGAACACCAAAGCGAAAAATTGAATATAATATTAATATAATTATACAAATTTTCCTTAGCCCACCTTTTGGTCAAAAACACCAGCCACACATGTTAATGATGTCCAAAAAATACAAAAACGTTTTTCTAACAAAAATAATTTAAACTCCAAAAATCAATTCACACCGAGATATCTTGAAACTTCAATAATTCACAATAAATAGCTCTTTTATCAGAAAATTCGAATCTCGCGATTTTTTATAGGAAATTCAATTCTCTACAACTTTGCGGAAGAAAGTTTTCCAAATTTCAAACAGAAATTAACCAAAATCCATAAGCGAAGCGATTTTACGTTTATAATCAAATTTCGATCAAGAAATGGGGTCCACCAGACATGTTTAACATGTTTTAAATATTTATTGTAACAAAAATATTCTTCCTCCTCATATACTCATATATCCCACATTCGTTGTAAAAATATCACCATTATTATATTATTAAAATATAATAATATATTTAAATGAATTATTTTATCAAAAAAGATAAAATTTCAATTTTCAACAATTGTCACATTAAAATTTTTCTCCATCTATGTCCAATAAAATCAATATTTTCCTCATCATATAAATCAATAATTAATTATTCACAAATAATATTACAGAAATCACAATCTTGGCACGACCCGTAGTTCCCAGGAAAGAGGGGCTTTCGAATAAGAATTTCTCCTTCTTGGCAGCATGATTAGGTGACCAAACCTCTCCTTAGAGCAGAACTTTCTAGGCATTGCCAATAATGTTATCCAATAATATTATTCGGATAATATGAATTATTACTCAGATAATGGAAAATATCATGTTGTGACAATTATTGAAACAACAATAATATAAAATATCAACGTAGCAATTATTGAATCAATAAAATAAAATATTGAATAGTAATTCTTTGTAACAATTATTGAGTAATGCCTTCTTACTAAAAAAAAAATTAGGTATCGTCACCCATCTTGGGTACGCCACTTACATGGTACATAAATTCAAATACAACTTACTAATATAAGCGTAGGTAGGACACCTTATGCAATCGACATAAAGCGTGAGTTTGAATACAAATATTGTCTACTAGATATTATACTGAACTTCGAAAGGAGTCCTCATTACAACTATTATCACACTTTATTTCACGAGAATAGTGAGGGACTACTAATCTTATCCTCGGACCATTACTTACGTTCCCAGGCTAAATCCCGGCTATGTTCTCATTTCACGAAGAAAACGGTGAAAAGAAAGGGTGAGCTCAACTAGCCCGATGAAATATTATGACTAAGATAATGCGAAATAAATTATCATTAGCCTTGAACGATGTTAAGCGATAAAATACAATAGACAACCGGTTTAAGCTGCGGTGAAATAAGCAATCCATTAAAAGTCAGTAGAGAATAAAATCTACTATCTTTTAGGTTTTAAAGGTTTTCATCAATTTTTATCGTTGAGACTCGACAATAAATAAACCACCACATCTAATCATCCACATACCACGGTCGAGGATTTTCATCAAATTATCAATGGTCAAGCTGACTATCTTAGAATCACCCACAGTCATAATCATACCAAAAACTATCCATCAACTTGCATTACGAGACCCTTTGAGGACTTTTGTCACATCATTTATATCAAGTCGTGATTATCTTAGAATGATCCACAGTCATAATCATACTAAGTTCATCTATGCTGGCGTAAGCGAAGATAACATAATATAACATGAGGATGATGACATGACATAATAATTCAATAAAACAAGTTCAAAATTATTTAATCCATGAATTATTAACGTCAATTGTCGACATGATCTTTGTTTAGTAGAGTAAAATTCAAGAATGATCGGAAGAATATTTCCATGAAAAGATCTTTGGATGAAAGCATGAAATATCGAGGATATTCTACTAATTTCATGGAGTATAGAAGTCAAAGTTTTAACCAATTGGGTATAATAAAGAATGGAATAACAAAAGAAATCACCGTGCATGCGGTGCTTGCATAGGCGAGTTATTCAACGAGAATAATAATAACGGAACGGTCGGTGAAATTCACGCAAGCGGGATGTTCAACGAGAATAATAAAGATGGAACCGGATCCGGTGTAAAACACACGATAGGATATTCAGCGAGAATGATAAAAAAGCGGAACCGGTCGGTGTAAAACACCAGAGACGGGATGTTCAGCGAATAATAATAAAAAGCGGAACCGAACCCGGTTCGGTGTAAAAAACACGACAGACGAGGATGTTCAACGCGAATAATAATAGAAGAATGTCACCAAGTATAGGGTAAACCGCGTATCTGAGTTATTCAACGAGAATAATAAGCAATGGAATAACATAAAGTTTCACCAAGTATAGGGTATCTGGCGTATCGAGGTTATGTATAGGGTATACCACTTTTACGAGTTATTCAACGAATAATAATGAATGGAATAACGAAGTTCTCTTCGAAGAAAGAATAACACCCTTACTAGTAAAAAAAAATGAATATAGAAGTAGTGAAGTAGCGAGAATACTCTTCTTCTTTCTACATAATTTTCTCTCTATAAACTTCTCTCTATAATTTCTCTCTCTAGAGTTTGAATGAATTAAATAAAAAAAATAATGAAGGAATGAGCTTATTTATAGGAAAATGGAATGCATAGTAACTAATCCATGAGCGGTCCAGTTGATTTACTTTAATCGGCGGTCCATATTTAAAGAAAAATCTTTTAAATAAAATATAATATATTCTATTTATATAAAAACATTTTACTATGCAAACCTTTATGCAATACTTATGCAAAACAATTTATCAAAACACTATATGACACTATATAATAAAATATAATATATTACATTTATAGAATAACTTTAATAAAGTATTCTATTTTATATAAAAGATGTTTACATTTTATTACGTTAATAATCTGAATAAAACAAAAGCGTCATTATCATTATAATAATTCATATTATTAATTAATGATAATGGAATCAAAGCGAGTGACTTCTCACATAAGCATCGATAATCGATCAGGTGTAATGTCTTCTTATGCGACCACACGTATTCTTTGTACTTTTACTCTGAGTAGTTCAACGGTAACCACAGCGGTAAAACTTCATAGTTATTTCAATAAAATATTTTTATCGTTTTCTCGATCAAGCCAATAATTACATTATGGGTCCACCATGATTGAGTAGTTATCTGAATATTCCTGCTAAGCAGAATATTCCCAGAGCCAATCGAATATAATATAACCACTTGCATACTTTGCAAAATTTATAAATACTACCCACAACTATAATATTATCTTAAATTCACACCATAATATTAAAAAATTATTTCAACAAAATTTAAATCTTTATTGATAAAATCAGGGGTCTCACAATCTCCCTCCTTATGGAATTTAAGCCCTCGAAATTAGAATGCGATACTGATATGATAAAGAGGTGAGGATACCTTGAATACCTTTATCGTTTAAAACATTAAATTCATCTTTGCAATCCGGCGAAGATATTCATTAACAATTCATCTTTTTTCTTTCTGAGCCAAAGATATACAAGCTTGTAAAACCAATAATCTTTGAGACTTCGCTTAATAGTATCACGACCATGAATTATCCATGCACTTTCTTGGCTAAGGATATTAGTGTTTTTCAATTCTGATCGTGATTATCTTAGAATAATCCGTGGTCATAATCATACCAAGTCTATCGATACCTACTACTGACGAAGATGACTTTTACCACATCCATGAATTAATATTTCATTCTTTGAGACTCATTTCGATAATTAATCCATATCATCGAATCATCCACTTCTTCTGATATTCGAGGATATTCATTAGTATCACGACCACAAATTATCCATACACTACTGACGAAAGATAATCGTGTATTCATTAGTATCACGACCACAAATTATCCATGCACTCTGACTTTAGATAATTGTGTTTTCAATTCGATTATGATTATCCGACCACTATCGAATCCACATGGTTCATAATCATACGACCACAAATTATCCATCTATGCGAAGTAAATATAATTGTGACTTTGAACACATCCATGAATTAATATTTCATTCTTTGAGACTCGACTCGATAATTAATCCACGTCGTCAATCATCCACCTTTTACTGAAGCTAAGGATATTCATTAGTATCACGACCACAAATTATCCATACACTACGGCCGAAGATAATTGTGTTTTCAATTCTGATTATGATTATCTTATAAAATGCCATCCACACTCATAATCATACCAAGTCCATCTATTATCCGTAAGCCGACGAAAATTGTGATTGACTTTGAACACATCCATGAATTAATATTTCATTCTTTGAGAAGATAATCGTATAATTAATCCACGACCACAATCATCCACGCACTTTTGACGAAAGATAATTGATATTCATTAGTATCCGCGACCACAAATTATCCATGCACTACTGACCAAAGATAATTGTGTTTTCAATTCTGATTATGATTATCTTAAACAATCCACAGTCGTAATCATACCAAGTCCATCTATATCTCTACAGACACGAGATGACTTTAAAAAAATATAAACATGAGGATAATGATATAAAGAATCAATCAAATGAGATAAAGGATAAATATTAAACATTTATAATATAATTTATCCGAGTTTCAGAATATCCCCATGTTATCAATCATTAATAATCTCATAATCTAATATCATTAATATTATAACAATATTTTAATCACTTCTTAAATTTATAAACAATTTATCTCAATTGTTTACGCTTTACCATATAATGCATTTAATCATTCAAAATGCCATACTCATAAGATATCATCACCAATTATCAAATCCTCATCAAAAAATATGCATATACTACTATATAGGATTCTCTACAGCCATAAAATCCTATTTTCAACTTTGTTTCTTCACATAACATATTTAACTCATATGTTAAGTAACTAAACTATTTTCATGAAAAATACCAAATCAGTCCCAAAAATATTTCTTTTCTGGGGATTTAGCATAATATAGTCCCATAATGAAAATATATTTTTCTCGAATTTTAAAATTCATTTACTATTTTTTTAAAAAATCAATTTCTAATTAATTCCTTAAGAAATTAGCTACCTCAAGTTTAACTCCAAAATTCCCAAATCTTGGCAGGACCTTACACATGTTAACGTGAGCTTCTAGTTTAAATTTCATGGTCATCGGAGTTATAGAACTCAGTTATATAGCGTTTTTAAAATCGGAAAAACCTAAATATTGAAATAGTCATAACTTGCTCATTTTAAGTCGAGAATGAGCTCATTTTGGACAGGAGGTACTTTATACCATATACTTTCATGTCCCAAAAGGCCAGAATTTTTCTCATAATTTAAGTGGCCAAAACAGCCTCTCTAAAATCATGGCGAGAAGCTTTTTGAAATTTTTGCAGCTTTGCCTCCTTTGCTAAAATCAGTCCACACAAAATCTACAACACCTTTTCCAGTAATTCCACTTGGATTAGTTAGGTAACTCATAGATCTAACTCTAGGACTTGACCACATTCAAAAATTCAAAATATAATAGGAGATATGGTCAATTGAATTTCATATTCGTTTTTCACCAAAATCGATTTTCAACTCTTTGTGATTTCTAAGAAACTTTCATGTTTTCACATACTAACCAACATAACTCATCATAAAACTTACTAATACCACGTATACCCATGATTTTCATTAGTCCAATGCTTTTATTATGACTTTCATCATAATCCACGTAAAGCAGATCCTTTTAGTTGAAGAAATATTTGAGGTTTAAAAATGGGTTTTTGTCTTTGGGTCAATACAAAATTCGATTTCACGCTCTAAGTAGGCTAAGAAGTCTTCAAGAATCGCGCCAAGAAATTTATTAATAATAGAAATATCATTCAAAGCGTGACTCTCATCGAAGACTTGGATAGTCGTCACATTGATACCAACTGTGACTTCTATCCCTTAACCTAGATAGCACCTCACAATGATACCTATAAACTTGCCATCTTCATTCACGATGTTGCCTCTGAAAAAAATGCGGCTTGGTGCATTCCACACAAGGAAGTCAACAACGAAAGGTTCGGGGCTCTTTACTTATGGCTTGATATAACGATGATTAATTTTAGGGTTTGGTTACTTTGAATTAGTATAACGGAGGTTGTTATAAATATAAAAGCTAACAACCTTACGAAAAGCATGATGAGTAGTTAACCAATTGATTCCTAAAATCAAAGGCAAGTATTTTCAAAGAGATAAGATTGACGAATTAGCGTGAAAGTTTTTATTTGAATCAACAAGATTTATAAGCGATGGAGGTAACGAAGGTTTCTCCCAACTAAGTTTAAACAGATAAATCAAAGTCCAATTTCTCGGAGTCAAATTTAAGCGTTGAGCATAAGCAAGAGATAAAATAATAGGTAGAACCAGGTTATCGAATACGATATAGACTTATGAGAAACTTATGATTAACTTACCCGTGATAATTTTATTCGGGTTCCTCGTCACGAGAAAAAACGCTCTCTTAAACTACGGCTTTGGCTTATGCAGGACATCCTTTGGCATCACTATCTCAACTGGACTTGACTTCACCATACGACAAAATCGAGCTAAGTGACCTTCTCTTCCATAATTAAAACACGCTTTGGATTCTGCGTCTGGTTTGGACGGATGTGTCCCTCTGTCGCATTTGAAACTTCTGACCGGGTGGTCGTTCTTCTTCCTTTGAAGCGGGTCTTGATCTTGAAAGCGCGTCTTATTGCGTCATTGTTGAACCCTCTCTTCTTGAAATGTCCATTCTTATTATCTTGGCCATGATTACCACGAAATGGTTACCATTCTTGACATGATAATTTCCCCACGATGGTTATCATTGTTAGATGGCCGTTGCCACCGGTATGATTATTATCGTGTTGTTGCTCATTACCTTTTGGTTGAAATGACTCAACGATCTCATCTCATGCTTCATTGCTTATCTCGATATTTTGGATGTCATTTTCAAATCTTTGTCACCAAACATGGGTTAAATAACATATCACATATTATCCTATACTACGTGAGCCAAATAAATACCACATAAACTTAGGTAGGTCATACTTAGCGAAGAATTCCCGTCTCTCCTCCTCTCTAGTTCTTGTCTCACATCTTAGCGAGGATCATATCCTAAGCTACGATACCAAGTGTGGCCCCCAAAATTAGGTATCGTCACCCATCTTTGGGTGCGCCACTTACATGGTACATAAATTCAAATACAACTTACTAATATAAGCGTAGTGCAATCGACATAAAGCGTGAGTTTGAATACAAATATTGTCTACTAGATATTATACAAACTCAAAAGGAGTCCTCATTACAACTATTATCACACTATTTCACGAGAATAGTGAGGACTACTAATGCTTATCCTCTGGACCATTACTTACGTTCCCAGGCTAAATCCCGGCTATGTTCTCATTTCACGAAGAAACGGTGAAAGAAAGGGTGAGCTCAACTAGCCCGATGAAAAATATTATGACTAAGATAATGCGAATAAATTATCATTAGCCTTCAACGATGTTAAGCGATAAAATACAATAGACAACCCGTTTAAGCTGCGGTGGAATAAGCAATCCATTAAAAGAGTCAAGTAGAGAATAAAATCTACTATCTTTTAGGTTTTAAAAGGTTTTCATCAATTTTTATCGGCGAGACTCGAACTTTAATAAATAAACCACCACATCTAATCATCCACATACCACGGTCGAGGATTTTCATCAAATTATCAATGGGTCATGACTATCTTAGAATCACCCACGAGTCATAATCATACCAAAAACTATCCATCAACGCATTACAGAGCCCTTTGAGGACTTTTGTCACATCATTTATATCAAGTCGTGATTATCTTAAGAATGATCCACAGGTCATAATCATACTAAGTTCATCTATGCTTGCGTAAGCGAAGATAACATAATATAACATGAGGATGATGACAATGACATAATAATTCAATAAAACAAGTTCAAAATTATTTAATCCATGAATTATTAACGTCCAAATTGTCGACAAGATCTTTGTTTAAGTAGAGTAAAATTCAAGAATGATCGGAAAGAATATTTCCATGAAAAGATCTTTGGATGAAAGCGCAAATATCGAGGATATTCTACTAATTTCATGGAGTATAGAAGTCAAAGTTTTAACCAATTTGGGTATAATAAAGAATGGAATAACAAAAGAAATCACCGTGCATGCGGTGCTTAGCATGAGCGAGGTTATTCAACGAAATAATAATAATAACGGAACGGTCGGTGAAATTCACCGCAAGCGGGATGTTCAACGAAATAATAAAGATGGAACCGGATCCGGTGTAAAACACACGAGATAGGATATTCAACGAGAATGATAAAAGCGGAACCCGGTCAGGTGTAAAACACAGACGGGATGTTCAGCGAGAATAATAAAAAAGCGGAACCGGTCGGTGTAAAACACCACAGAGCGAGGATGTTCAACGAATAATAATAGAAGAATGTCACCAAGTATAGGGTAAACCGCGTATCTGAGTTATTCAATGAGAATAATAAGCAATGGAATAACATAAGGATTTCACCAAGTATAGGGTATCTGCGTATCTGAGGTTATGTATAGGGTATACCACTTTTACGAGTTATTCAACGAGAATAATAATGAATGGAATAACGAAGTTCTCTTCGAAGAAGAAAGAATAACACCCACTTACAAGTAAAAGCTGAATATAGAAGTAGTGAAGTAGCGAGAATACTCTTCTTCTTTCTACATAATTTTCTCTCTATAAACTTCTCTCTATAATTTCTCTCTCTAGAGTTTGATGAATTAAATAAAAAATAATGAAGGAATGAGCTTATTTATAGGAAAATGGAATGCATAGTAACTAATCCATGAGCGGTCCAGTTGATTTACTTTAATCGGCGGTCCATATTTAAAGAAAAATCTTTTAAATAAAATATAATATATTCTATTTATATAAAAACATTTTTATATGCAAACACTTGCAATACTATACAAAACAACTTTATATGAAAACACTATGCAACACTATATATCATAATAAAATATAATATATTACATTTATAGAATAACTTTAATAAAGTATTCTATTTTATATAAAAGATGTTTACATTTTATTACGTTAATAATCTGAATAAAACAAAAGCGTCATTATCATTATAATAATTCATATTATTAATCGACAATAATGGAATCAAAGCGAGTGACTTCTCACATAAGCATCGATAATCAATACTGGTATGTCTTCTTATGCAACCACACGTATTCTTTGTACTTTTACTACTAAGGTAGTTCAGCGGTATCACCACGGTAAAACTTCCGTAGTTATTTCAATAAAATATTTTTGTCGTTTTCTCGATCAAAATGAATAATTACATTGTGGGGGTCCACCATGATTGAGTAGTTATGCGAATATTCCTGCTAAAAGCGAATATTTCCCAGGCCAATCGAATATAATATAACCACTTGCATACTTTTGCAAAATTTATAAATACTACCCACAACTATAATATTATCTTAAATTCACACCATAATATTAAAAAATTATTTCAACAAAATTTAAATCTTTATTGATAAAATCTGGGGTCTCTCAATCTCCCTCCTTATAGAATTTAAGCCCTCGAAATTAGAATGCGATACTGATATGATAAAGAGGTGAGGATACCTTGAATACCTTTATCGTTGAAAACATTAAATTCATTTTTGCAATCCCAGCCGAAGATATTCATTAACAATTCATCTTTTTTCTACTGAGCCAAAGATATACAAGCTTAAAAACCAATAATCTTTGAGACTCGACAATAGTATCACAACCATGAATTATCCATGCACCTTTCTGGCTAAGGATATTAGTGTTTTTCAATTCTGATCGTGATTATCTTAGAATAATCCGTGGTCATAATCATACCAAGTCTATCGATCACACTACTGACGAAAGATGACTTTTACCACATCAATGAATTAATATTTCATTCTTTGAGACTCGACTCGATAATTAATCCATATCATCGAATCATCCACCTTGCTACGGGCCAAGGATATTCATTAGTATCACGACCACAAATTATCCATGCACTACTGGCGAAGATAATCGTGTATTCATTAGTATCACGACCACAAATTATCCATACACTACTGGCTAAAGATAATTGTGTTTTTTAATATCTGATTATGATTATACCGAATGATCCTGGTCATAATCATACCAAGTCCATCTATGCACGTAAACCCGAAACCAGATGACTTTGAACACATCCATGAATTAATATTTCATTCTTTGAGACTCATTCAATAATTAATCCACATCGTCGAATCATCCACCACTTACTACTGAAGCTAAGGATATTCATTAGTATCACGACCACAAATTATCCATACACTTCTGACGAAAGATAATTGTGTTTTCAATTACGATTATGATTATCTGACCGAATGATCCTGGTCATAATCATACCAAGTCCATCTATGCACGTAAGCCACGAGATGACTTTGAACACATCCATGAATTAATATTTCCATTCTTTGAGACTCAATCGATAATTAATCCACATCGTCCACAATCATCCACCTTTTCTGAAAGCAAGGATATTCATTAGTATCACGACCACAAATTATCCATGCACTTTTCTGACGAAGATAATTGTGTTTTCAATTACGATTATGATTATCTTAGAAACAATCCACAGTCATAATCATACCAAGTCCATCTATCTTCTAAAGGCCACGAGATGACTTTAAAAAAATATAAACATGAGGATAATGATATAAAGAATCAATCAAATAAGATAAAGGATAAATATTAAACATTTATAATATAATTTATCCGAGGATTCAAATATATCCCCATGTTATCAATCACTTAATAATCTAATAATCTAATATCATTAATATTATACCAATATTTTAATCACTTCTTAAATTTATAAACAATTTATCTCAATTGTTTACGCTTTACCATATAATGCATTTAATCATTCAAAATGCCATACTCATAAGATATCATCACCAATTATCAAATCCTCAAAAAAAAATATGCATATACTCTATATAGGATTCTATAGCCATAAAATCCTATTTTCAACTTTGTTACTTCACATAACATATTTAACTCATATGTTAAGTAACTAAACTATTTTCATGAAAATACCAAATCAGCCCCAAAATATTTCTTTTCTGGGATTTAGCATAATATAGTCCCATAATGAAAATATATTTTTCTCGAATTTTTAAAATTCATTTACTATTTTTAAAAATCAATTTCCAATTAATTCCTTAAAATTTAGCTACCTCAAGTTTAACTCCAAAAATTCCCAAATCTTGGCAGGGCCTTACACATGTTAACGTGAGCTTCAGTTTAAATTTCATGGTCATCGGAGTTATAGAACTCGGTTATAGCGTTTTTAAATCGGAAAAACCTAAATATTGAAATAGTCATAACTTGCTCATTTTAAGTCGAGAATGAGCTCATTTTTGGACAGGAGGTACTTTATACCATATACTTTCATGTCCCAAAAGGCCAGAATTTTTCTCATAATTTAAGTGGCCAAAACAGCCTCTCTAAAATCATGGCGTAAGCTTTTTTGGTTTTTTGCAGCTTTGCACTCCTTTGCTAAAATCAGTCCACACAAAAATCTACAACACCTTTTCCAGTAATTCCACTTGGATTAGTTAGGTAACTCATAGATCTAACTCTAGGACTTGACCACATTCAAAAATTCAAAATATAATAGGAGATATGGTCAATTGAATTTCATATTCGTTTTTCACCAAAATCGATTTTCAACTCTTTGTGATTTCTAAGAAACTTTCATGTTTTCACATACTAACCAACATAACTCATTATAACACTTACTAATACCACGTATACCCATGATTTTCATTAGTCCAATGCTTTTATTATGACTTTCATCATAATCCACGTAAAAGCATCCTTTTAGTTGAAGAAATATTTGAGGGTTTAAGAAATGGGTTTTTATCTTTGGGGTCAATACAAAATTCGATTTCACGCTCTAAGTAGGCTAAGAAGTCTTCAAGAATCGCCAAGAAATTTATTAATAATAGAAATATCATTCAAAGCGTGACTCTCATCCAAGACTTGGATAATCGTCACATTGATACCAACTGTGACTTCTATCCCTTAACCTAGATAGCACCTCGACAATGATACCTATAAACTTGCCATCTTCATTCACGATGTTACCTACGAAAAGTAAAAGCGGTGCATTCCACACAAGGAAGTCAACAACGAAAAGGTTCGGGGCTCTTTACTTATGGCTTGATATAACAATGATTAATTTTAGGGTTTGGTTACTTTGAATTAATATAACGAGGTTGTTATAAATATAAAAGCTAACAACCTTACGAAAAGCATGATGAGTAGTTAACCAATTGATTCCTAAAATCAAAAAGGCAAGTATTTTCAAAGAGATAAGATTGACGAATTAGCGTGAAAGTTTCGATTTGAATCAACAAGATTTATAAGCGATGGAGGTAACGAAGGTTTCTCCCAACTAAGTTTAAACAGATAAATCAAAGTCCAATTTCTCTGAGTCAAATTTAAGCGTTGAGCATAAGCAAGAAAGATAAAATAATAGGTAGAACCGGTATCGAATACGATATAGACTTCATGAGAGCTTATGATTAACTTACTCGTGATAATTTTATTCGGGTTCCTCGTCACGAGAAAAAAAACGCTCTCTCTTAAACTCTAGCTTTGGCTTATGCAGGACATCCTTTGGCATCACTATCTCAACTGGACTTGACTTCACCATACGACAAAATCGAGCTAAGTGACCTTCTCTTCCGCAATTAAAACACGCTTTGGATTCTTTGCGTGCAGTTTGAACGGATGTGTCCCTCATCGTCGCATTTGAAACATACTGACCGGTGGTCGTTCTTCTTCCTTTGAAGCGGGTCTTGATCTGACGCGTCTTCACGTCATTGTTGAACCCTCTCTTCTTGAAATGTCCATTTTTATTATCTTGGCCATGATTACCACGCAAATGGTTACCATTCTTGACATGATAATTTCCCCACGATGGTTATCATTGTTCAGATGGCCGAATTGCCACCGGTATGATTATTATCGTGTTGTTGCTCATTACCTTTTGGTTGAGCTGACTCAACGGTCTCATGTGCTTCATTGCTTATCTCAATATTTTCAGATGTCATTTTCAAATACTGCCACCAAACAGTTTGGTTCCCAACGGTTTGGTTCCTTCCTTTGATCAACGTTAGCCACCCAAGTGTTTGGCCTCTAGAGGTGATCCACCAAGGAAGAAGAAAGATTCAAGAAGATGGGTATTTGGCAAAACCCTAGTTTTCTATCTCTATAGAAAAAGAGCGTACTCTCCCAACTATTGGAATTACGTATTCTATGAAAATGTCAACCACCACCCATAATAAGACTCCTCTTATTTACAGATGTGGGCAACCCTCCTTAATAATTAAGGAATTGGGTTTTATTTTAATTAATTAAATTCCTTTAATTAATTAAACTCTTTTAATTAATTAGCCTCCTAATCTTATTAGGATATTTGAGAGTACTTTTATTAATTAATTCCTAAACTCCTTTAGAAGTTAAAAAATAGTAATAGTAATAATAATAATAAGACTCCTCTTATTAATTTATATTTAATATTTATTTAATATTTCTAAAATATTAAATAATAAATATTAAGCTATTTAATTTATTCTATCACCATAGATTAAATTAAATATACTTAACTTATTATTACGATTATGCCATTAACTTCTTAAATAATTATTCTTCCTTTTATGGTGTGACCTTTAGGTTCTCCATATTAAAACGGTTGTGAATAAATCAATTAGAACAATTCTAATCTTATTTAAATAAATAAATAAAACTATTAATTTATTTAAATAAATAATATTTATTCTACAATATGGATAAGTCTCCCTAGCGATCAACGACTTTCCAGATAATATAGATTTCAACATTAATCATAAAAGAACCTTTGAGTAAATAGTAACGTACAATTCAATCCTTCCACCATACAATGTCCCAATTAAATATAAGACATGGAATTACTGTCAAGTCTTATTTTATTTAATTTTATGTATTTCGACTCTTAAATGCCCAACTCCAAATAATGCAAATTAGAAACTCCTTTCTAATTTCATTCTGCCTTGGCCAAGGACTACTGGGTTGTCATTTATCGAATCACATAGTACATTTCTCTTCTTTTAGTAGAAGTGGTAGATTCTTTATAAATCATACATTATCTCCATGTACAACTTATTATACCCAAGCATACCCTTTGATATACCGTAAGGGTCTTAAGGAATAAGTCAAAGTATAACTCATCATACACAAGATACTATGATGATCTCAAGTCCAAGGATCACTTGTACTACTATCACTACAGGAATTCCTATTGACAGGCAAGTAAAACCGTGACGCCCCCAAAATAGGTATACATCACCCATCTTGAGTCGTCAAAAATACATGGTACAAAATACAATAAAAAAACTTAATTATACAACTGTCGTGTAAAGTACGATAAACATATGCTATGAGTTTCAATACAAATATTGTCATCTAGACAATATTCACTCTCAGAATAAGTCCTCATTACATTTATTGTCACACTATTTGACAGAATAGTGAGGACTACTAATACTATCATTTGGACCGTCACTCCGTTCCCCGACTAGTCCCGGCTACGTTCTCATTTTCTGAAGAGAACAGTGAAAGAAAGGGTGAGCTCAACTAGCCCAGTAAGAAATATTATGACTAAGATAATGCAGAATAAATTATCATTAGTTTACAACAATGTTAAACTGATAAAATACAATAGACATCAAGTTTAACTGCAGCGGGACAAGCAATCCATTAAAAGAGTCAAGTAGAGAATAAAATCTACTATCTTTTATGATTTAAAAGTTTTCATCACTTTTATCGGCTGGGACTCGACAATAAATAATCCACATCATCGAATCACCCCGCTGCTTTACTGACGAGGATATTCTTTAGTATCACGACCATAAATTATCCATGCACTACGGGCCAAGGACATTCGTGTATTCATCAATGGTCATGATCATGCCAACAACAACGTCCATCAATGCACTACGGGCCAACGAGGACTTTTATCACATCATTTGTAACATTACGGTTATGATTATACCGAATAATCCCTCAGTCATAATCATACCAAGTCCATCTATGTACTACAAAAGCCACGTATGACTTTCAAAAATATAAACATGAGGATGATGACAATGATATAAGAATTCAATAAAACAAGTTCACGAATTAATTTATCCAGAACTAATAACGTCCAAATTTTTAACACGACACTTCTTTGTAGAGTAAAATTCAAGAATGCTCGGAAGAATATTTCCATGAAAAGATCTTTGGATGAAGCCTTGAATATCAAGGATATTCCACTAATTTCATGGAGTATAGAAGTCAAAAATTTAACCAACTAAGTATAATAAGGAATGGAATAACAAAAGAAATCACCAAGCATGCGGTAGACCGAACAAGCAGGTTATTCCAACATAATAATAAAGACGGAACCAGGTCCGGTGTAAAACGCACAAACATGATATTCCAACATAATAATAAAGATTTTAACCAATCCCAAAGATAAAACGCATGCATGTGAGGATATTCCAACGTAATAATAAAGACGGAACCGAATCATGCGTAAAGCATGCATAAGATGTTCCAACGGAATGGTAAAAAATGAAATAACAGAAGAATTTCACCATGTATGCGATGCTTAGATGTACAAAGTTATTCCAACATAATAATAAAGAATGGAATAATAGAAGTTCTCTTCATGAATACAAAAGAAATAATACCCCTTACCTTTGAAAGAAACTGGATATAAAAGTAGTGAGGTAGCAGGCTTCTCTTCTTCTACAGATTTTCTCTCTACAATTTCTCTCTATAATAATTGCTCTATAGCTTTAATGAATTGGTGAGAAATGAAGGAAGAATGAGCTTCTATTTATAGAAAAATATAGTTTCAATAATTGCACGTTTTGGGCTCAAAAAATTACAAAGACAATACCTCCAACTTTTCCTTTATTTTTAATTTAGTCATGCAAGTATTATCAAACTTGCACCACCTCCCCTAATAGTAAATAATGTGATTCAATAGAAAATCATGTGAATCAATAGTTCTAGACATGTGAAAATATGAATTACAGTATAGTACCTCCATTTTTAACTTAGTCATGCAAGTATTATCAATCTTGCACCAACTCCCCTAATAGTAACAAGAATGTGAAACAATAGTATACACATGTGAACAAATAGTTATAATCATGTGAAATAATAGCAATTAATTGCTCATTTATCCGGTTAAATACCCGATTGGTCAATATAACCTCCAAACATCAATTATTATTGAAATAAATGTCGATTTTCACTAACACGAATAATTCCAACACAATGAAACTATTTTTAACAAAAATATAAAATTTGAAATTTTGAAGTTTGACTTTTCTCAAAAAAGTCAACTGTTGACTTTTTGACCAAATAGTAAAACCCGAAAAATTTTGTGTTTATAGTCTATTTTTACTAATTTCATCGTTCCGGACTCAAATATCACGTCTGCGTCTCCAAATTCAACTCCGAGCACAACTTCAATTTTAATAACATTCATCATTAATATTATAACTCACAATATTTATCAACCAGTCGCTTCTTGGAAAGAGGGCTTTCCAATAAGGATTTCTCCTGATCGACGTGCAATTAGGTGACCAAACCTCTCCTCGATGAAACTTCTAGACATTGTAAATATTGTAATTTAATAATATGAATAACTTTGCCGTCTCAATTATTGATTTAATAAAATAACATATTATGCGATGATCTTTGTGACAATAATCGAATCAATAATATGAGAGATATGATCAAAGAATAATCAGTAGTAATAATTGAGTATAACTGAGTGACTTCTCACGTAAGCATCAATAATCAATACCGTGTGCTACTATGCAACCACGTGTATTACTGTACTTTTACTATCGAGTAGTTCAACAGTATTAACGGTAAAACTTTCGTCGTTATTTTTATAAATATATTTTTGTCGTTTTCTCAATTCGACAATAATTCTGTTATGGGGTCCACCAATGATTGCGCCGTTGTATGAATATTCCCTGCTAAAACGAATATTCTCCGACCAATCGAATATAATATAACAACTTGCATACTTTGCAAAATTTATAAATACTACCCACAACTATAACATTATAACAAATTCATTCCATAATATTCAAAAATAATAATTATAGAAAAATCATCTTTATTCATAAAAGTTGGGGTCTTACAACCTCCCCTTCTTATGAAATTTTGCCCTCGAAATTAGGGTACGTACCTGATATGTCGAATAGGTGAGGATAACTTGACTTCATCTCAGATTCTAACTCCCAAGTCATTTCTTCCACGTCGTGGTTTCTCCACAAAACTTTGACTTGAGGTATAACCTTGGAGCGTAGAATATGATCCTTCTTATCCAAGATTTTAACAGGTAACTCTTCATACGTTAAATCTTCCTCTATCACGTCCGGTTCTAATTAAATAGTGTGGTTCGGGTCTTCCACATATTTACGTAACATGGATATGTGAAAAACGTTATGAATACGAGACATACTTGGCAGTAAAGCGAGTCTATATGCCACAGTTCCTACTCGATCGAGGATTAAAAATGGGCAAATGAATCGAGGATTGAGCTTTCCTCTCTTTCCAAATCTCGTAAGTCCTTTCCATGGAGCAACACGTAACAACACATGATTTCCAATATCGAATTCCACATCCTTTCGATGAAGATCAGCATAACTCTTTTGTCGATCTTGTGAGGTTTTTATACGTTGTCAGATTGTTTGAATCTTTTCCATAGTCATACGTACCAAATTTGGTCCCAACAACGTTGCTTCACCCACCTCATTCCAACATACTGGAGAACGACACTTTTTTCCATACAACGCCTCGAATGGAGCCATGCCAATACTTGCTTGATAACTGTTGTTGTAGAAAAACTCCACCAATGGTAAGAACTTGTCCCAACTTCCCTTGAAGTCAAGGACACAGAGTCTTAATAAATCTTCAAGAGTTTGAATAGTCCTCTCTGATTATCTGTCCGTCTGAGGATGATATGCCGAACTAAATTGTAAATTTATGCCCATAGCTTTTTGTAAACTAACCCAAAATCTTGAAGTGAATCTTGGGTCTCGATCAGAAACTATGGATACTGGCATACCATGTAATCTTACAATCTCGTTTATATACATACTAGCAAGACGTTCAAGTGTATAAGTTTATCGTATCGGTAAGAAATGAGCAGACTTGGTCAATCTATCAACAATGACCCAAATCGCATCTATGCCTTGAGAAACCTTAGGAAGACCAGTAACGAAATCTATGGTAATGTGCTCCCACTTCCATTCTGGAATTTCAAGTGGTTGCAATGGACCTTTTGGCACTTGATGCTCCGCCTTAACTCGTTGACAAGTTAGACACCTTGAGATAAACCCCACTATCTCTCTCTTCATATTGCTCCACCAAAATGTATGTCGAAGATCACGATACATTTTGGTACTCCCAGGATGGATTGCAAACAGTGTGTTGTGCACCTCCATCATGATTTTATACTTTAACTCAGGGTCGTTAGGAACACAAAGTCTAGAGTTGACTCGAAGTATTCCTTCTTCATCAATTCTTGCTTCCGGCATAGCACCTTCTTGCACTTTCTTTCTCATACACATCAGCTCCAGGTCTATAGCTTGAGCAGCTTTAACCTTATCGATTAAAGTCGGTTCTACTCGTATATTCGCCATCATCACGTGGGTCCCTGGAGTCTTTATCTCTATCTCCATCCTTTGTAAGTCATACAAAATAGGCCTTTGCATTGACAATATCGCACTCGTACCCGCATATGATCTTCTACTTAATGTGTCAGCTACCACGTTGGCTTTTCCAAGACGGTATTGGATGGTATGATCATAATCTTTCAACAGCCTGCTTCAACGTCGTCGTCATCGCATGTTGAGTTCTTTTTGAGTGAAGAAATATTTGAGGCTTTTATGATCCGTAAAGATCTCCACTTTCTCCCCATACAAATAATGCCTCCAAATCTTTAGTGCAAAAATGAATGCTGCCAACTCTAGATCATGAGTAGGATAATTCCTCTCATATTCTTTGAGTTGTCGTGAGGCATAGGGTATGACTTTCCCATGTTGCATGAGAACACAACCTAACCCTTTACCCGAAGCATCACTGTAGATGACAAATCCCTCCGATCCAGATGGTATTGTCAGAACAGGTGCTGAAATGAGTCTCCTCTTGAGTTCTTGAAAACTCTTCTCACATTCCTCACTCCAACCAAATTTTGTATCTTTTCGAGTCAGCTGAGTTAATGGAGTAGCGATTCGAGAAAAACCTTCCACGAATCTCCGATAATAACCAGCTAAGCCGAGAAAGCTACGTACTTCGGTCACTGATTTGGGTTGCTCCCAGCTTTGAATAACTTCAATCTTTGCTGGGTCAACATATATTCCATGACTTGATACTACGTGCCCAAGCCAGAACTCACATTTCTTCAACTTGGCATAAAGCTTATATTCACTAATCTTTTGGAGTATCAGCCTCAAGTGTTGCTCATGATCTTCACGGCTTTTGGAATAAATAAGGATGTCATCAATAAAGACGACCACAAAGTGATCCAAATATTCATTGAATACTCGGTTCATCATATCCATGAAGGCAGCAGGAGCATTAGTCAATCCAAAAGACATGACTAGAATTCATAATGCCCGTCATCGGGAGTTCGAAAGCCGCCTTTGGAATGTCATCGGTTCTAATCTTCAATTGGTGATAACCGAGCGAAGATCAATCTTTGAAAAAAAATTTGGCGCCTTGCAATTGGTCAAACAGGTCATCAATACGTGGCAATGGGTACCTATTTTTGATAGTGACATGGTTCAACTCCCGATAATCAATACAAAGCTGCATACTCCCATCTTTCTTTTTCACGAATAGAACAGGAGCACCCCAAGAAGACGTACTAGGACGAATAAAACCGATGTCTAACAATTCCTGCAGTTGGGTCTTTAATTCCTGAAGTTCAATAGGAGCCATTCGATATGGGGCTTTGGAAATAGGTTTTGTACCGGGTTCAAGGTCGATACAAAATTCAATTTCATGCTCTGGGGGTAGGCTAGGAAGTTCTTCAGGAAATACGTCAGGAAATTTATTAACAATAGAAATATCATTCAAAATTGAAGTATTTTTATTTAGATCCGTGACATGAGCTAAGAAAGCTTGACATCCGTTTTTCAATAAACGAATAGCTTTATGGCTTGAGATGATAGTGATTGATTTTGATGGTTTGGTTGCTTGAATTCGCATAATAGGTTGGTTAGGAATATGAAAGCTAACAACCTTACGAAAATAATTAATTTTTGTATGATGAGTAGTTAATCAATCAATCCTTAGAATTACGTCAAATGCAAGTATTTTCAATGAAATAAGATCGACAGGTAATGTGAGGGTACCGATTTGAACTAAACAAGACTTATAAATAGTGGATGTAATGAAGGTTTCTCCCAATAGAGTTTCAACTGATAAGTCAAAGTCCAATTTCTCTGAAGTCAAATTTAAACATTGAGCGCAAGTAGGAGAAATAAAAGAATGGGTAGAACCGGTATCAAATAAGGTATAGACTTCGCTAGAGTTTATGATAAGCTTACCCGTGATGACCTCGTTCGGGTTCCTTGCTTTCTGGGAGGTCAAAACAAACGCTCTCCCTTGCATTACTGGCTTTGACTTTTCTGGGACGGCCTTTGATGCCTCTATCCTAGCTGAACTTATCTTCGGTGAACGATAAAATCGGGCTAGGTGACCTTCTCTTCCATAATTATAACATGCTTTGGACGACATCGCGCAGTTTGGACTGATGTGTCCCTCCCCTCCACATTTGAAGCATATAATAGGTGGTCGTTCTCCTTCCTTCACAACAGGTGCTGGTGCTGACGTCTTTCCATCATTGTTGAATCTCCTCTTCTTGAAATGTCCATTCTTATTATTTTGGCCCTGATTACCACTGAAGTGGTTACCATTTCTGGCATGTTGATTACTTCCACGCTTGTTGTCACAGCTTTGATGACTGCTCTCACTGGTATTATCATTTTGCTGGTTGCTTTCTTTTGGTTGGGTTAACTCGTTATCGCGTTCCAATAACTGAGCCCTATTAACAACATCTGAATACAAACATAGTTTATGAGAGATAAGATATTGACGTATCTCAGGTTTCAAACCTCTTAGAAATATTCGCGTCATTCTCTCCTCATTATCAACTAAATGGGACGCAAACAGGGACAACTCGGCAAACTTGGCTTCGTACTGCGACACGGTCATGTTGTTTTGCTCCAGTTTAATGAACTCTACCTCTTTCATGTGACGAATACTTTCGGGAAAGTACTTGTCGTTGAAAAGTTCTTGAAACTTCTCCCAAGACATCTTCAGTGCGGCAGGTTGGGTACGCTTTACAGATTCCCACTAGTAATCTACCTCTGCCCGCAACATGAAGATGACGAAGGGAACCTTTTGCTCCTCGGAGAAACCCAAGTTATCAAATATCTTGTTAATCTGTTTTATCCACGTCTCCGCTTTAAGTGGTTTTGGCTCTACAAAAAACTCCGGTGGTCCTAGCTCCTTGAACTATTTGGCGGTGACCGTCCGAGAGTTGCCAGTGTTTCCACCTGCATTTTGGATAGGAGCCGCTCTCGCTTGATGTTCCATGAATTGCATGACAATGGAACCATCAATTTCATCTTTAATCAACACGAACTTATTCATCATTAATATTATAACTCACAATATTTAACAACCAGGTCGTTCCCAGGAAAGAAGGGGCTTTCTGATAAGGATTTCTACTTATTGGCGCACAATTAGATGACCAAACCTCTCCTTGACAGAACTTCTAGACATTGTAAATATTGTAATTTAATAATATGAATAACTTTGTCGTCTCAATTATTGATTTAATAATATATCATATTATGCAGATGATACTGTGACAATAATCGAATCAATAATATGAGAGATATGATGCAAAGAATTACAAAGAGTGATAATTGAGTATAACGAGTGACTTTTTACGTAAGCATCAATAATCAATACCGTGTGCTACTATGCAACCACGCCAGACATCAGATTTTTTTACTAAGGGTAGTTCAACAGTTTAACGGTAAAACTTCCGCCGTTATTTTTATAAAAAGATAATTATGTCATTTTCTAACTATGACAATACTTCCGCTTATGGGGTCCACTTAATGATTGTCTTGGTCGCATTTAATATTCCCTTTTAAAACGCATATTTCCCACCAATCGAATATTATATAACCACTTGCTTACTTTGCAAAATTTGTAAATATTACCCACAACTATAACATTATATTATTTCCACACCATAATATTCGAAAATATATTTCGAGAGAAATTAATCTTTATTCATAAAAGTTGGGGTCTTACATTAGATCTCATTAGAATGATCATCATCATTATTCTAAAAACATTGCTTAAAACTATGGGTTTATCACATATTATAAAACAACATCATGTAGATAATTAAAAGCCTTTAATAAATTAATACTTTTTATTAATAAATGAATAAGATTGTTACAAAGTATATGCTTTATTATCAAACATCATTGGCTTGTGTGCATACCACGTACTTTCACTCGCCGTAACACTTTTTATCTTTCATTACAAGCTAAAGGAGCCTTCACAGCTTGTTTTTTCCCCTTATCGGATAACCCGCTATTCATTAAAGTTTTTGCAACAGGGTTCACTACAACAAAAAGGCTTATCAGCGATCGCCTATCTGCGACCGCATATGGTCGCAGATGAGTATTAACGACCGACTGCGGTTGACATGTTGTAGCGGCTAGGTATATTTTATGTTTCAATCTAAGCCTTCCAATATGTTAATTAACGGACCGAAAGTGGGTTGTTAGAATAGTGTTCATGGTAACCGGTTGCCATGGATGGAATCCCTATATATATATATATAGTCCTCTTCTCCAGTGAATTGGAGAAACCGAAATAAGAATCGAACCCATATAGCATGACGCTTTTTTTTTGTTATATAGCATAGAAAATCGATTTTTTATGCTATAATGTACGAAAAAACCCGTCATTATAGCTTTTGCCTCGCTATCTCCTGCTCTTCGGAGAGAAGTAGTATATATATATATATATATATATATATATATATATATATATATATATATATATATAGAGAGAGAGAGAGAGAGAGAGAAAGCAAGGATAAAGAACATTCTCTTTATCTAGCATTCCTCTTTAAATAGCATTTCTTTATTAAAACTCCTCGTTTTGGAGATTTTTAAAAGAGAGTGGTCCCACTTGATTTCTTTTTATTTACAAAAATGCCACCCGCGACCGTACTTGTTTTTTAAAAGAGACTCCAAAACGACGTAATTTTAATAAAAGAGTTTTATTTAAGGAGGAGGGCTAGATAAAGGGAATACTCTTCATCCTTCCTCTCTCTCTCTCTCTCTATATATATATATATATATAATATACTAAAATTGTTCCCGTCATATCCATCCTTAATTAGGCCCCCAATTAAGATATTGTAAACTTAACACTTCTACGAGTGCTAAAAAGTTTTGTCATTGTCAATGGCATCAACCTCAAAAAATGCCATGATATTGCACATACATATATATAAGCAAAATTAGTTCAACTTCAAAAGTTTGAACTATCAGAGAGTAGGAGTAAGCATTCGATTACTAACCGAACTAAATAAACATTTTGGGTATAACTAAAAATCAAAATTCAACTATTTTAAGTATCTGAATTGCTAACCGAAATAACCGATAATCGAATAATTGAACAAGTTATTCGATTAAACGAATAACAAAAAATTGAAAACCAAACCCGAATATAAAAATCAAAAATAAAATTGGATATAACCGAATTATAAAAAATAATCGAAAAAGTTCGATTAAAAAATTTGATTCAGTTAGGTTATTATGTTTTATCTATTTTTTGTTCAATCATAAGATGGACAAGCTAAAAGATAAGAGATGACTTAAATTTCTCAAGATTGAGAGTAGGGGTGATAATTTTCCTGTGCCTGGCCCATTTTTCACCCTTATATTCAACTAATTCAGTTGCAACCAACTTTGTTGAAGGATGATTACCTTCTTTGGGCTTCTAAAAGTGATAATTCTTAGGGTTCTTTACAATAATATACAACAAATAGTAAATAATTACAAGAATAATGCATCAATCAAATAATTATAATAACAATGCAATAATATATAATAATATCAAGAATAGTGCAATACACGTCATATTATCCAACCCAACAAAAATAGAAAATCCTTAATTCAAGGAGAAAACTACTCCACTATTCACTTTGTTCCATATTTTTTTGGACACTGTACCCGAATTTGTTGTTGCTGTGTTGTTTTCAAAGCTCGCCTATTATTTTGAGGTCGGATTTGGTGATGAATTGGACCTCAGAGAAGAAGAGCGTGCTTTGCGGCACGACGGCATCATCGCCGAGGAGGCAATGAGGAGGCAACGGGTTTCTTCGTCGACTTGGCCGAAAAGTTTTGGGGCGGCGCGAGGTGGGTTTGCAGGAGGTCGAAGGTGGTGGTGGGTTGGCAGGTGGAGGGAGTGGTGGAGGTGGTGGAGGAGAGAGAGAATGGGGTGGTGGGGAAGGGATTTGAGGAAAGAGAAATAGTGGGGTTGTTGGGTTTGAGGAAGAGGGAATTTGAGGAGAGGGTTGTGGGATGGCAGTGTGGTTGGTGGCGCCGCTTTGGGAGGGAGGTGTGGTGGTGGAGAGATTGGAGGGAGTTGGTGGCCATGAGATAAAGGGATAAAGGGTGTTTTGTTGTTTGGGAGTTTGTGATAGAGATTGGGAGTGAATTAATAGTGTTTGAAAATTTTGAGGGATGAGATATGGAGGGGAGATAAGAAATTTGTGAAAAGGTTTGGAAGGGAAAATAAAGGAAGGAATTTGATTGGGTAGATTTGGGTGAGGCTAGCCAAAACTTCAAGCAGTGGGTAGCCAAACCTTCATACTGAGGTAACCAATTCAGTTTTATTAAGTTACCATTTATTTTGAATGTGATGCAGTTGGTAGCCAAACCTTCAAGCAGTTGGTTGCCAAACTTTCAGACCAAGGTAACCAATTCATACTACAGGTGTGGAGGTAGATTGGTTACCTTTGTATAAAAAGTTTGGCAACCAACTGCTTGAAGTTTTGGCTGCCAACTGCATCACATTCAAAATAAATTAATAACCTAATAACATTGAATTGATTACCTTGGTATGAATGTTTGGCTACCAACTGCGCTTTGAAAAAATTATCAAACAAAACCTGCCTTTTAGCCGACTGAAAATATCAAACTCTTTTCAAAGCCTGCTTGCTTTTTGAATGTTGCGAAGGGTTCCTCCTTTCATCAAATACCTTTTACAGTTCTTGCAAAAATGGCGCGGCTGAGATAGATTGTAATTGTTGTAGTAACAAAATTTGGTGTTTGATGAGTCACATCTTGGGCATTTCAAGTGTTCTTGTTCAGGGAATTGAGGTTTGATCTATTAATATATTGATGGGTCTTGCATTTCTCTCTCCAAAAAAAATAAAGTTTCTTGGATCAAAGGGACAATTTTTTTTGGACTTTTTCAAGATCTAATTGAGGTTTTAGCTTTCGAGGATGAGAGATTGCAAAATAGCAAGACAAATGGTGAAAAGGTCAAGAAGTCACTTCACGATCTCTAGCTATTTTGATATTTATTTGTTGAAAAGAGAGATAAATACTAAAGCATTTAATGTTTTGGAAGATAAAGTTCCGGAAAACTTTGCTGTCAGTTATGGATGATTATGGAAATGAGTTCGGTGGAGGGGGATAGAAGAGATGAGAGAGAAAGTGCTGAATTAAAACCTATTAAAACACTCAACTAAATTAAAGGGATAAGAATGCACTAATTTTGTAAATAAAATATTGCATATGCACTAATTTGTAAATATTTTATGAGTGCACTATTGATATAATTATTTTTAAAAATATATTAGAAAATATAATTGTTCCTAATTCTTATTAAAGATCTCCCTAATTAGATTAGGGTACCTGATGTTCACCAATGGTTTTGGCCCAAGCCACGAGAAGTGATTCTTTCCTGCAATAACAACCCAACTAGATTTATTAAAGATACCATTTCCTTCAATTCTTTCTTCTGGGGGCACTGTTTTTGTGGACTCACATAATTAATAAGATATAACAAATCTATATAAATACATAATAAAATAAAGACGTAAATATGGATTAATACTCTTGAACTTTTTTTTTTTACTTTTAGGATTGTCTTTTCAAAATTTTAAATTAAGGGATTAAACTTTTAAAAAAAATTCACTTTTAAGGTTTCTCTTCTCAATTTTTTAAATTAAGGGATTAACTTTTTATTTTTTTCATTACGTCTAATTGATAGTGTCATGTAAGAAAATTGATGGCATGACAGCTATACGTGATTAAAAAAAAATACTTATGTCTACTATTGAGTCTCATTTTAACCTTTATTCAATTAATTTTTTATACCAAAAAGGATAAATATAAGACCATTTACTTGTAAAAATATCAATTCCCTACAAAAGTAATTATGCTCAAAAGATCGGGTGTTTTTGTGTCACAGTCAAGAGCGACACTTAAGGTTGCGCTAAAAATTAAACGGATAAAACTGAATAATCGACCCGAACTGATTTTGTTAATCAAATTATTTCGATTATTTAGTTATAATCGTTTTATATTTCGGTTTCGACTTCAAATATGAAAATTAGACTATTCGAGTAACCGAATTAGAAACTTAAAAAAATAAAATTTTATTTTTAATAGAATTTGATAGCCTTAATTTGTCATATAGATTGATTATGTACTTATGTATTGTTAAGTTGAAATTATTAAACTAGTTTATCATGAATTATTATGATTGGGGATTGTGGTTGAAAACTTTAATGTGAAATTCTTTGTTTTATAAAAATTAAATTCATATATATATATATATATATATATATATATAATTATGTTTTAAAGTGTTTGGTAATTGTTTTATTCACTTACAAGTTACAACTGGACCTCACACACACTTTTAATCACCGAAACTTATCATGAATTTGGTGTGCATAACATCAATAGCAGTTGATTCTTTGAATTAATTTTACTCTTTTAATTTGAGGTCTGCGTCTGCATTATCTTTTTCATCAGAATGTCTTTTCAACACCAAAAGTCCTGTCAATAAGATGTGATTCGATATTTTCCATTCAAATCATGTTTTGTTACATTACCTCCTTTGTAAAACGTATGTTCAGGGGATAGAATCAGGTCGTGAAAGTAGTCGATACAATCAAGGTTAACAATAGATTATTAATGATGAGAACATAATAATCCAAGGATGAGCCCATTATGTCAGGGCCATAATCTTTTCCTTATCGGGCAAGACTTAATGGGCCCTCCTCGATTATGTTATTATTCTTGCTACGATTTGGTCTCAATGATTCGGGGCCCAATTACTTGATTATTTCATTGGGTCCTTTCATTGATTCTATTGCTCAGGTCATTTCCGTTATTCGGGCTTAGTCATTAAATCGTCCCATTATACAAATTGTCACTTAACCCAATCTCGACCGTGAATCATTATGCCAAATGATAGTCGATTACTACGCCGCCACCTTTCTCGCACGGCATTAATGAGATGAGACTCATTGACGATTCCATGGCAAAAGAGGGTAGCAGAGAAGAGGAAGTAGGCTACATACTTTCTACCGAAATGACCGGAGTGGGGAAAAGGTGTCGAGGTGATGGGTGGCACGGTAAACCGGATTAGAGTACGATGGGCTAGGATCACAAAGGAGGAAAGTAACAAAACATTAAACACAATCATATTATTATTCTCTCTCTATTTATATTAGACATTATTTTCTCTCCATCATTAACCTTGCGGATCGCCGACATCGACTTCACGCCGAAAGTTATCCTCACTTCCGGCCAAGCCGCCAAGATTTTGGTGTCGATTTGTTGAACTGCAAGCAGATATCTGGACGCGCTTTGGTGATTGGGACGTGAGAGAAAGATTCGCGCTAACATCGGGCGCTTAGAAGGAGGGCCGAGTTCTAGTGTCCTGAGTATTTTTCAATCACAGACTGTGTTTGTTCTACGTCAGTATTCATGGTGAAGAGTAGAACACCTACACTCAAGGGCGGCGTGAGGGTCGCCAAAGAATCAAAGACCACGAGTGTCCGCACAAAGATCGCTTTGGGACCGTGATAAGTGTTCATGCCAAAGACAAACATCCAAACGATCACATGAAGATTTTCGGCCGAAGGCGGTGGGCAAGGCTAAGCGTAAGCTAGTTTTCCCGACGGAGAAAGGGTCTGGCCATGGTCGAAAACGAGTAGAAGGCACCTCGCCTAGAACTCGATACCGAGATGACCAAGACGAAAAGGCCTCACGACTGGCTAAGATGGCAGATGAAGCGGATAGAGCTATGGAAGTACTCGTGAAGCAGCGACAGGATATAGCTGAGCAGATGGCTCGGATGGCAGATTTGAGGGACGAAGAGTTCAGTTATGATCAATCCGAAGAGCAAGGACACCGGAGTGGGAAAGAACCTGTTCATTCAGGACGAGAGTCTCGGGGCCGAACTCGAGAAAGAAGAAGATCCCGAAGCCCTACTCCTCAAAGATCGAAGAGGGCACATCACCCTGTCGATTCTAAGGAGCAGGGTCGAAAAGAACGAAGAGGTCGATCCAGAGATCGCACTCCTGAGACCACAAAAAAAGCACTTGTTGTTGCACATTATCGCCATAGCGCCCGAGTTCAGAGACGAAGTATGTCCAGAGATCGTACTCCCGAGAGTCTACTAAGGGTACACCACTCTGTGGACACTCGCCATCAGAAAAGTCCTTCTAAAGTTGAAGGCTCTATTTTAAGAAATCGGTCCACTCAGAGGAGGAAGGAGTCACCGAAAAAAGAAGCATCATCTCAACCAGAAGGTGTGGAGTATCTGGTTAAAGAGTTAAAAGACCTTCGAAAGAAGCTTGCCGAAGTACAAAAAACGAAGGATACTTCGGGAAAGAAGGCATCCCCTTTTTCCACGGAGATTCTTAAAGAAAAAGCAGACCCCACCAAGAAGTTGCCCCACATTGAAAGTTATGATGGATCGGGAGATCCCTACGACCCTTGACAAAGCGCTCGAATCGATCGATGGACTATTATGACTTTAGCGATGCTGCTAAGTATCATAATTTTGTCACAACGCTCAGAAAGGATGCCCTGCAGTGGATGGGGACTTTGCCCTCGATTCAATTTCATCTTGGGGCGCATATGTGCAAGAAATTTCATGCTCGCCGGGAGCAACAAAAAGAAGGGGAAAACCAACTTGTTCGTTGGCTCAGTTCGACAAGATTCGAATGAGTCTTTGGGCCAATATGTGAAGCGGCCCGCGAAAGCAGTCGGCCAAGTTGATGTAATGACTGAACGATCTACAAGCCGTTGGACTATTTCAAAATGGGTTAGATCTCGGTCAAATCGAGAAGTTGGTGAAGAAGTTAATGTTTCATCACCAAGAGTCTCACCAAGCCTTCGACAAAGTCAAGGCTATATTGTGGTGGAGGAAGCCATGGATACCTCAAACGCCCTTCTTCGCACCAAGCTTAAAGAGACAGACGGGACGTAACCGATAGAGACCGTAAGAAGAATGAAGGGAATAAAGACCGCCACGAAGGCGGGTCAAGAGATATAACAATAGAGATAAGGTGGAGGACGTCATCCGCTCCAAATTTCGAAGAATGAATAGGACGTACACAAAAGACTCAACACGGACAGTGTAATCATTATCTTGGATCGATTAAGAATCAACTCTGTCTTCGAGCCATCTCGAGATAACATTAAGCCCGGAAAGGAAATTCGTAAGTATTGTGATTACCATCAATCTTCGTCACGATACTGACGATCGTATAGTTAGTTTGAAGGACTTTATTAAAAGAAAGGTACAAGGTGGGGCTTTAATTCAAGATGTGGGTCGCTGAACTAATCAACAAAGCAGATGTAGGGCCTGCTTACGGTAGCTCAACCAGCCCAAAAGAAGCGTTGCTACTCCCGGAGCGACCTCGCAAGGCATGTGATAGATGTCATCACCGGGGGGTACTTCCGCAAACTCGCTGGAAAGAAGCGCCAAATTTTGATTCTTGGCCATGTCATAAGGTACCTCCCAAGACCGATGCAGACCTTATTCGAGTACTGACAGAATCTCCCTTTATCGATGAAGATTACCTTCTAAGTCATCGAACCGCATTTAGGGATCATTAGTCTTGCCGATCGCGCAAGTGGGTTCGGTGGATATGGTTAATGATGGTGGATAATGGGTCTTCAGAGATATTCAGATGCCCACGCTTATCAAAGGATGCACACCTGACGGGCGGAAGATGGAGATAGGAAGAGGAGGCTCTTTGTATGGTTTTAGTAATCGACCCTTGTTAAGGTGGTCGGAACCATCGAACTACCGTCATCTTCTAACTACTTCAACAGTAGAAATTATTTGCAAATTTTATGTCAGTGCATGAGATTCTCGCTTATAATGCTATTTTGGGAAGGCTTACTTTAATTGCTTTGCAAGTCGTGACCTCAATTCCTCATTTCAAAATCAAATTTCCTATGGCTCATGGGTCAGGTGAGGTGAAAGGGATTTGATCTCGCCGTAAGGTGTTATAGAATGCTGTGATCACTTTGGGAGTGGGTATCAAGTAGAAGCGGACCACGGTGATAGAGATCGAACCCTTCACGAGAGTAGTTCCAAACCATTGGTCATGCCACCAAAGAAACAGAGAGATAGAGCTCATCCCGCAAAGCGAACAAGACGGTGAAAATAGGTTCGGTCTCGCGGAACCTCTCCTGACGAACCTCATGGAGCTCCCGCAATGCTATGTTGACATTTTCGCATGGGAACCTCGTGGATATGCCAGAGTAAGCGTGATATCGGCTGAAAGCATCGGTTGAGGTGGACCCGCCAAAGAAACCAAATTCGAAAGCGTAAGAGGAGGATCTTTGCACCTGAACGTCAACGAATCATTGATGAAGAGATTGCAAAACTGTTGGCAGCTAACTTCATCTTCGAGATCGACTACCCACAATGGATGACAAATGTGGTGTTGGTCCAGAAGCAGAATGGTAAATGGCGAGTCTGCATCGACTATACCGATCTAAATAAAGCTTGTCCAAAGGATTTCTACCCACTGCCCTACATCGACCAACTCATCGATGCCACTTTGGGGGTATACTTTGTTAAGTTTCATGGACGCATTCTCTGGATATCATCAAATTTCCATGTGTAAAGAGGATATACCGAAGACGGCGTTCATTACGCATCGTTCGGTATATGCCTATAAGAAAATGACTTTCTACCTCATCAATGCCGAGCCACATACCGCAGGAGGATGATGAACCATGTCTTCGAGATATCACCAAGGCGAGAATGTGGAGGTGTACGTGGACGACATGATTGTCAAAAGCATGTTGGTGCATAAACATCTGGATGATTTAGAAGAATGCTTTCGGACAATTCGTCATCACAACTTGAGATTGAACTCCACTAAATGCACCTTCGGTCTAGGGGCTAGCAAATTTCTGGGTTATCTTGTTAGTCAGAGAGGAATTGAAGCCAATCCAGAGAAGATTCAAGCGATCCTGAACATGAAGACTCCTCAGTCATTTAAAGATGTTCAACATCTGACTGGAAGGATTGCAGCTTTAAGGAGGTTCATGTCCAAGTCGGCAGAAAGATGTTTGCCATTCTTTGATACGTTGAAAGGGCCGAAGAATGCAAAGATGTTCCAATGGACTTCGGAGTGTGAGGACGCCTTTCAGAGCATCAAGTCTTACTTATCTTCGGCGCCTTTGTTGGTGAAGCCCGCTCCTGCTGAGCCCCTATATTTATACTTAGCAGCTAGTTCGAAGGCGGTAGGAGCAGTTTTGGTGCGTGAAGTTGGGGGTAAGCAGCACCCGGTTTATTATGTAAGCCATGTCCTTCGGGATGCTGAAAAAAGGTACCCAAACATCGAAAAGTTTACTTTTGCTTTAATCACCGCTAGTCGAAAGCTTAGGCAATACTTCCAGGGTAGATTGGTAATAGTATACACAGATCTGCCTTTGAAGAAGAGTATGGGCAAACCTGAGGTATCGGGAAGATTAGCTGCATGGACGATGGAGTTGTCCCAATTTTTCATTGAATATCATCCCTGAACCGCCATCAAAGGCCAAGCCTTGGCTGATTTGTAGTTGAATGCTCGTTTTACTCGTCGATGAAGTTGTGGCGTGTTAAAGGATCCGATAGAAGCGATTCTGCTTCTTCAATGAAGGCGAGTTTGTGGATCTTTGTGATGCAGATGGGTCTTCTACCATGGACGCCGCTGGAGCGAGGATTATTCGACGAGTCCGGAGGATTCAAGGTGTAGCAGCCATCGATTTCGGTTCAAAGTGACGAAACAACGGTTTGAGTATGAGGCGGTACTCGCAGGTTACGACCGCAAAAGAGTCTTGAAGTCAAAGAAATAGTCATCTTCAAAGATTCTCGCTAGTCGTTAAGCAACTTTCCGGGAATACTGGCTCGAGGCCCAAGAATGATCAAATATTTAGCGAAATCAAAGAACAACTTCAATATTTCCAATCCTACGAGTTTCAAGGGTCGAGCGTAATAACAATTCCATTGCTGATGCACTCTCCAAATTAGCCACTACGGATGTTAACGTCTTTGATGGGTCGGTTTACTTAGAAATTTTGCAACATCCTAGTGTTTATCATGAATCGGTGATGTGCATTGACCGAACCAACTCACCGTGACTCCATATATAGAGTATCCGGCGATGGCGTCTTACCTTCGGATCGGATGCTAGCCAAGAAAATCAAGTATAAGAGTGCTAATTTTGTTCTGATTGATGGGGATCTGTTCCGAAGGGCTTTCTCGTCTCCACTATTGAAATGTTTGACTCCATCTGAAGCTGAATATGCTCTCCGAGAAATACATGAAGGCATCTGTGACAACCATATGGCGGCTAAGTCATTAGCCTATAAAGTACTTCGTCAAGGGTACTACTGGCCTACCATCTTCAAGGAAGCAATCAATACGCCAAGAAGTGCGAGAAGTGTCAACTCAACAAATTCAGATCCCACATCGCCACCGTAAGAGCTATACTCGATCTTATCTCCTATACCTTCAACGTCTGGGGTTGATATATCGGGTCCATTACCGAAAGCAAAAGTTCAAGTCGGGCTTTGTTATAGTTGCCATCGACTATATGACCAAATGGGTAGAAGCAAAGCCACTTAGGTTAATAACGAACAGAATGCTTGAAATTTTGAAAGAATCGAGAGTATTTTGTTTTGGAATTCCTAAGGTGGTAATATCGGACAATGGGCGCCAACAGGGGATCGAAATTTGAAACATTTTTGAAAGAACTGGGATCCAAAGACAGTAAAGACTTCAAGAGAGCTCATCCTCGATCAAACGAACAAGTTGAAGTGACCAATGTAACGCCAATGAATGGGATGGGCAAGCAGATTGACGGCCAAGGCAAGGCGTATGGCCGTAAAAGCTACTTAGCGTGTTATGGGCTTACCGAACTACTCCGAGGACTACAACGGGGGATTCACCTTTCAGATTGGCCTATGGTACTGATGCCTTAGTCCCAGTTAAAATTGGATCTCCAAGTCTTCGGGTTAGTCAATTCAAAGAGATCTATAATGAGGAAGGGCTTAAGGCCAATCTTGATTTGATTGAGGTAGTCAGAGAAATAGCCTTAATCAAATTGGCGGCCTATCAGCGAAGAGTGGCCAAGCATTATAACAAGGGGGTAAAGTTTCACAGGTTCGAAGTAGGAGATTTTGTCCTCAGAGAAGCCGAAGCATCTACACCTCAGAATCTGGAAAAGCTGATGCCAAACTGGGAAGGACCGTATGAAATCACTGAAGTGCTGAAGCCGGGGACTTATCGATTGAAGGCATTAGATGGGCCATCAATTAAAAATACTTGGCACGCTGGCAGGCTTAGGAAGTACTTTCAGTAAAAATGATGTTAGTACATTGGAAGTCTGTAAATATTTATGTCATCATCAATAAAAGTTCCCTTTTTTCTCAAACAAATCTTGTCTTCGTTGCTGATCAGTTCAATGATGTAAGGAGGTTCGGGGGGACTCGCTGACCATTCGATTGTAGCCTTAATGGCAGGTGGACCTTATGGGTTTGTCAGGCCCTTCGTGGTAGGCAAACACCATCCTTAAGACGTTGTCGTGCCCCTACGTGGTAGGCAATTGTCGACACTTAGACCTTGTCGTAGCCCTTCGTGGTAGGCAAGTGTCATCCTTAAGACGTTGTCGAGCCCTGCGTGGGTAGGCAATTGTCGACACTTAGACCTTTCGTCAGTCCCCTTCGGTAGGCAAGTGTCATCCTTCGACTTTTATCGTGCCCTTCAGCGATGGCAAATGTCATCTCTTGGTTTTGTTAGGCCTTTTTTTTGTTAGGTAAACAAATTCCTAATGAAGCGGATCCGTCTCACACTTCCTAAGAACTAATAAGTATCCCTTTACTTTATTACCTAAATTTTTTCTAAGTGTCGAGTTCTAATGCCTCATTCTTTAACTTCATCTTACCCGTTATATAACATGTTTAGTTGTTAATTAATCAGCCTCGAGTTCATCCATGAAAAAGTCATGCATCTTTCCGCTTAAATTAATATCAAGTATCGGCGTAAAGTAAATGCACCGAAGTCATAAGGGGATGAAACCACTTTTCATTGATATTTAATCTAATTACAATATTAGATAATTTTTACAAGTCCTATAAATTAAAGAAAGAAAATAATGTAAATCTTCATAAATATTCTTTAATAAAACCAAGGAAAACAAGAGCATCGCCTTCAGCGCCATCTTCGTCATCCGAAGAGTCGAAAGAGGATGGATCCGCGTTGGTCGTAATCGCCTTCTCCTTGCCACGACTCCTACAGAGCTCAGTAGCTTTGAGAGTATATCTTCATTATCTCCCATTGATCTCATCCGAAGTTCGATACTCTTCACAGATTTGTTTGCGAAGGTCATTTGTTGAGGAGGCCCAAGGTCCCAAAGAGCCTTGAGTTCTCGGATTTCTTCTTCGAGCTTCGCACTTATTCGGATGACGAAGTTTCGCCAGCTCTAGTTTGTGGATGGTCTTGGTCAAGAGTTTAGCATCGCCTTTAATTCCTTGATCTTCTCCATCCTTATCTCGCCTCCTCCAACCAAGTCAACATTCATTTTGACGATCTCCTCGTCTCGGGCTTTAGTTGACTTTTAGTTCTTCATTGGATGCCTTCACATCTCCCTTGGCTTGGGCTAACTCTTTTTGAAGCCCTTCATTTGTATGAAGAACGCATTCGCGTTGAGTCCTTTCCCTAGCCAAGGCAGACTTCAGAAGGGCATTCTCCTTCCTCGAATTCAGCCTCGAGGGACTTCGGACGCAGACGCCCGAACACAACATTCGCCTATGCATGTCCAGTATTATTTGATCAGTTTTCAGATATAAGTATAAAGATAAATACGGAAATAAAGGAGAGAACTGTTTACCTTCGCCAGATAGCTCATGCCTTCGCTAAGTAAATCCCCGTTCGAACTGTTCTCGAATCGATGGTCATCGGTTTTGCGTACAAAGGCGTCGAACAGTTGAAAGGGAAAATGGGCATTAAATCGGGGCCACATGGTTGGAGAGGCCATAGCTTCATGCTGAAATTCGGCAGTCGTTTGTCTTGGAGGAGAAGGCAGGGGTTGATTGCAAACTGGTGAGGGGTCCACGTGTATAGTTTCGGGAGAAGGAGACCGAACAGGAGTGGGTTCGGGGGTCGGTGGAGGTGCAGAAGATGAATCGGGATGGCTGTCTGCTGGATGTTTCCTTTTTCGGGATGAGATGGGGACAGATCCGGTCGGTTCATTATCAGGCACTTGGATTTCTGTGGGGATTATTGGAGGGATGTCAGCCGAAGATGAGGGAACTCTGAGCTCTTCTACCATTGTGGGGTTATCTTTGTTCTTATCTTCTTCACACGAAGAACCTTTGCCCGATCGTGCAAAGGTATGTCGAGTAGACTCCTCTTCACCGGGATAGATTCAGAAGGTGCAGGATTGGGGTTGGGTGCTGGGGCTGCTTGTGGGGTTGCTTCGAGAATTGCTTCCGGATCACTTTTAGGGTTTGTTTTCGGTTAGGTGGATTTGGATTTTTTGGCGGATCTTTTTCTTCGGCGGGGTCTGAGGGATTTTTCGGGTATGTTGGGCTCATCGGTCCGGGGTTCATCATTTTGAAGGGAAGTAGTTGGATCTATCGGTGAGGGGGATCACCCCGGAAGATTCTTCACGGATGCTCTTTTCGCTCAGATCCGTATTCTTCCCCGCCAAAAAATCTTCCAGATCTTTCACTTCCAAAGAAGTTGGTTTGATCAGAAACACTGCAAAAAACCATGTATCAGAACCCGTATCACTTAGATATCTCAAAAATTATGTTATAAAGCTGTTCGAAACATACATTTGTGGTCATATAGCCAGGCTTGTTTGGTCAAAAGTGTAAAACTCCATTCTTTTGGAGGAATTTTCTTTAAAAAATCTCGCCATCTCCTCACACGCTTCTTGAGATATCTCCAAAGTCGCCAGAGACCCGATTAGAGGTAGTCCAACTGGAAGAAAAGAGATTTTGGGTCCCAGAACGAAAAACCACTTCTTCGTACAACCCTTGTTCTTTGGAAGGGGTATCCATCGTGGTCTCCTCTCGAATCTGTGTTGGGTCTGGGAGACCGCTTTCAACATTTTGAAGCCTCGTTTCTAGAGACCTACCGTGAGAAAAGAGGGTGAAGAAGATGTCCACGGAGGAGAAATCCCTAATTCATAATGTAAGGCAATGAATGCCGGGATGTGGATATAGGAATTGGGCACTAATCGAGAAAAACCCACTCCTATGAACCTGTGGAGGGTAACAACAAATGCATGGAGGGGTAGGCGAACCCCCTTTTCTAGGAAAGTGACTGGCATGGCGACCCAACCGTCCGGTCGCTGATACATACGCTCTTCAGGAGCGGGAGCCCTTATGGCGTACATGTCAGGAATCTGATAACGAGTCCGGAGGATACGTATCTCAGATTCCGTGACAGAGGAGGGGATGTTGGCATGGGGAAACTGTTCTCCGTCCTTGAAGAAGTCAGAAGGTGATGCAGAAGGGATCAGAGGTGGATTTCCCCCCATGGTTGTTGAAGATTGGGGGTTAGAACTCGAACCCACTTAGTTAGGGTTTGGATTGGGGGAGACAGTGCTAACAGGAGTCACGCGAAGGGGAGAATTTTGGCTAGAATTCACAGTCACCATTGTTGAGATTTCGTAAAACAGAGGAGGAAGTTCTGTAGAGGAGAAGAAAGCTCAAAGGTTCAAATTTCAAATTGGCAGGTAAAACCGTCAGAATTGGTAAAGTTTATCTTTTATCTTGACTACACCAGAATGTCGAGGGCGCGCATTTAATTCACAAAGAATGATGATGAATTGGAAGAGGTTTCGTCCGTTTTTGGGTTTAAATATCTTCACCTTAGAGGACTTGTGTCTAATGGGCCTCCCATTTCTGTTTCTGATATCAGTTTGGACCGATTTTGGTGGGCTTTTGTGAGTTTCACTTTGGACCTCTTGTGACTTATCATAATTTGTTATATCATGGGCCTATACTGTTTATAGTCTTTCATTAAAAAACCTGCTTAATAAAAGACTAGAAAGCGATGTTGGTATAATCCTTTTCCTTATCGGGCCAAACTTAATGGGCTCCTCCTTGATTATGTTATTCATGTCCCGATTGGTCCGAATGATTTGGGCCCAATTACTTGATTATTTCGTTGGGTCCTTTCGGTTGGATCCTATTGTTTGGGTCATTTCAATTATTTGGGCTTAGTCATTAAATCGCCCATTATACAAATTGTCTGAGTGTTAACCCAACTTCGACCTTTGTGGAATCATTATGCTAAATGATAGTTGACTACTATGCTCGCCACCTTCTCGTACGGCATTAATGAGGATGGGACTCGGATGATGGCATGCATGTGTGAAAAGAGGTAGCGTAAGAAAGTGAGGAAGAGGCTACATACTTTCTACCGAAATGACGGGGAGTGGGGGAAAAGGTGTCGAGAGGTGATGGGTGGCACGATGGCACCCGGATTAAAGTACGATGGGCTAGGATCACAAAAGAGGTAAGTAACAAAACATTACACACAATCATATTATTATTCTCTCTGGGCATTGACATTATTTTCTCCATCATAACCTTATGATCGCCGATATCGACTCTCACGCCGGAAATATCTCTCACGATGGTCGGTAGTCAAAGTTTTTGTTGACTTTAAACCGAAAGCGAGAATATCGGACGCGTCTTGGTGATTGGAACATGAAAAAAGATTTTGATGTTAACATCTAGTATATTGGAGTTTAACAAGCCAAAAATCCAGAATATCGGGTGTTTAACGTTTTGCATGAAAGGTGCCAATTCACTATATCAATAACAATGCTATTAACAGCTAGTCATGTCATTTCATTTTTGTTTTGGTACCAATCCAATCAGTAAGACGTACGTAAACAGTGACGATAATATCTCTGACCCAATCAAAACGTCATCTCAAGTCATCAATAATTCTAAAAACTTTAGTGTTAAGGATACAATACTACTCTCAATTATTTTATTTGAAAAATATTATATTTTACGAATGTTTACGTTATAATAATTAATTACGTGAATAAGTATTAATAATAATTTTTTTAAAAATATATAATAAGTTAAGAGATCTTATAATTTTTACCAATCTCATAATAAAATTTTCAATATCTAAATTTATAACAACAATATATAGCATAACTCATTTTATTTAACTTCAATTCGTTTTAGATAAAGTTCTCAAGTTGAACTTATTCACTATTCAGCTAGCTCGATTAATGGTTCACAAATTTTATTTAGTGAAAGTATAGATAACTAATAAAAGGTTATATATATTTTGACATATTTTTAATTTATATGTATTTTTCATGACATAAATTTAAATTAAATCAAATAAAATGTATTAAAGTTGTAATCAAATTAAATAATATAATTAAAATAAATATAACTAATTAAGTATGCAATTTTTGAAATAAATCCAATTCAACTATATCAACAACAACATAAGAATTGTTTTCATATAAAGATGTAATTCATGTACGTAATCTTCAGAGATTAATCTTATACAATAGGTAATCCACACACAAAAGTAAGACATTAATTTCTGAATCTCAATCATAATCCCACATGGAGTTTATCTTTATTGACCCTAAGCATTACCATTTAAGACTGTTATACTAGTGAGCTTAAAATTAAGTGTGCACCAAATTGAGGTTGAAGAGTAATGATGGCGTGGGGAGCATGTGCATAAGATGGTGAAAGTACAAACGAAAATCGTTGTAAAATCATGGCCATTGCCATTTTAGCTTCCAACATTGCAAAATTTTGACCAATGCAAATTCGAGGTCCCCAGCTAAAAGGAAAATATGTGACTCTCCCCTTTCTTGCCTTTAGCACACCTTCAGAAAATCTTTCCGGATTGAACTCCTTTGCATCATCACCCCATATTTCTTGGTCGTAATGCAATAAAATGATGGGTAATTGAAGAATCACTCCAGCAGGAAGAGCTATTTCTCCCAATTTTATTTCTTCATATATAGTTCGATCAAGTGAAACTAACGGTGGATACAATCTTAGAACCTCAAGCAAAATCATATTTACCTGTAAAAAAATAAAATAAAAAATTAAATGTGTAACCTAATTACATAGTTCCATGACATAAGATTTTCTTTTTAATTTTAAAATTTTATAACATGAAACTGAAATTCGATGCCTGCGTCCACGTCCACATGTTTTTTTTAAAGGGAGTGTATAAAGAAAAACTTACAATTTTAAGGTGATTTAATCCATCAAAATCTGGTTTATTGTTTCCAAATACTCGCAAAACCTCTTCTTTAGCACGCTTTTGCCAATCTTGATGCTGACTTAATAAAATCATTGTCCACACAAGCAAATTTGATGTTGTCTCTTGTCCCGCAAAAAAAAATAATTTACACTCTTCGATAACCTCATCGACAGTCAGCCCAAAATTCGTATTACCATGTTGTTTAATTTCTTTGGAATTGGACTCCAATAATATACCCAATAAGTCGTCATGACTACTACCTTCTCCAGCTTCCATTGCCTTCAAACGCTTGTTGATGATACTTTTTAGTGCAATTTTCACTTCTTTGTAGATCTCTTTCATCCTTTTGTTTCTTTTGGTTGGCAAAAATCTATAATTACCAATTAAGTTTAATAAACATAAAGGAAAGGAAATTAATTATGGAATTACTTTTATATTCTCTCTCTCTATATATATATTTACCTCATTCCAGGGAGGTATATTGTTTGTGAAGCCTGAATTATTAACTCAGCTTGTTCTCTTTGCAGTTGAAATATCTTTCTTCCTTCTTCATAGCTACTGCCAAATGCGGTACGCGAAATAACATCGCTCGTTAAAGTTTCTAAATAAGGCAATACATCCAACTCAAATTGCCCATTTGTAGAAACCATCTCTTCCCATTTGGTCACGATCTCACTCGAACTCAAATAAATTGCAGGCAACATATTCTGCAAGGAAAAAATTTTAACCTCAAAACTTAAAAACTACATGTCTTGACAACTTTAAAGATTATAGATGACCTTCAATTTCTCAAGATGGAAAGCAGGGTTAATGAGTTTCCTGTGTTTGGCCCATCTGTCACCCTCAGCATCTACTACTCCAGTTGCAAGCAATTTTGTTAAAGGATTATGCCTGGGCTTTTGAAACTGATAAAACTTGGTCAAGACATCTTTGATATGATCAGGATTCATAATATGGACCATTGGTTTTGGTCCAAGCCATAAAAATGAGTTCTTTCCTGCAATAAACGTAATTAAGTTGATTAAAAAAATGGAATCACGAACTCAACAATATCATCACTAGCATTAGTATTTTTTTGCCAGTAGATGTTGGGTTTCCACCCAAAAAAAAGAAGTAGATGTTGCATGTGTTGAATTTTTTCAGAAGAGGAGTCTGCTTTTAAAATTTTAAATTTTAAAAGATTATAATAAAAATAACCAGATTTGATCCAAAAAGTCCTGATGAGGGCAGCAATCAAATATGGCCGGTGTTTACGTGTTACTTCTTTTCAAAATCAATAAATTCACTAGAAATTACTATAAAAAAAATATTTTTTCTTCAAAAATAGTCTCATTTTTTATTTTTTTCAAGTCAATTCACAAAATGTTAAAGATAAACATTAATTAAATTTATATAAGTTTTGAAAACAACAATATTTTTGTAATTATTAATATGTTTTAAATAATTAGTGGCAATTACGATTGAATTATTTAAAATTAAATAAATTAATGTTAATTTTAACAAATTTTTAAATTGACTATAAAAAGTTTTGAATCTTCTTTGTGGAGCAGATAAAGTTTGCATGTAGACATGTAGTTTAGTATTATAGCTAAAAAAAATTATTCCTATAAAAACATAAGAAAAATTTAACAAATATAATAGGACTCTATCTTTAGGTAAAGTGATATAACAGACATAATAAAGGCTTTTTTTTTTTTGGAAAAAAAAAATAACAATTAATGTTTATATGAAATTATGAATCAAGCTAGAATATGTGAAACAATAATTACATACATACCATAGTTTGTGATGGTTTTATGGTTGAGGGGAATGATGCGGGGGATAATATCATCAGAGAGATTGATGGGTTTGGATTTGGCTTTTTTTAGCATCACAATCATATCTTTTAGGTCTCCAAAAAATAATCTGTACGAGTTTCCATTAAAATCCTGATTTCTCAGGTACTTTTCAAGCTTTCTTGGTCTCAACCAAACCCAATTGAAAATTCTCCATCCCAATATCACCACAACAATTGCACAAAAGCTTGCAATTAACTTCAAAACTAACTCCATGAATAAGAGGAGAGAGAGAGAGAGAGAGAGAGAGAGAGGGAGGTAGGAGAGGAGTAAGACTGTAAGAGGGTGATATGATATATATATATATATATATATATATATATATATATATATATATATATATACAGAGAGAGAGAGAGTCCGGTTCTTATCCGGACCTCTTACATTCTTAAAATGCTAACTTTTTTTTTTTTTTTTTTTTAAACAATTGTAAAATAATAATTATAGAATTTGAATTTTCATGTCTGATGTTTTTAGGCGTGATTTGGATCATATAACAAAATACGTCATGCATATCTGTCGCAGATATATATATATTTTTAGATATGATCCAAATCACACCCAAAACACTATATTACGCTAAAATTCAAGCTCCATAATTATTATTTTTTTAGTTCTACAAAAAAAAAAATTGGTCAAGATTTTATCGCGTCCTAATTCAGGGACCTGATCCTACTTCGATATATATATATATATATATATATATATGATATTGATATTTTTATACGAATCTCTCTCCCGAGTTGTGATTCATCACTATTTATATAAAAAAAATATATAAAAATATTAATTTTTTATATAAAAATATTATTTCTTTTTATATATGTAATATAGTAGCGCTTGCCTTTTGGTGATGGAAGTAGATAATTTCTTTATGGTGTTTTAGCGTAACAGGTGGAGCAACTTCCACCATATGAATACAAATAGTAAATACAATACTTGTCTTAGTGACCATTTTTTAAATTTATAACTACATATATATTTAGACGAACGTTGAGATTAATTAATATTAAATTATATGTAGTTTGTGATAATCTATTTAATCATAAAAGTTAATGGACGACGTTTATTGCGAGACAAAACAAGATTTTTTTTAAGAATGTGTTGCAAGATGTATTAAAATTATATTTTAATATAGAGTATGTGAGTCGTTGGGTCTGCACATGAATGATTCCTGCTTTGATACTATATTAAAATATCTAACTCAAAATTAATTGACAATAGATAGAGGGAAATTGATATTTCTACATGACTTTTTGATATTTTTACATAAAAAATATTGATATATATAAATGTATAATAAGATCTATAATGACAGCTTTTATATAAAAATATCAAAATTTATCTAAAAATATCGGTTTCCTAAATGGAATAGTCTCTCAAGTATATTGTGTTAAAGCTTTACTTGCATAAAAATGTTAACCTGCAATTTCTTTAAGACATGGATAGTAAATTACTTCTTATATTTTCCAAAAAAAATATCATTTATAAGAAAAATATATTAAAAACTCATTTTTATTTATTTATATAATATAAAATAATACAATATTCTATGATTTATCATCATAATTTTATTATTATACCACCTCAACTTCTTAACTAATAATTTATATATATTTTTAAGAGTAAACACAATATTTATTAACTTTAAAAGTGAAATTCATTTTGTATAAGGCGAGAAGTAATAACAACGTCATCCATCCATCCATCAAATAACTGGTTGATCATAAATTAAGTCAAACATGCATCTCAAAATCATAATTTTACTGAATTCCACTCACCAATTATTTTCCTCTCAAAACAAACGCATTAGTTCTCGTTCCGTTCCTTAATATAGGTTATTTTAGAGTTATACACAAATATTAAAGAAATAATTATAAAATATTAAATAGACTATCAATTATCTATATTGCTCTTATATTAGAAAAAGAGAGTATTATTTATTGGTCAAAAAATAGTGAGAGTACTATCAAAGTTATATTTATTACTTGGGGTAATATTGAAAACTAAACAATTAATGCTTACTTGAAATTCTCAAACGACTTATATTTAAAAACAAAAATATTTTTCTAAAACGAGCTATATTAAAAAATAAATATAGTATTACACAACAATCTTATCTTATATTCGGTTAGTCAACATATATAACATCAATAGCAGTAGTATTAACATCGAGTACAATGTTATCATTTTTGTGTGGTACTAATTATTGTTCAATGTTATCATTTTTGTTTGGTACTAATTGTTCAATTATTTACCTAGACAATACTATTAATTGTTCTGGCTCCACGTACCATTTCTCCTTTCCAATCCAATCAGAAATTAAGACGTAGACAGGTTCGATTCTTATTGTTGTCTAATTCACAATCAACAAATACGTGTAAATATATATCAGAATAGAAACTTAAGATTATAATTTCTTCCAATATCTCATCTAAATCTCTTCGCTCTTCAATTAATTAAACAACCACAACCATAGTTAACTAATTCAAAAATATTTATAAGTCTCTTTCGAGGGTCAAATAAAAATTTTCCTTCTAAATAAATTACTATATTTTTATGTAAAATAAATTAAAATAAGATTCATTAAATTCATATTCTCCCATTAGTTACTTATGACATATATGTATATTTATATCCTATACACAAATAACGTTATTCACTCTTAAAAGATTAATATAAACGCATGTTATCATACTCAAGTCTAAACACTATAATCCACTTTCCAATTTCATATAGGTTACCAAGATAATCGTTGGCTATGCAATCAAAATATGAAGAACAAAATTTGATAAACGATTCGCATATAATTAACAAAAAAGAGAGTAAATTAATTCAAACTACAAGATGAGTTCCATTGTGATCTTAAAATAAAATTTAGTTCATAACAAATAAAGAAAATATCATCCAAAATATAATCAACATACTTGGATTATAAAAATAAAAAGATAAATTAGAGATAAAAAAAAAAACTGTAACATGAATGCAATCCTCGATCTCCAAAGTTTTGTCTTCAATTCTTGCCTCCTTAGTGTTCTCCTTTTTGTTCTTCGTTTTCAATTCGGATCAGCAATCCTTGTTCATCCCATAACAATCACCATATGCGTATTTATAAGACCATGTGAGACCTAGCAGACGTAGTTTCTAACTCAAACTCAACCAAACGCAGCGTCCCAATCTTGGCGATCCAACGCCCCAGTCTAATGAACAAGCGCCTCGGCGCCTACTTGTAACGCCTCGGCGCTATATCTTCTTCACACAAGTTTCGCGATACTCCTTCTCAGTGCCTAGGCGCTCGTTCTGCATCCTGCGCGAGCAGCTTCTGCAACATCTGCGCCTAAGCGACCCAACCTGGCGCCTCAGCGCTGCCTAGCTTAACTTTAACCAGAAATCCACAAATTTTGTTTCCAAACTCCACTTCACCGTTCTCGCTTCCTTTTCCTACACGAACACATTAAAACACATAAAAAGTAACAAAAAATACTCGAGAGTTCATAATTTAACTAGCTAAAAATACTCAATTTGTAGTTAATAAACCCACTCATCACTTACTTAGGTGATCAGCTTATTTTTCCATTATGAGAAAGCTTGTTTTTTCTTTATGTGAAACTTGTTTGTGATGGATAATTAGGAAGAGAATATATTTTAGGGAGGAAGTGAAATATAACTTTAGAGAACACTAGAACACCTGATTTCACTTGCATCAAATAAACAAAGTATAAGGCTATTTATAGGACTCATATGATACTTCTAGAACCACATTAATAATGATCAAATACATGTACATGAACCTAATACTTAAATACATTCATGTACATACATGTATCATGTACTTGAATATCACCAATTCATGTACTAATATTAATTAAGATAATTCTTGAACAATTTAGAATATATTTAAAATTTTTTAGTTAACAAGGCCTCCCGTAAATGAAATTTATTCTTCACTCGAGCTTAGCAATTTGCTTCTTGAATACTTCTCTAGAAACCGACTTTGTAAAAATGTCAGCTAGCTGCTCCTCAAATTTACAATACTTGATATTAATAATTCCATCATTCATAAGTTCCCTTAAGAAATGATATCAAATGCGAATATGCTTTGTCTTTCCATGAAGAACTGGATTTTTGGTAACTGAAATTGTCGAAGTGTTATCACAAAACAAAGTTGGATCAACTTCTTGTTTTTGCTCGAGATACTTCAAAATTCCTTCTAACCAAACTAGATGACATCCAACATTTGCAGCCGCTATATATTCAACTTCAGTTGTTGAAAGAGCAACAATTGGTTTTTTCTTTGAACTCCAAGAAATAGCTCCGCTTCCTATATTCAAAACATAGCCTGAAGTACTTTTGCTATCATCAATGCTACCTCTAAAATCACTATCTGTGAATCCAGTAAGACTAACTGGAACACAAGTTTCATAAAAAAATTCATAATCAACTGTGCCTTTCACGTATCTCAAAATTCATTTTGCTGGTTCCCAATGTTCTGAGTGAGGCTTCTCTATGAACCTGCTAATCATACTAACAACAAACATTAAATCTGGTCTTGTGACAGTTAAATATATCAATTTTCCAACCAAACTCCTATAAATAGTTGGATCCATAAGATTTCCTTAACCCTTCTTTCTTAACTTAAGCCCAGTAACACATGGAGTTGAAACAGAATTAGCATTCTTCATCTTGAACTTTTTCAAAATTTCCCTTGCTTATCTCCCTTTGAAAAATAAAAATTCCCTTATTGGACTGACTAACTTCAATACCCAAAAAATGATGTAACTCTCCCAAATCAGTCATGTCAAACTCTTGTTTCATTGAAACTTTGAAATCATTAAGCATCTCCATATCATTGCCAGTAAAAATGAGATCATCAGCATAAAGACTTACCACCATTAATCTTCCTTTTGAAGGATCAATTTTGGTGTATATAGTATGCTCCTGAGGACATTTTTGAAAACTATTTTTCTCAAAGTATGAATTATGCGGCTATACCAAGCCCTTGGTGGCTACTTCAAACCACATAAATCCTTCTTTAACTTGTAAACTTTCTGTTCTTCACCTTTCTTCACGAAACCGGGTGGCTGATCAACATAGATCTATTCCTCAAGAAACCCATTTAGAAATGCCAATTTGACATCCATTTGGAACAACTTCCAATTGTTTTGAGCAGCAAGTGATATAATTAAACGAACATTATCAAGTTTTGAAATAGGTGCAAATATCTCATTAAAATCTTCTCCTTCCTTTTGTGCATACCCCTTTGCAATGAGCCTCGCTTTATACTTATTAACGAAGTTATTTGAATTTAACTTTGTCTTAAAAATCCATTTAACTCAAATGGGTCTTTTGTTTGGTGGTAAATTTACGAGCTCCCATGTGTCATTCCTTTTGATCGCCATAATTTCTTCCTTCATGGATTATTTTCACTTTTTCTTCTTTGCTACATCTTCATGGGAGATTGGAACTTCTCCTGCATAGAAAGCAAAGAAAATAGCTCCTGCATCTATCGGCTGCGTAGTATCATAAATATCCTGCAAAGTTTCTTGATTCCTTCGGGGCTGCTACCAGAAGACTCTCATGTTGAGGATTTGGGTTCAAGGATGGATCATCTTCACTTGGCATACTGCTAAAACCTTCCAAATCCTCCACGAGCAATGGTACCTCATCAGCAGTGTTTATGTCAGCTTCATTGAAAAAAGATTTTTCATCAAAGTTTACATCCCTGCTAATGACAATTTTCTTTTTTTTTTTGGATTATACAGCTTGTAGGCTTTTGACCTCTGACTGTATCTAACAAAAATATATTTTTCTACCTTGTCATCAAGTTTTGTCCTTATTGCATTTGGTACATGAGCAAAAACTATACTTTTAAAAAATCTTCAAGTGTTGGACACTTGGTTTTCTCCCATACCAAGCTTTATGAGGAGTACAATTTTTTAAACTCTTTGTTGGGGACCTGTTGATCAAATACACTGCACAAGAAACAGCTTCTGCCCAAAATTGGTGTGACAACCTTTTTCTTTTTAACATGCAGCGAACCATGTCCATGATTGTACTATTTTTCCTTTCGCAAACACCATTTTGTTGCGGTTTATAGCGAACTGTCAATTCATGTCTTATGTCATTATCATTACAAAAATGCTGAAAATTATTTGAAAGATACTCCGACCCTCGATCTATTCTCTAAGTCTTTATGTGACAACCAGAAAAATTTTCAACTTCTGCTTTAAAATTTTTAAAAGCTTGAAAACTTTCAGATTTTTCATGAAGAAAATAAGTCCACATTTTTCTTGTGTAATCATCAATAAAAAAATGAAGTATCTGTTACCTCTAACAGATGACACTGTCATAGGTCCACACAATGAATAATTGCTTCCCAAGATAAAACGAATTTTCGGTTCTTAATTAGAAGCACTTAAAAATTAAGAACAATTCAAACCAATATTTATGTTATGTACTGAACTTACAAAATGATGCATGAAAATTAATGCATGTATATACTTACACAGAAACGGGGAAATATGCAGAACGGGATAGGAAAAACGAAACGGGACTGCAACACTTTTGCAGAGAACGGGATTCTGTAGAACGGACTTTCGCAGAAACAGAACGGGAACGGGAATTTACTGACAGAACGGGGAACGGGAATTTTCTGCAGAACGGAACGGGACTGAAACTTTCAGAACGGGAGGGAAAATTTGTTATCTTTGAAATGCTTTCCCACACCGTTTATTTATAAGAAAAATTCGCATGTAACCGTCGTCAAAACGTAGTATTGTGATGATAAAAAATATATATCACGAACCCGCCCGTCACGTCCACGACCCGACCCGATCCGACCCGACCGAACTTTGAAGTCAATTTTCCCATTCAATTCAAATTTTATTTCCAACATTACCCACCTTAACATTACTATAATTTTAGAAAATGAATCTCACTTTATAATCCTTATTTATTGTAAATATACTCAAATTTGTCATAATAAACATTTTAGTAAAAAAAAAAACTATCATCATGAGTTCTGAAGTGACACCACGCGACTCAAGAAAAAGTATAAAATTATTAACCCAATTTTGGTCAAAATATGGTAGAACCGGTTTGGTTAAGTTGATTTAGTGAATCAATTTTAATTATTTTTAATATTTTTGTACCAAAATTTTTTTATACTAAAATTAATTATTTTTATTAATATTGTAACTTAATTTTATTATTTTTTAGTTTATAAAAATAAAATTTTTTAAAATTTTATTAATTACTAATAATATATATTTTTATATATTAATTATATCACTGGATCACTAACAGTTTGCATGTATATTTTGTTGATATCAAAGCCATGCATGTTCTAATTATTTAGGCTAGGATACTTAATATAATAATTTATTTGAATAATCTTAATCTAGTGAGACGTCATCCAAGTTGTGTTTACGTCTGGCCGAACGTTGTTGTCGTGAGAAGGTATTGTTGTTCCATTTTGAGGATATAAATTGTTGACAAACATGCTAGAGAGAGGTTAATTTTATAAATTATATGAGAGTCTGATGTTGAGATCATTAGGTATTGACCCTAGTACCTCTAATACTAGGAAGGATAAGAATAGAAAAGATAATGTTAAAAAAAATTCTGAACTTGCTTATAGTAATCTTGAAGAACATTTAAAAAGTTAATCTTTACCTAAGGTTAAACATACTTATGTTTATAATATTAGAGCTTTTGATTTAAAATATGCTACTATAATTAAAAATGTGGAATGACAATCCCTATTTCTGAGATGTATGAAACAATACAACTCCTTAATAATGATATTAAAATTATAAAGAAGATTATAATTTCTTACATTTTGGATGTGTGTCAGTTGGTTTAAAACTTTAACACATGATGATTTAAATATTTGTCTAATGATAGCTTTTTGGGATGTTAGACATAATAGATTTTAGAATTCGATCCCTCATAGGACTTGTTCAAACAAGTTTATGTAATGGTATAATTTATTTTAATTATTCTCCTCCGTCTCCATAGTTATAGATCGATTTCTTTTTTAAGATATAGTTTAAGAAAATCGCTTTAAGTAGTAATTTTAACAAAATTTTCCACATATACCCTTAATATAGAATTAATGAATAAGTTAATTACTCCTTCTTGCTCATAATCGAAACTCTCAACTTAATTGATCAACGTGTATTGACCATTAAAATAGAACTTAACCAAAGATGGAATTTTTAATCTACATAAACTTTCAACCAATCACAAAACGTTTATATGTTATTCCAGATTCATTTATTGAGCCTAAAAAGTTGAAGTCTTTTATTGAGAATACAACAACATTAAATGTGGTGATAAAAATAATGACGTTAAATGTTGTTTCTTCAAAAAAAAAAATAATGGTTGAATATTTATTATAAGGGTATAAAAGTAAAACAATGAACCAACTAAATTTTATAAATAGTAAGTAGCCTATATATTGGAACATTCCAAAATAGAAAATCAGCCTATAACTATGAGAGGGAGAAAGTATCTTAATTTTGAAGTTTCTTCGACTGATAGACATATTTTAGATGTTTTAACTCTTAATATAAAGACAAAAGGGTATGATATGAAAATAAGTATTGAAAATGTTGCATTAGTTTACAGAGTTAATTTGTTTTAAAATATTAACTACTCTTGCTCCTAAAGCTACGAGATTTTAAGAGTAAAACTACTCTTTTTAAAACAAATATTTCTAAATTAAGTGTAAAATTAATATAAAGACAAAGGTATGCTAATGAGTGTAAAATTAAGTGTGAACCATATTGAGGTTGAAGAGTATTAATGATGGTGTGGGGAGCATGTGTACGTATAAGATGGTGAAAGTGAAAACGAAAATCCTTGTAAAATCATTGATATCGTCATCTTAACTTCTAACATTGCAAAATTTTTACCAATGCAAATTCGAGGTCCCCAACTAAAAGGAAAATATGTGGCTCTCCCTTTTGTTGCCTTTAGTACACCCTCAGAAAATCTGTCTCGATTGAACTCCTTAGCATCATTTTATCACCCCATATTTCTTGGTCGTGATGCAATAAAATTATTGGTATTTGAAGAAACACTCCAGCAGGAAGAGGTATCTCTCCTAATTTTATCTCTTTGTTTATAGTTCGACCAAGTACAACTCCCGGAGGGTACAATCTTAAAACCTCAAGCAAAATCATATTTACATGTTAAACAAAAACAAAACAAAATATTAAATGTATAACCTTTCATAGTTCCATGACACTTTAAGATTTCCTTTATAATATATTTTAAAATCTGATAATATATGACATTGAAATTCAATTATATGTCAATATTTTTCTTTAACGTGAGTGTATAAAAAAAACTTACAACTTTCAGGTGATTTAATCTATCAAGAACAGGTATGTTATTTCTAAATGCCTGAAAAACCTCTTTTTTAACACGCTTTTGCCAATTTTAATGATGACTTAATAAAAGCATCACCCACACAAGAAGATTTAATATTATCTCGTCCTGCAAAATAAAATAGTTTACACCACTATTTGATAACCTCATTCCAAAATTCGTATTACCATGCTGTTTAATATATATCTTTAGAAATGGATTCCAATAAGTCATCATGACTATTTTTTCCAGCTTCCATTGCCTTAAAACGCTTGTTGATGATGATACTCTTTAGTGCAAGTGTCACTTCTTAATTTGGTGATTTCATTCTTTTGTTTCTTTTAGTTAGCAAAAATCTAAAATTACCAAGTTTAATAAATATAAAAGACGAAAATTTATGGAATTTCTTTTATATTTTCTTTATCAATTCTGAGAGAATATTTACCTCATTCCAAGGACATGTATAGTTTGTGAAGCCTAAATTATTAACTCGGCTTGTTCTTTTTGTAGTTGAAATATTTTTTTTTCTTCTTCATAGCTACTGCCAAATATTGTACGCGAAATAACATCACTCATTAAGTGTTCTAAATAAGGAAATTGCCCCTTTGTAGAAACCATCTTTTCCCATTTCGTCATAATCACACTCGAACTCAAATACTTGGCTGGTAGCATATTCTGCCTGGAGCAAAATTCAAAAAAGAGTATAATATTAACTAGGGTTAAATTACTATTTTATAGCTTTGTTAAAGAGCATAATCTTTTATATTTTTTGTGTGCTTCAAATTTGAGGAGTTGAGTGTTGAGATCCTCTGGCTCTACAAAAATTGAATTCAACACATCAATAGGTAATAATATCAACCTTTATTCACTTGTTTAATTTTTTTTCTTTGCAATTAGGATTTGTAAATTAATATTTCTTACTCTGAATTTATGACGTTCATTGTTCAGGTATTTAATCTTGTTCAGGTATAGATACTAATTTAATTTAATATTAAATGGTAAAAAAAGACCCTAATTTAAGATTTGGTTTGAGGCCTCCAAAAAGTTTGGACCGACCCTGATTAAGTACATCCCTTCACAAATAGTGCTCAGCCTTATTTATATATAAAAAAAATAGCAACGGTAATATCTCCAATTTTACACTGCTGAAATCAAACAGTAAAATGATTTAATATCCAAATGAATATACAAACGACTAGAAAATTTATTATTATTGAAATTATACCAACAACTCCATGAATAAGAGAAGAGAGAGAGAGAGGTAGGAGAGGGAGTAAGACTGTAAGAGAGAGAGTTTATAGTTTGTAGTTTGTAGACAACAATGCTATGTCATTTTTGTTGGGTACTAATTGTTCAATTATTTTCCTAGGAGTACTTCTATCCAGATCGGAAAAATGGACTGAAAATTGGACATTTTTAATTATTTTTTTTGTTTGTGAGGACTGTATAACTCTATTTTTGTATATGTATCTAAATTACACTTAAAATATTATATCTTATAAAAATTCCTGTTGAAATAAATGCTATACATTTTTTAGGACTCACAAGCAAAAAATAAATAAATTAAAAATGTCCAATTTTTTTGTCTATTTTTTCGGTCTGCCAAGACTTATTCTTTTCGTAGACAATACTATTAATTGTTCTGGCTCCGCGTACCATTATTTAAACTTTTCTTGTCCTTTTTGTACTATTCATCGAAAAAATAGAGGATAAATTATCATCATCTCTTGGGACATTTTTTGTCTGTTTTTGAGCAACATAGTTATACAAACTTAGGTGGTGTTTGATAAAATTAAGTGTTAAAATTTGAATAATTTAGACGTCTGAATAATATAGAGCATCTGAATAGAATTGCGTCTGAATGAAAAAATGTTGTTTGATAATTATTTTTTTTAAAATGTCTGAATAACAGTATTTTACCATTTTAACCCTCTGAACAGTTTAAACAAAACTTGTTTGATAATCAGAAGTCTGAATAGTATTTTAAATACATATTTATAATATTTTGACCACAATATGATAAAATAAAAATGAAAACGTACAATTTAAATTAACTTCAAACATAGTATCATGTCCCAAAAATATCAACATAGCATAATAATTCAACCATACAAATTAAATTAACTTCAAACAGTTGTTAAGAGTTGAAGTGCAATTTGTTGACGTAAATTAACCATAAATTATACGCCTTGATCACCCCCATTGTGGTTCATCTTGTCCCTCTTCTTCGTTTCTTTCAGTTTGCTCCGCTTCATCGTCAAACATGTTATCTCGATCATATTGAGCAAACAATTCATCCTCAATGTTATGCTTCCTTATGAAATTATGGATTGCATGCGAAGCAAGCGATAACTATATCCCTTTGTACTGTAAAAGGATAAGGAGCCATTCGTTTCAAAATTGGGAATCTTGCTTTCAACACACCATAAGCACGCTCGATAACATGCTTCTAAAAATGTTTTCACTAGTGATTCATTCCTCCAACTCACTTTAATCCTTTTTTATTTTTGAGTTTCACTAGTTTGTTCCATACCTAAAGTACATAGATTATAAAAGGTTTAAACAATAAAAAATAAACATTTAAATAGTTTGAACAATAAAGAACAAATTATACTAAGTCGGTAGCTTAACTGTTCAACCATAAATCTAACATTACACCAAATTAATATGTACAGATTCTTTATATAACTTTACTAATGCTTATGAATATTAAAACCAAACGTGTACTCATTTTCACATAACAAATGAGATGTGAAGGTAAAGATCAAGATCTCAAGACCACGACCAAGGACCATCAACAAAAAATCAAAGGCAGCCCATTTCATAAAATTAAACTACAAAATCTATTCTTAAACCAAAATCAGGAGGAGCTGTACAAAAAGTAGTACCACAAATCATCAGAAAATAATGTCAACTTTAAATGCTTAAAACCACATCAATAGAATTTAAAGCTTAAAGTATCTCCATCTTAAACACAGTGCAATATAGATCCAAAATTTCAACTATACAGTATAACCTGCAATCTAAAATGCTCCGTTTTATAACCCAAAAATATAGGTAGCAAATTTCCACAAGGCAGCAATTAACTAAAAAACATATATCTATGTTAAGGATAAGAACTATCAAACAAAATTTTTTTTTTACTAGTATAAGAGCTTTCAAACATTAAGATTTGTAATGCAATAAAATAAAATTTAGCATTTTCAGAACTAAAGTCCTATGTCTAAGATCCAATGTATCCTTAACACATCCTTTCTCAAATTTGAAAAGCTTAGCAATCACAATGTGATACAATGGTCCAATCAACTTCTAAAGAAATATGTAGAGATCCTTGACTGGAAGATATTGTCTTTAAACTAAAAAGTATCAAAATATTATGAACCCTCCTAGCCTAGTATGTCAGTGCATTAGTATCATGATTCAGGTTGCCGACAGAAATCAGAAGGGCAAAAAAAATTAGATGAACTCCGTGCAACTAAGTTAAAATCGTGGTGGGAATTGATAATAACGAACAATAGATGAAGAAGGGAGAGAAGATTATCGGCGAAAGAAGACAAAAGAGCAGCAGCGATTCAGCGAAGGAGAAGAGCAGCAGCGATTCAGTGAAGGAGAGAAAAGGCGGTGTAGGTTTGATTTGGGATAAAAGACGGAAGAGGTTATTATTGTCCCAAAAAAAAAATTTCTCGCTCAGAGGCTCCTCTGGATGCTATAGATTTATTTTTATGTCTAACCAATTAAGAGCCATTAAGAGGCAAAAAAAATTTTGCCAAACAAGATTTGCCTCTGACCGAATCAGAGGCAAATCTATTAAGAGCCAATAAGAGGTAATCAAACACAACCTTACTTTTATGCCAGTCATTTTTTAGCATATAGATAGGTTATGGATGCATCAGAAATATTTTGCAGTCAATTTAAACTCTCTCGTAAGGCATAAATATATGGGTAAATTATAAAATTGTCTGCTCATGTACAGGGTCGGTTCAAATTTTTTGGAGGCCTCAAGTCAAATAAATTTCAGTCTTGGAAAGAAAGAAGAAAAATTTTAGCCTTCCATTAGAGAGAAAAAAAAATGTCTTGTATGATTTTACTTGTAGCTACTGCTTTGCTAGAAAACAAATTTGGGCTTTTTTAATGAGCCAACATATGTGGATTATTAAAATTTGGGGGTCTTCTTAATTTTGGGGTCTTCAAGCCATTATTTAAATAGTTTAACATATGGGCCGACCCTGCTCATATATACACTGAATTTCATAAACGTCAATATTTCAATTTTTATAATGTCATAGTTAATGTCTCAGTTTTTTACAAAATTGTCCCTTGAAATAAATTTTAGTCAAAATTAGTAAGACATGTACATATCATGCATGTGAGTTTTCTAAGGGAAAAATATTACATTTCAACACAAATCTATTTTCTCTCTTAGTAGAAGAGCAAATATGTCCTTACAATAATAAAATAGATTCCTTATAAATAAATTTATTTTATTTTAACCAAATAAAATAATTAAAAAGAAACTAATTACAAAACTCAAATATTTGTTTAAATGAACATTTAAGTAGCATATTTTGACTAAATATAAAGAAAAATTAAATATTAAAAAATTAGATTAAATTAAAAGGAAAAAATTATTAGTTATTCATTTTTACAAATACTTAACTTTATATACACACAAAAAATAATTTACTATATATATATATATATATATATATATATATATAAAGTAAACTATTTTGTCCTTAAAATGTATATAAAAAAAATTATTTGTTAAATGTATAATTAATAATTTTTATTATAACCTTTAATTTAATCTAATTTTAATGTTTAATTTTTTCCTCTTATATTTAGATCTCATTAACATGATCTCATCATGATTATAAAAATATTGTATAAAATTATGGGTTTATCACATATTAAATAACAACCTTTATGTAGATAAATTAAAATCTTTAAAAAATAAATTAAATACTTTTATTAATAAATGAATAAGATTGTTACAAAGTATATGCTTTAGTATGCACACATGTCAATCATATTTGATATGATAAAGTATATACTTTGTAACAGTCTTATTCATTTATTAATAAAAGTATTTATTTATTAAAGACTTTAATTTATCTACATGGTGCTGTTATTTAATATGTGATAAACTCATAGTTTTGAGCAATGCTTTTAGAATCATGATGATGATCATGGTAATGAGATTTAAATTATTGGATAGCTCACAAACTAAAATTATTCTCAATCGTTTAATTACTTAAAAAGGGATTAATGAATCCAGATAGATTGGTACGAACGTTACTTGCTCATTTAGATGAGAATGATTGATCTTATGATCATTTATGTGGACACACTAAAACAAGTATGTAGGTGTTTATTGGAAAATAAGTTCACTGAATGTGGCTCGCTAAGGAATACCTAATGGAGTTTTACTTGCCTGTCAATAGGAATTCCTGTAGTGAAAGTAGTACAAGTGATCCTTAGACATGAGATCATCATAGTATCTTGTGTATGATGAGTTATACTTTGACATGTCACTTAAGACCCTTAGGGTATATCAAAGGGGTATGCTTAGGTGTAATAATTTGTACACGGAGATAATGAATGATTAACGAAGAATCTACCGTTTCTAGTAAAAGAAGAAAATGTCCTATGTGATTCGATAAATAACAACCCAATAGTTCTTGGTCAAGGTAGAATGAAATTAGAAAGGAGTTTCTAATATGCATTATTTAGAGTTATGCATTTGAGAATCGAAATACATATAATTAAAAAAAATAAGACTTGACAGTAATTTCATGTCTTATATTTAATTGGGACGTTGTATGGTGGAAGGATTGAATTGTATGGTAACTATTTACTCAAATGTTCTTTTATGATTAATGTTGAAATTTATATTATCTGAAAAGTCGTTGATCGCTAAAGAGACTTATCCTTATTGTAGAATAAATGTTATTTATTTAAATGAATTAATAGTTTAATTTATTTATTCAAATAAGATTAGAATTGATCTAATTGATTTATTCACAACCGCTTTAATATAGAGAACATAAAGGGTCACCCTATAAAAGGAATATTATTTATTTAAAAGAGAAGAATGACATAATTATAATAATAAGTTAAGTATATTTAATTTAATCTATAGCGATAGAATAAATTAAATAGCTTAATATTTATTATTTAATATTTTAAAAATATTAACTATAAATTAATAAGAGGAGTTTTATTATTATTATTATTATTATTTAATTCCTAAAAGAGTTTGAGAATTAATTAATAAAAGTACTCTTATGAATTCCTAATAGGATTATGAGCCTAATTAATTAAAGGAGTTTAATTAATTAAAACAAACCCTATTCCTAAATTGTTTAGTAGGGTTGTCTACATCTATAAATAAGAGAAGTCTTATTATGGGTTAGTGTGACGTTAATGAGACTTCCAAGAGTTGGAAGAGCATACAATATTCTATAGAGATAAAATTAGGATTTTGCCAAACACTAATATTCTTGAATACTTGTTCTTCTTTGGTGGATCACCTCTAGAGGCCAAATACTTGGGTGGTTAACATTGATCAAAGGAATGAATCAAACTAGATGAATTCAAGTTGAACGTGAAAAGAATTAGAGGTGAACTCGTACTTGGAGAAGCTAGTTTCTGCAAGGGTATGAATCTAATCTCCATCACTTTTCTATGATTGATAATTTATGCACAAAGTATGATCATGCATTGTGATGGTTTGTATGAAAAATTTTAAATTCCATTTTATCCTGCTTGCGCATCTTTTGTGTAATTTGATTGCATGAGCGCGCTATATACAAATATAATACTTTCAATCTCCCACTTGCACTAAATTCAATCGCCATGTTATCTCATACCCATCTTCTCTAATTGACGATCAAACTGATATTGTGTTAAAGCTTTAGTAAATAGATCTGTAATGTTGTCTTGAGAGTCTAAACGCTCCACGGTGACATCTCATCTTTCAATGATCTCTCTAATCAAATAAAAATGTCGCAACATGTGTTAGGATTTCTGATGAGACCTGGGTTTCTTGGCCTGCGCAACAGCTCCGGTGTTGTCACAGTATAAAGTTACTCCTCCTCTAATGTTAGTAACCACACCAAGTTCAGTTATGAACTTTTTCATCCAAACAGCCTACTTTGCAGCTTCACTTGCAGCTATGTACTCTGCCTCTATCACTGAATCAACAACTTTTTACTACTTGGAACTCTTTCAACTCACTGTGTCACCGTTTAGAGTAAATACATATATACCCCAAAACGGATTTACTGTCATCTTAGTCCGTTTGAAAGCTTGAGTTTGTGTAGCCCTCTAGTTTCAATTCAGACCCACCGTAGACAAGAAATAAATCTTTAGTTCTTCTTAAGTACTTTAGGATATTTTTCAATACCTTCTAGTGTTCTTTTCCTGGATTTGATTGATATCTGCTTGTTACACTGAGTGCATGAGCGACATCTGGTCTAGTATATATCATACCGTACATGATAGATTCTATTGCTGAAATATAAGAAATCTTACTCATACGATCTCTTTCCTCAGGTGTCTTTGGGGCCTATTTCTTGGAGAGATGTACTCCATGGCTCATCAGCATGAGACCTCTCTTGGAATCTTCCATGCTAAACTTCTTTAGCATCGAGTCAATATACGTTTTTGGGACAAGCCGAGAATCCTTTTAGATCTATCTCATATCTTTATCCCAAAATATAGGACGCCTCACCTAAGTCCTTCATGGAGAAGGGTTTATATAACCTGATTTTGATCGACTGTAGCATAGGAATATCATTATGTATCAATAATATATCATCAACATATAATACTAGGAATGAAACAATGCTCCCATTAACCTTCTTGTACACACATGGTTTATCCTCATTTTTGATTAAATCAAACTTTTTGATTGTCTCATCAAAACGGATGTTCCACCTACGAGAAGCTTGCTTTAATCCATAAATGGATCGTTACAGCTTACAGACTTGATTTTTTCCAATTGTTAAAAGAAAACCCTCTGGCTATGTCATATACACATCCTCCTTAAGTTTCTCATTGAAGAAGGCCATTTTCACATCCATATGCCAAATTTTGTAGTCGTAGAATGCTGCAATCGCAAGAAAAAATCGAATGGACTTGAGCATAGCTACTGGTGAGAAAGTTTCACCATAGTCAACTTTTTGTCTTTGTTTAAAACCTTTTACAACCAGTCGGGCCTTATAGGTCTCTACCTTGTTGTCTGCTCCAGTCACCTGAAGCCTCCAGGCGATGAAACTAAAGTCCATACTTGGTTCTCATACATGAAATCCATCTCGGATTTCATGGCTTCTAGACATTTCTTTGAGTGTTTACTACTCATAGCATGTTCTCAATGGATCATCATCGCCCATGATGCATACCTCATCGTCATCTTCTATGACGAATCCATACCCCTCAGGTATTCAGTACTCTTCCAAATTTACAAATAGAGCGTGGTACAGTAGGTTCTTCCACTTGGTCAGGTACTTAACTTTGATTCGTAGTAATTTGTGGTTCTTGAACTTCTTCAAGATATATCTTACTCCCACTGACTCCTTCAAGGATAAAATCTTTTCCCAAGAAGACAGTATGTTTCGCAACAAACACCTTTTGATCAGTAAGATGATAGAAATAATATCCTGATATTTCTTTAAGGTATCCCACAAATCTACACTTGTCGGATCTAGTCTGCATCTTATCATTTTAATTTTTTTTTTGACATAAGTTGGACAACCCCAAGTCTTAACAATCTTAAGATTTGGTTCCCTCCTTGTTTATATCTCATATGGAATCTTTGGGACGGATTTGGTAGGTACCGTGTTAAGTACGTATGCAGCCGATTCTAGGGCATCCCCATAAGGAAACTTGAAGATCAATAAAACTCATCATCGAACCATGTCCAACAAATTTCGATTTCTCCTTTCAGATATACCATTCAATTGTGGCATCCCTGGTGGAGTCCATTGTGAGATTATACCATTTTTTGGAGACAATTGAGAAATTCACTATTAAAGTATTCACCACCTCGATCCGATTGAAGAATCTTAATACTCTTTCCAGTTTGTTTCTTTACTTCACTTTTGAACTTTTTAAACTTTTCAAATGATTCAGATTTGTATTTCATTAACACATATCCAAATCTTGAGTGATCATCAATGAAAGTAATAAAATAAGAATACCATTCTCATGCATTTCGTTGTCATAGGTCCACACACGTCTATGTGTAACAACTCTATAACTCTATCTCCGTTTCCATTAAAAGGAGATTTAGTCATCTTACCCATGAGACAAGACTCACAAGTTGGATATGATTCATAATCAGTAGCTCTAAGGGCTCATCTTTATGCAACTTGGATAATTTTGTTTCATTAATATGGCCAAGTCTATAGTGTCACATAACAATATAATTAACATCGTCTCTTTTTCTTTTCTTAGTTTGTTCAATTTGAAATATATTTTCATTCAAGTCAAGTATATAAAGTCCATTTCGAAGATTACCAACACCATATAAAACATTTTTATTATAAATAAAACACTTGTTGTTCTTTATTATAATATCACAACTATCTATATCCAATACAGAAATTGAAATAATGTTTCTAATGAGTGTTGGAATAAAATAACAATTATTTACACTAATGAAATTGCTTGTAGACAGTGCTAAACAATAAGTCTTTACAGCTAATATAACAACCTTTGTTCCATTTTCCACTCGTAGGACGACCTCATCCTTGTTCAGCTTTCTACTTCTGACCATCCCCTGTATATTATTACATATATGAGAACTATAGTCGGTATTAAATACCCAAGTAGAAGTTTAACTTTCAGAAAAATTAATTTCAATCATAAACAAACCTTGATTAGGAGTCGAAGCTTCTTCTACTTTTGTTCCGCAAGGAAATCCCTGCAGTTCCTCTTCTAGCGACCAGACTTATTAAAATGGAAGCATATTCCTTTGCTAGCTGGATCAGGTTTCATGTTATCCTTATCTTTTACCATACCCTTGGCCTTCTTGATTTTCTTCTTTTCAGAAGATACTTTGGGTCTCTTCCTTTTCTTAAAAGAATCATCCACCATTAAGACATGGTCTTTCTTGGATAAGAAGTGACCTTCAGCATTTTTCAACATTTTAAGTAACTCAGGCAAGCGCTGACGTCTAACTTATTCATGTAAAAATTGACAACAAATTGTGAGAAGGTGTCAGGGAGTGACTGCAAGATCAAATCTTGACTTAACTCCCCATTCATTATGAACCCTAGTTATCCAAGAAGTTCAATCAAATTGATTATCTTTAGGATGAGTCTCAATAGCAGTGCCCTTGGTCTTCCGAGATCGGAAGAGCTCCTTAGATATCTCATATCTAGCAGTTATACTTTGCTCACCATACAAATCTTTAAGGAGCAGCAGTATAGTAGGAGCATCCATAGTTTCATGCTGACGTTGAAGCTCGTTACTAATGGATGAGAGCGTGATGTATTAAGCCACAGATGCATCGAGCCACAGATGCATCATCTTGCCACTTTTTAAAAGTAGCAATCTCTTCCTCAGAGGTTGTTTTTGCAACAATTGTAGGGACATGCGAATTTAGGATATAAGAAAGCTTTTAAGAAATGAGAACTACTCTCAGATTCCTTAACGAGTTCGTGAAATTTGGTTCGATCAGTTTGTTAGCATCAAATATGTCACTCAGTAAAATCAGTGAGTTTGACATTTTCAAATTTCTTCATGTGAAAAAATAACTAAATAAATTAATTACCAAAATAAATTTAATTAATTAAAATAAATAAATTTTTAGCATACATTCATTTAATTAATTATCAAAATAAATTAGGTCTTATTTTTAAATTGGTTTCTCCCACTATTTTTTTAAAACTATATTACTCCCACTTATATAGTTCGGCAAAATCTAATTAAAAATTTGCTAGTGAGAATAAGGATCTCATTTCAAATATATATAACATTGTGGTGACACAACAAACTATATATAAATAAATAGGTAGATAACATTATTCAATTACATTATCATGTAATTACATCCGAATGAAAAATTTTCAAGTTAAGTCTAACCCAGCACTTCCATATATTCAAAAAGAAAAATATTGTCCTTATGGTGACAACAAAATAACATTGTTCAATTTCTTTATAAGCATCAAAAGTGATAAAAATAACATCTCAAAATATTAATATAAGCCTTGTGGTGACACAACAAACTTATTGTAATTTATTGATACTCTATTATTTTCATCATGCTAGATGGCGACGTTAGATATTCTAAATAACTTTGAACGATTTGGACTTAATATATATAATTGCTTTGAGGGTTTATTATTAATTGTCTCATATAAGGATGCACATATAGAATACTATATTCTACCCGGATTGATTATAAACTTTGTTCTAGTTTGGTTCATTAGAGTCACCAAGTGAACCAAGTGGTCAAACCTAAAGTGCAAGAATTAAATTTAAATGTAACTATTAAATTTAAACCCAAACTCCATTATAAACGGGTTTTCAAGCGCTCCTTGCTCCTTGATTTCCGATTCTTCAAGATAATTCTAATTAATCCTACTACATAAACTATTTACGATAAATAAAAACCTTGATCAGCGGTCAAAGTGAAGTACATAGGAGGGAAATAGAATTTACATCGAGAAAAATTAGAGAAGACGAGGTGCGCATACCCCATTTAATAAAACACATACATTCATGCATCCAACTAAAATAAAATACAATCACATTGGTCAATAGTACATAATCAATCTCATTTATTACCATACATATCATCATACGCATCAATAAATCACATTCATCTCATGAATAATAAATTCAATCCATATATGCATCGATATCAATTTAAAGGGCAAAAGTTTGCTAATATTTAGTTTTGAAAACAAAATAAACTCTTTTATTTTAATCAAAAACTAAATCAAAACTAAACAATTTAATTTTATCAATCTGAAATCATATTCCAGATAAAATAAATATCTTTATTTTAAACTTTTATAAATTAAATAAATCATTGATTTAATTAAAGATAGAAAAAAATTTATGTTCCTGGGGAATGAACTGGGACGCGTCGCGACTGCGCAAAATAGATTATGGGTTAGGGCACGACTGCGCTCCAGAATGAACTTGAGGAGGCGCGGTCGCGCCACGACGCGACGAAGAATTAGAAAACTTTTCTAGTTTCTCTAAATTTGATCCAATCGCATATCATACATACATGGAATTAACAAAATCAATAACTAGCACAAAGTTAGGCTCTGATACTACTGTTAGGTTTCTATATAGCGCGATCATGCAATCAAATCACATAAAAGTAGCGAAAGCGCAATAAAAACAAGTTTTAAAAATTTTCATACAAATCATCACGATGATCATGCTTTATGCTTAATATCAATCTAAACAAAGAAAAAAGAAAATCAGATTCATACCCTTGTAGAATCGTGTTTCCTCATGTACGAGTTCAACTCCTACTCTTTCGTGATATCCTAAAATTTTGCCTGGTTAGATTCATTCTTTTAATTAACGTTAGTCATCTAAGCGTTTGGCCTCTAGAGGTAATCCACCAAGGAAGAACATTTATTCAAGAAGATGGGTGTGTGGCTAAACCCTAATTCTATCTCTATAGAATATGTGTCCTATCCCAACTCTTGGAATTGTTAGTGTAACCCTAATCCATAATAAGACCTTCTTATTTATAGATGTAGGTAACCCTCCTAAATCATTTAGAAATAGGGTTCTGATTTAATTAATTATTCTCCTTTAATTAATTAGGCTCCTAATCCAATTAGGAATAATTGAGAGTACTTTTATTAATTAATTCTCAAACTCCTTTACAAATTTAATAATAATAATAATAATAATAATAATAATAATAATAAGACTCCTCTTATTAATTTATATTCAATATTTTTAAAATATTAAGATATTTAATTTATTCTATCATCATAAATTAAATTAAATACACTTAACTATTATTACGATTATGTCATTTACTTCTTAAATAAATATTTTTCTTTTATGGTGTGACCCTTTAGGTTCTCCATATTAAATCGGTTGTGAATAAATGAATTAGAAACAATTCTAATCTTATTTAAATAAATAAATAAATAAATTAATCTATTAATTTATTTAAATAAATAACATTTATTCTTTAATAAGGATAAGCCTACTTAGCGATTAACGACTTTCAATATAATATAGATTTTAACATTAATCATAAAAGAACTTTTGAGTAAAAAATTATCGAACAATTCAATCATTCCACCATACAATGTCACAATTAAATATAAGACATGAAATTACTGTCAAGTTTTATTTTATTTAATTATATGTATTTTTATTCTTAAATGCACAACTATAAATAATACAAATTAGAAACTCCTTTCTAATTTCATTTTTGCCTTGGCCAAGGACTATTGAATTATCATTTATCGAATCACATAGGACATTCTCTTCTTTTACTAAAAGCGATAGATTCTTTGTTGATCATTCATTATCTCCATGCACAACTTATTATACCCAAGCATACCCTTTGATATACCTTAAGGGTCTTAAGAGACATTTCAAAGTATAACTTATCATACATAAGATATTATGATTGTAACAACCCCAAAATAGGTCCATTCCATCCAACCTATTCTGAGTCGTTAAATACATGGTACAGAAATAACTACAACTTTATTACAACAATTGTCGTACAAAATACAACAACACATATGCTGTGAGTTTGGATACCAATATATACCAAATGTAACTCTGGACACCAACTTGGATAACACGTCACCATGACACCTTACATAAAGGTACGTCAAAAAACTGTTTTAGAAATTAGAAACTTTGGGAAGTGCTCAAGAAACCTTCGTATACATGGGAGGCCATGCTTTTAGGTTATGGTAGATATCATATGGCCACGTAATTATCCTTGGTTAACCCAATAAAACCCAAAGAAAAACGAGAAGATTACTATCATATTCTTCCCAATGGTGAGTCTTCTCTTGACATATCATTATCTCCACTGTCTCTAATTGGGTATTATACTCCAAACAAACACCAAGATTATATAGGTAGTGCTTGTAAATATACTCGAAGAAGTGGATGAGCACAACCATGTCTTATGATAACACGAGGTTGTATGTCATTAGACATCTTGTATGATAGTGACAAAACACCATTCCAAGTTAAATTCACCTCACCCTCAACATCTATAGACCACCACTCTATTCCTCGCTTATCCCCGCTCGACCCAAATTACACTTTTATTACACGAAAGGAATTGTGAAACAAAAGGGTGAGCACAACTAGCTCGATAAAGAATATTATGACTAAAGATAAATAAATTATCAATAGTCTTCATCAAGAATAAATCGTCGATTTAGAACATATGGTAGATGATAAAACTTTTCAACCATAGTTCTGCGATGAATGAGCGAATCCATTAGAAGAGTCAAATAGACTATAAAGTCTATTGTCTTCTCCATGTTAAAAATCCACCAACAATGTTTTATCCTCGTAACATCAATCAACAATTCCTCGTCCACAATCACGTGTATAACTCATAATCGTAATTGTAGTTCTAAATTCCTTTCCTCATCCAAGATAAAGATAATTTTCATCACTTGTCTTTACCGAAACATCAAAGATCATGGTTATACCAAATCACGCCTGCTCATAATCATACTAATAAATTCATCTTTGCACCACGGGCCAAAGATATTCATCGACAGCTCATCTTTACACTACTGTGCTAAAGATATTCAACAACGGTCATCTTTGCATTACAAGCCAAAGATATTCATCAATAATTCATCTTTGCACTACAGGCTAAGATATTCATCAACAGTCATCTTTGCATTACGAGCAAAAGATATTCATCAATAATTCATCTTTGCACTACAAAGCTAAGATATTCATCAACAAGTCATCTTTGCACTCTGAGCAAAAGATATTCATCAATAATTCATCTTTGCACTTCTTTGCTAAGATATTCATCAACAAGTCATCTTTGCACTACTTCTGAGCAAAAGATATTCATCAATAATTCATCTTTGCACTCATCAAGCTAAAGATATTCATCACTTGGTCATGTTCATTTAAACACATTGCTCATCTTTGCACTACATGTGCCAAAGATATTCTTCGAAATCATTCATCTTTGCATTGGTTTTATCCACGCCCAAAAATACCTCAAAAATAATCATAGTGGTGTAAAATTCAAGAATGATCAAAACATGGATACAATCAAAGCTAGTATCCGAGATAGATATTTTTTAAAAAGAAAAATTTCATTTTTCTATTGAATAGTCTTAATGATTCGTGAATAGTGCAGTATCGTGAATAGTCTTGATCGTGAATAGTAACTCAGACACCAAAAGATAGAAATTCCACAAAAAACATTTTCACGCTTCATTAATAAGACTTTCGTGAATAAGAACTCGTGAATAAGTAACTCATGAATAGTAACTCGTGAATAAGAACTCATGAATAGTAATCCCGATATGAAAAGTTCCAAATTTGATAAAAACTTCAGATCAACATTTCAAAGATAATGATATTGAAGAAATAATATCATTACAAAAAATAATATCCCTTACTATCCCTTACCTCAAAAGAAAGCGACTTCCGACGGGATATCTGGATATGACAACAAGAAGGAAACTTGCAGCGATGAATATCAACTCACCAAGTATCTAAATACTCACAAATTAAACTCAATAATCTAGAGAGAAAAAACTTTGTTTCGGTGTGATTTTCAATTCTAACTTAGCCCTCTATTTATAGAAAAATGTTAAGACGTCAAGGCATTTTAACTCTAGAACTGATGGCTTTACCTCGCTACTATTCCCACCCACCACATTTGAAATAAAATTCAGCACATTTCTTCACCAACCACAAGTGGGGCCCACTCAATTCTAGAATTTTCCACCAAAATCAATTATAAACCTAATTTCCGAATCAGTCACCTCTTAAAATTCATAACAAATCATTCGTTCATTTTTAACGGTTCAAAATTTGTGGACATATACTCAACTTATGTATGTATAACATATCCAAAATTACAACGATCCAACGGTCGGATCAAAATTTATAACTCACGTAATATAGCTGAAGAACACCGATTTTTGGACTATTAGTCCTTCTGACCATTTCATTCAAAATTTCACCACGAAATATCTACAAAGAATTTTGGGTGATTCAAATTTCTGTTAGCTTACTTCTAGGGCTTTCTTTTGATATATGGCTCATCTCTTAACTCATTATACACAAAAGAGTTATGGATTTTACAAAATCAAGTAATAAACTAATTTTTCTCGAAAATCCCATATTTTGTTCTCCATTTCGACAAATCTTGATAAAACACCTCATCATTAATTCCTTCACTTATAACCACATAAATAAATCCATCATTTATATCCACATCAAATAAATATTTTCTTATCATATGAATCAATAATTAATTATTCACAAATAATATTACGAGAATCACATTTTTGACAACCAGGTAGTTCCTCCTGAGAAGAGGGGGGCTTTCAGATAAGGATTTCTCCTTCGGGCGCAATGAATTAGGTGACCAAACCTCTCCTTGATGTAACTTTCTAGACATTGCCAATAATGCTATCTAATAATATTATTCAAATAATATGAATTATTGATCCGATAATGGAGATAATGTGCGTTGACAACAATTATTGAACAACAATAATATAAAATATCAACGCAAAGAATTATCAATCAATAAAATAAAATATTGAATAAGAATTACCGTGAAAAATTATTGAGTAGTGCCTTCTTACGTAAGGATCAATAATTCAACAATATTTGTAATACCTGGTGTGCATCTTGTCTGCAACCACGCCATTATCGTATTTTAACCACCGGGTATTCCAACAGTCTTAATTGTGAATAACTACTTGCAAGTTATTTTTAACCAACTTATATTTGTCGTTTTCTTCATCCAATCGCTTTCCGTTATGGGGCCCACACATGGCTGCGCCGTCGTACGAATATTCCCCGACAGAAAGAATATTCCACGACCAAACGAATATTCCCCGACAATAATGAATACTTTATACCCCCTTGCTTATTTTGAAAAAAAATTTCATATATCACCCTTAACTTTAACTTTTATCAATTTAACCAATTACTGAATAGAAAAATTGAATACTTTTATTTCATAAAATTCGGGGTCTTACAATGATGATCTCAATTCTAAGGATCGTCACTTATACTATTTTCACTACAAGAATTCCTATTGAAAAGAAAGTAAAACTCCATTAGGTATTCCTTAGTGAGTCACGTTCAGTAAACTTATTCTCCAATAAACACCTACATACTTGCTTTAGTGTCTCCACACAAATGATCATGAGATCAATCATCGTCATCCAATGAGCAAGCAACCTATGTACCAATCTATCCGGATTCACTAATCCTTTTTTTTAGTAAACTAATTATTGGGAACATTTTAGTTTTTAAGTTATCTAAGAATTTAGATCTCATTAGCATGATCTCATCATTATTCTAAAAAAATTGCTTAAGACTATGAGTTTATCACATATTAAATAACAACATCATGTAGATAAATTAAAGCCTTTAATAAATAAATATTTTTATTAATAAATGAATAAGATTGTTACAAAGTATATGCTTTATCATATCAAATATGATTGGCTTGTGTGCATACTACTTTCAGCTTATTATTAGTAAACAATTTATTGATAAATAGTTTATTATTGGTAACCAACTTATTATTTAAATAGCTTATTAGTGACAACTTATTATTGGTAAATGTTTATTGGTAAACAACTTATTATTTAAAAAGTTTATTGGTAAACAACTTATTATGGGTAAAAAAAATTATTTAAACAACTTATTATTGATAAAAAGCTTATGATTGGTAAACAACTTATTATTTAAATAGCTTTATTATTAGTAAACAACTTATTATTGATAAATAACTTATTATTTAAATGAAATTTTTGGGAAATAGCTTATTGGTAAACATTTTATTGTTTAAACAACTTATAATTTAAACAACTTATTATTTAAATAAATTATTGGTAAATAAATTATTTATGATAAACAACTTATTATTTAAACAACTTATTGGTAAATAACTTATTATTTGTAAATAGTTTATTATTGGTAAACAATTTATTATTTAAAAAGCTTATTGGTAAATAAACATTATTATTATCGGTAAAAAATTATTTAAACAACTTATTATTTAAATGACTTATTAGGAAATATCTTGTTGGTAAATAGTTAATTGTTTAAACAACTTATTATTTAAACAACTTATTGATAAATAGCTTATTATTGGTAAACAACTTATTATTTAAACAGGTTATTGGTAAATAGCTTATTATTGGTAAACAACTTATTATTTAAATAGCTTATTGGTAAATAACTTATTATTAGTAAATGTTTTATTAATGGTAAACAACTTCTTATTTAAACGACTTATTATTTAAACAACTTATTAATAAAAACTTATTAATAAATAGATTATTAATGTAACAACCTAAAATTACTAAGCAACTTATTATTTAAACAACTTATTAATAAACAACTTAATTATTGATAATAAAGCATTGGTAAATAACTTATTGGTAAGCAGCTTATTGGTAAATAACTTATTATTTAAACAACATATTATTTAAAGAGTTTATTGGTAAACAGCTTATTAGTCCTAATCATATTTAAATATTTGCGTTTTGTTTGCCAAAACTAATTTAAATAGCTTATTGGTAAACAACTTATTGTTCATCATTTTTAAATGTATAAACAAGTTTAAACTATAGCTTAAAATGTTATTATTCGTAATGGTATTGTTAACGTCAAGATTCGTTCACACGCCTCAATCACCAATAGCGTGTCCAATCCTACACAGAAACGAAGTCACACAGAGAAATTTGACGGCATGGGCCACTAAGGGATAGCTCCGGTGTGAGATTAAGTACAAACTGAATATGGTTTAACAATGGAGGCTTAATGCTTTAGTGCTGCAAAATAAAATTATCTGTGATGATGAGGGTATAGCCTTATATTTATAGCTATCACACCACATTCTCAAAGCCCTTCCCCGTATAGGAATAGGATTCCTCTTTAGGTAAGATACCTTAATGGGATTAAATTCAATCTTCTTAAGAAAAGGAAATCGAATTGTATCCAGACTTTTTCCTTAGGAGTTGAAAATCAAATATAGTTAGGAATCTCAGATTCCTTAAAATCATCAACTACCCAAATAGGTTCCCACATGGGGTAATTACCTCCATGCGGACTTTGGCCCGCCGTATCATTAAGGCCCAAATAACTTAAATTAAGAGATTTCATCAATTAGTCATGAAAGATGTTAATTCATCTCGAAAAACGCATTGTCTGTTCGAGAGGACAATGATCCGTCCTGAAGGATGTTATCCGTTTGGGAGGAAGGTGATCCGTCCCAAAGGATGTTATCCATTAGAGAGGACGTTGGTCCGTCCCGAAGAATGTTATCCGTTCTGGATGATGTTGGTCCGTCCCAAAGAATGTTATCCGTTTTGGAGGACGCTAGTCTATCCCAAAGGATGTTATCCGTTTGGGAAGACGTTGATCCGTCCTAAAAGATGTTTGGGGGTTCGAGAGGACATTAGTCCGTCCCGAAGGATGTTTGGGGGGTTCGGGAGAACCATCTACTAGTCGATCTCCTTCCTTTGCAATAGTAAGGCTTTCAATGCATCATCGGTCTCCTGAACCTTCTTCACCAAGATCGACCTCCTCTCATCCTAAAAATCATCTTGGGGACATGTTCAGGACGATGCGTCCCCGACACGGTCCTTAGCATTTGTTTCTTTACTGGCGGTTGAGAATAGTCTTCATCGAGGACATCCTGCCCTGTCCTTCGTGGGGCAACAGAGTTGGCGTCTTGAGACCCCAACCATTAAGAAACTGATGGCTATAGCCTGTGTTTGGCTGAACCTCTTGGTTGATGAGGAGGGGGGTCTGCCGTGGACTGGTTACGTGCTGGGATCGTCTTCCTGTTACTCACCATAATGCTAACTGAAACTGCTTTATGATTGAAAATTATGTAGAACTAAAAATCCCTCTTTTTAGCGCACACGTTAACATCAAGATTCATTCACGCGCCTCAATCACCAATAGTGTGTCCAATCCTGCACAGAAATGAAGTAAAGCGGAGAAACTTGACGGCATGGGCCGCCGGGGGATAGCTCCGGTGTGAGAATAAGTACAGGCTGAATAAGGTTTAACAATGAAGACTTAATACTCTAGTGCTATAAAATAAAGTTGTAACTGATAATGAGGGTGTAGTCTTATATTTATAGCGATCACACCACCTTCTCCAAGTCCTTCCCCGCATAGGAATATGATTCCTCATTAGGTAAGATACATTAATGAGATTAAAGTCAATCTTCTTAAAGAAAGGAAATCGGATTGTATCCGAACTCTTTCCTTATGAGTTGAAAATCAAATATAGTTAAAAATCTTAGATTACTTAAAATTATTACTAAAAGACAAATTGCACCCCAAACTTTATATCACTGTTGATTTTAGCACCCCAAACCGAAAAAGGTGTCTAAGTACACCCCAAACTTCAATTTACTTAACTAAAGGCACACTTTCTTCACTTAACCGTTTAAAAGTGACAAGCTAAGGCTGTAATGTTTATAACAGAGGGGTAAACTTGGTAGTTCACTATTTCCAAGCTCAGACTTTCCTCTCTACACCAAACAAGCTCCTCACTAATTTCTCTCCTCTTCACCGCCGAAATCCACAAACCCGTACGCTCTCTCCGAACAGCTCGACACGATGGCCTTCTTTTCCGATGATAGTTAAAATATTTCGGAACCAAAATTCAGGATGAATTGGAACAACCCCTCTTTAGACCCACCATCATAAATCGACAGGAATTTAAAGAAGTACAATTTCGTTCCAAACGAGAAAGAAGGAAAAAGTCTTAAGCCATGCTTCCTTAATCTAACCCATTCCATCCGTTCCAATTTTTATCGTCTCTCTATTACTAAATCTTTATATTCCCAAATTTTGACCTTGAGTTCGACTATGATCATCAAATTTAATAAGAAAAGGAAGCTATAAATCTAAATTGAGAAGTAGTGAAGGCAACAAGAAGTTCATTAAAGTCAAGCGCTATAAAGTAAGTTTTTGTTCATAGATATTTTATTAGAAAGTTTGGTAACAAGCTTTCTACTTAATTATTATTATACTTGGACTGTTATTGGGCTGTCACTTGTTAAGGGGATTTTGTGCATGTTATAAGGAGTAATAAGGAAGGATATTTTTTTGGTTAGAATCATGTATAAACATGTATGAACCCTGCTTTTAAAACTGTTGCACATAAGGTGTTTGAAAAATTGCCTCTTAGAGGTTGTCAAACATAAATAATTGAGAAATTGCCCGTGTTATGGAATTGCCCCCTTTAAAATTCTCCGTGTAGAAATTGCCCGTGTTATGGAATCCTCTGCTTAAGCTGAGTATGCTGCATTTGAAGAGAAGGTGAAAAGAACTGTTTATGTTGATAATCTCTCACCTCAAGTCACTGAGGCTGTTGTAAAAACTGCTCTTGATCAATTTGAAAGATTCTCCTAAGAGAAGCTTTAGAGGGAATGAAGGTGAAACTACTTTTATGAGTTGTCTCATCAATATGTGGATGGCGAAGCTTTGTTTTGTAATTCTTTTCTTTAGCATATGCTAATACTGTGGAGTTATATACCAAGATGTGTTTTGAGATTTGACCTCAATCTTTTTAATTGCTATCATTCTTCTTTTTTTGAAATGATAACTTCACTTGGGGCCTTTCTATTGTAAACTGAACATTGAAGGTAATATTGCAGGGTTTCACCAAAACGAATAGAAGGGCCTGATGGAAGAAATTTATAATCTGCAGCTTCAGTCCAAGTTGTCCCTTCCTCTATTTAAAGGAGGAAAAGTAAAAGGGACAGGTGCCGCAATACATGTTCTTTTTGCTTGATGCCAACACGGGAATCAGTGTTGTGACGCCCGGTTCGAGTCTTCAAATGAAACTAGATGTTGTGGTGCTTGAAGGGGATTTTAACAATGAGGATGATGATGAAATTTGGACTCAAGAAGAATTTGAGTCACATGTGGTGAAAGAGCGCGTGAAGGAAAGAGGCCACTTTTGACTAGAGACTTGCAAGTTATTCTGAAGGAAGGTGTAGGGACAATTGGCGAGCTAACATTTACAGACAACTCGAGCTGGATAAGGAGCAAAAAATTTAGATTGGGTCTAAAGGTTGCTTTAGGTTTTTGTGAGGGTATTCGTATTCGTGAGGCTAAAACAGATGCCTTCACTGTGAAAGATCACAGAGGAGAATGTGAGTCCATCTCGGTCTAAAGCATACTTGCTAAAAATTATGTTGAACAACAGTCTCTACAGATTTGATGCAATGTGATTAAATGGTGTGATACTTATCCTAGTTCTTAATGTGCTAAATCCAGTTGTATTAATTTTTCTATATGCAATATATTTGTTGGTGGTATTTTTTCAGCAATTGAATGGTTGAAATCAGCTTATATATTTCAACTATTTTCCTAATTTTATGGTTCATCTTGGTGATGTTAAATATTCAAACTCACAATTACAAAATCCTTCCTAATAGTAATAAATAGAGCACCATTACTCTTCTTTACAGAATCCATTATAAATGTCTTGTCTCATCTTTCACTCCTAAAACCTACGTTAAAAGAGAATGAAAGATGAGATGATATTCTCTTACAAACAGATACTAGAAAAATTGGTGTTGATTGTAAATCAGCCAGGTAAACAAAAAAAATATCAAAAATCTAGCCTCCAAACAAATTTTGGCAATACTTTGATTTTGGTATTGAATATATCAAAGGTGACTTAGTGACTTAGTTGCAGTCCACCTGCACCCTCCAAACCTAATGACCCACCAATATTGACCATATTCCCCTGAAGAGCTGAGATGCACCATTAGATTGTGGGCTTATGTTTGAAGGTGCATCCTCGTCTGACATGCCTGATTGTATTTCTCTCTCCTTTTCTCCGTCTTCATATACATACCACTCTTTCTACTTTCTCTTTCCAAAATCACTCACTCTTCTTCACTCTTTAAATCAAAATCAAGATCCCTACAAAAATAGATATAAGATATGAAGATTTTAGATTTTGAGGCAACCCAATTGATCGATTGTTTCGGGCACGCAAGGATTTTAGTGATTATATGTTTTGCTTTGCGCCATTGATGATGAAGTTTGCAGTTCAGGGCAGTTTTTTGATTTGGAGAGAGAAAGAGGGAGTTACTGATTTTGGTAAAGGATTTTGGTAAAGGAGAGAGAAAGAGAGAAAAAAAGGATTTGAGAAGAAAAAGACTTAAATGCCCCTCTAGATCCACACGTGTGATTTAGCCGGTCATTTTTGACCAGCTAAGTTAAAAAAGTATGCTTTTTGTTAAGTAAATTGAATTTTGGGGTGTACTTAGATACCTTTTTTGGTTTGGGGTGCAAAAATCAACACTGGTGTAAAGTTTGGGATGCAATTTGTCTTTTAGTCTAAAATTATCAACTACCTAAACAGGTTCCCACGTGGGGTAATTACCTTCATGCGGACTTTGGGCCACCGTATCATCTGTGCCCAAATAAACACGCCCTAACAGTATAATAGTTCAAACGATATTTTTTAATCCAATTCTTTAACTAATCATGGAAAAAATAACAGTACATAACATGGAATTATTTGAAGTTATCACATGAATAATCTCATAAAAAATAAACATGTCATTAGGACTATTTAATCATATGATTAATAATGTTGAGATTAGAATTATATGAATTATAATTCTGATATTATAATTCTTGCAAATAAATGACTTAAAAATAATAAAAAATTAGCGCATGCATAAGAATTATTTTCATATAAAGATGTAATTCATGTAATCTTCAGAAATCTTATACAATAGGTAATACAAACACAAAAGTAAGACATTTTTGAACCTCAATTCATAATCCCACATGGAGTTTATCTTTATTGACCCTAAGCATTATCATTTAAGACTGTTATACTAGTGAGCGTAAAATTAAGTGTGCACCATATTGAGGTTGAAGAGTAATGATGGTGTGGGGAGCATGTGCATAAGACGGTGAAAGTACAAACGAAAATCGTTGTAAAATCATGGCCATTGCCATTTTAGCTTCCAACATTGCAAAATTTTGACCAATGCAAATTCGAGGTCCCCAGCTAAAAGGAAAATATGTGACTCTCCCCTTTGTTGCCTTCAGCACACCTTCAGAAAATCTTTCTGGATTGAACTCCTTAGCATCATCACCCCATATTTCTTGGTCGTAATGCAATAAAATCATGGGTAATTGAAGAAAAACTCCAGCAGGAAGAGATATTTCTCCTAATTTTATTTCTTCATGTATAGTTCGACCAAGTGAAACTACCGGCGAGTACAATCTTAGAACCTCAAGCAAAATCATATTTACCTGTTAAACAAATAATAAATTTAATAATATATATGAAAAATTTTACATTTTATTTTTGAGACTTATTACGCTGCAAAAAATTGGTTCAAGAGTGACTTGATTATTTAATCTGCAACAAACAAAGGTAATTTTTGACTGTTTGCAAATACTTAATAATAAGTGTAGAATTTATGTAAACCTTCCATACTTCCATGACATAATATTTTTTTTAGTTTAAAATTTAATAATATGAAGGTGAAATACGATATTGGAATTGAAATTCGAAATGTATGTCCACATGTTTTCTTGAACATTAATATATAAAAAAAAAACTTACAACTTTCAGGTGATTTAATCCATCAAGATCGGGTTTGTTGTTTCCAAACGCCTGCAAAACCTCTTCTTTAGCACGCTTTTGCCAATCTTGATGCTGACTTAATAAAATCATCGTCCACACAAGCAGATTTGAGGTTGTCTCTTGTCCCGCAAAATAAAATAGTTTACACTCTTCAATAACCTCATCTATGGTCATTCCAAAATTTTTATTACCATGTTGCTTAATTTCTTTGGAATTGGATTCCAATAATATACCCAATAAGTCATCATGACTACATTCTCCAGCTTCCATTGCCTGCAAACGCTTGTTGATGATACTCTTTAGTGCAAGTTTCACTTCTTTGGCGATCTCTTTCATCCTTTTGTTTCTTTTGGTTGGCAAAAATCTACAATTACCAAGTTTAATAAACGTACAAAAATAGGAAAATTAAGGCATTACTAGAATTTAATTTTGCCTTAGTCCATCCCAAGTGATATATTTACCTCATTCCAGGGAGGTATATTGTTTGTGAAGCTTGAATTATTAACTCAGCTTGTTCTTTTTGAAGATGAAATATCTTTCTTCCTTCTTCATAGCTACTGCCAAATGCTGTACGCGAAATAACATCGCTTGTAAAAATTTCTAAATAAGGCAATACATCCAACTCAAATTGCCCCTTTGTAGAAACCATCTCTTCCCATTTGGTCACGATCTCACTCGAACTCAAATAAATGGCAGGGAGCATATTCTGCAAGGAGAAAAATTCAAAAAATATAGTATAATATCAACATCAAACTTAAAAAAAACTATATGCCTTAACATTACATCTAAATATATATACTATCTTCAACCTTAAAAGCAGTGTAATGGTTCTCGATGATGAGACGGCAGAACGTCATATACTCGATCGGAGGGTCCCAAATTTATATATATATATATATATATATATATGATTTTGAATATTTGACTGAAGATTTTGCCTCTAAGAATACTAAAAGAAATATTTTTCAATGAATATACTTTTATATATTTTGTTGTTGTCGAAATTCTTATATGTTTTGCTATAATCGAACTATTATGTTTTAAGCTTCCAAAAGACACTTTTTTTTAATATAATTTTTACTTTATTTTTTTTTTTGAGTGAAGACAAATGCTTTGAAAAGAATCTCGTTTTTATTTTTCGTCCTGGACCATCAAAATCTCAGTAATAACCCTCCTTAAAAGTTTGAACTATTTAGAAGAAACAAGACAAGTAATTAAGATTAGAGGTGACCTTCAATTTCTCAAGATGGAAAGCAGGGTTGATGAGTTTCCTGTGTTTGGCCCATCTGTCACCCTCAGCGTCTACTAGTCCAGTTGCAAGCAATTTTGTTAAAGGATTACCTCCCCTGGGCTTTTGGAACTGATAAAACTTGGTAAAGATCTCTTTGATATGATCAGGGTCCATTATGTGAACCATTGGTTTTGGTCCAAGCCATAAAAATGAGTTCTTTCCTGCAATTTAATTATATTAATATTAATCGCAATTTAATTATATTATTATTAGTCATGAATTTTATTATTAATTATATTTAATTTATTAATTATATTAATATAAGTACAACTATATTCTAAAAGTCCTAATTAAATATTTATTTTATATTTAATTAATTATTTTAATAATTAAATAATAAAATTTTATTCATATCGTTGTACTTGGATTGGTGAGCTTGTTATTCAAAATCAACAAACTTGCTAGAGATTAAAAGAACAAAGAGATACTCTCATGTTCGACTAAAATAGTCTTATTTTTTATTTTTTGACGTAGATTCTTATAATCTTAAATTTAAAAATTAATTTGATAATTCGTATAAATTTTGGAAACAATACAATATTTTTATATTTAATAATATTTTTATATTTTTTATGATAATTATGATTATATTAATTAAAATTAAATAAATTTATGTCAATATTAACTTTAAGAATTTGACAAATTAACTACAAAAAGTCAAAAAACATATTCTTTTTTGTGTGTCGGATAAAGTTTACATGAAGATATGTAATTTAGTCCTAAAAACAACAATGAAAAAAAAATTATCAATAAAAACAAGAAAAATCTAAAAATAAAATAGGACTTATATTCTGGGAGAGGAATAAAACTCAACATAAAATGATATTTTCACCATAAAAAAATAATATTTTCATAATAAAATTGTCGTTATAGATCCTAGCGATGGTTTTTATCTATATCTATAATGACATTTTTGTTGTAAAAATATCAAAAAGTGTTATGAAAATATCAATTTTCTATAAAAATCATCTTTCTTTTTCTGATGAAAAAATAGCAGTTAATATTTATATGAAATTATGAATCAAGCTAAAACTTGTGAGACAATAATTACATACCATATGTTTGGATGGTTTTATAGTTGAGGGGAATGATGCGGGGAATGATATCATCAGAGAGGTTGATGGGTTTTGATTTGGCTTCTTTTATCATCATAACCATATCTTTCAGGTCTCCAAAAAATAATCTGTAAGAGTTTCCAGTGAAACCCTGATTTCTCATGTACTTTTCAAGCTTTCTTGGTCTCAACCAAACCCAATTGAAAATTCTCCATCCCAATATCACCACAACAATTGCACAAAAGCTTGCAATTAATTTCAAAACTAACTCCATGAATAAGAGGAGAGAGAGAGAGAGAGTAAAACTGTAAGCCTGTAAGAGAGAGAAAGTTTGTAGTATTAGTGGATGAAGGAAAGGGTGATATATATATATATATATATATATATAAAGTTTGTAGGAGAAAGCATTGTATTCCACCATACGAATACAATGCTTAAATAGTAAATACAATACTCGTCTTAGTGACCATTTTTAAAATTAATAACTATACATATATATTTAGACCAACGTTGAGATTAATTAATATTAAATTATATATAGTTTATGATAATCTATTTAATTATAAAATTTAATAGAAGACGTTTGTCGTTAGACGGAACAAGTATTAACGTGTTGCACAAATTTCAAAATATATTAAAATAATATTTTAATATTAGATTTTTATGTTCCATTAAAAGAGATGTAATTATTTATTAAATACAAAATATATGTTTTTATTCTATGTTTATCCATCAAACATAATATTTAAATAATATCGGAACGTTTATATAATTCGTATCACACTAGAAGAAGAGTTTGAAATTATGGTGGAAGTTTACTTTAATATAATAAATCCTTGGACGTTTTCTTGTACGAGACAATTTTCTTGTACGCATCATAGTTTTTAAACTTTTCTTTTGCCGTTTTCGTACTCTACATCATGAAAATAGACCATAAATCTGTTTTACGGACGAATTTATGCAATTTGTAGTGAAATTAATGAAGTATTTTTTAAATATAAAATTGTTGATAAAAATATTTTTATAAGAAATTAGTTAAAATAGAACTTGGTTACATAATTATTGTAAATGTGCTTTTAAAAATATAAATGATAAATTGGCGGATAAAATTTTATTACTTTTTAACAATTTAAAATAATTTTATACGTTCGGCTTTTGGTAAAAGTGCTTGAGCCAAAAGTATAAATTTATGCTTTAACTAAAATATTTTTGAATCCAAATCTCTACATTTTAAAGGTGCTTTTGAAAAGTTATCAAATTAAAATATTTTTACATATAAATTGAAAATGATTCTATTTCACACAAAAACTCTGCCAAATGGACTCTTAGACGTGTTAAAATTTGTCCATAACACATTTACCATTAAATAAAAACCTTCTTATTATTGCCAATATTAAACTTGACTCATCACTATCTAGTTAAATTAGCACTCAACAAGTAACTGATCAAAATCTAAAAACTGCATGCATCGAGCCAAACTGACAACAAATTAAATCAAAAAATTTAAAACCAACAAGCTGACAGTTGCTAATATAAAAAAAAGGAAAAGTCTTGGCGGACAGGTCCTTTGGACCGAAAAATTGGACAGAGAAATTTTTTTATTTTTGCTACTCTCAAAAAATATATAATATTTATTTCAATTAAAATTTTTACAGAATAAAGTGTTTTTAGGTATAATTTGGATACATACACAATACAGTGTTGAACAGACTATTCAACACTGTATTGTGTATGTATCCAAATTATACCTAAAAACACTGCATTCTGTAAAAATTTCAATTAAAATAAATATTATACATTTTTTGAGATTAGCAAAAAAAAATTAAAAAATTAAAAAATTGGCCTGTCCAATTTTTCGGTTCAAAGGACCTGTCTGTGTAGAACTGCTCTAAAAAAAATATTAGAGCTGAGTCCGCCAATTCCGGTTCGCACCCATAAAAAAGCCGAAATCGACCGAACCGACTGAATATATAAAATTATAAATTATATATATATATATATATATATATATATATATATATAAACATAATTATACATAAGATATAATTTTACTTGTACACAATAAAACTCAAATTTTAATATATGATACAATATTAATTTACCATGCTAGAAATTTTTAGATTAATGGATGTTTGTTTTTCATGTGTACTTAATCTCCTTTTGAGTTCTTTATTAATATTGTGGGCTTAAGTTGTCTTGGAAGAAGTTTAAAAGTCTTATTTTTAAGGAACAATTACATATTCTAATACATTTTTAAAAATAATTACATCAATAGTGCACTCATATAATATTTACATAACTAATACACTTTCATATTTATTTACATATTTTAGTGTAATTAGAATTACTTAATTTAGGGAATTATAATTCAATTAGAATTCCTTAATTTAGGGATTAGTTATAGATTCTTCTCTCTCTCCTCAATCTGCTAGTGTGCAATGCAGAAACAAATCTGTTCGTTTTGACTGCCAGTATGATGTATCTTCATTTTCATCAAAAGGCTCTTCATTTTCATTCAATTGCTTCTCCAGACTCAAAGTGACGACCGACGTGGCAACTATGGCAAAAAAAAAAAATTAATCACAGACTTTATAGAAGAGAGAAGAAGAAACTATGGCAACAATTGGGGGTGACTTCAATTGGTTGTTCGTGGGGTGCTCTATTGTCATCGACTATGGATGATCTTGTAAAAATTAAAATCTCCTGTCATGAGTAAGATGCTATATTAATTACTCTTTTTTCTTTTCCTCTTTTCCAGAGAGGTTGGGGCTGTTATCTGCTATGATGGATGAAGATATAGAAAGAACGTTACCAATTCTGTTTCAGTGTCAAGAACGTTACCATCGCTCTGTTTCTGACGTTACCATTGATCTGTTTCTGCAGTTTTTTCATAATGCAGTTGGTAGTCAAACCTTCATACCAAGGTAACCAATTTTGTTTTATTAAGTTTCCAAATTATTTTGCATGTAATACAGTTGGTAGTCAAACCTTCATGCAGTTGGTTGCCAAACTTTCAAACGAAGGTAACTAATTCATACTGCAGGTGTGAAGATAGATTGGTTATCTTGGTATAAAAGTTTGGTTGCCTTGGTATAAAAGTTAGGTTACCAATTCAGTTTTATTAAGTTACTAATTTCGTTTGAATGTGATGGAGTTGGTAGCCAACCATTCATACAAAGGTAACCATTTTATTATTTATGAGTAACAAAATAGTTATAAAAAAATTGAACATTAATAGTTACATTTATTTATTTTAAACTTTTTGTAGGCTTAATCTTCTTCTTATTCTCATTGGCGTTTTGAATGACGGAGATTCAATGGTGGTGTGGCGGCGGACTATTATTTCAAAGTGTAAGTTAGGGAGATGAAGATTTGAATTTGAATATTTAAATTTGAATTATTATTTGAATTTGAATTTGTTTTTGTTGTTAGATCCAAATATTTGAATTTGAATTATTAATTATGGTACATTGTTTGTGCTTGATTTTAGGTTTCCTTATTAATGTGAATTGTACTTTTTTTGTAATAAATACATTCTTTTTGTAATTATTTGGTTGATGCACTTTTCTTGTAATTACTTTCTATTTGTTGTATATTTATGTAAAGGACCCTATTTTTAATGACTAGTAGTATAGTATAGTAAATTTTGTTTGGTTATTTGATGATTTAATTTTATATTTGATTATTCATTTGTTATTGGTTCTAATAGTATGTTGGGATATAATTATTTAGGTCTAGTCAAGATGTAGCCTAACTTATTTAATGGATTGGATTTGGTGTTGGCCCATATATTTTTATTATCTATTTACTCAAATAGTGGGAGAGTTCTTATTAAGGTAAGATTGTATTTCTTTATTTGGTGGAATAAGAAGATCTAACTTGAGAAGGAAACAATCAATCATTAATTGCAGTTATAAGATGATTTTGAAAAAGTCTTCTACTCCTAGTTGGATTCGGGTGGACATGACTTTTATAAATACAGCAACAAGCGAGGGTTGGAGGATAGACACAATAGTATATGACACAAATAAATAATTTGTACTCTCCATATTATTATAGTGGATTTCTTCTATTTCTCCGTGGTTTTTTTCTAATTGAATTTTCACGTAAATTCATGTGTTCATATTTTATCTCTTACAATGATGGGTGTATGTTTATCTATGTATATTTTTGTGAGTTTGATTGCACAACAATACAATCAAATACTCCATCAATCGTTAGCGCTGTTTTAGCCTACTATTTTGGTGATTTCGTCAGGCGGACAAAATCAGGCATTAACATTGGCGCCGTCTGTGGGAATCCAAAATTCTGTTCGAAAGATTACCAACACAATTAATCTATCTTTGTGTCTGCTTACTAAGATAAGGAGGTAGATCTTACGCCTAAAAGATAAGTGGTTCTCTTTTATTAATTTATGAAATCATCATTATTAATAATATTGCTTCACTTGCAATATAAATTTCGTAATATGATGTTATGCTTGTAATTGATAAATCATACTGTTACGTTATGTATTATTTACATTATTAATTTTCTTTATTCAAAGTAATACATCATATTTATATATGTGATTACATGTGGTTTAACGTGGTGACACTTTTGTCCTCTGGAGACTCACTTTTTTGCCCATGTCCTCATGATCGAATTAAATAGACGGAGAGAAAAAATACAGAAGGGAATTTTTTAGAATTCCAGATGTTAGAGAACTTAACAGATTCAGATTTAGCGTCAGTCATCTTTGGCTCGTCAATACGCTTAGGCACATTAACCCGCTTCTGGAACATAAATCCGCTTTGATCATTGTCAACAATTTCCAGCACTAACAGATCGGGTCTTATTTTATTATCTCCTTAGTTTTGCCGAATAAATAAAAGAAGAAGAAAAATTTCAGGAATCAATTATATTTTTACCACCTGGGGGCAAGATATACAGGCCTGGTATGAGCTCCAACGGACCAACGTCCTCCCAAACGGATAACATCACTACAAAAAAATAGGCATTTGACAATAATTTTTCAGGCAACGATTTATAAAGTCGTTGCCAAAAATGCCTGTTTAGCAACGAAATTTGTCGTTCGTTGCAGTTTATGAAAGACTTTCATATTTTGTAACGAAATTTATAAGTCGTTGCCAAATCGTTAGCGGGAAAAAAAACACCGCCTATTTTCTTTTTTGTTGCCGATGAGATTTCTCCTCATCGTCGGCAACAAAAAAAATTTTGTTGCTATATTTCATTGCCTAATATAGGCCACATTCATTGGCAATAATTTTTTTTCGTTGCGTATTTAATACATTTTTTTGCAACAACTAGTAAATTGTTGCCCAAAATTAAGACAAATCCAATAAGCATGTCTCTCTTTTCCCCCCCCAAAACGCATCATTTTTCATTTAAATTTTTTTATTTATTTGGACACAATTTTATACAGTGAAATGTTTCACTCCGTCCGTTTCAAAATAAATGCCCAGTTTTATTTTTTTTAAAGTTATAATTTTTTAAATTAAAATTGAGCACATAATAGATATATTTTCTAATTTACAAAAATTAAAGTTTGTAGTTAATTGGATGTAGTTTATAATGATCATATTCGCACACTTATAATTTTGAAAAAAAATATAATTTACTTCTAAAATAATTTATATGAATTTTTCTTGTAACTCGTTATTTTACATATATACTTTTTGACAAGGGATGGGCAAGAAATTGAAATCGCTCCCAAAATTGCACCAAAAATCGACCAAGCTGACAAAAAATTAAATCAAAAAATTTAAAACCAACATGCTAATGATTCTTAATAAAAAAAAAAAAGCAGTGAGTCCATGGATTACGTTCGCACCATGAAAAAAAGCCGAAATCGACCGAACCGACTGAATATATAAAATTATAAATTATATATGTATATATATATAAACATAATTATACATAAGGTATAATTTTACTTGTACACAATAAAACTCAAATTTTAATATATATATATATATATATATATATATATATATATATACAATATTAATTTACCAAGCTAGAAATTTTAAGATTAATGGATGTTTGTTTTTCATGTGTACTTAATCTCCTTTTGAGTTCTTTATTAATATTGTGGGCTTAAGTTGTCTTGGGAAGAAGTTTAAAAGTCTTATTTTTAATGACTAGTAGTATAGTATAGTAAATTGTGTTTGGTTATTTGATGATTTAATTTTATATTTGATTATTCATTTGTTATTGGTTCTAATAGTATGTTGGGATATAATTATTTAGGTCTAGTCAAGATGTAGCCTAACTTATTTAATGGATTGGATTTGGTGTTGGCCCATATATTTTTATTATCTATTTGCTCAAATAGTGGGAGAGTTCTTATTAAGGTAAGATTGTATTTCTTTATTTGGTGGAATAAGAAGATCTAACTTGAGAAAGAAACAATCAATCATTAATTGCAGTTATAAGATGATTTTGAAAAAGTCTTCTACTCCTAGTTGGATTCGGGTGGACATGACTTCTATAAATACAGCAACAAGCAAGGGTTGGAGGATAGAAACAATAGTATATGACACAAATAAACAATTTGTACTCTCCATATTATTATAGTGGATTTCTTCTCTTTCTCCGTGGTTATTTCCCAATTGAATTTTCACGTAAATTCTTGTGTTCATATTTTATCTCTTACAATGATGTGTGTATGTTTATCTATGTATATTTTCGTGAGTTTGATTGCACAACAATACAATCAAATACTCCATCAATCGTTAGCGCTGTTTTAGCCTATTATTTTGGTGATTTAAATCGGTGGACAAAATCGAGCATTAACATTAACAAAATCAGTGGGAATCCAAAATTACATTGAAAAATTACCAACACAATTAATCTATCTTTGTGTCAGCTTACTAAGATAAGGAGGCAGATCTTACGCCTAAAAGATAAGTGGTTCTCTTTTATTAATTTATGAAATCATCATTATTAATAATATTGCTTCACTTGTAATATAAATTTCGTAATATGATGTTATGCTTGTAATTGATAAATCATACTGTTACGTTATGTATTATTTACATTATTAATTTTCTTTATTCAAAGTAATACATCATATTTATATATGTGATTACATGTGGTTTAACGCGGTGACACTTTTGTTCTCTGGAGACTCACTTTTTTGCCCAGGTCCTCATAATCGAATTAAATAGGCGGAGAGAAGAAATACAGAAGGGAATTTTTTAGAATTCCAGATGTTAGAGAACTTAACAGATTCAGATTTAGCGTCAGTCATCTTTGGCTCGTCAATTTGCTTCGGCACATTAACCCGCTTCTAGAACATAAATCCGCTTTGATCATTGTCAACAATTTCTAGCACTAACAGATCAGGTCTTATTTTATTATCTCCTTAGTTTTGACGAATAAATAAAAGAAGAAGAAAAATTTCAGGAATCAATTATATTTTTACCACCTGGGGGCAAGATATACAAGCCTGGTATGAGCTCCAACGGACCAACGTCCTCCCAAACGGATAACATCACTACAAAAAAAATAGACATTTGGCAATAATTTTTCGGGCAACGATTTATAAAGTCGTTGCCAAAAATGCGTGTTTAGCAACGAAATTTGTCGTTCGTTGCAGTTTATGAAAGACTTTCATTTTTTGTAACAAAATTCATAATTCGTTGCCAAATCGTTGGTAGGAAAAAAAACACCGCCTATTTTCTTTTTTTTGTTGCCGGTAAGAGATTTCTCTCATCGTCATAACAAAAAAAAATTTTATTATATATTTCATTGCCTAATATAGGCTACATTCATTGGCAATAATTTTTTTTTTGTTGCGTATTTAATACATTTTTTTGCAACAACTAGTAAATTGTTGTCCAAAATTAAGACAAATCCAATAAGCATGTCTCTCTTTTTTCCCCTCAAAACGCATCATTTTTCATTTAAATTTTTTTATTTATTTGGACACAATTTTATACAGTATAATGTTTCACTCCGTCCGTTTCAAAATAAATGCCCAATTTTATTTTTTTTAAAGTTATAATTTTTTAAATTAAAATTGAGCACATAATAGATATATTTTCTAATTTACAAAAATTAAAGTTTGTAGTTAATTGGATGTAGTTTATAATGATCATATTCACACACTTATAATTTTGAAAAAAAAATATAATTTACTTCTAAAATAATTTATATGAATTTTGCTTGTAACTCGTTATTTTAGATATATACTTTTTGACAAGGGATGGGCAAGAAATTGAAATCGCTCCCGAAATTGCACCAAAAATCGACCAAGCTGACAACAAATTAAATCAAAAAATTTAAAACCAATAAGCTGACAGTTGCTAATAAAAAAAATCAGAGTTGAGTCTGCCGATTCCGGTTCGCACCCATGAAAAAGCCGAAATCGACCGAACCGACTGAATATATAAAATTATAAATTAAATATGTATATATATATATAAACATAATTATACATAAGGTATAATTTTACTTGTACACAATAAAACTCTAATTTTAATATATATATATATATATATATATATATATGATACAATATTAATTTACCATGCTAGAAATTTTAAGATTAATGTATGTTTGTTTTTTCATGTGTACTTAATCTCCTTTTGAGTTCTTTATTAATATTGTGGGCTTAAGTTGTCTTGGGAAGAAGTTTAAAAGTCTTATTTTTAATGACTAGTAGTATAGTATAGTAAATTGTGTTTGGTTATTTGATGATTTAATTTTATATTTGATTATTTATTTGTTATTGGTTCTAATAGTATGTTGGGATATAATTATTTAGGTCTAGTCAAGATGTAGTCTAACTTATTTAATGGATTGGATTTGGTGTTGGCCCATATATTTTTATTATCTATTTGCTCAAATAGTGGGAGAATTCTTATTAAGGTATGATTGTATTTCTTTATTTGGTGGAATAAGAAGATCTAACTTGAGAAGGAAACAATCAATCATTAATTGCAGTTATAAGATGATTTTGAAAAAGTCTTCTACTCCTAGTTGGATTCGGGTGGAGATGACTTCTATAAATACAGCAACAAGCGAGGGTTGGAGGATAGAAACAATAGTATATGACACAAATAAACAATTTGTACTCTCCATATTATTATAGTGGATTTCTTCTCTTTCTCCGTGGTTTTTTTCCAATTGAATTTTCACGTAAATTCTTGTGTTCATATTTTATCTCTTACAATGATGTGTGTATGTTTATCTATGTATATTTTCGTGAGTTTGATTGTACAACAATACAATCAAATACTCCATCAATTGTTAGCGCTGTTTTAGCCTACTATTTTGGTTATTTTGTCAGGCGCACAAAATCAGGCATTAACATTGGCGCCGTCTGTGGGAATCCAAAATTCTGTTCAAAAAATTATCAACATAATTAATCTATCTTTGTGTCGGCTTATTAAGATAAGGAGGCAGATCTTACGCCTAAAAGATAAGTGGTTCTCTTTTATTAATTTATGAAATCATCATTATTAATAATATTGCTTCACTTGCAATATATATTTCGTAATATGAAGTTATGCTTGTAATTGATAAATCATACTGTTATGTTATGTATTATTTACATTATTAATTTTCTTTATTCAAAGTAATACATCATATTTATATATGTGATTACATGTGGTTTAACGTGGTGACACTTTTGTCCTCTGGAGACTCACTTTTTTGCCCAGGTCCTCATGAACGAATTAAATAGGCAGAGAGAAAAAATACAGAAGGGAATTTTTTAGAATTCCAGATGTTAGAGAACTTAACAGATTCAGATTTAGCGTCAGTCATCTTTGGCTCGTCAATACGCTTCGGCACATTAACCCGCTTCTGGAACATAAATCCGCTTTGATCATTGTCAACAATTTCCAGCACTAACAGATCGGGTCTTATTTTATTATCTCCTTAGTTTTGCTGAATAAATAAAAGAAGAAAAATTTCAGGAATCAATTATATTTTTACCACCTGGGGGCAAGATATACAAGCCTGGTATGAGCTCCAACGGACCAACGTCCTCCCAAACGGATAACATCACTACAAAAAAATAGACATTTGGCAATAATTTTTCGGGCAACGATTTATAAAGTTGTTACCCAAAATGCGTGTTTTGTAATGAAATTTGTCGTTCGTTGCAGTTTATGAAAGGCTTTCATTTTTTGTAACGAAATTCATAAGTCGTTGCCAAATCGTTGGCGGAAAAAAAAACACCGCCTATTTTCTTTTTTGTTGCCGATGAGATTTCTCCTCATCGTCGGCAACGAAATTTTTTTTGTTGCTATATTTCATTGCCTAATATAGGCCACATTCATTGGCAATAATTTTTTTTTGTTGCGTATTTAATACATTTTTTTGCAATAACTAGTAAATTTTTGCCCAAAATTAAGACAAATCCAATAAGCATGCCTCTCTTTTTTTTCCCAAAACGCATCATTTTTCATTTAAAATTTTTTATTTATTTGGACACAATTTTATACAGTGAAATGTTTCACTCAAATCTCAGTTCAAAATAAATGCCCGTTTTTATTTTTTTAAGTTGTAATTTTTAAATTAAAATTGAGCACATAATAGATATATTTTCTAATTTACAAAAATTAAAGTTTGTAGTTAATTGGATGTAGTTTATAATGATCATATACGCACACTTATAATTTTGAAAAAAAAATATAATTAACTTCTAAAATAATTTATATAAATTTTTCTTGTAACTCGTTATTTTACATATATACTTTTTGACAAGGAATGGGCAAGGAATTGAAATCGCTCCCGAAATTGTACCAAAATCGACCAAGCTGCACCGATTAAGTCGCGTCAATGGTTCCGGCATAGACCAATTAAGTTGCACCAATGGTGTGTAAGTTCTTTTTTAACTCTCCTTTTTCAAATTCTCATTTTTCTTGACTTGTAAATTTTTTTTATAATCAAATATTAATTTCTCTTTATATCTTGAATTAGAGGATGTTTGGCAATGACTTATAAGTTAGTCAAACTAAGTTATAATTCATTTGTTATTATTTAGTGTTTGACAATAACTTAAATTTTAACTTTTTTGTTGACTTATAAGTCATTATTAAAAATTTTCATGCTTCATGTGCTATATTTTTTATGTATTAGATAAATTTTACTACCATTTATATATATATATATAGTTACTCTATATATATATATATATATATATATATATATATAATTTGCAATCTTACAGATAAGATCATTTTAGGATTACCATTTATATATTTATTATACCCTTTTACTACCAGTAATGAAGGATTAAGCTGTAAACATACCATTTGGGGGCGGAAGCAAGAGAACAGAGTAGTGCATATAAACAACACAATCGTTTTACTAAAACATAATAATTTTATTGATAATCGAAAATATTTACAAATAAACTAAAAATTAAAGTGACTTACAATTTAACTTAGAACATATGAGAAGAAAGAAGAGAGGGGTTAAGAAGGGCTAAACAGCGGTAGAAACCAAAGATTCGTCTGAGAAGAAACTCAGAGTCTTTCTAATTTTCGAAGTCTGTCTTGCTAACTAAGTTTGAATCCCTTTTATAGAATAAGGAAATGAACTATTACAATGTTACTATTACAAAAGTAAAATTATTACAGACAGGTTACTATTAATGAATAGTGTTAACTTTTAACTAATATACAAACGCTTTCGGCTACTTTTGACAAAGAGGCCGACAACTTTTGACTCAGCTGATGCTTTTAGTGGAAAAGAGAGAGCATCTTTTGACTTTAATGGCTCTTTGGGGCGGTCTTGTGTGGCCGGGGCTGCTTTTAGTGGAAAAGCGAGAATCTTTTAATCGATTGGGCTCACTAGGCGGTGGTGAATGTGACTGGGAGGTCAGATAAATGGGTCCTGAGCATCCTGTAGATCGATGGTGCCATATGGATCATACTGACCATCATCTTCTACAAACTGGCTGACTGAAGCAGAGGAAGAAGAATGAACAGAAGCTTCCTCATGTAGCTCATCAATTCTTTTATTAAGTGCTTGGGCAATCAATTTCAATTCTTTACTGGAACAATCTTTGAAATTGGAGATTTCACGGGAACAAGTTGAACCGGTAGGACTGACTCTGGGTTCTTTTGACTCAGACTCTTTGGGTTTTGACTCTTTTGAATGACTGGGAGGTTCTTTGGATGAAACCGGAAGAACCTTAAGAGGGATGGTGGGAAATTCTAACTAAACTTGACTAACAATCCTATTAACATCAAACTTATCCCATCATTTGATGAAAAAATGTCAGGAAAGAAGAAGAAAAGGATCAAAAGTGGGGGTGACTATAAACTGAGGATCGGTAACTTTAGGTGGAGTATTAATGTCATACTGCCATCTAAGAATCCAATGGATTTTATATTTACTTACGAACTGAAGAACAGTGGGTACGCCTTCATACTTCGGATTAGGTTTACTGTGGGTACAGAAATGGTTAAATTGAACCTTTAGTAGTTCAGGAAGGAGATTATAAGTGGAACCAAATCTGTGCCACCAATGAACGGACCAATATGGGAATTGACTTATGAATTTATGGTCGAATTGAATAAACCAGGAATGACTATGTGACTCATTTTGGTGAATGAAAACCTTATGCCGTGCTTCAATATAATCATAATAATAGTAAGAGTTATTCTGATTAGAAAGTTGCATGAGGTCAGAGGGGTGATTTCCCCAATCATGAGTGAAATAAAGCATTTAATATCTGAAATACAAATGATAAAAGCGTTTTAGACTTATCATTATTAGCATAAATTGGTTTAATGAAGATTGACTCAGTTTCGATAAGGATATCCTTATAATACAAAAGGGATTTATAAGGAGCAAGGGGTTGGAAATGCCATCTAGGGGGAAAAAACTGGGCGGCTAAATTGACTGGGTCAGTTCTATTTTTCATAGTGGGTTCAATGTGAAATAGGTGATTGGTCCATTTGTTATACGTATACTTCGGAAGGAGGATGACCGGGATTTATATGAGGGGTTTTGGTGATCGAAAAATGGGTCAATGGGATTTGGGTTACTTCTGCTAAAGCGTGAATCATATGCGGCTTAGGCATTGTCCCAAGGACTGTGAATTTATTACTGGTTTGAAAAATTGGGTTAACTGGGTGAGGAACTAAGGTTCCTTTGGGTTGATTACTTGGGCCAGTAGGGCGACCCGGACCACGAGAGGATGATGCTCCTCGAGTACTCATGATGAACGGATAGTACCTGTATTAATAAATTCCCGAGTGAGAAAATCAGGAATAGAATTGTTACTGCCTTTAATATATTCAATTTCAAAATCAAAAATACTCAAAAGGGCCTGCCATCTAGCAAAGGAATGTTTAGAGGCAATATTTTCAACATTCTTTTCTAATATATACTTTGCAGATTTGCAATCAATACGGCTAAGAAATTTTTGGTTTAATAAGTCACTTTGAAATTTGTTAATACATAGTACTAAAGAAAGTATTTTCTTTTTAATAGTACTGTAATTTAATTGTGTAGCATTCCATGCACCGGAATGAAATCGAACAATTTGTTCAGGAGAATTGAGCGTTAGTTTTTGCTTCAAAATACCTCCGAAACCAATGTCAGAGGCATCAGTCTCAACGATCTTAAAAGCAGAATCGTTGGAGATGTCAAGGCAAGGCAAAGCCTTAACATATCTTTTAACTTGTTGGACGACAGAAGTATGAATGTCAGTCCAGGGAGGTGGATTGTCCTGCAAACACTGAAAGAGAGGTTTACAAATCTTCCTGAGGTTTTTATAGAACTTGCCAATATAATTAAGCGAGCCCAGAAACCTCTGTAGCTGGGTTTTATTGGTAATTTTATCTGGGAATCTGTCAGCAAATTGAATAGCTCGATCAATAGGCTATATGAGTCCGCGATAAATATTTAAACCAAGAAACCGAACTTTAGCTTGAAACAATCTGCATTTGGAAGGTGAAAGGACAAGTCCATTATCTTTAACTGTTTTGAAGAACGATTTTAAATGCTTAACGTGTTCTTCAATGGAATTGGAGAAAATGAGAATATCATCAATGTAAACGACAATAAAATGTCTGAAAGGATTCAAAATGTCATTGAGGATATTCTAAAATTCACTAGGGGCATTTTTTTAGGCCAAATGCCTGGACATTCCATTCGTAATGACCAAATGGAGTGGTAAATGCGGTTTTGTACCTATCATCGGGATGAATGGCGACTTGCCAGAAACCAGATTTAAGGTCAAATTTACTAAAGATGGTGGCATTACTCAATCGGTTAATGAGGTCGTCTTTATTAGGCAAAGGGTACATAATCCATTCTAAGACTTTATTTAATGGTTTGTAATTGATAACTAGACGGGGAACACCACGCTTCTTTTCTACTTCATTATTCACATAAAAGGCGGGACATGACCATGAGAATTTACTAGGTTTAATTAATCATTTACTAAGAAGATCATTAATCTCCTTTTTACATAACTCCATTTGTTCGTGATTCATTTGTATAGGTCTTGCCTTAGTAGGAATTAAGTGTTCCTTAAATTCCTTAGCATAAGGAAGCCTTACTACATGCTTCTTCCGATGCCAAAAGGCATTAGGAGAATCAGAACAAAGGTTTTCCTTTAGATAAGTTTTTAACTCTTCAATTTTTTCTTGAATATCTTTATTCTGAAGTTGTTCTTCAACACGTTTGTACTTAATTTCTTCTTTCAAAAAATTCAAATGAGTAGATTTACAGTTTAATAAGTTCAATGATTTTGAGATAGACTTATCCTGAATGAATTTTAAATCTCTTTCTTTGGGTTTAATGAGGAACTTAAATGTTATTCTTTTTCCTAAATGTTTACAGCTTAATCCTTCATTACTGGTAGTAAAAGGGTATAATAAATATATAAATGGTAATCCTAAAATGATCTTATTTGTAAGATTGCGAATTAAAATAAATGATGTCTTAAAGCACATGTTATCTTGACAAATATGAACTTTAGGCAATTTATATTTTATTTCCATTTGACTACCATTGGCTGAATTCAATTTTTCATTAGTTTTCTTATAGTATCTAGATGGGATTAGACCTTCTTGAATACAATTAAGATCTGCACCAGTATCGACTAGAGCAGGTAGCTGTATAAAAAAGGTTTTATCAACAACTAGATTAATGGAGATATACCATTTTTGAATGGTGATATCTTTAATTCGTTTAAGAGTAAGACCTTGGACAAAGAGATCTGTCTCTTCTTTTGTTCCAGATGACTCAGGCTCATCGTGATCTTCATCACTAGAAGAGGAATCATAGATTTGAAGATCGGATTTCTTGTCCTCAAATTCTTTTCTTAAACTGGAGACTTCTAACTTTAAATTAGAAATTTCTCTTTTTAGTTTATTAACTTCTTGATTTAATTCTGGGAGGGTAACTTCTTTTATCGGTGATTTAAATCTCTCAAGAGTTTTATTAAGACTAAATACTGGTTTTTCTTTAGCTTTGATAATCTTATCTTTAACTCTATTATCTTTGGTTAATAAATTTGTTAACTGCTTAGTATATTGAGATTTTAACTCAGGGTCAGAAATTTTACTAATTAAATCAATTAACAAAGAACTTTCTTCATCATCTTTGATAATTACACTAACTCTTTTATTGCAACACTTCTCATTGCAATTGTCAGCACAAATAGTGACTTCGTCATTCTCACTATCTGTTTCGTGGTTACTAGTACTGCTATTAGAAGAATAAGGGATATCTGAACCTTCATCATTACTGACATTGTTCTCGATCCTCATTAATTCTAATAGTTGCTCAGTATCTTCACTTGAAATATTTAATTGAGACAATTTCTTTTTAATTTTACACTCATTTTTATAGTGTCCCTTCTGCCCACAATTGTGGCAAACAATTTTATTTTTATCAAATTTCTTTGATGATTTTTTATTGTATTTTTTATTTGTGGGTTTGGGTTTACTATAATATTCATCTTGATTTTTATCTTTTCGATGACTGTGTCGTTGTTTATGACGTTTGTTACTTCTATGATGATCAATATGTTTATGTAGGTGCTTCCTTCTAGAGGGAGCAACTGGTGGTAAACCATATTGTTCACAGAACGTGCCTAATTCGTATTTGGCTTTTTTCTTGTCTTTACTAGCTTGTTTGGCTAATTTAAAATTGATGCACATTTTTAAACCAATCTTCTGAATATAACTGATTATATCGCCATAAGTCAGATTATCATAATCAATATACCCTAAATTTTTACTTAGCTCTTCTCTGACTTTATGAGCGAATAATGAAGGTAAACAATTGACGAATTTTTCCTTCCAGAATGGTTTATTGCTATCATTTCGCATCATAACTCGAGAGGTAAATACATCCTTGTACCATCTAAAATCACTTAGAGTGGGACAAGTGAGATTACTAAGCTGATCATGGATTCTCTTAGTTATGTTACTGGGAGTACCAACAAAATGTTTTATTACGGTAAATATTAAAGTATTGACTCCATCAGGCGGACCAACACCAACATCTTCATCAAAGATGGGGTTGTCGTCATCATCTAACTGAACATCATGGATTATTGATAATCTAGTATCTTCAGTGAGATGTTTTTCCACCAAGATCTGAGAATACTAGTGAATCCACTAGCTATTAACTCAACAATATCTAGCTGAGTCAGATTGTTGAATTTAGTAATATAGCTATTTGCTGCCATGGACATGTGATTTAACTTGTTTAAAATCTCTTGTTCACTAAATCCATCTATATTCCATTCATAAATTTTATTAGACGAAATAGAAAATTGTTTATCTAGATTTCTCTCTTCAAATTGTAAATCTGGAGGAGTTGGTCTAGAGTACCAATTTTTGGTTATACTAGTGTTTTTTTACTGTTAGTTTGTTTAACTGATCATTAAAATCTGGTATTGAAACAGTATTAGAATGATCTGATTTGCTACTGCTTTCAATATCAGTTTCTACTTGATCGATAATAGCAATTGTGCCACTTGAACTAGGTTCAGTTTTTAATTTTTTAAATAACTTATCAATTGTTTTAACAAGATCGCCATCAGTATTAGGTAGACCTAATTTACTTCTATTTTCTGGTAATTTTAATAAAGGATGTTCAATCTTTGAATCAGGTTTTTTAATACCAGTTTCTTCAAATTTTTCTTCTATTCTATCTAACTGTTTTCCAACGGTTGCTAGATATTGATTACTAAAATTTAACTGTTCTATAATTTTTTTATCATCTTTATTGCCATCTGAAATCTTAAAAGGACTGGCGATAACAGACGTATTTTTAATTAGTAATAGGACTGTTTCTAGCGGAGGATGACTAGAAGAGACCTTTGACTTATCTTCTTTAATCCACTGAGTTTTGGATATAACATTACATTTACCTTGATATTGATCATACCAATCGTAAAAAGTAATGTTTATCTTTTCACTGTTAATAAATCGTTTCCATCTATTAACAATTTTATCGCGTTCTTTTTCAGTTGAATGATTAGACCTAAATAAATGTCTTTTAACTTTATTAGATTTGGAATTAAAATCTTTTACAAGATTGTCCCAATCTAACTTGAATTCTTTTTTAATAACTCTTAATTGATTATTAATAGGAATCTCAAAATCTGACTGAGTAGGTAACTCAGAAGGGGTAGGAGAAGAAGAACTTTCTTCTTCCACAAAGTCCTTATGAGTATAGCAAGGATGACTATCTTGACCTTGGTAAAGGACGCCTTTTAATTTAATATCTCTAACTGAAGGGTTACTAAGTACTTCAGTATCTCTTCGAGCGTGAACCGAAGGTGCTGAAGAACTAATAAAATCTTCTATAATAACTGGTCTTCTGATACGTTCAAAACTTATTTTGACTGCTCCATCAGAAAATTGTCTAACATTTTCAAGATTTAACAAATTGTTAACTACAGGTTGTTGAGGTATTTCATTGGGTAAAGTCCATTGACTAGGCAATGTAATATCTTTCCAGAGGATGGTTCTCAGGATCTGAATATTAGCATCACTAGTTGAACTTTGAATTAATTCAGTTTGATCTTTAGGACTTTTATTTAGAGCATGAACATTTAAGTTCGTTTTCATGGTCTTATAATAAATCTTGTAAATCAAAGTTATGGGTTGCGAACCCTCAATCATATGAGTAATTTCGCCAAAAGTTTTAATGTTTAATGTCAAAGCTTTTAATAAATTTTGATCACTTAGGCTCAACGTGAAATTAGGAAAGCAATTAAAATGGATAGGTCCATTGTGCAGACTTGATTCCATTGCACCTATCATACTAGGGTAATAATTCAAAAACCTAGCATCTCTAAGACAGAGGTAGATACTTGAATTAATTCCTTTAATGTTTAGGGGTTTTACTACAACTTGAACTAAATCTATGTGAATAAAATTGTAACCCTTTTTTCTATGTTTTTAATGACATCAGGAGATAAAAGACTATAATTTTCGTACTCTTTATTGATTGCATAAACCTTTTCAACAGTTTTTACATTATAATCTGTTTTAAAATTATCTAAAAATGTTGACTGGTAAATTTCTTTAGGGGAGACCCTAGGTATGTTCCAATTATGTAAAGCTTGACTGATATTTTCAAAACTGTGTGTTTCTTGGTTAACTATGTCTGGGACGGGAGGCAAAGTTGACCGATTACTAGCTGAAGAGTTAGACCTAAATAATCTACTCATCTTTACAGTTTTTAAAATAAATTTTTATTCAATGTTCTGCCATACATACCCTCTTACCTTAAGTAGGCTCATACATATGTTCTAAAACCCGACACTGCTCACCCAAGAGACTTACAAATGTTTGAAACGAACTAGGTGGACTACAGTAAGTTAGGTGACTTTGGAATAAGAATAAAAGAGAAGTTTTGAAAATAGTAAGGAGAACAGATTACTGAGATCTTACTTGCAACTAGAAAAAAAAGCAACTTGGCTTTGCTACCATTTGTTTATATATATATAAACAAATATTCATATAAATATTTATAAATTTATCTCTAAATATTCATATCTAAATTTTATAAATTTTAGATGAAAAATTTATAAAATTATAAATAAATATTTGTTTATAAATATTTATATGAATATATAGAGATAAATTTATAAATATATATATATATATATATATTAAAATATTCATAGTTACGTTATATAAATATTCATAATTACTTTATATATATTTAGTTTAATGCGAAGATTTAAGATGAGTATATATATATATATAGATGGTAATAGAATTTATCTAATACACAAAAAATATAACATAAGAAGCAAAAATATTACAGCTAGGTTTCAAATCTAAGATCTATGGGTTATTGGGCCATTAAGCTACCACTGAGCCATTCTAATTTATTTGTTAACTAAACTACCGCCATAACTTGTAGCGGTAGACATTGTAGCACATGAGCAAATGAGGGGCAAATGAGTAATTTTTCATGTCGCTACAGCCTGTAGCGGTAGGGGGGAATCCATTTCAATCTGTGCGTGTTGCGGTCAACGGTATAGATTATGGTTGTTGAAATAGTACCCGTGATGATTGATTTTATGTGAATTTAAAAAAAAATGTCAAATGATAAAATTATTCATATTTAAATTCTTATCTAATTGTATATTTTTTTATACATGAGTAGTGATATTATATAAATATTTATAAATAATAAAAATATGACATTTAATACTAAGGATATTACGCACAAAATTATTGTAACAAAATAGATTATTTAATATAAGTAAATATTTAACTTGAGATTACATAAAATAATAAGAACTTTTATTCTGCAGCGGAGGAGTAACTTAAATAATGAACATATTTTAAGTCTAAAAATAAAACATAAAAAGAAGAATAGTAATGATATACCCCTAGCTATTCCTAGTTCTACTTTTACCTTTTTTTCTAAATATATTATAAAATTAAATTATAATACTATCGGTTTCAGAGAAAAACATAAAAGATGAATTTTTTTTATTATGTTTTATGAACTAAAAGCAGAATAAAGTTATTTAAAAATGACTTATAAGTCATTCCTAATAAGTTAGTTTGACCCATATTAATGTAATATCAATTTTATCCTTATTTTATTTAAATTATTTTAAAAAAAAATGAATTTCTAAAAAATAAGAGTAAGATCTGCAACGTCACTTTAATTGGCGTTAAAATTTTTATTTTATTTATTTTTTTAAAAGATAAAGTTTTAAAATTGTTGATCTTAAATTATTTAATTGTTTTAATAAAGTTTTTTATTTATAAAAATTGTTATTAAATTAATTAATTTGGTTAAGAGAAGAGCCTATTCTAAGAAAATTTGAATAAAATGGATATAATTGAGAAAGTTGAATATAATTTAGGCAATTCTGGAAAAATACTCCAGATCCAACCTTTCCCCATTCTTTCTCCTAATATACTTTCTTTACAATACGTTAAACTTTCAAAATTTAAAATTTCATTCATTGATCATTACAAAAAAAGAGAAAAAGAAGAAGATATATAGTGGTACTCTTTAATTTGTGGAATATATAGATCACATGTCATATGTTCTACAAAAAGAATTAAGTTTAACTTTGTTCTTTAATTTATAATATACTATAATTTAAATTATAATTTAATTAATATTTTAATAAATTTATTATTATTATTATTATTATTATAAATTTTTAAGTAATTTACAATATTAATTAAGATATTAAGTTACAATAATTTTAATTTTTTAATATTATAAATTGACAATAAAAAAAATTATAATAATTATGATTTTTTATAAATTAGATTACAAAGGTTATGTTTTTGAAATAATAATTTTACATATAATTAATATTACTAGTTAAAGAGTTGTTTTTTTAAAAATGTTATCAACTCGTGTTTTTGAGCGGATCTGTATTCCTTTGTGTGGAACACAGTCGTGTTCAGTGTGTGCGTGGTATTGAAAGGGAAGCAAGAGATCAAGGTTTCACTCTTTTCCTTAGCCAAAATAGATGTTTCAACCATATAGATGGACTAGCTCTATACCAATTTGGGCTTCCCCTCTCTTCCTTAGCCATAGTTTAGGCAGGAGTAAGAAAAATCTAGTTCAAAATTTTGCCGCAGAAGCCCTAACTTCGAAGACTCAAAGACCCGTCAATTTGTTCAAAGGTATTTTTCCAACAACTTTGTTCCTCCTTATTCCGTTAGTTGCTAAAATGATTCATATATACAGTTAGATAAGCATCATCCAAAAATGTTCATTTAATAGTGCAGAAGTGCGGATGTTGGTTGTGGAGATTTGCTTTTATTGAGAGAAATATTTGTCTTGAGTTTCTTTTGATTTTGGGAATAGTGCAATTCAAAAAAAAAAAAGCTGAAATTGTGGTATATTCGATTGCTTGGATTTTGTTCATGTACTATTATACTAGTAGTATTTGGAAATTATTACGTTAATAGTAAGTAATGCTTTATAATGACCCCCGCTTAGTTCTAAGTTATGTTCAGTCTGTCTATTTTCACCTCATTCTAGTCTATCTTTCTTGTTGTGATTTTGGATCCCACCATCCCATAACCATTTCAAGCTTTAATCAAATAAACATATCATAGATAGATAGGTTCAAAATTAATTTTAGTTTCAGCATTTGAATAATGATTATTTTAGATAATACAAACTCGATCGGTTGGTTATCGATCATATCGCTATTTTATTGGTACTTCAAGGATCTGCAGGTAATTCTCTAATTTTTTACTGTTTTATTTGATTTATTCATAGTCCATAGATATGATCAACCCATTTTTTTATTCTGTCAAATACTTGGTGGGTTTAATGATTCTTAAGTTTTGGTAAATTTTTATAGATCTGGAGTTTGATTAATTTTATCTTTTTCCAATATGGTTTCTGCTATGTGCTCTCTTTGTTTGAGTTAGTCTTCTGTTAAAAAGATTCAGATTTTATGCAGAGGCTTTTGCATTCAAGATTAACACTCTGTTTCTGAGTTTTGAACAGAAAAGAAAAGAATAGAAAACTTAAATTAGAACAGAAAAGAAAAGAATAGAAAACTTGAAGTTTTCCTTTGTGTTGTTTCTGAGTTTTTAATAGAAAAGAATAGAAAATTTAAAATTGAGGACATGAGTTGTAATTTAAAATTTATTATATTAAAAGTTGAGGATAATATGGGAATTATAAAAATATTACTTATTCTAATTTCTTTTTCGTCCAAATCTGGCCAATTATGGATGGAAAACTTTGGCAGAAAAAATGGCCAAGTTTTCTATCCATTTCTTTTCTTTTCCGTTTATTAAAAAACTCAGAAACATAAGAATTGGAAAGAAAACTTCAATTTTCCGTCCATTTCTTTTCTTTTCTGTTCATTTTAAAACTCAGAAACATAGCGTAAAGGATTCTCAATCCTGCATTTCTGTGATGTTAGCATAATTTCATCTGTAAAAATGTCAATCAGGTTGAGTTTGCAGTTCTTAATTTTGATTGTCCGAGATAGAACTCAATTAGCTATCTGCGAAAACTATTTCACTAATATCACTCAATTGAAAAATTACTATGTTTTTAGCCTCTTAACTTCATGAGCCCAGCTGAGAATCTATTTTGTTATTCTTTGCATTAAAACTTAAATTTGAGTCGCTTATAGGCTTCTACAACTTGCATTTAATTTTAACAGATTTTTTGACACAAAAAATTATGAAGAAAGCATTTGAAATTCGTCTTGTGGAATGTTTAAAAGTTTACTTTGATTTGTAGCAATATCAATTTGAGCGCCTACTACCAACGTTTATCCAAGTTATTGATTTGACTCAGCAGGAGGAAACTAGATACTGGAGTGTCGTGTCTACTGTTTTTTAGGGGAAACAGGTTGACTCTGTTAAATCCAACTCTAGCTGCTATGAGAATCCAGGCTCTGATTCTATTGGCTCAAATTATATGGAAGCTGGCATTAATAACAAGGTTGGTTTAGTGTCATTTTACACTACAATCTCATTCGAGTTCCCAATGACGTATAGTCGGCTATAGTTAATAATCCTACACTTAAAAAGTATACTCAAAGAGGATGTAACGGAGTGCCACCCAAGTACAATAACTGAGTTACAAATTGCAAAGAAAGATAAGAGTAGAAAACATAAAGGAAGATAAACTCTTTTTTTTTTTTAAGCGGGGGTGCAGGCGCCAGGGTGGGGGAGGAGAGATCACCTGTTTTGTGTCCTTGCAAGTAAAGGTTAAGCAAACATAAATTGATCTTTATCCTGCTACAAGGTTAATACGTAAGTGTACCACTTGTACTCTCAACTGATATATATATATATATATATAGGAGCCCTTCCATAGCAACCCGGTTGCTATGGTCTTTATCTAACACCCTTTTGGACCGTTGATAAACTTATTGGAAGGCGAGATTGAAACATAAATATACCCAAATTAGTACCAACTTGTACAGCTTTTATTTTAATATGAGGACCCACCATAGTCAACATGTTGTCGGTTTGTTTAACTAAAACGAATTTTTAATATTAAATAATACGTACAAGTGCGACATGTACCGACTTGTATATAAAAAAAAAAAATAATTAAAAAAATTCCAAACCGTAAGAGCCTCTTCCGGCTTAAAAAAAAAATAAAAAAAATAAAAAAAATAAAAAAAATTAAATCCGTAAGAGCCTCTTCCGGCTTACAAAACAAAAAAAAAAAATAATACAAACCGGCACAACCTCTTTCGGCTTGTATAAAAATCAAATAGTGGCACAAGTTCTTTATTTGCTATTTTTTATAACAATATTTGTTATTTTATAAAAACAAATATTTTATAATAACAAATAAAGAATATAAAATATTTTATAAAACAAATATTTTATAAAAACAAATATTTTATAATAACAAATAAAGAATATAAAATATTTTTATATCCTATTTTATATTTTATAAAATATAAAAATATTTGTTATTATAAAATATTTGTTATTATAAAAATATTTGTTATTATAAAATATTTGTTTTTATAAAATATGATACATATATTTGTTATTATAAAATATTTTATAATAAAATATTTGTTATTATAACAAATATTTGTTAGTGTGAGTTTAGATTTTTTTTTTTTTTTTTTTTTTGTTTCTAAGAGGCTCTTACTGAATTTTTTTTTTTTTTTTTATACCGTACAAAAGTTTGCATTCGTATTATTTAATATTAAAAATTCGTTTTAGTTAAACAAACTGACAACATGTTGACTATGGTGGGGTCCTCATATTAAAATAAAAGCCGGTACAAGTTGTTACGGCTGGGTATATTTATGTTTCAATCTCAGCCTTCCAATAAGTTTATCAACGGTCCAAAAAGGGGTGTTGCACAGTACCCATAGCAACCGGTTGCTATGGAAGGGCTCCCTATATATATTATCCAAAAAAAATAAATACTGCATGTTTCAATTCGGATGCGACTCATTTTCTATTTTTTTCTGATAAGTCCATTCTTTATGTGTAGTTAATTTTCCAACATACTAATTTAACTATTATATTTTAGGTGCATCTATTGAGGACGATGCTTCAATGGGAAGAGCAGTTGCGTTCTGAAGCTGGTTTACAACAATCAAATAATTATGTAAAAAAGGCGAACTCTGTCTCTGTTGGGGAAGTGGTGGTTGTATGTTGGCCCCATGGTGAGATAATGAGGTTGAGAACTGGTAGCACTGCCGTAGACGCTGCTAGAAGAGCAGGAGTTGATGGTAAGATGGTTTCATTTAACGGCCATATTGTATTGCCTAATACACAGCTCAAAGATGGTGATGTAGTCGAGATTAGAAGGTAAATACAGTATAACTCTACATTGTATATTCGGTTAGACTAGGTGAAAATCTGAGAAATGGATGAAGAAAAAAAAAACTTTTATGGCCTCGTTTTCAGCTTCTGATCAGCTTGGTTAGGGTTCTAAGGAGGAAAATTGTTTGACGTTGAATTCAATTCAAGCATTGATTCATAGATGAAGGCTCTCCTTGGCTTACTCAATGTACATAATTTCTATGTCATTTCTGATTTATAAGGAAGCTCTTCATCTAAAGGTATATAATGTCACAATTTAGTGGTGGAATTCAGAGTAAAAGGTTTCTTAAATATGGTACCTTGAGTACCGTTGGCCTTCTGCCTCTGTGAATGAAAGGGCTGTTTAAAATGGAAGGTAAAAATATCACTTGTATTTTTGCTTTGCTTTGCGCTCATATCAAATTACAATTTATGAAAGGGTTGTTTATGGTATGATGATAGTTTAACATATGATATATGGGTTCTACCTCCCGACTTTGTGGAATTGTTTCTCATCTTGCTTTGCATTTGTAAAGTGATAACTGATACTCATGTATGATGTTTACAACAGAGGCGAAGAGACAAGATTAATGAAAATATGCAAGCACTACAAGAACTCATACCCATCACTCTTATATTAATGTTTCGTCTAATATTTGGATGTTCCCATTAATTTTATTTACCATCTAAACTTGGATTTCATACTAGTTTTTAAGTAGTAGTAGTGGTTAACTTCTTTGCAACAGTAAATTGGGCAATTAATACATGCTCTTTTGTGATGTTTATTCCCCTATTATGCTAACAATTTCATTTACTTATTCCCCTATTATGAGGCAGTTGAATTCTTGAAGGCTCTTCAACTTCAAGTACAAGTTATTTTTCTCAATTTCCTTGAATTTATTGATATTTAATTTGATTTCTATATCTTGAAGAATTTGAATAATCTATATAGCTCTACTGCTTTACTAATAGCGTGTCAAAATCTTTTTGCAGATTAAAGGTATGACAATGTATCAGAGTGGAGAGAAAGTACAGTTGGGATCCGAGACTGATCAAAGGTATGACAATGTATCAGTTCCCAACTACATTGATATTAAAGTGATTGAAGGTTAAAATGTCATTCCTTTTCAAGGAGTTGGATCTTGATTTATTCTAATCCTCCCAACACCTAACATAAGCAGGACTGGACATGGTAATGGCATTACTATTTATTTTTTCTGAAACAATTTGATATTAATTTGACAGGAAAATCATGAAGGGTCTTATGCTTCATGCAAATGCAAAACAGCTAATTAAAAGGCAGAAGTTTGGAGACACACTGGTAGCGCTTACCATGGGGGAGGTCAGTTAAAAAAATTATATGATGGACAATCTCACTTGCTTGGTTACTCTGTCTAATGTGGAATAGCTGGATTATTCTTTTTATCAATAAGACCACTTTTATTTTTGTTGAATTATATTGTTCTTTCAATAACCGAAGAAGCCATTCATGTTTTGCTTGTGTCCAAAAAAAATCAGGATTTGATGCGAGAGTCGACTCTACTATAGTTTTCTTACTTTGATGGAAAATTTTGATTTTGTTGAAATTTTCCGGTTGTCATCCTTAGTGATATTTTATTTTTCCCTCCCTCCCACATCTCATGTATAATTACTTGTTTTCTTAATTCAACTTCAGGTGCTAGATGAAGCTCTGTCGCTACTAATGAGCATGGGTTATAAACAACATGATGCAAAAAAGGCCCTACACATGAATGGTAAGGATGTTGAGAGTGCTGTTGGATTTCTTATTGAGGAGAAGGCAAGAAAGGCACAGAAAAGGAAGGATGAACCTCTTTATTAGTGTAGTGGCTGATGTTGTTATAATTGTAAGACCCCAACTTTTATGAATAAAGAACAATTTTTTCGAAATATATTTTTGAATATTATGGTGTGAATTTGATAAAATGTTCTAGTAGTGGGTAATATTTATAAATTTTATAAAGTAAACAAGTGGTTATATAATATTCGATTGGTGGGGGAATATTAAATACGACAGCCAATCGTTGGTGGACCCTATTAATCGGAAGTATTATCGTAAAAAGCATGAAATTATCTTTTATAAAAATAACGGCGAAAGTGTTACTGTTAAAACTGTTGAACTACCCTAGTAAAAAAAGTATAATGTCTGGCGTGGTTGCGTAAGTAGCGCATGGTATTGATTATTGATGTTTACGTGAAAGTCACTCACTCCGGTTATACTCAATTATTCTACGATAATTCTTTGCGTCATATCTCTCATATTATTGATTCAATTATTATCGATTATCATCTGCGCATAATATGATATGTTATTAAATCAATAATTGAGACGACAAAGTTATTCATATTATTAAATTGTAATATTTACAATGTCTAGAAGTTATGTCAAGGAGATGTTTGGTCATCTAATTGCGCGCTAATAAGGAGAAATCCTTATCGAAAAATCCCCTCTTTCCTAGGAACGACCTGGTTGTTAAATATTGTGAGTTATAATATTAATGATAAATAAGTTCGTGTTGATTAAAGATGAATTTGATAGTTCCATTGTATTGGAATTATTAGTGTTAGTAGAAATCGATATTTATTTCGATATTAATTGATGTATGGAGGTTATATTAACCAATCGGGTAATTAACCGAATAAATGAGCAATTAATTGTTATTGATTCACATGATTATAATTATTTGTTCACATGTGTGTACTATTGATTCACATTCATTTACTATTAGGGGAGTTGGTGTAAGATTGATAATACTTGCATGACTAAGTTAAAAATGGAGGTATAGATGGAGGCAATATACTGTAATTCATATTTTCACATGATTATAACTATTGATTCACATGATTTACTATTAATTTACATTATTTACTATTAGAGGAGGTGGTGCAAGTTTGATAATACTTGCAGGACTAAATTAAAAATGAAGAAAAAGAAGAAGGTATTATACTGTAATATTTCGAGCCCCAAAACGTGAAATTATTGAAATTATATTTTTTTATAAATAAAAGCTCATTTTTCCTTCATTTCTCACCAATTCACTAAAGTTATAGAGCAATTATTATAAAGTAAAATTATAGAGAGAAAGAAAAAGAGAAGTCTGCTACCTCTCTACTATAGTATCCAATTTTTTTCTAAGGTAAGGGGTATTATTTCTTTCGTATTCATGAAGAGAGCTTTTGTTATTCCATTCTTTATTATTATGTTGGAATAACTTTGCCTACATCTGATATCGCATACGTGGTGAAATTCTTCTCATTATTCCATTCTTTATTATTACATTGGAATATCTTGTGCATGTCGCGGATTCGCTTGGACTGGTTCCATTCTTTATTATTCATTGGAATAACCTATCATGTGATTCTCATCGCGTGCGTGGTGAATTTTTCATTATTCTATTCTTTATTATTACATTTGGAATATCTTGTGCATGCGGATTCTGCGTGACACAGTTCCATTCTTTATTATTTTATTGGAATAACTTTTATACATGTGGATTATCACATGCATGGTGAATGATCATTTGTATTCATTCCTTATTAAATTGTGAAAATGATCTATCTACGTGGATTCTGCATGGCGGGTGAAAATCTATTGCGATTTCATATATTACTATGATACTCGTTTGGTTAAAGTTTTGGCTTATATACTTTCCATGAAATTAGTGGAATATCCTCGATATTTCAAGGCTTCATCCAAAGATATCTTTTCATGAAAATATTCTTCCGAGTATTCTTGAATTTTACTCCACAAAAAAGTATCGTGTTGACAATTTGGACGTTATTGATTTTCGGATAAATTAAATTATAAATCTTTAAAATTTATCCTTGAACTTGTGTTATTGAATTATTATGTCATTGTCATCATTCCCATGCTTATATTGTGATTAAAGTCATCTTTGGCTTACGTGCATAGATAGACTTGGTATGATTATGACCAAGGATTATTCGGTATAATCATGACTGTAATGTGACGAATGATGTGGTAAAAGTCATCATTGGCCTGTAGTTCATTGATGGACAGTTGTTTGTATGATTATGACCAGGGATTATTCGGTATAATCATGACCATTGATGATTACATGAATATCCTTGGCCGTGGTGCAGGGATGAAGTGGTTTATTTATTAAAATTTGAGTCTCGGGTGATAAAGTTGATGAAAATATTTTTAAATCATAGAAGATAGTAGATTTTATCTCTCTCTTGACTCTTCTAATGGATTCTTGTTCATTGCAGTTAAACTTGTTGTCTATTATATTCTATCAGTTTAACATTGTTGAAGGTTAATGATAATTTATTCTGCATTATCTTAGTCATAATATTTTCTACTGGGCTAGTTGAGCTCACCCTTTGCTTTCATTGTTCTCTTCAGAAATGAGAATATAACTGGGACTAGTCGGAGAACGGAGTGACGGTCCAGATGATAACATTAGTAGTCCTCACTATTCTGTTAAATAGTGTGATAATAAATGTAATGAGGACTCCATTGAGTGTGGATATTGTCTAGATAATGACAATATTTGTATTAAAACTCACAACATATGTATTGTCGTATTTTACACGACAGTTGTATAATTAAGTTTTTAATTGTATTTTGTACCATGTATTTGGCGACTCAAGATGGGTGATGTATACCTGTTTTGGGGGCGTCACAATAATATTGACAGAATACCTAGAGGATGAACCATGGTTGAAACTCTTATGTAAGCTTAAGTATTGTTTCCTATTTTAAACATTTCTTTCTTGATTTTTTTTTTATATATGGCACTGGTGTTAACCTCTTGATGGCATATAGTGTTAACTAATACGGGCTTTGTAGTTTTCAGTCGTACGAAGTTTGATTGTAAAGATGATAAATGATTATATATAAAATGATTTTATTTAATTAATAATATTTTAGTTTTTTTTGTATTTCTGTCATAATTTGTTATGGGGTTATTGAGACATAATTTTTTTTGTTTATAAATTAATTTTGACATTTGTTACATACAAAATAAAAGACAGTATTTATATCGTTGCAAATCATAACAAATTTCGTTGCACATGAAAAGTAAACGATAACGTATAGTGTCGTTGCTAATTTGACAATAACTTTTGTTGCTCTCTAAAAACTAATCACCTTTGAATAGTATCGTTGCTAATTCATCATAATTATCCATAAAAAAACCAACGGCAACACAAAATTTCGTTGCAAATTAATATTAGTTGGTTTATTTTTTTACATTTAGCAATAAGCATCGTTACCAAAAAGTACACAATTAGCAACGAAAACGAATTAAGGCAATAATTTCTATATTGTTTAGTAACGACAAACTTCTTTGGCAAACGTGTATCAAATCCAACGAATTTTATCTTCGTTGGAAAATAAAAAGATTCTTTTCGTTGCTAATTAGGCGTATTTTGCAACGAAAATTATTTTTCAGTAACAATTTCTTAATAAATTTGCTACAAAATATTTCGTTGCTAAATGATTTATGATTTTACATGAAAACAAAATTTCGTTGCGAAATATATTACTTTCTGCAACGAAAAAAAATAATTCGCTACTAGACAATTAGCAACGCTCATTGCGTAACGAAATGTCCAACGACCGAAAAATCGTTGCAAATGGCATTTGGCAACGAAATTTCGCACATTTAGCAACGAAAACTGTTTGTTGCAAAATCATCATTTTTTTGTAGTGCATCTTTCGGGATGGACCAACGTCCTACCGAACGGATAACATCCTTCGCGACGAACCAGTGTTCTCCTGAACGGATAATATATTTCGGTTGTGATAAGGTTGGTTATCTATATCTTCAGTTGTGATAAGATTGATTATCTACATCTTCGATTGTGATAAGGTTCGATTATCTACATCTTCGGTTGTGATAAGGTTGGTTATCTACATCTTCAGTGATAAGCTTGATTATCTATATTTTCGGATGTGATAAGGTTGGTAATCTACATCTTCGGTTGTGACAAGGTTTGTTATCTACATCTGCGGTTGTGATAAGGTCGGTTATTTATCTATCTTCGGTAGTGATAAGGGCGATTATTTATCTATTTTCGGTAGTGTTGAGGTTCGATTATCTTCGGCGTATGGTGTTTGGGTGAGACAGTTCGTCTTCGGCAGATACGAATCTTTGGTTGGGATAAATTTGTACACTCTTATTTTGGGGCAATATTGGTATGTAATTATTTGAGTCTAGCCAATGTGTAGCCCAACTTATTTAATGGACTGAATTTGGTGTTGACCTATATACGTTTATTATCTATTTGCTCAAATAGTAGGAGAGTTCTTATTAAAGTAAAATTATGTTTTTTTATTTGGTGAGATAATATGATCTAACTTGGGAAGAAAGCAATCAACCATTAATTGCAGTTATAAGTTGATTCTAAAAAAGACTACTACTCCTAGTTGGATTCGGGTGGACATGACTTCTATAAATACAACAAGTAAAGGTCGGAGGATAGACACAATAGCATATGACACAAATAAACAATTTGTACTCTTCATATTATTATAGTGGATTTCTTATCTCTCTCCGTGGATTTCTTTATTTTATCTCTTACACTGATGTGTGTATATTTATCTGTGTATATTTTCGTGAGTTTGAATGCACAATAATACAATCAACTATTCCATCAATCGCTAGCGTTGTTTTGACCTGTTATTTTGGTGATTTCATCAGACGTACAAAATCAAGCATTAACACCGTCTAAACCGATCGATTTAACCGATAATTGAGTAGGTTTATAACCGACTACAGCGTAAAAGTTTAGACATTTTTGATTTTTTTTATAACCGCCCTAAATAGTTTGATTATTTTTTTAGATATAAAACCAACCAATTAAATTGACTGTTGTGCACCCGTAATTAAAGCTTTACTTGTGTAGAAATGTTAATATGAAATTTAGCAAAAAAAATTGTTAATATGCAAATTCTTTAAGACATGGATAATAAATTATTTTTTTTATTTTAAAAAAATCTCATTTAATTTTATTTTTTATTATTGTTATAATATAAAATAATACAATATTATCAAATTTATCATCATAATAATTTCATTATTATACTGGCACCGCTCCATGACTAATAATTTATATTTTTAAGAGTAAACACATTATCTATTAATTTTAAAAATAAAATTCATTTTGTACAACTGGAGAAGTAATAACAAGAATTAACAACGTCATCCATTCATCAAATAATAACCATAACTGCTGATCGTTCATCAAATAATTAATTGATTGATCATAAATTAAAAATAATGCTACTATCACATAAAAGTATTACATAATATTCGCATATTATATGGGATGACATCCATGAATTTGTTGTTGACATGATCCACTTAACTCAACAACAAATTTATGGATGCCACTCATGCAGTATGTGAGTTGTATGTGATAATTTTATATAATAATAACATTATTGATTAAATTAAGTCTATGAAAACAAACTTAAAACCAAAATTTCATTGCATACCACTCACCAATTATATTTTTCCTCTCAAAACAAACTCATTAGTTTTCGCTACTTAACGGCTCATTAATAATGTCAAAGCAATAAGTATATTATTAAAGTAATAAGTATCGTTAAAAATTTTAAATATATATAGTTAAATATAACTAAAATTCATCAAATAACTACTAATTATTCATCCAATAATTGATAACTACTGCTCATGTATTCGAACATCTCAAAAGCATAATTTCTTTGCATACCACTCACCAATTATTTTCCTCTCAAAACAAACTCATTTATATAATGCACCTTAACAAATCATTGATAATATATCAAAACAATAATTATGCTGTTAAAATATTAAATATTATTAAAATTTTAAAATGTAATAAAAATAAATATAAAAATATTGCTAAATATATATTTATTATTATAATATAAATATTAATATGACATTATCAAATGCCTTATGAAAATGAATCTAAGCTTAAATTCTTTGTTTACTGGAAGTATCCTTAAATTTGTCAAAATAAACATTTTAGTAAGTGAAAAAAAACGGAAGTGGTTAGCATGAAGTTCATTTTTGAGTAAGTTGGTCAATTAGCCAATAGAGTGCTGACACGCAGGCGAAGCTCTTTGTGTGTCAGCATTTTATTGATCAATTGACCAACTTATTCAAAAATAAATTTCATGTTAATTAGATCCGTCAGTTCAGAACTCGTGCAATCAATAGTTTATGTTGTTTTTTCGGAACTTGCGCTAATCAATTGTTTATGTTGTTTTTTTGGGATCTGATTAGCATGAAGTTCATTTTTGAGTAAGTTGGTCAATTAGTCAATAGAGTCTTTGATCGTGATCGATGCTTTTTGTGTCTTAAAGCGTTCTATTGGTCGATTAATTAAACTACCCAAAAAATAAACTTCATGCTAACCATATCTCAAAAACAACATAAACTAATGATCAGCGCGAGTTCCGAAAAAAACAACATAAACTATTGATTAGCACGAGTTCTGAACTGACAGCATACATGATTTGATCACTCGCTCAAATTCTATATTTTTAATTATAATTTTCTGAAGAGACCATTATTAATTAAAATAGAAATTTTATAAAATTTTGAAAAGTAAATAGGAAGATATAAAAAAGATAAAATAATAATAAATCTAAAGTTATAGGGGTAAAACAGTTATAAAAAAAATAAGTGAAGTAGGTTGTGAGTTGTGACGATGAAACAAGTTGAAAATTATTATAAATTCAGCCAATTATAGAGCTCTTTTTTTAAAATAAATAAATAAAGTAAAATAATAGAGAAGTGTGAATAATGTTTAGAATTGCAGGCCGAAGTAGGGTAAAAGACGGGCACTAAACTCTGAAGTGATTTATGCTATGACGAACTGGACGTTGTTATCTAATGCTAATATTGGCATAATCCGCAATGTCTAATTGGTTATATGATATTAGCTTTAGGTATAGGGTTTTATCAAAATATTTTATTTTATTTGATTACTTATGATCCGGATCTGTTATTTATTTAATAAAAATTATTGTTGGATATTTTCTAAATAAAAGTTAGAATATATCTTCATAAAATCTCAAATTAATTGTTCAATTTTGACTTTTTAAAGTCAAATTGACTATTTTAAAATTAATAATTAAGCATATATAAATATATTTCTAAAATTATAAAAATTGGGGTTAGTAATAAATTGTATATACTTTCTTTTGATTATAATTTTTTCACCTATATTTTAAAAAAATAGTAAAAAGATTAGTTTTAAAAATGGTCAATTTGACTTTAAAAAATCAAAACTGAACAATTAATTTAGGACGGAGAGAGTAATTTTTATGGGGGGTTTAACAAAGTATGTGTCAATTATCAAAACGTATTTTTTATTAGGTACACTTTCTCTTTGTAGTGGTATTCCATCTCGTTTGTTTTTGGTCTAAGGATGAAATTATTAATAATACTTGGTTTTATTCACCAATTTTTACAATAATAGTTTGGTCTATGGCGGTTTGAACTGCATTTTATATGTTTCGAATCTATTTACTTACTTTTGAATGACATTTAAACGTTCATTTTCAAAATTACAAAAATACGTCCTTTTACTCAATATCTCTATGGGGTAAAGAAGGTTCAAAAAGGATTTTTTTTTTTTTTTACTTTATTAACAATAAATAATTATAAAATTACTACTACTTTTTTTCAAAGAAGACATCAAATTGATCAAAATGTAAGAAACATCACACAATCATTTATTACTTTTACCTATTTTGGCAATATATGTGAATATTTTTTCATATTTTTATCAATCAGATAATACTATGTTAATTCTTATACTTGTGTTGATTCTATTCACTTTGTTCATTAGATTCCTAGGAATTCATGATTTCTATCAAAGAAGGAACGAATTTAGACACATTATCAAAATGGTTAACTCCGTCTGTAAGCCTTTTACATAAAAATTTGAATAATTTAATAGATTGGTATGAATTTGCAAAATATGTCATCTTTTTCTATTAGTATAGCTTTTTTTGAAATTTTTATAGCCTCCTTTTTATATAAATTCTTTTATTCATCTTTGTAAAATTTGGACTTAATTAACTCGTTTGTTAAAATAGGTCATAAGCGAATTTTTTTTTTTGACAAAATAATAAATGGTATATATGGTTGGTTGTGTAATCGTGATTACATAGATGTTTTTTACGCAACATTCTTTACTTGGGGATAAGAGAATCGGCCGAATTGACTTCTTTTGTTGATATACAAGTAATTGATGGAATTACAAATGGAGTTGGTGTTTTGAGTTTTTTTGTTGGCGAAAGTATCAAATCTTGAGGCGGGGGGTGGGGCGCACTACAGGAAAAATCTCTATCTACGACCAAACCTTTCAGCGACCGCCCTTTCCAGTCGCTAATATTAGTAATAACGACTGCCATCTGCGACCGGTATTGATTCTAGTTGCTAGTTACACTACTACAAAACAGTAAATAGACAACGCGAAAAAAACGTTGTGGTTTCTGTCAGAAAAACGTCATGGTTAAGGGTGTTGTCTATTTGACACCCTTACACAACGTTTTTAAAACGTTGTAGTTAAGCACAATACACAACGTTTTTTAGGAAAAAACGTTGTAGATTTGTTTTTCAAAAATTAGCAGATGCTTAAAAACGTTGTAGAAGGTATGATTCCACAACATTTTTTGGATAAAAATGTTGTTGTTTAGTATATTAGACAACGTTTTTTAAATGTTGTAGATTAAAAAAAAAAGAAAAAAAAAGATTTAGTTCACCTATATTACCAACGCAATTTAATATCTTAATCTTATTTGATATATAAACCAAAATGTATCAACCATTCAAAATACATCCCAATAATACCATTCGTTTATAATTTCAAATTACTACATCCACAAAATATATACCAAACTATACATATATACATCTCAAATTCACATCACACAGATTATCTTCCACAGGGGTATTTAATAATTACTTAATTATCTTCCGCAACCACGGTACTGACCTCACCTTTCTCAAGCAGATGATAGAAAATTCTGGCTTTCTTCTGCTCAACTCCAGCCTTCCAATCACTGGGGATCACACTTTTCAGCTGCACCCACTTTGCCCCATAGCTCCCACTCACTTGGAATCTCAAGTGTAGAGCTCCCTTTGGTGGGTTAGGCATATCCCATACTGCGCCATAAGCTTGATGCATGGCCCTCCATTCCTGGCAATCCTCCTGCATGCATGAAAATAAGTCACAAGATATATCAAATTAGTTAAAACCATGTTCTAGATAATAAAAGAAGGGTTTAGTGTTAGAAGATCCCAGTTGAAAGAATTACCTGCCACAATTCGATGGCTGTGATGTCATTTACACCAGCCTGGTATATTGGTAGTATGGCTAAGTACTCTGGAAACCTGCTATGCTCATGGACTTTAAACATGAGATTGTAACCTGAATATTCGCAAGAAATTCTCCGGTACTCTATGTCAACTACACCGTACGCGAAACGCTCTGCAGCCATGTTTGGAAGAGCCAGTTTTGAGTAGGCACGTTGACTGAGGATGAAGTCTGTGTTGTCTCCTTCACCGTAGTCAGTCACAACTAGCTTCACCCCTTCATCAGTGCAATGTTTTGGCGATTTGCACCTAACCTGGGAGTATTGATAAATAATTCAACATTAATGAATGTGGATAGAGTTGGAACAGGGCTCTTTTTGTGTTGTCTACTCAATGAACCTTGTTTTTTTTTTTTAAAAAAAATGATAAAACCATCTAATACGTTAAGTTTTTAAAAGCTGATCTACATGGCATGTCAAAGTATACAAGTCTGCAAATAAAGAAGAAAAAAATCATGTTCAGTTTGTCCCAATTTAAAGTCCTATGTTAACAATACATACTTATACACCATACCTTGAAGCAATTTCTGAGTAAACATCGCCAGGTTTCTCTCCAGCAACTAAGTTGACTGCAGCAGCTTCAAGCTGCAAAACAACCCAGCAACAGACCAGAGAGAATTAAAATGTACTCTAGCTAATCCATATTGCAATAGAACTTTATTTTCAGAATATGATTATAGCATTTACAAATCATAATAGCAATATATTAAGGAATAAGGAGAACTAAAGTTGCAGGTCATTAACATATTCTACAGTATATCAGCAATAAGTTACATACGAGAATATAAATTTCAACCTCATGTGGAATATATGTTTAGGAATTTAGGAAGATCAGAAAATAACAAGCATGCCACTAGGCAGTTGGAATTAAACTATCTCCATCAACATGGTTCTCACATAAGCATTAGGGGTTTAAGAGTAACCAAATTGTCTACACCTAACCAAACATAACAAATATTATAAGTTGTGTTCCTTCAAATATTGGCTTGGTATAATAATGGTTCTAAAATGGGAAGATACATGCAGCAGGTTAAACAGATTAATAGAATAGACATGTACTACATCATACAGGGGAGGACCTTACTCGCATATAAGCTCTTGATCGATGTTCAATAATATACTTAAGAAGTATCCGCAGAAATTGACGTCTTTTCTTAAAAGAACTCCTTTCCCATATTTTCTGTGCCTTCCTAGCCTGTGTCACACGCTCCATGACCTGAGGAAGAAATTTTGGAGTTCATCAGTTTCAATCAATAGGTTATGAATTCCATGTTCATGTACAGGCTACAGCTGAAGATCAGTGATAAAGATATAAAAATGGTTAGAAATTAACAACTTAAAGGAACTAGTATTCTACAGGAAAGATCTGAAAGTAGCCGAAGAAAAGACTAACAATAATTTAGAGTATAAAATGCAGAAACATCAGCATAAATGGAGAGTTCATAAACCTTTGTTCCACTGTAAGTTAGACAAAGAATTAACACCTATCACTCATGGTGAGTGATATGCAATACACTTTGATGATTTGAAAAATTGTAAGCTTAAAAAAAAGTAACACCTTACAATAAGAGATAGAGGGGTGGCACACACACAACAAACAAAATCAACAAGGTATGATATTATAAATTGAAACACGAACCTTGGGATTTACAGGGTTGTCAAATTGTTAAAGCATATAAGCATGTTCTGTGCTATTTACAATTTCTTCAGCTTTCTGAACTGCTCCTTTCATGCCTTTTGCAGATTCAGTTAAAACAAGCTCAGCTCCTAATGCTTTCAAAATAACCCTTCTTTCAAGATCTAAGGGGACTCGATTCTGACATACGGAATCCGAGTTATCGTCCAGTTTGCAAAACTCGCCAACACTTAGGCAAAAAGCCGAAAAACAGCCCAAAACCCGCATCGGCCGTCCAAATGCCACGCAAACACACACATAGCACCGCGTAGGTATTAGACACGCGTTACAACTTATGTGACTCGATTTCGACATATGGAGACCGAGTTATCGCCCAATTTTCAAAACTCAACAACACTTGAAGAACACAAACAAAACTAATTTAAATATGCTCTATTTTAGAATTCGTTATTAATATTTTAATATTGTAGGGTCTTGTTGATGAGACTTCGGGCGGATGATGATGAGACTATTAAGGGTGGGACCGGCAGTCAGACCGGAGGTGGGACCGGCAGTGGGACCGTAAGTGGGACCGGCAGCGATGGTGATACCGACATTCCTGATCTTGGGTTGTAGTACCCATTATGTTTATATTTTGACTTTCATATATGTATATTTATACAGCTTTTGAGTTGTACAGACTAGAGTTTAAAATATAGTTAGGTTGATGGTATATGTATATAACTATATTGATTGTTTATGATTACATTTTGTATTTACATTGTATGACTTTTATCTATAAGTCATTACGTTGTTTACATATTTGATGGTTGATATAGTAAAAGCTATTATTGTTATTGATATGCGTTCGTGAAGAATTCTTTATAATTTTTCTTTAGTTTATAACAGGTATAATTATGTATATGTAAATGAACAGGGGTATTTTGCAATTTTTCAATTTTTTTTTTTATTTCAAACTCATTGGCGACGGGCATTGAGGGTCATTGGCGACGGCTATGCCGTCAGCAATGAGTCACTGGCGACGGCGAGCCGTCGGTAATGACCCTCTTGCCGATGGCGAGCGACGGGAGCCAGGGGCGACGACCCATACGGCGACGGGATGGGCGACGGACCTTGCCGTCGCCAATGACCTCATTGCCGACGGCAAGAGGGTCATTGGCGACGGCACTGTCTGTCGGCAATGACCTGTTATTTTGTAGTGAGACTCATTGATGCTAGCATAGTTAAGATGAGTTTATATCCTCTTGAAGGAGCTATAAATGCCAGGCCAATAAACATAAACATGGCTATAAACTGTGAACCTCATCCAAATTAAAGTAATGCTCTTTTATTATAAAAATGTCAAGCAATTGAATAAACATAGTCAGAATATGATAGCTGAACATGAATTCAGCTATCTCAGAATTTCCAAGCAAACAAACATAATCTTACACAGATTGCACTAGAACCCTACAAACAAAAACACAAAGTTATAAAAACAAATTAGCAAAAAAAAAGTCATAAAAATAATCTTAATTCAAAAAATAGATACCTGATTGAAAGCACTCTTTCGTGCAATAAAAAACAAATTTTTCCTTTTGATTTTGGTCTAATCAATCTCCTTATCTGACAAAGATTGACGATAGATTCAAGTTGAGAGAATTCCATCACTGCTTGTGAAAATCCCCAAATCCAAAATACCAGAGACAGAGGGAGGGAGAACGAGAGTTGTGGAATTTCAAAACCTAGAATTAAACAAACAAACGTACCCATCACAATCAATCGCACAAATGCCCTTAATAATCATACATACCTTTGTACCAACGAATATTTAAGCCAGAGATTTGTTGAAGAAAACCTTAGGATGGTTGCCTGATGCAATCGATCGCTCGTTGCTCACTCTCTCTCTCTGTCGCTCTCTAGCTCTATCTACCTTTTGGTGAAAGGCGTACAACAAGCACTCAAACGGACCGAAAGAGAGCAGAGAAAGGAACTTTAAAGGGGAGGAATAACTAGGGTTTTGGTTTTGTGAGCGAAAGAGAGCAGAGAGAGAGAGAGAGTAGATCTACACGAAGGAAACTGAAGCTCTGCACTGACGAGCCTTGGAGAGAAAAAGACGGTATATTTTAATTTTAAGTGTTCAGTTCATGCTCCGTGTTTTTCTTGATAGACAACGTTTTTAAAAAAACGTTATCTAATTAAAACTAAAAAAATCTTGCTTTAAATAGATAACGCGTGTTTGCGTATATATATATATATATATATATATATATATATATATATATATATATATATATACAACGTTTTTATTAAAAAGCGTTATAAAGAAAATCTGGCACTTCGTTTTATAAAAAGCGTTGTGGTTTTAAGTGTTGCTCTTCTTGAGTCTTTTAGACTTGGTTTTAATATCGTATTGCGTGCGCACTCTGCTACCCAGTCTACACATGTGACGCCCAAAAAATAGATATCATCACCCATCTTAAAGTCATGGGATCATGGTACAAAATACAATCTACAACTTAATTATACAAACGTCGTGTAAAAATACGACAAAACATACCGAGTTGAGAGTTTTAATAAGAATATTATCATCTGAGATAATATCTACACTCAAAAGGAGTCCTCATTACATTTATTATCACACTATTTAATGAAATAGTGAAGACTACTAATCTTTATCATCTGGCCAGCTTCTCTGCTTTCCGACTCGTCCCAAATTATATTCTCATTTTCCAAGAAGAGAATGGTGAAAAAAGGGTGAGCTCAACTATTGGCCCAAAGAAAAATATTATGACTAAGATAATGCGAAATAAATTATCATTAGCCTTCAACAATGTTAAACGATAAAATACTGATAGACATCAAGTTTAATCTGCGGTGAACAAGCGATCCATTAAAAGAGTCAAGTAGAGAATAAAATCTACTATCTTTTATGATTTAAAAGGTTTTTCATACTTTTATCATTGAGACTAGAACAATAAATAATTCACATCATCGAATCACCCCGCACTTATACTGACGAGGATATTCTTTTAGTATCACGACCATAAATTATCCAATGCACTATGGGCCAAGGATATTCGATGTATTCATCGATCGATAATCAATGATCATGCCATAAAACAATTCATCTTTGCTTCCTCGTCAAAGAGAATCTATAGCCATAATCATATCAAAAAAAGCGTCCATCATACGCACTACTGTGCCAATGAGGACTTTTTCCACATCATTTGTAACATTACTATTAATGATTATACCGAATAATCCTCAGTGTGGCGCCCCAAAATTTAGTATATCGTCCACCCATCTTGGGTCGCCACTTACATGGTACATAAATTCAAATACAACTTACTAATATAAGCGTAGTATGCAATACGACGTAAAGCGTGAGTTTGAATACAAATTTTGTCTACTAGATATTATACAAACTCAAAAGGAGTCCTCATTACGCCTATTATCACACTATTTCACGTAATAGTGAGGACTACTAATCTTATCCTCCGGACCATTACTTACGTTCCCGACTCGTCTCAAATTTATGTTCTCATTTCACTCAAGAAACAATGAAAGAAAGGGTGAATTCAACTAAATTAGCCCGATAAATATTATGACTAAGATAATGCAGAATAAATTATCATTAGCCTTGTGAAAGATAAAACCGATAAAATACAATAGATAACCAGTTTAATCTGCAATGAATTAGAAATCCATTAAAAGAGTCAAGTAGAGAATAAAGTCTACTATCTTTTAGGTTTTAAAAGGTTTTCATCAATTTTTATCATTTGAGACTCACGACAATAAATAAACCACCACATCTAATCATCCTCATACCTACGGTCGAGGATTTTCATCAAATTATCAATGGTCAAACTATACCTGAATCACCCCAATCATAATCATACCAAAAACTATCCATCCTCGCATTACGGGCGCACCGAGGACTTTTGTCACATCATTTATATCAAGTCATGATTATACTTAGAATGATCCTCAGTGCATAATCATACTAAGTTCATCTATCATGCGTAAGCCAAAGATAACATAATATAACATGAGGATGATGACAATGACATAATAATTCAATAAAAAAACAAGTTCAAGAATTATTTAATCCATGAATTATTAATGTCCAAATTGTCGACACGAATCTTTGTTTAAGTGAAGTAAAATTCAAGAATGATTAGAAGAATATTTCCATGAAAAGATCTTTGGATGAAACGCAAATATCGAGGATATTCTACTAATTTCATGGAGTATAGAAGTCAAAGTTTTAACTTATTTGGGTATAATAAAGAATTGAATAACAAAAGAAATCACCATGCATGCGATAGGCCGCATGCAGACGGAGTTATTCAATGCGAATAATAAATAACGGAACGAGTGTCGGTGAAATTCACAACAAGCGGGATGTTCCAACAGAATAATAAAGATGGAACCAGGATCCCGAGGTGTAAAACACACGTATAGGATATTCCAACGGAGAATGATAAAGATTTTAACCGGTCCGTGTAAAACACATGCAGCGTGATATTCCAACGAATAATAAAGAATGGAATAACGAAGAAGATCACCAAGTATAGGGGATTCAGCGTACACAAAAGTTATTCCAATGTAATAATAAGCAATGGAATAACATAAGGATTTCACCAAGTATAGGGTATGCTGGCGTATCTGGTTATATGTATAGGGTATGCCACTTTTACGAAGTTATTCCAATGTAATAATAGTGAATGGAATAATGTAAGTTCTCTTCAAGAAGAAAGAATAACACCCCTTCTAGTAAAAAGAACCTAATATAGAAGTAGTGAAGTAGCGAGAATACTCTTCTTCTTTCTATAATTTTCTCTCTATAAACTTCTCTATAATTTCTCTCTAGAGTTTCAATGAATTAAAAGAAAATAATGAAGGAATGAGCTTCTATTTATAGGAAAATGGAATGCATAAGAATTAATCCATGAACGGTCCAGTTGATTTACTTTAATCGACGGTCCATATTTAAAGAAAAATCTTTTAAATAAAATATAATATATTCTATTTATATAAAAACATTTTACTATGCAAACACTATGCAATCTTATATGCAAAACACTATCTGAAAACACTATCGCAACACTATCATAATAAAAATATAATATATTCTATTTATAGAATAACTTTAATAAAGTATTCTATTTTATATAAAAGATGTTTACGTTTTATTACGTTAATAATACGAATAAAATAAAACGTCATTATCGCTTATAATAATTCATATTATTAATCGACAATAATGGAATCAAACCGAGTGACTTCTTCACATAAGCATCAATAATCAATACTGGTAATAACTTCTTATGCAACCACACGTATTCTTTGTTCTTTTACTACTGAAAGTAGTTCAACAAGAACCACGGTAAAACTTCCGCCGTTATTTCAATAAAATATTTTTGTCGTTTTTCTCAATCCAACAATAATTACATTGTGGGGTCCACCAATGATTGAGTAGTTGTCTGAATATTCCTGCTAAACCTAATATTCCCGACCAATCGAATATAATATAACCAACTTGCATACTTTGCAAAATTTATAAATACTACCCACAACTATAATATTATCTCAAATTCACACCATAATATTAAAAATTATTTCGACAAAATTTAAATCTTTATTGATAAAATCTGGGGTCTCACACCTGGTCATAATCATACCAAGTCCATCTATGCACTACATGCCACAAATGACTTTCAACATAATATAAACATGAGGATGATGACTATGATATCAGAATTCAATAAAACAAGTTCAAGAATTAAATTATCCAGGAACTAATAACGTCCAAATTGTCAACATGATACTTCTTTATAGAGTAAAATTCAAGAATGCTCAGAAGAATATTTTCATGAAAAGATACTGGATGAAGCGCAAATATCAAGAATATTCCACTAATTTCATGGAGTATAGAAGTTAAAACTTTAAAAAACTGAGTATAATAAATAATGGAATAACAAAAGAAATCACCAGGCATGTGATAGATAGCACAGACAGGTTATTCCAACAAAATAATAAATATGGAACCAGTCCCACGTAAGCGAATGATGTGATATTAAGCGAGAATAATAAATGCGGAATAATAAATAATGGAACCAAGTACGGCGTAAAACGCACAGACAAGATATTCCGACAGAATAATAAATGCGGAATAACAAATAATGGAACTAGGTCAAAGTAAATTACTTGACAAGCGGGATATTCCGCTGCGAATAATAAAGAACGGAATAATAGAAGAATTTCACCACGTATGCGGTACTTCGCATAAATAGGTTATTCCAACATAATAATATAGAATGGAAGAACAGAGGGAATTCACCAAGTATAGGGTATTCCGCGTATACAGGTTATGTATAGGGTATGCCTCATAAACAAGTTATTCCAACAGAATAATAAAGAATGGAATAACAGAAGTTCTCTTCATGAATAAGAAAGAATAACACCCCTTACGGGTACAACAAATAATATCCCTTATCGTAAAAGAAACTGGATATAGAAGTAGTGAAGTAGCAGAATACTCTTCTTCTTTCTCTCTATAATTTCTCTATCTAGAGTTTCAGTGAATTCGTAAGAAATAATGAAGGAATGAGCTTCTATTTATAGAAAAACTGAGAGTGGCTCTTGGTCTTAATGAGGGTCAAAATGACTCTTGGTAATATTGAAGAGACAACTACTATTTGCGAAAGGGCAATTAACCCTTGGAACACCGAAGAGGCAAATAACTCTTGGTAATATTGAAGAGACAACTACTATTTACGAAGGGGCAATTAACTCTTGGTAATATTGAAGGGACAAGTTACTATTTACGAAGGGGCAATTAACTCTTGGTAATATTGAAGGGACAAGTTACTATTAAGACTTTAAATCAACGATCCATATTGATTTACTATTATAATTTCAACCAACGGTCAGAAAAATTAACACATCTCCTCATGGAATAATATTGTATCCAAATACCCGAGTGAACAATACTAGAGTGAATAGTAATTGGGTGAATAGTAACTCGTGAATAGTACTCCGACACGAAAAGTGCCCCGAATACTCGATTGAACAATATAACCTCCAGACATCAATTATTTTTGAAATAAATGTCGATTTCTACTAACACAAATAATTTCAACACAATGAAACTTTCGAATTCATCTTTAATCAACACGAACTTATCCATCATTAATATCATAACTCACAATATTTAACAACCAAGTTGTTCCCAGGAAATAGGGGGCTTTCTAATAAGGATTTCTCCTATTGACGCGCAATTAGGTGACCAAACCTCTCCTTGACAGAACTTCTAGACATTGTAAATATTACAATTTAATAATATGAATAACTATTGTCGTCTCAATTATTGATTTAATAATATAACAAATAATGCAGATGATACTGTGACAATAATCGAATTAATAATATGAGAGATATGATGCAACAATTCTCAGTAGCAATAATGCAAGATAACCGGTGTGACTTATCACTTAAGCATCAATAATCAATACCATGTCTTCTATCTGACCACGCCAGATTCTTGTACTTTTACTACTTAGGGTAGTTCAACAAGATAATAGCAGTAAAACCTCCGTAGTTATTTTCATAAAATATTTTTGTCGCTTTCTAACTACTGACGATTAACTTGAGTTAGTAGGGTCCACCAATAATTGTGTCGTTGTACGAATATTCCCCGACAAAAAGAATATTCCCCGATCAATTGAATATTTATAACAACTTGCATACTTTGCAAAATTTTCAAATACTACCCACAACTATAACACTATCTCAAATCCACACCATAATATTTTAAAAAATATTTTGAAAAAATTAAATATTTATTCATAAAATCTAGGGTCTCACACCTTACCTTATAAAAAAGAGTACTCCGACGGGTAGAGCGGGGATATACTTGAAGAAAACTTGCACTACGCTCAAAGCTTCTTAAAACTCTAAAGAAATACGCTCAAGATTATAGAAGGAGAATTCTCTGAACTTCTGGTGTGATTTCAATTCTAACTAAGCATCCTATTTATAGAAAAATATAAAAGATACTATGCAATAAAATATAATATATATATATTTATATATTTTATTTAAAATCTAATAAAACAATTAACTTTATAAAAGTATTTTATTTTATATAAAAAGATTTTACTATGCAAAAATACTACTACGCAGTACTATCTGAAACACTATCATAATAAAAAATATATTATATTCTAATTATTGTCTAATAAAACAAATAACTTTATAAAAGTATTATGTTTTATATAAAAAAGTTTTTCTGCTTTTATTACCTTAATAATACTAATAAAACAAAATTTATATATATATATATATATATATATATATATATATATATATATATATATATATAAAAACTTTCGTGACTTCATAAAAGACACCTCAATATATTTAACAACATTTATCATCATTATTATAATTCACAATATTAATTGAATGTGTTAGTTCCCGAAAGAGGGGGGGCTTTCCAATAAGGATTTTTCCCTATTGGCGCGCAATTAGGTGACCAAACCTCTCCTTAGTAGAACTTCTAGACATCGTTAATAATGAAATACTAATATTAATAACTTTGTTATCTCAATTATTTATTTAATAAAATATAAAATATCGACAATAATTGAATCAAATAACGTGAGATACTATGCAACAATTACTGTAATAATAATTAAACAAAACTGAGTGACTTCTCACGTAAGCATCAATAATCAATACCGTGTGCTACTATGCAATCACGCGTATTACTGTACTTTTACTACCAGGTAGTTCAATAGTATTAACGTTAAAACTTTTGCCATTATTTTCATAAAAATATTTTTGTCATTTTCTTAATCCGAAAATAATTCCGTTGTGGTGTCTACCAATGATTGTACCATCGTACGGATATTCCCCGACAAAAAGAATATTACCTGACCAATCGAATATTATATAACAACTTGCATACTTTGCAAAATTTATAAATACTACCCACAACTACAACATTATCTCAAATCCACACCATAATATTAAAAAAAAATATTTCGAGAAAATTAAATCTTTATTCGTAAAATTTGGGGTTTTACAACACAGTCATCAGATCATCCAGCCTATCATACTCCTACTGACTGTGTGAGAGCGATCTGTCGAGATCCTGATTTTCTTTGTATGCTGGGCGGGCATCTGCAGTCTCTGAGTCTTGATGAGTTGGCGGATGCAGTGGCGGTAGTAGCACGATATCAGGATAACGATGAGATATACATAGATATTGTTGTGTCTTACTTATGTTTAAATAATTTCTATTGTTTAGCTTTCCCTAAGTCATAGCAGTATCAACACATATAACATGTTATATTCTTTTGCTAATTACAAGGTCCTACTAATTTGGATGATGATGCATGAAGAGCTACACTTATTTTTTAAATATTTTGCGACGCCCCCAAAACAGGTATTTATCCCCCATCTTGAATCGCCAAATACATGGTACAAAATTCAAATACAAGTTAATAATACAACTGTCGTGTAAAATACGACAAAACATAATCTAAGAGTTTTAATATGTATATTGTCATCTAGACAGTATACAAACTCAAAGGAGTCCTCATTACATTTATTTTCATACTATTTAATCAGAATAGTGAGGACTACTAATCTTATCATCTGGGCGTCACTCCTTTCCCGACTTCGTCCCAAATATATATTCTCATTTCACAAGAAACAAAGAAAGAAAGGGTGAGCTCAACTAGCCCAAGAAGAAATATTATGACTAAGATAATGCAGAATAAATTATCAATAGTCTTCAACAATGTTAAGCCGATAAAATACAATAGACATCAAGTTTAACTACAATGAACCAAAGAATCCATTAAAAGAGTCAAGTAGAGAATAAAATCTACTATCTTTTATGATTTAAAAAGTTTTTCATCACTTTTATCGCTGAGACTCTGCTTAATAAATAAACCACATCATCGAATCATCCTTGCATTACGGGCCAATGATATTCTTTAAATCATCAATGGTCAAGCGACTTATACCGAATAATCCACGGTTATAATCATACCAAGTCCATCTCTGCATGTAAGCCAAAGATATACAACAATAAAACCAATAATCAATAATCCATCTTTGCACGTAAGCCAAAGATATACAACTCAATAATCAATACCCATCTTCGCACGTAAGCGAAAGATAACTTTCATCACCATATAAGCGTGAAGCGTGATGACGGTGATATAAGCATTAATCAAACGAAAACAAGGATAATTATTAAAGACTTTAAATTTATCCAAATATTATCAACCACTCATAATCTAATATTATTAATATCATAACAATATTTTAATCACTTCTTAAATTTATAAATAATTTATTTTAATTGTTTACACTTTACTAAATAATGCATTTAATCATTCAAAAATGCCATACTCATAAGATTTCATCACCAATGATCAAATCAACAATCTACATATACCTTATATAGGATTTCCAAGCCATGAAATCCTATTTTTCAACTTTTTTACTTCACATAACATATTTAACTCATATATTCATAATTAAACTATTTTCATGAAAAATACCAAATCAGTTCCAAAAATATTTCTTTTCTGGGATTTAGCATAATATAGTCCCATAAAGAAAATAAATTTTTCTCGGAATTTTTAAAATTCATTTACTATTTTTCAAAAATCATTTTCCAATTAATTCCTTAAGAATTTAGCTACCTCAAGTTTAACTCCAAAAATTCCTTAATCTTGGCAGGATCTTACACATGTTAACGTGAGCTTTCAGTTTAAATTTCATGGTCATCGGAATTATTGAACTCCGGTTATAGCATTTTTTGTCGGAAAAACCTAAATATTGAAATGGTCATAACTTGTTCATTTTAAGTCGGAAAGAGCTCATTTTTGGACAGGATGTTCTTTATACCATATACTTTCATTTCCCAAAAGGCCAGAATTTTTCTCACAAATTAAGTGGCCAAAACTGTCCTTTTAAAAATCTAGGCAGTTGCATTTTCGGTATTTGCAGCTTTTGACTCCTTTGCTAAAATCAGTCCACACAAAAATCTACTATACCTTTTACAGTGATTTCACTTGGAGATGCTACAAAACTCATAGATCTAACTCTAGAACTTGACCACACTTAAAAATTCGAAATATAATAGGAGATATGATTAATTGAATTTCGTGTTCCATTTTCACCAAAATCTGATTTTTCAACCCTTTGTGATTTCTAAGAAACTTTCATGTTTTCACATAATAACCAACATAACTCATCATAACACTTACTAATACTTCATATACCCATGATTTTCATCAGTCCAATGCTTTTATTATGACTCTCATCATAATCAACGTAACTAGATTATTTCCACAATTTAATAAGGAATGAATACGAATGATCATTCACCATGCATATGGTAATCTACTTATACAGGTTATTCTAACAGAATAATAAAGAATGGAATAACAGAAGGATTCACCATGCATGTGATAGAGACCGCACAGACAGGTTATTCCCAACAGAATAATAAATAATGGAACCAGGTCCGGCGTAAATGCACAGACAGGATATTCCGACAGAATAATAAATGCGGAATAATAAATAATAGAACCAGGTCCGGCGTAAAACGCATAAACAGGATATTCCGATAGAATAATAAATGCGAAATAATAAATAATGGAACCAGGTCCCAAAGAAATGCACGTGACGAGGATATTCCGGCGAATAATAAAGAATGGAATAACAATGAATTTCACCACGTATGCGATTGCTTGGCGTAAACAGGTTATTCCAACATAATAATGAAGAATAGAATAATAGAAGAATTTCACCATGTATGCGATATCTTGACAAAGCAAGTTATTCCAAAGATAATAATAAAGAATGGAATAACAACTCTTACGAGTATTGAAAGAAATAATTCTCTTCATGAATACGAAAAGAATAATACCCTTACAGTACAAAAAATAATATCCTTTACCTCGTAAGAAACTAGATCTTTGGAATTGTGAGCTAGCGAGCTTCTTCTTATTCTTTCTCTCTATAGATTTTCTCTCTATAACTTCTCTCTATAATTTCTCTCTATAATAATGGCTCTAAAGCTTTAGTGAATTGGTGAGAAATGAAGGAAGAATGAGCTTCTATTTATAGGAAAATATAATTTCGATAATTGCACGTTTTGGGGCTAAAAATATTACAGTACAATACCTTTAACTTTTCTTTCATTTATAATTCAGTCATCCAAATATTATCAAACTTGCACCACCTCCCTTAATAGTAAATCATGTGAATCAATAGTAAATCATGTGACTCAATAGTTCTAAACATGTGAAAAAATAATTACAGTATAGTACCTCCATCTATACCTCCATTTTTAACTCAGTCATGCAAGTATCATCAATCTTGCACCAACTCCCCTAATACTAAGTGAATGTGACTCAATAGTAACTCGTGAATAGTACTCCGACACGAAAAGTGCCATGAATACCAGATTGAGCAATATAATCTCTAGACATCAATTATTATCGAATTAGATGTCGATTTCCACTAACACTAATAATCCCAACACAATAGAACTATCAAATTCATCTTTAATCAACACGAACTTATTCATCATTAATATTATAACTCACAATATTTAACAAACAGGTCATTCCCAAGAAAGAGGGGGCTTTCCAATACGGATTTCTCCCTATTGGCGCGCAATTAGGTGACCAAACCTCTCCTTGGTAGAACTTCTAGACATTGTTGAAAGTAGTATGCATACAAGCCAATCATGTTTGATGATAAAGCATATACTTTGTAACAATCTTATTCATTTATTAATAAAAAGTATTAAATTTATTAAAGGCTTTTAGTTATCTACATGATGCTGTTTTATAATATGTGATAAACCCATAGTTTTAAGCAATGCTTTTAGAATAATGATGATGATCATTCTAATGTGATCTAAATTCTTAGAAAGCTTAAAACTAAAATAGTTCCCAATCGTTGGATTACTAAATTGGGATTAGTGAATCCGGATAGATTGGTACATACGTTGCTTCTTGCTTCATTGGATGAGGATGATTGATCTCACGATCATTTGTGTGGAGACACTAAAGCAAGTATGTAGGTGCTTATTGGAGAATAAGTTCACTTTGACGTGGCTCGCTAAGGAATACCTAATGGAGTTTTACTTACCTGTCAATAGAATTCTCAGTAGTGATAGTAATCTGAGTAATCCTTGGACTTGAGATCATCATAGTATCTTGTGTATGATGAGTTATACTTTGACTTATTCCTTAAGATCCTTAGGGTATATCAAAGGGTATGCTTGGGTATAACAAGTTGTACATGGAGATAATATATGATCAATAAAGAATCTACCACTTCTAGTAAAAGAAGAGAAATGTCCTATGTGATTCGATAAATGACAACCCAAAGAGTCCTTGGCAAGATGTAATGAAATTAGAAAGGAGTTTCTAATTTGCATTATTTGAGTTGTGCATTTAAGAGTCGAAATACATATAATTAAATAAAATAAGACTTGACAAGAATTCCATGTCTTATATTTAATTGGGACATTGTATGGTGGAAGGATTGAATCAGATTTGCAACTATTTACTCAAAGGTTCTTTTATGATTAATGTTGAAATCTATATTATCCGGAAAGTCGTTGATCGCTAGGAGGCTTATCCCTATTGTAGAATAAATATTATTTATTTAAATAAATTAATTGTTTAATTTATTTATTTAAATAAGATTAGAATTTATTCTAATTGATTTATTCACAATCGGTTTAATATGGAGAACCTAAAGGGTCACACCATAAAAGGAAGAATAATTATTTAAGAAGTTAATGGCATAATCGTAAAAATATATTATGTATATTTAATTTAATCTATGGTGATAGAATAAATTAAATAGCTTAATATTTATTATTTAATATTTTAGAAATATTAAATATAAATTAATAAGAGAGTCTTATTAATATTATTATAATTATTATTATTATTTTAATTTCTAAAAGAGTTTAGGAATTAATTTAATATAAGTACTCTCATTTATTCCTAATTGGATTAGGAAGGAAAATTAGTTAAAAGAGTTTAATTAATTATCCCTAATAAGATTAGGGAGCCCCTTTAATTAAAAGGGTTTAATTAAATAATATCTTATTTTTTTTAATAGGGTTACTTGATATCTTTATAAGAGGAGTCTTATATCAAATATCAAGACTACGTTATAATTCCAATGGTTGGAGAGTACGATCTTTTTCTATAGAGATAGAAAAACTAGGGTTTAGCCAACCACCCATCTTCTTGAATTCTTCTTCTTCCTTTGTGGATCACCTCTAGAGGCCAAACACTTGGGTGGCTAACGTTGATCAAAGGAAGAAACCAAACCTGGTGGATTCAAGTTGAACGCGAAAAGGATTGGAGGTGAACTTGTACACGGAAAGCTTGGATCTTCAAGGGTATGATTCTTGTTCTTTCTTTTCGTTTAATTAATAATTGTGCATAAAGGGTGATCCGGGTTTATGGTTTGTAAAATTTTAAACTCTGATTTTTACACGTTTCCACTTATTTATGCAATTTGATTGTTTTCTTGAATATTACAAACCTAACAGTGGCATAAGAGCCAAACCTTTATGCAAATTATTAATTAATTTTAATTTGATATGTATATTGATATGTGTTTAGAACAATTTAATTGGGCATAATTTTGTTGTATAAAATTAAAAAAAAAAAAAAGGAATTCGTGATCTCTTGTTATATTCTCACATTTCACACATGCCCGCAGAAGATTCCGCTGGCCTTGTTTTTGTATATTAGAATATGAGTGCATCATGTTGCGAAGATTTCGTGACCGAATTTAATTTTTTTTTTCTTCACCGAATCAAGCATCGCTTTCTTGATTTCGATTTTAGTATATAGTATTATATATTATATATATGATATATGATATATTATATATATTAGTATGCTTTTACTAAATCAAGGAGTTAAAGCAGATAACAAGAATCCAAGAGTAAAGGATATCTTGTTAATATATATTATAAGATTTACTTTATATATATATATATATATATATTCTCGATAATTTTATAATTAAAATAAAATTTTATTTTTTATTCTTAAAATAAAAAGTTTATTTTAATATTAAAAAATAAAAGGTTTATTTTAATCTTAAAATAAAAGAATTTATTTTAATTATAAAATTAAATTTCATGCTAACTAATTAGAGTTGGAATTGGATTCCATGATAACTAATTGGAGTTGAAATTGTATTCTATGTTTTCTTAAATAAAAGAGTTTATTTAGATATGAAATAAGATTTCATATTATTCAAAATAAAAGAGTTTATTTGTGAATAGAAAAAAAAATCGATCAGTCTTTCCTTAAATAAAGAAGTTTATTTAGATATGGAATAAGATTTCATATTATTCAAAATAAAGGAGTTTATTTGTGAATATGAAAGAAAATCCAAGTATCCTTTTTAATAAAGTTTTTTTAATTGGAATTGGATTCCATAATTAATTAAAATAAAGGAGTTTATTTTGATTAAAGATTTTGATTAAAATAAAATAATTTATTTTATTCAAAATCGGATAAATTAAAATAAAATAGTTTTATTTTGATTTAAATTTGGATTAAAATAAAGGAGTTTATTTTGATTCAAAATTAGTTTTTATGCTAACTAAATTTGCCCATTAAATGATATCAATATATATATTGAATGTTTATTATTCATCAGATGAATGTTATGTATTGATGCATATGGTGATATGTATGATAATAAATGAGATTGATTATGGACAATTGACCAATGTGATTGGATTTTATTTTAGTTGGATGCATGAATGTATGGGTTTTATTAAATGGGGTCTCAGACTCGCCTTCTCTAATTTTTCTCCGAATGTAAATTCTATCTCCAACCTATGTACTTCCCTCGATCACGATCAAGGTTTCTATTTATTTTAATTAGTTTTGTAATAGGAATAGTTAGAATTAATTTTGAAAAATTGGAGATCAAGGAGCAAGGAGCGCTTGAAGACCCGTTTGTAATGGAGCCCGGGTTTAAATGTAATAGTTATATTTAAATATTATTTCTTGCACCCCTAGGGTTTGACCTTTTGGTTCACTTGGTGGCTCTAGTGAACCAAACTAGAATAAAAGTCCATAATCAATCCGGGTAAAATATAGTATTCTATATGTGCATGCTTATACTATATATATTATATATTATGCAAACATGCTTCGCATGTTAATTAATATGACGCGTATTTTATATATATATATATATATATGCTAAAAAACAAGATGAGACATTTAATAATAAATCCTCAAAAAAATTTATATTAAGTCCTAAGCGTTCAAAGATATTTGGAATATCGAACGTCACCTTCTAAAGCATGATAAAATTAATAAAGTATTAAATATTTAATATGAGTTTGTTGTGTCACCACAAGGCAAGTATTAAGTATTTAAGATGTTGATTTATCACATTTGATGCTTATAAAGAAAATTGAACAATATTATTTTGTTGTGTCACCACAAGGATGATATTTTTCTTTTTTGAATATATGGAGTGCTAGGTTGGACTTAACTTGGATAATTTTGATTCGAATGTGCCACCACTTGATCAAAATAATCTAAGAGGCAAAAAAATACAAGGAGTTGCATAGTTGATGTAATTGACAAGAGTTGTCTACCTATTTATTTATATATAGTTTGTTGTGTCACCACAAGGCTATATACATTTGAAATGGGATCCTTATTCTCACTAGCAGATCTTTAATTAGATTTTGCCGAACTATATATATTGAGGGTAATATAGTTTGAAGAAAATAGTGGGAGATACCAATTTAAAAACAAGACCTAATTTATTTTGGTAATTAATAAAAGAATGTATGTTAAAATGTTGTTAATTACAAATTCATTTACGTAATTTTACAATGTCTAAAATTACTATCATCGCTGAAGCATATTAGATGCTAAATTAACCGCAATCAATTAAACGGATTGGTTAAGGAATTTGAGAATAGTTCTCATAGTCGAAAAGCTATCTTATGTCCTTAATACGCCTATCCCACCGCAAATGGTTGCGAATAATGTCTCGAGGAAGAGATTGCTACTTTTAGAAAGTGGCAAGATGATGCACATTAGCTCAATGCATCATGCTCTCGCATCCATGAGTAACGAGCTTCACCACAAGATGAAACTATGGATGCTCCTACTATATTCCCGCACATCAAGTAGTTGATGGTGAGGAAAGTAGGGGCGATAGATATCGATATCTAAGGAGCTCTTCCGATCTAGAATGGCCAATGGAACTATAAATGCAGACAAAAGTTCTTAACATAATCAATTTGATTGATCAATTAGGACAACCGGTTTTGTCATGGATGGAGAGTTGAGCCAAGATTTGATCTTGCACTCACTCCCTGGACTCCTTTCACAATTGTTGTAAATTTTTCATATGAACAAGCTAAATATCGCCTTTCTTTGATTTGCTTAACATGTTGAAAAATGTTGAGAGTCACTTTCCAACCAAGAAAGACCATGTCTTCTTGGTAGGGGCCAAAGGATCTTCCGAAAAGAAGAACGATTCAAAGAAGGTAAAATGTAAAGGCGTAAACAAAGGATAATAAGAACAAAATCGATACGGATAACAAAGGAGTTTGCTTCCACCGCAATAAGCCCGACACCGGAAAGAAAAGCGTGAGAAGCATCTTGCGAGGCTAACCAAAGAAGCTTAGTGAAGTTTCGCCATAATAAAGTTTTGTTCAAGATTAAAAATAAATTTTTCTTTAAGTCAAGGTTCTACTTGGATATTGGATATCGACTTTGGTTATCATAAATATAGATTTATGAAGGGACCAAGAAGAAGTAGAAAGCTAAACAAAGATAAATAATCTTATGTGTGAGAAATGAAGCAAAGGTTGCTACATTAGCCATAGAAACTCATAGTTTAGCAATGTCTACGGGCAAGTCTATTAAGTCAATAAGTTGTTATTGTATTCCAGTTCTCGTTGGAAACATTATTTCCATTTTATTGTTGGACAATGACATCTTTGGTATTATATTTAAGAACAATTGTTGTTCTATTTATAATAATAATGTTTTGTATAGAATTTGGAATATCACTTAATGGATTTTGTATACTGACTTACGTGAAAATAATTTTACAAATTGAACAAACTAGTATAAGAAAAGGAGATGATCATTCAAAGAGTTAAATGTGTGTATTTGATGAAATACAAGTGTGAATTATTTGAAAAGTTCAAAGAATTCATAAGTGAAACAAATTGACAAAGTATTAAGATTCTTTGATTAGATCAAGGAATAAATACTTGAGCAATAAGTTTCTAGATCATCTCAAATGGTTTTCTCATAATGGACGCCTCCTGATACGTAATAATTGATTGATGTATCTGAAAGGAAAAATTATACCTTGTTGGACATGGTACGGTCCATAAATATTTTACCGACATTCCAGTATCCTTCTAGGGTCATGTCCTAGAAATGGCTGCATATCTACGAAAAAGGGTAACCTCAAAAATCCGGCCCCAAGACTCCATAAAAGTTATGGACAGGGAGGATTCCTAATCTTAAGTATGTTAAGATAAGGGGTTGTCCAACTTATGTGAAAAGGTTTCAAAGGATAAGCTTGGGACAAAATTTGACAAGTATAGATTTGTGGGACATCATAAAGTAAGTTTAGGGCATATGTTCTATAATCCTACTTAGCAAAAGGTGTTTGTTGAGAAACATGCTGCCTTCTAAGATAAAGATATTTATCATTAAAGGGGTTAGTGGGAGGATAATAGATCTTGAAGAGTTCAAGAACCACAAAATACTATAAGTCAAATAAGAGGAACTTGTAGATAAACCTATTATACCACAACCAATCAGAAATCTGAATAGTACATCAAGATACCTAGGAGGTATGGATTCATCATGGATGATGATGATGAGGTACGATCATGTAAGATGATGATCCAAAGTTACATACGATGAGGTAAGAGTTCTAGTGTGTACAAAGGGGTCGATGGGAGCGCCGTGAAATTTCTAGTATTATATGTTGATATACTACGGATGAGGAATTACATACCAATGCTACAATCAAGAAAGATAAAGTTGTCTAAACAATCCTCCATGAATGATTTGGGAAGAGTATCATTATTGGGGATGCAAATCTATATAGATAGATTTAAAAGGATGCTCAACTTAACCCAAGGAACGATATTCATTTGATGCTAAAGTCGTTTAGCATGGCAAACTCTAAGAGATGTCTCATGTTGATGAGCTATGGAGTGTATCTCTCTTTATAGTCCCCACAGACTCAAAAAAGAGATCGCATGAGTGATTATCTTGTATGCAATGAAATATACAAGATCTAATGTTGATCGGTCATATTCTGGAGAAGATCACAGTAAGACAGTGAAAAACATCTTAAAGTTCTTAACCGGCACTAAGGATGTGAGCATACATGGTGGGTATGAATTAAAACTAGAGGGCTTTACAGACTCAAGTTTTTCTCATGCACTCAAGACGACGTAAAAATCCACTATAAGGTAAATCGTTACCTTGAATCGGTGGTGCGAGAATTGAAAAGGTTCCAAACAGCAAAGAGTTGTTGGTTTAGTGATAAAAATAATGTATATAGCTATAAATGAAGCTACAAATTAATTGTTTGGATAAAAGTTCATTACAGAACTAGGAATAGTTCCTAAGTCTCATCTTGGATCTAAACATGTGTTGTGGCACTTTCATTTGATTATATGAATCATTGAAAGATGGGAAATCACTATAGAGATAGTGAACTCTCAGGAACAACATTGCATATCCATTTACCAAGCTTATCCAACAAAGCAGGATAATCGCCACTTAGAGAAGAAGAGTATGAGATACCATGATGATTGGCTTTAGTGCAAGTGGGAGATTGAAAGTAGTATGCATACAAGCCAATCATGTTTGATGATAAAGCATATACTTTGTAACAATCTTATTCATTTATTAATAAAAAGTATTAAATTTATTAAAGGCTTTTAATTATCTACATGATGCTGTTTTATAATATGTGATAAACCCATAGTTTTAAGCAATGCTTTTAGAATAATGATGATGATCATTCTAATGAGATCTAAATTCTTAGAAAGCTTAAAACTAAAATAGTTCCCAATCGTTGGATTACTAAATTGGGATTAGTGAATCCGGATAGATTGGTACATACGTTGTTTGCTTCGTTGGATGAGGATGATTGATCTCACGATCATTTGTGTGGACACTAAAGCAAGTATGTAGGTGCTTATTGGAGAATAAGTTCACGAACGTGGCTCGCTAAGGAATACCTAATGGAGTTTTACTTGCCTATCAATAGGAATTCCTGTAGTGATAGTAGTACAAGTAATCCTTGGACTTGAGATCATCATAGTATCTTGTGTATGATGAGTTATACTTTGACTTATTCCTTAAGACCCTTAGGGTATATCAAAGGGTATGCTTGGGTATAACAAGTTGTACATGGAGATAATATATGATCAATAAATAATCTACCACTTCTAGTAAAAGAAGAGAAATGTCCTATGTGATTCGATAAATGACAACCCAGTAGTCCTTGGCCAAGACAGAATGAAATTAGAAAGGAGTTTCTAATTTGCATTATTTGGAGTTGTGCATTTAAGAGTCAAAATACATATAATTAAATAAAATAAGACTTGACAGTAATTTCATGTTTTATATTTAATTGGGACATTGTATGGTGGAAGGATTGAATTGTATGCAGTAACTATTTACTCAAAGGTTCTTTTATGATTAATGTTGAAATCTATATTATCCGGAAAGTAGTTGATCGCTAGGAGGTTTATCCTTATTGTAGAATAAATATTATTTATTTAAATAAATTAATTATTTAATTTATTTATTTAAATAAGATTAGAATTGTTCTAATTGATTTATTCACAACCTAGGTTTAATATGGAGAACCTAAAGGGTCACACCATAAAAGGAAGAATAATTATTTAAGAAGTTAATGGCATAATCGTAATGATATATTATGTATATTTAATTTAATCTATGGTGATAGAATAAATTAAATAGCTTAATATTTATTATTTAATATTTTAGAAATATTAAATATAAATTAATAAGAGGAGTCTTATTAATATTATTACAATTATTATTATTATTTTAATTTCTAAAAGAGTTTAGAAATTAATTTAATATAAGTACTCTCATTTATTTTTAATTAGATTAGGAAGGAAAATTAGTTAAAGGAGTTTAATTAATTATCCCTAATAAGATTAGGGGCCCCTTTAATTAAAAGGGTTTAATTAAATAATACCTTCTTTTTTTTAATAGGGTTACTTGATATCTTTATAAGAGGAGTCTTATATCAGATATCAAGACTACGTTTGTAAGACCCCGATTTTTTTTTAATAAAATGGAATTTCCTCTATTTATTATTTTGAAATAGTAAGGGTTTATTTGATTAATGTGGTTAGTTATGGGTAAAATACTAAAATATTTCGAATAAGCAAGTGGTTATAAAATATTCATTATTGTTTTGAATATTCGTTTGGTCGTGGAATATTCGTACTATCGTGGAATATTCATACGACGGTAGCTTTTGTGGGCCCCATAACGGAAAGAATTGGATGAAGAAAACGACAAGTATAAGTTGTTTAAATAACGATGTAGTTGTTACCGTGAATACTGTTGGAATACCCGGTGGTTAAAACACACTAATACGCCGTTGTTGAACAAGAAGACACGGTATTGCACCAATTATTGATTCTTACGTAAAAGGCACTACTCAATAATTGTTACAATATAATTACTGCTCAAAGATTTTATTTTATTGATTCAATAATTCTTTGCGTTTATATTTTATATTACCGTTGTTTCAATAAATTGTCATTACACGATTTTTTTCCATTATCGAAGCAATAATTCATATTATCCTAATAATATTATTAGATAACATTATTGGCAATGTCTAGAAAGTTACGTCTAAGGAGAGGTTTGGTCACCTAATCATACGCTACCAATAAGGAGAGATCCTTATTGAAAGCCCTCTTTCTTGGGAACTACTACAGTTTGCAAGATCGTGATTCTGTAATATTATTTGTGAATAATTAATTATTGATTTATATGATGAGGAAAATATTGATTTTATGTGGATATAGATGGAGAAAATTTTTAATGTGACAATTGTTGAAAATTAATATTTTATCTTTTTTTATAAAATAATTCATGTAAATATATTATTTTAATAATATATTAACGGTGATATTTTTATAATGAATGTGGGATATATGAGTATATGAGGAGGAAGAGTATTTTTGTGGCATTAAATGTTTAACACATATTTTGTGTGTTGGTGGACATAATTATTGAATTCAAATTTGATTATATAATTTGTAAAATCACCCGTTTGTGGATTTCTTTAATTAATTTTTTTTGGAATTTGGAAAAACTTCCTTCCGCAAAGTTGTAGATAATGGAATTTCCTATGGAAAGTCTTGAGTTTTGAATTTTTCTGATAAAAGAGCTATTTATTATGAATTATTTAAGTTCAAGTTCAAAATAATTGATTTTTGGAAGTTTTAATTATGTTTTTTAAGAAAAACGTTTTTCAAATGTTGGTGGCCATCTTTAACATGTGCTTGGTGGTGAAATCAGATTTCAAAGTGGGCGTGAGAATGTGTTTTGTAAATATTAATATTATATTAAATTTTCTACTTTGGTGTTCTAAGCATTTTCTATAAATAGGTGTTTAGGTTAGAATTGAAAATCACACCGTAAACTCAAGTTTTCTCTCTATATTATCGAGCGTATTCTTGTGAGTATTTTGAGTATACTTTGAGTATTGTTATATACGGTACAAGTTCAAGTCATAGCTTATATCCTGTTTCAACTAAAAGACTGTCTTTCGAGGTAAGGGATGTTATTTTCTTCTTAAATGATATTATTTCTTTAATATCATTATCTTTGAAATATTGGTTGGAACTTTTTATCAAATTTGGAACTTTTTCATGTCGGGTTACTTATTCATGAGTTATTCACGAGTTATTCATTCACGTTAATATTCACGAGTACTATTCATTCATGAAGCGTGAAGATGTTTTTTTGTGAAATTTCTATCTTTTGGTGTCTGAGTTACTATTCACATATCTGACTATTCATTCACGAATCTGACTATTCACTATTCAATCAAAAATGAAATTTCTTCTTTTGTCCAAAATATCTATTATGGATACTAGCTTTGATTGTATCCATGTTTTGATCATTCTTGAATTTTACTCCACTACGATTACTTATGAAGTATTTTTGAACTTGGATTGTTTAAAATACTGAATCCTTAATAATTGTTCTTTTGTTTCACCGAATTCGTTTTCTTTGAATATTTTTTCATCATCCTCAGGTCTAAAATGATGATATTATTGAATATCTTTGGCCCAGAGTGCAAAGATGAATGATTTCTTGATGAATATCTTTGGCCCGTAGTGCAAAGATGAACAGTGTTGAGATGAACATGATCGATCGATTAATATCTTTGGCCAGTAGTGCAAAGATGAACAGTGTTTAGATGAACATGACCAATCGATGAATATCTTTGGCACAGTAGTGTAAAGATGAATATTTGATTCCGGATATATATTGATTGATGTTACAGGATAAAATATCGACGATGAACTTTTAAATTCATATATAGAATATAGTAGTTTGCATTCTCTACTTAACTCTTCTAATGAATTGTTATTTCACTGCGAAGATTGATTTAAAACCGGTTTGTCTATTGTATTCTATTAAATTTTTCCCTGTTGAGACTAACGATAATTTGTTGTATATTATCTTAGTCATAATATTCTTTATCGGGCTAGTTGAGCTCACCCTTTCCTTTTTGTTCCATTTTTCTTCTCGGGAGGCGAGAATGTAGCGAAATACTAGCTCGGGTATGGAATGAAGGTTCTAGAGAGAGTTGTTTAGTAGTCCTCATCATTTTTGTAAAATAATGTATCAATAATTATGATGGGGATTTATTTGGGTATGTATATTGTCTAGAAGACAATAATTGTATTTAAACTCACAAAGATATATATGTTGTTGTATTTTGCACGACAAATGTATTAATAAAGTTGTAGTTATTTACGCACCATGTATTTGGCGACTCGTAATGGGTTGGATGGAATGGACCTATTTTGGGGGCGTCATGGTTGGTATCGAGCTTAGGGATATGATCTCCAAGGCGAGATCGGGAATAGAACTAGGAGGGAGAGAGTAAATCCTTCGCTAATGTGTCCTACCTAAGTTTATTTGTTAGTTGGTTAGTATATAAGGATATTATGTGATATATTGATTTCCTTAATTAACCCTTGTTTTATGACAATGATTTGAGAATGTCGATTGAGAATATTAATAGTGGACTAAATGAGACCGTGGAGATGCCTCGTCTTTACCAACGAGGAGAGCGTGCAAACAGTCGGCAATGTACCTCCTGTGAACAACACCAATCGAAGCGAGATGATGAACGAGGGATGTTTAGAAGCTTTTTGCGGTTTATGCAAAATCAAATGAGGGAGACTCGTGTTCAAAATACGGGAGGAAATGATTGAAATTCACGGGTTATCACATGCCCAAGCAAGCTTCAAAGAGTTGGGACCACCGAAATTTAAGGGAAAGCGGATCCGATCATGGCGGAAACATGGGTCAAGCAAATTACCAAGATATTCGATGTCTTGGGATGCACGGAGGAACAAAAGGTTCCATTCGCCACCTTTATGTTCCGTGGCGAAGCATTCATCGGTGGGAATCATGAAGCGTACCCATCCAAATTTACACTCAAGCATGTCGTGGGAGACGTTTGAAAATGTTCAATGACAAGTACTTCCCCGAAAGTATTCGTATATGAAGGAAGTAGAGTTTATTAGATCGGAGCAGAATAACATGGCGGTGTCCCAAAGACGAGGCGAAGTTCATGGAGTTATCCAGTTTGCACCTCATTTGGTGGAGAATGAGGAACGATGACGCAGATGTTTCGAGAGGTTTGAAACCCGGCGATACGTCGAGATCTCATTTCTCATAAATTTTCTCTCTATTCGGATGTTGTCAATGAGGCTCGATTGTTAGAAGCGAGATAACGAAAGTACGTTCAACCGAGGGACCATAACCAGGATCATATCAAGATAGCAGCCATCGTAATAACGATAACCAAATGGAGAAAAGAAGAATACTTGGACAAAGGCGGTAACCACTCGGTGGTAATCGTGGCATATGAAAATAAAAGAAGCGAGTGGGAGGAGATTTTAAAAGAGGAGATTCAACAACGACCATGTGAAGACGTCAACACCAAAGAAAGAATCGGTTTCAAGAGAGGAGAAAGACCACCGGTCAGTATGTTATAAATGCGGAAAGAGGGACATATCAAACCGCCAAACATGCTTTAAGGTATGCTATAATTGTGGAAAAGAAGGACATATCGCTTTCGAGATTATGCGATATCGAAACCCAGATCCCAATGAATGGTGACTCAAAAGGATGTCCCGTAAAAAGTCAAAGTCAACGATTCTGGAAGAGCGTTTATACGTGACCGGGGTCAAAATGCGAGGAACCCGAACGAAGTTAGCACGGGTTAGTTAATTATAAATTCTTGCGAAGTTTATACCTTACTAGATATCTGGGCTCTACCCATTCTTTTATCTCTTGCTTGCTTGCAACATTTGAAATTGACTACTGAAGAAATTAGACTTTGACTTTATTTATGGAGACTCAGTTAGAGAAACTTTCATTACATCCGTTGTTTAGAAATCTTGCTTGATTCAGTTGGCACTATCACATTACCCGTTAACCTTATTTCTATAGAGATATTTACTTTTGATGTGATTTTAAGGTTAACTACTCATCACGCCGAAATTGATTACTTTCGTAAGGTTGTTAGTTTTCATATTCCTAAGCAACTTTGTTATTCAATTCAAGCAATCAAACCATTGTAGTCAAACATTTTCATATCAAGCCATGAAGTCATTCGTTTATTACGGATGTCAAGTTTTCTTAGTCCATGTTATGGATTTGAATAAAGACACGTCGATTTGAATAATATTCTGTTGTTATTGATTTTTCCCGACGTATTTCTTGAAGAATTCCTCATGCGTACTCCCAAAGCACGATATTAAATTTTGTATCGACTTTGAACCCTATACAAAACTCATTTCTAAAATCTCATATCGAATGGCTCTATTGAACTTCGTGAGTTAAAATTCAACTATAAATTTGGTACCGAGCCTTTATCCGGTGACTTCCTTTGTGGAATGCACAAAGCCGAACTCTCGTAGGGACACCATATTCGTGCGATAGTAAAGCGATAGGTGTCATTGTAACGTCTTATCCAAGGTTGGGATATGAGTCACGATTGAGAACAACCTAAGTCGAGAATCGAAATACATAGCTTTCTGAAGCTTAGTTGGTTATTATCGAGATTCGTTGAAGGATATTCTCGAATCGCTATTCCATTAACGTGAAATGACTCGTAGAGATACAAAATTCGAATGGAGCAAGGAATGTGGGAAGAGCTTCGAAGAACTCAAGAGGAGACTCATTTCAGCACATGTTCTGACCATGCCATCCTGGAAAAGCGAACGTGGTAGCTGACGTGTTGAGTAGAAGATCGTATACAAGTACGAGTACGATATTGTCAAAGACTCATTTCGTATAATTTACAAATAATAGAGATGGAGATGAAAACTCTAGGTACCCACGTGATGATATACGAGTATAATTAACTTTAATCGATAAAGTTAAAGCTGTTCAAGCTACACACCGGAGCTGATGAATTTGAAGAACAAGGTGCAAGAAGTTGTTATTTCAAAAGCGAGAATCGGTGAGGTGAGGAAAGCTCAAACCTTCGATTTATTAATCCATTTAAAATTTTTCGATCGAATAAGAACTGTGGCCTATAGACTCGTTTTACCGCCAAGTATGACGCGTGTTCATAACGTTTTTCACGTATCGATGTTACGTAAATATGTGGACGACCCAAACCATGTCATTGAGTTAGAACCGGACGAGATAGCCGAAGACTTAACGTACGAGGAGGTACCTGTCAAGATCTTGGATAGGAAAGAACATGTCCTATGTACCGAGGTTATACCACAAGTTAAAGTTTTGTGGAGAAACCATGCTATTGAGGAAATGACACGGGGAGTTGGAAGCGGAAATGAAAGCGAGGTATTCTCATCTTTTCAAACACCAAGTACGTCGTCGCCAATTTCGAGGACGAAATTTCATAAGGAGGGAGGTTGTAAGACCCCATTTTTTTTAATAAATAAAATGGAATTTCCTCTATTTATTATTTTGAAATAGTAAGGGTTGATTTGATTAATGTGGTTAGTTATGGGTAAAATCATGAAATATTTTGAATAAGCAAGTGGTTATAAAATATTCATTATTGTCGAGGAATATTCGTTTGGTCGTGGAATATTCGTACTGTCGGGGAATATTCGTACGACGGCGCAGTCTTTTGTGGGCCCCATAACGAAAAGCGATTGGATGAAGAAAACGACAAGTATAAGTTGTTTAAATAACGACGTAGTTGTTACCGTTAATACTGTTGGAATACCCGGTGGTTAAAACACACTAATACGCGTTGTTGAACAAGTAAGACACTCAGTATTGCACCAATTATTGATTCTTACGTGAAGGCACTTACTCAATAATTGTTACATGAATTATTATTCGATATTTTATTTTATTGATTCAATAATTCTTTGCGTTGATATTTTATATTACTTGTTGTTTCAATAAATTGTCATTACACAAAGATTTTCCATTATCGAAGCAATAATTCATATTATCCGAATAATATTATTAGATAACATTATTGGCAATGTCTAGAAAGTTACATCTTAAAGGAGAGGTTTGGTCACCTAATTGCGCGCCAAGAAGGAGAGATCCTTATTGAAAGCCCTCTTTCTGAGAACTACCGATTGCAAGATCTTGTGATTCTCGTAATATTATTTGTGAATAATTAATTATTGATTTATATGATGAGGAAAATATTGATTTTATGTGGATATAGATGGAGAAAATTTTAATGTGACAATTGTTGAAAATTAATATTTTATCTTTTTCTTATAAAATAATTCATTTAAATATATTATTTTAATAATATATTAACTGTGATATTTTTATAATGAATGTGGGATATATGAGTATATGAGGAGGAAGAGTATTTTGTGGGAATTAAATGTTTAACACATATTTTGTGTGTTGGTGGACACAATTATTGAATCAAATTTGATTATAAATTGTAAAATCGCCTGCTTTGTGGATTTCGGTTAATTTTTGTTTGGAATTTGGAAAAACTTTCTTCTGCAAAGTTGTAGATAATGGAATTTCCTATGGAAAAAAGCGAGTTTCGAATTTTTCTGATAAAAGAGCTATTTATTATGAATTATTTAAGTTCCGAAGCTCAGAAATAATTGATTTTTGGAAGTTTTAATTATGTTTTTTAAGAAAAACGTTTTTCAAATGTTGGTGGCCATCTTTAACATGTGTTGGTGGTCAAATCGATTTCAAAGTGGGCGTAGGAATGTGTTTTGTAAATATTAATATTATATTAAATTTTCTACTTTGGTGTTCTAAGCATTTTCCTATAAATAGGGTACTTAGGTTAGAATTGAAAATCACACCAGAAACTGAAGTTTTCTCTCTCTATATTATCGAGCGTATTCTTGTGAGTATTTTGAGTATACTTTGAGTATTGCTATACGGTGCAAGTTCAAGTCATAGCCTATATCCTGTTTTTACTAAAAGTCTTGTCTTTTCGAGGTAAGGGATGTTATTTTCTTCTCAAATGATATTATTTCTTCAATATCATTATGCTGAAATATTGGTTGGAACTTTTTATCAAATTTGGAACTTTTTCATGTCGGGGTTACTATTCATGAGTTACTATTCACGAGTTACTATTTATGAGTTACTATTCACGAGTTACTATTCACAAGTACTATTCAAGAAGCGTGAAGATATTTTTTTGTGAAATTTCTATCTTTTGGTGTCGGAGTTACTATTCACGTATACGGCACTATTCACGAATCTGACTTTATTCAATTCAAAAAAATGAAATTTCTTCTTTTTGTCCAAAATATCTATTATGGATACTAGCTTTGATTGTATCCATGTTTTGATCATTCTTGAATTTTACTCCACTATGATTACTTATGAAGTATTTTTGAACTTGGATTGTTTAAAATACTTAATCCTTAATAATTGTTCTTTTGTTTCACTGGATTCGTTTTCTTTGAAATATTTTTCATCATCCTCAGTCCTAAATGATGATATTACTGAATATCTTTGGTCTGTAGTGCAAAGATGAATGATTTCTTGATGAATATCTTTGGCCCGTAGTGTAAAGATGAACAGGTGTTGAGATGAACATGACCGACTGATTAATATCTTTGGCCCGTAGTGCAAAGATGAACAGGTGTTTAGATGAACATGACCAACTGATGAATATCTTTGACCTGTAGTGCAAAGATGAATATTTGATTCTAGATATATATTGATTGATGTTACAAGGATAAAATATCGACGATGAACTTTTAAATTCATATATAGAAGATAGTAGTTTGCATTCTCTACTTAACTCTTCTAATGAATTGTTATTTCCGCTGCGAAGATTGATTTAAAACTGGTTGTCTATTGTATTCTATTAAATTTTTCCCTGTTGGAGACTAACGATAATTTGTTGTATATTATCTTTGTCATAATATTCTTTACTGGGCTAGTTGAGCTCACCCTTTTCCTTTTTGTTCCATTTTTCTTCTCAAGAGGCGAGAATGTAGCGAGTACTAGTCGGGGTATGGAATGAAGGTTCTAGAGAGAGTTGTTTAGTAGTCCTCACCATTTTTGTAAAATAATGTATCAATAATTATGATGGGGATTTATTTGGGTATGTATATTGTCTAGAAGATAATAATTGTATTTAAACTCACAGTATATATGTTGTCGTATTTTGCACGACAAATGTATTAATAAAGTTGTAGTTATTTCTGTACCATGTATTTGGCGACTCAGAATGGGTTAGATGGAATGGACCTATTTTGGGGGCGTCACAACGTTATAATTCCAATGGTTGGAGAGTACGATCTTTTTCTATAGAGATAGAAAAACTAGGGTTTAGCCAACCACCCATCTTCTTGAATTCTTCTTCTTCCTTGGTGGATCACCTCTAGAGGCCAAAAACTTGGGTGGCTAACGTTGATCAAAGGAAGAAACCAAACCCGGTGGATTCAAGTTGAACGCGAAAAGGATTGGAGGTGAACTTGTACCTGAGGAAGCTTGGATCTTCAAGGGTATGATTCTTGTTCTTTCTTTTCGTTTAATTAATAATTGTGCATAAAGGGTGATCCGGGTTTATAGTTTGTAAAATTTTAAACTCTGATTTTTACACGTTTCCGCTTATTTATGCAATTTGATTGCGTTCTTGAATATTACAAACCTAACAATTGTAAATATTGTAATTTAATAATATGAATAACTTTGTCATCTCAATTATTGATTTAATAATATATCATATAACGCAGATGATCTCATGTGACAATAATCGAATCAATAATATGAGAGATATATGATCAAAGAATTACTATAGCAATAATTGAGTATAACCGGTGACTTATCACGTAAGCATCAATAACCAATACTGCGTGCTACTATGCAACCACGCCAGACATCTTTGTTTTTACTACCGAGTAGTTCAACAGTTTTAACGGTAAAACTTCCGCCGTTATTTTCATAAAAATAATTCTGTCGTTTTATTACTACGACAATACTTCCGTTGTGGGTTCACCAATGATTGTGTCATCGTACGGATATTCCCGACAAAAAGAATATTCCCCGACCAAATGAATATTTTATAACAACTTGCATACTTTGCAAAATTTGTAAATATCACCCACAACTTATAACATTATATCAAATCCACACCATAATATTAAAAAAAAAAATTGAGAAATTTAAATCTTAATTCACAAAATCTGGGGTCTCACATATTTGGGTAGTTGCCTTGTACTTTTATATTCATTCTTTGGACAATTGTATTGATTGAATATTGTATTGGTTTACGTGTCTGCAATGAATGGATGTTTATATATACTGTTGTACGTGGATGTGTTTAGATATATATATAAATCATGGATGGATGTTTATATGGATGCTTATATATACTGCTGTGTTGAGATAGAAAGCAGGTACAAAGCAGGTTATACTTTTTTTGGGAAATCCATAAAATAGGAAAAAATATTTTTAAAAAAATATCAGCATCAACGACCGCATGTGGTCGCTAATACAGATCGCGGTCGCTGATGGCCTTTGATAAATTAGCGATCGCATCGGTCACTATTTGTGGTCGCTGACACGTGTGCCACGTCAGCCTTGACAACTGACTCATCATGACTCATATTAGCGACCGTGTCAGTCGCTGATAGCGGTCGCTGATAATTTGGTCGCTAATAATGGTCGTTGATATCCACCTAGCGACCAGATTATATGCGACTAATATCAGCGACTGTAGGCGGTCGCTAAGGATCATCTACGACTGTATGCGGTCACTGATATGCGGACGTTGATAAGCCTTTTTGTTGTAGTGGCGTGGGCGCATCTCTTCTTATCTTTTTTTGTATTTATCTTATGTATCAATCTTTTTATTAATTTACTACTTTTTAGATCTATAAGATCATCATTATACAATCTAGCATTTTTTTTTAGTATATACAGAGAAAAAATCTCATATCTAGAGACTTAACTCTATTTAAAAACTCAATATTTAAATAGTTATTTTTTGTTTGTTTGTATAAATTCAATGATATATATTCATTTCTTAATTTCATATTAATATTTAATATTTGGTGTCATACGCATTACATATATAAATTATGTGGGATAAAATAATTTTTTATAAAAATTAAAAAATTAAATAAATAATATAAAATAATAAAATAATAATATATCTGAAGTGGTAAGAATTTGAGAGAAAAATAAAAAAAAATGTGACTCAAAATCATCAACGTCCCATGAACGCTTTATAATATACATTAGGACTGAGCAAGTAACTAAATTAGAATCGAAATCGTACCAAAAATCGCACAAACTGCACCAATAGTTCCGGCGTGTGGCGGTTTTAGCTGGGTAAAAAAATTAAATTTACGGTTCCGATTTGGTTAGCAGCCAAAACAGCACGCATGCATAAAATCGAAACTGCACCATATTGGTAGAGTAGCCTATAATGTTTTCGACTCTTTGTATTATGATTGTAATATTATTGTAATATGATCTTTGTTAACAATATGCAATAATATGATTAAACTACTCTTAGTAATAATATGTTGTAATATAATAAAGTAGCCTGTAAATTATTACACCATATTATTACTAAGAATTTTACAACATATTGTTACTAAGAGTAGAGTAGCAAAGATTGTATTTAACTTTTATTTATTCTACTATATTCTACTCTAATAATTTACATCATATTACTCTATTATATTTAGCTTTTGTTTAGACAAAACATTATAGGTAAGGTTAATTGTGTTATCAAAATGATATTTAATATTGTGTGATGCTAAATTGTTAATTTAAATTGCATAAAATTTTATTGTTTCAATTGGTTTTGAAACCGAAACCGCACCAAATAAAATCGTACTGTTCAAAACTGCACCGCACCAATTACTAACAGTTTTATGTGCGATTTTAAATTTGTAAAATCACACCTAAATGATTTCATATGCTCGCCCTTAATATACATGCATACATACATAGATTCGTACGTTATTCATGTCTGATGCCACCTTTTTTGCGTTTTTAGTTTGTAGTTTTTAGTTTTTGTTTTTTTTATATTTCACTCCTCCTTGACAATTAATGAACTCATTAACTTTTACTTTTTCCAAACTACTTTAGCATTGAAATGAAGGCATGTTGTTCTGTGCTGTGTGCCCCCTCCACGTGTCTTATAATATCTTTTTTTTTCTAGCTTTTATTTTAGTTGATATAAATATATTAAAATTTGATGATATAATTTAATTGTATCAATTTAAAATTTAATATATCATCTTTTAAATTTAAAAATTATATTATATGTATAATTTTAAAACAGAGGGGTAATAAAATAAAATATTTAAGATCACATTGTTTGACCAAAATACATTGTCACCACGATAGCGACATACAATGAATTCAAAATATAAAAAGTACATATAAAATTAGTGTTAAGATCGATCACAATATTTGACCCACCAAATTAGTAGTAGTCTGTCTACGACAACTTATATTAAAAGCTGTATATTTTGTGAATTTATTATAGATTTGTACTTTAAACACATAATTTTAAAGGTTTTCATTCAAGTGGATGGGTGGGTACGGATAGGCTGTCAGGTACAAGTTGGCAGAAAAAAGAAAATTTCCATTATTCCTGTAGATGGAAAATGAGTTTTTTTATTAATATTAAAATTGATTTTTTTAAAGTGTTACGAGGAAGTCCAATTCTTAACCTCTTCACTCGATTTTAATGTGTTAAAAGTCAGTCAAATGTACGTTACCATCATTTTGGACATATTATTTTCTTTTAAACTTATTATCAAGTAGTGACTTCATCTTATTATATCTGATATTCTAGAGATTTTCACATAGATTAAGAATAGATATAGTTTTACTATTTTACCCTTAATTAATACTTTGATCTCATTTAATTTTTCATTAACACCAAACTTGATTTTACACTCTCTCCTAATTTTCTCTCATAATTAAAGAATAGAATTTGAACTGTTTTTTAAAAATAGAGAAAATAGCCATTAATGGTGGTGGAGAAGGAAAAGTAGAAAAGAAAACAAATAAGCAAAATAATCTTAATTTTGTAGAACGTCGAATATAATGGGATGGAGGGAGTATTTCATATTTGACAAAATATATAGTACTCTAAAACTCTTCAACACGTATAACATGATATATTGTGAGTTGTAATGTATACGATTGAATATAGAATCCCAAACAATACAAGCCCAAAGAAAAATAACATTATCGCCCTGACGAGTTAGTAAACCATTAACAACTTTTTGGCCTAAATGAGAGTCAAATCAAATTCATCCAAATAAGGTCTTAAATCACTGCCCAATAATATCTTTTTAGGTTATCTTAGCCCATCACAAGCTCACCCAAAAAAGCATGACTGAAGGTATTATCGGTAGTAACTTAATTCTTTATACACAGGAAAAAAAATTCTCATATCTTTCGATGTGAGACTGGGGTGTTACAAACTCCCCCGATCAGAGAGCTTTCGAGAGTCGACTTTGATACCATATGAAACAACCCGGGTCAAATCCCGAGTTCAAAACAAATCTTGGGTCAAATCCCAAGTCCGAATCGAAACAAATCCATCCAAATAAGGTCTTAAATCACTGGTTGGGTCATCTTAGCCCTCCACAACCTCACCCAAAAGGTCATGACTGAATGTACTATTGGTAGTAACTTAATTATTTATACACAAACAAAAATTTCACATATTTTTCGATGTGAGACTGGGGTGTTACACACACAATATAAGCAACCAAGAAAAATAATAAGACGAAACGCGACTTAAATTATCTACTGTCCCCACTAGAATCACCAAATCTATCGACATTGGGGTTGGGGTGGGGAGAGAGATTTTCCTAAGTTTTCATATTTCTACCCTTATGATCATTTCTATTGATTACCTTGTTTCATTTGAAGGGTAAAATCTTAGGAAAATAAAATCGCCACAAATGTTTACGAAGTTTAGAAGGTTGATTTAATGACGGGCCAATTAGATAGAGTCGCCAGTTAGTATGAATTCAAATGGATGTATCAAATCATCCGAATTTTAAAAGTTTCCGCAACATGGCCCAAAATATGACTCCGTAAAATTGATCTCAAAATCGAGATTTATAGAGTTCGGAGGCTTGCTTAAGTGGGGGAGAAGGTGTTAGGCACCTCCGACTTCTGTGAAAACACGGTTATCGCATCTTACATTGAATCTACAATAAAGATTGAATCTCTCACCTATAAAATGAAGGAACAAGCTCTTTAAGCCTTGAAACTATGAGATCTCACTTAATATATGATTGATTTATGTACAAGTAGCTAGATCTAAATGAGATTTATGAAAAATTCACTCAAAATCGCCTATTTCTCACACTAAAATCAGTTTTTCCTCCTTTTAGAACTCCATTTTTTTTTTCAAAAATGAGTTGAAATTGCCCTTATATAGAGCCCGGGCTTTGGCCACAAGTATATTAGTGCTTTTGGCCCAGGTGGGATCCACCTGTCTCGATTCTTGTGATATTATATCGGTTCTCCTGCTGTATTTTAAAACGTCTATAACTTTCAATACGAGAATAGTTGGAAGGCGTGTCATACCATTCCGAAAAGTTATTTCCGAGAGCAACACATTGACATAAAATTTTGCCAATTTCAAATCCGAAAAGACAGGAGAAAATGTAGAAATGGTTCTTTCCGTAGATGCTAGACAGTCAACCATCATGCCTTGCATAGTTTCTCGCCTTGTACTCTTCGTGTTAACTTCATGTAGCCTGATTTGAGCCTCGGAATCCTCTGTGTGGATGTCTCATCCTCCGACAGAAATGACATTTTGACCTCCTGTCATGGTTAGAACAAATATACAAAATTTCGGGTATCTACAACCCTAAAAATATTTAAAAATTTACCGCATGCATAAGAATTATTTTCATATATAAAGATGTAATTCATGTAATCTTCAGAAATCTTATACAATAGGTAATACAAACACAAAAGTAAGACATTTTTGAACCTCAAAACATAATCCCACATGGAGTTTATCTTTATTGACCCTAAGCATTATCATTTAAGACTGTTATACTACTGAGCGTAAAATTAAGTGTGCACCAAATTGAGGTTGAAGAGTAATGATGGCGTGGGGAGCATGTGCATAAGATGGTGAAAGTACAAACGAAAATCGTTGTAAAATCATGGCCATTGCCATTTTAGCTTCCAACATTGCAAAGTTTTGACCAATGCAAATTCGAGGTCCCCAGCTAAAAGGAAAATATGTGACTCTCCCCTTTCTTGCCTTTAGCACACCTTCCCAATTTTATTTCTTCATATTTTGTCCTTATAAAACTCATGTAACATGCATGTATTACTAATTTTGACAAAAATTAGTTAGAGGTGATGGTTTTATAAAAAATTTAGACATTAGGTATAACATTGCAAAAATTGAAATATATATTGACATCTATATTGTAATTCAGTGTACACATGAGAGGACAGTTTTACAATTTACCCTAAAAATATTTAAAAAAATTAGCGCATGCATAGGAATTATTTTCATATAAAGATGTAATTCAAGTAATCTTCAGAAATCTTATACAATAGGTAATACACGCACAAAAGTAAGACACTTCTGAACCTCAATTCATAATCCCACATGGAGTTTATCTTTATTGACGCCAAGCATTACCCTTTAAGACTGCTATACTAGTGAACGTAAAATTAAGTGTGCACCATATTGAGGTTGAAGAGTGATGATGGTGTGGGGAGCATGTGCATAAGACGGTGAAAGTACAAACGAAAATCGTTGTAAAATCATGGCCATTGCCATTTTAGCTTCCAACATTGCAAAATTTTGACCAATGCAAATTCGAGGTCCCCAGCTAAAAGGAAAATATGCGACTCTCCCCTTTGTTGCCTTTAGCACACCTTCAGAAAATCTTTCCGGATTGAACTCCTTTGCATCATCACCCCATATTTCTTGGTCGTAATGCAATAAAATCATGGGTAATTGAAGAACCACTCCAGCAGGAAGAGATATTTCTCCCAATTTTATTTCTTCATATATAGTTCGACCAAGTGAAACTAGCGGTGGATACAATCTTAGAACCTCAAGCAAAATCATATTTACCTGTTAAACAAAATATAATATGAAAATTGTTACATTTTATTTTTTTGACTAATTACACTGCAAAAAATTGGTTCAAGAGTGACTTAATTATTTAATCTGCAACAAACAAAGGTAATTTGCGACTGTTTGCAAATACTTATAGTAAGTGTGGAATATATGTAAACCTTCCATACTTCTATGACATAAGATTTTTTTTAGTTTAAAATTTAATAATATGAAGATGAAATACGATATTGGAATTGAAATTCGAAATGTATGTCCACATGTTTTCTTGAACATAGTATATAAAAAAAAAACTTACAAATTTCAGGTGATTTAATCCATCAAGATCGGGTTTGTTGTTTCCAAACGCCTGCAAAACCTCTTCTTTAGCACGCTTTTGCCAATCTTGATACCGACTTAATAAAATCATCGTCCACGTAAGCAGATTTGTGGTTGACTCATGTCCCGCAAAATAAAATAGTTTACACTCTTCAATAACCTCATCTATAGTCATTCCAAAATTCGTATTACCATGTTGTTTAATTTCTTTGGAATTGGATTCCAATAATATACCCAATAAGTCATCTTGACTACTTTCTCCAGCGTCCACTGCATTCAAACGCTTGTTGATGATACTCTTTAGTGCAAGTTTCACTTCTTTAGCGATCTCTTTTATCCTTTTGTTTCTTTTGGTTGGAAAAAATCTACAATTACCAAGTTTAATAAACGTAAAAATGGGGAAATTATTAAGGAATCACTAGAATTTAATTTTGCCTTAATCTATCCCAAGAGATATATTTACCTCATTCCAGGGAGGTATATTGTTTGTGAAGCTTGAATTATTAACTCAGCTTGTTCTTTTTGAAGTTGAAATATCTTTCTCCCTTCTTTATAGCTACTGCCAAATGCTGTACGCGAAATAACATCACTTGTCAAAGTATCTAAATAAGGCAATACATCCAACTCAATTTGGCCCTTTGTAGAAACCATCTCTTCCCATTTGGTCATAATCTCACTCGAACTCAAATAAATGGCAGGCAGCATATTCTGCAAGGAGAAAAATTCAAAAATGCAAAAAGTATAGTATAATAATTAGGGGTGTAAACGGATATATACGGATTCGGATACAATAGTATCCGTATCCGTTTATTTGCGGATACTTTTAAACCGAATACGGATAATATCCGTTTTTTTTCGAATACGAATAATATCCTCTTTTTTCCGAATACGGATGCGGACGAATACGAATTTTCCGGTTACCATTTACAGCCTATAACTAGAATAAAATAATAATGAATTTTAAAATATAATTTATTAATAAATGAATGTTAATTTATTTGTTTTTAATAAATATTTAAATACAATATCAATGTTCTAAATTACAATTCAAATATAGCTTTCATCAATTTTGAAATCCTAAATTTCAAAATGAATGATCTACTTATTAATATTTAGATATGTCTATTTTATGTGTGTGAGTAATATTGTAGTGTTTACGAATATTTATAATTAGATTCAAAAGTTTATATTGAATATTTAATTATTTTTCTCAAATACTTGATTAAAACTTTAATAATATGTTTATGAGAACTTTTATTTATAATTTATCCTCAATACATAGATTACAATTTACATAGTTATAAAAAGTTTATTTTATTTCATTACATTTATGGAGAGTGTGAGTTATAATATATATGTGACAACTAGTTAATCCAACTTGATCCAAATTTACTTAGTACTTACTTAAATATTTGGACTTCTAATTTTTAAATAATTGGACAAATGAAAGTGATAAATACTCTCTCCACCCGAAAATTTATAAACGTAAATTAACTATTCAACCCCTTCTAGATTAATTCGAACTTAACACATTTTAATAATAAAATTATATTGTTCATTGTTCCCGCCTCCCAACATTGCAAATAAGTTTTGAAAGTAAAAAATTTATAACAAGCTAATAACTATAGTTTTGTTCTTCTAGTATATAATTTTTTGGGTAATTGATACATTTTAGATATTTTAACTTCATAATAGTAAAAATCTATTAACTATACTTAAATCAATTTATTTCAGTTTATTAATATTAGAATAAAAGTGTTATTTCCTACTTTTTAGAAGTGAAATGATATATTTTAAAATAATTTTTGTATGATAGTGAAAACTAATTATTATACAAGGAATGCCAATTTAAAAAAATTATTTTGCTTATTATATAATAATTAATACATATATATAAGTTATTTGGATACGAATTCCAGATACGGATCCGAATCCGGATATCCGCTATCTGCCGGATATATTTACGGTCGGATGTTAAACGAATACGAATATGCCTATATCCGTATTTGTATTTGTTTATTTGCGGATACCATTAAACCGAATACGGATATATTCGTTTTTTTCGAATACGAATAATATCCGCTTTTTTTCGAATACGGATGCGGACGAATACGAATTTTTCGGTTACCATTTACAGCCCTAATAATAATATCAACATCAAACTTATAAAACTACATGTCTTGACATCACATCTAAATATATATACCATCTTCAACCTTAAAAGTTGAACTATTTAGAAGAAACAATTAAAATAAGTAATTTGGATTATAGCTGACCTTCAATTTCTCAAGATGGAAAGCAGGGTTGATGATTTTCCTGTGTTTGGCCCATCTGTCACACTCAGCATATGATAGTCCAGTTGCAAGTAAATTTGTTAAAGGATTACCTACCCTGGGCTTTTGGAACTGATAAAACTTGGTCAGGATCTGTTTGATATGATCAGGATCCATTATGTGAACCATTGGTTTTGGTCCAAGCCATAAAAATGAGTTCTTTCCTGCAATAACAGTGTAACATGCACCTAACTAAGTTTAAGATTTACTATAAAAAGTCAAAAAACATACTCTTTTTGTGTGTCGGATAGAGTTTACATGTAGATATGCAGTTTAGTCCTAATTACATACCATAGGTTTGGATTGTTTTATAGTGGTCGGGAATGATGCGAGGGATAATATCATCAGAGAGATTGATGGGTTTGGAGTAGACTTCTTTTCTCATCACAGCCATATCTTTCAGGTCTCCAAAATATAATCTGTACGAGTTTCCAGTGAAACCCTGATTTCTCAGGTACTTTTCAAGCTTTCTTGGTCTCAACCAAACCCAATATCACCACAACAACTGTCCCAATATCACCACAACAACTGCACAAAAGCTTGAAATTAACTTCAAAACCAACTCCATGAATAAGAGAATTAAGAGAGGGAGAGGAGGAGGAGGAGGAGGAGGAGGAGGAGGAGGAGGAGGGAGAGGGAGTAATTAAGATTTAAGACTGTAAGAGAGAGATAGTTTGTAGTATTGATCTATGGAAGACGGAAAGAAAGGGTGATGTATATATACAGTAGCGCTTGTCAATTGGTGATTGAAGTAGAAATTTTTTTGATGGTGTTGTAGATGAGTGGTGAGTATGAAGTTAATTTTGGTCAATTGATCAATATAGTGTCGACACTCATATAGAAATGATTTTTTTACGTGTCAACACTGTATTGATCAATTGACTAATTTATCATAAAAATAATGCTAGAGATACAAACTATTCTGCAAATATTTTACAAACGGTTGATGTGGCATACTTCATTTCAACATATTGTGTGAGGCCGAAGATTACATTGAAACAATTTATTGATCAATATGCTGAAGTGGAGTATGCCACATCAGGAATTTATAAAATATTTATAAAATAATTTGTGTCTGTAACATTACTCTTATCATAAAATTAAGCTGGATACGTGTTTTAGCATAACAGGTTGAGCAACTTCCACCATTGAATACAATGCCTAAATAGTAAATACAATACTAGTCTTAGTGACCATTTTTAAATTTAATAACTATACATATATATTTAGACCAACGTTGAGATTAAATTTTTTTTATACTAATGTATAATTCATTAATTTTATCTATCTACTTTTCAATCAACAGTTGCCTCGTTTTTATGACAAAATTGAATGTAGAGCATGTGGGCACTTGGACACAACAATAATCCAGTTGGTGATGGAAGTAGAAACGTAATTGACGGTGTTTTAGCGTGACAGGTGGAGTATTAAAAATAATGATATTATCATATATAATGGTGGCTCACATAATATTTATATACACATATATATATATATATATGCGTTCTACATATTAGGTGAGGGTCCATAATATGTATGTGTCTATTTAAGCATTATGTGAGTCTTTTTAATGTAATAATAACATTGTTGATAACTTGATATTACTCCTACTAATTAGTAAATACAATACTTGTCTTCTTATACTCCTGTCTCAATATTTTATAAAGAACATTTTTTACATTTTTTATATATTTATATAATTTTCTATCATATAAAGATGAGATTCACTATATACTCATAACATGTAAAAATATCAATTCTTTATTTTAAAATTAATAACTATACATATATATTTAGCAAACGTTGAGATTAACTAATACTAAATTATATAATTTATAATAATCAATTTGATCATAAAATTAATTGAGGATTTTTATCAGAGAGGCGAACAAATATTAGTTATAAACTCTTTTTCAAAAATGTGTTGCACGAATTTCAAGATATATTAAAATTATATTATAATATTAGATTTTTTATGTTCCATTAAAAGAGATATAATTATTTATTACATACAGAGGATATGTTTTTTATTCCATATTTATTCGATGAATAACTTAAAATAATTTCATGTTATGTTTGTTTTGTTTAGAATTATTTAATTAAATAAAAATTTATTGTTTGGACTATTATACTCTTACTACTACTAATAACAAAGATATCATATTATCTGTGACGCCCCCAAAATAGGTATATATCACTCATTCTGAGTCGTCAGATACATGGTACTGAATACAAATATAAACTAATTATACAACTATCGTGTAAAATACGACAAAACAAATGTTGTGAGTTTTAATACAAATATTGTTATCTAGACAATATCCATACTCAAATTCAATCTTATTACAATTATTATCACACTATTTCACAGAATAGTGAGGACTACTATGACACCATCTCAGACCATCACTCCATTCTCCGACTAGTCCCAACTATATTCTCATTTCCTGAAGAGAACAATAAAAGAAAGGGTGAGCTCAACTAGCCCAGTAAGAAATATTATGACTAAGATAATGCAGAATAAATTATCAATAGTCTTCAACAATGTTAAACTGATAATATACAATAGACATCAAGTTTAACTACAGCGGAACAAGGAATCCATTAAAAGAGTCAAGTAGAGAATAAAATCTACTATCTTTTATGATTTAAAAGGTTTTTCATCACTTTTATCGCTGAGACTCCGCTTAATAATTGTGAGACCCCAGATTTAATGAATAAATATTTAATTTTCTCGAAATATTTTTTTTTAATATTATGGAATGAATTTAATATAATGTTATAATTGTGGGTAATATTTACAAATTTTGCAAAGTATGCAAGTTGTCATATTATATTCGATTGGTCGGGAAATATTCTTTTTATCGTGGAATATCTCATGCGACTTGTCTAATCATTGGTAGACCCTACAATGTAATTATTGTTTGGATTGAGAAAACGACAAAAAATATTTTTATGAAAATAACGACGGAAGTTTTACCGCTAATTATCTTGTTGAACTACTCGGTAGTAAAAAAGTACGATGAATACGCGTGGTTTGCATTATAAAGCACACAGTATTGATTATTGATGCTTACGTGAGAAGTCATTCAGTTTTGTTCAATTATTGCTATAGTAATTGTTGTAAATTTGGCGTATTATTTATACCCCCATTTAACTATTTTTCAACATAATTGGTAGAAAGTTATTTAAATATAATGGGACCCACCTGTGATTATGACATGTTGGGGGAGGGAACATGTAGGGCCCGACTTGTAAGACCCTCAAATTTTTAAATAAAAGGAATTTCTTTTATTTATTATTTTGAAATAAGTAAGGTTGATTTGATTAATGTGGATAGTTAAGGGTTAAATACGCAAATATTTCAAAATAAGCAAAGTGGTTATAAAATATTCATTATCGTTGGGAATATTCGTTTGGTCGTTGGAATATTAAATCGTCGGGAATATTCGTATGCGACGGTAGTAGCCAATGTATGTGTGGAGCCCATAACGGAAAGCGATTGGATGAAGAAAACGACAAATATAAGTTGTTTTTAAATAATCATGTAGTTATTACCAAGTTAATCTTTTTGGAATACCGGTTGGTTAAAACACTTAAATACGCATTGTTGAACAAGAAGATACCAGTATTGCACCAATTATTGATTCTTACGTGAAGAAGGCACTACTCAATAATGGTTACGATAATTATTGCTCAATTATTTTATCGAGTTAATAATTCTTTGCGTTGATATTTTATATTCTTTGTTTCAATAATTGTCATTACACAAGATTTTCATTATCGAAGCAATAATTCATATTATCCTAATAATATTATTAGATAACATTATTGGCAATGTCTAGAAAGTTCTCATACAAGGAGAGGTTTGGTCACCTAATCAATTGCTACCAAGAAGAAAAATTCTTATTGAAAGCCCCTCTTCCTGGAACTGCACAGGTTGTCAATATTGTGATTCTGTAATATTATTTGTGAATAATTAATTATTGATTTATATGATGAGGAAAATATTGATTTTATGTGGATATAGATGGAGAAAATTTTTAAATGACAATTGTTGAAAATTAATATTTTATCTTTTTCGATAAAATAATTCATTTAAATATATTATTTTAATAATATATTAACTGGTGATATTTTTACAATGAATGTGGGATATATGAGTATATGAGGAGGAAGAGTATTTTTGTGGCATTAAATGTTTAACACATGTTTTGTGTGTGTTGGTGGACACAATTATCGAATCAAATTTGATTATAAACAGAAAATCACCCGTTTGTGGATTTCTACAATTTCTATTTGGAATTTGGAAAACTTTCTTCCGCAAAGTTGTAGAGAATTGAATTTCCTATAAAAATTGGCGAGATTCAATTTTTCTGATGAAAGGGCTATTTATTATGAATTATTGAAGTTCAAGTTCAAAATAATTAATTTTGGGAGTTTTAGTTAATTATTTTGAGAAAAAACGTTTATTGCAACTAAGTTGGCCTCACATGTGATTCAAATGGGCTGAGATCAGTTGTCTAAGGTGGGAGAAAAAATGTGAAAATATATTAATATTATATTCAATTTTCGCTTTGGTGTTCTAAGCATTTTCCTATAAATAGGGTCTTGGGTTAGAATTGAAAACACACCGTAAACCTAAGTTTCTCTCTATTTCTATCTCGATATATTGAGCGTATTCTTGTGAGTATACTTTGAGTATTGTTAGATGGTGCAAGTTCCTTCAAAGACTATACCCTATTCCAAATGAAAGTACTAATCTTTCGAGGTAAGGGATATTATTTTTTGTAATGATATTATTTCTTCAATATCATTATCTTTGAAATGTCGATCTGAAGTTTTTATCAAATTTGGAACTTTTTCATGCTCGGGGTTACTATTCATGGGTTACTATTCATGAGTTACTATTCACGAAGTTACTATTCATGAGTTACTATTCACGAGTTACTTATTCACGAGTACTATTCATGAAGCGTGAAGATGTTTTTTGGAATTTCTATCTTTTGGTGCTCTGAGTTACTATTCACGATACTGGCACTATTCACGATATCGACACTATTCACCTAAAAATAAAATTTCTTCTTTTTTCCAAAATATCTATTCGGATACTAGCTCGATCAGATCCATGTTTTGATCATTCTTGAATTTTACACCACTATGATTATTTTGAGGTATTTTTGACGTGGATAAAACCAAGTACGAATCCTTCATCCTTAATCCTTGTCATTTTGTTTCACCGGATTCGCTTTTTAAAAAATATTTTCATCATCCTCGGTCTTAAATGATGATATTATGGAATATCTTTGCCCGTAGAAGGCAAAGATGAATGATTTCTTAAGAATATCTTTGGCCTCAGAGTGCAAAGATGAATGATTTCTAAAGAATATCTTTGGCTTTGTAGTCTGCAAAGATGAACAGTGTTTAAATGAACATGACCTCGATGAATATCTTTGGCCCAGTAGTGCAAAGATGAATATTTGATTCCGATGTATATTGATTGATGTTACAGGGATAAAAGATAGACGATGAACTTTTAAATTCATACATAGAAGATAGTAGTTTGCATTCTCTACTTAACTCTTCTAATGAATTATTATTTCAACATGAGTATTGATTTAAAATTTGTTGTCTATTGTATTCTATTAGATTTTTCCTGTCAAGACTAACGATAATTTGTTGTATATTATCTTAGTCATAATATTCTTTATCGAGCTAGTTGAGCTCACCCTTTTCCTTTTTGTTCCATTTTTCTCGGGAGGCGAGAATATAAGCGAGTACTGGCTCTGGGTATGGAATGAAGGTTTTAGAAAGGATTGCTTAGTAGTCCTCACCATTTTGTAAAATAATGTATCAATAAAGGTGATGAGGATTTATTTGAGTATAGATATTGCTCTGAAGATAATATTTGTATTCAAACTCACGGGCTTTCTTCATGTAATAATAAAGTTGTAGTTGTTTCGTATCCATGTATTGACAACTCGTAATAGGTGATGTATACCTATTTTGGGGGCGCCACACACTGTGTTGAAAATTGAATTGTTGGGAGGTTTTTTCAAAAGTTGTCAATTTGGGTTGGGGTGGGAAGTTTGGTTTATACGGGGAGGGAGTACCATTATTATCATTATATATATATATATATATATATTATATATAATATATATAATATATTTTATTTAAAAGATTTTGCTTTAAATATGGACCGTCCGATTAAAAGTAAATCAATCCTGGACCGCTCATAAATTAGTTACTATGCAGTCCATTCTTCATAAATAAAGCTCATTCCTTCATTATTTCTTACTTAATTCAATTTGAACTCTGAGAGAAAACTATAGAGAGAAAGAAGAAAAGTGTTCTCGCTACTTCCTACTCTTATATCCAGCTTCTATTACTTGTAAGGGATATTATTCTTTTTGTATTCATGAAGAGGACTTCATTATTTCATTCCTTATTATTCTCGTTGGAATAACTCAGATACGCTGCTACCCTATACTTGGTGACATTCTTCATTATTCTCATCTTTATTATTCTCGCTGGAATATCACATGTTCATGTGTTTTACACCGACCGGTTCCGCTCTTTATTAATATTCTGTTGGAATAACTCGCTTCATGCGGCAATACCGCATGCATGGTGATTTCTGTTGTTATTCCATTCTTTATTATTCTGTTGGAACATCCTGCTTTGGCATGTAATTTCAATTTCACGACCGGTTTACATTATTATTATTCTGTTGAATAACTCGCATCTGCTGCAATCTGCACCGCATGCATGGGTGATTTCTTTTGTTATTTCATTCGTTATTATACTCAGTTGGTTAAAGTTTTGACTTCTATACTCCATAAAATTAGTGGAATATCCTTGATATTTGCGCTTCATCCAAAGATCTTTCATGGAAATATTCTTCCGAGCATTCTTGAATTTTACTCTACAAAGCAAGATCATGTCGACAATTTGACGTTATTAGTTCTGAATAAATTAATTCGTGAACTTGTTTTATTGAATTTTTATATCATTGTCATCATCCTCATGTTTATATTTTTTTTGAAAGTCATCTATGGCATGTAGTGCATAGATGGACTTGGTATGATTATGACCAGGGATTATTCGGTGTAATCATGACCGTAATATTACAAATAATGTGGTAAAAGTTCTCATTGGCCCGTAGTGCATTGATGGACAGTTGTTGGCATGATCATGACCATTGATGAATACACGAATATTGTAAGGCCCCAAATTATTAATAAATAAAATTTAAATTTCTCTATTTATTATTTTGAAATAGTAAGGGTTGATTTGATTAATGTGGTTAGTTATAGGTAAAAATGAGCAAATATTTCAAATAAGCAAGAGGTTATAAAATATTTGTTTGGTCGTGGAATATTCTTGCTGTCGGGGAATATTCGTACGACGGCGCAGCCTTGTGTGGGCCCCATAACAGAAAGCGATTGAATGAAGAAAACGACAAGAATAAGTTGGTTATAAATAATTATGTAGTTGTTACTGCTTTATACCGTTGAAATACTCTATGGTTAAAACACAAGAAGATATGTAGTATTGCACCAATTATTGATTCTTACGTGAAGGCACTACTCAATAATTGTTACAATAATTACTGTTCGATAAGATTTTATTTTATTGATTCAATAATTGCTACGTTGATATTTTATATTATTGTTGTTTCAATAATTGTCATTACACAATATTTTCCATTATCTATAGCAATAATTCATATTATCCTAATAATATTATTGGATAACATTATTGACAATGTCTAGAAAGTTCTGCCTAAGGAGAGGTTAGGTCATCTAATCAATTGCTACGCAAGGAGAAATCCTTATTCAAAAGCCCCAGTATCCTTGGAACTACCGGGTTATCGATGATTGTGATTCAATAATATTATTTGTGAATAATTAATTATTGATTTATATGATGAGAAAATATTAATTTTATGTGGATATAGATGGAGAAAATTTTAATGTGACAATTGTTAAAAATAAATATTTTATCTTTTCCTCGATAAAATAATTTATTTAAATATATTATTATATTTTTAATAATATAATAATGGTGATATTTTTACAATGAATGTGGGATATATGAGTATATGAGGAGGAGGAGTATTTTTGTTACTAAAAATATTTAAAACATGTTTTTCATGTTTGTGGACCCCATTTCTTGACTGAAATTTGATTATAGCCTATAAAATCGCCCGTTTGTGGATTTCAGTCAAATTTTGTTTGGAATTTGGAAAAACTTTCTTCTGCAAAGTTGTAGATAATGGAATTTCCTATGGAAAGGACACGGGGTTCGACTTTTTCTGATAAAAGGGCTATTTATTATGAATTATTAAAGTTCTGAAGTTCCAAAATAATTGATTTTTGAAAGTTTTAATTGTTTTAATCAAGAAAAACGTTTTTTTCAATCCCACATGTGTGGTAAATGAGCTAAATACGAATTCTTGGGTGGTGGGCTTGATTATTATTAAATAAAATTATTTTAATAAATTTTCTGCTTTTGGTGTTCTAAGCATTTTCCTATAAATAGGGTGTTTAGGTTAGAATTGAAAATCACACCAGAAACTGAAGTTTTCTCTCTCTTTCTCTCTCGATATATTGAGCGTATTCTTGTGAGTATTTTAATACTTTGAGTGTTGCTATATGGTGCGAGTTCAAGTCATAGCTTATATCCGGTGTTTCAACTAGAAGTACTATTCTTTCGAGGTAAGGGATATTATTTTTTTTAAATGATATTATTTCTTCCAATATCATTATGCCGAAGTATTGATCTGAACTTTTAATCAAATTTGGAACTTTTTGTGTCGGGGTTACTATTAACGTATACGACACTATTCACGAATACGACACTATTCATCGAAAAATAAAATTTTTCCTTTTCGTCCAAAATATCTATTATGGATACTAGCTTTGATTGTATCCATGTTTTGATCATTCTTGAATTTTACTCCACTATGATTATTTATGGGGTATTTTTGGACATGTATAAACCGAGATAAGAATCCTTAATATTTATTCTTTTGTTTCACTAGATTCGTTTTCTTTAAAATATTTTTCATCATCCTCAGTCCTAAATGATGATATAATTGAATATCTTTGGCCTGTAGTGCAAAGATTAATAATTTTATGATGAATATCTTTGGCCTGTAGTGCAAAGATGAATATTTGATTCAAGATGTGTATTGATTGATGTTACAGGGATAAAATATTATTGCTGGACTTTTAAATTCATAGATAATAGTAGATTTCATTCTCTACGTAACTCTTCTATGAATTATTATTTTCGCTCCGAATATTGATCTAAAACTTGTTGTTTATTATATTCTCTCAGATTTTTCCCTATTGAAGACTAACGATAATTTATTTTATATTATATTAGTCATAATATTCTTTACTGGGCTAGTTGAGCTCACCCTTTTCCTTTTTGTTCCATTTTTCTTCTCAGGAGGCGAGAATGTAGCGAGTACGAGTCGGGGTATGGAATGATGGTTCTAGAGAGAGTTGTTTAGTAGTCCTCACCATTTTTGTAAAATAATGTATCAAAAATTATGATGAGAATTTATTTGGGTATTGATATTGTCTAGAAGATAATATTTGTATTTAAACTCACAGTTTTATTTTTGTATTAATAAAGTTATAGTTGTTTCTGTACCATGTATTGACAACTCAGAATGGGTGATGTATACCTATTTTGGGGGCGTCACAAATATCCTTGGCCCGTAGTGCATGGATAATTTGTGGTCGTGACCCTAATGAATATCCTTGGCCGTAGTTCAAGGATGATGTGGATTATTATTAAGCTGAGTCTCAGAGATAAAAGTGATGAAAAACCTTTAAATCATAAAAGATAGTAGATTTTATTCTCTACTTGACTCTTTTAATGTATTGCTTCATCCGCCGCAGCTTAAAATTGATGTCTATTATATTTTATCGCTTATCATTGTTGGAGACTAATGATAATTTATTCTCGCATTATCTTAGTCATAATATTTCTTCTTTGACTAGTTGAGCTCACCCTTTCTTTCACCGTTCTCTTGAGTAAAATGAGAACGTAGGTTTGGGACTTAGTCTGGGAATGGAGTGATGGTCCGGATGATAAGTATTAGCTAGTAGTCCTCACTATTCTCGCTTAAATAGTGTGACAATAAATGTAATGAGGACTTATTCTGAGAGTGGATATTGTCTAGAAGACAATATTTATATTTAAACTCACAACATATGTTTTGTCGTATTTTGCAAGACTGCTGTATTATTAGTTTGTATTTGAATTTTGTACCATGTATTTGGCGACTCAAGATGGGTGATGTATACCTATTTTGGGGGTGTCATAGTTGGTATCAAAGCTTAGGGATATGATCCCTGGCTAAGATGCGAGACAAGAACTAGGAGGGGAGAGACGGGGAATTCTTTCGCTAGTGTGACCTACCTAAGTTTATTTGGTATTTAATGTTAGGTTTGTAATATTCATGAACGCAATCGAATTGCATAAAATAAGCGGAAACGTGGAAAATCAGAGTTTTAAAATTTTACAAACCATATACCCGGATCACCCTTTATGCGCAATTATTAATTAAACGAAAAAGAAAGAACAAGAATCATACCCTTGAAGATCCGAGCTTCCTCAGGTACAAGTTCACCTCCAAACCTTTTCGCGTTCAACTTGAATCCACCGGGTTTGGTTCCTTCCTTTGATCAACGTTAGCCACCCAAGTGTTTGGCCTCTAGAGGTGATCCACCAAGAAAGAATAGAGATTCAAGAAGATGGGTGTTTGGCAAAACCCTAGTTTTTCTATCTCTATAGAAAAAGGCGTACTCTCCCAACTATTGGAATTACGTATTCACGTGTTGTGAAAATGTCAACCTCTTCACCCATAATAAGACTCCTCTTATTTATAGATGTAGGCAACCCTCCTTAACAATTAAGGAATTGGGTTTTATTTAATTAATTAAATTCTTTTAATTAATTAAGCTCCCTAATCTTATTAGGGATAATTAATTAAACTCTTTTAATTAATTTGCCTCCTAATCCTATTAGGATATTTGAGAGTACTTTTATTAATTAATTCCCAAACTCCTTTAGAATTAAATAATAATAATAGTAATAATAATAATAAGACTCCTCTTATTAATTTATATTTAATATTTCCAAAATATTAAATAATAAATATTAAGCTATTTAATTTATTCTATCACCATAGATTAAATAAAATATACTTAACTTATTATTACGATTATGCCATTAACTTCTTAAATAATTATTCTTCCTTTTTATGGCGTGACCCTTTAGGTTCTCTATATTAAACCGGTTGCGAATAAATCAATTAGAACAATTCTAATCTTATTTAAATAAATAAATTAAACTAATAATTTATTTAAATAAATAATATTTATTCTACAATAAGGATAAGCCTCCCTAGCGATCAACGACTTTTCAGATAATATAGATTTCAACATTAATCATAAAAGAACCTTTGAGTAAATAGTTACCGTACAATTTAATCCTTCCACCATACAATGTCCCAATTAAATATAAGACATGGAATTACTGTCAAGTCTTATTTTATTTAATTATATGTATTTCGACTCTTAAATGTACAATTCCAAATCATGCAAATTAGAAACTCCTTTCTAATTTCATTCTGCCTTGGCCAAGGACTACTGGGTTGTCATTTATCGAATCACATAGGACATTTCTCTTCATTTACTAGAAGTGGTAGATTCTTTATTGATCATACATTATCTCCATGTATAACTTATTATACCCAAGCATACCCTTTGATATACCCTAAGTGTGACGACCCCAAAATAGGTCCATTCCACCCAACCCATTCTGAGTCGCCAAATACATGGTACAGAAACAACTACAACTTTATTATCACAACAATAAAAAGCGTGAGTTTAAATACAAATATTATCTTCTGTACAATATTTATACTCAAATAAATCCTCATCACATTTATTGATACATTATTTTACAATAATGGTGAGGACTACTAAACAACTCTCTCTAGAACCTTCATTCCATACCCCTACTAAGACTCAAGCTACATTCTCGCCTCCTGAGAAGAAAAATGGAACAACAAGGAAAAGGGTGAGCTCAACTAGCCCAGTAAAGAATGTTATGACTAAGATAATATACAACAAATTATCGTTAGTCTCCAACAGGGAAAAAATCTGATAGAATACAATAGACAACAAGTTTCAGATCAATATTCGCAGCGGAAATAATAATTCATAGAAGAGTTACGTAGAGAATGAAATCTACTATAATCTATGAATTTAACAGTCCATCATCAATATTTTATCCCTGTAACATCAATCAATATTCATCTCAAATCAAATATTCATCTTTGCACTACAGGCCAAAGATATTCATCAATCCACCATGTTCATCTCAACACTGCTCATCTTTGCACTAAAGGCCAAAGATATTCATCAATCCATTATGTTCATCTCAACACTGCTCATCTTTGCACTAAAGGCCAAAGATATTCATCGTCATTCATGTTCATTTAAACACTGCTCATCTTTGCACTACAAAGCCAAAGATATTCTTCAAAATCATTCATCTTTGCACTATGTGCCAAAGATATTCTTCAGAATCATTCATCTTTGCACTACAGGTGCCAAAGATATTCAATACTATCATCATTTAAGACCGAGGATGATGAAAATACTTTTAAAGAACGAATCCAAAGGAAACAAAATGACAAATATTATGGATTCGTACTTTAAACAATCCGAAGTTCAAAAATACTTCATAAATAATCATAGTGAAGTAAAATTCAAGAATGATCAAAACATGGATACAATCAAAGCTAGTATCCGCATTAGATATTTTAGACGAAAAAAAAAAATTTTCATTTTTCTATGAATAGTCTTAAGTATTCGTGAATAGTGTCAGATATCGTGAATAGTCAGATCGTGAATAAGTAACTCACACCAAAAGATAGAAATTCCACAAAAAACATTTTCACGCTTCATGAATAAGACTGTGAATAAGAATAGTAACTCGTGAATAAGAACTCGTGAATAAGAACTCATGAATAGTAACCCCGACATGAAAAAGTTCCAAATTTGATAAAACCTCGGATCAACATTTCAAAGATAATGATATTGAAGAAATAATATCATTACGAAAAAAAATAATATCCCTTACCTCAAAGAATCAAGATTTGGGAAGGAAAGGTCTCAAGTGATGTCGAATGAAACTTGTACCGAAACAAAGAACTCTCAAAGTATCTAAATACTCACAAAATACGCTCAATAATATAGAGAGAAAGAGAGAAAACTTGTTTCGTGTGATTTTCAATTCTAACTTAGCCTCTCATTTATAGGAAAATGTTAGCCTACCAAGGCACTTCGACCAAGCACCCCGATGGCTTTACTCGCTACTATTGCCACCCACCACATTTGAAATAAAATTCAGCACATTTTTTCACCAACCACAAGTGGGGTCCACTCAATTCTAGAATTTTCCACCAAAATCAATTATAACCCTACTTTCCTAATCAAACACCTCTTAAAATTTATAACAAATCATTCGCTCATTTTTAATTCGCTCAAAATTTGTGGACATATACTCAACTTATATATGTATAACATATCCAAAATTACAACGATCCAACTATCGGATTAAAATTATAACCCCATAATATATCTCAAAACCCTCGATTTGATTTTTTAACACCTCCAATCCGATAAAATATACGATAAAACACCTCAACATTAATTCCTTCATTAATAACCACATAAATGAATCCATCATTTATATTCATATAACATAAATATTTCCTTATCATATGAATCAATAATTAATTATTCACAAATAATATTACGTAATCACATTTACGACAACCAGTGCCGCTCCTGAGAAGGGGCTTTCCAATAAGGATCTCTCCTATCGGGCGCCAAGCAATTAGGTGACCAAACCTCTCCTTAGATGTAACTTTCTAGACATTGCCAATAATGTTATCTAATAATATTATTCAAATAATATGAATTATTGATCCGATAATGAGAAATACATGCGTTGACAATTATCGAACAACAATAATATAAAATATCAACGCAAAGAATTATCAATCAATAAAATAAAATATTGAACAAGAATTCATCGTGAAAATTATTGAGTAAAGGCCTTCTTATGTAAGGATCAATAATTCAACAATACTGCAATACCGTAGTGTACATCAGCAAGCAACCACGCCAGACATCAGTATTTTAACCACCGGTATTCCAATGTCCTTAATTCTGGTAATAACTACGCCGTTATTTTAACCAACTTATATTTGTCGCTTTCCTCATCCAATCGCTTTCCGCATGGGGCTCACATGGTCGCTTCATGGTCGTATTTAATATTCCCAACAAAGATTTAATATTCCACGACCAAACGAATATTCCCGGACAAGACATTTAATATTCCACGACCAAACGAATATTCCCCGACAAAAATGAATATTTTATAACCACTTGCTTATTTTGAAATATTTATATTTAACCCTTAACTATCCACATTAATCAAATCAACCCTTACTATTTCAAAATAATAAATAAAGGAAATTCCTTTTATTTAAAAATAATTTCTGGTCTTACAACCTCCCTCCTTATGAAATTTCGTCCTCGAAATTGACGTGACGTACTGTGTGTTTCAAAAGGTAAAGATACCTCGCTTTCATTTTCATTTCCAACTCCTGTGTCATTTCCTCAATAAAGATGGTTTCTCCACAAAACTTTAACTTATGGTATAACCTCGAGACATAGGTCATGTTCTTTCCTCTACAAAATCTTGACAGTACCTCCTCGTGACGTTAAGTCTTCTATTATCTCGTCCTGGTTCTAACTCAATGACGTGTTTCGGTCGTCCACATATTTACGTAACATCGATACGTGAAAAACGTTATGAACACGCCACCATACTTGGTGGTAAAACGAGTCTATAGGCCACGCTCCTATTCGATCGAGAATTTCAAATGGATTAATAAATCAAGGTTTGAGCTTTCCTCACCTCACCGATTCTCGCTTTTAAAATAACAACTTCTTGCACCTCCTTCTTCAAATTCATCACCTTGCGGTGTGTAGCTTGAATGCCTTTTAACTTTATCGATTAAAGTCGATTATACTCAGATATCATCACGCATCAGATATCATCACGTGGGTACCTAGAGTTTTCATCTCCATCTCTATTATTTGTATATTATACTGAAATGAGTCTTTGACAATATTGTACTCAGATTTGTATACGATCTTCTACTCAACACGCCACCACCACGCTCGCTTTTCCAGATGGCATGGTCGTAACATATCTTTAAATGAGTCTCCTCTTGAGTTCTTCAAGCTCTTCCCACATTCCTTGCTCCATTTGAATTTTGTATCTCTACGAGTCATTTACGTTAATGGAATAGCGATTCGAGAATATCCTTCAACGAATCTCCGATAATAACCAACTAAACCTGAAAGCTACGATTTTCGATTACTGACTTAGGTTGCTTCAATCGCGACTCATATCCCAACCTTGATAAGACGTCACAATGACACCTATCGCTTTACTATCGCATCTAATATGACGCCCCTACAGAGTTCTGCTTTAGGTGAATTCCACAAAGGAAGTCACAAGATAAAGGCTCATGTACCAAATTCTATAGTTGAATTTTTAACTCACGAAGTTCAATAGAGCCATTCGATATGAGATTTTAGAAATGAGTTTTGTCTCGGGTTCAAAGTCGATACAAAATTTAATATCGATCTTTGGGGAGTAAGCCAATAAATTCTTCAGAAATACGTCAGAAAATCAATAACAACAAGAATATTATTCAAATCGACGTGTCTTTATTCAAATCCATAATACGGACTAAGAAAACTTGACATCCGTAATAAACGAATGACTTCATGGCTTAATATGAAAGAGTTTGACTTCAATGGTTTGGTTGTTTGAATTCAAATAACAAAGTTGCTTAGGAATATGAAAACTAACAACCTTACAAAAACAATCAATTTTGGCGTGATGAGTAGTTAACCAATCAATCCCCAAAAGCAAGTATCTTTAAAGAGATAAGGTCAATGTGTTAGGTAATGGTGCCAACTTGAATCAAACAAGATTTTTAAACAACGGATGTAATGAAAGTTTCTCCTAACGAAGTCTCCATAAATAGGTCAAAGTCTAATTTCTCCGTAGTCAAGTTCAAACGCTGAGCGCAAAGCAAGAGAGATAAAGAATGGGTAGAACCCAGATCTAGTAAGGTATAAACTTCGCAAGAATTTATAATTAACTAACCCGCTAACTTCGCTCGGGTTCCTCAGATTTTTTGGCCCAATCACGACAAACGCTCTTCCGTGAATCGCCGACTTTGACTTTTCCGGGACATCCTTTTGAGTCACCGCCTCACCGCACTAGGTTTCGATATCGCATAATCTCGAAAGCGATATGTCCTTCTTTTCCACAATTATAGCATACCTTAAACCGTTGTAGGGCGCCAATGATATGTCCCTCTTTCCAAGATTTGTAACATACGATCGATGGTCTTTCTCCTCCTTGGAACCGGCTTGCATCAAGGGCCGACGCGTCTTCACATGGTCGTTGTTGAATCTCCTCTTTTAAAATCTCCTCCCAACTCGCTTCTTCTATTTTCATAGCCACGATTACCACCGGAGTGGTTACCGCTTTTGTCCGTATTCTTCTTTTCCACTTGGTTATCGTTATTCGATGATCGCTATCTTTGGTATGATCCTCGTTATGGTCCCCTCGGTTGAACGTATTTCGTTATCTCGCTTCTAACAACCGAGCCCTGCTTACAACATCCTAAATAGAGAGAAAATTTATGAGAATGAGATATCGACGTATCTTAGGGTTTCAAACCTCTCGTAAACATCCGCCATACGCTCTTCATTCTCCACCAAATGAGGTGCAAACTGATAACTCCGCAAACTTCGCCTCGTCTTCGGGATCCGCCATGTTATTCTCGCTCAATCTAATAAACTCCACTTCCTTCATATGACGAATACTTTCGTGGAAGTACTTGTCATTGAACTGCTTCAAACGCTCCCACGACATGCCGAGTCAAAATTGAATGGTACGCTTCACGATTCCCACCAAGAATCGCCCTCGCCACGGAACATAAAGGTGGCGAATGGAACCTTCTGTTCTCTCCGCATCCCAAGACATCGAATATCTTGGTAATTTGCTTGACCCATGTTTTCCGCCATGATCGGATCTGCTTTCCCCGAATGCACTCGTGGTCCCAACTTTTGAATCGCTTGGCCAGACCACCCGTGAATCGCTATCATCTCCTCCTCAGATTTTGAACACGAGTCTCCTCGTCTGATTTTGCATGAACTCGCAAAAAGCTTCTAAACATCCCCTCGCTCATCATCCGCTTTCAAGGTGTTATTCACAGAGGTACATTGCCACTGTTGCACGCTCTCCTCGTTGTTAAGTATGAGCATCTCAACGGTCTCATTTACACCACTATTAATATTCTCAATTGACATTCTCAATCTTTATCACATAAAACAAGGGTTAATTAAGGAAATCAATCACATAATATCCCTATATACCGACCAACTAAACAAATAAGCTTAGGTAGGACACACTAGCAAAGGATTTACTCGCCTCTCCCTCCTAGTTCTATTCCCCATCTCCGCCAGAGATCATATCCCTAAGCTCGATACCAACCGTGGCGACCCCAAAATAGGTCCATTCCACCCAACCCATTCTCGAGTCGCCAAATACATGGTACGTAAACAACTACAACTTTATTATCACAACAATAAAATCGTGAGTTTAAATACAAATATTATCTTCTGCATAATATTTATACTCAAATAAATCCTCATCACATTTATTGATACATTATTTTACAATAATGGTGAGGACTACTAAACAACTCTCTCTAGAACCTTCATTCCATACCCCTACTAAGTACTCGCTACATTCTCGCCTCCCGAGAGAAAAAATGGAACAACAAGGAAAAGGGTGAGCTCAACTAGCCCAAGAAGAATGTTATGACTAAGATAATATACAACAAATTATCGTTAGTCTCCAACAGGAAAAATCGATAGAATACAATGTATAACAAGTTTCGATCAATATTCGCAGCGGAAATAATAATTCATAGAAGAGTTACGTAGAGAATGAAATCTACTATAATCTATGAATTTAACAAATCCATCATCAATATTTTATCCTCAGTAACATCAATCAATATTCATCTCAAATCAAATATTCATCTTTGCACTACAGTGCCAAAGATATTCATCAATCGGTCATGTTCATCTCAACACTGCTCATCTTTGCACTAAAGGCCAAAGATATTCATCAATCGGTCATGTTCATCTCAACACTGCTCATCTTTGCACTAAAGGCCAAAGATATTCATCGATCGGTCATGTTCATTTAAACACTGCTCATCTTTGCACTACAAAAGCCAAAGATATTCTTCGAAATCATTCATCTTTGCTTTCTACGGTGCCAAAGATATTCTTCAGAAATCATTCATCTTTTTGCACTACAAAGCCAAAGATATTCAATACTATCATCATTTAAGACCGAGGATGATGAAAAATACTTTTAAAGAAAACGAATCCAAAGGAAACAAAATGACAAATATTATGGATTAAGTATTCTTTAAACAATCCGAGTTCAAAAATACTTCATAAATAATCATAGTGAAGTAAAATTCAAGAATGATCAAAACATGGATACAATCAAAGCTAGTATCCGTAATAGATATTTTAGACTTAAAAGAAAAATTTTCATTTTTCTATGAATAGTCTTAAGTATTCGTGAATAGTCTTAGATATCGTGAATAAAGGCCAGATATCGTGAATAAGAACTCTACACCAAAAGATGAAATTCCACAAAAAACATTTTCACGCTTCATGAATAAGACTTAGAACTCGTGAATAGTAACTCGTGAATAAGAACTCGTGAATAGAACTCATGAATAGTAACCCGATATGAAAAAGTTCCAAATTTGATAAAAACCTCGGATCAACATTTCAAAGATAATGATATTGAAGAAATAATATCATTACGAAAAAAAATAATATCCCTTACCTCAAAGAATCGAAGATTTCTAAGAAAGGCTCAAGTGATGTTTGAATGAAACTTGTCTTTGACAAAACTCTCAAAGTATCTAAATACTCACAAAATACGCCAATAATATAAGAGAGAGAGAGAGAAAACTTGTTTCGTGTGATTTTCAATTCTAACTTAGCCCTCTATTTATAGGAAAATGTTAGCCCGCCAAGCGTGACTTGACTGCTACCGATGGCTTTTACCTCGCTACTATTGCCACCCACCACATTTGAAATAAAATTCAGCACATTTTTTCACCAACCACAAGTGGGGTCCACTCAATTCTAGAATTTTCCACCAAAATCAATTATAACCCTACTTTCCTAATCAAACACCTCTTAAAATTTATAACAAATCATTCGTTCATTTTTAACGGTTCAAAATTTGTGGACATATACTCAACTTATATATGTATAACATATCCAAAAATTACAACGATCCAACTATTTGATTAAAAATTATAACCCCATGAATATATCTCTCAAAACCCCGATTTGATTTTTAACACCTCCAATCCGATAAAATACCGATAAAACACCTCAACATTAATTCCTTCATTAATAACCACATAAATGAATCCATCATTTATATTCATATAACATAAATATTTCTTATCATATGAATCAATAATTAATTATTCACAAATAATATTACGTAATCACATTTATAATGAAACCAGTCGCTCCTGTGAAAGAGGGGCTTTCCAATAAGGATCTCTCCTTCTTGGCGCCAAATTAGGTGACCAAACCTCTCCTTAGATGTAACTTTCTAGACATTGCCAATAATGTTATCTAATAATATTATTCAAATAATATGAATTATTGATCCGATAATGAGAAATATCATGCGTTGACAATTATTGAACAAATATAATATAAAATATCAACGCAAAGAATTATTGAATCAATAAAATAAAATATTGAATAAGAATTCACTCGTGAAAATTATTGAGTAGTGCCTTCTTATGTAAGGATCAATAATTCAACAATACTGTATGCAATACCGCAAAATGCCATCGCGGCAAACCACGCCATTCATCGTATTTTAACCACCGGTATTCCAATGTCTTAACTCAGAATAACTACGCCAAGTTATTTTTAACCAACTTATATTTGTCGCTTTCCTCATCCAATCACTTTCCGTTATGGGCCCCACATGGGTCATACCGCCATTATTTAATATTCCCCGACAAAGCATTTAATATTCCACGACCACAAACGAATATTCCCCTACAAGCATTTAATATTCCACGACCAAACGAATATTCCCCACAAAAATGAATATTTTATAACCACTTGCTTATTTTGAAATATTTATGATTTAACCCTTAACTATCCACATTAATCAAATCAACCTTTACTATTTCAAAATAATAAATAAAGGAAATTCCTTTTTATTTAAAAAAAAATTTCGGTCTTACACTAAGGGTCTTAAGGAATAAGTCAAAGTATAACTCATCATACACAAGATACTATGATGATCTCAAGTCCAAGGATCACTTGTACTACTATCACTACAGAATTCCTATTGACGTGCAAGTAAAACTCCATTAGGTATTCCTTAGCGAGACACGTTCAATGAACTTATTCTCAATAAGCACCTACATACTTGCTTTTAGTGTCTCCACATAAATGATCATGAGATCAATCATCCTCATCTAATGAGCAAACAACGTATGTACCAATCTATCCGGATTCACTAATCCCCAATTTAGTAATCCAACGATTGGGAACTATTTTAGTTTTAAGCTTTCTAAGAATTTAGATCTCATTAGAATGATCATCATCATTATTCTAAAAGCATTGCTTAAAACTATGGGTTTATCACATATTATAAAACAACATCATGTAGATAATTAAAAGCCTTTAATAAATTAATACTTTTTATTAATAAATGAATAAGATTGTTACAAAGTATATGCTTTATCATCAAACATGATTGGCTTGTGTGCATACTACTTTCATTTAATTGGTTGGTCAGAGTATAGAGATAATATGTGATATGATAATTAACCCTTATTTTGTGACAGTGTTTGAAAATGGCATCAGAGAATGTTGAGAACATCAATGGAGCACAGGAGACCGTTGAGTCTCCACAGATCAATAATCAGGATAATGTGCATCAGGAAGGCGACATTCCTCAAGCAAACAACAATACTGACCAAATGATAAACGATGGATTGTTTAGAGGCTTTATGCAATTCATGCAACATCAGGCAAGAGCGGCTCCTGTACAAAATGCAGGTAGAAACACTGGCAACTCTCGGACGGTCATCGCTAAGCAGTTCAAGGAATTGGGATCACCAGAGTTTTTTGGAGAGCCAAAACCACTTAAGGCGGAGACGTGGATTAAGCAGATCAACAAGATATTTGATGTCTTGGGATGCTCCGAAGAGCAAAAGGTTCCCTTTGCCACCTTCATGTTGCGGGCATGGGCAGATTACTGGTAGGAATCTGTAAAGCGTACTCAACCTACCGCACTGAAGATGTCTTGGGAGAAGTTCCAAGAACTGTTCAACGACAAGTACTTTCCTGAAAGTATTCGTCACATGAAAGAGGTAGAGTTCATCAAGCTGGAGTAAAACAACATGACTGTGTCGCAGTACGAAGCCAAGTTTGCCGAGTTGTCCCGGTTTGCATCCCATTTGGTTGATAATTAGGAGATAATGACGCGAATATTTTTAAGAGGTTTGAAACCTGAGATACGTCAATATCTTATCTCTCATAAACTGTGTTTGTATTCAGATGTTGTTAATAAGGATCAGTTATTGGACCGCGATAATGAATCAACCCAACCAAAAGAAAGCAGCCGACAAAATGATAATAGCAGTGATAACAGTCATTAAAGCGGTGACAATAAGCATGGAGGGAATCAACATGCCAGAAATGGTAACCACTTCGGTGGTAATCATGGCCAAAATAATAAGAATGGACATTTCAAGAAGAGGAGATTCAACAATGATGGAAAGACGTCAGCAACAGCACCTGTCGTTAAGGAAGGAGAACGACCACCTATCATATGCTTCAAGTGTGGAGGAGAGGGACACATCAGTCCTAACTATGCGATGCCATCCAAAGCATGTTATAACTGTGGAAGAGAAGGTCACCTGGCCCAATTTTGTCATGGACCGAAGACAAGTCCAGCTGGGATGGAGGCGTCAAAGGCCGTCCCAGAAAAGTCAAAGCCGGTAATGCAAGGGAGAGCGTTTGTTGTAACCTCCCAGAAGCAAGGAACCCGAACGAGGTCATTACGGGTAAGATAATCAGAAACTCTAGCGAAGTTTATACTTTATTTGATACTGGTTCTACCCACTCTTTCATTTCTCCTACTTGCGCTCAACGTTTAAATTTGACTCCGGAGAGATTAGACTTTGACTTATCCGTTGAAACTCCGTTATGAGAAACCTTCATTACATCCACAGTTTATAAGTCTTGTTTAGTTCAAATTGGCACCCGCACATTACCTGTCGATCTTATTTCTTTGAAAATACTTGCATTTGATGTGATTCTAGGGATTGATTGGTTAACTACTCATCATGCAAAATTTGATTATTTTCGTAAGGTTGTTAGCTTTCATATTCCTAACCAACCTATTATGCGAATTCAAGCAACCAAACCATTAAAATCAATCACTATTATTTCAAGCCATAAAGCTATTCGTTTATTGAAAAACGGATGTCAAGCTTTCTTAGCTCATGTCACGGATCTAAACAAAAATACGTCAGTTTTGAATGATATTTCTATTGTTAATGAATTTTCTAACGTATTCCCTGAAGAACCTCCTGGCCTACCCCCAGAGCGTGAAATTGAATTTTGTATCGACCTTGAACCCGGTACAAAACCCATTTCCAAAGCCCCATATCGAATGACTCCTATTAAACTTCAGGAATTAAAGACCCAATCGCAGGATTGTTAGACATTGGCTTTATTCGCCCTAGTACTTCTCCTCGGGGTGCTCTGCTCGCTTCATGAAAAAGAAAGACGCGGGGTATCGACTTTCAGATTGATTATCGGGAGTTGAATCATGTCACCATCAAAAATAGGTACCCATTACCATGTATTGATGACTTGTTTGACCAGTTGCAAGGAGCCAAATTCTTTTCAAAGATTGATCTTCGTTCCGGATATCACCAATTAAAGATTAGAACCGACGACATTCCAAAGACGGCTTTCAGAACTCGGTACGGGCATTATGAATTCCTAGTCATGTCTTTTGGATTGACTAATGCTCCTGCTGCCTTCATGGATATGATGAACCGAGTATTCAAGGAATATTTGGATCACTTTGTGGTCGTCTTTATTGATGACATCTTCATATTTTCCAAAACCCGTGAAGATCATGAGCAACACTTGAGGCTGATATTCCAAAAGCTTCGTGAATATAAGCTTTATGCCAAGTTGAAGAAATGCGAGTCCTGGCTTAAGGAAGTAGCATTCCTTGGGCACGTGGTATCAAGTCATGGAATATCTGTTGACCCAAAGAAAGATTGAAGCTATTCAAAGTCGGAGCACCTAAAATCGATGGATCAAAGTCACGTAGCTTTCTCGGTTTAGTTAGTTATTATCGAAGATTCGTGAAAGGATTTTCTTAAATCGCTACTCCACTAACTCAGCTGACTCGGAAAGATACAAAGTTCGGTTGGAGCGACGAATGTGAGAAGAGTTTTCAAGAACTCAAGAGGAGACTCATTTCAGCACCGGTTCTGACAATACCATCTGGTTCGGAGGGATTTGTCATCTACGTGATGCTTCGGGCAAAGGGTTAGGATGTGTTCTCATGCAACATGGGAAAGTCATAGCCTATGCCTCACGACAACTCAAAGAATATGAGAGGAATTATCGTACTCATGATCTAGAGTTGGCAGCTGTTGTCTTCGCTCTAAAGATTTGGAGGCATTACTTGTATGGGGAGAAAGTGGAGATCTTTACGGATCATAAAAGCCTCAAATATTTCTTCACTCAAAAGGAACTCAACATCGCGACAACGACGTTGGCTTGAACTATTGAAAGATTATGATCATACCATCCAATACCATCCTCGAAAAAAGCGAACGTAGGCGATGCATTGAGTAGAAGATCATATGCGGTACGAAAGTGTGATATTGTCAACGCATGAGCCCATTTTGTATGACTTACAAAGGATGGAGATAGAGATAAAGACTCCAGGGACCCACGTGATGATGGCGAATATACGAGTAGAACCGACTTTAATTGATAAAGTTAAAGTCGCCAAACTATCGACCGAGGCGATACATATGAGGAAGAAAGTGCAAGAAGGTACTATGCCAGAAGCAAGAATCGATGTTGAAGGAATACTTCGAGTCAAATCCAGATTTTGTGTTCCTAACGATCCTGAGTTAAAGTATAAAATCATGATGGAAGCGCACAACACACCGTTTGCAATCCATCTTGGGAGTACCAAAATGTATCGTGATCTTCGTCATACATTTTGGTGGAGCAATATGAAGAGGGAGATAGCGCTGTTTATCTCAAGGTGTCTAACTTGTCAACAAGTCAAAACGGAGCATCAAGTACCAAAAGGTCCATTGCAACCACTTGAAATTCCAGAATGGAAGTGGGAGCACATTACTATGGATTTCGTTACTGGTCTTCCCAAGGTTTCTCAAGGCATTGATGCAATTTGGGTCATTGTTGATAGATTGATCAAGTCTGCTCACTTCTTACCAATACGAGAAACTTATACACTTGAACGTCTTGCTCGCATGTACATAAACGAGATTGTAAGACTGCATGGTATGCCAATATCCATAGTTTCTGATCGTGACCCAAGATTTATTTCATGATTTTTGTTTAGTTTACAAAAAGCTATGGGCACGGATTTACGATTTAGTTCGGCATATCATCCTCAGACGGACGGACAATCAGAGAGGACTATTCAAACTCTGGAAGATTTATTAAGACTATGTGTCCTTGATTTCAAGGGAATTTGGGACAAGTTCTTACCGTTGGTGGAGTTTTCATACAACAACAGTTATCAAACAAGTATTGGCATGGCTCCATTCGAGGCGTTGTATGGAAGAAAGTGTCGTTCTCTAGTATGCTGGGATGAGGTGGGTGAAGCAGCGTTGTTGGGACCAGAGATGGTACATATGACTACGAAAAAGATTCAAACGATCCGACAACGTATAAAAACCTCACAAGATTGACAAAAGAGTTATGCTGATCTTCATCGAAAGGACGTGGAATTCGATATAGGAGATCATGTGTTGTTACGTGTGGCTCCATGGAAAGAAGTTACGAGATTTGGAAAGAGAGGAAAGCTTAATCCTCGATTCATTAGCCCATTTTCAATCCTCGATCGAGTAGGAACTGTGGCCTATAGACTCGCTTTATCGCCAAGTTTGTCTCGTGTTCATAATGTTTTTCACATATCCATGTTACGTAAATATGTGAAAGATCCGAACCACATTATTGAGTTAGAACCAGAAGAAATAGCGGAAGATTTAACGTATGAAGAGGTTCCTGTTCAAATCTTGGATAAGAAGGAACATATTCTACACTTCAAGGTTATACCTCAAGTCAAAGTTTTATGGAGGAACCACGATGTTGAGGAAATGACCTGGGAGTTAGAATCTGAAATGAAATCAAGGTATCCTTACCTCTTTGACATACCAGGTACGTACCCTAATTTCAAGGGCGAAATTTCTTAAGAAGGGGATATTGTGAGACCCCAGATTCTATGAATAAATATTTAATTTTCTCAAAATATATTTTTTTTAATATTATGGAATGAATTTAATATAATGTTATAATTGTGGGTAATATTTACAAATTTTGCAAAGTATGCAAGTTGTCATATTATATTCGATTGGTCGGGAAATATTCTTTTTGTCAGGGAATATCCGTACGAAGATACAATCATTGGTGGACCCCATAACAGAATTATTATCGGATTGAGAAAACAACAAAAATATTTTTATGAAAATAACGACGGAAGTTTTACCTTTGATACTGTTGAACTACTCGGTAGTAAAAGTACAGTAATACGCGTGGTTGCATTATAGCACACAGTATTGATTATTGATGCTTATGTGAGAAGTCATTCAGTTTTGTTCAATTATTGCTATAGTAGTTGTTGTAAATTTGACGTATTATTTAGACCCCCATTTACCTATTTCTCAACATAATTGGTAGAAAATTATTTAAATATAATGGGACCCACCTGTGATTATGACATGTTGGGGGGAGGGGAACATGTGGGGCCCACGGTGTTGAAAATTGAATTGTTGGGAGGTTTTTTCAAAAGTTGTCAATTTGTGTGGGGGTGGGAAGTTTGGTTTATACGAGGAGGGAGTACCATTATTATCATTATATATATATATATATATTTTATTTAAAAGATTTTGCTTTAAATATGGACCGTCCGATTAAAAGTAAATCAATCTGGACCGTTCATGAATTAGTTACTATGCAGTCCATTCTTCTATAAATAGAAGCTCATTCCTTCATTATTTCTTACGAATTCACTGAAACTTTAGAGAGAGAAAACTATAGAGAGAAAACTATAAAGAGAAAGAAGAAAAGTGTTCTGCTACTTCCCTACTCTTATATCCAGTTTCTATTACGGTAAGGGATATTATTCTTTTGTATTTATGAAGAGGACTTCTGTTATTCCATTCCTTATTATTCTGTTGGAATAACTCAGATACTGCTGGATACCCTATACTTGGTGACATTCTTCTATTATTCTCGCTTTTATTATATTACATTTGGAATATCCTCGTCTATGTGTTTTACACACGCACTGGTTCCGCCTTTTATTAATATTACATTGGAATAACCATACATGCCAATTACCGCATGCATGGTGATTTACATTTGTTATTCCATTCTTTATTATTCTTTTGGAACATCCTTCAGATGCAATTTAATTTGACACTTCGTTCCTCATACTTATTATTCGTTGGAATAACTTTTATATATCTGATACTGGCATGCGTGGTGATTTCTTTTGTTATTCCATTCGTTATTATACTCAATTGGTTAAAGTTTTGACTTCTATACTCCATGAAATTAGTGGAATATCTTTGATATTTGCGCTTTATCCAGTATCTTTCATGGAAATATTCTTCTGAGCATTCTTGAATTTAACTCTACAAAGCAGTATCATGTTGACAATTCCAATAACGTCCAAATTGTCAACATAATACTGCTTTGTAGAGTAAAATTCAAGAATGCTCAGAAGAATATTTCCATAAAAAATACTGAATGAAGCGCAAATATCAAGGATATTCCACTAATTTCATGGAGTATAGAAGTCAAAACTTTAACCAACTGAGTATATTAAATAATGGAATAACAAAAGAAATCACTATGTATCTGATGCAAGGTTCTAATCGAGTGATGTTTCAACTGAATAATAAAGAATGGAATAACAACAGAAATCACCATGTATGTGAGACCCCAGATTTTATAAATAAAGATTTAAATTTCTTGAAATATTTTTTTTAATATTATGGTATGGATTTGATATAATGTTATAGTTGTGGGTAGTATTTATAAATTTTGCAAAGTATGCAAGTTGTCATATTATATTCAATTGGTCGGGGAATATTCTTTTTGTCAGGGAATATCTGTACGACGGTAAAATCATTAGTGGACCCCACAACGGAATTATTGTCGGATTGAGAAAATGATAAAAATATTTTTATGAAAATAACTACGAAAGTTTTACCGCTGATCTTGTTGAACTACTCGGTAGTAAAAGAAATACGATGTACTGGCGTGGTTGCGTAAGTAGCATTACGGTATTGATTATTAATGTTTATGTGAGAAGTCACAGGTTTGATTCAATTATTATCGATATTTTATATGATGGCGAAGTTTTGTTTTATTCAGATTATTAACGTAATAAAACATAATTTTTTATATAAAATAGAATACTTTTATAAATTATTCGCTTTTATTAGGCTAATAGTAAAATATTTTTATATAAAATGCAGAATACTTTTATAAAGTTATTCGTTTTATTAGATAATAATTAGAATATATTATATTTTATTATTCATAGTATTTGTATAGTGTTTGCATAGTAAAATCTTTTTAAAAGTTATTCGTTTTATTAGATTATAAATAGAATATATTATATTTTATTTAAAAGATTTTGCTTTAAATATGGACCGTCCGATTAAAAATAAATCAATCTGAACTGCTTCATGGATTGGTTACTTATTCATTCTATTCTTCTATAAATAGAAGCTCATTCCTTCATTATTTCTTACGAATTCACTGAAACTGTAGAGAGAAAAACTATAGAGAGAAAGAAGAAAAGTATTCTGCTACTTCACTACTCAGATATCAAGTTTCTTTTACGGTAAGGGGTATTATTTTTTTTTCATATTCATGAAGAGAACTTTTGTTATTCCATTCTTTATTATTACATTGGAATAACTTGTATCTGCGATCTACCCCCTATACTTGGTGATTTACATTGTTATTCTATTCATTATTATTACATTGGAACATCCATGCGTAAATGCGCATGCGACACAGTTCCGGTCCTTATTATTACATTGGAATATCCTCGTCTGCATGCGTTTCACCGGACACGGTTCCGTTACTTATTATTCTATTGAATAACATACGTCTGAATCTGCACCGCATGCACGGTGATTTCTCATTGTTATTCCATTCTTTATTATTCTGTTGAACATCCCGGCGGTCTGCAATTTAATTTCTGACTTCGATTCCGATATTTATTATTACATTGGAATAACATGTCTGTGCGGTTTATCGCATACCGTGATTTCTTTTGTTATTCCATTCTTTATTATACTCAATTGGTTAAAGTTTTGACTTATACTCCTTGAAATTAGTGGAATATCCTTGATATTCAAGGCTTCATCCAGTATCTTTTCATGGAAATATTCTTCTAACCATTCTTGAATTTTACTCTACAAAGCAGTATCATGTTGACAATTTGGACGTTATTGGTTCCTGGACAAATTAATTCGTGAACTTGTTTTATTGAATTCTTATATCATTGTCATCATCCTCACGTTTATATTATGTTGAAAGTCATTTGTGGCCTGTAGTGCATAGATGGACTTGGTATGATTATGACCAGGAATTATTCGGTATAATCATGACCGTAATGTTACTAATGATGTGGTAAAAGTCCTCATTGGGGACCTGGTTCCGTCTTTATTATTATTCTATTGGAATATCCTCGTCTGCACGCGTTTCTGCCGGACTGGTTTCGTTATTTATTATTCATTGGAATAACTTTAATACATCTGAGTACCGCATGTATGATGATTTACATTGTTATTCCATTCTTTATTATTACTGCTTGGAACATCCTCATCGGTCAAGCGAATTTTGCCTGACCGTTCCGTTATTTATTATTCTGTTAGAATAACTTTGTATGCATGCAGCTTTATCGCATGCACGGTGATTTCTTTTGTTATTCCATTTTTATTATACTCGGTTGGTTAAAGTTTTGACTTCTATACTCCATAAAATTAGTGGAATATCCTTGATATTTCAAGCTTCATCCAAGATCTTTTCATGAAAATATTCTTTTGAGCATTCTTGAATTTTACTCTACAAAGCGATGATCATGTTGACAATTTGGGCGTTATTGGTTCTGGACAAATTAATTCGTGAACTTGTTTTATTGAATTCTTATATCATTGTCATCATCCTCATGTTTATATTATGTTGAAAGTCATCTCGTGGCACGTAGTGCATAGATGGACTTGGTATGATTATGACCGAGGATTATTCAAGATAATCATAGTAGTAATATTACAAATGATGTGGTAAAAGTCCTCATTGGCCGTAGTGCATTGATGGATAGTTTTTGGTATGATTATGGCTATGGATTCTCTTGACCCAGGAACAAAGATGAATTATTTTATGGCATGATCGGGACCGTTGATGAAAACACGATTATCTTTGGCGTGTGGTGCATGGATAATTCGTGGTCGTGATACTAAAAGAATATCCTCGGCTTTAGAAGTGTAGGGATGATTTAATGATGTGGATTATTTATTGAAATGAGTCTCAAATGATAAAAGTGATGAAAAACTTTTTAAATCATAAAAGATAGTAGATTCTATTCTCTACTTGACTCTTTTAATGGATTGTTTGTTCCGCTGCAGTTAAACTTGATGTCTATTATATTTTATCAGTTTAACACTGTTGAAGGCTAACGATAATTTATTACTCGCATTATCTTAGTCATAATATTTCTTCTTCGGGCTAGTTGAGCTTACCATTTCTTTCACGTTATTCTCTTGAAATGAGAACGTGGTAATGGGACTTAGAAGTCGAGGAACGGAGTGATGGTCCTAGATGGTGTATTAGTAGTCCTCACTATTCTACATTAAATAGTGTGACAATAAATGTAATGAGGACTTATTCTCGAGAGTGGATATTGTCTAGAAGATGATTTTGTATTAAAACTTACTGACTTTCTTGTTGTATTTTAAAGATTGTATTTGTATTTTGTACCATGTATTTGGCGACTTCGTAATAGGTGATGTATACCTATTTTGGGGGTGTCACAATGTATCTTGATTACTTGATGTAAAGTTATTCCAACGTAATAATAAATAACGGAATCAAGTCCGGCAAAAACGCATGAGACGTGATATTCATTCCAAGAATAATAAAGACGGAACCGAGTCCCGTGTATAACGCATGCATGTGATGTTCCAAATGAGAATAATAACGAATAGAATAACAACGAAATCACCAAGTATAGGGTGAGCCACAGCATTAAAAGTTATTCCAATGTAATAATAAAGAATGGAATAACGAAGTTCTCTTCATGAATATGAAAAAAAAATATCCCTACTAGTAAAAAGAAACTTGATATCGGAGTAGTGAAGTAGCGAGAAAACTTTTCTTCTTTCACTCTATAATTTCTCTCTCTGAGAGTTTCAATGAATTCGTAAGAAATAATGAAGGAATGAGCTTCATTTATGAAGAATGGAATGAATAAGAACCAATCCATGAAACGGTCCCGTATTGATTTACTTTAATCGGACGGTTCATATTTAAAGCAAAATTTTAAATAAAATATAATATATTCTATTTATAATCTAATAAAACGAATAACTTTTAAAAAGATTTTACTATGCAAATACTATATGCAAGCACTATATGTAAATAACATGCATAATAAAATATAATATATTCTAATTATTATCTAATAAAACGAATAACTTTATAAAAGTATTTTGTTTTATATAAAAAGATTTTACTATTAGCCTAATAAAACGAATAACTTTATAAAAGTATTCTATTTTATATAAAAAGCTTTTTTGTTTTATTACATTAATAATACTAATAAAACAAAACTTATATATAATATATATATATATATATATATATATATATATATATAACAATCAACAATAATTGAATCAAATAACGCGAGATACTACGCAAAGAACTCATCGTAGCAATAATTAAACAAAACTGAGTGACTTCTCACGTAAACATCAATAATTAATACCGTGTGCTACTATGCAACCACACGTATTACTGTACTTTTACTACCGAGTAGTTCAACAGTATCAATGGTAAAACTTCCGCCGTTATTTTTATAAAAATATTTTTGTCGTTTTCTTTATCCGACAATAATTCCGTTGTGGGGTCCACCAATGATTGTGCCGTCGTACGAATATTCCCTGCTAAAACGAATATTCTCCGACCAATCGAATATAATACAACTTGCATACTTTGCAAAATTTATAAATACTACCCACAACTATAATATTATCTCAAATTCACACCATAATATTAAAAAAAAATATTTCGAGAAAATTAAATCTTTATTCGTAAAATTTGGGATTTTACATTATCATTAATTTAAGTGTAGATAAATATAATATGATACATCTGTTTTTTTAAACAAAATTAAATATTAATTTTGTTCACAAATTTTTAGTCCCAAATAGTAGAGATTATAATACTTAGTTGGATATGCTATTAAATAGTGCTCCTTTTTAAGTTATTTTATTATCCCGAAATTAATAGTTCTAAATTTATTTTAAAAACAGACAAAAAATTTATGATTAATAATCTAATTACAAATATAATCCTTACAAACATAGTCTAAATGTTATGTGAAAGCATAACTCACATAAGCCGTGTTCACAATTTTTTAGTAACGGTTATTGAGCTCTTGAAATGATATTTTTTTTTTGATAATTCTATATTTATAATGATATTTTAGTATATATTTTTTTTTATATATACTCCTCCGTCTCCATGATAAAAGTCTTTATTATTATTTTAGATAATTCTAAGTTAAATGTCTACTTACTTTAAATGATCTATTTTTTACAATAATTTGCCTATAATACCCTTATTATTAATTGTTATATTTCTATTCTCTATGCATATTTATAGAGTATCACTAGTAATGTGCAAAAAACTATGTAATTAAATAAAAATTTAAATATGAACTATTTTATCATTTTATCCACTTTCTTAATATACATAAAAAATTAATCAGAAGTTTTATGTGAGACGAAGAGAAGAGAGTATATTTTATTACAATTGCGATGTAAGCAATATTAATTAAAGTGCATTTCTGCACAATGAGGGTTGGTTGAGTAGGTAGGTTGCTCTTTCAGCCTATTTATTGTTTTAGTTTCAGAGCGATTATGACACTTGAAAACTCGAAAAGATCGAATTGATATATAGGTAATGCAGCAATGGCAATTCATCAATTGGGTTAAATATTTTTTTAGTCACTCTTTTTTAGGTTAATTTATAAATGAGTCATTAAATTTTTTTTTTTTTTATAAATAACTCACTGAACTTTTGTTTACTTACAAAACGTTAGAAAATCCGTTAAGTCTATTGACTTTTAAAAAAAATTTACACATCAATTGCATACGTATAAAAAAAAAATTATGTGACACAAATCATTCTATGTGGCTTACTTACATGGAAATTGATGAAATAATTTATGAAGAAAATAAAAGATTTATTCTAAATAAAACATGTCAATTAATCAGACAAAAAAATAGTAAAATTAAAAATAAAAAAATTTAACCAAAAAGCAACACAATGAACTATCTAAAAAAATTATTTATTTATTCTAAAATAAATATTTTTTGTAGAAGATTACAGCCCTTCATCTTTGTCAAGATCGTCATCATCATCGTCCAATTTATTATTAAGCCACGTAAATAAGTAAATTGAGCCATCAATTTATATTGAAAAAAAACTCTCGTGCCGGTGTTAATCTGTTGGGGATTTAATGTTTGTTATAGTCGAATTCTGGTTCGGTTTTATGGGTTGAGATCGCCGGCAACTGGGTTCGTATAGTTTCGTTTGGATTTGGTCTGATCCTCTTAAAATAGTTCGGATCTTGAGCGATTGTTTGTGCAGATGGTTGGTTTTCTATATTCCTTCCGATCTAGACAACTGAAAAACTCTGTAAACCCCGTCCATCACCATTTCTTTACTATTATTTCAGATCAATCAATCAAATCACCACACTGCTCACACCAAAAACCCTAACAATCGTTTTTCTCCATTAATGGCCACCAGAAAAGAAGTGTTGGAGTCGGTGTATTCAGTGTTATCATTGTTGTTCATACTACTTGTAAGACCCCGAAATTTTTTAAATAAAAAGGAATTTTCTTTATTTATTATTTTGAAATAGTAAGGGTTGATTTGATTAATGTGGATAGTTAAGGGTTAAATATGCAAATATTTCAAAATAAGCAAGTGGTTATAAAATATTCATTATCGCCGGGGAATATTCGTTTGGTCGTGGAATATTAAATGCTCGTTTGGGAATATTCGTACGACAACACGTAGCAACCATGTGTGGCCCCATAACCTGAAAGCGATTGGATGAAGAAAAACGACAAATATAAGTTGTTTTTAAATAACTGGCGTAGTTATTCTGTTATTATCTTTTGGAATACCCGGTGGTTAAAAAAAACACTAATACTGCGTTGTTGAACAAGAAGCTACCAGTATTGCACCAATTATTGATACGTGAAGAAGGCACTACTTTCAATAATGGTTACGATAATTCTTGTTCGATTATTTTATTGAGTTAATAATTGTTTGCGTTGATATTCTATATTCTTTGTTGTTTCAATAATTGTTATTACACAAGCGTATTTTTCATTATCGAAGCAATAATTCATATTATCTGAATAATATTATTAGATAACATTATTGGCAATGTCTAGAAAGTTACATCTAAGGAGAGGTTTGGTCATCTAATTGCGGCCTTGAAGAAGAAGAAATTCTTATTGAAAGCCCTCTTTCTGGAACTCGCTGGTTGTCAATATTGTGATTCTGTAATATTATTTGTGAATAATTAATTATTGATTTATTTGATGAGGAAAATATTGATTTTATGTGGATATAGATGGAGAAAATTTTAAAATGACAATTGTTAAAAATTAATATTTTATCTTTTTCGATAAAATAATTCATTTAAATATATTATTTTAATAATATATTAACGGTGATATTTTTATAATGAATGTGGAATATATGAGTATATGAGGAGGAAGAGTATTTTGTGGCATTAAATGTTTAACACATGTTTTGTGTGTTGGTGGACACAATTATTGAATAGAAATTTGATTATAGCTTGTAAAATCACTGTTTGTGGATTTCGGTCAATTTCTATTTGGAATTTGGAAAAACTTTCTTCTGCAAAGTTGTAGAAATTGAATTTCCTATAAAAACTCATGAGATTCGAATTTTCTGATGAAAGGACTATTTATTATGAATTATTGAAGTTCAAGTTCAAATAATTAATTTTGGGAGTTTTAGTTAATTATTTTGAGAAAAACGTTTTTTGCAACTAAGTTGGCCTCACATGTGATTCAAATGGGCTGAGATCAGTTGTCTAAGGTGGGCTAAAGAAAATGTGAAAAATATATTAATATTATATTCAATTTTCTGCTTTTGGTGTTCTAAGCATTTTCCTATAAATAGGGTGCTTAGGTTAGAATTGAAAAACACACCGTAAACCTGAAGTTTCTCTCTTTCTCTCTCGATATATTGAGCGTATTCTTGTGAATATACTTTGAGTATTGTTAGGCGGTGCAAGTTCCTTCAAAGACTATACATTATTCCAAATTAGAAGTCTTAATCTTTCGAGGTAAGGGATATTATTTTTTTTTAAGTAATGATATTATTTCTTCAATATCATTATCTTTGAAATATTGATCTGAAGTTTTATCAAATTTCAAACTTTTTCATGTCTGGGTTACTTATTCATGGTTACTATTCATGAGTTACTATTCACGAGTTACTATTCATGAGTTACTATTCACGAGTTACTATTCACGAGTACTATTCATGAAGCGTGAAGATGTTTTTGTGGAATTTCTATCTTTTGGTGTCAGAGTTACTATTCACGTGATACTGCCTTATTCACGTATACTGACACTATTCACGATACGGCACTATTCAATAGAAAAATAAAAATTTCTTCTTTTTGTCCAAAATATCTATTCGGATACTAGCTCGATTGTATCCATGTTTTGATCATTCTTGAATTTTACACCACTATGATTATTTTTGAGGTATTTTTGGACGTGGATAAAACCAAGTACGAATCCTTAATCCTTAATCCTTGTTATTTTGTTTCACTGGATTCGTTTCTTTAAAAAAAATATTTTTCATCATCCTCAGTCTTAAATGATGATATTATGGAATATCTTTGGCCTGTAGTGCAAAGATGAATGATTTCTTAAGAATATCTTTGGCACAGAGTGCAAAGATGAATGATTTCAAGAATATCTTTGGCTGTGAGTGCAAAGATGAGCAGTGTTTAAATGAACATGACCAACTGATGAATATCTTTGATGCAGTAGTGCAAAGATGAATATTTGATTCCGTATGCATATTGATTGATGTTCTGAGGGATAAAAGATGAGCGATGAACTTTTAAATTCATACATAGAAGATAGTAGTTTGCATTCTCTACTTAACTCTTCTATGAATTATTATTTCATTGCGAATATTGATCCAAAACTTGTTGTCTATTGTATTCTATCGATTTTCCTGTTGAAGACTAACGATAATTTGTTGTATATTATCTTAGTCATAATATTCTTTCTTCGGCTAGTTGAGCTCACCCTTTTCCTTGTTGTTCCATTTTTCTTCTCGTGAGGCGAGAATGTAGCGAGTACTTAGTCGGGTATGGAATGAAGATTCTAGAGAGAGTTGTTTAGTAGTCCTCACCATTTTTGTAAAATAATGAATCAATAATGTGATGAGGATTTATTTGAGTATAGATATTGTCTGAAGATAATATTTGTATTCAAACTCACGCTTTTCTTGTTGTAATAATAAAGTTGTAGTTGTTTACGTACCATGTATTTGGCAACCTTCGGAATGGGTGTTATGTATACCTATTTTGGGGGCGTCCACAGTTGGTATCGAGCTTAGGATATGATCTCTGGCGAGAGATCGGGGAATAGAACTAGGAGGGAGAGATGAGTAAATCCTTCGCTAGTGTGTCCTACTAAGCTTATTTGTTAGTTGGTCAAGTATATAGGGATATTATGTGATATATTGATTTCCTTAATTAACCCTTATTTTATGACGGTGTTTTGAGAATGTCGATGAGAATATTAACAATGGAGTAAATGAGACCGAGTGGAGATGCTGTCTTTCACCAACGAGGAGAACGTGCAACAGTCAGGCAATGTTCATACATGAACAACACCACCGAGTAGATGATGAACGAGGGGATGTTTAGAAGCTTTTTGCAGTTCATGCAAAATAAGGCGAGGGAGACTCGTGTTCAAAATACGAGGAGGAAATGATAGCAATTCACGGTGGTCACAACAAGCGATTCAAAGAGTTGGGACCACGAGTGCAGGAAGCCGGATCCGATTAAAGGCGAGACGTGGGTTAAACAAATTACCAAGATATTCGATGTCTTGGGATGCACGGAGAAACAGAAAGTTCCATTCGCCACCTTTATGTTCCGTGGCGGCGAGATCTTGGTGGGAATCATGAAGCGTACCCATCCAAATTGCACTCGGCATGTCATGGGAGACGTTTGAGAAATAGTTCAATGACAAGTACTTCCACGAAAGTATTCGTCGTATGAAGGAAGTGGAGTTTATTAGACTAGAGCGAGAATAAACATGGCGGTGTCCCATCGAGGCGAAGTTCATGGAGTTATCGAGTTTGCACCTCATTTGGTGGAGAATGAGGAACGATGACGCGGATGTTTACGAGAGGTTTGAAACCCGACATACGTCAAGATATCTCATTTCTCATAAATTTTCTCTCTATTCAGATGTTGTCAATGAGGCTCGGTTGTTAGAAATGCGAGATAACGAAATACGTTCAACCGAGGGACCATAACCGAGATCATCTCAAGATAGCGGTCATCGAAATAATGATAACCAATGGAGAAAGAAGAATCTGAAGACAAAGTAACCACTACTCCGGTGGTAATCGTGGCCATGAAAAAATAGAAGAAGCGAGTGGGAGGAGATTTTAAAAAGAGAGATTCAACAACGACCGTGTGAAGACGTCGGTACCAAGATGGCAACTAGTTTTAAGGGAGGAGAACGACCACCGGTCGTATGTTACAAATCTTGGAAAAGAGGGACATATCATTGGCCGCGCCCTGGCAGTTTAAGGTATGCTTTATAATTATGGAAAAGAAGGACATATCGCTCGAGATTATGCGATATCGAAACCCATCCGGTGAGAATGGTGACTCAAAAGGATGTCCCGAAAAGTCAAAGTCAACGGTTCTTGGAAGGCGTTTATCGTGACCGGTCAAAATCTGCAAGGAACCCGAACGAAGTTAGCGCAAGTTAGTCAATTATAAATTCTTGCGAAGTATATACCTTACTAGATATTGGTTCTACCCATTCTTTTATCTCTCTTACTTTTACGCTCAACGTTTAAACTTGACTCAGGAGAAATTAGACTTTGACCTATCTGTGGAAACTCTGATTAGGAGAAACTTTCATCACATCCACTTGCTTATAAATCTTGCTTGATTCGGGTTGGCACTATCACATTACTGTTAACCTTATTTCTATAGAGATATTTGTTTTTGATGTGATTTTAAGGTTAACTACTCATCAATGCCGAAATTGATTATTTTAAATAAGGTTGTTAGTTTTCATATTCCTAAGCAACTTTGTTATTCAATTCAAGCAATCAAACCATTGTAGTCAAACATTTTCATATCAAGCCATGAAGTCATTCGTTTATTACGGATGTCAAATTTTCTTAGTCCATGTTATGGATTTGAATAAAGACACGTCGATTTGAATAATATTCTGTTGTTATTGATTTTCCTGGCGTATTTCTGAAGAATATCTTGGCTTACTCCCAAAGCTTCGATATTAAATTTTATCGACTTTGAACCCATTGAAAAACTCATTTCTAACATCTCACATCGAATGGCTCTATTGAACTTGAGGAGTTAAAAATTCAACTATAGAATTTGGTACCGAGCCTTTATTTTGTGACTTCCTTTGTGGAATTCACCTAAGCGAGACTCTCTGTAGGGGGCGTCATATTAGATGCGATAGTAAAGCGATAGGTGTCATTGTGACGTCTTATCCAAGATTGGGATATGAGTCACGATTGAGAGCAACCTAAGTCGATAATCGAAATCGTAGCTTTAGGCTTAGTTGGTTATTATCGGAGATTCGTTGAAGGATATTCTCGAATCGCTATTCCATTAACGCAATTGCTCTCATGTAGAATGGAGCAAGGAATGTGGGAAGAGCTTGAAGAACTCAAGAGGAGACTCATTTCATACATGTTACGATCATGCCATCCTCGGAAAAGCGAGCGTGGTAGGTACCGACGCGTTGAGTAGAAGATCATATCACGAGAACGAAAGTGCGATGATGTCAAGTATACGCGTAGAGCCAACTTTAATAGAAAAAGTTAAGATTGCTTTCAAGCCATCGACCGGGTGATGATGCGTATGAAGAAGAAAGTACAAGAAGGAGCTATTAGGAAGCGAGAATTGATGAAGAAGGAATACTTGAGTCGACTCCGGACTTTGCATTCCTAATGATTTTGATTTGAAGCATAGAATCATGATGGAGGCACACAACACATTGTTTGCAATCCATCTCAGGAGTACCAAAATGTATTATGATCTTCACATACATTTTGGTGGAGCAATATGAGGAGAGAGATCGCGTGGTTTATCTCGAGATGTTTAACTTATCAACATGTAAAAGCGAGAGCATCAAGTGCCAAAGGGTCCATTGCAACCACTTGAGATTTTGAAATGGAAGTGGGAACACATTACCACAATTTCATTACTAATCTTCCCAAGGTTTCTCAAGGCATAGATGCGATTTGGGTTATTGTTGATAGATTAACCAAGTCTACTCATTTCTTCTGCGATACGAGAGACTTATTCCTTGAACGTCTTTCTCGTATGCGTAAATGAGATTGTGAGATTGCATGGCATGCCAAGTATCCATTGTTTTGGGTTAGTTTGTAGAAAGCTATGAGCGCGAATTTACGATTCGGTTTGGCATACCATCCTCAAACGGATGGGCAATCGAAAAGGACTACTCAAACTCTTGAAGATATATTAAAACTCGTGTCCTAGATTTCAAAGGAAGTTGGGATAAGTACTTGCCATTGGTGGAATTCTCATACAACAATAGTTATTAAACAAATATAGGCATGGTTCCATTCGAAGCATTATATGGACAAAATGTCGTTTCCAATATGTTGGGATGAGGTGGGTGAAGCAACATTGTTGGGACCCGAGTTAATCACGTATGACTAATGATTCGACAACGTATACAAAAGCGGCACAAGATCAACAAAAGAGTTATGCGGATCTTCATCGAAAGGACGTGGAATTTAATGTAGGGGATCATGTATTGTTGCGAGTTGCTCCATGGAAGGGAGTTACAAGATTTGGGAAGAGAGAAAAGCTCAATCCATGATTTATTGGTCCATTTCAAATTCTTGACCGAAGTAGGAAATGTAGCCTATAGACTTGTGTTACCTCCAAGTATGTCTCGTGTTCATAATGTGTTTCACATATCATACTTAAGTAAATATGTGAAAGACCCGAACCACGTTATTGAGTTAGAACCCAGACGAGATAGCCAAGAAGACTTAACGTATGAGGAGGTACCTGTCAAGATGTTGGATAGGAAGGAGCATGTCCTACGCGCAAAAAGGTCATACCACAAGTTAAAGTTTTGTGGAGGAATCATGCTTATAGAGGAAATGACACGGGAGTTGGAAACGGAAATGAAAGCGAGTATCCTCACCTTTTCGAAACACACAGTGCGTCGTCGTCAATTTCGATGACGAAATTTCATAAGGAGGGAGGTTGTAAGACCAAATTTTTAAATAAAAGGAATTTCCTTTATTTATTATTTTGAAATAGTAAGGGTTGATTTGATTAATGTGGATAGTTAAGGGTTAAATATGCAAATATTTCAAAATAAGCAAGTGGTTATAAAATATTCATTATCGCTTGGGAATATTCGTTTGGTCGTTGGAATATTAATCTTTTCGGGAATATTAAATGACGACAGCAAGCGACCATGTGTAGCCCATGTGAAAGCGATTGGATGAAGAAAACGACAAATATAAGTTGTTTTTAAATAACGGGGCGTAGTTATTCTCATTATCTACTCGTTGGAATACCCGGTGGTTAAAAAAAAACACTAATACGCTGCGTTGTTGAGCGATAGCACCAGTATTGCACCAATTATTGATACGTAAGAAGGCACTACTCAATAATGGTTACGATATTCTTTATTCAATATTTTATTGAGTTAATAATTGTCTGCGTTGATATTCTATATTCTTTGTTGTTTGATAATTGTCATTACACGATTTTTTCATTATCGAAGCAATAATTCATATTATCTGAATAATATTATTAGATAACATTATTGGCAATGTCTAGAAAGTTACTGTCTAAGGAGAGGTTTGGTCATCTAATTGCTTGCCAGAAGTAAGAAGAAATTCTTATTGAAAGCCCCTTCCTCAGAACTGCTCAGTTTGTCAATATTGTGATTCTCGTAATATTATTTGTGAATAATTAATTATTGATTTATATGATGAGGAAAATATTGATTTTATGTGGATATAGATGGAGAAAATTTTTAAAATGACAATTGTTAAAAATTAATATTTTATCTTTTCTCGATAAAATAATTCATTTAAATATATTATTTTAATAATATATTAACGGTGATATTTTTACAATGAATGTGGAATATATGAGTATATGAGGAGGAAGAGTATTTTGTGGCATTAAATGTTTAACACATGTTTTGTGTGTTGGTGGACACAATTATTGGCCAAAATTTGATTATAGCTTGTAAAACCACCTGTTTGTGGATTTCGGTCAATTTCTATTTGGAATTTGGAAAAACTTTCTTCTGCAAAGTTGTAGAGAATTGAATTTCCTATAAAAACTCATGAGATTCGAATTTTCTGATGAAAGGGCTATTTATTATGAATTATTGAAGTTCAAGTTAAAATAATTAATTTTTGGGAGTTTTAGTTAATTATTTTGAGAAAAACGTTTTTTTGCAACTAAGTTGGCCTCACATGTGATTCAAATGGGCTGAGATCAGTTGTCTAAGGTGGGCTAAAGAAAATGTGAAAATATATTAATATTATATTCAATTTTACTGCTTTGGTGTTACAAAGCATTTTCCTATAAATAGGGTGCTTAGGTTAGAATTGAAAAACACACGGCGAAGTTTCTCTCTATTTCTCTCTCGATATATTGAGCGTATTCTTGTGAGTATACTTTGAGTATTGTTAGGCGATGCAAGTTCCCTTCAAAGACTATAATCTTGTGATTCCAAATTTAGAAGTATTAATCTTTCGAGGTAAGGGATATTATTTTTTTCGTAATGATATTATTTCTTCAATATCATTATCTTTGAAATATTGATCCGATGTTTTTATCAAATTTGGAACTTTTTCATGTATCGGGTTACTATTCATGGGTTACTATTCATGAGTTACTATTCACGAAGTTACTATTCACGATTCTTATTCACGAGTACTATTAATGAAGTCGTGAAGATGTTTTTGTGGAATTTCTATCTTTTGGTGTCTGAAAGTTACTATTCACGATATCGGCACTATTCACGTATCTGACTATTCATAGAAAATAAAAATTTCTTCTTTTGTCCAAAATATCTATTCGGATACTAGCTACGATTGTATCCATGTTTTGATCATTCTTGAATTTTACACCACTATGATTATTTTGAGAGGTATTTTTGGACGTGGATAAAACCAAGTACAAATCCTTAATCCTTAATCCTTGTCATTTTGTTTCAATTGGATTCGTTTCTTTAAAAATATTTTTCATCATCCTCGGTCTTAAATGATGATATTATGGAATATCTTTGGCTTTTGTAGTGCAGAGATGAATGATTTCTTAAGAATATCTTTGGCACAGTGCAAAGATGAATGATTTCTGAAGAATATCTTTGGCTGTAGTGCAAAGATGAGCAGTGTTTAAATGAACATGACCAACTGATGAATATCTTTGGTGCAGAGTAAAGATGAATATTTGATTCCAAATGCATATTGATTGATGTTACGGGGATAAAAGATGAGCGATGAACTTTTAAATTCATACATAGAAGATAGTAGTTTGCATTCTCTACTTAACTCTTCTATGAATTATTATTTCCGCTGCGAATATTGATCTGAAACTTGTTGTCTATTGTATTCTATCAGATTTTTCCCTGTTGAAGACTAACGATAATTTGTTGTATATTATCTTAGTCATAATATTCTTTATTGGGCTAGTTGAGCTCACCCTTTTCCTTGTTGTTCCATTTTTCTTCTCAGGAGGCGAGAATGTAGCGAGTACTAGTCGGGGTATGGAATGAAGATTCTAGAGAGAGTTGTTTAGTAGTCCTCACCATTTTTGTAAAATAATGAATCAATAATGTGATGAGGATTTATTTGAGTATAGATATTGTCTAGAAGATAATATTTGTATTCAAACTCATAGTTTCTTGTTGTAATAATAAAGTTGTAGTTATTTACGTACCATGTATTGACAACTCGAATAGGTGATGTATACCTATTTTGGGGGCGTCCACACTACTACGCTTATGTTGACCTCTCACTGCGCCGCCACCTTTGTATTACATTCTACCTACTCATCCAAAGAAGATATCGCCGGTGAGCCGTTCGAATCTGACTTGCTTATTTGAATCATCACGTTGGCTCTTCGCTTTTTGCTCCAAATACGAGATCTCTCCGATGCGGTTGTCATACTACCAATTAAATGAATTGAATCTCACTTTCGTTCGAGGTAAGATTTGTCCAAGCTTTCTGTTCAGTTCATTGAACTTTGGAGTTGGAGTTGGTTAATTAGTAGTGAAATTTGTGAATAATTGTTTGTTATTAATAGCGATTTTAAAATTTATGTTTATTTATTTGTTATCTGATTTTAAAATTTGGTATATTTGTTTGTTTGTTATTGAATATTAAATTTGCTCAAGGATTTCTCAATTTCCGTAAGAAAGAAAGCCACATGGGATGATTTGTGCCACATAAGAATTTTTTTAAATGTATGCAGCTGATGTGAAATTTTTTGTTAAAAGTCAACAAACCTAACGGATTTCCTAACGTTTTGTAAGTAAACAAAAGTTTAGTTAGTTGACTATAAGAAAAAAAAGTTTAGTGACTCGTTTGTAAATTAACCTAAAGTAGAGTGACTAAAAAAGCATTTAACCCCATCCCATCTAATACAAATTGGTTGTGACGCCCCCAAAATAGGTATACATCACCTATTCTGAGTCGTCAAATACATGGTACAGAATAAAAATACAATCTTAATTATACAACAAGAGAGCTGTGAGTTTAAACACAAATCGCATCTTGCAGACAATATCCACTCTCAGAATAAGTCCTCGTTACATTTATTGTCACACTATTTAACAGAATAGTGAGGACTACTAGCTATACTATTATCCGGACCATCACTCCGTTCTCCGACTCGTCCCAGCTACGTTCTCATTTCCTGAAGAGAACAGTGAAAGAAAGGGTGAGCTCAACTAGCCCAACAAGAAATATTATGACTAAGATAATGCAGAATAAATTATCATTAGTCTCCAATAATGTTAAACTGATAAAATACAATACACATCAAGTTTAACTGCAGCGGAACAAACAATCCATTAAAAGAGTCAAGTAGAGAATAAAATCTACTATCTTTTATGATTTAAAAGGTTTTTCATCACTTTTATCGCTAAGACTCAGCTTAATAATAATCCACATCATCCCTGCACTACGACCAATGATATTCATTAGGGTCACGACCACAAATTATCCATGCACTACAGGCCAAGGATATTCGTGTATTCATTAATGGTCATGATGATGCCAACAACTGTCCATCAATGCACTACGGGCCAATGAGGACTTTTACCACATCATTTGTAACATTACGGTCATTATTATACCGAATAATCCCTGGTCATAATCATACCAAGTCCATCTACGCACTACAGGCCACAGATGACTTTCAAAAAAATATAAACATGAGGATGATGACAATGATATAAGAATTCAATAAAACAAGTTCACGAATTAATTTGTCCAGGAACTAATAACGTCCAAATTGTCAACATAATACTGCTTTGTAGAGTAAAATTTAAGAATGCTCAGAGGAATATTTTCATGAAAAGATACTGGATGAAGCGCAAATATCAAGGATATTCCACTAATTTCATGGAGTATAGAAATCAAAACTTTAACCAAGTGAGTATATTAAAGAATATAATAACAAAAGAAGTCACCATGCATGCGGTACTTCACATAGACAGGTTATTCCAACAGAATAATAAGTAACGGAATCAGGTTAGGCAAAACTCGCACCGACAGGATGTTCCAACATAATAATAAAGACGGAACCGGTCCCAGATAAAACACATGCATGTGGATGTTCCAATGTAATAATAAAGACAGAACCAGGTCCGGTGTAAAACACACAGACAGGATGTTCCAACAAAATAATAAAGACAGAATAATAGAACAATGTCACCAAGTATAGGGTAGCCCGCGTATACAGGTTATTCCAACAAAATAATAAGGAAAGGAATAACAGAAGTTTTATTCATGAATACAAAAGAATAATATCCCTTACTAGTAAAAAGAACCGAATATAAGAGTAGTTAAGTAGCACAAAACGCTTTCTTCTTTCTCTCTACGCTTATCTCTCAGAGTTCAATTGAATTAAGAAAAATAATGAAGGAATGAGCTTCTATTTATAGAAAAATGGATTGCATAGTAACTAATTCCTGAACGGTCCAGATTGATTTACTTTAATCTGACGGTCCATATTTAAAGCAAAAATCTTTTAAATAAAATATATTATGTATATATTGAAAGTAGTATGCATACAAGCCAATCATGTTTGATGATAAAGCATATACTTTGTAACAATCTTATTCATTTATTAATAAAAGGTATTAATTTATTAAAGGCTCTTAATTATCTACATGATGATCTTTGTTTTATAATATGTGATAAACCCATAGTTTTAAGCAATGCTTTTAGAATAATGATGATGATCATTCTAATGAGATCTAAATTCTTAGAAAGCTTAAAACTAAAATAGTTCCCAATCATTGGATTACTAAATTGGGGATTAGTGAATCCGGATAGATTGGTACATACGTTCTTTGCTTCATTGGATGAGGATGATTGATCTCATGATCATTTGTGTGGAGACACTAAAGCAAGTATGTAGTGTGCTTATTAGAGAATAAGTTCATTTGAACGTTGGCTCATTAAGGAATACCTAATGGAGTTTTATTTGCTGTCGATAATAGGAATTCTGTAGTGATAGTAGTACAAGTGATCCTTAGACTTGAGATCATCATAGTATCTTGTGTATGATGAGTTATACTTTGACTTATTCCTTATTTGTAATAGGAATAGTTAGAATTATTTTGAAGAATTGGAGATCAAGGGACAAGAAGCGCGCATGAAGACCCGCTTTGTAATGGAGCCCAGGTTTAAATGTAATAGTTATATTTAAATATTATTTCTTGCACCTCTGGGGTTTGACCTTTTGGTTCACTTGGTGGCTCTAGTGAACCAAACTAGAATAAAAGTCCATAATCAATCCGGTAGAATATAGTATTCTATATGTGCATGCTTATACTATATATATATATTATATATTATGCAAACATGCTTCAGCGTGTTCATTAATATAATGCGTATTTTATATATATTTGCATGCATGCATTAAACAAGATGAGACAAATTAATAACAAACCCCTCAATTTTTATATTAAGTCCTAAGCGTTCTCAAAGATATTTGGAATATCGAGCGTCAGCCTTCTAGCATGATAAAATTAATAGAGTATTAAATATTTAATATGAGTTTGTTGTGTCACCACAAGGCAAGTATTAAGTATTTAAGATGTTAATTTATCACATTTGATGCTTATAAAGAAAATTGAACAATATTATTTTGTTGTGTCACCACAAGGATGATATTTTCTTTTTTGAATATATGGAGTGCTAGAGTCGGACTTAACTTGGATAATTTTGATTCGGATGTGCCACCACTGATCAAAATAATCTAAGAGGCAAAATACAAGGAGTTGCATAGTTGATGTAATTGACAAAAGTTGTCTACCTATTTATTTATATATAGTTTGTTGTGTCACCACAAAGCTATATACATTTGAAATGGGATCCTTATTCTCACTAGCAAATCTTTAATTAGATTTTTGCTTAGAACTATATAAGTGAGGTAATATAGTTTGAAGAAAATAGTGGGAGATACCAATTTAAAACAAGACCTAAATTATTTTGGTAATTAATAAAAGAATGTATGATAAAATGTTGTTAATTACAAATTCATTTACAGAATTTTACAATGTCTAAAATTACTATCACTGCGAAGCATATTAGATGCTAAATTAATCAGACCAAATTTGGTTAAGGAATTTGAGAATAGTTCTCATAGCTGAAAAGCTATCTTATGTCTTTAATACGCCTATCCCTACAATGGTTGCAGACAATGCCTCTGAGGAAGAAATTGCTACTTTTAGAAAGTGGCAAGATGATGCATAGTTGTCTCAATGCATCATGCTCGCATCCATGAGTAACGAGCTTCAGCGTCAGCATGAAACTATGGATACTCTTACTATATTCCTGCACATCAAGTAGTTGATGGCGAGGAAAGTAGGACTGATAGATATCAGATATCTAAGGAGCTCTTCCGATCTAGAATGGCCAATGGCACTATAGTACAGACAAAAAGTCCTTAACATAATCAATTTGATTGATCAATTAGGACAACTGGTTTTGTCATGGATGGAGAGTTGAGCCAAGATTTGATCTTGCACTCACTCCCGGACTCCTTTCACAATTGTTGTGAATTTTTCATATGAACAAGCTAGATATCAGCTTTGCTGATTTGCTTAACATGTTGAAAAATGTTGAGAGTCACTTTCCAACCAAGAAAGACCAAGTCTTACTGGTAGGGGCCAAATGATCTTCTAAAAAGAAGAACGATTCAAAGAAGGTAAATAGAAAGGCGTAAACAAAGGATAATAAGAGCAAAACTGATACGGATAGCAAAGGAGTTTGCTTCCACTACAAATAAGCACAGACACCGGAAAGAAATCTGCGAGAAGCGTCTTGCGAGAGGCTAACCAAAGAAGCTTAGTGAAGTTTCGGTTATAATACGATTTTGTTCATGATTGAAATAATTTTTCTTTAAGTCAAGGTTCTACTTGGGTATTGGATCTGACTTTGGTTATCATAAATATAGATTTATGAAGGGACCAAGCGAAGTAAAAGCTAAACAAATATAAGTAATCCTATGTGCTGGAATCGTAGCAAAGGTTGCCATATTAGCCATAGAAACTTATAGTTTAGCAATGCTACTGAACAAATCTATTAAGTCAATAAGTTGTTATTGTATTCCAATTCTTGTTAGAAATATTATTTCCATTTTATTGTTGACAATAAAATTTTTGGTATTATAATTAAGAACAATTGTTGTTCTATTTATAATGATAATGTTTTGTATAGAATCGAATATTACTTAATAAATTTTGTATACTTGACTTACATGAAAATAATTTTACATATTGAACAAATTAGTATAAGAAAAGGAGATGATCATTCAAAGAGTTGAATGTGTGTATTTCTTTGAATACAAGTGTGAATTATTTGAAAGGTTCAAAGAATTGAAGTGAAACAAATTGGCAATGTATTTAGATTCTTTGATTAGATCAAGGAATAAATACTTGTCTTGATAAGTTTCTAGATCATCTCAAATGGTTTTCTCATAATGGACACATCCCGACACGCAATAATTGATTGATGTATCTGAATGAAAAATCGTACCTTGTTGGACATGGTGCGGTCCATAATGATTTTACCGACATTCCAAAGATCCTTACGGGATAATGTCCTAGAAATGGTGCATATCTCTGAAAATGGTAACCTCAAAATCCATTTAAAGACTCCATAAAAGTTATGAGCAGGGAGGATTCCTAATCTTAAGTATGTTAAGATAAGGGTTCCAACTTATGTGAAAAGGTTTCAAAAGGATAAGCTTGGGACAAGATTTGTGAGTGTCGATTTGTGGGACATCCTAAAGTAAGTTTAGGGTATATGTTCTATAATTCTACTTAGCAAAAAAGGTGTTTGTTACGAAACACGCCGCCTTCTAAGATAAAGGTGTTTATCATTAAAAGGGGCTAGTGGGAGGATAATAGATCTTGAAGAGTTCAAGAACCACAAAACACTATAAGTCAAATAAGAGGAACACATAGATAGACCTATTATACCACAACCCAATAAATAAATGGAATAGTACCAAAGATACCTAGGAGGTATGGATTCATCATGGATGATGATGATGAGGTACACATCATGAAGATGATGATCCATTCACATCGATGAGGTAAGACTTCTAGTGTGTATAAAAGGGTCAATGGGGCGTCGTGACATTCCTAGTATTATATGTTGATATACTACGGATAAGGAATGACATACCAATGCTACTGATCAAGAAAGATAAAGTTGTCTAAACATTCCTCCATGAATGATTTGGAAGAGTATCTTAATTGGGGATATAAATCTATATAGATAGATTTAAGAGGATGCTCGACTTAACCCAAGGAACGTATATTCATTTGATGCTAAAGTCGTTTAGCATGGCAAACTCCAAGAGATGTCTCATGTTGATGAGCCATGGAGTGTATCTCTCTTAATAGTCCCCATAGACTCCAAAGAAGAGAGATTGCATGAGTGACAATCATGTATGCAATGAAATGTACGAGACACGATGTTGATCGGTCATATTGCGGAGAAGATCAACGTAAGGCGATGTGAAAAACATCTTAAAGTTCTTAACCAAGCACTAAGGATGTGAGCATACATGGTGGGTCCGAATTAAAACTAGAGGGCTTTATAGACTCAAGTTTTTCGACGCACCAAGACGACAGAAAATCCACTTTAAGGTAAAGTGTTACCTTGAGCAATGGTGCGTTGAATTGGAAAGGTTCCAAACAAAGAAAGAGTTGTTGGTTTAGTGATAAAGACAAAGTATATAGCTATAAATGAAGGCTGCAAGTTGATTATTTGGATTAAAAGTTCATTCTGAGAACTAGGAATAGTTCCTAAGTCTCATCTTGGATCTAAACATGTGTTGTGGCACTTTCATTTGATTATTAGAATCATTGAAGATGGGAAATCACTATAGAGATAGTGGACTCTCATGAACAACATTACATATCCATTAACTAAAGCTTATCCAATGTTAGCGGGATAATCGTCACTTAGAGAAGAAGACTATGAGTTACCATGACGGTGGCTTTAGTGCAAGTGGGAGATTGAAAGTAGTATGCATACAAGCCAATCATGTTTGATGATAAAGCATATACTTTGTAACAATCTTATTCATTTATTAATAAAAGGTATTAATTTATTAAAGGCTCTTAATTATCTACATGATCTTTGTTTTATAATATGTGATAAACCCATAGTTTTAAGCAATGCTTTTAGAATAATGATGATGATCATTCTAATGAGATCTAAATTCTTAGAAAGCTTAAAACTAAAATAGTTCCCAATCATTGGATTACTAAATTGGGGATTAGTGAATCCGGGATAGATTGGTACATCGTTCTTTTCATTGGATGAGGATGATTGATCTCATGATCATTTGTGTGGAGACACTAAAGCAAGTATGTACGTCTTATTAGAGAATAAGTTCATTTGAGCGTTGGCTCGCTAAGGAATACCTAATGGAGTTTTATTTGCTGTCAATAGAATTCACAGTAGTGATAGTAGTCTGAAGTGATCCTTGGACTTGAGATCATCATAGTATCTTCGTGTATGATGAGTTATACTTTGACTTATTCCTTAAGACCCTTAGGGTATATCAAAGGGTATGCTTGGGTATAATAAGTTATACATGGAGATAATGTATGATCAATAAAGAATCTACCACTTAATAATAAAGAAGAGAAATGTCTTATGTGATTCGATAAATGACAACCCATGAGTCCTTGGCGGCGCGAATGAAATTAGAAAGGAGTTTCTAATTTGCATTATTTGGAGTTGTGCATTTAAGGATCAAAATACATATAATTAAATAAAATAAGACTTGACAAGAATTCCATGTCTTATATTTAATTGGGACATTGATGGTGGAAGGATTGAATTATGCAGTAACTATTTACTCAAAGGTTCTTTAATGATTAATGTTGAAATCTATATTATCCGGAAAGTCGTTGATCGCTAGGAGAAGCTTATCCTATTGTAGAATAAATATTATTTAAATAAATTAATTATTTAATTTATTTATTTAAATAAGATTAGAATTGTTCTAATTGATTTATTCACAACCTAGGTTTAATATGGAGAACCTAAAGGGTCACACCATAAAAGGAAGAATAATTATTTAAGAAGTTAATGGCATAATCGTAATAATATATTTAAGTATATTTAATTTAATCTATGGTGATAGAATAAATTAAATAACTTAATATTATTATTTAATATTTTAGAAATATTAAATATAAATTAATAAGAGGAGTCTTATTAATATTATTACAATTATTATTATTTTAATTTCTAAAAGAGTTTAGGAATTAATTTAATATAAGTACTCTCAAATATTCCTAATTGGATTAGGAAGGAAAATTAGTTAAAAGAGTTTAATTAATTATCCCTAATAAGATTAGGAGAGCTTAATTAATTAAAAGAATTAATTAATTAAATAAAACTCAATTCCTTAATTGTTAAGATGGGTTTGCATCACATCTATAAATAAGAGGAGTCTTATTATGGGTGGTATGGGTTGTTGACTTTTACAACGTAATAATTCCAAGTTGTTGGGAGTATGCCTTTTCTATAGAGATAGAAAACTAGGGTTAGCCATAACACCCATCTTCTTGAATTTTATTCTTCCTTGTGGATCACCTCTAGAGGCCAAACACATGGGTGGCTAACGTTGATCAAAGGAAGGAACCAAACCCGATGGATTCAAGATTGAACGAAAAGGATTTGGAGGTGAACTTGTACACGAGGAAGCTCGATCTTCTAGGTATGATTTTATTCTTTATCTTTTCGTTTAATTAATAATTGTGCATAAAGGGTGATCCGGGTATATGGTTTGTAAAAATTTTAAACTCGATTTTACACGCTCAGCACTTTTTATGCAATATGATTACGCAGCATGAATATTACAAACCTAACATATATATATTTTATATATATATATATATATATATATATATATATATATATATATACTAATAATTTGTACTTCCCCCCCCTCCCCATCCCCTCCCCCTCCCTTTCCTTTTTGTCAACAAAGTCATAATAATAACTCCCCACGCTTTAAAATCAACATTATATATATATATATATATATATATATATATATATATATATAATTACCAATCATCATATATATATAAACATATATATATATAAATATCATGTTACCTTCCATATAAGACAACTCTCGTGAATACATACACCATTTCACTAATTTCTTCCACACACACGGGCCCTACAGCGGGCCCACTATTATTAAAAAAATAATTTTGTACCATTATTTTGAAAAATGGGTAAATGAGGGTCCATAAAATAAGCAAAATTCACAACAATTACTATAGCAATAATTAAACAAAACTGAGTGACTTCTCACGTAAACATCAATAATTAATACCGTGTGCTACTATGCAACCACACGTGATTCGCATTGTCTTTTACTAAAGAGTAGTTCAACAAGATTATCGATGGTAAAACTTCCATAGTTATTTTTATAAAAATATTTTTGTCGTTTTCTTTTATCCGACCAATAATTCCGCTTCTGGGGTCCACCATTGATTGTCTTGTCAAATGCGAATATTCCCTCTACTAAAACGAATATTCTCCCACCAATCGAATATAATACAACTTCGTGCATACTTTGCAAAATTTATAAATACTACCCACAACTATAATATTATCTCAAATTCACACCATAATATTAAAAAAAATATTTCAAGAAAATTAAATCTTTATTAAGTAAAATTTGGGATTTTACATTATCATTAATTTAAGTGTAGATAAATATAATATGATACATACATTTTTTTAAACAAAATTAAATATTAATTTTGTTCACAAATTTTAGTCCCAAATAGTAGAGATTATAATACTTAGTTGGATATCTTATTAAATAGTGCTCCTTTTTAAGTTATTTTATTATCCCAAAATTAATAGTTCTAAATTTATTTTAAAAACAGACAAAAAATTTATGATTAATAATCTAATTACAAATATAATCCTTACAAACATAGTCTAAATGTTATGTGAAAGCATAACTCACATGTGTGTGTTCACAATTTTTTAGTAGCAGTTATTGAGCTCTTGAAATGATATTTTTTTTTTGATAATTCTATATTTATAATGATATTTTAGTATATATTTTTTTTGCTATATACTCCCTCCGTCCCAGGATAAAAGTCTTTATTATTATTTTAGATAATTCTAAGTTAAATGTCTACTTACTTTAAATGATCTATTTTTTACAATAATTTGCCTATAATACCCTTATTATTAATTGTTATATTTCTATTCTCTATGCATATTTATAGAGTATCACTAGTAATGTGCAAAAAAAACTATGTAATTAAATAAAAATTTAAATATGAACTATTTTATCATTTTATCCACTTTCTTAATATACATAAAAATTAGTCGGAAGTTTTATGTGAGACGAAGAAGAGAGAGTATATTTTATTACAATTGCGATGTAAAGAAATATTAATTAAAGTGCATTTCACGCACAATGAGGGTTAGTTGAGTAGGTAGGTTGCTCTTTCAAATTTATTTATTGTTTTAGTTTCAGAATGATTATGACACTTGAAAACTCGAAAAGATCGAATTGATATATAGGTAATGCAGCAATGGCAATTCATCAATTGGGTTAAATATTTTTTTAGTCACTCTTTTTTAGGTTAATTTATAAATGAGTCATTAAATTTTTTTTTTTATAAATAACTCAATTTGAACTTTTGTTTACTTACAAAACGTTAGAAAATCCAATTAAGTCTATCATTGACTTTTAAAAAATTACACATCAATTTAATACGATATAAAAAAAAATTATGTGACACAAATCATTCCATGTGGCTTACTTACATGGAAATTGATGAAATAATTTATGAAGAAAATAAAAGATTTATTCTAAATAAAACATGTCAATTAATCGAATAAAAAAAAATAGTAAAATAAAAATAAAAAAATTTAACCAAAAAGCAACACGAATGAACTATCTAAAAAATTATTTATTTATTCTAAAATAAATATTTTTGTAGAAGATTACTGACCCTTCATCTTTATCAAGATCGTCATCAAGATCGTCCAATTTATTATTAAGCCACGTAAATAAGTAAATTGAGCCATCAATTTATATTGAAAAAAAAACTCTCGTCTTGGGTGTTAATGGTTGGGATTTAATGTTTGTTATAGTCGAATTACGGTTCGGTTTTATGGGTTGAGATCTCCGTCAACTGGGTTCGTATAGTTTCGTTTGGATTTGGTGCGATCCTCTTAAAATAGTTCGGATCTTGAAGCGATTGTTTGTGCGAGATGGTTGGTTTTCTATATTCCTTCCGATCTGAACAAAATGAAAAACTCTGAAAAACCCCATCCATCACCATTTCTTTACTATTATTTCGGATCAATCAATCAAATCACCACACTTTTCTTTCACACCAAAAACCCTAACAATCGTTTTCTCCATCAATGGCCACCAGAAAAGAAGTGTTGGAGTCGGTGTATTCAGTGTTATCATTGTTGTTCATACTACTCGCTTGCGTTGACCTCTGCAACGCCGCCACCTTTGTCGACATTTACCGGCTCATCCAGTAAGATATCGGCAGTGAGCCGTTCGGAATACGGCTTGCTTATTTGAATCATCACGTTGGCTCTTCGCTTTTTGCTCCAAATACAGATCTCTCCCGTGCAGTTGTCACACTACCAATTCGTGAATTGAATCTCACTTTCGTTCGAGGTAAGATTTGTCCAAGCTTTCTGTTCAGTTCATTGAACTTTGGAGTTGGAGTTGGTTAATTAGTAGTGAAATTTGTGAATAATTGTTTGTTATTAATAGCGATTTTAAAATTTGTGTTTATTTATTTGTTATCTGATTTTAAAATTTGGTATATTTGTTTGTTTGTTATTGAATATTAAATTTGCTCCGAAGGATTTCTCAATTTCCACGTAAGAAAGCCACATGGGATGATTTGTGCCACATAAGGATTTTTTTAAATGTATGCAGCTGATGTGAAATTTTTTGTTAAAAGTCAACAAACTAGTAACGTTTCCTAACGCTTTGTAAAGTAAACAAAAGTTCAAAGGAGTTGACTATAAGAAAAAAAAGTTTAGTGACTCATTTGTAGATTAACCTAAAGTAGAGTGACTAAAAAAGCATTTAACCCCATCCCATCTAATACAAATTGGTTGTGACGCCCCCAAAATAGGTATACATCACCTATTCTGAGTCGTCAAATACATGGTACAGAAGAAAAATACAATCTTAATTATACAACAAGAGAGCTGTGAGTTTAAACACAAATACTGTCTTCTAGACAATATCCACTCTCAGAATAAGTCCTCGTTACATTTATTGTCACACTATTTAACAGAATAGTGAGGACTACTAGCTATACTATTATCCGGACCATCACTCCGTTCCCCGACTCATCCCAGCTACGTTCTCATTTCCTGAAGAGAACAGTGAAAGAAAGGGTGAGCTCAACTAGCCCAACAAGAAATATTATGACTAAGATAATGCAGAATAAATTATCATTAGTCTCCAACAATGTTAAACTGATAAAATACAATACACATCAAGTTTAACTGCAGCGGAACAAACAATCCATTAAAAGAGTCAAGTAGAGAATAAAATCTACTATCTTTTATGATTTAAAAGGTTTTCATCACTTTTATCACGAGACTCGACTTAATAATAATCCACATCATCCCCCAAGACTACGACCAATGATATTCATTAGGGTCACGACCACAAATTATCCATGCACTACGGGCCAAAGATATTCGTGTATTCATTAATGGTCATGATCATGCCAACAACCGGCCCATCAATGCACTACGGTCAATGAGGACTTTTACCACATCATTTGTAACATTACGATCATTATTATCTTAGAATAATCCTCAGTCATAATCATACCATGTCCATCTATACACTACAGGTCACAGATGACTTTCAAAAAAATATAAACATGAGGATGATGGCAATGATATAAGAATTCAATAAAACAAGTTCACGAATTAATTTGTCCAGGAACTAATAACGTCCAAATTGTCAACATAATCTTTTGCTTTGTAGAGTAAAATTTAAGAATGCTCGTAAGAATATTTTCATGAAAAGATCTTTGGATGAAGTGCAAATATCGAGGATATTCCACTAATTTCATGGAGTATAGAAATCAAAACTTTAACCAAGTGAGTATATTAAAGAATATAATAACAAAAGAAATCACCATGCATGCGGTACTTCATGTAGACAGTTATTCCAATGTAATAATAAAATAATTGGAATCGGGTTAAGGCAAAACTTCACTTGCAAGCGGGATGTTCCAACATAATAATAAAGATTTTAACCAGTCCTAGTATAAAACACATGCATGTGATGTTCCAACAGAATAATAAAGATTTTAACCGAATCCTTGTAAAACACACGCATGGATGTTCCAACAGAATAATAAAGACAGAATAATAGAACAATGTCACCAAGTATAGGGTAGCCCGCGTATACAGGTTATTCCAACAAAATAATAAGGAAAGGAATAACAGAAGTTTTATTCATGAATACAAAAGAATAATATCCCTTACCGTAAAAGAACTGAATATAAGAGTAGTTAAGTAGCACAAAACGTTTCTTCTTTCTCTCTATAGTTTATCTCTCTAGAGTTCAGTGAATTCGTAAGAAAATAATGAAGGAATGAGCTTCTATTTATAGAAAAATGGATTGCATAGTAACTAATTCCTGAACGGTCCAGATTGATTTACTTTAATCTGACGGTCCATATTTAAAGCAAAAATCTTTTAAATAAAATATATTATGTATATATATTATATATATATATATATATATATATATACTAATAACAATTGTACTTCCCCCCTCCCCTCCCCTCCCTTCCCCCTCCCCCTCCCTTTTGTCAACAAAGTCATAATAATAACTCCCCCACGTTTTAAAATCAACATTATATATATATATAAATATATATATAATTACCAATCATCATATATATATAAACATATATATATATATATATAAATATCATGTTACCTTCCATATAAGACAACTCTCGTGAATCTGCCCATTTCACTAATTTCTTCCCACACGTGGCCCCACTATTATTAAAAAAATAATTTTGTACCATTATTTTGAAAAATGGGTAAATGAGGGTCCATAAAATAAGCAAAATTCACAACAATTACTATAGCAATAATTAAACAAAACCGAGTGACTTCTCACGTAAACATCAATAATTAATACCGGTGTATTCTTGTGCAACCACACGTATTCTCGTACTTTTACTACCGAGTAGTTCAACAAAGATCGATGGTAAAACTTCCGCCATTATTTTTATAAAAATATTTTTGTCGTTTTTCTTTATCCGGCAATAATTCCGCTAGGGTCCACCAATGATCGTGTCTTGAGTCATCTAATATTCCTCGCTAAAACGAATATTCTCAGACCAATCGAATATAATACAACTTGCGTACTTTGTAAAATTTATAAATACTACCCACAACTATAATATAATCTCAAATTCACACCATAATATTAAAAAAAATATTTAGAGAAAATTAAATCTTTATTCGTAAAATTTGGGATTTTACATTATCATTAGTTTAAGTGTAGATAAATATAATATGATACATCTGTTTTTTAAACAAAATTAAATATTAATTTTGTTCACAAATTTTAGTCCCAAATAGTAGAGATTATAATACTTAGTTGGATATCTTTATTAAATAGTGCTCCTTTTTAAGTTATTTTATTATCCAAAAATTAATAGTTCTAAATTTATTTTAAAAAAGCAGACAAAATATTTATGATTAATAATCTAATTACAAATATAATCCTTACAAACATAGTCTAAATGTTATGTGAAAGCATAACTCACATATGTAAGTGTTCACAATTTTTTAGTAACGGTTATTGAGCTCTTGAAATGATATTTTTTTTTTGATAATTCTATATTTATAATGATATTTTAGTATATATTTTTTTTGCTATATACTCCCTCCGTCCCAGGATAAAAGTCTTTATTATTATTTTAGATAATTCTAAGTTAAATGTCTACTTACTTTAAATGATCTATTTTTTACAATAATTTGCCTATAATACCCTTATTATTAATTGTTATATTTCTATTCTCTATGCATATTTATAGAGTATCACTAGTAATGTGCAAAAAACTATGTAATTAAATAAAAATTTAAATATGAACTATTTTATCATTTTATCCACTTTCTTAATATACATAAAAAATTAATCAGAAGTTTTATGTGAGACGAAGAGAAGAGAGTATATTTTATTACAATTGCGATGTAAGCAATATTAATTAAAGTGCATTTCTGCACAATGAGGGTTGGTTGAGTAGGTAGGTTGCTCTTTTAGCCTATTTATTGTTTTAGTTTCAGAGCAATTATGACACTTGAAAACTCGAAAAGATCGAATTGATATATAGGTAATGCAGCAATGGCAATTCATCAATTGGGTTAAATATTTTTTTAGTCACTCTTTTTTAGGTTAATTTATAAATGAGTCATTAAATTTTATTTTTTTATAAATAACTCACTGAACTTTTGTTTACTTACAAAACGTTAGAAAATCCGTTAAGTCTATTGACTTTTAAAAAAAATTTACACATCAATTGCATACGTATAAAAAAAAAATTATGTGACACAAATCATTCCATGTGGCTTACTTACATGGAAATTGATGAAATAATTTATGAAGAAAATAAAAGATTTATTCTAAATAAAACATGTCAATTAATCAGACAAAAAAAATAGTAAAATTAAAAATAAAAAATTTAACCAAAAGCAACATGATGAACTATCTAAAAAATTATTTATTTATTCTAAAATAAATATTTTTTGTAGAAGATTGACATACCCTTCATCTTTGTCAAAGATCATCATCATCATCGTCCAATTTATTATTAAGCCACGTAAATAAGTAAATTGAGCCATCAATTTATATTGAAAAAAAACTCTCGTGCCGGTGTTAATCTGTTGGGGATTTAATGTTTGTTATAGTCGAATTCTGGTTCGGTTTTATGGGTTGAGATCTCCGGCAACTGGGTTCGTATAGTTTCGTTTGGATTTGGTCTGATCCTCTTAAAATAGTTCGGATCTTGAGCGATTGTTTGTGCAGATGGTTGGTTTTCTATATTCCTTCCGATCTAGACAACTGAAAAACTCTGTAAACCCCGTCCATCACCATTTCTTTACTATTATTTCAGATCAATCAATCAAATCACCACACTGCTCACACCAAAAACCCTAACAATCATTTTTCTCCATCAATGGCCACCAGAAAAGAAGTGTTGGAGTCGGTGTATTCAGTGTTATCATTGTTGTTCATACTATTCACTTGTGTTGACCTTTGCAACGCCGCCACCTTTGTCGACATTTACCGGCTCATCCAGTAAGATATCGTCAGTGAGCCGTTCGGAATACGGCTTGCTTATTTGAATCATCACGTTGGCTCTTCGCTTTTGCTCCAAATACGATCTCTCCGCAATGCGGTTATCATACTACCAATTCGTGAATTGAATCTCACTTTCGTTCGAGGTAAGATTTGTCCAAGCTTTCTGTTCAGTTCATTGAACTTTGGAGTTGGAGTTGGTTAATTAGTAGTGAAATTTGTGAATATTTGTTTGTTATTAATAGCGATTTTAAAATTTGTGTTTATTTATTTGTTATCTGATTTTAAAATTTGGTATATTTGTTTGTTTGTTATTGAATATTAAATTTGCTCCGAAGGATTTCTCAATTTCCACGTAAGAAAGCCACATGGGATGATTTGTGCCACATAAGAATTTTTTTAAATGTATGCAGCTGATGTGAAATTTTTTGTTAAAAGTCAACAAACCTAACGGATTTCCTAACGTTTTGTAAGTAAACAAAAGTTCAGTGAGTTGACTATAAGAAAAAAAAAGTTTAGTGACTCATTTGTAAATTAACCTAAAGTAGAGTGACTAAAAAAGCATTTAACCCCATCCCATCTAATACAAATTGGTTGTGACGCCCCCAAAATAGGTATACATCACCTATTCTGAGTTGCCAAATACATGGTACAGAATAAAAATACAATCTTAATTATACAACAAGAGAGCTGTGAGTTTAAACACAAATCATCGCTTTACTGACAATATCCACTCTCGAATAAGTCCTCGTTACATTTATTGTCACACTATTTAATGAATAGTGAGGACTACTAGCTATACTATTATCCCACCATCACTCCGCTCCCCAGATTCTAAGTCCCAAATTACGTTCTCATTTCACAAGAGAACAAAGAAAGAAAGGTGAGCTCAACTAGCCCAACAAGAAATATTATGACTAAGATAATGCGAATAAATTATCATTAGTCTCCAACAATGTTAAACCGATAAAATACAATACACATCAAGTTTAATCAATAAGTGAGAACAAACAATCCATTAAAAGAGTCAAGTAGAGAATAAAATCTACTATCTTTTATGATTTAAAAGGTTTTTCATCACTTTTATCATCGAGACTCGACAATAATAATCCACATCATCCTCGCACTTTTCGACCCAATGATATTCATTAGGGTCACGACCACAAATTATCCATGCACTACGCCAAGGATATTCGTGTATTCATTAATGGTCATGATCATGCCAACAATCGTCCATCAATGCACTACTACGCCAACGAGGACTTTTACCTCATCATTTGTAACATTACGGTCATTATTATACCGAATAATCCTCGGTCATAATCATATCAAGTCCATCTATGCACTACAGTGCCGTATGACTTTCAAAAAAAATATAAACATGAGGATGATGACAATGATATAAGAATTCAATAAAACAAGTTCACGAATTAATTTGTCCAGGAACTAATAACGTCCAAATTGTTAACATAATACTGCTTTGTAGAGTAAAATTTAAAAATGCTCAGAGGAATATTTTCATGAAAAGATACTGGATGAAGCGCAAATATCAAGGATATTCCACTATTTTCATGGAGTATAGAAATCAAAACTTTAACCAAGTGAGTATATTAAAGAATATAATAACAAAAGAAATCACCATGCATGCGGTACTTCACATAGACAGGTTATTCCAACAGAATAATAAGTAACGGAATCAGGTTAGGCAAAACTCGCACCGACAGGATGTTCTAACATAATAATAAAGACGGAACCAGTCCCAGATAAAACACATGCATGTGATGTTCCAACGAGAATAATAAAGATTTTAACCAGTCCGGTGTAAAACACATGCATGGATGTTCCAAATGAATAATAAAGACGAATAATAGAACAATGTCACCAAGTATAGGGTAGCCCGCGTATACAGGTTATTCCAACAGAATAATAAGGAAAGGAATAACAGAAGTTTTATTCATGAATACAAAAGAATAATATCCCTTACCATAAAAGAACTGAATATAAGAGTAGTTAAGTAGCACAAAACGTTTCTTCTTTCTCTCTACAGTTTTTTTTCTCTAGAGTTCAGTGAATTCGTAAGAAAATAATGAAGGAATGAGCTTCTATTTATAGAAAAATGGATTGCATAGTAACTAATTCCTGAACGGTCCAGATTGATTACTTTAATCTGACGGTCCATATTTAAAGCAAAATCTTTTAAATAAAATATACATATATATATATACTAATAATAATTGTACTTCCCCCCTCTTTTGTCAACAAAGTCATAATAATAACTCCCCCACGTTTTAAAATCAACATCATATATATATATTATATATATATAATTACCAATCATCATATATATATAAATATCATGTTACCTTCCATATAAGACAACTCTCGTGAATCTGCCCATTTCACTAAGTTCTTCCACACACGGGCCCCACACGTGGCCCCACTATTATTAAAATAATAATTTTTTATCGATTATTTTGAAAAATGGGTAAATGGGGGTCCATAAAATATGCAAAAGTCACAACAATTACTATATCAATAAGTGAACAAAACTGAGTGACTTCTCACGTAAGCATCAATAATCAATACCGTGTGCTACTATGCAACCACGCGTATTACTGTACTTTTACTAACGAGTAGTTCAACAGTATTAACGATAAAACTTCCGCCGTTATTTTCATAAAAATATTTTTGTCGTTTCTCAATCTGACAATAATTCTGTTGTGGGGTCCACCAATGATTGTACCGTCGTACGGATATTTCCTGACAAAAAGAATATTTCCCGACCAATCGAATATAATATGACAACTTGCATACTTTGCAAAATTTATAAATATTACCCACAACTATAACATTATATTAAATTCATTCCATAATATTCATAAATGATAATTATAGAAAATTCATTTTTATTCAAAAAGTTGTGGTCTAAAAACCTCCCCTTCTTAAGAAATTTCGCCCTCGAAATTAGGGTACGTACTTGGTATATCGAAGAGGTAAGGATACCTTGACTTCATTTCAGATTCTAACTCCCAGGTCATTTCCTCAACATCGTGGTTTCTCCACAAAACTTTGACTTGAGGTATAACCTTGGAGCGTGGAATATGTTCCTTCTTATCCATTATTTGAACAGGAACCTCTTCATACGTTAAATCTTTCGCTATTTCTTCTGGTTCTAATTCACTAATATGGTTCGGGTCTTCCACATATTTACGTAACATGGATATGTGAAAAACGTTATGAACACGAGACATACTTGGCGGTAAAGCGAGTCTATAGTCCACAGTTTCTACTCGATCGAGGATTAAAAATGGGCCAATGAATCGAGGATTGAGCTTTTCTCTCTTTCCAAATCTCGTAACTCCTTTCCATGGAGCAACACGTAACAGTACATGATCTCCTATATCGAATTTCACGTCCTTTCGATGAAGATCAGCATAACTCTTTTGTCGATCTTGTGAGGTTTTTATACGTTGTCGGATCGTTTGAATCTTTTCCTTAGTCATACGTACCAACTCTGGTCCCAACAACGTTGCTTCACCTACCTCATCCCAGCATACTGGAGAACGACACTTTCTTTTATACAACGCCTCAAATGGAGCCATGCCAATGCTTGTTTGATAACTGTTGTTGTAGGAAAACTCCACTAACGGTAAGAACTTGTCCCAACTTCCCTTGAAGTCAAGGACACAGAGTCATAATAGATCTTCCAGAGTTTGAATAGTCCTCTCTGATTGTCCGTCTGTCTGAGGATGATATGCCGAACTAAATCATAAATTCGTGCCCATAGCTTTTTGCAAACTAACCCAAAATCGTGAAGTGAATCTTGGGTCTCGATCAGAAACTATGGATACTGGCATACCATGTAGTCATACAATCTTGTTTATGTACATACGAGCAAGACGTTCAAGTGTATAAGTTTCTCGTATTGGTAAGAAGTGAGCAGACTTGGTCAATCTATCAACAATGACCCAAATTGCATCAATGCCTTGAGAAACCTTGGGAAGACCAGTAACGAAATCCATGGTAATGTGATCCCACTTCCATTCTGGAATTTCAAGTGGTTACAATGGACCTTTTGGTACTTGATGTTCTGCCTTGACTCGTTGACAAGTTAGACACCTTGAGATAAACAGCGTTATCTCTCTCTTCATATTGCTCCACCAAAATGTATGACGAAGATCACGGTACATTTTGGTACTCCCAGATGGATTACAAAATGCGGTGTGTTGTAAGCCTCCATCATTATTTTATACTTTAAATCGTGGTCGTTAGAACACAAAATCCGAGTTGACTCAAGTATTCCTTCTTCATCGATTCTTGTTTCCTAAGATAACACCTTCTCGTAAGACCCCGAATTTTATGAAATAAAAGTATTCAATTTTTTTAATTACTATTCATGAGTTACTATTCACGAAGTTACTATTCACGAAGTTACTATTCATGAAGTTACTATTCACGAAGTTACTATTCACGAGTACTATTCATGAAGCATGATAATTTTTTTTTCGTAAGAAGGCATTACTCAATAATTGTTACAAGAATTACGATTCAATATTTTATTTTATTGATTCAATAATTGCTACGTTGATATTTTATATTATTGTTGTTTCAATAATTGTCACGGCACAAGATATTTTCCATTATCTGAACAATAATTCATATTATCTGAATAATATTATTGGATAACATTATTGGCAATGTCTAGAAAGTTCTGCATCTAGGAGAGGTTTGGTCACCTAATTGCTACGCCAAGTAGGAGAGAGATCCTTATTAGAAAGCCCTCTTTTCCCTGGGAACTACGCACAGTTGTCAATATTGTGATTATGTAATATTATTTGTGAATAATTAATTATTGATTTTTATGATGAGAAAATATTTATTTTATGTGGATATAGATGGAGAAAATTTTTAATGTGACAATTGTTGAAAATTAATATTTTATCTTTTTACGATAAAATAATTCATTTAAATATATTATTTTAATAATATAATAATGGTGATATTTTTACAATGAATGTGGGATATATGAGTATCACGAGGAGGAAGAGTATTTTTGTGGCATTAAATGATTAACACATGTTTTGTGTGTCGGTGGACCCCATTTCTTGATCGAAATTTGATTATAAATTTCGTAAAATCGCTTCGCTTATGGATTTCTACCAATTTTTGTTTGGAATTTGGAAAAATTTCTTCAGTAAAGTTGTAGAGAATTGAATTTCCTATAAAAAGACGCGAGATTCAATTTTCCGATAAAAGGGCTATTTATTATGAATTATTGAAGTTCGAAGCTCAAATAATTGATTTTGGAAGTTTAAAATAATTTAAATAACAAAAACGTTTTTTGTGCAAGTCTTGTGAGGTGGGCTGTTTGGTGGCTGAGATTTTGAAGCAAAATAAGTGTGCTTTGGAATAAAAATAATATATATTAATATTTTATTAAATTTTCTGCTTTGGTGTTCTAAGTATTTTCTTATAAATAGGGTGCTTAGGTTAGAATTGAAAATCACACCAGAAACTGAAGTTTTCTCTCTCTATATTATCGAGCGTATTCTTGTGAGTATTTTGAGTATACTTTGAGTATTGCTATACGGTGCAAGTTCGTTTCAAATATTATTCCAAATGTCAATCTTTTTCTTTTGAGGTAAGGGATAGTAAGGGATTTTAAGGGTTATTATGTTTTTAGTTTCAAATTTTTCTGAACCTTCAAAATTCTGAAAAAATTTGAAATGATATTTTGATGAGTTTTATAGAGTGTGTCCAAAATGGTGATTTTTGGATGTATAGATTGGGAGTTATGGATTTTATGAGAAAAGACTATTTTAAAAGTAACTATTTATAACTCCTTGTGATTAACTCCAAAATTGATGAAATTTTATTGGGAGTACATCTATATAATATCAGTATACCATGTAAATTTCAGAATTGTTGGATAAAAGTATAATTTATGATAAATGTTTAAATATTCGGTGGTGTTGGCCATGTGAAAAATAGTAAATGAATTTTTTAAAATTTTGAGAAAAATATATGTTCAATATGGGACTATGTTATGCTAAATCCCAGAAAAAGAAATATTTTTGGAACTGATTTGGTATTTTCATGAAAATGTTCTAGTTATGAGTAAATGAATTAAATATGTTATGTGAAGTAAGAAAATTGGAAAATATGATTTTATGGCTTGAGAATCATATATATGGGTATATGCAGATTTTTGATGAGGGTTTTGGTTATTGGTGATGAAATCTTATGAGTTTGGCATTTTATGATGATTAAATGCATTAATTAGTAAAGTGTAAACAATTTAATTAAATTGTTTATAAGTTTAAGAAATGATTAAAATATTATTATAATATTAATAATATTAGATTATGAGATTTCTAAGTGATTTATAACATTTGGATTAAGGTGTTATAAATATGGATATGAATTTTATTATGAAACTTTATCTTTTTAGGTTTCGAGGTTACTATGCTTGCGTACTGATCTTATGTCACGAATCACGAAGTCTATTCACGACAAATTGGTTTCTTCTCCGACCAAATTATCGTTGATTTATGAATCTTACTCTTGAAATTAAAACCATGTTTTGATTATATTGTTTTATATAACATTCTTATAACCCTAATGATGATATTATTTCTTTTGACTTGAGTGTAAAGATGGGTAGATTATTGGTATGATCGTGACCATAGGTTCTCTTTGGCCATGAGTCTAAAAAGTTGAATTGTTAACCGGTATGATCATGACCATTGAATTTACAATTGAATATTTTTAGCTTAAGTGCAAAGGTGAATTGATCAACACGGTTATAATTATTGTTATATAACTTCCGAAATGATTATATATTTCTTTGATATATGAATATCTTTGGCTCAGTGGTAAAAGATGACTTGTTGATGAATATCTTAGCTCAGTAGTGCAAAGATGAATTATTGATGAATATCTTTTGCTCGTAATGCAAAGATGACTGTTGTTGAATATCTTTAGCTTTGCATCTTTGCAAAGATGAATTATTGATGAATATCTTTGGCTCGTAATGCAAAGATGACTTGTTGTTGAATATCTTTGGCATGTAGTGCTAAGATGAATCTGTTGATGAATATCTTTGGCCGTAGTGCAAAGATGAATTTATTAGTATGATTATGAGCAGGTGAACTGTGATTTGGTATAACCATGATCTTTGATGTTTCGGTAAAAGACATGTGATGAAATTATCTTCGCCCTGAATAAGAAGAGGAATTTAGAACTACAATTATGATTATGAGTTATACATATGATTGTGGACAGGAATTGTTGATTGATGTTACAGGATAAAATAGTGTTGGTGGACTTTTAACGTGGAGAAGACAATAGACTTTTATACTATTTGACTCTTTTAATGGATTGCTCATTCCATTTAACTATGGTTGAAAAGTTTTATCATCTACCATATGTTCTAAATCTCCGATTTATTCTTGATGAAGACTATTGATAATTTATTTATCTTTAGTCATGATATTCTTCTTGAGCTAGTTGTGCTCACCCTTTTGTTTCACAATTCCTTTCGGGTAAAAAAAGTGTAGTTTGGGTCGGCGGGGATAGCGAGGAATAGAATGGTGGTCTATAGATGTTGAGGTGAGGTGAATTTAACTTGGAAGGGTGTTTTTGCCACTATCATACAAGATGTCTAATGACATACAACCTCGTGTCATCATAAGACATGGTTGTGCTCATCCACTTCTTTGAGTATATTTACAAGCACTACCTATATAATCTTGGTGTTTGTTTGGAGTATAATACCCAATTAGAGCAGTGGAGATAATGATATGTCGAGAGAAGACTCGCCATTGGGAAGAATATGATAGTAATCTTCTCGCTTTTTTTTCTTTGGGGTCTATTAGGTCAACCAAGGATAATTACGTGGCCATATGATATCTACCATAACCTAAAAGCATGGCCTCCCATGTATACGAAGGTTTCCTTGAGCACTTGCCAAAAGATTCTAATTTCTAAAATGCTTTTGACTATACCTTTATGTAAGGTGTCATTGTGACGTACTTCTGACAATTGGTATATATTTGTATCCAAACTCATAGCATATGTGTTGTTGTATTTTGCACGACAATTGTTGTAATAAAGTTGTAGTTGTTTTCCGTACCATATATTTGGCGACTCAGAATGGGTTGGATGGAATGGACCTATTTTGGGGGCGTCACACCTTTTTGTATTTTCTTCCTCATACACATCAGCTCTAGGTCTGTAACTTGAGCAGCTTTAACTTTACCAATTAAAGTCGGTTCTACTCGTATATTCGCCATCATCACGTGGGTCCCTGGAGTCTTTATCTCTATCTCCATCCTTTGCAAGTCATACAAAAATGGGCCTTTGCGTTGACAATATCGCACTTTTCGTTCCGCGATATGATCTTCTACTCAATCGTCGCCTACCACGTTCGCTTTTCCAAGATGGTATTGGATGGTATGATCATAATCTTTCAACTGTTCAAGTCAACGTCGTTTTCGCATGTTGAGTTCCTTTTGAGTGAAGAAATATTTGAGGCTTTTTTGATCCGTAAATATCTCCACTTTCTCCCCATATAAGTAATGCCTCCAAATCTTTAGTGCGAAGACAACAGCTGCCAATTGTAGATCATATTCTTTGAGTTGTCGTGAGGCATAGGCTATGACTTTCACATGTTGCATGAGAACACATCCTAACCTTTGCTCAAGCATCACCAGATGACAAATCCTCCAAATCAGATGGTATTGTCGAACAGTCTTTGAAATGAGTCTCCTCTTGAGTTCTTGAAAACTCTGCTCACATTCCTCACTCCAACCGAACTTTGTATCTTTCCGAGTCAGCTGAGTTAGTGGAGTAGCGATTCGAGAAAATTCTTCCACGAATCTCCGATAATAACCAGCTAAACAGAGAAAGTTACGTGCTTTGATCATCGATTTAGGTTGCTCCCAGCTTTGAATAGCTTCAATCTTTGCTGGGTCAACAGATATTCCATGACTTGATACCACGTGCCCAAGGAATGCCACTTCCTCAAGCCAGAACTTGTATTTCTTCAATTTGGCATAAAGCTTATATTCACAAATCTTTTGGAGTATCGCCTTCAAGTCTTTCTTCATGATCCGCGCACGGGTTTTGGAATATATGAGGATGTCATCAATAAAGACGACCACAAAGTGATCCAAATATTCCTTGAATACTTTGGTTCATCATATCCATGAAGGCGGCGGGAGCATTAGTCAATCCAAAAGACATGACTAGAATTCATAATGCCCGTCTGGGGAGTTCCAAAACATCTTTGGAATGTCGCTTGGGTTTAATCTTCAATTGGTGATATCCAAACGAAGATCAATCTTTGAAAAGAATTTGGCTCCTTACAACCGGGTCAAACAAGTCATCAATACGTGGCAATGGGTACCTATTTTTGATGGTGACATGATTCAACTCCCGATAATCAATACAAAAAATCGCATACTCCGCTTTTTCTTTTTCACGAATGTAATGAGGAGCACCCCAAGGAGAAGTACTAGAATCTAATAAAGCCAATGTCTAACAATTCCTGCAGTTGGGTCTTTAACTCCTGAAGTTCAATAGGAGCCATTCGATATGGAGCTTTGGAAATGGGTTTTGTACCGGGTTCAAGGTCGATACAAAATTCAATTTCACGCCTGGGTAGGCCAGAAGTTCTTCGAGAATACGTCGGAAATTCATTAACAATAGAAATATCATTCAAAACTGACGTATTTTTGTTTAGATCCGTGACATGAGCTAAGAAGGCTTGACATCCGTTTTTCAATAAACGAATAGCTTTATGGCTTGATATGAATGTGATTGATTTTAATGGTTTGGTTGATTGAATTCGCATAATAATTTGATTAGGAATATCAAAGCTAAAAACCTTACGAAAACAATCAATTTTTACATGATGAGTAGTTAACCAATCCATCCCTAGAATCACATCAAATGCAAGTATTTTCAAAGAAATAAGATCGACAGGTAACGTGCGGTTACCAATTTGAATCAAACAAGACTTATAAACCGTGGATGAAATGAAGGTTTCTCCCAACGGGGTTTCAACAGATAAATCAAAATCCAATTTCTCCAGAGTCAAATTTAAACGTTGAGCACAAGTAGGAGAAATGAAAAAGTGGGTAGAACCAGTATCAAATAAAGTATAAACTTCGCTAGAGTTTATGATTAGCTTACCCGTAATAACCTCGTTCGGGTTCCTTGCTTTCTGGGAGGTTATAACAAACGCTCTCCCTTGCACTACCGGCTTTGACTTTTCTGGGACGGCCTTTGGTGCCACCATCCCAATTTGGACTTGTCTTGATTGCACGCGACAAAATTGGGCCAGGTGACCTTCTCTTCCACAGTTGTAACATGCCTTGGATGGCATCGCACAGTTGGGACTGATGTGTCCCTCTCCTCCACACTTGAAGCATATGATAGGTGGTCGTTCTCCTTCCTTAACGATAGGTGCTGATGCTGACGTCTTTCCATCATTGTTGAATCTCCTCTTCTTGAAATGTCCGTTCTTATTGTTTTGGCTATGATTACCACCGAAGTGGTTACCATTTCTAGCATGTTGATTCCCTCCACGCTTATTGTCACTGCTTCGATGACTATTATCACTGGTATTATCATTTTGCCGGCTGCTTTCTTTTGGTTGGGTTGACTCATTATCACACTCCAATAACTGAGCCCTATTAACATCTGAATACAAACACAGTTTATGAGAGATAAGATATTGACGTATCTCAGGTTTCAAACCTCTTAAAAACATTCGCATCATTCTCTCCTCATTATCAACCAAATGGGACGCAAACCGGGATAACTCGGCAAACTTGGCTTCGTACTGCGATACGGTCATGTTGTTTTGTTCCAGCTTGATGAACTCTACCTCTTTCATGTGACGAATACTTTCGGAAAAGTACTTGTCGTTGAAAAGTTCATGGAACTTCTCCCAAGACATCTTCAGTGCGGCAGGTTGAGTACACTTTACAGATTTCCACTAGTAATCTGCCTCTGCCCGCAACATGAAGGTGGTAAAAGGAACCTTTTGCTCTTCGGAGTATCCCAAGATATCAAATATCTTGTTGATCTGCTTAATCCACGTCTCCGCCTTAAGTGGTTTTGGCTCTCCAAAAAACTCCGGTGGTCCCAGTTCCTTGAACTGCTTAGCGGTGATCGTCCAAAAGTTTCCAGTGTTTCCACCTGCATTTTGTACAGGAGCCGCTCTTGCCTGATGTTGCATGAATTACATAAAGCCTCTAAACATTCCATCGTTCATCATTTGGTTAGTGTTGTTGTTTGCTTGAGGAATGTCGCCTTCCTGATGCACATTATCCTGATTATTGATATGTGGAGACTCAACGGTCTCTTGTGCTCCATTGATGTTCTCAACATTCTGGGATGCCATTTTCAAAAACTGCCACAAAACAAGGGTTAAATAACATATCACATATTATCCCTATACTCTGACCGACCAATTAAATATCAAATAAACTTAGGTAGGTCATACTAGCGAAGGAATTCCCGCCTCTCCCTCCTAGTTCTTGTCTCACACCTTAGCTGTGATCATATCCTAAGCTTTGATACTAACCGTAACGCCCCCAAAATAGGTATACATCACCTATTCTCGAGTCGCCAAATACATGGTACGTAATAAAAATACAATCTTAATTATACAACAAGAGAGCTGTGAGTTTAAATACAAATCATCTTACAGACAATATCCACTCTCGAAATAAGTCCTCGTTACATTTATTGTCACACTATTTAATGAGAATAGTGAGGACTACTAGCTATACTATCATCCCACCATCACTCCGGCTCCTCGACTCGTCCCATTACGTTCTCATTTCTCAAGAGAACAAAGTGAAAGAAAGGGTGAGCTCAACTAGCCCAAAGAAGAAATATTATGACTAAGATAATGCGAATAAATTATCATTAGTCTCCAACAATGTTAAACCGATAAAATACAATGTAGACATCAAGTTTAACTGCGCAATGAACAAGCAATCCATTAAAAGAGTCAAGTAGAGAATAAAATCTACTATCTTTTATGATTTAAAAGGTTTTTCATCACTTTTATCGGCGAGACTCGACCTAATAATAATCCACATCATCCCCACTTTTCTACTACCAAGGATATTCATTAGGGTCACGACCACAAATTATCCATGCACTACGGGCCAAGGATATTCGTGTATTCATTAATGGTCATGATCATGCCAACAACTGTCCATCAATGCACTACGGGCCAATGAGGACTTTTACAACATCATTTGTAATATTACGGTCATGATTATACCGAATAATCCCTGGTCATAATCATACCAAGTCCATCTATGCACTACAAGCCATAGATGACTTTCAAAAAAATATAAACATGAGGATGATGACAATGATATAAGAATTCAATAAAACAAGTTCACGAATTAATTTGTCCAGGAACCAATAACGTCCAAATTGTCAACATAATACTGTTTTGTAGAGTAAAATTTAAGAATGCTCATAAGAATATTTTCATGAAAAGATATTGGATGAAGCGCAAATATCAAGGATATTCCACTAATTTCATGGAGTATAGAAATCAAAACTTTAACCAAGTGAGTATATTAAAGAATATAATAACAAAAGAAATCACCATGCATGCGGTACTTCGCATAGACAGGTTATTCCAACAGAATAATAAGTAACGGAATCAGGTTAGGCAAAACTCGCACCGACAGGATGTTCCAACAGAAATAATAAAGATTTTAACCAGTCCAAAGTAAAAAACATACGATACATGATGTTCCAACAAAATAATAAAGATTTTAACCGGTCCTGTAAACACACACGATGGATGTTCCAATGTAATAATAAAGATAGAATAATAGAACAATGTCACCAAGTATAGGGTAGCCTGCGTATCTGAGTTATTCCAATGTAAATAATAAGGAAAGGAATAACGAAGTTCTCTTCATGAATACAAAAGAATAATATCCCTTACCGTAAAAGAACTGAATATAAGAGTAGTTAAGTAGCACAAAATTTTCTTCTTCTTCTCTACGCTTTATCTCTAGAGTTCAAAGAATTAAAAGAAAATAATGAAGGAATGAGCTTATTTATAGAAAAATGGATTGACGTAAGAACTAATTCTGAATCTGGTCTAGATTGATTTACTTTAATCTGACGGTCCATATTTAAAGCAAAATCTTTTAAATAAAATATATTATGTATATATATTATATATAAATATACTAATAATAATTGTACTCCCCCCCCCTCCCCTCCCCTCCCCTTCCCCTTTTCCTTTTGTCAACAAAGTCATAATAATAACTCCCCCACGTTTTAAAATCAACATCATATATATTATATATATATATATATAAATATCATGTTACCTTCCATATAAGACAACTCTCGTGAATCTGCCCATTTCACTAATTTCTTCCACACACGGGCCCCACTATTATTAAAAAAATAATTTTCTACCGATTATTTTGAAAAATGGGTAAATGGGGGTCCATAAAATAAGCAAAATTCACAACAATTACTATAGCAATAAGTGAACAAAACTGAGTGACTTCTCACGTAAGCATCAATAATCAATACTGTGACGCCCCCAAAATAGGTCCATTCCATCCAACCCATTCTGAGTCGCCAAATACATGGTACAGAAATAACTACAACTTTACTATTACAACATATAAACTGTGAGTTTAAATACAGATATTGTCATCTAGACAATATCCACACGCAAATAAATCCCCATCATAATTATTGATACATTATTTTACAAAAATGGTGAGGAGTACTAAACGACTCTCTCTAGAACCTTCATTCCATACCCCGACTAGTACTCGCTACATTCTCGGCTCCTAAGAAGAAAAATGGAACAACAAGGAAAAGGGTGAGCTCAACTAGCCCAGTAAAGAATATTATGACTAAGATAATATACAACAAATTATCGTTAGTCTTCAACAGGGAAAAATCTAATAGAATACAATAGACAACAAATTTTAAATCAATATTCGCAGCGGAAATAATAATTCATTAGAAGAGTTAAGTAGAGAATGCAAACTACTATCTTCTATATATGAATTTAAAAGTTCATCGTCGATATTTTATCCCTGTAACATCAATCAATATATATATGGAATCAAATATTCATCTTTGCACTACATGCTAAAGATATTCATCAGTTGGTCATGTTCATCTAAACACCTGTTCATCTTTGCACTACGGGCCAAAGATATTAATCAGTCGGTCATGTTCATCTCAACACTGCTCATCTTTTGCACTACTGGGCCAAAGATATTCATCAAGAAATCATTCATCTTTGCACTACATGTGCCAAAGATATTCATGAATATCATCATTTAGGACCGAGGATGATGAAAATATTTTAAAGAAAAGCGAATCCAATGAAAACAAAAGAACAAGTATTAAGGATTCAGTATTTCACTTATTTCATGTCCAAAAATACCTCGTAAATAATCATAGTGGTGTAAAATTCAAGAATGATCAAAACATGGATACAATCAAAACTAGTATCCGAATAGATATTTTAGACAAAAAGAAGAAATTTCATTTTTCTATTGAATAGTCTTGGATTCGTGAATAAAGGTCAGATATCGTGAATAGTCAGATATCGTGAATAGTAACTCCACACACCAAAAGATAGAAATTTCACAAAAAAACATCTTCACGCTTCATGAATAGTACTCGTGAATAAGAATCGTGAATAAGTAACTCATGAATAGTAACTCGTGAATAAGAACTCATGAATAGTAACCCCGACATGAAAAAGTTCCAAATTTGATAAAAAGTTCCAACCAATATTTCAAAGATAATGATATTGAAGAAATAATATCATTTGAGAAGAAAATAACATCCCTTACCTCGAAAGACAAGATTTTAGTTGAAACACCTTGATATAAAGCTATGACTTGAACTTGCACCAGTATAGCAATACTCAAAGTATACTCAAAATACTCACAAGAATACGCCGATAATATAGAGAGAAAAACTTCGATTTTAAGGTGTGATTTTCAATTCTAACCTAAGCACCCTATTTATAGAAATTCGCTTAACAACACCAAAAAGCGAAAAATTGAATATAATAATATTATTTATAAACAAAATTCCTTAGCCCACCTTTGAAATCTGATTTCAGCCATAGCACATGTTAAATGAGGTTCACAAACTCACCAAAAACGTTTTTCTCAAAATAATTAATTAAAACTCCCAAAATCAATTATTTTAAACTCAAAACTTCAATAATTCATAATAAATAGCCCTTTTATCAGAAAATTCGAATCTCGCGAGTTTTTATAGGAAATTTAATTCTCTACAACTTTGCAGAAGAAAGTTTTTCCGAATGCCAAACAGAAATTGACCGAAATCCATAAACGGACGATTTTACAAGCTATAATCAAATTTCAGTCAAGAAATGGGGTCCACCGACACACAAAACATGTGTTAAACATTTAATCCAACAAAAATACTCTCCTCATATACTCATATATCCCACATTCGTTGTAAAAATATCACCGTTAATATATTATTAAAATAATATATTTAAATGAATTATTTTATCAGAAAATGATAAAATATTAATTTTCAACAATTGTCATTTTAAAAATTTTCTCCATCTATATCCACATAAAATCAATATTTTCCTCATCATATAAATCAATAATTAATTATTCACAAATAATATTACAGAATCACAAGATCTTGGCAACCGTGTAGTTCAGGAGTAGGGGCTTTCCAATAAGGATCTCTCACTTCTTGGCGCCGCAATTAGGTGACCAAACCTCTCCTTGATGTAACTTTCTAGACATTGCCAATAATGTTTTCTAATAATATTATTCAGATAATATGAATTATTGCTCAGATAATGGAAAATACGTAAATGACAATTTATTGAAACAACAATAATATAAAATATTAATGCAAAGAATTATTGAATCAATAAAATAAAATACTGAATAAAGAATTATCGTAATAATTATTAAGTAGTGCCTTCTTACGTAAGAATCAATAATTGGTGCAATACCGTGTGTATCTTCGCTCAACAACAACGCGTATTAGTGTGTTTTAACCACCCGGTATTCCAACAAGATAATTGTAATAACTACGCCAATTATTTATAAACAACTTATATTTGTCATTTTCTTCATCCAATCGCTTTTTTTTAGTTATGGGGCCCACAAAAGATCGTGGCCGTCGTATTTAATATTCCCTGACAAAGATTTAATATTCCACGACCAAACGAATATTCCCTAATAATAATGAATATTTTATAACCACTGCTTATTCAAATATTTGCGTATTTTACCCATAACTATCCACATTAATCAAATCGACCCTTACTATTTCAAAATAATAAATAGAGAGAAAATAAATTTCATTTATTAATAATTTGGGGTCTTACAACCTCCCTCCTTATGAAATTTCGTCCTCGAAATTGACGTACGTAACATGGTGTTTCAAAAGATGAGAATACCTCACTTTCATTTTCGTTTCCAACTCCCAGGTCATTTCCTCAATAGCATGGTTTCTCCACAAAACTTTAACTTGTGGTATGACCTTCGTACGTAGGACATGCTCCTTCCTATCCAAAATCTTGACAAGTACCTCTTCATACGTTAAGTCTTCTATTATCTCGTCCTGGTTCTAACTCAATGACGTGGTTCGGGTCGTCCACATATTTACTTAACATCGATACGTGAAAATGTTATGAACACGCGTCATACTTGGCGGTAAACGAGTCTATAGGCCACGCTCCTATTCGATCGAGAATTTTAAATGGATTAATAAATCGAAGGTTTGAGCTTTCCTCACCTCACCGATTCTCTCACTTTTGAAATAACAACTTCTTGCACCTCCTTCTTCAAATTCATCACTCCGGTGTGTGGCTTGAATGACTTTAACTTTATCGATTAAAGTCGATTATACTCAGATATCATCACGTGGGTAACTAGAGTTTTCATCTCCATCTCTATTATTTGTAAATTATTCAAAATGAGTCTTTGACAATATCGTACTCAGATTTGTATACGATCTTCTACTCAACACGCCGCCTACCACGTTCGCTTTTCCGTGATGGCATGGTCGTAACATGTCTTTGAAATGAGTCTCTCTTGAGTTCTTGAAGCTCTTCCCATATTCCTTGCTCCATTCGAATTTTGTATCTCTACGAGTCACCGCGTTAATGGAATAGCGATTCGAGAATATCCTTCAACGAATCTCCGATAATAACCAACTAAGCCTAGAAAGCTACGTATTTCGATTACCGACTTTAGGTTGTTCTCAATCGTGACTCATATCCCAAACTTGGATAAGACGTTACAATGACACCTATCGGTTTACTATCGCATCGAATATGGCGTCCCCTACGAGAAAGTCGGCTTTGCATTTCCACAAAGGAAGTCACCAGATAAAGGCTCAGTACCAAATTCTATAGTTGAATTTTAACTCCTCAAGTTCAATAGAGTCATTCGATATGAGATTTTAGAAATAAGTTTTGTCTCGGGTTCAAAGTCGATACAATATTTAATATCGGGTTTTTGGGAGTAAACCAAGAAATTCTTCAGAAATACGTCGGAAAAATTAATAACAACAGAATATTATTCAAATCGACGTGTCTTTATTCAAATCCATAACATGGACTAAGAAAACTTGACATCCGTAATAAACGAATGACTTCATGGCTTGATATGAAAATGTTTGACTACAATGGTTTGATTGCTTGAATTGAACAACAAAGTTGCTTAGGAATATGAAAACTAACAACCTTACGAAAAGAAATCAATTTCGGCATAATGAGTAGTTAACCTTAAAATCACATCAAAACAAATATCTCTATAGAAATAAGGTTAACGGTGTAATGTGATAGTGCTGCCAACTGAATCAAGCAAGATTTCTAAACAACTGATGTAATGAAAGTTTCTCCTAAACTGAGTCTCCATAAATAGGTCAAAGTCTAATTTCTCCGTAGTCAAGTTCAAATGTTGAGCGCAAGCAAAGAGATAAAAGAATGGGTAGAACCCAGATTCAGTAAAGGTATAAATTTCGCAAAGAATTTATAATTAACTAACCCGTGCTAACTTCGTTCGGGTTCCTCGCATTTTGAACCGGTCCACAACAAACGCTCTTCTAGGAATCGTTGTCTTTGACTTTTCGGGACATCCTTTTGAGTCACCATTCCTACCGGATCGGGTTTCGATATCGTCTAATCTCGAGCGATATGTCCTTCTTTTCCACAATTATAGCATACCTTAAACTGCTAGGGCGCTTTGGGGTTGATATGTCCCTCTTTCCGCATTTGTAACATACGATCGGTGGTCTTTCTCCTCCTTGAAACTGCTGCTCTCGGCGTTGAACTCTTCACACGGTCGTTGTTGAATCTCCTCTTTTAAAATCTCCTCCCGACTCGCTTCTTCTATTTTTTTCATACCACGATTACCACCAGAGTGGTAACCGCTTTTGTCCGTATTTCTTCTTTCTCCGCCGGTTATCGTTATTCGATGACTGCTATCTTCTTGTGATGATCCTCGTTATGGTCCCTCGGTTGAACGTATTTCGTTATCTCGCTTCTAACAATCGAGCCCCATTGACAACATCTCGAATAGAGAGAAAATTTATGAGAATGAGATACTGACGTATCTTAGGGTTTCAAACCTCTCGAAACATCCGCGTCATCGCTCTCATTCTCCACCAAATGAGGTGCAAACTGGATAACTCCGCGAACTTCGCCTCGTCTTCGAGACACCGCCATGTTATTCTCGCTCCATTCTAATAAACTCCACTTCCTTCATATAGACGAATACTTTCGTGGAAGTACTTGTCATTGAACTGCTTCTGAAATGTCTCCCACGACATGTTGAGTGCGGTGGATGGAGTGCGCTTCACGATTCCCACCAATGAATCACCTCGTCACTTTAACATAAAGGTGGCGAATGGAACTTTCGTTCCTCCGTGCATCCCAAGACATCGAATATCTTGGTAATTTGTTTGACCCATGTCTCGCGCTTAATCGGATCCGGCTTTCCCCGAGTGCACGTGGTCCCAACTCTTTGAACTGTTTGGTTGTGACCACCCGTGAATTGCTATCATTTCCTCCTGTATTTTGAACACAAGTCTCCTCGTTCGATTTTGCATGAACTGCAAAAAGCTTCTAAACATCCCTCGTTCATCATCTCTTTCGGTGTGGTGTTGTTCACAGGAGAGTACATTGCACACTGTTGCACGTTCTCCTCGTTGGTAAAGACAGCATCTCCACTGGCCTCATTTACTCCATCATTAATATTCTCACGACATTCTCAAATCATCGCCATAAAACAAGGGTTAATTAAGGAAATCAATATATCACATAATATCCCTATATATCTTGACCAACTAACAAATAAGCTTAGGTAGGACACACTTGCGAAGGATTTACTCGCCTCCCTCCTAGTTCTATTCCCCGATCTCCGCCAGAGATCATATCCTAAGCTCGATATTAACAAGCCTGTGCCCCCAAAATAGGTCCATTCCATCTAACCCATTCTCGAGTCGCCAAATACATGGTACGAAATAACTACAACTTTACTTATTACAACATATAAATCGTGAGTTTAAATACAAATATTTCCATCTGAATAATATCCACACGCAAATAAATCCCCATCATAATTATTGATACATTATTTTACAAAAATGGTGAGGAGTACTAAACGACTCTCTCTGTAACCTTCATTCCATACCCCTACTAAGACTTCGCACATTCTCGCCTCCCGAGAAGAAAAATGGAACAACAAGGAAAAGGGTGAGCTCAACTAGCCCAAGAAAGAATATTATGACTAAGATAATATACAACAAATTATCGTTAGTCTTCAACAGGAAAAAATCTAATAGAATACAATAGACAACAAATTTTAAATCAATATTCGCAATGAAATAATAATTCATTAGAAGAGTTAAGTAGAGAATGCAAACTACTATCTTCTATATATGAATTTAAAAGTTCATCGTCGATATTTTATCCTGTAACATCAATCAATATATATATGGAATCAAATATTCATCTTTGCACTACAAAGCAAAGATATTCATCACTTAATCGTGTTCATCTAAACACTGCTCATCTTTGCACTCACGCCAAAGATATTAATCGATCGATCGTGTTCATCTCAACACTGCTCATCTTGCACTACGGGCCAAAGATATTCATCAAGAAATCATTCATCTTTGCACTACAAAAGCCAAAGATATTCAAGAATATCATCATTTAGGGATGAGGATGATGAAAAATATTTTAAAAGAAAACGAATCCAATAAAACAAAAGAACAAGTATTAAGGATTCAGTATTTCAATATTTTCATGTCCAAAAATACCTCGTAAATAATCATAGTGGTGTAAAATTCAAGAATGATCAAAACATGGATACAATCAAAACTAGTATCCGAATAGATATTTTGGACAAAAGAAGAAATTTCATTTTTCTATGAATAAAGGCAAGTATTAGTGAATAAAGGTCAGATATCGTGAATAGTCTTGAGTATCGTGAATAGTAACTCAAACACCAAAAGATAGAAATTTCACAAAAAACATCTTCACGCTTCATGAATAGTACTCGTGAATAAGAACTCGTGAATAAGAATTCTCATGAATAAGAACTCGTGAATAAGAACTCATAAATAGTAACCCCGACATGAAAAAAAGTTCCAAATTTGATAAAAAGTTCCAACCAATATTTCAAAGATAATGATATTGAAGAAATAATATCATTTGAGAAGAAAATAACATCCCTTACCTCGAAAGACAAGATTTCTAAATTGAAACACCTGGGATATAGGCTATGACTTGAACTTGCCCGAGATATAGCAATACTCAAAGTATACTCAAAATACTCACAAGAATACGCTCGATAATATAGAGAGAAAACTTCGATTTACGGTGTGATTTTCAATTCTAACCTAAAGCACCCTATTTATGTAAAATTCTTTAGAACACCAAAAGCGAAAAATTGAATATAATAATATTATTTATAAACAAAATTCCTTAGCCCACCTTTGAAATCTGATTTCAGCCATAGCACATGTTAAATGAGGTTCACAAACTCACCAAAAACGTTTTTCTCAAAATAATTAATTAAAACTCCCAAAATCAATTATTTGAAACTCAAAACTTCAATAATTCATAATAAATAGCCCTTTTATCAGAAAATTCGAATCTCGCGAGTTTTTATAGGAAATTTAATTCTCCACAACTTTACTGAAAGAAAGTTTTTCCGAATTCCAAATGAAATTGACCAAAATCCACAAACAGACGATTTTACGGTATATAATCAAATTTCAACAAGAAATGGGGTCCACCGACACACAAAAACATGTGTTAAACATTTAATCCAACAAAAATACTCTCCTCATATACTCATATATCCCACATTCGTTGTAAAAATATCACCGTTAATATATTATTAAAATAATATATTTAAATGAATTATTTTATCGAAAATAATAAAATATTAATTTTCAACAATTGTCATTTTAAAAATTTTCTCCATCTATATCCATATAAAAATCAATATTTTCCTCATCATATAAATCAATAATTAATTATTCACAAATAATATTACAGAATCACAAAGATCTTGGCAACGCCGCTAGTTCGAGAAGAGGGGCTTTCCAATAAGGATCTCTCACTTCTTGGCGCTGCAATTAGGTGACCAAACCTCTCTTGTATGCGTAACTTTCTGACATCGCCAATAATGTTTTCTAATAATATTATTCGGATAATATGAATTATTGTCTGATAATGGAAAATAATCGTGTAATGACAATTTATTGAAACAACAAGTAATATAAAATATTAATGCAAAGAATTATTGAATCAATAAAATAAAATATTTGAATAAGAATTATTGTAACAATTATTGAGTAGTGCTTTTCACGTAAGAATCAATAATTCTTTCAATCATGCTTCTTATTCAACAACGCGACAGTAGTGTGTTTTAACAATCGATTTAAACAATGATAATAGCAGAATAACTACGCCAGTTATTTATAAACAACTTATATTTGTCGCTTTCTTCATCCATAAACTTTTTAGTTATGGGGCCCACAAAAAGATGCAAGCGTCGTCGCAAATATTCTGACGGCGCATTTAATATTCCACGACCAAACGAATATTCCCTAACAATAATGAATATTTTATAACCACTTGCTTATTCAAATATTTATGTATTTTACCCATAACTATCCACATTAATCAAATCGACCCTTACTATTTCAAAATAATAAATAGAGGAAAATAAATTTCATTTATTAATAATTTGGGGTCTTACAAATATCGTGTATTACTCAACCACGCCAGACATCGTATTTTGTCTTTTACTATCGAGTAGTTCAACAAGATTAATTCAGAAAACTTTCATAGTTATTTTCATAAAAAATATTTTGTCATTTCTCAATCCGATAATAATTACATTGTGGGGTCCACTAATGATTGTCTGCATCGCATTTGGATATTCCCTGACAAAAAGAATATTTCTAATTAAATCGAATATAATATGACAACTTTTGCATACTTTTTGCAAAATTTATAAATATTACCCACAACTATAACATTATATTAAATTCATTCCATAATATTCAAAAATGATAATTACAGAAAATTCATTTTTATTCAAAAAAGGTGGGGTCTTACATTGGTTACTAAAGGATTTTTTTCTTTGATTTTTTGATGAATTTGTGAGAAGTTTACACAAAAAGTTGACTGACTTATTAAATTTAGGGTTATTTATACTTCTTAGTACATTTTTACAAAAATTACAACAAAAGTGTATCAAAAAAATATTTACAGAATTAATACATTTTTAATATTTTATTTACAAAATTAGTGCATTTGAATAATTTGCAGCAATGTGTATCGTTGGTGCTCTCTCTCATTAGCAGTAGCTTAGATGCCTCGCAAACACATCAATATGATTATTATCAGAGGGTGCTTAATGGGATTTTATGATGATGAATTCAAGTATTGATTTTCAGTACATAGTTGTTCTCATGGATGTAGTAGCTGAAATGAAACACTAAGGATTACCATCTGAATCAATTTGTGAAGGGATAATAGTTCATTCATTGAGTGACTGGCTTTAAAGATTTTATTGGGATTTTTAAAGGACTGTTCGTACCAGTTTGTGACCTGCGTTTTATCAGTGTGAGAATTTTGCAACTGTCTCGACAGAAATTACTTGAAAATCACTTCAGCAGTAAATTACACCCCATGTTGGGTGGGCCAACACACACACTTTACATAGTTATTGCAATCAGATGATTCATTCGACACAAGATTGATGTAGGACCATGCCCATGCCCATGCCCATGCTCATGATTTATGCATTTGCTCTATTTTTAAGTTTTCAGACGCCGCTGCTGTTTCGTTTGGTTCGTTTGTGGTCGTTGTCGCTGCTTCGTTTGGTTATTGTTATATTTTGATTTGGTTACTAAGTACTTTTTGACAATATGGAGGTTGATTAAATTGGTTTTGAAAACCTGCTGATTGTGTTTTGATTACTAGTGCTTATATATTTGGATACTATTGATTGGTCTTTAATTCTATTACCAGTAGTTTGACATTGTTTGTTTGTTCATATTGGATTTTTTGGACTCGTTTCTTTATAGGTAACCAAATTCGTATTAGTGAGTGACAGAACTTCATCATGTTGTTCATATTGGGTTTTTTGATTATTTTAATACATTGAACATATTGAGGAATTTCATTATTACTTATCCAATTTATAATGTTTTATGAATCTTAATTTGAAAGTATCCAGTAATGGTATGTCGAAATTCCAATGTATAATATACCCCAATTAAACAGAGCAATAAACAGGTGTCCAATTGTCCAATATGTAGTGACCAATAAATCTCATTGAGGTATCCCGAATGATCAATTTTATAGTGATGGTAATGTATGTATGATTAATTATTTTTTTATAACAGAAAGTGCAGATGGTTTCCAAAATGCCATGTAAGAGTTCTCATTTATGTAGTTGTTGATTACTTATAAATAACTTTTTTAAAATAAAATTAATTTGAATATGGTGTAGTTGATAGCCAAACCTTCATACGAAGGTAATCATTTTAGTTTTTGTGGCTAACCAAATAGTCATAAAAAAATTTCAGTCTCTGCAACAAAATATCGGTTTCCAAATCCTTCGATCTTTTCGTGAATGCTGCCGATTTTGATTGGGTTATTTACACTTCCTAGTACATTTTTAAAAAAATTACTAAGATGTATATATATTTTATTGATTACAGAGTTATTGGTGAAGCTTGAAGAATTGTGTGGAACATCCGTTAGTTTACAGTGTCAGTTGTCGACGGAAGATTTAGATGCATTAGTTTCGATAACCTCATATGAGGATCTCGCGAATATCATCGAGGAGTACGATCGAGCTTCATCTCCACCGCCGTCTCTGAATATCAGAGCATTCCTTTCGCTCCCCAGAAAAACATCTCCTCTTTCAACAACCTCCACTTCGCCAAAATCTCACTCATCTTCACATACTGTGGACGGAAATGGATATTATTGTAATTTCAGATTTCCTCCGATAGTTGTTGCTTACCGGTGCATCTGTCACAGTCACATACCAAGCCCGTTGGATTTCCTGCTTTGTACGAAAATTCTACCAGAAAATTATTGTGTTGCACTCTTTTTATAATTATTTTGTGAATGCACTAATCTTGTAATTACTTTCTAATTGTTGTATAGTAATGTAAAGAACCCTTAAATTTATAAAATGAGCCCAAATGTAAGTATTTAAAACACTTTTATATCGATTTTTATTTTTTATTTTAAAGAAAATATAGATTGTGGTGACAAATCAAACATCTAATACAATGGTCTATGAAAGCAATGGAAATATTTTCTACTCGAGTTGAAGTCTATATAGCTATAATCAAAAGATACATCCAGCCCCAGGTTACTCCATGAGATAAAAACACATATTTTTTTTCTCCGCAGCATTGTTACATTAGGACAAAATATAATAAAACTATTTTCATTTAAAAGGCCTAATCTTCAACAATCTTGTACAAAAGGTAATTTACATAGCATAATAACAAGCACATACCACAACACAGGATGTCTGAATTCCCGACTACATGTAATCTTTATTGACCCCTAGCATTACAATTTAACACTCTAGTTTTTGTAAAATCAAGTGTGCACCATATTGAGGTTGAAGAGTTATTATGGTATGGGGAGCATGTGTATAAGATGGTGAAAGCACAAACGAAAAGCGCTGTAAAATCATCGCCAACGCCATTTTAGCTTCTAACATTGCAAAATTTTGTCCAATGCAAATTCGGGGTCCCGAACTAAAAGGAAAATATGCAACTTTCCCCTTTGTTACCTTCAGCACGCCTTCAGAAAATCTCTCTGGATTGAACTCCTTAGCATTGTCGCCCCAGATTTCTTGATCGTGATGTGATATGATGATGGGTAAATGGAGAAGTACTCCAGCTGGAAGATATTTTTCTCCTAATTTAAATTCTTCATATGTAGTTCGACCAAGCGTAACTCCAGGAGGGTACAACCTTAGTACCTCGAGCAAAATCATATTTACCTGTGAAACAAGAAGATAAATGTAGGTCTTTGAGTAAAAACTTGTACCTACTATCTAACTCCTACCAAAATTTCCAACATCTAATTAATAATATGAAATTTGTTATAATTTATTCCTAAGCCTTTAATTTTGGTCTACAAAAGTTCCACTGTCACGAGTTTCATTCAAGTTTGAAAAGAAAATAAATTCAAAACTAATGCTTCCACCACAAATCTTATATTGAATGTGTAAAAGAACTTACAACTTTGAGGTGATTCAACCCTTCAAGATCCGGTTTGTTGTTTCCAAAGGCCAACAAAACCTCTTCTCTAGCGCGTTTTTGCCAATATGGATGTTGACTCAACAAAATCATAGTCCACACAAGCAAATTTGAGGTTGTCTCTTGTCCTGCAAAATAAAATAATTTGCACTCTTCGATAACCTCATCTGTACTCATTCCAAAATTCTTGCTTCCATGTTGTTTAATTTCTTTGGAGTTGGAATCCAATAATATACCCAATAAGTCATCATGACTACATTCTCCGGCTTCCATTGCCTTCAAACGCTTGTTGATGATACTTTTTAGTGCAAGTTTCACTACTTTGTCGATCTCTTTCATCCTTTTGTCTCTTTTGGTTGGCAAAAATCTACAATAATTATCAAGTTTAATAAATGTAAAGAGAAAGAAAATGAAGGAATCGCTATAATTTTTTTTTTTATCTATTCTGAGAAATATTTACCTCATTCCAGGGATGTAAATTGTTTGTGCAGCCTGAATTACTAGCTCGGCTTGTTCCTTCTGCAGTTGAAATATCCTTCTTCCTTCTTCATAGCTACTGCCAAATGCTGTGCGTGAAATGACGTCGCTGGTGAAAGTTTCTAAATAAGGCCATACATCTAACTCACATTGCCCCTTTGTCGAAACCATTTTCTCCCATTTGCTCATGATCTCACTAGAACTCAAATAAATGGCTGGCAGCATATTCTGTAAAGAAACAAGGATAAAAGATAAACCCAAAAATTTTAAGTGCCATATAGCTAGAATAGTTTTATAAATCCTTTGCCCTGCCACCAAATAAAATTAGCTAATCATAATTATTTCAGTAAAAAGCATTCGGGGATGCTGAAGACACTGCAAAGCTAAATTTCATGCAGAAATCCAGATCTACAACCTTTGCTTATTATAGCCCACTTATATACTGCCTTGTTAGAATATAGAAATTGATCCCCTTAACTTTTACAAAACTATGCACTATATTTGTGAGTTTTTGAAGGAAAAGAAAAGTACAACAATATTAAATGATGAGAAAAAAGTAAAGAATGAAAAAGTTATAAGTTTTCCACTATGTTGTCCCTGCGATTATCAGAGAAAACTTGAATAAGATTCTTTCTTATTATCTGTTTGTGAGTTGCCAAAAAAGGGAAAGAAATAAGCAAAGGTCTAATATATTAGATTAGGATTTAGGAGTAAAGTTTGTAAGGATCATACTTTTTTTTTGTTTTGTTTTCATTAAAGGGTAATTTTAGAAATATGAAAGTCTCATTTAAACAGATTTCTTTTCTTTACTCTCAAAATCTTCTTGAGAGAAAAGTTGGGAAAAAAAACTGTTTCATATTTTTAAAATTTCATTTCTTTTTTGTCCGTCAAAAAGCTCACAAGTTGAACACAAAAACTTAGGTTAACTATACATTTTTTTTAATCTTTTGTCCGTTTTAAAACTCACAAACACAATACACAAGCAGAGTGCGCCATGGCCAATTTTTGTTCTCCTATACTCGTCCGTGGGCTGCCACTAAGTTATTCTGAACTTAACAATTTAGAAAACTTTTTAAAAGAACAAGATTGGTGATAGACGGACCTTCAATTTCTCAAGATGGAAAGCAGGATTGATGATTTTCCTGTGTTTGACCCATCTATCACCCTCAGCATCTACTAGTCCAGTTGCAAGCAATTTTGTCAAAGGATTACCACCCCTGGGCTTCTGGAACTGATAAAACTTATTCAACACCTCTTTTATATGATCAGGGTCCGTGATGTACACCAATGGTTTTGGTCCAAGCCATACAAATGAATCTTTTCCTGAAATAACACCCACCTAAGATCAATGGAAATCGTATAGTAAATCAATAATAAACTTTGCTAAGCAGATGTTGTATCAAAATTTTCAGTTATTAATGGGGCTGTTTTTAAAATATTTAAATTTGAAAGTATCCAAATAAACAATAATATATTGAATCCTAATCCAAACAATCTTGATGAGATTCGGATTGATAGGGTCAATTTAGAATATTGCTCTATCTTTCTATTAAATTTCTTGTGTTTGCAACGGACAATAAAAAATTTATTTTCTGTCCAAGTGTGTTCATTCATTCTCTGAAAGGAAATTTAACTAGAATAGTTTTTTCCTTAAAACTTTCTTCCCCTAAAAATATCACAAATAACTAATCTGACAGAAAACAAATAATAGTATTTCCTCTGCTTTTCCTTTCTTTTCTATCGTCTTAGGAACCCACAAACATAGTGTGAGAAACCCAAATTATTCTGTGCAAACTCCAGGAGACACTCCAATATAAATTCTTCCATAACTTTTTGTCTATTAACAGATTCAGTAAAAATTAATGAGGTTTAGGACTAAAAAGTAATCAATCAAAAATTTGTGACCAGTTGTCGAATAAATAGATACTCCTCCACAAGACTTGCTAATTAAAAAATTAAAATTACAGAGATAGTTTATCCTAAGAACTGAAATAATCACTAGTAACTTCATGCTCATAATGATTTAGAACTAAAACTAACCATATTTTTTGATGGTATTGTGGATGATGGGGGCAGCGCGTGGGAGAATATCATCAGAGAGATTGATGGGTTTGGATTTGGCTTCTTTTCTCATCTTCGCCGTATCTTTCAGGTCTCCAAACAATAGCCTGTATGAATTTCCATTGAAACCCTGCTGCCTTAGAATCTTTTCTAGCTTCTTTGGTCTCAACCACACAAAGTTGAGACCAAATTTATATTTTATATAACCATGTTTATATAACCAAATCTAGGTTTCAATGTTTTATATAACCATGTTTATCGAGTATTTTATATATTTTTTTTGTCCAAAAATATCCTTATGGTTATATTTTTTGGGACGTCCGTGTCTCTACTATTAACAGAAGACAAACAGGATTAAAATTGACTGACGATGGAGGCATAAATATAAAACATATTCTAAATAAAACAATATATATTATTTAATGAAAACAAAAAAATACTAAAATTCAAAATAAAAAAAGCATAACATATTTAATCATTTAATCAAAACACTAAAATTCAAAGCATAACATATTTACATCAAATACTAATTAAAAAAAATACTATAATACTAAAAAAAATCAAATTAAAAATACTAAAATTCAAATTATTTTGTTAATTAATCAAAACAACAAAATTCAAATTACATCATTAAAATACTAAAATCATAATACTAAATACTAATTGATATAATATTTTTAAATTACTATATAAAAATACTAAATAACGTTATCAATTTTTTTTAACGCTAATATTTTAAATATTACTAAATAACGTTATCGAAATTAATGTTAATATTTTTAGTATTTTGAAAATTCAACTAATATTTTTAGTATTTTGATGATTAACGTTAATATTTTTAAAATTCAAAATTCAAAAATTCAACTAATTCAAAATTTCAAAATAATTAACATTAATTCAACTAAAATCATCAAAAAATAATTAACGTTAATTTTTTTACTAAATAACGTTAATTATTTTGAATTAGTTGAATTTTTGAATATTTTTAAATTCAAAATTCAACTAAATAATATTTTAAAATTCAACTAATTACATCATCTCAAAATATTAACGTTAAAAAATTAATAACGTTATTTAGTATTTTGAATATTAACGTTAAAAATATTATATCAATTAGTTGTATAACGTTATTTAGTATTTTGAATTTTAAAAATATTATTTAGTATTATGATTTTAGTATTTAAAATTTTTATATCAATTAGTATTTAGTATTATGATTTTAGTATTTTAATAATGTAATTTGAATTTTTGTTGTTTTGATTAATTAATAAAATAATTTGAATGTTAGTATTTTAGTATTTTTTTTAATTTGATTTTTTAGTATTTTAGTATTTTTTTAATTATTATTTTAGTATATTTTTTTAATTAGTATTTGATGTAAATATGTTATGTTTTGAATTTTAGTATTTTGATTAAATGATGTAAATATGTTATACAACTTATTTTATTTAATTAGTTGTTTTGAATAGTTAACAAAATAATTTGAATTTTAGTATTTTGATTAAATGATGTAAATATGTTATGCTTTTTTTATTTTGAATTTTAGTATTTTTTGTTTTGATTAAATGATATATATTATTTTATTTAGAACATGTTTTATATTTAAACCTCCATTTGTCTGCCACGTCAGTTAATTTTAATTCCGTTTGTCTTTTGTTAACGGCAGGGGCACGGGCGACCTAAAAAATATAATGTTAAGGAAACTTTTGGAAAAAAAAAAGTATAGAATGCTCGATAGACATAGCAATAAAAGTCAAGAATATTTTTGACCCTTTGCACATTTATTTGTTGGGTTAAATCCACTTTTCGACCTTGTACTAGTCAACCTCAACCTCATAATTTATAAATACATTATTGAATTAATAAATTTAACGAACAAACTCATTAAATTAATTTTTTTACAAATCATTATAAATTCGTTTAAACAAATTAATTTTTAAAGAACAAATTTTAAAAAATATTTTTTTATCTAATTATCCATGTAGACACACTAAATAATTGTAATATCCCGAAAAAAATAATAAAATAATATTAAATTTATATTCTTAAAACATATTGTTTGGAATTTGTCATTTATTTGGGTCAAACTAGTTATTTAAATTATGTGGGCTAATAAATATTAATAAGTGATAGATAATATTATGTGGTTAAAATTTGGGCCTTAATATTAATTTAACCCAAATAGAAGTTTATTAGGGCAAACCTAATTAATAAATAGCTAAACCTAATATTACTTCATTATACTCTGGCCTGAATAAGAAGAGGTGGCTACTTTGGAGATAAAGGGAATAGCTACAAAGGGGACTCAGGTGAAGAAAGACTAGAGATTTTGATCACTAGTGGGAAAATTTCATCAGTAATAAGTAAGTATATTATACATTATATAAAGTGGGGATAAATCACGTGGTTCCATATTAAATTATTAAATTTAGTATGTTGTTTTTTTTTCATCATGAAGCAAGTACTTTTGTAATTCAAGAACTAAGAGCGATCTTTAAAGATGGGAGAGTTTATTTATTAATGTAATACTTATCTTTGTGAGACCCCAGTTTTATAAATAAAGATTTAAATTTCTCAAAATATTTTTTTGAATATTAAGGTGTGGATTTGAGATAATGTTATAGTTGGGGTAGTATTTGAAAATTTTGCAAAGTATGCAAGTTGTTATATAATATTCGATTGGTGGGGAATATTCTTTTTGTCGAGGAATATTAGATGCGACGACACAATCATTGGTGGACCTGAATGGAAGAAGCGTCGTAGTTAGAAAGCGACAAAATATTTTATAAAAATAACTACGGAGGTTTTACCGTTGATCTTTGTTGAACTACCCAGGTAGTAAAAGTACAAAGATGTCTGGCGTGGTTGCATAAGTAGCTACGGTATTGATTATTGATGCTTACGTAAGAAGTCACTCGGTTATCTTGCATTATTGCTACACGATAATTCTTTGCATCATATCTCTCGTATTATTGATTCAATTATTGTCACGATGTCATATATGCATAATATGTTATTTTATTAAATCAATAATTGAGGCGACAAAGTTATTCACATTATTAAATTTCAATATTTACAATGTCTAGAAGTTACATCGAGGAGAGGTTTGGTCACCTAATTGCGGCATGATAGGAGAAATCCTTATTGAAAGCCCCTCTTCTCACAGGAATGACACGGTTGTTAAATATTGTGAGTTATGATATTAATGATGGATAAGTTCGTGTTGATTAAAGATGAATTTGATAGTTCCATTGTGTTGAAATTATTTGTGTTAAACATTTATTTCGATGGTAATTGATGTCCGGAGGTTATATTGTTCAATCGAATTATTCGGGCGCTTTTGTCGAATTACTATTCACGAAAGTTACTATTCACTAAGTTACTATTCACCGAAATTACTATTCACTCTAGTATTGTTCACTCGAGTATTTGGGACACTTTTTGTGTCGAGAGTTACTATTCATGAGTTATTATTCACGATTCTTATTCATGAGTTACTATTCACGATTTCTTATTATTATGTTTAATTTTTTTCGATTCAGTTGGATGAAATTATAATAGTAAAATCAATAAGGATCATTGATTTAAGATTTTAATAGTAACTTGTCCTTGATGATATTACCAAGAGTTACCTTCACAAATAGTAGTTGTCTCTTGATATTACCAAGAGTCATTTTGACCCTTCATTAAGACCAAGAGCCACTTTCATTTTTCTATAAATAGAAGCTCATTCTTCTTCATTTCTCACCAATTCACCAAAGCTTTAGAGCCATTATTATAGAGAGAAATTATAGAAAGAAGCTATAGAGAAAAATCTATAGAGAGAAAGAAGAAGAGAAGTTTGCTTCCCTACTACTCCTATATCCAGCTTTCTTTCAAAGGTAAGGGTATTATTTGTTGTACATAGTAAGGGGTGTTATTCTTTCTTATTCATGAAGAGAACTTACATTATTCCATTCTTTATTATTACATTGGAATAACTTTGTATCGTGGCGTACCTATACTTGGTGAAATCCTCTGTTATTTCATTCTTTATTATTACATTGGAATAACTTTGTATACGCCATACCCCTATACATAATCATATCGTGGTTTACCTATATACTTGGTGACATTCTTCTATTATTACATTGGAACATCACATGCATGTGTTTTTTACAATCGACTGGTTCCGTCTTTATTATTATTTTGTTGGAACATCCTCATGCATGTGTGTTTTTTACACCGGACTGATTCCGCCTTTTATCATTACTGTTGGAATATCCTATCGTGTGTTTTACACCGGATTTGGTTCCATCTTTATTATTACTGTTGGAACATCCATGTCGGTTGTGAAATTTCACCGACCGGTTCCGTTATTATTATTCTGTTGGAATAACTTTTTATATGCCTTGCAATCTGCATGCATGGTGATTTCCTTTGTTATTCCATTCTTTATTATACCCAATGGTTAAAACTTTGACTTCTATACTCCATGAAATTAGTAGAATATTCTTGATATTTCGCGCTTCATCCAAGATCTTTTCATGGAAATATTCTTCTCGAGCATTCTTGAATTTTTACTCTACAAAGCAATGATCATGTTGACAGTTTGGATGTTATTGGTTCTGAATAAATTAATTAAATGAACTTGTTTTATTGAATTATTATGTCATTGTCATCACCTCATGTTATATATATGTTATCTTTGGCTTATGTGCATAGATGAACTTAGAATGATTATGACCGAGGATCATTCGGTATAATCATGGCTTGTTATAAATGATGTGACAAAAGTCCTTAGTGGCTGTAATGCGATGATGGATAGTTTTGGTATGATTATGACCGGGGGTGATTCTAAGTATAGTCGTGACCATTGATAATTGATGAAAATCCTTGGCCAGTAATGCGGGGATGATTAGATATTGTGGTTTATTCATTAAACCGAGTCTTAGTGATAAAAATTGATGAAAACCTTTTAAAACCTAAAAGATAGTAGACTTTATTTTCTACTTGACTCTTTTAATGGTTTACATATTCATTATGAGCTAAACCGGTTTATCTATTGTATTTTATCGGTTTAACATTGTTGAAGACTATTGATAATTTATTCTGCATTATCTTAGTTATAATATTTCTTCTTGGGCTAGTTGAGCTCACCCTTCTTTCAATTTTTCTCTTGAAATTAGAATATAGGCGGGGGCGAGTCGGGGAGCGGAGTAATGGTCCGAGGATAGCATTAGTAGTCCTCACTATTCAGTAAAATAGTGTGATAATAATTGTAATGAGGACTCCTTTTGAGTTTGTATAATATCTAGTAGACAATATTTGTATTCAAACTCACGGTTTATGTCGTATTATATCTGACGATTATAATAAGTAAGTTGTATTTAAATTCTGTACCATGTAAATGGCGACCCAAGATGGGTGACGTATATACCTAATTTTGGGGGCGTCACATATACGGATGTACTTATTATTATTATCACTTTATTCCAATCAGATTGAACGGAGGGAGTAGTCTGTGATAGATTTTGGAGATCCTAAAATAATAAATTGATGATTTTTTTAAATAAAAATATATATATAGCAGTAGTAATTAAAGTTTACGAAAACTTGCATAAATTGCAAGAGATGTTATACAAATAAATATGCAAGATTATATGGAATGAATTAAATCTTAATATTATAAGTAATTATATTTTATAGTCGTACCAAATAGAAGTGTTCATATTTTTATAAATGTACTTACATTTAGTATTATTAATTTGTGTAATTAGTTCGACGGAAGGAACTTAAAGAGTTATATTTGAATATAAATTTTGGAGTATTAATAATTGATATAAGACGATGATTAAAGGCATATTAAATAGATTATGAATTATTTTGGAATTGTTGAATTGGATTATATTTAATTTGAGGTGAATATGTTTAGGTGATGAATAACGTTTACGTATTTGATATCGTTGGCATTTGAGGTAAGATTTTGTGGAGTGTCTATAAATGGTTTGGAAGTATCGGTCTGAATTAGTACTCTTTCAATGATACCTTTGTTAAATTTGATTTGTTCGTTTGTTTCCTTATTTGAATTCTATTATGATTTCACATAATTATTTCTTGTGAAATAAATATATTAGTTTCATTTTAGAGTTGATCACGTATGACTCGTATTTGTACTCTTTGAATTAGGTTATCATGTTTAGTATTATTTATTTTGATAATTGTAGAGTGGTACATGTTCTTTACCTTCCTTTTGAAACCTTGTGACTATAATTTGATTCGGTTCAACATATACATATAGAACCCTTTTGTTGGTATTATGTCGCATGTGTTGTGACATGATATTTTTGTTAGAATATCTGTAGAGTATACGAGTTATAACCACTGTGGGGTACCACGAACACGTCGTCTTAGCACGAGAGGCGTGACACTTTCTCGGTGGCGGTGTGATTAGTCCACCGCGTCTCCATTTTGGATTTCGGAGGAAGTGGGCCATTTGGTGTTTTTGTTGTGGGGGCGTATGGGTTAACCCTAGTTTTTACATTCATTGATTTGTGATGTTGTGCCAAACACACCTATCCGATTTGCATACATTTGGATTCGCGGTCGATGTGTGATTTGCTGTGTGACATTATTTTGGTTGCACAATGTGGCATTATTTTGACTTGCTTGCGTGGCAATGTGTATTTCTAAGCTCATTCGGTATAAAATAACTCCATCCATTTGTTTTGACCTATTATTTTATTGGATTAGTTTTGTTGGTTTCTGTTGATTCAAGTCGTTGAGTTAGTTACTTGATTCGTTATTTCTTTATTCTTTTATTGGTTTAAATCAATTCGTTGATTCGAGATATATTCATTCGTTGATTCGAGATATATTCCATTCAAATCTTTGGATATTATATTTTCGTTCAGATTTGCACTTGTGGCTTTGTTCGATATTTTGTCTCGATTATTTTCGTATATCGATTTGTATATCTCTTGTATATACTGTCTTTGACAATTGGCTCATCTTGTGTTTTTCTTAAGCGGAGTTTGCGAGGGTGATTCGTAGCTAGTGTGATGAGATTTTTGCCTTTGACCATTTAGGTTGATTCGAATTTTAAGTTTTGATTATTTTGACTCAATTTGGAGAATTGTACTTATTACTTTATTAATGAATCACCACTATTAATATTTTGAGGTTGTTAGTGCTCTGTTTATTTATTTTGAGGTTTGTTGTGCTTTGCACGTGACCTCCCTTTCCTTTTCGGGAAGGGGGTGTTACAGAGATGGTATCAAAGCTTAGGTTCTTTCTTGTAGAAAACCTATTTATGTTTGACACATGAGTTAATGGGTAAATCACCGGGTGAGCATAGGAGTTTGAATTGATTTTGTTCTCTGTTTGGTTGGTCTTATTCTGACCAAGTGTTTTTTTAGTTCTTTGAGTTATAGTTGATTTGAGAAAGGCGAGATAATTTGTTAAGATTATTATTGTTATGCGTTGGAACAATAATATTAGTTAAGGATTGTGATTGGATTATTAAGGAGAATAATATCATATTTTGTTCGATTAAGAAATGATTATCTGATTATGATATGAGCATTTGTATCAGCAAGTTTTGATATGGGAGAATTATTTGTTAAGAGTTATTTCAGGTAATTACAAATTATTATGATTTTGGAATTGAGGATTTTATTTGGGTTAGATTATGATTTTTGTTAAGTTGTGAATAATTTGAGGTATGTGAATCGGTGGGATAATATGATAAAGTGAAAACTATTAAGTCTGAAAGGATCTCTTGTAATTTTGAGTTGTTGTAAAGATTCGAGGTAATTAGATTAATTTTTTGGAGTAAATGAATTTTGCGATTATTTCCTAGTAGAATATTGGAGTTATCTTATATGAAATTTTGAGTGATAGTATGAGGAGATTTTGGAATTTGTTGGGTTAAGGTTTGCACTAAGAGAATGATTGATTTATTAAATGATTAGATATTAAGTGATGAATCTTTAAGAAATTTTGAAAGCTATCGTTTGTTTATTCAGATAGTAGGATATATGATTTGGAGTTTGGTATGGTGATGGAGAGATCTTAGTAGTAGTATATTTTTGGTGTAATAATATTTGAGAACTAATTTGATTGGAGGTTATGATATTTTGAAACTCTTACGGACTTAGGAAAGTTGGTGATAAAGAGATATTAGTAGTATATTCTTTGGTGTAATATTATTTGGTGAATAGTTCAAATTAAGGATGAGATATTTTGAAGCTCTTGAGGACTTGGGGAGAGTTGGTAATATGGTTTGCATAGTTGTTTTGGTTATCTGATGTCTTTAGAGTTTTGCGTGAATTTATGTAAAATTAAATAAAAATAATTTGTTAGATCTTTGTCATGTGTGGAATATAAACATTTTAACGAGTTAAAAATAATTTTAAATATTTTGGTTATTTGAATCGTATTTAGATGAAGAAAAATGTTTGTGATTTCGAATTATGTTCCGAAGAGTACGTACGCTTGCAAGAATGAAACTCAAAGATATTAACAGGGGCCCTTTGTGATGGATCATGTGATTTAACGCGAAGAACCTTACCAAGACTTGACACGGTAGCTGACGAATCTTTTACAAGTACATTGATAATTACGTGGACCGATGACTTATCCACGTTAATCGTTACAAATGGCGATGCTACGTCGTAACTAAATTTATTTATTTTTTTCTGTAGCTTATTTGAATTCTGAGGACGGAATTATTTTTAAGGGGTGAAAAATGTAATAACCTATTTTTTTTATATAATTAAATATTAATTGATTTTATCTTATACAATTGTGTTTAAATGGAAAAAGGTAAATGATTTTGTTTCCTTCTTTTCTTCCTTCTTTTGTTTGGAAAATTAAATTCTTTTAGTAGATAATTAAATAACTGATTAAATTAAAATTTGAGGAAGATAATTCCTTTTGTTAAAATCTTGTGGTAAAATTATTGAATGAGGGAAGCTACTTGGGAGATAGAGGAGTCTATTCGGCGAGATGTCTCTGCATCTTTTTTGATAATTAGGTATTTTTATTCTTTTGATTAGGGACTAATCCTTTTTAAGGGAGGTAATGTAATATCCGAAAAAATAATAAAATAATATTAAATTTATATTCTTAAAACATATTGTTTGGAACTTGTCATTTATTTGGGTCAAACTAGTTATTTAAATTATGTGGGCTAATAAATATTAATAAGTGATGGATAATATTATGTGGTTAAAATTTGGGCCTTAATATTAATTTAACCCAAATAAAAGTTTATTAGGGCAAACCTAATAATTAATAAATAAACTAAACCTAATATTACTTCATTATACTAACCCCGAATAAGAAGAGGTGGCTACTTTGGAGATAAAGGGAATAGCTGAAAAGGGGGCTCAGGTGAAGAAAGACTAGAGATTTTGATCACTAGTGGGGAAATTTCATCAGTAATAAGTAAGTATATTATACATTATATAAAGTGGGGATAAATCACGTGGTTCCATATTAAATTATTTAATTTAGTATGTTGTTTTTTTCATCATGAGCAAGTACTTTTGTAATTCAAGAACTAAGAACGATCTTTAAAGATGGGAGAGTTTATTTATTAATGTAATACTTATACTGGATGTACTTATTATTATTATCACTTTATTCAATCAGTTGAGCGGAGGGAGTAGTACATGATTGATTTTGGAGATCTAAAATAATAAATTGATGATTTTTTAAATAAATATATATATATATATTTGTAGTAATTAAAGTTTACTGAAACTTGCATAAATTGCAAGAGATGTTATACAAATAAATATGTAAGATTATATGGAATGAATTAAATCTTAATATTATAAGTAATTATATTTTATAGTCGTATACAAATAGAAGTGTTCATATTTTTATAAATGTACTTACATTTAGTATTATTAATTTGTGTAATTAGTTGAGACGGAAGGAACTTAAAGAGTTATATTTGGAATATAAATTTTGGAGTAATAATAATTGATATAAGACGATGATTAAAGGCATATTAAATAGATTATGAATTATTTTGGAATTGTTGAATTGGATTATATTTAATTTGAGGTGAATATGTTTAGGTGATGAATAACGTTTACGTATTTGATATCGTTGGCATTTGAGGTAAGATTTTGTGGAGTGTCTTATAAATGGTTTGGAAGTATCGAGTCTGGATTAAAATACTCTTTCAACGATACCTTTGTTAAATTTGATTTGTTCGTTTGTTTCCTTATTTGAATTTTATTATGATTTCACATAATTGTTTCTTGTGAAATAAATATATTAGTTTCATTTTAGAGTTGATATCGTATTATGACTTCGTATTTGTACTCTTTGAATTAGGTTATCATGTTTAGTATTATTTATTTTGATAATTGTAGAAGCGGTACATGTTGTTACCTTTCTTTTGAAACCTTGTGACTATAATTTGATTCGGTTCAACATATACATATAGAACCCTTTTGTTGGTATTATGTCACGTGTGTTGTGACATGATATTTTTGTTAGAATATATTAGTAGAGTATACGAGTTATAACCACACATGGGGTACCACGAACGCGTCGTCTTAACACGAGAGGCGTGACACTTTAAAATGGCGGTGTGATTAGTCCACAGGCGTCTCCATTTTGGATTCCGGAGGAAGTGGGCCATTGGTGTTTTTGTTGTGGGGGGCGTATGGGTTAACCTAGTTTTACATTACTGCGAATTTGTGATGTTGTGCCAAACACACCTATCTCAGATTTGCATACATTTGGATTCAGCGGTCGATGTGTGATTTGCCTGTGTGACATTATTTTGGTTGCCTATATTGTGGCATTATTTTGACTTGCCTGTGTGGCAATGTGTATTTCTAAGCTCATTCGGTATAAAATAACTCCAGCCATTTGTTTCAGCCTATTATTTTATTGGATTAGTTTTGTTGGTTTTGTTCGATTCAAGTCATTGAGTTAGTTACTTGATTCGTTATTTCTTTATTCTTTTATTGGTTTCGTCAATTCGTTGATTCGAGATATATTCATTCGTTGATTCGAGATATATTCCATTCAAATCTTTGGATATTATATTTTTCGTTCGTATTTGCACTTGAGGCTTTGTTCGATATTTTGTCTCGATTATTTTTATTATATCGATTTGTATATCTTTTGTATATCTGTATCCGTCTTTGGACAATTGGCTCATCTTGTGTTTTTTCTTCCCCGGAAGTTTGCGAGGGTGATTCGAGTAGTGTGATAAGATTTTTGCCTTTGACCATTTAGGTTGATTCGAATTTTAAGTTTTGATTATTTTGACTCAATTTGGAGAATTGTACTTATTACTTTATTAATGAATCACCACTATTAATATTTTGAGATTGTTAGTGCTCTGTTTATTTATTTTGAGGTTTGTTGTGTTTTGCACGTGACCTCCCTTTCTTTTTCGGGAAGGGGGTGTTACAATAATAGTCCAGTAACAATTGATTTTCACAAATTTGTCCATATGATATGACCATCAAAATAGAAAATTTAAAATTAATTAAAAATTTGTAAAACATTAAAAACCTATTCAAATATATATAAATAAATTATAGAGTTAGAAAAATAAAAAATAAATAAAACGTAGAGTATTAAATGAAATACAATAATAGACGAAATTAATTAATTAAACAACTTAAACACTATAAATTCAAACTCATCCGATTTAATGGGTTTACTAAAATTATTTAAGTTGTTTAAATAATTTGTTATAATTACATATTGTTCTTTATTTTAATTGATTGAAATATATTTTTTTTGTAAATAAAATTTCTTCCGTGTTTTTCTCAAGTTAATAGAATTATTAAGATAAATGTTTTTCTTTTATGATTTTATTTATTTAATTTGTTTTAACATTCAAATTTACTTTTATTTTCACAAATTTTTAATATGTGAATATTATTTGACAAGTCTACACAGATAACTAGTTTTAAAATATTGTTTTAAACTTTTTCGGAAAGTCAGTTTGTTTAAACAAAATTTGTGACAATTTGTAAAAAAATAAACAATTCAACGAGTTGACTGTTAAAATTTGTAGCCCAATAATTTATACTAATAAGATAGAACTCATTTTAAATTTAGGCGAAAAAGTACAAGGACGTTTCAGATTCATTCTAATTGATTTGTGCGAAAAAGCACAAGGACGATTCAGATTCATTCTAATTGATTTGGATGGGAAAGGTGGTGGGATAAGAAGGAGGAGAAAGAGGAAATGAAATTGGAATTGTTAAAATGGAGAGTGAGAGACGATTTTGTTACGTCGTACCTTCAGACACGAATAATTATTAATATATTTATAAATCGAGATCGAATATTGTGAGAAAAAATAGATTTAATTTTTAATTACGGAGGAGGTGACCCACAATTGACATTTTGATGTCTTGGCTAACTGCCCCTGCACTCTACAGGTGGAGTAAGTTTTAGCAATGAATACAAATATTAAAAACAAACAAGTTTGCTTTTAAAAATTCTTCGATAGGGTTATACTTATGGTCAACTTAATCGTATTAAGTTTTATAATTTATTATTATATTAGTTATAATAAATATTATATTGATAAATTTTATAATTTTTTTATTACAATAATTAATACAACAGTTTTTATAATTAATATAATAAAAAATTATATAGTGAAATTGGTGTTAATTTTATTTTAACCGGGTCCCTTGGATATACTTCTAGGCAGGTTAAAATATGTCCATACCACATGCACTTGTGGATAAATTAAGGAATAATTACATATTTTAGTACATTTTTAGAAATAATTATAATAAAAGTGTATAGATAAAATAATTACAAAAATAATACACTTTTTCATATTTATTTACAATATTAGTGCAATTAGGATTCCTTAATTTAGGGGATCATTATTGGTGGGCTGACATGGCAAATCTGGTGGTTTTTTATTTGAAACGCGTGAATATATGTTGTTAACCCTTCTTTTTCTCCCAACTCCCATAACTTTTGTACTGGTATTTCTCTCCTTAAAATATTCTTCTTCTTCTTCTTCTTCTTCTTCTTCTTCTTCTTCACAGTTGTTAGACTAATTATTAACTAATTGGTGGCGTAAATTGATTGTTTTTTAATTTACTTTTGCTGCACTTGTTGATTCACAGGTTGTTCAAGTTAGTGAGAAGAAGGTTTTGGATCAAAAAGCATACATGTTGTTCTATTATCGAGATAATAAAAATTTTACTTCAAACAAGCCTCTTGATGTTGCTCGGAAAGAGATCGTGGCGACAAATGTCATGGAAAGAAATAAACCTTATTTAAATTTCAATCAAGAATTAAAAGGATTGTGTTTCGTACTTTGATTTTTGTTGGATATCCATAACCATTTGTTATGGTTAGTGAGTCTGTAATGTTTATTGAAACTTATGTAAAAGGGATTACATATTTGATTATATTACCAGTGATTTGACATTGTTTCACTACAAGAAAACCGACTAATTCCGACGGACGTATGATCGACGGAATAGATTCGTTCGAAATAGGATTATGTTCGAGGGAATAATACATCGGATATAAGTCCCTCGAAAATACCATAATTCTGACGGAATTCTGTCGAACTTAGAACTACCTAGTTGGTGCCAAATTTCGCGCCACCGCGAAAAGTAATTTTGACGAATAAGCGTTAATTCCGAGGGATATTTCGTCGAATTTAGGTTATCTCCGAGGGACGTATTTTCGACAGACAGTCCGTCGGAAATAACAATATAAACTTTTCACCTTCCACCTCTTCATTTCAGACGCTCGATTGAAAATATCTCTCTCTCATTCTCTCTCATTTCAGACGCTCTCACTCTCTCCTTCCCTAGCCTCTCTCATCCCCTCACCCCCACCCACACCCATCCAGACCATGGGTCCCTCACCACCGATCTCCCATCACGCTTCCCCAGTCTCCTACCCCACTGTTAAATTTACTCCTCCCAAGTCCCCCAGCACCCGGTACCCCCCGGCCCTTTCCCCGGTCCCCAGTCCGGCCACATCTGATTGATACCCCACCCACCCCTGTGTACCCCCCTCTCCTCTCCCGGTCGATTGCCCGATTCCGTGTCGTATTCCACGCTAATTTCAAACCATGCCGCCACGCCACCGGCCTCTCTGCCACCACAGTGACGACCACGTACGGTAGCTCCTAGCTCCTCCTTTCTCTTCCTCGTTTCTCCTCCTTTAAGTCAAGGTAAGAATTCCTAAATGCTCCCCCTTTAATTCATGTGTTATTGAGAATAATTTTGGAGTTCTTATTGTATTAGAAATTGAGTTTTATATTTTAATTTGCTGAAATTGGGTTCATTTCTGTTATGGAATTTATTTTGTTAGAGTTGTTGATTTTGCGAAAGTTGTTCATGCTGTAAACTATTTTGCAAATTCTGCAAGTGAATGCATGTTGCTGAAATTGTGATTTATTTGTGCAATTACAGTGTTTGGGTCATAACAATTACAATGTTTGGATCGTATGTCAGTGTATAATTAAGAATGTGATATTTGATATTTCCCACGGAATTCCTAACGGAATATCTATTAGAAATATGCAATTGCAAATTTTGTGGGCCCTATAAATATATTTATGTATTATTTGATTAATTTAATATAAAATAAAATAAAATAAATTTAATTTAGTTTATTAGACAAAATAAATGTTAAAAATTAATTAATATATTATAATATAAAATAAAAATTAGTAATTAAATTAAATAAAAATAAAAATAATTAATTTAATAAATTACTATTAAAATATATTATAATATTATACAAAATAAATTAATGTATATGTAATTTAATTTAATTTAATTAAATAAAATTTTAAAATTAAATTAAAATAAAATAAAATACTTAATTAAATTAAATTGAATAAAACAAAACAAATTTGATTTAATTTAATAAATAAATTAAATTTAATAAAAATATTTAAAAATGTAATAAAATATAATAAATTTAATTTAAGTACCATAATTTAAATTAAATTAAATTTAAAATAAAATAAAATACAATAATAAATACAATTAAATTTTATAAAATAAAATAAAATGATTTAATTTAGTTTATTAGACAAAATAAATGTTAAAAATTAATTAATATATTATAATATAAAATAAAAAATAATAATTAAATTAAATAAAAATAATAATAATTAATTTAATAAATTACTATGTATATATATATATATATGTACTTAGACTAAAAGATAATTTAGACCCCAAATTTTACATCGATGTTGACTTTTGCTTTTAAACCCTAAACCTAAAAGGTTTAATAAATACACTTTGGCTTCATTATACGTAACAAAACGCACACTTTCTTCACTTAATCGGTCAAAAGTGGCCCAATAAGAAATTGATAATAAAAGTTTGGGATGCAAATTATAACAGATTTAAAAAATGTAAACTTTTTTAACAATTTTTTTAAAACAAACTAAAATTTATAACAGTTTAATTTTTTTTTTATAACAGTCTAAATTTTTTTTGTTAAAAAACAGTTTAATTTTTTTTTTTGCTAAAAGCAGTTAAAAAAATTTGTTTTGTTTTAAAAAAATATATAACAGTTAAAAAAAAAGTTTATAACAGTTTAAAATTTTTTTTTAAAAAAGTTTAAATTTTTTTATAACAGTTTAAAAATTTTTTTGTTAAAAACAGTTTAATTTTTTTAAAAAAAAATAGTTTAAATTTTTTTGTTAAAAACAGTTAAATTTTTTTGCTAAAAACAGTTAAAAAAATTATTTTGTTTTTAAAAAATTTATAACAGTTTAAAAAAAAATTATAACAGTCCAAATTTTTTTTTGTTAAAAATAGTTTAAATTTTTTTGCTAAAACAGTTAAAACAATTTATTTTGTTTTAATTTTTTTTTTATAACAGTTAAAAATTTTTATAATAGTTTAAAAAAATTTGTTAAAAACAGTTAAATTTTTTTTTCTAACAGTTTAAAATTTTTTTTGTTGAAAACAGTTTAAAAAAATTTGTTAAAAACAGTTTAAATTTTTTTTGCTAAAAACAGTTTAAAATTTTTTTTGTTAAAAAAATTTATTTTGTTTAAAAAAAAAGTTAACAGTTTAAAAAAATTTGTTAAAAACAGTTAAACAAATTTATTTTGTTTAAAAAAATTATAACAGATTTAATTTTTTTTTTATAATGATCTAAAAAAAAATTTTGTGAAAAACAGTTAAAAAAATGTATTTGTTTTTTTAAAAAAGGTTTAACAGTTTAAAAAAATTTTGTTAAACAAAATTATTTTGTTTTTAAAAAATTTATAACAGTTTTAAAAAATTTTATAACAGTTTAAAATTTTTTTGTTAAAAAAGTTATTTTGTTTTAAAATTTTTTTTGTTAAAAACAGTTTAAAATTTTTTTGTTAAAAATTTTATTTTGTTTTAAAATAAATTTATAACAGATTTAAAAAAATTATTTTTTAATTGTATGGTAATTGTATGCTAACTATTTTAAAATTCAGTTTTTAAAAAATTCTTATATTTAAAATCATTTTATTTTATTTAAAATTAATTATTTTTTCCAATTTTTAAGATCTTTATTACAATTTGTACCCCAAACTTTTATTCTGCTTATGGCCGGTCACTTTTTTTGACCTAAGTTAAGTGAAGAAAGTGTGCGTTTTTATTACGTATAATGAAGTTTGGGGTGTCTTGAGACACCTTTTCTATTTGGGGTGCAAAAGTCAACACCGATGTAAAATTTGGGGTGCAAATTGTCTTTTAGTCTATGTACTATAATATGAAACTTAGAAACCCGTTTGACAAGTAAGAGTGAATGTCGAACAGTAGTCTCTATAGATTCCAAATAATTAACAAGTCTCATAAACTAAGTACCACTTACTTAGTTTATTATTATTGGCAAAATAAACTAAGTAGCATTTGCTTAGTTTGCCACAATTTTCAATATATAATAAATGCAATAATACTCTCCCTACATATATGTACTCTTTCTTATATGCAAGTTTCGACATAGCAGTTGCAGCTAAATAGTACTCCAATCGGTTCCTCGACAACAATTAAAAAAAAGGGGGTCGTAGTTCCTGTTTGTGTCCTATACTCGAATAATTAATAAAGGTAATTGAATTACTGCAGACATTCCTCACTGTTCCATCATAACAGATGGCAACATTCGGAAGGAGTGTCAGTAAGTTGTTGAACAAAGTTCTAGGTTAAGCAACCCTCTAAATGAGCGAATGATCACTTTTCCTATAGGAATGAATCATCTCCCCATATGGGTCTAATCCATGATATAAACAGCTTCTCACCACTCCGAATTCCTCAGATGGGTAGTTCTCACAGAATGTCTCACCTCTTGAATGAGAACTATCCATTTGAGGAATTCGGAGTGGTGAGAAGCTGTTTATATCATGGATTGGACCCATATGGGAGATGATTCATTCTAGCAGAGAAGTGATCGCTCGTTCATCTGAGAGGGTTGCTTAAGTCAAAACTTTGTTCAATAGCTTTTAATGGAACTCCTTCTGGATGTTGTCATCTCATTATGATGGAACAATGAGGAATGTTTGAAAGAATTGAATTAACTTTATTATTCGAGAGTATAGACACAACAGAACTACTTACCCCTTTTTTCGCCGATTCTTGAACTCAGTAGAGATTCCACATAAATTCTCATAAACTATATATGTATTATACTTTGAAACTTAGAAACCCGTTTGACATACACTCAATAGGGGTGAATGTCGAATGCTCCCCGATTTAGGACCTGTTATTGGATGTAATGTCTCTCACTTAGGCCGGTGCAAATACGAAATGGTACATTTTTTGTTATTTTGAGGATTAATCGACTGTTATCTCTATATGTTCTCCGAGTGCATACTTAGATTAAGTTATCTTAGTCTATTTCGTGTGCTTGGAGACCATAGGGAGGTGCTGCCGAAATTTTCTTGAAACTCATGAAACGTACTCAACGTGTTTGCACTAGTGACGAGACACATCCAATAACGGGATAAAAGCCTTACCCCTGTCCTGTAGAGATACTAGGTAAATCTAATTCACGCATGAATATCCAAATTAACTTAATGCGTACTTCTGTGTAGTTAAAAATGTTAGTCGACCGGAGTTGGATGTACCGTAGGATACCCAGTGATGGGAGGGGATTAGTCTCAGCTTATCGTGTTGGGGTTTTAGATTTCTTGAACAAAGCACTAGAACATACGGATGATTCGCATCGGAAGATGCGATGCCCGTGTGTCAAGTGTAAAAATCTGATTTGGAAGAAAGTCGATGAGATTAAGTTCGACTTATTTTCTCGCGGATTTGTAGATGGGTACTTCGTATGGCCTCATCACGGGGAATCAGAAGTGATTGAAAATATCGTGGAACAACCAATTCCACGGGATTCATACGTCGAAAACTATGATCCAGTTGAGATGTTGGTTGATGCTTATGGCCCTACTACTATATTGGCCAAAATAATATGAACCTTCTTGACGAAGGGAAGCAAGTGCCAAATGATCACAATTCTTTGCCTTTTACAAGTTGTTATCTCCGAATCTGGGTCGCGTTGTATCCGGAAATAATACGAACACCAAGCTTTCTGCGATGTGAAGCTCTTACACTTCAAGAATGAGCACGGTGTAGTGAGAGATGTTTTTCAACGATTTGCTCATTATAATTGGGCGAGTTCTTACCCAAGGATCATACTCTTCCTGCGAATTATTACGAAATGAAAAAGATGGTCAAGGGTTAAATATAGGTATCGTAAAATCGATGCTTGTGACCGGATTGCATGTTATACTATGGGGAGGATGAGAGATAAGGGGATGTGTGATATATGCAACTTATCGCGCTACAAGGTTACAAAACGCGTGGGGAGGAGAGAAACATGTTCCCGTGAAAATCTTACGATACTTTTCACTTGCGCTGAGACTTCAGCAGCTATTCATGTCGTCTCATACGGCTCAACATATGAGTTGGAATCGAACAAGGGATTTCGTGCCTGGTCAGCTGACCCCCCCAAGTGGATGGAGATGAATGGAAGAGATTTGATGTAAATTATCCTGAGTTTGCGGAAGAAGTTAGGAATGTTAGGCTTGGCATGGCTACTGATGGCTTTTTCCTTTTAATAATTTTAGCCACCATACTCGGTTTGGCGGTCATTATGGTCGCTTATAATCTTCCATCGGCAATGTGCATGAGGGATCTGTATTTGTTTTTGACTTTACTCATTCCGGAGGATAAAAGTCCTACAAAAGATCTTAATGTGTACCTTCGACCGTTAGTGGATGAACTAAAGATGTTGTGGGAGACAGAGGTTCAGATGTATGATAAATCGATATGCGAGAACTTTGTGATGAAAGCAGCCCTGTTATGGACTATCACTGACTTTCCGGCTCTTGGGATGGTTAGTGGTTGGTCAACTCACGGGAAGCTGTCCTTGTCCAGTGTGTATGGGGGATGTGCAAGGCAACCCGGTTCTGGCGATGGTTTGAAATGTAGTTTCTTTTAGCTTCGCTAGTAGATTCTTGCCTCTTGATCACAATTACGTAAAGATGTCTACAGTTCAATGAAAAGATAGAGAAGAAGGGGGTTGTTGGTCGGCTGTCGGGCAGTGAGGTCTTGGAGTGGTTGAATCAACTTGATTTTCCTTTGTCGGGGAAGGAACACGATGAAATTGAGGCGGTAAGATGCAGGAAGACTCATAATTGGACACACTTGCCTATATGGTTTGAGTTGTCGTATTGGGGCACACTTAACACACTTCCACGTAAGTTAAGCATATTATCACTACATAGTTATATTGGGATGACGAAATCAATTGTTCATAATTTTAAATAATCTTTTGTTATAGGTTTATTATCGATTTGACCCGAGCATCTCTCAGTCAGCTGGCGATGCTGTGATTGAGCATCACGTCGCTGCGAATTACTTTGAATGGTCAGTATGAGATCTGACGTAAGGCGGACCGGCGATTGTGGACCAGCCTGGGACCACCATCAGAGATCATCAGCCCTGCATAGTCTACGATTTAGCCTGGGATACTATGTGTCTACACTGGGAGGCTGATGACTTCAAGAAAAAGTCCGAGCAGGCGAAGAAGAACCGTGGTCTGCTCCGGATAGTACACACCACTGGTTCTCAGTCGTTCGAGGAGGCGAAGACTGTAAGTGCGTTGTATTTAGTTATTTATGTGTCAAGTTCTCACACAAATACTTAAGACCTATTTTATGAATGTTTGTATTAGGCGGTGGAGAGGACCTTGGTAGAGATCCTACCATGCTAGAGTTTTGGGATCGAGCCCACACGCGCTGGGACGACGCGTGTTTTTCTCTGGCGACTTTTTAGCTATCTGGGTAAAACTTATCTTACTATTTAGCTTTTAATAATATTCAATCGTAAATAAAATGATATAATTAATATACGATAATGTAAATACATTCTGGGACCGATTTCGAAGCTTGGACGATGCGTATAATGAGCTAGAGACTATTAGGAGGGTTCTGAGTCATAGATTCTCGCCACCCTCTTCCCGATATTGTATTAGATCGGGATGAGGAGCTGAGACTATGGTCGCGTCTCAGGATCCCCCTACTAGTAGTACCGGCAGATATCGAGTGTTGGGTCTACCGAGGATACCCGCATATACACTTCCTGGAGGTAATATTTTTTTATGTTTCACGAAATTATCCGAATTTATCACATTATATAAATTATTATTAGTAATCGAATTTGTATCTCTTTATAGGCTCCAGCCAGCACCAGCGTCCGAGAGCACATATCGGACCATCTCACACGGGCGCTGGCTTGGATGACGATATCTTTCGGCGGCTGATAGAGGTCGTGTCGAATAGGTTCCATACCGATCCGGTCTTTTAGGCGTCGTGATTGCCTTCTAGTTCTCGTCTTCACCAGTTACTCGAGATATTATAGCGAGGGCCTCTGTAGAAATGCACGGATTACCACGGAGCGATTCGGCGACTTGGGCGCGCCAAGATGCTCCGGATGGTGATTACCCTCTTGGAGGAGGCTTTTCGTTTGCCCCACCTACTCGGTATTCTTATTGTTTATGTTTTTCAATTAAAAGCTAGTTTGTTAATTCTCACATATATATATACGGACTAATGATTTATATTTTTGATTCTATCAAACAGGGTGGCGATGATGGCGATAAGCGGTAGCAATGACGACGAGCGAACACGAGGTGATTTCCATACACCACCAGAGCAACGTCGTTTACCTCCACCCGATGATTCCACTTTTACTAGTTTATAGTTCATTTGTATAGTTTGTAGAACTTTTGTATAGTTTGTAGAACTTTTGAATATATTGTATTGTCTAATTGTGTCTGTACAACTATTGTAAATTATATTGTTTAACATTTATGGAACATTAGCTTATATTTGTAATTGGTTAGCTTATAATACGTTTTGGTAGATATTTGAATGTGAATGTGAATGTGAATGATAATGAGTTGAAGATTACGTTTTAGTGCTACGTTGCATATTTGAATGTGAGATACAGGTTTATATTACTGTGTATTGGGTTGTGACAGGTTACAGGTACACTAATGAGTTTAAACACCTGAAAACTAAACTTTTTAAAATCTGTATTAAAAAAAAAGTAGTAAATTCTGACGGAATAAGTTAGTTACGACGGAAATTCCCTCGGAGATAACAAAAAAAAACATTTTTTAATAATTGTCGAAATATTCTAATTTTAGTTGTAAATACTCCATCTTCGACGGAACTACATCCGTCGTAACTATCCTATATCCGACGGACATTCCGTCGACCTTAATAAGCAGGCATTTTTTATAATTTTTTGGTTTATTTTAATTTTCAGTCGCAAATAATATAATTCCAAGAGAATACATCCGTCGGACATAGACCCTTTTTATCTGACGAAAATGTTCGTCGTACATTTTCTGTCGAACATAATTTATATCCGACGAAGATCAGTCGGAAATAAGTACGTCGACCATAAATTATATCTGACAGAATTCTCGACGGATCTTATTTCCGATGCGATTATTTACGACGGAATTTCGGAAGGACTGTTTCGTCGGAAATAGATTAGCTACGACGGAATAGAACTAGGTCCGACGGAATATTCCGTCAGAATAAAGCTTTTTCCTTATAGTGTTTGTTGGTTCGTATTTGCTACTTCTAATTAATTGTGTCTAATACATTGTTTGAAAGGTGCAGTTGGTAACCAAACATGCATAGAAGGGTAACCATTTTATTTTTTGGTAGTAACCAGATCGTTACAAGCTTGTATCATGACATATATCAAGTGTTAAATGTACATGTGAGGGTATACATGAGTTGCCTAAATTGGGTTGGATATACAGGTTGTTTCTGTTTTGGTTACCATTAAAACCTGTTCTGGTTACTTTCATATAACTATTTGGTTACTTCTTTATTATGTTTTGGTTACTGTTATCTTATGGTTTGGCTACTATTATTGTACCCTCAATGTGGGATTTTGGTTACTTTTATTTTTTATTTTGGTTAATATGTAATTGTTTAGTATACATGGATTGCCTAAACTGTGTTTCATTACATGATGTTTCTGTTTTGGTTACCATTAAAACCTGTTCTGTTTACTATCATATAATTATGTGGTTACTATTTTATTATGTTACATTATGGTTAATGTTATTAGTACCAGATAGTTACAAGCTTGTATCAGGACAAACATCAAGTGTTAAATGTACATGTGAGAGTGTCCTATTTATATAGTTGATGTATACTTATAAATTACATACTCATAAAAATTATCTAGAAATTATATAATTGGTATTTAAATTTGCATATAGAGGTAACCATTTTATTTTTTGCGAGTAACCAAATTTATATAAAATTGGTTCAGAACAGTATCCACCAGCTATTTCAATTAAAATGTTAGGTTGGTATCCAAACCAACATATATGGTAACCATTTTTGTTTTTATTAATAACTAGATAATTATAAGTTTGTATCAGGACTGTTATAAAGTGTTAAATGTATATACTTTTTTTATTTATATCATGTCATCATGATGGAATAAGAAACTCCAATTAAGAGTTCCCATTTATATATATGATGGTCACTTATAGATCTCATATTAAAATAAAAATAGTTTGAGAGGTGCAGTTGGTATCCAAACTTACATATAAGGGTAACCATTTTAGTTGTTGTTAGTAACCAAATAATTAAAAACTTATATTAAAATAGTTATCAAGTGCTTAATGTACATGTGAGGGTTCCCATTTATCTAGCTGACGGATAATTTTAAATTATATAGTTATAAAAGTTATTTAGAAATGGTCCAATTGGTAATTAAATATGAATATAGAGGTAACCATTTTATTTTAGATGGGTAACCAAATTTACATAAAAAAAATTGAGCAATTAAATGGCGCCCCAAAATAGGTATACATCACCCATTCCGAGTTGTCAATACATGATGCATGAAACAACTACAACTTTATTATTACAACAAGAAAGCTGTGAGTTTAAAATACAAATATTATCTTACAGACAATATCTATACTCAAATAAATCCTCATCACATTTATTGATACATTATTTTACAAAATGGTGAGGACTACTAAACAACTCTCTCTAGAACCTTCATTCCATACCCCGACTGCGTACTTCGCTATATTCTCGCCTCCACAGAAAAATGGAACAAAAAAGAAAAAGGGTGAGCTCAACTAGCTCGGTAAAGAATATTATGACTAAGATAATATACAACAATTTATCGTTAGTCTTCAACAGGAAAAAATCTAATAGAATACAATAGACAACAAATTTTAAATCAATATTACATGAAAAATAATAATTCATTAGAAGAGTTAAGTAGAGAATGAAAACTACTATCTTCATGTATGAATTTAAAAGTTCATCGTCTATCTTTTATCCTGTAACATCAATCAATATACATCTGAATCAAATATTCATCTTTTTCTACACGGGCCAAAGATATTCATCGATTAATCATGTTCATTTAACCACTGTTCATCATCTTTGCTTTCTGGGCCAAAGACATTAATCGATCGGTCGTATTCATCTCAACACTGCTCATCTTTGCACTACTGAGCCAAAGATATTCTTCAAATCATTCATCTTTTGCTACTGGGCCAAAGATATTCAATAATATCATCATTTAAGACCGAGGATGATGAAAAATATTTTTAAAAAAACGAATCCAAGGAAACAAAATGACAAGGATTAAGGATTAAGGATTCGTACTTTATTTTATCCACGTCCAAAAATACCTCAAAAATAATCAAAACATGAATACAATCAAAGCTAGTATCCGAATAGATATTTTGGACAAAGAGAAGAAATTTCATTTTTTCTTGAATAATGTCGATATCGTGAATAGTCTTGGTATCACGTGAATAGTAACTCAAACACCAAAAGATAGAAATTCCACCAAAAACATCTTCACGCTTCATGAATAGTACTCGTGAATAATAACTCATGAATAATAACTCATGAATAGTAACTTCGTGAATAAGAACTCATGAATAAGTAACCCAAACATGAAAAAGTTCCAAATTTGATAAAAAGTTCCAACCAATATTTCAAAGATAATGATATTGAAGAAATAATATCATTTGAGAAGAAAATAACATCCTTACCTCGAAAGATTAATCTTTAAATTTGAAACACCTGATATAAAGCTATGACTTGGACTTGCATCAGTATAGCAATACTCAAAGTATACTCAAAATACTCACAAGAATACGCTCGATAATATAGAGAGAAAAACTTGATTTAAGTGATTTTCAATTCTAACCTAAGCACCTATTTATAGAAATTGCTTAGAACACCAAAGCGTAAAATTTAATAAAATATTAATATATATATTATAATTTCCTACGCACACTTTCTAAGATTCAAATTATCAGCCAAACAAATGGTCCCCCTCACCAAAATCAATAAAACGTTTTTCTTAATAAAATTAATAAAAACTCCCAAAAATCAATTATTCAGGAATTTCAGAACATCAATAATTCATAATAAATAGCTCTTCTATCAGAAAATTCGAATCTCGCGAGTTTTTATAGGAAATTCAATTCTCTACAACTTTGCAGAAGAAAGATTTTCCAAATTCCAAACAGAAATTGACCGAAATCCACAAGCAGGGCGATTTTACATTGCTATAATCAAATTTCATCGATAAATAGGGTCCAATTTACATGTTTAACATGTTTTAAACATTTATTGCAACAAAAATACTCTTCCTCCTCGTATACTCATATATCCAACATTAGTTGTAAAAATATCACCATTATTATATTATTAAAATATAATAATATATTTAAATGAATTATTTTATCGGAAAAAAGATAAAATTTCAATTTTCAACAATTGTCACATTAAAATTTTTCTCCATCTATATCCACATAAAATCAATATTTTCCTCATCATATGAATCAATAATTAATTATTCACAAATAATATTACGAATCACAATATTAATGACGAGGCGGTTCAGGAAAGAGGGGCTTTCGAATAAGAATTTCTTCTTCTTTGGCGCGCAATTAGGTGACCAAACCTCTCCTTAGATGAACTTTCTAGACATTGCCAATAATGTTATCTAATAATATTATTCGGATAATATGAATTATTGCTTCGATAATGAAAAATCGTGTGTAATGACAATTATTGAAACAACAAAGAATATAAAATATCAACGCAAAGAATTATTAACTCAATAAAATAAAATCTTGAGCGATAATTCACAGTAACCATTATTGAGTAGTGCCTTCAATAATTGGTGCAATACCTGTCTACTTATGCAACAACGCCAGTATTCATGTGTTTTAACCACCGGGTATCCCAATAGTGTTAATTGATAATAACTACTGTTATTATTTTTAAACAACTTATATTTGTCGTTTTCTTCATCCAATCGCTTTTTCAGTTATGGGGCCCACACATGGTCATTTGCGTCGTCGTCGTCACGAATATTCCCAAAAGATCTAATATTCCACGACCAAAAACGAATATTCCCAACAACAATGAATATTTTATAACCACTTGCTTATTTTGAAATATTTGCGTATTTTACCCCTAACTATCCACATTAATCACATCAACCCTTACTATTTCAAAATAATAAATAGAGAAAATTAAATTTCATTAATAATAAGTTGGGGTCTTACAACAGTTACCAAATGTTCAATATATATGTTTACTTTATATTGACAACTCATGATGAATCAAAAATCAAAATATTAATCAATAACAATTTTGGTTACTGTACATCATCAAAAATGTTACCAACTATTTGGTTAATGGTTACTAACAGTAAATAATTATATATTCCTGTATTTACACTCTTTTTGTTTATGTTCCGTTGAAATAAAGCACAACTGGAATCATCTCCATTGTCTGACAACTGAATAAATATTGTAAAGTAATCAAATCAATATTAGACAGTAACCAAACTATATAATCTTAGTAACCAGAACATAAACCACATTTTTACATGTAATTTTGAAGGCCTAAATGATGGAATTTGACCAAAAAACCATGCAGTTCACGAGCAAAGCTCGTGACTTTTGATCGTTGACCTGTTTTCAATGAAATTAGGCTCCGAAAACGCCAAAATTCGACACTCCAAACTTGACAGAAATTACCAAATTGTCACTGGATCAAATCTTTTCATAATCTATCAAATCTTTCCATAAACTGACACGCCTGCTATTCAACCGCATCAGTTTGTTAGCAACTAAAGACTAACAGTTGTATGAAGTTAACCAATGTAGTCAATAAGTAACCATCGATATAAAATAAACCAGTATAAAACACACTAATATTATACAGTAATCATAACAACAATATACAGTAACCAAATTTAGATTAGACAGCAACCAAGATATATCTATTTAGTAATTAGAACATAAACACATTTTTTATTGCATTTTACTGTAAAAAAACAATCAGTATAATGTGTTTGTTACCAACTAAAGACTAATAGATGTATGAAGGTAACCAATGTAGCTAATAAGTAACCATGCATATAAAAAATATCAGTACAAGTGTACATTAATATTATTCAGCAACCAAATAAATATTATGCAGTAACTAATTAAATAGTATACAACAACCAATTTATATAATCAAATTAACAGTTGTATGAAGATAACCAATGTAGTCAATAAGTAACCACCAATATAAAAGAAATAATTATAAAACACAATAACATTATACAATAACCAAATAAACACCTTACATTATCTAAATACATATTAGACAGTAACCAAGATATATGTAATTAGTAGCCAAGATTATAAAAAAATATTTTTACATTCATTTTACAACCAAAACAATCAGTAATGACTTTATTACAAATTAAAGACTAACAGATGTATGAAGGTAACCAATGTAGTTAATCAATAACTATCAATACAAAAAAATCAGTATAAAACACATTAATATTATGCAGTAACCATGGTAATATTACACAGTAACCAAGTCAGCATTATATACCAACCAAATGCAGATTACACAGTAACCAACATATATTTACTTAGTATCCATAACATAAAACATATTTTTCCATGCATTTTATAGTAAAAACAAACAATATAAAAAATATCAATATAAAAAACATCAATACGTACTTAAAGATTCAACAATTGCAGGAAGGTAACCAATGTATCTAATAAGTAACCATCAATATAAAAAACATCAGTAGAATAAACATTAAAAGTATACAGCAGCCAAATAAACATTATACAGTAACCAAATCAATAATAAACAGTAACCAATTTATATGTACTTAGTAACCAGAATATTAAACATATTTTTACATGCATTTTGCAATCAAAACAATCAGTATACTGTCTTTGTGACCAATTAAAGAGCGAAAAACTTAAGAAAGGTAACCAATATACGAGTATGTAGTAACCACGGAATAACTATATGGATATAAACTTTAAACTCAAATACCTCAGTATACAAATATGTAAATAATCAATCAACAATCAACAATCGATATATAGTCGTAAGTTTACGTTCTTGATTGTAAATCAAAGCATAAACACAATGTATACTTACATATGAAACTTCATAATCTTTGTTTGACGATCTCGAAAGTTCTTTGTTGATCTTCTTTGATTTTTCCCGATCTCGAAGTTGTTGTTGATCTTCTACGATTTTTTTCGATCTTGAAGTTGCTGTTGATCTTCTCTGATCTGTTGTTGTTCTGTTTTTTTTCATTAGTTACCGACTTTCATATTTACATGTAAATATGAAAGTCGGTAACTGACGTGTAGGGAGTTAATGTTCCGTAATTTTAGCAACTTATTATTGTGTTGCGTTATTTTTGTAATTATTTTGTGGATGTATTATTTTTGTAAATACTTTGTAATTGTTGTATATTAGTGTTAAAGACCCATAAATTAAAGCATTCTTAATTTAAATCATCAGTTTAAGCATTACTTCCACGTAAATTTAAAAGTTTGTTTTTTGTAGGAGTTGATATTAATAGGGTTAAATATATTTTTGTTACATTAAGTTTCACTCTCTTCACAATTCAGTCTTTAAATTAATTATATCAAGTACTTAATTTTGCAATATTGGCCTAGAATACATAAATTTCTGGCAAGGCAAATAGTTTTATACGGTTTGGTCATTATTAAAATACAGATTTGATTTCATTAAAAAAATTAATTAATTATAAAAAAATCATAAATTTAATTTTAAAAAACTATTAAACTTATTTTTTTTGTTAATAGAACAAAATAATAGTAGAGATTATTTATTTATTTCATTTATATTTAAATAATTATTTAGATAAAACACATATAATAAATAATTTTAATTTTTTATTATACTAAATAAATTTTTATGTTTTAATATAATAGGTTTCTTTTAATAACTATAATGTATTATTTATTTTGCATTTGAAAATAAAATTATTTTAATTTTAAATTTGAAAATAAATTTATTTAAATTTTGCATATGAGTTAATTATTCTGTATTTTAAAGTTGTATTATTTTTTTTCTTTGTATTCTAAATTATAATTTAAATAAATTCTCCTTCGATTATATATTCTTTTTAATTCATAAAAGTTTAAAATTTAAATGTGATAATTTATTTTGATACATACACGGTATTAATTAGCATATTTTTTTTTATTTTTTGTTAAACATTATTTGGTATAATTTTTAGGTTTTTTAAGATATTATTTTTTGTTAAATATTGTACATTATTAAGTTAGTTTTTTTTAAATAAGTCAACCGTATTTAAATATGGTCAAATCGTCTAAAACCATTAGGCTCCAACTGAGTTATTGTTCGGGTCTGATTTTCCGGCTAATTTTAGTCGAAAATTAAATTTGGGAGGAATATTGTATGAAATTAGGTAGTTGTTGTAACGGATATGTAAGCTCAATTAGTTTAGAGGCTGAATTGTAAGAAGGGTGGAACTTTGTGTATAAAAGTGTATTTTGCCCACATCAATATAGTGAAAGTATTGCGATAGTAATTATTTTACTATTTGTCCATCTGTTAAAAGTGTTCCAAAAATATCTATGATCGTGTAAATAACTACAAAAAAATGGGTTGAATCGACTTGAAAAATGAAAAAATTTGTACAAGTTATATATTTTGTCACCATCACTTTTATAGAAAATCGTTAAGTATAAATATGTTAGATACCTACTACTCAATTGGTTAAATAATATTTCTTTCAAAAAACATGTTTTTTTATGGACAAAGAATTTATTTTATTGTGACTAAACAAGATATTGAATAATTGTCCATATTAAAATCATAATTATTAATACGGGTAGTATTTTTCATATAAAAAGGAAATTTTATTACAATATAAGCAAAGGTGATGTGAATTATTTAAGAATTGAAAGCGATTTATTTTATAAACAAATTAAGATATCAATAAAAGCAAAAGTGATGTAAATTACTTAAGAATCGAAGGTATGAAATAATTTTACGAGATTCAGTCAATTTTAAAATAAATGTGCTCTGATTATTAAACCACCACATAAATTATAAGCGAAAATTTATTCAAAAAAAAATAATAGTCTCATCTGTATATCCTTTTATCCTATTAATTAGGAGTGAGCACAATTCGGTTAAAACCGAACTACCGAACCGAACCGAATCATTTTAACCGAATTATTTCGGTTTTTGGTTTTTTTTTGGAATTTCGGTTATATCCGAATTATTATTCAATATTCGGTTTCGGTTCCGGTTTTCAAAAACAAGACTATTCGGGTATCCGAATAACCGAATTGTAATATTTTTAAAAAAATAATTATTAATTATTAATTATTTCGATTCCGGTTTTTTTTTAATGTTTATGTTGGATGTTGCTTCATGCTTAATTTTAATCAAATGTCTATTCGGTTATTATCCGAATTACCAATCATGCATTCGGTAATTAAATATTCTTCGTTATTCTTGTTAGTTCTAAAATTTAAGTTAGCATTTCTGATAGTTGTTTTGTCGATATTTCGATTTTCGGTTATAACCGAATAGACATTTCGGTTCGGTTATAACCGAATGCTCACCCCTACTATTAATATCATCTCTATATTTTAGGACAAAGATTATAAGCAAGGATCTCCCATTCCATCAAATAATTGATCATGACCCATATATTTTCATCGTTCCAGAATAAAAATTCTAATTGACTTTTTACGCATATTAAAAAAGAAAATAAAATAATAAAATTATCCATATTTAAATTCCCATTTAATTGCATAATTTTTTTGCACATTACTAGTGATGCTACATAAATATGCATAGAGAATAGAAATATAACAATTAAAAATAAAGGTATTATAGGCAAATTATTATAAAAAATAGATCATTTAAGGTAAGCAGACATTTAACTTGGGACTACCTAAAATAGTAATAAAGACTTTTATCTTAGGAAGGAGGGAGTAGTATTTTGACATTTCTAAAAGGCTTAAATATGAATTACTACCCTAAATTATAGGTCATATTCCACTTCGGGTATCAAAGTATCAATTTTTTCAATCAAGTAATTAAACTATCAATTTTTTCAATTGCAACAAATTGAGCCGCCACGTCAGAAATTGCTGACGTGACTATCTGAGTGGGTCATTAGGCAGCTGATGTGTATATAAAAAAATTATTTTACTATTTATTTAAACATTTATTATACAGTAAGGGCAAATTCATCACATCACTTTAAAACCTAACAAAAATTACTTTGACTTCATCTTCTTCGTTTTCTCTTTCTCTGTTTGAATTCATCCTCTTCGTTTTCTTTTCCACCAACCTCCATAGCTTAGTCTCAGGTTCCTCTACTCGCCATTCACAAGATTCAACAAAGTCACCCACAACATGAAGAGGAGAAGAGGGAGAAACTCATCAAGTCCAAAATCTACCAAAAAGCGGAAATAATTATCAAACACCAAAAACCACAACAAAATATCTAACACCTTACTTTTAATGACGATGAGCCGCTGCTGCTTTCGCCAACTTCCTCCGACGGGTGTATTTGTAAGACCTCAATTTATTATAAATAAAATTGAATTTTCTCCATTTATTATTTTGGAAATAGTAAGGGTTGATTTGATTAATGTGGATAGTTATGGGTAAAATATGCAAATATTTCAAATATGCAAGTGATTATAAAATATTCGTTTGGTCGTGGAATATTCCTGCTGTCGGGGAATATTAAATACGATGAATGCTTTGACCTGTGTGGGCCCCATAACGGAAAGCGATTGGATGAAGAAAACGCAGTATAAGTTGTTTATAATAACAGCGTAGTTATTCAAGTTAATCTTTGTTAAAATACTCGATGGTTAAAACACAGTAGCACACGGTATTGAACAAATTATTGATTCTTACGTGAGAAGGCACTACTCGATAATTATTACAGAATAATTCTTATTCAAATTTTATTTTATTGATTCAATAATTGTTGCGTTGATATTTTATATTACTGTTGTTTCAATAATTGTCATTACACAGTATTTTCCATTATAGAAGCAATAATCATATTATCTCAATAATATTATTGGATAACATTATTGGCAATGTCTAGAAAGTTCTGTCTAAAGAGAGGTTAGGTCATCTAATTGCGCGCCAGTAAGGAGAAATCCTTATTGGAATGCCCCCTCTATCCTGAGGCTGCTTGGGTTGTCGATGATTGTGATTCTAATAATATTATTTGTGAATAATTAATTATTGATTTATATGATGAGAAAAATATTAATTTTATGTGGATATAGATGGAGAAAAGTTTTAAAGTGACAGGTTGTTGAAAATTGATATTTTATCTTTTACGATTAAATAATATTTTATTATATTATTATAATATAATAATGGTGATATTTTTATAATGAATGTGGTGAAAGTAGTATGCACAAAAGCCAATCATGTTTGATAATAAAGCATATACTTTGTAACAATCTTATTCATTTATTAATAAAAGTATTAATTTATTAAAGGCTTTTAATTATCTACATGATCTTTGTTTTATAATATGTGATAAACCCATAGTTTTAAGCAATGCTTTTAGAATAATGATGATGATCATTCTAATGAGATCTAAATTCTTAGAAAGTTTAAAACTAAAATAGTTCCCAATCGTTGGATTACTAAATTGGGGATTAGTGAATCCGGATAGATTGGTACATACGTTCTTTCTCATTGGATGAGGATGATTGATCTCATGATCATTTGTGTGGAGACACTAAAGCAAGTATGTAGGTGCTTATTAGAGAATAAGTTCATCGAACGTGGCTCGCTTAAGGAATACCTAATGGAGTTTTACTTGTCTGTCAATAGAATTCCGTAGTGATAGTAGTCTAGTGATCCTTGGACTTGAGATCATCATAGTATCTTGTGTATGATGAGTTATACTTTGACTTATTCCTTAAGACCCTTAGGGTATATCAAAGGGTATGCTTGGGTATAATAAGTTGTATACATGGAGATAATGTATGATCAATAAAGAATCTACCACTTCTATTAAAAGAAGAGAATGTCCTATGTGATTCGATAAATGACAACCCAAAGAGTCCTTGGCTGCGGCGGAATGAAATTAGAAAGGAGTTTCTAATTTGCATTATTTGAGTTGTGCATTTAAGAGTCGAAATACATATAATTAAATAAAATAAGACTTGACAAAGAATTCCATGTCTTATATTTAATTGGGACATTGTATGGTGGAAGGATTGAATTGTCTGGTAACTATTTACTAAAAGGTTCTTTTATGATTAATGTTGAAATCTATATTATCCGGAAAGTCATTGATCGCTGGGAGGCTTATCCCTATTGTAGAATAAATATTATTTATTTAAATAAATTAATTGTTTAATTTATTTATTTAAATAAGATTAGAATTATTCTAATTGATTTATTCACAACCGGTTTAATATGGAGAACCTAAAGGGTCACACCATAAAAGGAAGAATAATTATTTAAGAAGTTAATGGCATAATCGTAATAATATATGTATGTATATTTAATTTAATCTATGGTGATAGAATAAATTAAATAATTTAATATTTATTATTTAATATTTTAGAAATATTAAATATAAATTAATAAGAGGAGTCTTATTAATATTATTACAATTATTATTATTATTTTAATTTCTAAAGAGTTTAGGAATTAATTTAATATAAATACTCTCATTTATTCCTAATTGGATTAGGAAGGAAAATTAGTTAAAGGAGTTTAATTAATTATCCCTAATAAGATTAGGGAGCCCTTTAATTAAAAGGGTTTAATTAAATAATACCTTATTTTAATAGGGTTACTTGATATCTTTATAAGAGGAGTCTTATATCGGATATCAAGACTACGTGATATTTCGAATGGTTGGAAAGTACGCTCTTTTTCTATGAGATAGAAAAACTAGGGTTTAGCCAACCACCCATCTTCTTAAATCCTTCTTCTTCCTCGTGGATCACCTCCAGAGGCCAAACACTTGGGTGGCTAACGTTGATCAAAGGAAGGAACAAAACCCGGTGGATTCAAGTTGAACGCGAAAAGGATTGGAGGTAAACTTGTACCTTTGAAGCTTCGGATCTTCAAGGGTATGTTTCTTATTCATCTTTTTCGTTTAATTAATAATTATGCATAAAGGGTGATCCGGGTATATGGTTTGTAAAATTTTAAACTCGATTTTTACATCGCTTCCGCTTATTTTGCAATTTGATTGCGTTCTTGAATATTACAAACCCTAACGAAGGCATCGAGTCAAACCTTTATGCAAATTATTAATTATTTTAATTTAATATGTATATTGATATGTGTTTAGAACAATTTAATTGGGCATAATTTTATTGTATAAAATTTATTAAAAAAAAAAAAGGTTATTTGATTTCGGTAATCCTGATTTTTCCTGCCGAATCCGTACGTGATTTTATCGCGGCTGTTTTTTTTTTTAATTGATTCCGTGGTAATCATGTTTACTAATTGATTCCGTGGTGATTCATACTCTCCCATGTGCCCAGGATCAGGAGCTTCATGAATCAAAAACAAAGGATTACGTAATTATATACTACGTAATTATATACTATTATTGTGACGCCCCCAAAATTAGGTATACATCACCCATCTTGGGTCGACACTTACATGGTACAGAATTTAAATACAACTTATTAACATAACTGTCGTGTACAATACGACATAAACTGTGAGTTTAAATACAAATATCGTCTACTAGATATTATACAAACTCAAACAAAAAGTCCTCATTACAGATTATTATCACACTATTTTTTACGTAATAGTGAGGACTACTAATGCTATCTTCGGGACCATCACTGTTTCCCAGACTAAGTCCCAAATATATTATCATTTCACAAGAGAACGGTGAAAGAAAGGGTGAGCTCAACTAGCCCAAGAAGAAATATTATGACTAAGATAATGCGAATAAATTATCAATAGTCTTCAATAATGTTAAACCGATAAAATACAATAGACAACCAGTTTAAGCTGCGGTGGAATATCGCAATCCATTAAAAGAGTCAAGTAGAAAATAAAGTCTACTATCTTTTTGGTTTTAAAAGGTTTTCATCATCATTTATAGCCGAGACTCGACTTTAATAAATATTCCACATCATCGAATCACCCCTCGCACTACTACCAAGGATATTCTTTAGTATCACGACCACAAATTATTCATGCACTACGTGCGAAGAATATTTGTGTATTCATTAATGGTCATGATCATGCCAACAACATCCATCAATGCACTACTACCACTACGAGGATTTTTACCATATCATTTGTAACATTACTACCATGATTACACCCGAATAGTCTCTGGTCATAATCATACCAAGTCCATCTATGCACTACAGTGCCATGAGATGACTTTAAAAAAATATAAATACATGAGGATGATGACAATGATATAAGAATTCAATAAAACAAGTTCAAGAATTATTTTATCCAGGAATTATTAACGTCCAAATTAGTAAAATTCAAGAATGATCGGAAGAATATTTCCATGAAAAGATCTTCGGATGAAACACAAATATCAAGGATATTCCACTAATTTCATGGAGTATAGAAGTCAAAGTTTTAACTAACCGGGTATAATAAAGAATGGAATAACAAAAGAAATCACCATGCATGCGATAGAATCGCATGCATGACGTTATTCCAATGTAATAATAAATAACGGAACCAAGGTCGTGAAATTCACAATCGACAGGATGTTCCAATAGAATAATAAAGATGGAACCAGATCCTGTAAAACACATGATAGGATATTCCAACGTAATAATAAAGATTTTAACCAGTCCTGTAAAACACACAAACAGGATGTTCCAACGTAATAATAAAGATTTTAACCAGTCCTGTAAAACACACGACATGGATGTTCCAATGAATAATAATAAAAAAGATTTTAACCGTGTCCTGTAAAACACATGCATGTGATGTTCCAATGTAATAATAGAAGAATGTCACCAAGTATAGGTAAAAGCAGATATCTGAGTTATTCCAATGAGAATAATAAGCAATGGAATAACAACAGCTCTCTTCATGAATAGGAAAGAATAACACCCTTACATTTGGTAGGAGATTGAATCTCGCAATAAAGGTAAGTAACAAAATACTCTTCTTCTTTCTCTCTTATTCTCTCTATACTTTTCTCTCTATAGCTTGAATGAATTAAGTGAAAATAATGAAGCCCTAGGCCTCTATTTATAGAAGATTTCTAGCTTAAGACCGCCGTGAAAAAAGCAAGTGGCTTGACGATTTGGTTTGGCCTTTTGTAATGTGAAACGACAAGTGGTTCGGCGCTTTGTAATGTGAAACGACAAGTGGTTCGACGTCTGTAAAGGTAATTACTATTAACGAAGGTAAATACTATCGACGAAGGTAAATACTATTCACAAGGGTAATTACTATTGACGAAGGTAATTACTATTGACGAAGGTAAATACTATTCACAAGGGTAATTACTATCGACGAAGGTAATTACTATTGACGAAGGTAAATACTATTCACAAGGGTAATTACTATTGACGAAGGTAATTACTATTGACGAAAGTAAATACTATCGACGAAGAGACTCTTAGATGATGACATATAGAGCCCCCATAAAATAATCAAACTTACCACAAATCATTTTTTCATCAACACATATTTAATCTTTCAACAATTATTAATCATTTATAATTTGTCGTCTCAATTATTGATTTAATACTATAACATATTATACGGATGATCTTGTGACAATAATTGAATCAATAATATAAGAGATATGATGTGAATTCTTTGTAGTTAATAATTGAGCATAAATGGTGGTGACTTCTCACGTAAGCATCAATAATCAATACCGCAGTGTATTACTATGCAACTAATGCCAGACATCGCATTTTACTTTTACCACCGGTAGTTCAACGCTTTTAATGGTAACACCTCCGCCAGTTATTTTTATAAAATATTTTGTCATTTTCTCAATCCGACAATAATTACATTGTGGGGTCCACCAATGATTGAGCCATTATGCACGAATATTCCACTAACAAAAAGAATATTCCCGACCAAAACGAATATTTTATAACAACTTGCATACTTTGCAAAATTTATAAATATTACCCACAACTATAACATTATATCAAATTTATTCCATAATATTCAAAAATAATATTTATAGAAAAATTCATCTTTATTTATAAAAGTTTGGGTCTTACAATTATTATATATATATATATAGACATATAATTGTTATATATATATTCTAAGATTAACTAATATATATATATATATATATATATTATTATATATACGGTTAATATATATATATATATATATATTATTCTTACTTATTTTATAATTAAAATAAAAGTTTATTTTAATCTTAAAATAAAAGGTTTATTTTAATATTAAAATATAAAGTTTATTTTAATTTTAAAATTAAATTTCATGCTAACTAATTAGAGTTGGAATTGGATTCCATGATAACTAATTGGAGTTGAAATTAGATTATATGTTTCCTTAAATAAAGGAGTTTATTTAGATATGAAATAAGATTTCATATTATTCAAAATAAAGGAGTTTATTTGTGAATAGGAAAAAGAATCGATTGTGGCGCCCCAAAAATAGGTATACATCACCCATTACGAGTTGTCGATGCATGAGTACGAAAACAACTACAACTTTATTATTACAACAAACATAAAGCTGTGAGTTTAAATACAAATATTATCTTCTGCACAATATTTATACTCAAATAAATCCTCATCACATTTATTGATACATTATTTTACAAAATGGTGAGGACTACTAAACAATCCTTTCTAAAACCTTCATTCCATACCCCGACTGCATCTCGCTTATATTCTCGCCTCCACGAGAAGAATGGAACAAAAGGAAAAGGGTGAGCTCAACTAGCTTTCAAGAAAGAATATTATGACTAAGATAATATACAACAAATTATCGTTAGTCTTCAACAGGGAAAAATCTGATAGAATACAATAGACAACAAGTTTCAGATCAATATTCGCAGCGAAAATAATAATTCATAGAAGAGTTACGTAGAGAATGAAATCTACTATAATCTATGAATTTAACAGTCCATCATCAATATTTTATCCCTGTAACATCAATCAATTTTCATCTCAAATCAAATATTCATCTTTGCACTACAGGCCAAAGATATTCATCAGTTGGTCATGTTCATTTAAACACTGCTCATCTTTTTTACTCTGGGCCAAAGATATTAATCGATCGGTCGTGTTCATCTCAACACTGCTCATCTTTGCACTACTGGGCCAAAGATATTCTTGAGAAATCATTCATCTTTTGCACTACTGGGCCAAAGATATTCAATAATATCATCATTTAAGACCGAGGATGATGAAAATATTTTTAAAGAACGAATCCGGTGAAACAAAATGACAAGGATTAAGGATTAAGGATTAGGAGTACTTTGTTTTATCCATGTCCAATAATACCTCAAAAATAATCATAGTGGTGTAAAATTCAAGAATGATCAAAACATGGATACAATCAAAGCTAGTATCCGAATAGATGTTTTGGACAAAAGAAGAAATTTTATTTTTCGATGAATAGTCTGATATCGTGAATAGTCTTAGTATATGTGAATAGTCTTGCCGTATCGTGAATAAGTAACTCAAACACCAAAAGATAGAAATTCCACAAAAAAACATCTTCACGCTTCATGAATAGTACTCATGAATAGTAACTCGTGAATAGTAACTCATAAATAGTAACTCGTGAATAGTAACTCATGAATAGTAACCCCGACATGAAAAAAGTTCCAAATTTGATAAAAACTTCAGGATCAACATTTTTCAAGATAATGATATTGAAGAAATAATATCATTACAAAAAAAAAATAATATCCCTTACCTCGAAGAATCAAGATTTCGGAAGGAAAGGTCGGAAGTGATCTTTGAATGAAACTTATCTTGAACAACAACTCTCAAAGTATCTAAATACTCACAAAATCGCTCAACAATATAGAGAGAAGAAAGAGAAAACTTTGTTTACGGTGTGATTTTCAATTCTAACTTAGCCCTCTATTTATAGGAAAATGTTAGCCGTAAAGCGGAGACTTGACTTTGCTACGATGGCTTTACTTGCTACTATTGCCACCCACCACATTTGAAATAAAATTCAGCACATTTCTTCACCAACCATAAGTGGGGCCCACTCAATTCTAGAATTTTCCACCAAAATCAATTATAACCCTAATTTAAAATCGAGACACCTCTTAAAATTCATAACAAATCATTCGTGCATTTTTAACGGTTCAAAATTTGTGGACATATACTCAACTTATGTATGTATAACATACCCAAAAAATTACCACAATCCAACGGTCGGATTAAAAAAATTATAACCCCATAATATATCTCAAAACCCCGATTTAATTTTTAATACCTCCAATCTGGTAAAATCTTGATAAAACACCTCAACAATAATTTCTTCATTTATAACCACATAAATAAATCCATCATTTATATCCACATAAAATAAATATTTCTTTATCATATGAATCAATAATTAATTATTCACAAATAATATTACGAGAATCACAATTATGACAACCGGTAGTTCCCGGAAAGAGGGGGCTTTCAGATAAGGATTTCTCACTTCTTGCGCGCAATTAGGTGACCAAACCTCTCCTTGACGAAACTTTCTAGACATTGCCAATAATGCTATCTAATAATATTATTCAAATAATATGAATTATTGATCGATAATGGAGATAATGTGCGATGACAATTATTGAACAACAATAATATAAAATATCAACGCAAAGAATTATTGAATCAATAAAATAAAATATTGAGCAAGATAACTCTTGTGAAAATTATTGAGTAGTGCCTTCTTACGTAAGGATCAATAATTCAACAATCTTTATGCAATCTGGTATGCCTTCTTGCAACCACGCGTATTCATTATTTTAACCAATTTGTATTCAGCGGTCTTAACTTGAAACAACTACTGCCAATTATTTTAACCAACTTATATTTGTCGTTTTCTTCATCCAATCGCTTTCCGTTATGGGGCCCACACATGGTGCGCTTGTCGTCGTGCGAATATTCCCCAAGCGATCTGAATATTCCACGACCAAACGAATATTCCCGACAACAATGAATATTTTATAACCACTTGCTTATTTTGAAATATTTGCGTATTTAACCCTTAACTATCCACATTAATCAAATCAACCCTTACTATTTCAAAATAATAAATAAAGGAAATTCCTTTTTATTTAAAAAAATTTGAGGTCTTCTGACCTCCCCCTCTTATGAAATTTAGTCCTCGAAATTGGCGTCGATACTGGTGTTTGAAAAGGTGAGGATACCTCGCTTTCATTTCCGTTTCCAATTCCCGGTCATTTCCTCTATAGCATGATTCCTCCACAAAACTTTAACTTGTGGTATGACCTTTCTTGGCGTGGGGCATGCTCCTTCCTATCCAAGATCTTGATAGGTACCTCCTCATCACGTTAAGTCTTGGCTATCTCGTCCGGTTCTAACTTTCAATAACGTGGTTCGGTCTTTCACATATTTATGAAATACGGATATGTGAAACACATTATGAACACGAGACATACTTTGAGAGTAACGCAAGTCTATAGGCTACATTTCCTTTCGGTCAAGAATTTGAAATGGACCAATAAATCGTGGATTGAGCTTTCCTCTCTTCCCAAATCTTGTAACTCCTTCCATGGAAGCAACTCATGTAACAATACATGATCCCTACATTAAATTCCACGTCCTTTCGATGAAGATCCGCATAACTCTTTTGTCGATCTTGGTAGTTTTTGTATCGTTGTCGAATCATTTGGATCTTTTCGGTGATCATACGTCTTAACTTTCGGGTCCCAACAATGTTGCTTCACCCACCTCATCCCAACATATTGGAGAAACGACATTTTCGTCCATATAATGCTTGAATGGAGCCACACCTATACTTGCACGATAACTGTTGTTGTAGGAGAATTCCACCAATGGTAAATACTTATCCTAATCGCCTTGAAGTCTAGGACACGTAGTCTTAATAAATCTTGAGAGTTTGAATAGTCCTCTCGATTGTCGTCCAGTTTGGGGGATGGTATCTTAAACTAAATCGCAAATCCGTGCCCATAGCTTTTTGCAAACTAACCCAAAATCTTGAAGTGAATCTTGGGTCACGATCCAAAACTATGGATACTGATGCATGCCATGCAACCTCACGATCTCATTTACGTGCATATACTAGCAAGACGTTCAAGAGAATAAGTCTCCGTGATATCGGCAAGAAATGAAGCGACTTGGTTAATCTATCAACAATAACCCAAATAGCATTGATGCCTTGAGAAACCGTAGGAAGACCCGTAACGAAATCCATGGTAATGTGTTCCCACTTCCATTCCGGAATCTCAAGTGGTTGCAACGGACCCTTAGGTACTAGATGCTCACTTTTTACACGTTGGCAAGTTAAACACATCGAGATAAACTTTGCAATCTCTCTCTTCGTATTATTCCACCAAAATGTATGTCGAAGATCACGATACATTTTAAGTCTTTGCCAGGATGGATTGCAAATGGTGTATTGTGTGCCTCCATCATAATCTTGTACTTCAAATCGAGTCGTTAGAACCTGAAAGTCTAGAGTGGACTCAAGTATTTCTTCTTCATCAATTCTCGCCTTAGAATAGCTCCTTCTTGTACTTTCTTCTTCATACGCATCATTTCAAGATTCGGTGGCTTGAGCAACCTTAACTTTTTCTATTAAAGTTGGCTCTGTCGTATACTTGACATCATCGCTTTTCGTTCCTCGCATATGATCTTCTACTCGATAAATCGGCTACCACGTTCGCTTTTACCGGTGGTATTGAATAGTGTGGTCGTAGTCTTTCAATAGCTCGAGCCAACGTCATTGCCGCATGTTGAGTTCTTTTTTCGAGTGAAGAAATATTTAAGGCTTTTATGATCTGAATATATCTCCACTTTCTCCCCATATAGATAGTGCCTCCATATCTTTAAGCGCGAAAACAATTTGCCGCTGACTCTAGATCATGAGTAGGATAATTCCTCTCATACTCTTTAAGTTGTCATGAGGCATAAGGCTATGACTTTCCCACGTTGCATGAGAACACATCCTAACCCTTTGCACGAAGCATCGGCAGTAGATAACAAATCCATCCGAACCGATGGTATTGTTAGAACACAGTCTTAAAATAAGTCTCCTCTTAAGCTCTTGGAAACTTTTCTCGTATTCTTCGCCCCAAGCGAATTTTGTATCCTTTCGAGTTAAATTGAGTTAATGGAGTAGCGATTCGAGAAAACCCTTCCACGAATCTCCGATAATAACCAAATTTAAGCCCAAAAAGCTACGTACTTGATCAATCGAAACTTGGTTTGCTCCCAACTTTGTATTGCTTCAATCTTCACGGATCAACAGATACTCCATGTTTTGACACCACATGCCCAAGAAATGCTACTTCCTCGCCGCGAACTCGCATTTCTTCAATTTGGCATATAGTTGGTTTTCACGAAGCCTTTGGAGTACCAACTTCAAATGGTGCTCATGATCTTCACGACTTTTGGAATATATAAGGATGTCATCAATAAAGACAACAACGAATCCGATCCAAATATTCCTTGAATACTCGGTTCATCATATCCATGAAAGCGCAGGAGCATTAGTTAGTCCGAAAGACATGACTAAGAATTCATAATGCCCATCTGGGAGTTACGAAGGCGGTCTTTGGAATATCCTCGATTCTAATCTTCACCGATGATATCCGAACGAAGATCGATTTTTGAAAAGAATTGTGCCCCTTAGAATGGTCAAACAAGTCATCAATACGAGGTAGAGGATACCTATTCTTGATGGTGACATGGTTCAATTCGATAGTCAATACAAAGTCGCATACTCCCGTCTTTCTTCTTTACAATAAAACAGGAGCACCCCGAGGAGGAGATGTACTAGGATGAATGAAACCAATGTCCAACAATTCACTGTAGTTGGACCTTTAACTCCTGAAGTTCAATAGGAGCCATTCGATATGGGGTTTTAGAAATGGGCTTTGTGCGGGTTCAAGATCAATAAAGAATTCAACTTCACGTTACGGGGTAGGCGGGAAGTTCTTGAAATCGTCGGAAAAGTCAATAACAACAGAATATTATTCAAATTTGGCGTGTCTTTATTCAAATCCATAACATGGGCTAAGAAAGCTTGACATCCGCTTTTCAATAAGCGAATAGCTTTATGATTAGATATGACGGTGATTGATTTTAATGGTTTAGTTGCTTGAATTAGTATAACAGTTGGTTAGGAATATGAAAACTAACACCTTACGAAAACAATCAATTTTGGCATGATGAGTAGTTAACCAATCAATCCTAAAATCACATCAAAAGCAAGTTTCTTTAAAGAGATAAGGTCAACGGTAAGGTAATGGTGCCAACTTGAATCAAACAAGATTTATAAACGATTGGATGTGATGAAAGTTTCTCTAACGGAGTTTCCACAGATAGGTCAAAGTCTAATTTCTCCTGAGTCAAGTTTAAACGTTGAGCACATGCGGAGAGAGATAAATGAATGGGTAGCACCGGTATCAAGTAAGGTATAAACTTCGCGAGAATTTATAAATAAACTTACCGTAATCACCTCGTTTGGGTTCTCGCATTATGACCCGATCCACAACAAACGCTCTTCCGGAATCGTTGACTTTGACTTTTCTCGGGACGATCTTTTGAGTCACCGTCCCACCGAACTAGGTTTCGCTTCTGCATAATCTCGGCGATATGTCCTTCCTTCCTTTCCACAACTATAGCATACCTTGAACTGTTGTGGGCAGTTTGGACTGATATGTCCCTCTTTTCCGCATTTGTAGCATATGACCGGTGGTCGATCTCCTCCCTTAGAACCAGTTGCTGTCTTCAACCGTCGTCTTCACATAGTCGTTGTTAAATCTCCTCTTTTTAAAATCTCCTCCCCGACTCGCTTCTTACATTTTCATGACCATGATTACCACCAGTGTGGTTACCATTTACATCCGTCTGTTTTTCTTTCTCCGAGTTATCATTATTCTGTTGACCGCTATCTCCGTACGATCCTGGTTATGGTCCCTCAGTTGAGCCGTACTCGTTATCTCGCTCTAATAATTGAGCCTGTTTTATAACATCCTGAATAAAGAAAAGTTTATGAGAAATGAGATCTTGGCGTATCTTAGGGTTTCAAACCTCTAAGAAACATCCGCGTCATCGTTCCTCATTCTCCACCAAATGAGGTCTGCAAACACGGATAACTTTGCAAACTTTGCCTCGTCTTTGAGACAAAATCATGTTGTTTTGCTCTAATCGATGAACTCCACTTCCTTCATATGACGAACACTTTCGGAAAGTATTTGTCATTAAATAGTCTCTGAAACGTCTCCCCCACATGCCTTTGAGTCGCGGTTTGGATGGAGTGCGCTTCACGACCCACCGATGAAATCTGCGCTTCGCCACGGAACATAAAAGGTGGCGAATGGAACCTTCTGTTCCTCCGTGCATCCCAAGACATCGAATATCTTGGTAATTTGCTTGACCCATGTTTCCGCCATGATCGGATCGCTTTCCCTTAAATTCGTGGTCCCAACTCTTTGAATCTTTGCATTTGTGACAACCCGTGTGAATTGCTATCATTTCCTCCTCAGTATTTTGAACACGAGTCTCCTCGTCTGATTTTGCATGAACTGCAAAAACTTCTAAACATCCTCGTTCATCATCGCTCCATGGTGTTGTTCACAGGAGGAACATTGCCCGACTGTTGCGTTCTCCTCGTTGGTAAATACAGGCATCTCCACGGTCTCATTTACTCCACTTCATAATATTCTCGATTTACATTCTCAAATCTTGTCATAAAAAACAAGGGTTAATTAAGGAAATCAATATATCACATAATATCCTATATCTTGACCAACTAACAAATAAGCTTAGGTAGGACACACTAGCGAAGGATTTACTCGTCTCTCCCTCCTGGTTCTATTCCCCGATCTCCGCCAGAGATCATATCCCTAAGCTCGATACCAACCGCATGGCCCCCAAAATAGGTATACATCACCCATTCCGAGTTGTCGATACATGGTGCGAAACAACTACAACTTTATTATTACAACGAAAAAATCTGTGAGTTTAAATACAAATATTATCTTCTGACAATATTTATACTCAAATAAATCCTCATCACATTTATTGATACATTATTTTACAAAAATGGTGAGGACTACTAAACAATCCTTTCTAAAACCTTCATTCCATACCCCCACTTCGCACTCGCTTATATTCTCGCCTCCCGAAAAGAATGGAACAAAAAGGAAAAGGGTGAGCTCAACTAGCTCGAGAAAGAATATTATGACTAAGATAATATACAACAAATTATCGTTAGTCTTCAACGAGGAAAAATCGATAGAATCTGATAGACAACAAGTTTCAGATCAATATTAGCGATGAAATAATAATTCATAGAAGAGTTACGTAGAGAATGAAATCTACTATAATCTATGAATTTAACGTCCATCATCAATATTTTATCCTGTAACATCAATCAATTTTCATCTCAAATCAAATATTCATCTTTGCACCTTTCTGGCGAAAGATATTCATCAATTAGTCATGTTCATTTAAACACTGTTCATCTTTGCTCTACAGGGCGAAGATATTAATCGATCGGTCATATTCATCTCAACACTGCTCATCTTTGCACTACGGGCCAAAGATATTCTTGAAAATCATTCATCTTTTGCACTACTGGCCAAAGATATTCAATAATATCATTATTTAAGACGAGGATGATGAAAATATTTTTAAAGAACGAATCCAATGAAAACAAAATGACAAGGATTAAGGATTAAGGATTAGTACTTTGTTTTATCCATGTCCAACAATACCTCAAAAATAATCATAGTGGTGCAAAATTCAAGAATGATCAAAACATGGATACAATCAAAGCTAGTATCCGAATAGATGTTTTGGACAAAAAGAAGAAATTTTATTTTTAGATGAATAGTCTTGGTATCGTGAATAGTCTTGATATCGTGAATAATCTCAGATATCGTGAATAATAACTCAGACACCAAAAGATAGAAATTCCACAAAAACATCTTCACGCTTCATGAATAGTACTCGTGAATAGTAACTCGTGAATAGTAACTCATGAATAGTAACTTCGTGAATAAGAACTCATGAATAAGTAACCCTAGCATGAAAAAGTTCCAAATTTGATAAAAACTTGGATCAACATTTGACGTAATGATATTGAAGAAATAATATCATTACAAAAAAAAATAATATCCCTTACCTCGAAGAATCGATTACTTGGAAGGAAAGGTCGGAAGTGATCTTTGAATGAAACTTATCTTTGAAACAATGACTCTCAAAGTATCTAAATACTCACAAAATACGCTCAACAATATAGAGAGAAAAGAAAACTTTGTTTACGGTGTGATTCTAACTCAACCCCCTCATTTATAGGAAAATGTTAGCCCGTAGAAGGCAGACTTGACTTTCTTTACTGATGGCTTTACTCGCTACTATTGCCACCCACCACATTTGAAATAAAATTCAGCACATTTCTTCACCAACCATAAGTGGGGCCCACTCAATTCTAGAATTTTCCACCAAAATCAATTATAACCCTAATTTAAGAATCGAGACACCTCTTAAAATTCATAACAAATCATTAAATGCATTTTTAACGGTTCAAAATTTGTGGACATATACTCAACTTATGTATGTATAACATACCCAAAAATTACCACAATCCAACGGTTTGATTAAAAATTATAACCCCATGATATATCTCAAAACCCACGATTTAATTTTTAATACCTCCATACTGTAAAATCTTGATAAAACACCTCAACAATAATTTCTTCATTTATAACCACATAAATAAATCCATCATTTATATCCATATAAAATAAATACTTCTTTATCATATGAATCAATAATTAATTATTCACAAATAATATTACGAATCACAATTATGACAACCAGTAGTTCCCGGGAAAGAGGGGCTTTCAGATAAAGGATTTCTCCTTCTTGGCGGCATGATTAGGTGACCAAACCTCTCCTTGATGTAACTTTCTAGACATTGCCAATAATGCTATCTAATAATATTATTCAAATAATATGAATTATTGATCGATAATGGAGATAATGTGCGTGACAATTATTGAACAACAATAATATAAAATATCAACGCAGACAATTATTGAATCAATAAAATAAAATATTGAGCAAGAATTAACTCGTGTGAAAATTATTGAGTAGTGCCTTCTTACGTAAGGATCAATAATTCAACAATCTTTATGCAATCTGGTGTCTTCTTTGCGAACCACGCCAGACATTCTTGTATTTTAACCACCGGGGTATTCCAACGATCTTAATTGGTAATAACTACGCGTTATTTTAAACCAACTTATATTTGTCGTTTCTTCATCCAATCGCTTTCGTTATGGGGCCCACATACTGCTTTCCTAATTTACTAAATACGAAATATTCCCAAGACGATGCGAATATTCCACGACCAAACGAATATTCCCAAGCAATGATGAATATTTTATAACCACTTTGCTTATTTTGAAATATTTATGTATTTAACCCTTAACTATCCACATTAATCAAATCAACCCTTACTATTTCAAAATAATAAATAAAGGAAATTCCTTTTTATTTAAAAAAAATTTGGGTCTTCTGATCGTGTTTTTCCTTAAATAAAGGAGTTTATTTAGATATGAAATATGATTTCATATTATTCAAAATAAAGGAGTTTATTTGTGAATAGAAAAGAGAATCCGTGTTACCTTTAATAAAGGAATTTTTTTTACATGGAATTGGATTCCATAATTAATTAAAATAAAGGAGTTTATTTTGATTAAAATTTTGATTAAAATAAAATAGTTTATTTTATTCAAAATTGGATAAATTAAAATAAAATAGTTTTATTTTAATTTAAATTTGGATTAAAATAAAGGAGTTTATTTTGATTCAAAATTAGATTTTAAACTAATTAAATTTGCCCATTAAATGATATCAATATATATATTGAATGTTTATTATTCATAAGATGAATGTTATTTATTGATGCATATGGTGATGTGTATGATAATAAATGAGATTGATTATGGACAATTGATTGATGTGATTGGATTTTATTTTAGTTGGATGCATGAATGTATGAGTTTTTATTAAATGGGGTTACTGCGTGCACTCGTCTTCTCTAATTTTTCTTAATGTAAATTCTATCTCCTCCTATGTACTTCCCTCGATTTAGCGATCAAGGTTTCTATTTATTTTAAATAGTTGTGTAATAGGAATAGTTAGAATTAATTTTAGAGAATTAGAGATCAAAGGAGCAAGGAGCGCTTGAAGACCCGTTTGTAATGGAACCTGGGTTTAAATGTAATAGTTATATTTAAATATTATTTCTTGCACTCCTAGGGTTTGATCTTTTGGTTCACTTGGTGGCTCTAGTGAACCAAACTAGAATAAAAGTCCATAATCAATTCGGGTAGAATATAGTATTCTATATGTGCATGCTTATACTATATATATTATATATTATGCAAACATGCTTCGCATGTTCATTAATATAACGCGTATTTTATATATATATATGCGTGTGCTAAAACAAGATGAGACAAATTAATAACAAACCCCTCAATTTTTTTATATTAAGTCCTAAGCGTTCAAATATATTTGGAATATCGAACGTCGCCTTCTAGCATGATAAAATTAATAGAGTATTAAGTATTTAATATGAGTTTGTTGTGTCACCACAAGGCAAGTATTAAGTATTTAAGATGTTAATTTATCACATTTGATGCTTATAAAGAAAATTGAACAATATTGTTTTGTTGTGTCACTACAAGGATGATATTTTTTTTTTTGAATATATGGAGTGCTAGGTCGGACTTAACTTGGATAATTTTGATTCGGATGTGCCACCACTTGATCAAAATGATCTAAGAGGCAAAAGAAAAGGAGTTGCATAGTTGATGTAATTGACAAAAGTTGTCTACCTATTTATTTATATATAGTTTGTTGTGTCACCACAAGGCTATATACATTTGAAATGGGATCCTTATTCTCACTAGCAAATCTTTAATTAGATTTTGCCTAACTATATAAGTGAGAGTAATATAGTTTGAAGAAAATAGTGGGAGATACCAATTTAAAACAAGACCTAATTTATTTTGGTAATTAATAAAAGAATGTATGTTAAAATGTTGTTAATTACAAATTCATTTACAGAATTTTATAATGTCTAAAATTACTATCACTACGAATCATATTAAATGCTAAATTAACCAGACCGAATTAAACGGATTGGTTAAGGAATTTGAGAATAGTTCTCATAGTCGAAAAGCTATCTTATGTCCTTAATCGCCTATCCTGCAATGGTTGCGCATAATGCCTCGAGGAAGAGATTGCTACTTTTAGAAAGTGGCAAGATGATGCATGATTGGCTCGAATGCATCATGCTCGCATCCATGAGTAACGAGAGCTTGGCGTCGGCATGAAACTATGGATGCTCCTACTATATTCCTTCACATCAAGTAGTTGATGGTGAGGAAAGTGGGGCCCGATAGATATCGAGATATCTAAGGAGCTCTTCCGATCTAGAATGGCCAATGGCACTATAAATACAGATAAAAAGTTCTTAACATTATCAATTTGATTGATCAATTAGGACAACTGGTTTTGTCATGGATGGAGAGTTGAGCCAAGATTTGATCTTACACTCACTCCTGACTCCTTCACAATTGTTGTGAATTTTTCATATAAACAAGCTAGATATCGACTTACGTTGATTTGCTTAACATGTTGAAAAATGTTGAGAGTCACTTTCCAACCAAGAAAGATCAAGTCTTCTTGGTAGGGGCCAAAGGATTTTCTCGAAAAGAAGAAACGATTCAAAGAAGGTAAATAGAAAGGCAAAATAAAGGATAATAAGAACAAAATCGATATGGATAGCAAAGGAGTTTGCTTCCACCGCAATAAGCTTTGGACACTAGAAGGAAAAGCTGCGAGAAGCATCTTGCAAAGGCTAACCAAAGAAGCTTAGTGAAGTTTTGTTCTGATCGATTTTGTTCATGATTGAAATAAATTTTTCTTTAAGTCATGGTTCTACTTGGGTATTGGATACCGACTTTGGTTATCATAAATATAGATTTATGAAGGGACCAAGCAGTAGAAAAGCTAAACAAATATAAGTAATCCTATGCGGCGGAAATGTAGCAAAGGTTGCCATATTAGCCATAGAAACTTATAGTTTAGCAATGCCTACTGGAAAATCTATTAAGTCAATAAGTTATTATTGTATTCCGGTTCTTGTTAGAAATATTATTTCTATTTTATTGTTGGACAATGAAATCTTTGGTATTATAATTAAGAACAATTGTTGTTCTATTTATAATAATAATGTTTCAAATATAGAATCGGAATATTACTTAATAAATTTTGTATACTTGACTTACATGAAAATAATTTTGCATATTGAACAAATTAGTATAAGAAAAGGAGATGATCATTCAAAGAGTTGAATGTGTGTATTTTCCGAATACAAGTATGAATTATTTGAAAGGTTCAAAGAATTGAAGTGAAATAAATTGATAAAGTATTAGAATTCTTTGATCGGATCAAGGAATAAATACTTGTGCAATAAGTTTCTAGATCATCTCAAATGGTTTTCTCATAATGGACACATCGTCATACGCAATAATTGATTGATGTATCCGAATGAAAAATCGTACCTTGTTGGACATGATGCGGTCCATAATGATTTTACCGACATTCCAATATTCTTCAGGGTCATGTCCTAGAAATGGCGATGATATCTACTTTAAAAGGTAACCTCAAAATCCCCAAGACTCCATAAAAGTTATGGATGGGGAGGATTCCTAATCTTAAGTATGTTAAGTTAAGGGTTGTCCAACTTATGTGAAAATGTTTCAAAGGATAAGCTTGGGACAAGATTTGACAAGTACAATTTGTGGGACATCCTAAAGTAAGTTTAGGGTATATGTTCTATAATCCTACTTAGCAAAAGGTGTTTGTTGCGAAACACGCCTTCTAAGATAAAGGTGTTTATTATTGAAGGGGCTAGTGGGAGGATAATAGATCTTGAAGAGTTCAAGAACCACAAAACACTATAAGTCAAATAAGAGGAACTCATAGATAGACCTATTGTACCATGGCCAGATAAATAAATCGTAAAATAAAATAAGTCTTGAAGATACCTAGGAGGTATGGATTCATCATGGATGATGATGATGAGGTGCACGCATCATAGAAGATGATGATTGAGTTACATCGATGAGGTAAGAGTTCTAGTGTGTACAAAAAAAGGTTAGTGGGAGCGTCTTGAAATTTCTAGTATTATATGTTGATATACTACTACGGATGAGGAATTACATACCAATGCTACAATCGATAAAGATAAAGTTGTCTAAACATTCCTCCATGAATGGTTTGGGGAAGAGTATCTTAATTGGGGATAAAATCTATATAGATAGATACAACAAGATGCTCGACTTAACCCAAGGAACGTATATTCATTTGATGCTAAAGTCGTTTAGCATGGCAAACTCAAGAGATGTCTCATGTCGATGAGCTATGGAGTGTATCTCTCTTAATAGTCCCCACAGGACTCACGAAAAGAGAGGTCGCATGAATGGTGTGATCATGCATGCAATGAAATGTACTGAGACACGATGTTGATCGGTCATATTATGGAGAAGTTCACTATGAGTCGGTGAAAACATCTTAAAGTGCTTAACCCCAAGCACTAAGGATGTGATCATATTCATGGTGGGTCTTAATTAAAACTAGAGGGCTTACAGGACTCAAGTTTTTGGACGCACCAAGACGACGAAAAAATCCACTTTAAGGTAAAGGGTTACCTTGAGCAGGTGGTGCGATGAATTGGAAAGGTTCCAAACAATGAAAGAGTTCTTTGGTTTAGTGATAAAGACAAAGTATATAGCTATAAATGAAGGCTATGAGTTGATTGTTTGGATTAAAAGTTCATTACAAAACTAGGAATAGTTCCTAAGTCTCATCTTGGATCTAAACATGTGTTGTGGCACTTTCATTTGATTATTAGAATCATTGAAAGATGGGAAATCACTATAGAGATAGTGGACTCTCATGAACAACATTACATATCCATTAATTAAAGCTTATCCAACAAACGCGGGATAATCGTCACTTAGAGAAGAAGAGTATGAGATACCATGACGATTGACTTTAGTGCAAGTGGGAGATTAAAAGTAGTATGCACACAAGCCAATCATGTTTGATGATAAAGCATATACTTTGTAACAATCTTATTCATTTATTAATAAAAAGTATTAATTTATTAAAGGCTTTTAATTATCTACATGATCTTTGTTTTATAATATGTGATAAACCCATAGTTTTAAGCAATGCTTTTAGAATAATGATGATGATCATTCTAATGAGATCTAAATTCTTAGAAAGCTTAAAACTAAAATAGTTCCTAATCGTTGGATTACTAAATTGGGGATTAGTGAATCCGGATAGATTGGTACATCGTTGCTTTCTCATTGGATGAGGATGATTGATCTCATGATCATTTGTGTGGAGACACTAAAGCAAGTATGTAGGTGCTTATTAGAGAATAAGTTCAATGAGCGTGACTCGCTAAGGAATACCTAATGGAGTTTTACTTGCTGTCAATAGGAATTCTGTAGTGATAGTAGTACAAGTGATCCTTGGACTTGAGATCATCATAGTATCTTGTGTATGATGAGTTATACTTTGACTTATTCCTTAAGACCCTTAGGGTATATCAAAGGGTATGCTTGGGTATAATAAGTTGTATATGGAGATAATGTATGATCAATAAAGAATCTATCACTTATTAAAAGAAGAGAAATGTCTATGTGATTCGATAAATGACAACCCAAAGAGTCCTTGGCAAGCGAAATGAAATTAGAAAGGAGTTTCTAATTTGCATTATTTGAGTTGTGCATTTAAGAGTCGAAATACATATAATTAAATAAAATAAGACTTGACAAGAATTCCATGTCTTATATTTAATTGGGACATTGTATGGTGGAAGGATTGAATTATCTGGTAACTATTTACTCAAAGGTTCTTTTATGATTAATGTTGAAATCTATATTATCCGGAAAGTCGTTGATCATTTGGGGAGGCTTATCCTATATGTAGAATAAATATTATTTATTTAAATAAATTAATTGTTTAATTTATTTATTTAAATAAGATTAGAATTATTCTAATTGATTTATTCACAACCAGCTTTAATATGGAGAACCTAAAGGGTCACACCATAAAAGGAAGAATAATTATTTAAGAAGTTAATGGCATAATCGTAATAATATATGTTATGTATATTTAATTTAATCTATGGTGATAGAATAAATTAAATAGCTTAATATTATTATTTAATATTTTAGAAATATTAAATATAAATTAATAAGAGGAGTCTTATTAATATTATTACAATTATTATTATTATTTTAATTTCTAAAAGAGTTTAGGAATTAATTTAATATAAGTACTCTCATTTATTCCTAATTGGATTAGGAAGGAAAATTAGTTAAAGGAGTTTAATTAATTATCCCTAATAAGATTAGGAGCCCCCTTTAATTAAAAGGGTTTAATTAAATAATACCTTATTTTAATAGGGTTACTTGATATCTTTATAAGAGGAGTCTTATATCGAGATATCAGACTAACGTGATATTTCCAATGGTTGGAGATTCCGCTTTTTTCTATAGAGATAGAAAAACTAGGGTTTAGCCAACCACCCATCTTCTTAAATCCTTCTTCTTCCTTGGTGGATCACCTCTAGAGGCCAAACACTTGGGTGGCTAACGTTGATCAAAGGAAGGAACAAAACCCGGTGGATTCAAGTTGAACGCGAAAAGGATTGGAGGTGAACTTGTACCTGAGGAAGCCCGGATCTTCAAGGGTATGTTTCTTATTCATCTTTTTCGTTTAATTAATAATTGTGCATAAAGGGTGATCCGGGTATATGGTTTGTAAAAATTTTAAACTCTGATTTTTACACGTTTCCGCTTATTTTTGTAATTTGATTGCGTTCTTGAATATTACAAACCTAACATGTGGGATGTATGAGTATATGAGGAGGAGGAGTATTTTTGTTACCAAAAATATTTAAAACATGTTTTTCATGTCTGTAGACCCCATTTCTTGACTGAAATTTGATTATAGCCTGTAAAATCGCCCGTTTGTGGATTTCGGTCAGTTTTTGTTTGGAATTTTGAAAAACTTTCTTCTGAAAAGTTGTAGAGAATGAAATTTCCTATGGAAAAGACATGTGGTTCAAATTTTTTTGATAAAAGGGCTATTTATTATGAATTATTGAAGTTCCGAAATAATTGATTTTTGGAAGTTTTAAATATTTATATTAACAAAAACGTTTTTTACATTTTGTGGGCCTCATTTGCATGTGTTCAATTGCTGAATTCAGATTCAAAGGTGTGCATAGGAATTGTTATTATAAATAATAATATTATATTAAATTTTTTGCTTTGGTGTTCTAAGCATTTTTCTATAAATAGTGTGCTTAGGTTAGAATTGAAAATCACACCAGAAACTGAAGTTTTCTCTCTCTTTCTCTCTCGATATATTGAGCGTATTCTTGTGATTATTTTAATACTTTGAGTGTTGCTATATACGGCAAGTTCAAGTCATAGTATATATCCTGGTGTTTATTTAGAAATCTTGTCTTTTACAAGGTAAGGGATGTTATTTTCTTCTTAAATGATATTATTTTCTTCAATATCATTATGCCGAAATATTGGTTTAAACTTTTAATCAAATTTGGAACTTTTTGTGTTGGGGTTACTATTCACGTATACGACACTATTCGCGTATACGACATTATTCACGAATATTACACTATTCATTGAAAAATGAAAATTTTTCTTTTCATCCAAAATATCTATTATGGATACTAGCTTTGATTGTATCCATGTTTTGATCATTCTTGAATTTTACTCCATTAAAATTATTATTGAGGTATTCTTGGACATGAATAAACCGAAATACGAATCCTTAATATTTATTTTTTTGTTTCACTGGATTCGTTTTCTTTAAAATATTTTTCATCATCCTCAGTCCTAAATGATGATATAATTGAATATCTTTGGCCTGTAGTGCAAAGATTAACGATTTTATGATGAATATCTTTGGTCGTAGTGCAAAGATAAACATGTGTTGAGTTGAACATGACCAACTGATGAATATCTTTGGCCTGTAGTGCAAAGATGAATATTTGATTCAAGATGAATATTGATTGATGTTACAGGGATAAAGTAATGATGATGGACTGTTAAATTCATAGATATTAGTAGATTTCATCCTCTACGTAACTCTTCTATGAATTATTATTTCCGCTGCGAATGTTGATCTGAAACTTGTTGTCTATTGTATTTTATCAGATTTTTCCCTGTTGAAGACTAACGATAATTTATTCCATGTTATCTTAGTCATAATATTCTTTACTGGGCTAGTTGAGCTCACCTTTTCCTTTTTGTTCCATTTTTCATCTCAAGAGGCGAGAATATAGCGAGTACTAGTCGGGGTATGAAATGATGATTCTAGAAGTTGTTTAGTAGTCCTCACCATTTTTGTAAAATAATGTATCAATAATTGTGATGAGGATTTATTTGGGTATAGATATTGTCTAGAAGACAATATTTGTATTTAAACTCAGTTTTTTTATGATGTATTAATAAAGTTGTAGTTGTTTCTGTACCATGTTATTGACAACCTAAAATGGGTGATGTATACCTATTTTGGGGGTGTCACAGTTGGTATCAGAGCTTAGGAATATGGTCTCTGGCGTTGATTCAGGGAATAGAACTAGGAGGAGAGAGATGAGTAAATCCTTCGCTAGTGTGTCCTATCTAAGCTTATTTGTTGGTTGGTCATAATATAGGGATATTATGTGATATGTTAATTTGTTAATTAACCCTTATTTTATGGCAGTATTTAAGAATGGCTGCTGAGAACGTTAACAATAGAGTGAATGAGATCGTGGAGACACCTCTAATCACCAACCACGATAATGTGATTTCAGGCGAAGAAGGAATTACAGATATTCATGTTGTGAGTGAAGAATCGATAGTTGCACCCGAGATAGTCGCAGAGGTAGCAGCTGAGAGTGAGGAAGAAGAGGAAGAAGATGTACCTGAGGAGAATTTATTAGAAGAATTTTATGATCAAAATTTAGAATTGCAAAATCGAATTCATGAGTTAGAAGAGCAGGCTGAAGAACGGCAGGCGGTCGTAGAGCAAAAGGATGCAAAAATTCAAGCTTGTGTTGTTCTGAGGAGGCGCGGCGACCACCGTCCAAATGATTCGACCAGATTCGACGCAAGGCGACGTCGGAGATTCGCTTCCCGGAGACGAATGTGACTGGATCTCGTCATCTTCGTCCATTGCCGACGAGCATCAGGGAGAATGTGAATTTTTAAGATGGGTAACAGATCTGAGATGATATAGATTTTTTGATCTGACATTTAAATGATTTTTTGATCTGAGATGGTGTGACGCCCCCAAAATAGGTATACATCACTATTCTGAGTCGCCAGATATCACACTATAAAAATCAAATACAAACTTCATTTATACAACTGTTGATGTGACGCCCCCAAAATTAGGTATTCATCACCCATCTTGAGTCTCCAAATACATGGTACATAAATCAAATACAACTTAATTATACAACCGTCGTGTACAATACAACAAAACATAAACTGAGAGTTTAATCAAGAATATTGCCTTCTAGACAATATCCACTCTCAATGGAGTCCTCATAGACAGTATACAAACTCAAATTCAGTCCTCATTACATTTATTATCACACTATTTAATAGAATAGTGAGGACTACTAATACTATCATCTGGTCCATCACCCCGTTCCCTGACTCGTCCCAGCTATATTCTCATTTCTTGAAGAGAACAGTGAAAGAAAGGGTGAGCTCAACTAGCCCAGTAAGAAATATTATGACTAAGATAATGCAGGATAAAATATCATTAGCCTTCAACAATGTTAAACTGATAAAATACAATAGACATCAAGTTTAACTGTAGCGGAACAAGCAATCCATTAAAAGAGTCAAGTAGAGAATAAAATCTACTATCTTTTATGATTTAAAAAGTTTTTCATCACTTTTATCGCTGAGACTTAGCTTAATAAATAATCTACATCACAGAATCACCCCTGCACTACGGCCAAGGATATTCTTTAGTATCACGACCACAAATTATCCATGCACTACAGGCCAAGGATATTTGTGTATTCATCAATGGTCATGATCATGCCAACAACTGTCCATCAATGAACTACGGGCCAATGAGGACTTTTACCATATCATTTGTAACATTACGGTCATGATTATACCGAATAATCCTCAGTCATAATCATACCAAGTCCATCTATGCACTTCTGGCCACATATATGACTTTCAAAAAATATAAACATGAGGATGATGACAATGATATAAGAATTCAATAAAACAAGTTCAAGAATTAATTTGTCCAGAACCAATAACGCCAAAATTGTCAACATGATACTTACATGTAGAGTAAAATTCAAGAATGCTTGAAGAATATTTCCATGAAAGATCTCGGATGAAGCGCAAATATCAAGGATATTCTACTAATTTCATGGAGTATAAGTCAAAACTTTAACAAACCGAGTATAATAAAGAATAGAATAACAAAAGAAATCACCATGCATGCGGTACTTGATAGACGAGGTTATTCCAATGAGAATAATAATAACGGAACCAAAGTTAGGTGAAATTCACACCCAGCACGATGTTCCAACAGAATAATAAAAAGCGGAACCGGATCCGATGTAAAACACATGACAGGATGTTCCAAATGTAATAATAAAGATTTAAAACCAGTCCGGTGTAAAATACATGATGTGATATTCCAACAGAATAATAAAGACGGAACCAGTCCGATGTAAAACACACAGACAAAGATATTCCAAATGTAATAATAATAAAGACGTATAATAAAAAGATTTTACCGAAGTCCTGTAAAACACACGATGGGATATTCCAAATGTAATAATAATAAAGACGGAATAATAGAAGAATGTCACCAAGTATAGGGTAGCCCGCGTATACAGGTTATTCCAACAGAATAATAAGGAATGGAATAACAGAAGTTCTCTTCATGAATACAAAAGAAATAATACCCCCTACCTTTGAAAGAAACTGGATAAAGGAGTAGTGAGGTGGCAGGCTTCTCTTCTTCTATAGATTTCTCTCTACAATTTCTCTCTATAATAAATGCTCTATAGCTTTAGTGAATTGGTGAGAAATGAAGAAGAATGAGCTTCTATTTATAGAAAAATATAGTTTCAATAACTGCACGTTTTGGGGCTCAAAAAATTACAGTACAATACCTCCAACTTTTTCTTTATTTTTAATTTAGTCATGCAAGTATTATCAAACTTGCACCACCTCCCCTAATAGTAAATAATATGATTCAATAGAAAATAATGTGAATCAATAGTTCTAGACATGTGAAAATCTGAATTACAAGATAAGACTTCCATCTATACCTCCATTTTTAACTTAATCATGCAAGTATTATCAATCTTGCACCAACTCCCCTAATAGTAGCAAGAATGTGAATCAATAGCACACGCATGTGAATAAATAGTTATAATCATGTGAATTAATAGCAATCAATTGCTCATTTATCTGGTTAAATACCCGATTGGTCAATATAACCTCCAAACATCAATTATTATCGAAATAAATATCGATTTTCACTAACACAAACAATTCCAACATAATGAAACCATTTTTATCAAAAATATAAAATTTGAAATTTCAAAGTTTGACTTTTCCCGAAAAAGTCAACTGTTGACTTTTTGACCAAATAGTGAATTCTGGAAAATTTTGTGTTTATAGACTATTTTTACTAATTTCGACGTTTCGGACTCAAATATCACGTCCGCGTCTCCAAATTCAACTCCGAACAACATTCATCATTAATATTATAACTCACAATATTTATCAACCGTGTCGCTCCTGAGAGAAGAGGGCTTTCCAATAAGGATTTCTCCCTATCATGCATGAATTAGGTGACCAAACCTCTCCTCGACAGAACTTCTGCAGACATTATAAATATTGCAATTTATAATATGAATAACTTCGTCATCTCAATTATTGATTTATTAAAATAACATTTTATGCAGATGATAGTGTGATCATAATTGAATCAATAATATGAGAGATACGATGCAGCAATTACTATAGCAATAATTGAGTATAACCGAGTGACTTCTCATGTAAGCATCATAATCAATCACAGTGTCTACTTATACAACCACGCCAGACATCGTACTTTTACTACCGAGTAGTTCAACAAAGATTAATTAAAACTTCCGCCGTTATTTTCATAAAATATTTTTGTCGTTTTCAATCCAAATGATAATTACTCGCCGTGGGGTCCACCAATGATTGTATTGTCTTGGTCGTCTTCGATATTCCCTGACAAAAAGAATATTACCCGGCAAAATGAATATTATATAACAACTTGCATACTTTGCAAAATTTTCAAATACTACCCACAACTATAACAATATATCAAATCCACACCATAATATTAAAAAAAAAATATTTCGAAAAAAAAAAATATTTATTCATAAAATCTGGGGTCTCACAGTTGGACTGTTGTATAGAATACGACCACAGTTAACTGTAAGTTTTAATACAAATGTATGTAACTCTCATGGTGCCTAGACCATAACCTTACAATGATACTTTACATAAAAGTATAGTCAAAAACTATTTTAGAAATTAAAATCTTTGGGAAGTGCTCAAAGAAACCTTCGTACATGGGAGGCCATTTGTCTAGGTTATGATAGATATCATATGTCCACATAATTATCCTTGGTTGACCCAATAGACCCCAAAGAAAAACGAGAAGATTACTATCATCTTCTTTCCAATGGTTAGTCTTCTCTTGACATATAACTATCTCCATTGTCTCCAAGTGAAAATTATATTTCAAATAAACTCTAAGATTGTAAGACCCCAACTTATTATAAATAAAATTAAATTTTTCCTCTATTCATTATTCCAAATTAATAAGGTGTTAATTTGATATAATGCTTTGGTTATGGGTGAAATGTGCAAATTTTACAAAATAAGCAAGTTGTTATAAAATAATCATTGTTATCGGGGAATATTCATTTGGTCGTGGAATATTCTTTTTGTCGGGAATATCCGTACGAAGACGCAGTCATTTATGGGCCTCATAACGGAATAACTGTCGGATGAAGAAAACGACAAAGTTTGAGTTTTTATGAATAACGGCGTAATTGTTACCGTTAACACTTTTGGGTTACACAGTGGTTAAAATACGATAATACACGTCGTTACAAGAGAAGACACTACGGTATTACATTATTCTTGAATTATTGATTAAATGCGTAAAGAAGGCACTAGTCAATAATTGTTACAGATGAATTCTTTGCTCAATATTTTATTTTATTGATTCAATAATTTGTGCGTTGATATTTTATATTATGATTGTTTCAATAATTGTCACTGCACAGTATTTCTCATTATCAGATCAATAATTCATATTATTTAAATAATATTATTAGATAGCATTATTGGCAATGTCTAGAAGGTTCTGTTAAGGAGAGGTTTGGTCACCTAATTGCACGCCAGTAAGAAGAAATCCTTATTGGAAAACCCCCTCTTTCCTGGGAACTGCCTGGTTGCCATTATTGTGATTCTGTAATATTATTTATGAATAATTAATTATTAATTTATATGATAAGGAAATATTTATTTGATGTGGATATAAATGATGGATTTATTTATTTTATGTGGTTATTAATGAAGAAATTAATGCAGAGGTGTTTTATCAGTATTTTGTCGGAGTGGAGGTATTAAAAATCACCCGTTTGTGGATTTCGGATATTTTTTGTTTGGAATTTGGAAAAACTCAAAGCTACAAAGTTGTAGAGAATTCGATTTCGTGTGGAATGGATATAAAATTCGTATTTTTCTGATAAACGGACTATTTTCTATGAATTATTGAAGTTTCAAAAAATAAAATAATTTTTATTAAATTATGGGTGGGACCCACTTTTGTTTTTCAAGCATATGGGCTGCTAGTTTGTTTTTCAAAGAAGGTATGCTAGACTTGTTCAAAGCATGCGTAGAGAATTTGTTAATTAAATATTATTATTTTATTATTTAGTCTCCTATGGCGTTCTAGCATTTTCCTATAAATAGACGTTTAGGTTAGAATTGAAAATCACACTAGAATTAAGTTTTTTTTCTCTCTAGATTCTCGAGCGTATTTTTGTGAGTATTTTGATACTTTGAGAGTTGTTGTTCAGTACAAGTTTCATTCAGCATCACTTACGACCTTTCATTCCGAAGTACTGTTTCTTTGAGGTAAGGGATGTTATTTTCTTCTTAAATGATATTATTTTTCAATATCATTATGCCGAAATATTGGTTTGAACATTTTAATCAAATTTGGAACTTTTTTGTCGGGGTTACTATTCACGTATACGACACTATTCACGTATACGGCATTATTCACCGAAAAATGAAAATTTTCCTTTTTGTCCAAGATGTCTATTATGGTTACTATCTTTGATTGTATCCATGTTTTGATCTTTATTTTTGAATTCTGCTTCTCAATTGGTTATTATGAAGTGTTATTGATCTTGGATAAACTGTTATATGAATCCCTAATATTTGTCCTTCTGTCTCACTGGATTCGTTTTCTTTAAAATATTTTTCATCATCCTCAGTCCTAAATGATGATATTACTGAATATCTTTGGCCTGTAGTACAGAGATGAATAATTAATTGATGAATATCTTTGGCCCGTAGAGATGAACATGTGTTGAGATGAACATGACCAACTGGTGAAATAAATGAATATCTTTGGCCTGTAGTGCAAAGATGAATATTTGATTAAAGATGTATATTGATTGATGTTATAGGGATAAAATATTGATGATGGACTTTTAAATCTTAGAAGATAGTAGAATTCATTCTCTACGTGTCTCTTCTAATGGATTACTGTTTCCGCTGCATTTGTTGATCTAAAACTTTTTGTCTATTATATTCTATCAGATTTTTTCCTGTTGAAGACTAATGATAATTTTTTGTATATTATCGTAGTCATAATATTCTTTACTAGGATAGTTGAGCTCACACTTTTCCTTTTAGTTCCATTTTTTCTTCTCAGGAGGTGAAAACATAGCAGGATCGAGTCGGGGTATGGAGTGATGGTTCTTGAAAGATGTTTTAGCAGTCCTCACTATTTTTTGAAATAGTGTATGAATAATTGTAATGAGGACTTATTTGAGTGTTAATATTGTCTAGAAGACAATATTTGTATTTAAACTCACAAGATGTGTTGTCGTATTTTGCACGACAATTGTATTATTGAAGTTGTAGTTTATTTTCTGTACCATGTATTTGTCGACTCAGAATGGATGATGTGTGACGCCCCCAAAATAGGTATACATCACCTATTCTGAGTCGTCAAATACATGGTATAGAATACAAATACAATCTTAATTATACAACAAGAGAACTGTGAGTTTTAATATAAATACTGTCTTCTAGATAATATCCACTCTCAGAAAAAGTCCTCATTACATTTATTGTCACACTATTTAACAGAATAGTGAGGACTACTAGCTAATACTATCATCCGGACCATCACTCCATTCCCCGACTCGTCCTAGCTACGTTCTCATTTTCGGAAGAGAACAATGAAAGAAAGGGTGAGCTCAACTAGCCTAGTAAGAAATATTGTGACTAAGATAATGCAGAATAAATTATCAATAGTCTTCAACAATGTTAAACTGATAATATAAAATAGACATCAAGTTTAACTACAGTGGGACAAGAAATCCATTAAAAGAGTCAAGTAGAGAATAAAATCTATTATCTTTAATGATTTAAAAGGTTTTTCATCACTTTTATCGCTGAGACTCAACTTAATAAATAATCCACATCATCGAATCACCCATGCACTATGGCCAAGGATATTCTATAGTATCACGACCACAAATTCCATGCACTACTGGCCAAGGACATTCATGTATTCATCAATGGTCATGATCATGCCAACAACTGTCCATCAATACACTACGGGCCAATGAGGACTTTTACCACATCATTTATAACATTACGGTCATGATTACACCGAATAATCCCTGGTCATAATCATACCAAGTCCATCTATGCACTACAGGACACAAATGACTTTCAAAAAAAAATATAAACATGAGGATGATGACAATGATATAAGAATTCAATAAAAACAAGTTCAAGAATTAATTTATTTAGGAACTAATAACGTCCAAATTGTCAACATGATACTTCTTTGTAGAGTAAAGTTCAAGAATGCTCGGAAGAATATTTCCATGAATGAATCTTTGGATGAAGCGCAAATATCGAGGATATTCCACTAATTTCATGGAGTATAGAAGTAAAAACTTTAACTTAACCGAGTATAATAAAGAATGGGATAACAAAAGAAATCACCATGCATGCGGTACTTTTGCATAGACAGTTATTCCAAAGAGAATAATAAGTAACGGAACCAGTCGGGTGAAATTATGCCCAGCGCGGATGTTCCAACGAATAATAAAGAATGGAATAACAACGAAATCACCATGCATACGGTGCTTACTTTAGACAAAGTTATTCCAATGAATACTAATAAAAATCGGAACCGGTCCCCCGTAAAACGCATGCAGACAGGATATTCCAAATGAATAATAATAAAAAAAGCGAAACCAGTCCCAAAAACGCATGACGGGGATATTCTAACAGAATAATAAAGACGGAATAATAGAAGAATGTCACTAAGTATAGGGTAGTCCGCGTATACAGGTTATTCCAATAAAATAATAAGGAATGGAATAACAAAACTTCTCTTTATGAATACAAAAAAATAATACCCCTTACCGTAAAAGAAACTTGATATCGGAGTAGTGAAGTAGCAGAATACTCTTTTTCTTTCTCTCTATAGAGTTTCAGTGAATTCGTAAGAAAATAATGAAGGAATGAGCTTCTATTTATAGGAGAATGGAAAGGATACTATGCAATAAAATATTCTAATAAAATAAAAAACTTTTAAATAAAATATAATATATATTATATTTTATATAATATATATATCATCTCACGGGACATCACTCCCATGATTCATCCTGCCAAAAAGCTGTGAATCCACATGATTTCTATAATCTATATATAGTCAACATAATAATACTCCTCCTGCCAGCTTTTCAAATCACACACACACACACAAATATATATATATATATATATATATATATATAATAATAATACATATTCGTACTCCCTCCCTGCTAGCCAAAAACCTTCCAGCCACCTTTTATTACATTTTTTAAATATGGGCCCCACAGTGGGCCCCACCTATTATTATATTAAATAATTTTTTTATCGATTATTTTGAAAAATGGGCAAATGAGGGTCCATAAAATAAGCAAAACTGAGTGACTTCTCACGTAAGCCTTAATAATCAATACCGTGTGCTACTATACAACCACGAGTATTCTTTGTACTTTTACTACTTAAAGTAGTTCAACAAGATTAATGGTAAAACTTCCGTAGTTATTTTTATAAAATATTTTTGTTATTTTCTCGATCAAATGATAATTACATTGTGAGGTCCACTGATGATTGTATCATTTATGCGGATATTCCCTGACAAAAAGAATATTTCCCGACCAATCGAATATAATATGACAACTTGCATACTTTGCAAAATTTATAAATATTACCCACAACTATAACATTATATTAAATTCATTCCATAATATTCAAAAATGATAATTATAGAAAAATCATCTTTATTCATAAAAACTGGGGTCTTACAACCTCCCCTTTTTAAGAAATTTCACCCTCAAAATTAGGGTACGTACCTGGTATGTCAAAGAGGTAAGGATACCTTGACTTCATTTCAGATTCTAACTCCTAGGTCATTTCCTCAACATCGTGGTTTCTCCATAAAACTTTGACTTGAGGTATAACCTTAGAGCGTATAATATGTTCCTTCTTATCTAAGATTTGAACAGGAACCTTTTCATACGTTAAATCTTCCGCTATTTCGTCCTGGTTCTAACTCAATAATGTGGTTCGGGTCTTCCTCATATTTACGTAACATGGATATGTAAAAAACGTTATGAACACGAGACATACTTGGCGGTAAAGCGAGTCTATAGGCTACAGTCCCTACTCGATCGAGGATTAAAAATGGGCCAATGAATCGAGGATTGAGCTTTCCTCTCTTTCTAAATCTTGTAACACCTTTTCATGGAGCAACACGTAACAACACATGATCTCCTATATCGAATTCCACGTCCTTTCGATGAAGATCAACATAACTCTTTTGTCGATCTTGTGAGGTTTTTATACGTTGTCGGATCGTTTGAATCTTTTTCGTAGTCATACGTACTAACTCCGTTCCAACAACGTTGCTTCACCCACCTCATCCCAGCATACTGGAGAATGACAATTTCTTCCATACAACGCCTCGAATGGAGCCATGTCAATACTTGCTTGATAACTGTTGTTGTAGGAAAACTCCACCAATGGTAAGAACTTATCCCAACTTCCCTTGAAGTCAAGGACATAAAGTCTTAATAAATCTTCCAGAGTTTGAATAATCCTCTCTGATTGTCCGTCCATCTGAGGAAGATATGTCGAACTAAATCATAAATCCGTGCCCATAACATTTTGCAAACTAACCCAAAATCGTGAAGTGAATCTAGGGTCTCAATCAGAAACTATGGATATTGGCATACCATGCAGTCTTATAATCTCGTTTATGTACATACAAGCAAGACGTTCAAGTGTATAAGTTTCTCGTATTGGTAAGAAGTGAGCAGACTTGGTTAATCTATCAACAATGACCCAAATTGCATCAATGCCTTAAGAAACCATGGGAAGACCTGTAACGAAATCCATGATAATGTGCTCCCACTTCCATTCTGGAATTTTAAGTGGTTGCAATGGACCTTTTGGTACTTGATGCTCCGCCTTGACTCGTTGACAAGTTAGACACTTTGAGATAAACAGTGCTATCTCTCTCTTCATATTGCTCCACCAAAATGTATGAAGAAGATCACGATACATTTTGGTACTCCCAAGATGGATTACAAATGGTGTGTTGTGCGCCTCCATCATGATTTTATACTTTAAATCAGGGTCGTTAGGAACACAAAGTTTGGAGTTGACTCGAAGTATTCATTCTTCATCGATTCTTGCTTTCGGCATAGCACCTTCTTTCACTTTCTTCCTCATACGCATTAGCTCCAGGTCTGTAGCTTGAGCAGCTTTAACTTTATCGATTAAAGTCGGTTCTACTCGTATATTCGCCATCATCACATGGGTCCCTGGAGTCTTTATCTCTATCTCCATTCTTTGTAAGTTATACAAAATGGGCCTTTGCGTTGACAATATCGCACTCGTACCCGCATATGATCTTCTACACAATGCGTTAGCTACCACGTTCGCTTTTCCAGGATGGTATTGGATGGTATGATCATAATCTTTCAATAGTTTCAGCCAACGTCGTTGTCGCATGTTGAGTTCCTTTTGAGTGAAGAAATATTTGAGGCTTTTATGATCCGTAAAGATCTCCACTTTCTCCCCATACAAGTAATGTCTCCAAATCTTTAGTGCAAAGACAACAGCTGCCAACTCTAGATCATGAGTAAGATAATTCCTCTCATACTCTTTGAGTTTTCGTGAGGCATAGGCTATGACTTTCTCATGTTGCACGAGAACACATCATAACCCTTTGCCCGAAGCATCACTGTAGATGACAAATCCCTCCGAGCCAGATGGTATTGTCAAAAAAGGTGCTGAAATGAGTCTCCTCTTGAGTTCTTGAAAACTCTTCTCACATTCCTCACTACTGGCAAATTTTGTATCTTTCCAAGTCAATTGAGTTAATGGAGTAGCGATTAGAGAAAAATCCTTCCACGAATCTCCGATAATAACCACTTAAGCCGAGAAAGCTACGTCTTGATCCATCGATTTAGTTTGCTCCCGACTTTGAATAGCTTCAATCTTTCTTTGGGTCAATGAGATATTCCATGACTTGATACTACGTGCCCAAGGAATGCTACTTCCTCGCCCCGAACTCGCGCATTTCTTGAACTTGGCATAAAGCTTATATTCACGAAGCTTTTGGAGTATCGACCTCAAGTGTTTTCATGATCTTCACGGCTTTTGTAATAAATATGGATGTCATCAATAAAGACGACCACAAAGTGATCCAAATATTCCTTGAATACTCGGTTCATCATATCCATGAAGGCAGCAGGTGCATTAGTCAATCCAAAAGACATGACTGGGAACTCATAATGCCCGTACCGATTTCTGAAAGCCGTCTTTGGAATGTCATCGGTTCTAATCTTTAACTGGTGATATCTAGAACGAAGATCAATCTTTGAAAAGAATTTGGCTCCTTGCAACTGGTCAAACAGGTCATCAATACGTGGCAATGGGTGCCTATTTTTGATGGTGACATGATTCAACTCCCGATAATCAATACAAAGTCGCATACTCCCATCTTTCTTCTTCATGAATGAGCAGAGCACCCCAAGGAGAAGTACTAGACGAAATAAAGCCAATGTCTAACAATTCCTCCATTGGGTCTTTAACTCCACGAAGTTCAATAGAGCCATTCGATATGGGGCTTTGGAGATGGGCTTTATCTACGGTTCAAGGTCGATACAAAAAATTCAATTTCACGCTCTGAGGGGTAGGCGGGAAGTTCTTGAGGGAATCGTCGAAATTCATTAACAATATAAATATCATTCAAAAGCGGCGTATTTTTGTTTAGATCCGTGTGACATGAGCTAAGAAAGCTTGACATCCATTTTTAATAAACGAATAGCTTTATGGCTTGAGATGACAGTGATTGATTTTAATGGTTTGGTTGCTTGAATTCGCATAATAGGTTGGTTAGGAATATGAAAGCTAACAACTTTACGAAAACAATCAATTTTTGCATGATGATTAGTTAACCAATCAATCCCTAGAATCACATCAAATACAAGTATTTTCAAAGAAATAAGATCGACAGGTAACGCGCGGTTACCAATTTGAATCAAACAAGACTTATAAACCGTGGATGTAATGAAGGTTTCTCCTAACGGAGTTTCAACAGATAAGTCAAAGTCTAATCTCTCCAGAGTCAAATTTAAACGTTGAGCGCAAGTAGGAGAAATAAAAGAGTGGGTAGAACCAGTATCAAATAAAGTATAAACTTCTCTAGAGTTTATGATTAGCTTACCCGTGATGACCTCGTTCGGGTTCCTTGCTAACTAGGAGGTCACAACAAATGCTCTCCCTCGCACTACCGGTTTTGACTTTTCTGGGACGGCCTTTGGTGCCTCCATCCTAGCTGAACTTGTCTTCGGTGAACGACTAAATCAGGCTAGGTGACCATCTCTTCCATAATTATAACATGCTTTGGACGGCATCGCGCAGTTTGGACTAATATGTCCCTCCCCTCCACATTTGAAGCATATGATAGGTGGTCATTCTCCTTCTTTAACAACGGGTGCTGGTGCTAACGTATTTCCATTATTGTTGAATCTCCTCTTCTTGAAATGTCCATTCTTACTGTTTTGGCCCTGATTACCACCGAAGTGGTTACCATTTCTGGCCTGTCGATTCCCTCTACGCTTGTTTTCACCGCTTCGATGACTGTTCTCACTGGTATTATCATTTTTTCGGCTGCTCTCTTTTGGTTGGGTTGACTCATTATCATGCTCCAATAACTGAGCCCTATTAACAACATCTGAATACAAACACAGTTTATGAGAGATAAGATATTGACGTATCTCAGGTTTCAAACCTCTTAAAAATATTCGCGTCATTCTCTCCTCATTATCAACTAAATGGGACGCAAAACAGGATAACTCGGCAAACTTGGCTTCGTACTGCGATACGGTCATGTTGTTTTGTTCCAGCTTGATGAACTCTACCTCTTTCATGTGACGAATACTTTCGGGAAAGTACTTGTCGTTGAATAGTTCTTGGAACTTCTCCCAAGACATCTTTAGTGCGGCAGGTTGAGTACGCTTTACAGATTCCCACCAGTAATCTTCCTCTGCCCGCAACATAAAGGTGGCAAAGGGAACCTTTTGCTCCTCGGAGCATCCCAAGACATCAAATATCTTGTTGATCTGCTTAATCCACGTCTCCGTCTTAAGTGATTTTGGCTCTCCAAAAAACTCCGGTGGTCCCAATTCCTTAAACTACTTTGCGGTGACCGTCCAAGAGTTGCCAGTGTTTCCACTTGCATTTTGGACAGGAGCCGCTCTCGCCTGATGTTGCATGAATTGCATAAAGCCTCTGAACATTCCATCGTTCATCATTTGGTCAGTGTTGTTGTTTGCCTGAGGAATGTCTTTTTCCTGATGCACATTATCCTGATTATTGATCTGTGGAGACTCAACGGTCTCGTGTGCTCCATTGATAATCTCAATATTCTCGGATGTCATTTTTAAATACTGCCACAAAAGAAGAGTTAAATAACATATCACATATTATCCTTATACTTTGACCGACCAATTAAATACCAAATAAATTTAGGTAGGTCATACTAGCGAAAGAATTCCCCGTCTCTCCCCTCCTAGTTCTTGTCTCACATCTTAGCCAGGGATCATATCCCTAAGCTTTGATACCAACTGTGACGCCCCCAAAATAGGTATACATCACCTATTCTGAGTCGCCAAATACATGGTATAGAATACAAATACAATCTTAATTATACAACAAGAGAACTGTGAGTTTTAATACAAATACTATCTTCTAGACAATATCCACTCTCAGAAAAAGTCCTCATTACATTTATTGTCACACTATTTAACTGAATAGTGAGGACTACTAGCTAATACTATCATCCAGACCATCACTCCATTCTCCGACTCATCCCAGCTACGTTCTCATTTCCTGAAGAGAACAGTGAAAGAAAGGGTGAGCTCAACTAGCCTAGTAAGAAATATTATGACTAAGATAATGCAAATAAATTATCAATAGTCTTCAACAATGTTAAACCGATAATATACAATAGACATCAAGTTTAAACTGCAGCAGGACAAGCAATCCATTAAAAGAGTCAAGTAGAGAATAAAATCTACTATCTCTTATGATTTAAAAGGGTTTTCATAACTTTTATCATTTGAGACTCGACAATAAATAATCCACATCATCGAATCACCCCACCTTTACTGACGAGGATATTCTTTAGTATCACGACCACAAATTCCATGCACTACGGGCCAAGGACATTCGTGTATTCATCAATGGTCATGATCATGCCAACAACTATCCATCAATGCACTACGGGCCAATGAGAACTTTTACCACATCATTTGTAACATTACGGTCATGATTACACCGAATAATCCTTGGTCATAATCATACCAAGTCCATCTATGCACTACAGGCCACAGATGACTTTCAAAAAAAAATATAAACATGAGGATGATGACAATGATATAAGAATTCAATAAAACAAGTTCAAGAATTAATTTATTCAGGAACTAATAACGTCCAAATTACAATGATATAAGAATTCAATAAAACAAGTTCAAGAATTAATTTATTCAGGAACTAATAACGTCCAAATTGTCAACATGATACTTCTTTGTAGAGTAAAATTCAAGAATGCTCAGAAGAATATTTCCATGAACAGATACTGGATGAAGCGCAAATATCAAGGATATTCCACTAATTTCATGGAGTATAGAAGTAAAAACTTTAACCAACTGAGTATAATAAAGAATGGGATAACAAAAGAAATCACCATGCATGCGGTACTTAGCATGAGGCAAGTTATTCAACGAGAATAATAAGTAACGGAACCGGTCAAGTGAAATTTGCAAGCGGCAGGATGTTCAACGAATAATAATAAAGAATGTAATAACAACGAAATCACCATGCATACGGTGCTTGGCATGAATGGTTATTCCAAAGAATACTAATAAAAAAGCGGAACAAGGTCCCATAAAAAGCGCATGCACGAGGATATTCAATGAATAATAATAAAGACGGAACCAGTCCCACAAAATGCTGCAGAACATGATATTCCAACGAGAATAATAATAAAGATTTTAAACGGTCCCAGTAAACGCCTGAGCAGGATATTCAATGAAATAATAAAGGCGGAATAATAGAAGAATGTCACCAAGTATAGGGTAGTCCGCGTATACAGGTTATTCCAACAGAATAATAAGGAATGGAATAACAGAAGTTCTCTTCATGAATACAAAAGAAATAATACCCCTTACCGTAAAAGAAACTTGATATCGGAGTTGTGAAGTAGCAGAATACTCTTCTTCTTTCTCTCTATAATTTCTCTCTTTAGAGTTTCAGTGAATTCGTAAGAAAATAATGAAGGAATGAGCTTCTATTTATAGAAGAATGGAAAGGATACTATGCAATAAAATATTCTAATAAAATTAAAAACTTTTAAATATATTATATTTTATATATTATATATATATAAATATCATTTCACGGGACATCACTCCCTTGATTCATCCTGCCAAAAAGCTGTAAATCCTCATGATTTCTATAATCTATATATAGTCAACATAATAATACTCCTCCTGCCAGCTTTTCAAATCACACACACACACACACACACACACACACACACACACACACACACATATATATATATATATTCGTACTCCCTCCCTGCTAGCCAAAAACCTTCCAGCCACCTTTTATTACATTTTTTAAATATGGGCCCCACCTATTATTATATTAAATACTTTTTTTTACCGATTATTTTGAAAAATGGACAAATGAGGGTCCATAAAATAAGCAAAACTGAGTGACTTCTCACGTAAGCCTTAATAATCAATCTGGTATGTACTACTTGTGCGACCACAGCGTATTCTTCAGTACTTTCTTTACTAGAGTAGTTCAACAATGATAACGGTAAAACTTCTGCCGTTATTTTCATAAAATATTTTTGTCGTTTTCTCAATCCGACAATAATTCTGTTGTGGGGTCCACCAATTATTGTAATATCGTACGGATATTCCCTGATAAAAAGAATATTTCCCGACCAATCGAATATAATATGACAACTTGCATACTTTGTAAAATTTATAAATATTACCCACAACTATAACATTATATTAAATTCATTCCATAATATTCAAAAATGATAATTATAGAAAAATCATCTTTATTCATAAAAACTGGGGTCTTACATATTGTATACCTATTTTGGGGGCGTCATAAAGATCATATAGGTAGTGCTCGTAGATATACTCAGCAAGTAGATGTGCACAGCCCTGTCTTATGATAACATGAGGTTGTATGTCATTAGACATCTTGTATGATAGTGGCAAAACACCCTTCCAAAGTTGGGTTCACCTCACCCTATTCGGTTCACCAAAATTAAATATCAAATGAGCGTATCTGATCGACACACTTATCTAAAGTTCTCAATAATTTTATTTCCATACTATTTAGGGAGAACCTCAATGACTATAGACCACCGATTCTATTCCTCGTTATCCCCATTTCGACCCAAATTACACTCTTATTACACGAAAGAAATTGTGAAGCAAAAAGGGTGAGCCTGAACTAGCCGAAGAAAGAATATCATAACTAAAAATAATTTACATCATCAATAGCCTTCATCGTAAATAAATCGGAGATTTAGAACATATGGTAGATGATAAAACTTTTCAACCATAGTTGTGGCGGACGAAGCGATCCATTAGAAAAGTCAAATAGACCACCAGATCTATTATCTTCTCTATGTTAAAAGTCCATCGATAATGTTTTATCCCTGTAATTAACATCAATCAACAATTCTTGTCCACAATCATATGAATAACTCATAATCATAATTGTGATTCTAAATTCCTCTTCGCACCCAGGACGAAGATAATTTTCATCACCTATCTTCACCTGAAACATCAAAAATCATGGTTATACCAAATCACAATTTCTGCACTACGCGGCCATAAGATATTCATAATCATACTAATAAATTCATCATTGCACTACGGCCAAAGATATTCATTAACTATTCATTTTTGCACTACAGGCCAAAGACATACAGCTGTATTTTAGAAGAGTCAAGTAGAGCATGATATCTACTATCTTTTACGAATTAAAAGTTTATTATCAATATTTTATCGTTGAGACTCAGCTTAATAAATAATCCACATCATCGAATCACCCCTGCACTACGGTCACGGATATTCGTTAATATCACATCCATGAATTAATATTTCATTGCTAAGACTCAGCTCAATAATTAATCCATATCATCGAATCATCCTTGCACTACAGGCAAAGGATATTCGTTAATATCACGACCACAAATTATCTATGCACTACGGGCCAAAGATAATCGTGTTTTCATCAATCAGTCTGATCGAGCCCATAAAATAATTCATCTTTGCACCTCGACGAAGAGAATCCATAGCCATAATCATACCAAAACCGCGTCCGTCAATGCATTACGGACGAACGAGGACTTTTACCACATCATTTGTAACATTACGATTCATGATTATACTTAGAATAATCCTGGTCATAATCATACCAAGTCCATCTATGCACTACTGAATACGCGTATGACTTTCATTATAATATAAGCATGAGAATAATGACAATGATATAAAGAATCAATCAAATGAGATATAAATAATAAATATTAAATATTTATAATACAATTTATCCAAATGTTCAATAATAACCAAATGTTATTAATCACTTAATAATCTCATAATCTAATATCATTAATATTATAATAATATTTTAATCATTTCTTAAACTTATAAACAATTTATTTTAATTGTTTACACTTTATCAAATAATGCATTTACTCTTTCAAAAATGTCATACTCATAAGATTTCATCATCAATGATCAAATCCCTCATCAAAAATCTGCATATACCCTATATAGGATTTCCAAGCCATAAAATCATATTTTCAAATTTTATTACTTCACATAACATATTTAATTCATTTACTCATAACTAGTTCATTTTCATGAAAAATACCAAATCAGTCCCAAAAATATTTCTTTTCTGGGATTTAGCAGAATATAGTCCCATATTGAACATATATTTTTCTCAGAATTTTTAAAATTTATTTACTAATTTTCATATGGCTAAAACTACCAAATATTTAGACATTTATCATAAATTATACTTTTGTCCAAAAATTTCGAAATTTACATGATATACTCCTGTTATATACATGTACTCCAAATAAAAATTTCACCAATTTTGGAGTTAACCACAAGGAGTTATAAGGGTTTACTTTTAAAATAATCGTTTCCTATAAAATTCATAACTCCTAATCTATACATCTAAAAATCGCCATTTTTGGACACAATCTAGAAACTCATCAAATTAACATTTCAAATTTTTTCATAATTTTTTAGGATCAGAAAAATTACGAAACTTCCCCTGGCAGAAACCCCTTTTTTGAATGAAAATACTATTCATATGAATACGAAGAATCATTCACCATGCATGCGGTAATCCACATAGACAGGTTATTCCAACAGAATAATAAAGAATGGAATAACAGAAGAATTCACCATGCATGCGATAGACCGCATAGACAGGTTATTCCCAACAGAATAATAAAGAATGGAATAACAACGGAATTCACCATGAATGCGATAGACCACACAGACAGGTTATTCCAACAGAATAATAAAGAATGGAACCAGGTCATGTGTAAACGCCTTGCACATGATATTACGGCGAGAATAATAAAGAATGAAACCGAATTCATGCGTAACGCACGCATGGGATATTCCGGAAACGAATAATAAAGAATGGAATAACAAAAGAATTTCACCATGTATACGGTAGTCCGCGTATACAGGTTATTCCAACAAAATAATAGATAATGGAATAACAGAAGCTCTCTTCATGAATACAAAAGAAATAATACCCCTTACGAGTACAACAAATAATATCCCTTACCTTAGAAGAAACTGGATATAGGAGTAGTGAAGCAGCCGAATACTTTTCTTCTTTCTCTCTATAGTTTCTCTCTAGAGTTTCAGTGAATTCGTAAAAAATAATGAAGAAATGAGCTTCTATTTATAGGAGAATAGACTAAATAGTAACTAATTTATGAACAGTCCAAATTGATTTACTTTTAAACGGACGGTCCATATTCAATTACTATGCAGTATTAATAAAATATTCTAATAAAACAAAATCTTTTAAATAAAATATAATATATTCTATTTATAAACTAATAAAATGAATAACTTTATAAAAGTATTATGTTTTATATAAAAAGATTTTACTATGCAGGCACTATGCAAATACTATGCATAATAGAATATTATATATTTTATTTATAGTCTAATAAAGCGAATAACTTTATAAAAGTATTCTGTTTTATATAAAAAGATTTTACTATGCAAATACTATGCAGGCTGTGACGCCCCCAAAATTTTGTATACGTCACCCATCTTGGGTCGCCACTTACATGGTACATAAATTCAAATACAACTTACTAATATAAGCTGCATAGGTATACAATACGACATAAACTGTGAGTTTGAATACAAATATTGTCTACTAGATATTATACAAACTCAAAAGGAGTCCTCATTACAACTATTATCACACTATTTCACGAATAGTGAGGACTACTAATGCTATCCTCGGACCATTACTTCGTTCCCAGACTAAGTCCCAAATATGTTCTCATTTCACAAGAAAACGGTGAAAGAAAGGGTGAGCTCAACTAGCCCGAAGAAATATTATGACTAAGATAATGCGAGAATAAATTATCATTAGCCTTCAACAAAGTGTTAAACCGATAAAATACAATAGACAACCAGTTTAAGCTGCATGATGAATAAGCAATCCATTAAAAGAGTCAAGTAGAGAATAAAGTCTACTATCTTTTAGGTTTTAAAAGGTTTTCATCAATTTTTATCATTTGAGACTCGACAATAATAAACCACCACATCTAATCATCCCCGTACCACGGTCGAGGATTTTTCATCAAATTATCAATGGTGGCATGACTATCTTAAATCACCCCAGTGTCATAATCATACCAAAACTATCCTTCACCGCATTACAGTGCCAATCGAGGGACTTTTGTCACATCATTTATATCAAGTCATGATTATACTTAGAATGATCCACGGTCATAATCATACTAAGTTCATCTATGCACGTAAGCCAAAGATAACATAATATAACATGAGGATGATGACAATGACATAGTAATTCAATAAAACAAGTTCAAGAATTATTTAATCCATGAATTATTAACGTCCAAATTGTCAACATGATCTTGTTTAAAGAGAGTAAAATTCAATAATGATCGGAAGAATATTTCCATGAAAAGATCTTTGGATGAAACGCAAATATCGAGGATATTCTACTAATTTCATGGAGTATAGAAGTCAAAGTTTTAACTTACTGGGTATAATAAAGAATGGAATAACAAAAGAAATCACCATGCATGCGGTACTTCAGACATGAGGCGGTTATTCCAACGAATAATAATAATAACGAAACGGTCGGTGAAATTCACAATCGCGGGGATGTTCCAACGAGAATAATAAAGATGGAACCAGATCCGGTGTAAAACACATGATAGGATATTCCAATGAATGATAAAGATTTTAACCGAGTCCGGTGTAAAACACATGATGCGAGGATGTTCCAATGAATAATAAAGCGAGTAATCCAGTCCTGTAAAACACACGCATGCGGATGTTCAGCGATGTAATAGAAGAATGTCACCAAGTATAGGGTAAACCATTATACAGTTATTCCAATGAATAATAAGCAATGGAATAACATAAGGATTTCACCAAGTATAGGGTATCTGGCGTGATCACAGTTATGTATAGGTATGCCACTTTTACAAGTTATTCCAAGAATAATAATGAATGGAATAATGTAAGTTCTCTTCAAGAAGAAAGAATAACACCCTTCTTAGTAAAAAACTGAATATAAAAGTAGTGAAGTAGCGAATATCTTCTTCTTCTTTCTATAATTTTCTCTCTATAACTTCTCTCTATAATTTTCTCTCTCTAGAGTTTCAATGAATTTGTAAGAAAATAATGAAGGAATGAGCTTATTTATAGGAAAATGGAATGCATAGTAATTAATCCATGAGCGGTCCAGTTGATTTACTTTAATCGTGATTGGCATATTTAAAGAAAAATCTTTTAAATAAAATATAATATATTCTATTTATATAAAAACATTTTACTATGCAAACACTATATGCAATACTATGCAAAACACTATCTGAAACACTACGCAACACTATCGTAATAAAATATAATATATTCTATTTATAGAATAACTTTAATAAAGTATTCTATTTTATATAAAAAGATGTTTACATTTTATTACGTTAATAATACTGAATAAAACAAAAGCGTCATTATCGCTATAATAATTCATATTATTAATCGACAATAATGGAATCAAACCGAGTGACTTCTCACATAAGCATCGATAATCAATACTGGTGTAATTCTTGTGCAACCACATTATTCTTGTATTTTTACTACCGAGTAGTTCAACAAGAACCACGGTAAAACTTCCGCCGTTATTTCAATAAAATATTTTTGTCGTTTTCTCAATCCGAATGAATAATTTTGTTGTGGGTCCACCAATGATTGAGTAGTTATGCGAATATTCCTGCTAAACCGAATATTCCCAGACCAATCGAATATAATATAACCACTTGCATACTTTGCAAAATTTATAAATACTACCCTTTACAACTATAATATTATCTTAAATTCACACCATAATATTAAAAATTACTTCAAAAATTTAAATCTTTATTGATAAAATCTGGGGTCTCACAATCTCCCTCCTTATGGAATTTAAGCCCTCAAAATTAGGGTACGTGCTGATATGATAAAGAGGTGAGGATACCTTGAATACTTTTATCATTTAAATTCATCTTCTAATCCTACCAAAGATATATTCATTAACAATTCATCTTTGCACTACTGAGCCAAGATATTTATTAACAATTCATCTTTGCACTACGGGCCAAAGATATATAACTCATAAAAACCAATAATCTTGAGACTTAGCTTAATAGTATCACGACCACGAATTATCCATGCACTTCTTGGCCAAGGATATTCGTGTTTTCAATCTGATCGTGATTATACCGAATAATCCGTGGTCATAATCATACCAAGTCTATCAATGCACTACTACCAAAGATGACTTTTACCACATCCATGAATTAATATTTCATTCTTTGAGACTCAAATTTCAATAATTAATCCATATCATCGAATCATCCACCGCTTTACGGGCCAAGGATATTCATTAGTATCACGACCACAAATTATCCATGCACTACTACGGCAAAGATAATCGTGTATTCATTAGTATCCGACCACAATTATCCATGCACTACTACCAAAAGATAATTGTGTATTCATTAATATCACGACCACAAATTATCCATGCACTACGGCTAAAGATAATTGTGTATTCATTAATATCACGACCACAAATTATCCATGCACTACTACGGCGAAGATAATCGTGTATTCATTAGTATCACGATCACAATTATCCATGCACTACTGCCAAAGATAATTGTGTATTCATTAATATCACGACCACAAATTATCCATGCACTTCTACGAAAAATAATTGTGTATTCATTAGTATCACGACCACAAATTATCCATACACTACTGACCAAAGATAATTGTGTATTCATTAAGATCACGACCACAAATTATCCACGCACTACTTCTGACAAAGATAATTGTGTATTCATTAGTATCACGACCACAAATTATCCATGCACTCTGACGAAAGATAATTGTGTATTCATTAAGATCACGACCACAAATTATCCATGCACTACGGCGAAAGATAATTGTGTTTTCAATTACTACTATGATTATCTTAAACAATCCTCAGTCATAATCATACCAAGTCCATCTATGCACTACGAATTACGATGACTTTCAACATAATATAAGCATGAGGATAATGATATAAAGAATCAATCAAATGAGATAAAGGATAAATATTAAACATTTATAATATAATTTATCCAGATTCAAGAATATCCCCATGTTATCAATCACTTAATAATCTCATAATCTAATAACATTAATATTATAATAATATTTTAATCACTTCTTAAATTTATAAATAATTTATCTCAATTGTTTACGCTTTACCATATAATGCATTTAATCATTCAAAAATGCCATACTCATAAAATATCATCACCAATTATCAAATCCTCATCAAAAAATATGCATATAATCTATATAGGATTCTTTAGCCATAAAATCCTATTTTTTCAACTTTGTTACTTCACATAACATATTTAACTCATATGTTAAGTAACTAAACTATTTTCATGAAAAATACCAAATCAGTCCCAAAAATATTTCTTTTCTGGGATTTAGCATAATATAGTCCCATAATGAAAATATATTTTCTCTAAATTTTTAAAATTCATTTACTATTTTTCAAAATCAATTTCCACTTAATTCCTTAAGAAATTAGCTACCTCAAGTTTAACTCCAAAATTTCCAAATCTTGGCAGGACCTTACACATGTTAACGTGAGCTTCCAGTTTAAATTTCATGGTCATCTGAGTTATAGAACTTGAAGTATAGCGTTTTTATCGGAAAAACCTAAATATTGAAATAGTCATAACTTGCTCATTTTAAGTCGAGAATGAGCTCATTTTTGGACAGGAGGTACTTTATACCATATACTTTCATGTCCCAAAAGGCCAGAAATTTTCTCATAATTTAAGTGGCCGAAATAGCCCTTAAAGTTTCTGGGCAGTAGCATTTTTGAAATTTACAGCTTTGGCCTCCTTTGCTAAAATCAGTCCACACAAAAATCTACAACACCTTTTCAGTAATTCCACTTGGATTAGTTAGGTAACTTATAGATCTAACTCTAGAACTTGACCACACTCAAAAAATTCAAAATATAATAGGAGATATGGTCAATTGAATTTTATATTACGTTTTCACCAAAATCGATTTTCAACTTTTTGTGATTTCTAAGAAACTTTCATGTTTTCACATAATAACCAACATAACTCATCATAACACTTACTAATACTTCATATACCCATAATTTTCATTAGTCTAATGCTTTTATTATGACTTTCATCATAATCCTCGTAAAATGTATCCTTTTAGTTGAAGAAATATTTGAGGGTTTAAGAAATGGGTTTTTTCAGACTTTGGGTCAATACAAAATTCGATTTCACGCTCTAGGGTAGGCTAGGAAATCTTCAAGAATACGTCAAGAAATTTATTAATGATATAAATATCATTCAAAATCATTACTCTCGTCCCAAGACTTGGATAATGCGTCACATTAATACCAATGTGACTTCTATCCCTTAACTGGATAAGACCTCACAATGATACCTATCAACTTGCCATCTTCGATCATGGCGTCGCCTACGAAAAGTCGGCTTCTGCATTCCACACAAGGAAGTCAACAACGAAAGGATCGGGCTCTTTACTTATGGCTTGATATAACAAAGATTAACTTTAGGATTTGGTTACTTTGAATTAAGTATAACAGGTTGGTTAGGAATATGAAAGCTAACAACCTTACAAAAAGAATAATGAGTAGTTAATCAATCGTTTTCAAAAATTACCTCAAAGGCAAGTATTTTCAAAGAGATAAGATAGACAGGTAACATGAAAGTGTTTATTTGAAACAACAAGATTAATAAACAGTGGAGGTAACGAAGGTTTCTCCCAACGAAGTTTCAATAGATAAATCAAAGTCTAATTTCTCCGGAGTCAAATTTAAACGTTGAACGCAAGCAAGAGAGATAAAAAGAAATGGGTAGAACCCAGTATCTAATAAGGTATAGACTTCGCAAGAATTTATAATTAACTAACCTGCTAACTTCGTTCGGGTTACCCACTTTTGAGAAGTCACGAAAAAACGCTCTTCCTGAAACCACCGATTTTGTTTTGTCCAGTATCCGCCTTTGGTGCCACTATCCCAAATTGGACTTGACTTCACTATACGACAAAATCGAGCTAAATGACCTTCTCTTCTTGAAATTTCCACTTCTATTATCTTTGCCATGATTACCACCGGAAGTGGTTACCATTCTTAAGCATGATAATTTCCCCGATGATGGTTATCATTGTTACGATAGCCGGTGCCACCAATATGATTATTATCGTGTTGTTGGTCGTTACCTTTTGTTTGAACCGAATCAACACTCTCATGTGCTTCATTGCTTATCTCAAAGCATTTTCGGATGCCATTCTCAAACACTTGTCACAAAACAAGGGTTAATTGACATTTAACAAATTATCCTATATTACGACCGAGCCAATCAAATACCAAATAAACTTAGGTAGGTCATACTTAGCGAAGGAATTCCCCGCTCTTCCCTCCTAGTTCTTATCTCGCATCTTAGCCGTGGATCATATCCTAAGCTCGATACCAACCGTGACGCCCCCAAAATTTTGTATCGTCACCCATCTTGGGTCGCCACTTACATGGTACATAAATTCAAATACAACTTACTAATATAAGCGTAGGTATGGTACTGACGACGTAAAGCGTGAGTTTGAATACAAATATTGTCTACTAGATATTATACAAACTCAAAAGGAGTCCTCATTACAACTATTATCACACTATTTCACGAAATAGTGAGGACTACTAATGCTATCCTCTGGACCATTACTTCGTTCCCAGGCTACGTCCCGGTATGTTCTCATTTCACGAAGAGAATAATTGAAAGAAAGGTGAGCTCAACTAGCCCAAGATGAAAATATTATGACTAAGATAATGCGAGAATAAATTATCATTAGCCTTCAACAATGTTAAACCGATAAAATACAATAGACAACCGGTTTAATCTGCGGTGAATAAGCAATCCATTAAAAGAGTCAAGTAGAGAATAAAGTCTACTATCTTTTAGGTTTTAAAAGGTTTTCATCAATTTTTATCACGAGACTCGACAATAATAAACCACCACATCTAATCATCCACGTACCACGGTCCAGGATTTTCATCAAATTATCAATGGTCATGACTATCTTAGAATCACCCCAGTCATAATCATACCAAAAACTATCCTTCAACGCATTACAGACCCACCGAGGACTTTTGTCACATCATTTATATCAAGTCATGATTATACTTAAATGATCCACTCGGTCATAATCATACTAAGTTCATCTATGCACGTAAGCCAAAGATAACATAATATAACATGAGGATGATGACAATGACATAGTAATTCAATAAAACAAGTTCAAGAATTATTTAATCCATGAATTATTAACGTCCAAATTGTCAACATGATCTTTGTTTTGTAGAGTAAAATTCAATAATGATCGAAAGAATATTTCCATGAAAAGATCTTTGGATGAAACGCAAATATCGAGGATATTCTACTAATTTCATGGAGTATAGAAGTCAAAGTTTTAACCAACCTGGGTATAATAAAGAATGGAATAACAAAAGAAATCACCACGCATGCGGTGCCAGCATGATGCGAAGTTATTCCAATGAATAATAATAACGGAACGGTCGTCGTGAAATTCACAAAGCGGGATGTTCCAACCGAATAATAAAGATGGAACGGATCCGGTGTAAAACACACGAGATAGGATATTCCAACAGAATGATAAAGATTTTAACCAGTCCGGTGTAAAACACATGATGGATGTTCCAATGCGAATAATAAAAAAAATGAACCGGGTCCTGTAAAACACACGCATGGATGTTCCAATGCAGAATAATAGAAGAATGTCACCAAGTATAGGGTAAACCAGGCATATCACGAGTTATTCCAATGTAATAATAAGCGATGGAATAACATAAGGATTTCACCAAGTATAGGGTATCTGTGTATACGAGTTATGTATAGGGTTTGCCACTTTTACAAAGTTATTCCAATGAATAATAATGAATGGAATAATGAAGTTCTCTTCGAAGAAGAAAGAATAACACCACTTACCGTAAAAGAATCTGAATATAAAAGTAGTGAAGTAGCGAATAATACTTCTTCTTTCTCTATAATTTTCTCTATAACTTCTCTCTATAATTTTCTCTCTACAGAGTTTCAATGAATTAAAAGAAAATAATGAAGAATGAGCTTCTATTTATAGGAAAATGGAATGCATAAGAATTAATCCATGAACGGTCCAGATTGATTTACTTTAATCGGACGGTCCATATTTAAAGAAAAATCTTTTAAATAAAATATAATATATTCTATTTATATAAAAATATTTTACTATGCAAACACTATGCAATACTATGCAAAACACTATGCAACACTATGCATAATAAAATATAATATATTCTATTTATAGAATAACTTTAATAAAGTATTCTATTTTATATAAAAAAGATGTTTCATTTTATTACGTTAATAATACGAATAAAACAAAACGTCATTATCGCTATAATAATTCATATTATTAATCGTGATAATGGAATCAAACCGAGTGACTTTCTCCATAAGCATCAATAATCAATACCGGTGTCTTTCTATGCAACCACACGTATTCTTGTACTTTTACTACTGAGTAGTTCAACAAGAACCACGGTAAAACTTCCGCCAGTTATTTCAATAAAATATTTTTGTCGTTTTCTCGATCCGAAATGATAATTTTGTTGTAAGTCCACCAATGATTGAGTAGTTATGCGAATATTCCTGCTAAACCAATATTCCCCAGGAGCAATCGAATATAATATAACCACTTGCATACTTTGCAAAATTTATAAATACTACCCACAACTATAATATTATCTTAAATTCACACCATAATATTAAAAATTACTTCAACAAAATTTAAATCTTTATTGATAAAATCTGGGGTCTCACATAGCAGATTTATCGTAATAGAATATAATATATTCTATTTATAGTTTAATAAAACAAATAAATTTATAAAAGTATTCTGTTTTATATAAAAAAATTTGTTTTATTACATTTATAATAATAATAAAACAAACTTTATCACCATTATTATAATTCACAATATTAATCGACCAGGTCGTTCCCAAGAAAGAGGGGCTTTCAATAAAGATTTCTCCCTATTGGCCATGATTAGGTGACCAAACCTCTCCTGGCGAACTTACTGACATTGTTAATAATGCAAATAATAATATTAATAACTTCGTCGTCTCAATTATTGATTTAATAATATATAAAATATCGACAATAATTAAATCAAATAACGTGAGATATTATGCAGCAATTACTATAGCAATAATTGAACAAAACTGGTGACTTCTCACGTAAGCATCAATAATCAAAATTGTGTGCTACTTATGCAACCACACGTATTCTTGTACTTTTTAACACTGCGGTGTTTCAATAGTTTTAACGGTAAAAAACTTCAGTTATTTTCATAAAAAAAATTTATCGTTTTCTCGATCCGATGATAATTTCGTTTTGCGGTCCACTAATGATTGTCTTGTAAATGCGGATATTCCCCACAAAAAGAATATTCCCCGACCAATCGAATATAATACAACAACTTGCATATTTTGCAAAATTTATAAATATTACCCACAACTATAACATTATATCAAATCCACACCATAATATTAAAAAAAATATTTCGAAAAATTTAAATCTTTATTCATAAAATTTGGGGTCTCACACAGATGGTATAGATTTTGGTTGCAGATCTTGATCTTCAATATTTGGTTAAAAGGAGTTTTTGATGATTTTAGATTTTGTTATTTTAGATTTTTTGTTGTTTTTGATATGAGATGGTATAGATTTTAGATAGTTTTGTTGTTTTTATTTAGTTTAAATGATTAATATAAGTGATTTGACGAATTTGTCCTTCATGTATAATAAATTTGTAAATAGATATTAAAATAAATTTTTTTATTTACACATCAGCTGGTGATGGCTCTACTTCGAGGGTCACATCAGCAATTTCTGACGTGGCGGCTCAATTTGTTGCAATTAAAAAAAAATTGATATTTCAATCACCTAATTAAAACTTTGATCCCCGAAGTGGAATATGACCTATATTTTAGGGTAATAATTCATATTTAAGCCTTTCTAAAAATAGACTCTCTTCATGCCGTTCACAAATTATTTTCTTCTTAGAACATAAATTTAAATAATTATGCTTTATGGTTATATATTTAGTATTAATTGCATAATATAAAAGATATATATATATATATATATATAGAGTTCGGATCCAGTCCGGGATTCCGGACTCTATAAAATACGGACTCTTTTTTTTTTTTTTTTTTTTTTTTTTGAAACAACTAAAAAAATAAATAAATTATGGAATTGGAATTTTTACATAATACAGTGTTTTGGGTGTGATTTGGATGCCTATACCAAAACATGTGCATGCATGTCTGTGCAGATCGTATATATATTTTTAGTATAAGTATCCAAAACACACCCAAAACACTTTATTATGTAAAAATTCCAGTTCCATAATTTTTATTTTTATTTTAGTTGTTTCAAAAAAAAAAGCAAAAAAAAAAATGGTCCGTATTTTAGGACTTGTCCAGGAGTCCGGACAGGATCCTGTGTGTGTATATATATATATATATATATATATATATATATATAAATATATATATTCTTTAACAGTCTAAAGTGTAGCTAGTATAATTTTCATTTTTTCTTAATAATATAATATAATATAATGCTCTAGGTCACCACGTTACACCTCAGCCAAACGAACACATAATTTCTCACTCTATATTGATGGCTAAAACATTTTTTTATTTAAAATAAAGTAATCATTACTTTTTTGCTTACTAAAAAAATTAAGATAATGATATTTCAAGCGCTCATATTTTCAATTTTGAATAGCACTTTTCAATGGCCAAATGCATCAAATATGTAAACTTTAACACATTTATTTCATATAAGGATATAAATGTACATTCACCGCTAGATTGAAAACACCAAATAATTGTAAAAGTTAGAAGTGTGAATATGTTGAGATCTGCAGGCCAGGAGCACTGAGCAGGCTAAGCGACTAGGTCAGTTGGTAGCAGCAACATAACATCCAGAAGGAGTGATTTCAGCAATGACGAACTTTATATTGTCATTAGCTCCCCAATAATTGCATGTTATGCCTTACTTTCGTAAGTAGTACGGTGGTGGGTTTGGTTGGTTCAATTTTTTTTTTGATAATTTATACCGTATTTTGAATATATACAGTATCAGTTATTTTTTAAAAAAATTAATTTAATTCATATATTTCTATGATCAAACTGTATAAAATAACTAAAAATTCAATTGAATTTATGGACGAGTTGGGTATTCCGCTTAAAATATTTTGGCCGAAATATGAATTTGGCGCTATATTGTATAAAATAAGGTTTTTTATATAATAATAAATTGTAAACTCTAATACTTTGTGAGCGAATTATAAATTTAATGATATTTGGTGTAATATGAGTGTAATTAACCTTATAATTAATTACTTAAAACTTACATGCTTAAAAATGTTTAAGCTCAACTTCTTTTTAAGCGAGTATAAGTAATTGAAAAGGATGCACTGTATCACTCCAAATAATAAAATAGCATAGTTAAATCACACACACACACACATATATATATATATATTAGCACTAATTCATAGTTAACGACTTAACGTTATCAAATTAAGATAATCTTTACAACAAATGGTGAGTGTTAATCCGATAATCGCCAGTTTAATTTTCAGTATTCCGTAATTTAATAATGCGGACAGTACAAATTTTCAAAATACCCGTAGAACCTAGTGTGAAGAGAGGAGAGAGAAAGAAGAAGAAAGACCTTTGTCCCAAAATTTCTCTCTTCACCATGTCAAATTTGGTCATACTTCTATTTTCTTTCATTTTACTTGCAATTAGAGTTTCATCACAGTTTGATGAGTTCATCTACAATGGATTCAACCAAGCAAACAACACCATAGTTGAATAAACATCAACAACTTAGTATCAAACAAGTCCTTGAAACATGAGTATTTTACTAATGATATAATGGAATAAGATTTGAACCTCAAAAGTGAAAAGACCATAATGGCTTGGATCCAATATAATTCAGCTACAAATGTTCTTAATGTTAATATTTCTCCATCTTCTTCAAAACTCATTGCGGACGCTAAGTATGACCAACTGCGACACGACGTCATTTTTTTTGTAAGTCTTTAATACCGCGGACGCTGATTTAATGTCAATTAAGAAACGACGCAGTTTTTAAGTAAGTCTCATTCACAGTTTAATACTGCGGACTCTTGTTTAATATGAAAACAATGTCGTTTTTTATAATAACATTAAAACATCATTGTTTTAATACTGTGGATGTACATGTTTCCAAGATCCGTAGTTTAATAATGCGGATGCCGATTTTTTTAAAACTTCATGTATGAATTTAGGTGATTCCCTCTGTATGCTTTTAAACTGTAAATGACATATCACAACCAACAACAACCAATGAAAAATATTAACAAACTACATAGATCAAATTACAAACATAATTTGCACCATCAAAATCACAAAGTGTAAATCCAATATTACATGTTTACAATGTACAAATTAAGATACATGTGTGACTCTACTAGACGACATATGTGTAAATGTCATATCTCTAGCTCTATGTTTACGCAATTCATGGGTAATTCTATATCTAAACAAGGAGACATCTTCTACGGACCAATCGACCTCCACTAAAAACATGTCTTGGACAATGTAGTCAATGTACTTCATTACGTAGACTCTGCACTTCAAAACATTCTTTTGTTTATATCGTATTGCCTTGAATGCTCAAGCTATCTTTTTCTCCGGGGAGTTTTTCTCAGGGTTGTAAATCCGCATAGCGTTTGCAACAAATTAGAGTGTACATTCAAAAAACATAATGTTAGTAGACACTATAACATAAATGTAATTGAAATATCAAATAGATAAAAGTAAGGATGTACCACATATTATATATAGCTCTAGGTGATATTGACTACTTACTTTACACGATCTGACATTTGAAATTCAACCACGTCGAGCCAAATGAGGGGAATATGTGAGGCCCCATTATACAATGTTGCCTAATACTCTTGTGTCACTAGGTGATCGAATTTTGAATACAACATCCATCGTACCATGACAGCGTCATCCCATCAAATTCTCCCCGAAAAATATTAAGTTATGATGGGGATAGAGTCTTTTTGCCTCTTTCACTGTATGGATATTTGTTCGATAGGCCCAGGCTCTTGCGCGGGGCAACCAATGATCGACCCCTCTTGCATATTTAGACCTACCGATTGACAAGTGTTCGTAAACCCACATGTGACGCCCCCAAAATTAGGTATTTATCACCCATCTTGAGTCACCAAATACATGGTACATAATACAAAATACAAACTTAATTATACAACCGTCGTGTAATATACGACATTACATAAACTGAGAATTTTAACAATAACATTGTCATCTAGACAATATCCACTCTCAATGGAGTCCTCATTACATTTATTATCACACTATTTCACAGAATAGTGAGGACTACTAATGTTATCCTCTGGACTGTCACTCTGATTTCCGACTCGTCCCAGCTATATTCTCATTTCCTGAAGAGAACAGTGAAAGAAAGGGTGAGCTCAACTAGCCCGGTAAGAAATATTATGACTAAGATAATGCAGAATAAATTATCATTAGCCTCTAATAATGTTAAACTGATAAAATACAATAGACATCACGTTTAACTGCAGCGGAATAAGCAATTCATAAGAAGAGTCAAGTAAAGAATAAAATCTACTATCTTCTATGATTTAAAATGTTTTCATCAGTTTTTTTTATCGCTAAGACTCAGCTTAATAAATAAACCACATCATCGAATCATCCTTGCACTACGAGTCGAGGATATTCATTAAATCATCAATGGTCATGACTATACCGAATAATCCATGGTCATAATCATACCCATTCCATCTCTGCACGTAAACCAAAGATATATAATTCAATAAACAACAGTCCATCTTCGCACGTAAGCCAAAGATAACCTTCATCACCATATAAGCATGAGGATGATGACAATGATATAATCATTAATCAAACTAAAACAAGGATAAATATTAAAGACTTTAAATTAATCCAAATATTATCAATCACATAATAAATTCATAATCTAATATTGTTAATATCACAACAATATTTTAATCACTTCTTAACTTATTAACAATTTATTTCAATTGTTTACACTTTACCAAATAATGCATGTAATCATTCAAAAATATCATACTCATAAGATTTCATCACCAATGATCAAATTCCTCATCAACAATATGCATATACCTTATATAGGATTTCCAAGCCATAAAATCCTATTTTCCAACATTGTTACTTCACATAACATATTTAACTCATATATTCGTAACTAAACCATTTTCATGAAAAATACTCAATCAGTCCCAAAAATATTTCTTTTATGGGATTTAGCATAATATAGTCCCATAATGAAAATATATTTTTCTCGGAATTTTTAAAATTTATTTACTATTTTTCAAAAATCAATTTCCAATTAATTCCTTAAGAAATTTGCTACCTCAAATTTAACTTCAAAAATTCCCAAATCTTGGCAGGATCTTACAAATGTTAATGTGAGCTTCCAGTTTAAATTTCATAATCGTCGGAGTTATAGAACTCCAGTTATAGCATTTTTTATCGAAAAAATCTAAATATTAAAACGGTCATAACTTGCTCAATTTAAGTCAGAATGAGCTCATTTTTGGATAGGAGGTTCTTTATACCATATAATTTCATGTCCCAAAAGGCCATAATTTTCTTATAAATTAAGTGGCCGAAAATGCCCTTTTAAAAATAAGATCAGTAGCTTTTTGGTAATTTCTAGCTTTTGACTCCTTTGCTAAAATCAGTTCACACGAAAATCTATAACTCCTTTTCCAGTGATTCCACTTGAAGATGCTACAAAACTCATAGATCTAACTCTAGGACTTGACCACACTCAAAAATTCGAAATATAATAGGAGATATGGTCAATTGAATTTCATGTTACGTTTTTACCAAAATCTGATTTTTCAACCCTTTGTGATTTCTAAGAAACTTTCATGTTTTCATATAATAACCAACATAACTCATCATAACACTTACTAATACTTCATATACCCATGATTTTCATCAGTCCAATACTTTAGTTATGATTTTCATCATAATCCACGTAAACAGATCATTTTCACAATTTAATAAGGAATGAAATACAAAGGATCATTCACCATGCATGTGGTAATCCACATAGACAGGTTATTCCCAACAGAAGAATAACAGAAGGATTCACCATGCATGCGATAGAGACCGCACAGATAGGTTATTCTCAACAGAATAATAAAGAACGGAACCAAGTCAGGTGAAATTCACACCGACAGGATGTTCCAACAGAATAGTAAAGAATGGAATAACAACAGAAATCACCATGCATGCGGTACTTCGCATAGACAGGTTGTTCCAACAGAATAATAAATGCGGAATAATAAATAATGGAACCAGGTCATGTGAAATTCACACCGACAGGATATTCCGACAGAATATTAAATGTGGAATAATAAATGATGGAACCAGGTCCGGCGTAAAGCACAGACAAGATATTTCGACAGAATAGTAAATAATGGAATAATAGAATAATTTCACCATGTATGCAGTACTTTGCATTTACAGGTTATTCCAACAGACTAATAAAGAATGGAATAACAGAAGTTCTCTTCGTGAATAAGGAAGAAATAATACCCCTTACAGGTATAATAAATAATATCCCTTACCTCAAAAGAAGACTGGATACTAGAATAGTGAGGAAGCAGACTTCTCTTCTTCTTTCTCTCTATAGATTTCTCTCTATAATAATGGCTCTAAAGCTTTAGTGAATTGGTGAGAAATGAAGGAAGAATGAGCTTCTATTTATAGGAAAACATAGTTTCGATAATTGCACGTTTTAGGGCTCAGAATATTATAGTACAATACCTCCAACTTTTCTTTCATTTTTAATTCAGTCATGCAAGTATTATCAAACTTTCACCACCTCCCCTAATAGTAAATAATGTGATTCAATAAAAAATAATGTGAATCAATAGTTCTAGACATGTGAAAATACGAATTACAGTATAGTACCTCCATCTATACCTCCATTTTTAACTTAGTCATGCAAGTATTATCAATCTTGCACCAACTCCCCTAATAGTAGCAAGAATGTGAATCAATAGCACACACATGTGAATAAATAGTTATAATCATGTGAATTAATAGCAATCTATTGCTCATTTATCCGGTTAAATACCCGATTGGTCAATATAACCTCCATACATCAATTTTTTATCAAAATAAATGTCGATTTTCACTAACACAAATAATTCTTACACAATGAAACTATTTTTATCAAAAATATAAATTTTGAAATTTCAAAGTTTGACTTTTCTCGAAAAAGTCAACTGTTGACTTTTTGACCAAATAGTGAATCTCGAAAATTTTTGTGTTTATAGACTATTTTTACTAATTTCGACGTTCCGGACTCAAATATCACGTCCGCGTCTCCAAATTCAACTCCGAACAACATTCATCATTAATATTATAACTCACAATATTTATCAACCAGGTCGTTCCTGTAAGACCCCGAATTTTATGAAATAAAAGTATTCAATTTTTTATAATTACTATTCATGAGTTACTATTCATGAGTTCTTATTCACGATTCTTATTCATGAGTTTACTATTCACGAAGTTACTATTCACGAGTACTATTCATGAAGCATGATAATTTTTTTTTTTTTAATGAAGCATTACTCGATAATTGTTACGATAATTACTATTCAATATTATATTTTATTGATTCAATAATTGCTACGTTGATATTTTATATTATTGTTGTTTGATAATTGTCATGGCACAAGATTTTTCCATTATCGGAGCAATAATTCATATTATCTGAATAATATTATTGGATAACATTATTGGCAATGTCTAGAAAGTTCTGTCTAAGGAGAGGTTTGGTCATCTAATTGCGCGCCAGTAAGGAGAAATTCTTATTGGAAAGCCCTCTTTCTGAGAAACTGCGCCTCGGTTGTCAATATTGTGATTATGTAATATTATTTGTGAATAATTAATTATTGATTTTTATGATGAAAAAAATATTTGTTTTATGTGGATATAGATGGAGAAAATTTTTAAAGTGACAATTGTTGAAAATTAATATTTTATCTTTTTCTGATAAAATAATTCATTTAAATATATTATTTTAATAATATATTAATGATGATATTTTTACGATGAATGTGGGATATATGAGTATATGTGGAGGAGAAGTATTTTTGTTACCAAAAATATTTAAAACATGTTTTATGTGTCGGTGGACCCCATTTCTTGACTGAAATTTGATTATAGCTTGTAAAATCGTCCGTTTGTGGATTTCGGTCAATTTCTGTTTGGAATTTGAAAAATATTTCTTCTAAAAAGTTGTAGAGAATTGAATTTCCTATAAAAACTCGCGAGATTCGAATTTTCTAATAAAAGGGCTATTTATTATGAATTATTGAAGTTCTGAAATACTTGATTTTTAGAAGTTTTATTTATTTTTATTAATAAAAACGTTTTTTATAATTTGTGGCCTCATTAAACATGTGCAAAATCAGCTGATTTCAAATGTCTAGAGGTGGGCTTGAAATTTGATAATAATATTATTATTATATTTAATTTTACTCGCTTTGGTGTTCTAAACAATTTCTATAAATAGGGTCTTATGTTAGAATTGAAAATCACACCGAAAACTGAAGTTTTCTCTCTATATTATCGGCGTATTCTTGTGAGTAATTTGAGTATACTTTGAGTATTGCTATACTGGTGCAAGTTAGATTCAAATAATTATTCCAAATCAAAATCTTCTTTCTTTTGAGGTAAGGGATAGTAAGGGATTTTAAGGGTTATTATGTTTTTAGTTTCGAAATTTTTCTGAACCTTCAAAAATTCTGAAAAATTTTGAAATGATATTTTGATGAGTTTTATAGAGTGTGTCCAAAAATGGCGATTTTTGGATGTATAGATTGGGAGTTATGGATTTTATGAGAAAAGACTATTTTAAAAGTAACTATTTATAACTCCTTGTGATTAACTCCAAAATTGATGAAATTTTTATTGGGAGTACATCTATATAATATCAGTATACCGTGTAAATTTCAGAATTGTTGGATAAAAGTATAATTTATGATAAATGTTTAAATATTCGGTGGTGTTGGCCATGTGAAAAATAGTAAATGAATTTTAAAATTTTGAGAAAAATATATGTTCAATATGGGACTATGTTATGCTAAATCCCAGAAAAGAAATATTTTTGGAACTGATTTGGTATTTTTCATGAAAATGTTCTAGTTATGAGTAAATGAATTAAATATGTTATGTGAAGTAAGAAATTATAAAATATGATTTATTGGCTTGAGAATCATATATGAGGTATATCAGATTTTTATGAGGGTTTTGGTTAATGATGATGAAATCTTATGAGTTTGGCATTTTAGATGATTAAATGCATTAATTATTAAAGTGTAAATAATTGGATTAAATTATTTATAAGTTTAAGAAATGATTAAAATATTATTATAATATTAATAATATTAGATTATGAGATTTCTAAGTGATTTATAACATTTGGATTAAGGTGTTATAAATATGGATATGAATTTTATTATGAAACTTTATCTTTTCGTTATCGAGGGATTCTTATGCATCGTATACGGTCTTATGAGCGAATACGAGTACTTATTCACGACAAATTGGTTTCTTCTCGACCAAATTATCGTTGATTTATGAATCTTACTCTTGAAATTAAAACTATGTTTTGATTATATTGTTTTTATATAACATTCTTATAACCCTAATGATAATATTTCTCTTTGACTTGAGTGTAAAGATGGGTAGATTATTGGTATGATCGTGACCATAGGTTCTCTTTGGCCAAGAAGTGCAAAAGTTGAATTGTTGGTTGGTATGATCATGACCATTGAATTTACAATTGAATATTTTTAGCTTAAGTGCAAAAGGTGAATTGATCAACATGGTTATAATTATTGTTATATAACTTCCGAAATGATTATGTATTTCTTTGATATATGAATATCTTTGGCTAGTAGTGCAAAGATGACTGTTGTTGAATATCTTTAAATTTTGTAGTGCAAAAGATGAATTATTGATGAATATCTTTGGCTCGTAATGCAAAGATGACTGTTGTTGAATATCTTTAGCACATGTAGTGCAAAAGATGAATTATTGATGAATATCTTTGGCTCGTGTCTGCAAAGATGACTGTTGTTGAATATCTTTAGCCTATAGTGTAAAGATGAATCTGTTGATGAATATCTTTGGCCCGTGGTGCAAAGATGAATTTATTAGTATGATTATGAGCAGAGGCTGTGATTTGGTATAACCATGATATTTGATGTTTCGAGTAAAGGCAATGATGAAAATTATCTTAAATCCGGATGAGAAGAGGAATTTAGAATCACAATTATGATTATGAGTTATTCATATGATTGTGGAAAGGAACTGTTGATTGATGTTACAGGGATAAAATAGTGTTGGTGGACTTTTAACGTGGAGAAGACAATAGACTTTATAGTCTATTTGACTCTTTTAATGGATTGCTCGTTCCGCTGCAACTATGGTTGAAAAGTTTTATCATCTACCATATGTTCTAAATCTCTGATTTATTACTGATGAAGACTATTGATAATTTATTTATCTTTAGTCATAATATTCTTTACTGAGCTAGTTGTGCTCACCCTTTTGTTTCACAATTCCTTTCAGGTAATAAAAGTGTAGCTGGGTCGAGCGGGGATAGCGAGGGAATAGAATGGTGGTTTATAGATGTTGAGGGTGAGGTGAATTTAACTTGGAAGGGTGTTTTGCCACTATCATACAAGATGTCTAATGACATACAAACTCGTGTTATCATAAGACATGGTTGTGCTCATCCACTTGCTGAGTATATTTACAAGCACTACCTATATAATCTTGGTGTTTGTTTGGAGTATAATACCCAATTAGAGACGGTGGAGATAATGATATGTCAAGAAGAAGACTCACCATTGGGAAGAATATGATAGTAATCTTCTCGTTTTTCTTTTGGGGGTCTATTAGGTCAACCAAGGATAATTCGCGTGGCCATATGATATCTACCATAACCTAAAAGCATGGCCTCCCATGTACGAAGGTTTCCTTGAGCACTTCCCAAATATTCTAATTTCTAAAACAGTTTTTGACTATACCTTTATGTAAGGTGTCATTGTGACATGCTACAGTTGGTATATATTTGTATCCAAACTCACAACATATGTGTTGTTGTATTTTTCACGACAATTGTTGTAATAAAGTTGTAGTTATTTTTCGTACCATATATTTGGCGACTCAGAATGGGTTGGATGGAATGGACCTATTTTGGGGACGTCACAGTTCCCAGGAAAGAGGGGGCTTTCCGATAAGAATTTCTCCTTATTGGCGCACAATTAGATGACCAAACCTCTCCTTGACAGAACTTCTAGACATTGTAAATATTGCAATTTATTAATATGAATAACTTTGAAAAATTCACATATCACCCTTAACTTTAAACTTTATCAATTTAACCATTTACTAAAATAGAAAAATTGAATACTTTTATTTCATAAAATTCGGGGTCTTACACCACACAATAATCGTGAAAAGACTATAAAATTATAAATATAATTTAAAATTATAAAATTTATAAATAAAATTATAAATACAATTTATAAATTTTAAGTTTGATATAATTTGTAAAATTTAAGACGTAAAATTTATAATTTATGATATAATTTATAATTTGAAAGATTTAAGTTATAAAATTTATACATACAATTTGTTAAATTATAGATATAGTTTTAAATTTTTTTATAAATACAATATATATAGAGAATTGATATTTCTACAAGTAAAATTTGTTATTTCCATAAACTTCCACTTACATGAGTGTGAGGTCCATTTACTATTATGTGAGAGACCTTGTGGAACTATCATTTTTATTTTTAGAAATATCAATTCCATATATATATTAACTACTGTTTGTTTGAAGAATAAAACGGAAAATGGACGGAAATAGTGTTGTTGGATAAATTAATTAACTACTATTTGTTTGAAGAATCTTTTAACTAAATAAAAACAACTCACTTTCTAAATCCAAAATACATTACTTATGTCATTTTATGTACATTCTCTCTTTTCAACTCACTTTTTGCACACAGACTCTCATCCTCCTTCAATGGTGATAATTAACCTTTTTCTGTCAGAAAAATATTTGAATTAACATAAAATTTCAGGTTATTTTCTGATTAAATCGATCAAAGCTACTGAACAGAATCCAAGGAACATAACAATTTGAAGGATTAGAAAAGAGGGAGAAATGAGAGAGAGCAAAAGCCATTTTTTTTCTTTTTTCTTTCTCAATATTTTCCTCCTCCTTTTGTATGATTTTCCAATATAAAAGGGTATTATTTAATTAATAAATTTTGGTCACTTTTGTCAATTATTTAAAAATTTAATGTTATTCGTGTTAAAAATATAATTTGTATGTTTAAAAGTTTATTGATTTTTTTGGTAATTAAGTCTTTTTTAAAATTTTAAAATAAAAAAAAATTATATTTGATAATCTTTGTATTAATATTTAATTTTAGTAATTTAACATATAATAACTATTAATAAGAATTTATACAGATTTAATACGTTAAAATAAGTATTTATAGAAATTAGGTACTTGATGTAGTAAATTGTGAATTTGGTGGTACTTGATGTAACATAAGTGTTATTTGAAATTCAAAATTGTATGCACACCTAGAGGGAGGGTGAATAGGTGTTTATGATGAAAGTGATCTACAATGACAACTTTTTATTTAAATGCTAACTGAACTATCAAGACAAGTTATTTCCTGTCTGCATAAGTTTATTAAACTGATATATAGAGTCAAATTGTAGAGTAAAGTTGAACTATCCAGACAGGTTATCACTTGTCTGCTTAAGTATATTCAACTAATATACAGAACCTGATAACTGATATACAGAACATGCATGTTAAGCAGTAACTTCTTAGTTTTTATCAATGCAGAATATAAAGTGTATTTAAGTGAAGAATTGAAACAATGCAAACAAGATAAATAGTAAATCACAACACTAGGATTTTTACGTGGTTCGGCCTTTAACCTTTAGTCTAATGGCCTAATCCATGTTCAATACCAATCGGTATTGGAGACTCCTTTATTAATATAATATTCAATCAATTACAAAGGAAACTCCCTGTACAAATAGCTCTGAACTCGATGGACACCACTGCCTCCTTTGCACAACTGCAACCTCTTGCACATCTGTAATTGCTTTCACCACTACAACCTTAGAGTTTCTTTTGTACAGTCCTATCCACCAATGGATCACAAAAACAAAACTAGGCTTGTATACAAGTTTTAATCAAGAACGAATATTTTTACAATCTCTATTAATTTCTAGCAACATGAAACTAATATCAAGACAAAATCAGATTGCTAGTAGTTTTTCAATGGAAGCACTGATACGTATATTCTCAAATATGTTGTCTGCTTAGGCTTTGAGTTTTTCTCTATTCGTTTAGTTGAAGCTTTAGCCGAGAATGATATATATAGATTATAGTTCCAATAGAAGGAAATCAACTCCCCAATTTTAGAATCCCAAAGAAAGATACAAACAAAATCAAAAAAGAAGGGATTTAAAATTGAAAGTAAACTGCTAGAAAGGGATAGATATTTAGAAGAATTGGCAATTTGAATTAAGGAATAATATCCCAACAAAATCAACAACTAGAATAAAGTGATAAGGATAAGCAAAATCAGCTCCATCACTTTATGAAATATCTTGATATTGATATAGCTTTGGAAAACAATTGTCCAATTGATATGGTTCCCAAATATATATTTTCAGCTTTTGAATTTGAATATTCAGCTCTTTGAAATAGGAAATAAAACTTAATGAATTTGGCTTCCAAAAATAACTCTTGAAAAGATTTGAATTTTAAGCACATGAAACCTTCTTTTATAAAATAATTTTCAACAAATTAAAATTGCCTTGAAATTAATTAATCAAGCTAGAAATCCTTACATTTGATTTCCTAGGTGAGATCCTATGGACCTAACCATGTAGTGGCACTAAACAACATTTCTTCATGAAGACCCACTTGAAATCTTGATACATGCATAATTAGGCTAACCTAAAAATCACAAAACATCTATCTCCATACAAAATATATGTTATCATTATTAAAACAAAAACTCATAAATCAACATTCTCCCCCTTTTTGATGATGATAATATATAATTTTACAAAACAACTTATCATCATTAAAATCAATAACATATAAACCAACATTATTAGCCCATATTCTATAAGGTAAAACAGGATACAATTTTTATATAGACTAAAAATTAGGTATTTCGATCAATTTACGCCGGATTCTGAAATTGGAGGATACATTGTATGCAATTAGGTACTTGATGTAGTAAATTATAAGTTCAAATTCTTTGGGTACCAAATCATGAATATGGTAGTACTTGATGTAACGGAATTGTATTTAACCCAAAAAACAACTAAGCCATTTTCATATTAAACCTAGCGTTCACACTATTATACTGCGGACAAGACTTCACAGTTTCTCAATTCCAGTTGTCGTACGATGTCATGTGGATAGACCTAACGTCTGTAATATTAAACTGCAGAAGAGACTGATGATTAAAACGACATTATTTAAGATCAGTCCATACTTATCATCCGCAACTTAAATTGCGGACGAGGATTTCTATAAGAGGGGTATTTTGGACATCTGTCCCGTCCGCAGTATTAAACTACAGAATACTGAAAATTAAACTGTGAACAAGAGTTCTATTTAACTGTTCGATCATCGGATGGACGCTAACGATCTGTTATAAAATAACCTTAATTTGATAACATTGAATCAAAATTAATAAGATAAATAACATTTAACGTCTATTATAGAAATTAACGGATGTGATTAAAAATTAGAATTCGTCATCGACTATTATTAATACCGCAGATAACAAAATTATAATTTGCCATCATCTGCTACTTTTAGTAGCAATATAATCACTTCATCCGCTTGGTCCTTCTAATAGATGATATATGAATGCTATGTGCTCTATGTAATTTGCTCTATAGAGTATGATTTATCGAAAGACATTTCTTAAACCAAAGTTGGTAATACCATGCATTTTAATTTTACTATAATTTAACAAAATGGATCTAAAATAAAAATCCTTATCACTCAAAAAGAATAATCTTGAGTGAAATATTCTAAAATGTTGCTAAAAAAAATTATGCTCAAGTTAGTCAATATAAACCTTTATAGGCATAAAAAGATATATATAACGAATACCGTCATAAGTTGGAACACATTTCCATCACTCCGTAAAATAAAATAAAAAAAAAATTAATGATTATTTTTTGAAACGTTAAGTTCTTTCAAGAAACAGAAGAAGGTAGAAATTTTCTTCATAACAGTGAAAATTTTGAAGTTTAATAATGGAGAAGTCAAGTGTGATTATGTTAAGACTGGCGCAGACCAGGAGTAAACATTATCAAAAAATAAAAATAAAAATAAATAAATAAATAACGAATTTGAAATTGTCATCTTCTCAATCATGTTGACAAAGCAAACATCTATTACAATAATGGTCTATGAGGTGAAAAAACTTGTTATTCTCTTCAAACATTTCACAGGATGTTACACAACAACAAAAATTAAATTAAATTTATTTCTATATAAAAGATGCAAATTTCAATAATTAACAGATAATTTTTATATATGAAAGGTAGTTGCTAGAATTAATATTCCTAGCTACAATACGTGTGATAACTCAGCTAGTAATTAATTTTTATTGACTAGCTACGTACTAGCATTACAAGTTAACAGAACTAGAGTGCAATTGTAAAATCAAGTGTGCTCCATATTGAGTCATGCATGGTAGAGTGAGGAGCATGCGTACAGTATAGGAGGGTGATCAAAGCACGCACAAACGAGAAGCCATTGCCATTTTAGCTTCTAACGTAGCAAAGTTTTGGCCGATGCAAATCCGGGGAAAGGGAAAATTAATATGAAACTTTCCTTTTAACACACCTTGAGAAAATCTCTCTGGATTGAATTCCTTAGGGTCATCACCCCATATTTCGTTGTCATGTTGCACTAGCTGGATCACGGGTAATTGGAGAAACAATACTCCGGCAGGAAGAGATATTTATCCTAATTTAGGACTACCGGCGGGTATAATCTTAAGTAGAACCTCCAGTAAAATCATATTTACCTGTACGTGAAACAAAAACACAATCATAGGAGTAGAAATGTGCACCCCTATCAAATTTTCCTTCACTTAATAACATGTCAAAATTTCTTTTTTAATGAATAACATGAATCTAAAATTGAGGGTTTCTTAAAAACTTCCAATTTTCAGGTGATTCAATCCGTTGAGATTCGATTTATTGTTTCCAAATTTTTGAAAAATCTCTTCTCTAGCGCGCTTTTGCAAGTCTTGATGTTAACTTAATAAGATCATTGTCCACAAAAGCAAATTTGAGGTTGTCTTGTCCCGTGAAATAGAATAGTTTGCATTCTTCAATAACCTCATCGATAGTCATTCCGAAATTCTTGTCTCCAAAGTACTGTTTAATTTCTTTGGAATTAGATTCCAATAGTATACCTAATAAGTCATCAGCACTAGAAATTGCAATCCATTTCCTCCTTTTTGTTTTTTTGTTTTTCTTTTTGTAATAGTCATGATATATTCCATTACAGGTTATTTCTAATTTCATCAGTAATGATAAAAATATGTTGATAGATAGATAGTTAAGATCAACCTTACAAAAAATTAGAATTATAAAACTATTTTCACCGTAAAAAGTTTTAAAATAAAACTTCATATATCCATCAAATAGTAAAAAAGTATCAGATTACTTTTATTTTTGAAACAATTATGCTATTCAATATAATAAATTAGTTGACCGATGTTGATTTCAGTTATACTACTATCCATAGCTATAAAAAAAAATGATGTATTGAATATAATTGAAAGGAAAGTGTAATTGAGGGGATCCAAATCTGATTAAATCAATTTTTTCAACATTATATAATTTTGAGATCGGAAGAAAAAATGCTTTGTAGCTGAGCAAAGCACATGCAAATACAGTCAACCACCAAAAACTTATAGTAGTAATAAATTGTGTTGGAGTGATTTCACAAAATGTTGCTGCCACGTACATGCAGAACGTGTGAAATCAAATTCCCGTAGCTACTCATGATCATAACATATATACTAATTAAAGCTTGTGTAAAATCAAGTTAGCTCCATGTTGTGGTTGAACAGTCAAGACATTGATCGGGGCATGGGTATAGGATGGCGAGAGCTCAAAGGAGAAGCGTTGTAAGATGACAGAAAGAGCTAATTTTGCTTCCAACATTGCAAAGTTTTGTCCGATGCAGATCCTAGGTCCCCACCCAAATGGGAAAAACACCACCTGATTTTTTGTTGCCTTTGACACTCCTTCAGAAAATCTTTCTGGATTAAACTCCCTGGCATCATCGCCCCAAATATTTTGGTCCTGATGAAGTACCATGAGTGGTATTGAGATTTGAACGCCTGCTGGTAAGGTTATATCTCCTAACGTAGTCTCCTGGTCAACCCTTCGGAACAGCGTATCTATAGGTGGATATAACCTTAGAACTTCGTATCAAATCATAGTAACCTGAATATACATATATATATATATATATATATATATATACACACAAGAAATTTGGTACTAGCTAGGTTAATTCATTTTACACATTTTGCATTGCTACAACGTAACTACATAATTAATGGGAAACAAATTAATTAAACTGGTGTGATGGTTTGCAAAAAAAAAAAAATGTAATAGTTAACCAAGTACTTACGATTTTGAGATGATTTAGATGATCAAAATCCGGTTTTTCAGTCCCAAATTCTTGAAGAATTTCTTCTCTGGCGCGCTTCTGCCAATCCGGATGAATACTCAATAAAACCATGGTCCAGACAAGCAAACCAGAGGTGGTCTCCTGCCCAGCAAAATAGAATTGCTTGCACTCTCCCATAACCTCTTGAATACTCATTCCAACATTCTTATTTCCTTGTCCAAGCTGTTCCTTTAAATTGGATTCCAATAGTATCCCTAGTAAGTCATCAGCGGTAGCTTCTCTTGCGTGCATGGCCTTGGTCTTTTTATTAATAATGTTCATCAAACAAGATTGTGTTTTTCGGTCAATTTCCTTCATCCTCTTGTTCCTCTTAGTTGGTAGATAACTGCATGTATACATTGTAACATGATGATATATATAATTATATATTAATGTTAAGGGGAAACGTTAACTAGTCCGATCCATATAAAACTTCTTGGCTGGCTAGCTTCATATATGTGGTGATTTTCACTAGCTACGTACTCATAAATAATTAAGTTATATAGCTAGCTAGACAGACAGACTGAAAATTAGAATTGATACTACCCTACCCTACTCTACCCTAGCTAGCCCTAGCTCCATTTCAATATATACATACAATTAGAGTTGAAATAATATTAATTAATTTTATTTTTACGTACCTCCATCCGGGAATGTAAACTGATAGCAGGGTCTTCATTACAAGCTCAGCTTGTTCTGTTTGAAGTTCAAATACCATATTTGCCTCTTCGTAGCTACTTCCAAATGCCGTATGTGAGATGACGTCTTTTGTTAATCTATGAAGAAAAGGCCACACATCCAACTCACATGGCCCATCCTCCGAAATCATCTTCTCCCATTTGCTCACCATCTCTATACAACTCAAATACATGGCTGGTAGCATACACTGCAAACAACACGTCCGTCAAAATTAATTATAAGACTAAGTTTCAATTTATAAATTTATTTGCTAAAATATAGAAATATTAGAAAATATTCCTAAGAATAAGTGATATTCCCGACCAAATTTTCCGTTGTAATTATCCTAATCTAATCATGTAGTATTACAAATAGCATTCTTGCCATTCACATAAGCTGCGACGAATAAAATTATGCTGTCAAAATATGGATACAAAAATTAAAAGGAAAAAAAAGTGTTAAATTATACTCCCTCCGTCCCGTATTAAACGTCCGGATTGGTTTCGAGTACACTTTAATTAATAACATTTTTTTTACCTAAATTGCATGCCCTTCTAAAATACATTTAATTGAAGTATCCATGCCCTTTTTTATGACCCCAACATTAATTACTCCCTTCGTCTCATAGTTATAGGCTGATTTTTTGGCACATAGTTTAAGAAAATCAGTTTAAGTGACGATTTTTAACAGAAATTTTTCACATATACCCCTTAATATGGAATTAATGAATAAATTAATTACTCCTTACTTATCACATTGGAACTCCTAACTTCATTGATTTGGTACAATTGTCTTTTATACACAAAATATGTTAAACTAGTAAAGCCTAAAAAGTTGAATTCTTTTATTGAGAATACAACAACATTAAATGTGCTGATAAAAGTAATGACATTGAAGGTTGTTTCTTCAAAAAAAAGAGTAATGGCCGGTTGAATATTTATTATAAGGGCATAAAAGTAAAATAATGAACCAACTAAATTTTATAAATGGTAAGTAACCTATATATTGGGACATCTCAAAATGGAAAATCAGCCTATAACTATGGGACGGAGGGAGTATTAATTGCTAATTCTCACATGAATCAATTCTCTACATCATTTTTATTGTTATTCTCATATTCCAATTAATATAAATATATTTCTCTCTCCAAACCCATCCATTAATTACATGCATATAATGCATGCAAACCTACCTTTGTTGGTATTAATTTCTAGCTATTTATCATTTTTGTTGTTATTATCCCGTAAAATAGAATATATGTTATAATAATAATATGATAGATAAAGTGGTATAACAATACATCTCTTCCCAATATAAACTTTTTATTATTTCTTAAGTTTCAAACAAAAGTTGACTAAAAAGATTACTAATATAGAAATAGTTAAAAATAGAACATTTATTATAAAATAAGCTAAAAAAAAAAATTAAAACGTTTAATACGTGATAGAATGATTAATTAATTGACGTTGTTTACCTTCAACTTTTCTATATGGAAAGCCGGATTAAGTAGTTTTCTGTGTTTGGCCCACAGCTCCGCATCATGGTTTGCGAGCCCATCTGCAAACAACTTGATTAGTGGGTTCCTCTTGGGCTTGTTGAATTTGGAACTCTTAACAGTTCAGGGTCCATGATGTGCACCCTTGGCGTCGGTCCAATCCATATAAAGGATTTCTTACCTGCAGGTTTGGTATTATAACAGTTACTACTAAAGAAAGAAAAAAATATATTTTAAATTCGTAAAGTTTAATTAATACGGATCAGTGTTTTTGAATACCGTATTTGTGGAGGGTTTGATGGATAAAGGGCCTGAGCCGCAGCACAGCATCATCAGAGAGATTGATGGGGTAGCTTTCCTCGTCATTTCCGAGTGTTCTTTCTGGTCCCCATGAAACAGACGGTATGAATTTCCACGGAATCCTTGTTTTCTGAGTGACTTCTCTAGCTTTCGTGGACTCACCCACACCCAATCCAACACCTTCCATGCCCATCCTACAAAAACAACAACAGCCACTGCCGCCGCCGCTGCCATTGTTGTGTATGGTACTACTGCATCCAATCTTATATATATATATATATAGCAATTAGCTCTAATGAGTAATGAATATGAATAAAAGATACGAAGAGAATAATGAATGGGAGAATTAAAGTCCCCTACAGTCTACAATCTTATAGAGAGACGAGAGGGGAGGGAAGGAAGGAGTAACTTGGCATTAATTGTTACTCTCTGGGGCCATAAAAGGAATTTTATCTATTAAAATTTAAGTACATATATTTCATTCTATATTTACTCCTGAATTTATTAAGAGTAATATTATATGTACAAATTATTCATAAAATATTGTGCACAAATCATATAAAAAAAGAAAGGCGAGTAATGTAGAATCTTAATTACTATTGGTTTATTAATATACAATACGTTGTTCTTAATTAACATAATTAAATATCAACATAAATTTTGATAGAATATTGATGTGTAATGTCTTCTTTTTTATCTTCTATCTCATATCAATATAAATTTATCGTATATAAGTATATAACAACTTTTTAATGAAAACTGTAATAGTAAATTTTTAAAAGAAGAGAACACCGTTATATCACATATATTTTAATATTTATACTAAATCTCCTCTCACATGAAGGTAAAATTTATATATCGTACTACTGCATCCATTCTTTTATATATATATATATATATATATATATATATATATATATATATATATTTAGCAATTAGCTCTAATGAGTAATGAATATGAATAAAAGATACGAAGAGAATAATGAATGGGAGAATTAAAGTCCCCTACAGTCTACAATCTTATAGAGAGACGAGAGGGGAGGGAAGGAAGGAGTAACTTGGCATTAATTGTTACTCTCTGGGGCCATAAAAGGAATTTTATCTATTAAAATTTAGGGTTAAGTTCGGATAATGGCACCGAGATTTGGCCGGTTTCACTTACTTAACCACGCCGCAGATGCGTAAACCTACATTTAAACTCTCTAACCTTTTGGGGTGAAGTGAAAAAATGCTTTCCGTCTTAACTCACATTTTTTATTTGGCTAAAGACTTAATTACCCTTCATATATATAATTGAAAACAATGATCTGAAGGGGTTTTCTCCCATTTCATTTCGGATCGATTTCTAGGGCTGAAAACGATCGATCGTGGTGATATCTAGGGCTAGAGAGAGAGAGAAATAGGGTGTGGGTTTAGTGTGTTCGTGGTGGATCTTCGTGATTGGTGAGTTCCCACTTTCGCTTGATGCTGTGATACTTAATTTGGTGCTTGGATTTAGGTAAATTTCTCCTTGTCGATAGATATGATATGTTCTTTGTTTTTAATTGTGAGTTGTTTGTTGTATATGCATGCATGTTTTGTAGATGAATTAGTTAGTATATTTGGTCTTTGGATAAAGTATGCTCACTACTATGATCCCTTTCTTTAATTCTATTTTTGTCCCCATTACCCCTTTTATGCGCTTACGACATTGGTCCCCTTTTGTGATACTTGTTATAAAGTATTGTATGTTATTCAAACATTTCTCCTTCATTTCTTTAATCTGAGTAAATGTCTGCCGAATTGTTTTTCATTATGGTGGGAAGTTTATTAAAGATCCAATTACATAAGTATGTTGGGGTAGTGAAGAAATAGTAGAGGCTGTTGGGTTGGATTACCTTTCTTTGCTTAGTATACATGAATCTTACTTACTTTATGCCCGGGTTCAAATATGAATATTTATTATCTTGTACTGGATATGAAATTTGGGAGGGTGGGGCATTATTGATGCAAAATGACAAAGATGTCATTGATATGGTTGATTTCTTAGTTAATCTTTGAGAGTGAGAAGGTGCATATGTATGGACAAGAAATGATGGGTCCCATCTGAGTTGTTAGGCGGAAGAAGTTGAAAATGAAGGGTCCCATACAAGGTATATATGTGGTTTGACAACCGATAATACGAACCAAAGTGAAAATGAAAAAGACTTTGGACTTTAAAGTGAAACAACTGATAACATTAACCAAAGTGGTACTACTGATAAAGGGAAGCAAAAGAAAGCATATAAAGGCGACCTGAAAGAAATGACAAGGAAAAGGTAAACAAACTGGAAAGCCTAAAAAACAAACAAAACATACAAAGAAAAACAGTAAAAAATAAGCTGATAATGATAATGGGGAAGAAGCAGAGAATCCACCATGGATGGATGAGGATCTAGAGGGGCCTGGGGATGATGATATATTTGAAGAAGGCCCAAAAAAAATAGATGAACCAAAGGTGAACATGAATGATGTATTTGTAGAGGATTGGTGGAGTGATGATGATGATGGAGAAGGGAAAGATGCATTAAGGAGGAAGTTTGTTCTGTCAGATGATGAGGACAATTTAGAAGGGGATGGATGTATGGAGTTTAATGAGGCAACTGATATGGGTAAGATAGAATTTGAGATTGGAATGGAATTTGCAAATCATGAAATTTTTAGACAAACATTAGTTGAATTTTCTGTTAAAGGGGGGTTTGATATAAAGTATATTCAAAATGACAAGAAAAGAATAAGCTCGCCAAGTGTAAAGTCGAAAAGCTCAAAATGGAGGATTCATGCATCGGTCAAACAGGGGTGAACAAACTTTGAAGATAAAATCTTGGGGGATCATACGTGTCTTTGGACGGGATAAGAATCATCTTGTTGACGATAGATACTTGGCAAAAAAAATATATGCGTGACTTGAGAGATAATCCTAATTGGGATTTGCGGGCATGGAAAAAGAAGGCACAAAAAAGAATGTAACTCTACTCTAAGTAAATCATCCCTATATAGAGCAAAAAGAAAGGTTTTATACATATGCAAGGTGATGTAGGAGAAGCGATATAACAGAGTTGATGTATTATGTGGAGACAATCGAACAATTTAACCACAGAACGACCTTCAAATTTTGTAGTAAAGGGTCTAGTTGACGAGGCACAGTTCACTACCGCTTTTTGAAGCTATATATGAGGCTTCTTTGCTTCGAAACATGGGTTTCTAGTTGGGTGTAGACCTATTATAGGCCTAGATGGGTGTTTTTAAAGGGGGTTTTGGAGGCTGACTCTTGAGTGCTATAGGAAGAGATGCTAATGACAACATATTTCCCATTGCGATTCTTTGTTGTTGAATGTGAATGTAAAGATAGTTGGCGGTGGTTTCTTACTCGACTTCTAGATGACATAGGTGAAAATGAAACAAGATGTTATGTTTTCATTTACGATAAGCGAAAGGGGCTAGTAGAGGTGTTCAATACAATGTTACCCAACAATGAACACAGATTTTGTTTAAAAGCATTTGTCAACAACTTTAAAATTAAGTTTAGGGGAAGCTACTTAGGGATTTGTTGCGGAATGCGACTAGTTGTGGTGACATGTTCTCATTTGAAGCGAATGGAGGTGCACAAAGTTGATCTGAAAGCGGTAAGTGGTTAATGGTCATTGGCCCAAAATTTTGGGCGGTCTCATTTTTCCCACCATTTGTAAGCGTGATGTAGTAGTGAACAACATGAATGAGTCATGGAATAATTACATCCCGGAGGCAAGGGATAAAGGTATAATAAACATGCTAGAGTGGATAAGAAAGAAATTAATGGTTAGGTTTCAAGTAAAAGGGAAGGCATGAACAAGTATGTGGGGTCACTTAGGCCCGAATTGAAAAAAATTAGAAATGATTAAGAAAGTTTGTAGGGATGCACTTCTTTGAAGTCCGGGCACAGGGAATTTGAAGTAGAAGTTGATAACGTAACATGGGTTGTGAATTTGAATGATTGGACTTGTGGTTGTAAAATGTGGCGACTTAGTGGGATTCCATGCAGACATCTTTATATAATATGATATGGGCAATAGGGAGGCGACCAGAGGCTTATTGCCATCGATCTTATAGCAAGGATGTATACTTGAAAACATACAACTTTATCATAAAGCTGTGCTAAGTCACCATGAATGGGTTCACTCCAATTTTGCTAAGATTTAGCCTCCACTCTATCATAAGCCACGCAAGCGGACTAAGGAAACTTCGAAGAAGAAAGGCGTAGATGAACCAAAAAACCAACATAAACAGACAATAAAAAGGTGGCACTGTGACATGTGCAAGGTGTTTAACACTAGGGCATAACAGCAGGGCATGTACATTGTAACGACCCCAAAATAGGTCCATTCCATCCAACCCATTCTGAGTCGCCAAATATATGGTACGGAAAACAACTACAACTTTATTACAACAATTGTCGTGCAAAATACAACAACACATATGCTATGAGTTTGGATACAAATATATACCAACTGTAGCACGTCACAATGACACCTTACATAAAGGTATAGTCAAAAACTGTTTTAGAAATTAGAATCTTTGGGAAGTGCTCAAGGAAACCTTCATACATGGGAGGCCATGCTTTTAGGTTATGGTAGATATCATATGTGACGCCCCCAAAATAGGTATACATCACCCATTCTGAGTTGTCAATACATGGTACAGAAACAACTACAACTTTATTATTACAACAGTAAAACTGTGAGTTTGAATACAAATATTATCTTCTAGACAATATCTATACTCAAATAAATCCTCATCACATTTATTGATACATTATTTTACAAAAATGGTGAGGACTACTAAACAATTCTTTCTAAAACCTTCATTCCATACCCCAGACTAAGCACTTTCTTATATTCTCGCCTCACGAGAAGAAAAATGGAACAAAAAGGAAAAGGGTGAGCTCAACTAGCCCGATAAAGAATATTATGACTAAGATAATATACAACAAATTACCATTAGTCTTCAACGAGGAAAAATCTAATAGAATACAATAGACAACAAATTTTAAATCAATATTCGCAGATTGAAATAATAATTCATTAGAAGAGTTAAGTAGAGAATGCAAACTACTATCTTACATGTATGAATTTAAAAGTTCATCGTCTATCTTTTATCCTGTAACATCAATCAATATACATCCGAATCAAATATTCATCTTTTTACTTCTGAGGCCAAAAGAAATTCATCGATTAATCATGTTCATCTAAACACTGTTCATCTTTGCACTACTACCAAAAGATATTCTTCAAAATCATTCATCTTTGCACTACGGGCCAAAGATATTCAATAATATCATCATTTAAGGCGAGGATGATGAAAATATTTTAAAGAAAGCGAATCCAATTGAAACAAAATGACAAGGATTAAGGATTAAGGATTAGTACTTTGTTTTTATCCATGTTTAAAAAAAATACCTCAAAAATAATCATAGTGGTGTAAAATTCAAGAATGATCAAAACATGGATACAATCAAAGCTAGTATCCATAATAGATATTTTGGACAAAAAGAAGAAATTTCATTTTTCTAAATTGAATAGTCTTATATCGTGAATAGTGTCGATATCGTGAATAGTAACTCAGACACCAAAAGATAGAAGTTCCACAAAAAATATCTTCACGCTTAATGAATAGTACTCGTGAATAGTAACTCGTGAATAAGAACTTCATGAATAGTAACTTCGTGAATAGTAACTCATGAATAAGAACCCCAGACATGAAAAAGTTCCAAATTTGATAAAAGTTCCAACCAATATTTCAAAGATAATGATATTGAAGAAATAATATCATTTGAGAAGAAAATAACATCCCTTACCTCGAAAGATCGATCTTCTAAATTGAAACACCTGGACATAGGCTATGACTTGGACTTGCAACCGTATAGCAATACTCAAAGTATACTCAAAATACTCACAAGAATACGCTCGATAATATAGAGAGAAAACTTGAGTTTACGGTGTGATTTTCAATTCTAACCTAAGCACCTATTTATAGGAAATTGCTTAGAACACCAAAATAGAAAATTTAATAAATTAATAATATAATTATATAAATTTCCTACACATGCCTAGAATCTGATTTCAGCCATCAAACACATGCCACATTCTAGAAAAAGTAAGAAAAAACGTTTTTCTAATTTTAAATATTTTAAACTTCCAAAAATCAATTATTTCGGAGCTTCGGAACTTCAATAATTCATAATAAATAGCCCTTTCATCAGAAAATTCGAATCTCGCGTGTTTTTATAGGAAATTCAATTCTCTACAACTTTGCAGAAGAAAGTTTTTCCAAATTCCAAATAGAAATTGACCGAAATCCACAAACGGACGATTTTGGGGTCCACCGACATGTTTAACATGTTTTAAACATTTATTGCAACAAAAATACTCTTCCTCCTCGTATACTCATATATCCCACATTCATTGTAAAAATATCACCATTATTATATTATTAAAATATAATAATATATTTAAATGAATTATTTTATCAGAAAAAGATAAAATTTCAATTTTCAACAATTGTCACATTAAAATTTTCTCCATCTATATCCACATAAAATCAATATTTTCCTAATCATATGAATCAATAATTAATTATTCACAAATAATATTACGAATCACAATATTGATGACCGAGCGGTTCCTGGAAAGAGGGGCTTTTCAATAAGAATTTCTTCTTCTTGGCGGCGCCTGTGATTAGGTGACCAAACCTCTCCTTAGAGCGAACTTTCTAGACATTGCCAATAATGTTATCTAATAATATTATTCAGATAATATGAATTATTGCTTCGATAATAAAAAATCTTGTGTAATGACAATTATTGAAACAACAATGAATATAAAAAATATCAACGCCGCAATTATTAACTCAATAAAATCTTTGAGCGATAATTCATGTAACCATTATTGAGTAGTGCCTTCTTCGTAAGAATCAATAATTGGTCCAATACTGGTGTCTTCTTGTGTTTTAACCATAGGGTATTTTAACGATGATAATTGATGGTAACAACTACTGTATTATTTTAAACAACTTATATTTGTCGTTTTTTCTTCATCCAATCGCTTTTTCAGTTATGGGGCCCACACATGGTCTGCTACTGGCAGTCGTGCGAATATTCCCAAAAGATCGAATATTCCACGACCAAAAACGAATATTCCCAAATGAACAATGAATATTTTATAACCACTTGCTTATTTTGAAATATTTGCATGTATCTTACCCTAACTATCCATATTAATCAAATCAACCCTTACTATTTAAAAATAATAAATAGAAAATTAAATTTCATTAATAATAAGTTGGGGTCTTACAACCTCCCTCCTTATGAAATTTCGTCCTCGAAATTGGCGTCACGTCTTGGTGTGTTTGAAAGGTGAGGATACCTCGCTTTCATTTCCGTTTCCAATTCCCGGTCATTTCTCTATAGCATGATTCCTCCACAAAACTTTAACTTGTGGTATGACCTTTCTTGGCGTAGGGCGTATGCTCCTTCCTATCCAAAATCTTGGCAATTACCTCACTCATCGTTAAGTCTTGACTATCTCGTCCTGGTTCTTAACTAACTCTATAACGTGATACGGGTCTTTCACATATTTACTGAAATACGGATATGTGAAACACATTATGAACACGAGACATACTCGGAGGTAACCCGAGTCTATAGGCTACATTTCCTACTCGGTCGAGAATTTGAAATGGACCAATAAATCGTGGATTGAGCTTTCCTCTCTTCCCAAATCTTGTAACTCCCTTCCATGGAGCAACTCATGAACAATACATGATCCCCTACACTAAATTCCACGTTCTTTCGATGAAGATCCGCATAACTCTTTTGTCGATCTTGTCTTGGTTTGTATCGTTGTCGAATCATTTGGATCTTTTCGGTGAGTCATACGCCTTAACTTCGGGTCCCAACAATGTTGCTTCACCCACCTCATCCCAACATATTGGAGAGCGACACTTTCGTCCATATAATGCTTCAAATGGAGCCACACCTATACTTGCACGATAAGCTGTTGTTGTGGAGAATTCCACCAATGGTAAATACTTATCCCAACGCCTTGAAGTCTAGGACACAGTCTTAATAGATCTTGAAGAGTTTGAATAGTCCTCTCTCGATTGTCCAAATCCGTTTGGGGATGGTATGCGAAACTAAATCGTAAATCCGTGCCCATAGCTTTTGCAAGCTAACCCAAAATCTTGAAGTGAATCTTGGGTCACTATCCGAAAACTATGGATCTTGGCATGCCATGCAACCTTACAATCTCATTCACGTCATATACTAGCAAGGCGTTCAAGGAATAAGTCTCCGTATCGGCAAGAAATGAAAGCGGAGACTTGGTTAATCTATCAACAATAACCCAAATAGCATTGATGCCTTGAGAAGCCGTAGGAAGACCCGTAACGAAATCCATGGTAATGTGTTCCCACTTCTATTTCGGATTCTCAAGTGGTTGCAACGGACCCTTAGGTACCGGATGCTCCGCCTTTACGTTGACAAGTTAAACACATTGAGATAAACTTTGCAATCTCTCTCTTCATATTGTTCCACCAAAATGTATATGAAGATCACGATACATTTTAGTACTTCCGAGATGGATTGCAAATGGTGTATTGTGTGCCTCCATCATAATCTTGTACTTCAAATCGAGTCGTTAGGAACATAAAGTCTAGAGTGGACTCAAGTATTCCTTCTTCATCAATTCTCGCCCTTAGGAATAGCTCCTTCTTGTACTTTCTTTCTTCTTCATACGCATCGGCTCAAGATTCGATGGTTTGAGCGACCTTAACTTTTTCTATTAAAGTTGGCTCTGTCATATACTTGACATCATCGCACTCGTTCTCGCATATGATCTTCTACTCAATCGCGTCGGCTACCACGTTAAACTTTACCGGGATGGTATTGAATAGTGTGGTCGTAGTCTTTTTCAATAGTTCGAGCCAGCGTCATTGCCGCGTGTTGAGTTCTTTTTGAGTGAAGAAATATTTAAGGCTTTTATGGTGCGAATATATCTCCACTTTCTCCCCATATAGATAGTGCCTCCATATCTTTAAGCAGCAGCTTGATTGCTTTGCTAACTCTAGATCATGAGTAGGATAATTCCTCTCATACTCTTTAAGTTGTCATGAGGCATAGGCTATGACTTTCCCACGTTGCATAAGAACACATCCTAACCCTTTGCACGAAGCATCGTTGTAGATAACAAATCCATCCGAACCGGATGGTATTGTTAGAAACAGTCTTAAAATAAGTCTCCTCTTTAGCTCTTGGAAACTCTTCTCGCATTCTTCGCTCCAAACGAATTTTGTATCCTTCCGAGTTAGGCGGGTTAATGGAGTAGCGATTCGAGAAAACCCTTCCACGAATCTCCGATAATAACCAATTAAGCCCAAAAACTACGTACTTGATCCTGACTTGGTTTGCTCTGAACTTTGTATTGCTTCAATCTTCGTCGGATCAACAGATACTCCATGTTTTTTTACACCACGTGCCCAAGGAATGCTACTTCCTCGGCCGAACTCGCATTTCTTCAATTTGGCATATAGTTTGTTTTCACGAAGCCTTTGGAGTACCGACTTCAAATGGTGCTCATGATCTTCACGACTTTTGGAATATATGAGGATGTCATCAATAAAAACAACAACGAAGCCAGATCCAAATATTCCTTAAATACTCGGTTCATCATATCCATGAAAGCCATAGGAGCATTAGTCAATCCGAAAGACATGACTAAGAATTCATAATGCCCGTCTGGGAGTTCTAAAGACAGGTCTTTGGAATATCCTCGGTTCTAATCTTGGTGATGATATCCGAGCGAAGATCGATTTTTGAAAAAATTGTGCCCTTGCGGTTGGTCAAACAAGTCATCAATACGAGGTAGAGATACCTATTCTTGATGGTGACATGGTTCAATTCCAGATAGTCGTACTGAAATCGCATACTCCGTCTTTCTTCTTTACTGAATAAAACAGAGCACCCCCAAGGAGATGTACTAGGGCCAGAATGAAGCCGATGTCCAACAATTCACAGTAGTTGGACCTTTAACTCCACGAAGTTCAATAGGAGCCATTCGATATAGGGTTTTAGAAATGGGCTTTGTACGGGTTCAAGAACAATAAAGAATTGAACTTCACGTTACGGGGTGAGCCGGGAAGTTCTTGAAATCGTCGGGAAAGTCAATAACAACAGGAATATTATTCAAATTTGGCGTGTCTTTATTCAAATCCATAACATGGGCTAAGAAGCTTGACATCCGTTTTCAATAAGCGAATAGCTTTATGATTAGATATGACGTTGATTGATTTTAATGGTTTAGTTGCTTGAATTAAATAACAACGGGTTGGTTAGGAATATGAAAACTAACAACCTTACGAAAATAATCAATTTTGGCATGATGAGTAGTTAACCAATCAATCCCTAAAATCACATCAAAAGCAAGTATCTTTAAAGAGATAAGGTCAACGGGTAAGGTAATGGTGCCAACTTGAATTAAACAAGATTTATAAGCAATGGATGTGATGAAAGTTTCTCTAACGGAGTTTCCACAGATAGGTCAAAGTCTAATTTCTCCGAGTCAAGTTTAAACGTTGAGCACATGCGGAGAGATAAATGAATGGGTAGCATCGGTGTCAAGTAAGGTATAAACTTGCAAGAATTTATAAATAGCTTACCGTGATCACCTCGTTTGGGTTCCTCGCATTATGACCGATCCAACAAACGCTCTTCCGGAATCGTTGACTTTGACTTTTACGGGACGATTTTTTGAGTCACCGTCCCCCATTGAACTAGGTTTCGCTACTGCGTCTGATCTCGAAGCGATATGTCCTTCCTTTCCCACAATTATAGCATACCTTGAAGCTGTGTGGACGGTTTGAATGATATGTCCCTCTTTCCGCATTTATAGCATATAATGGGTGGTCGTTTCTCCTCCCTTAGAACCGGTTGTTCTTAAGCCTTTATCGCTGTCGTCTTCACATGGTCATTGTTAAATCTCCTCTTTTTAAAATCTCTCCTCGACTCGCTTCTTCTATTTTCATGGCCATGATTACCACCAGAGTGGTTACCATTTTGTCCGTCTGTTTCTTTCTCCTCCGCCGGTTATCATTATTACATTGACTATATCTCGGGTACGATCCTGGTTGTGGTCCTTGATTGGCCGTACTCGTTATCTCGCTCTAATAATTGAGCCACATTTACAACATCCGAATAGAGAGAAAGTTTATGGGAAATGAGATCTTGGCGTATCTTAAGGGTTTGAAACCTCTAAGAAACATCCGTGTCATCGTTACTCATTCTCCACCAAATGAGGTGCAAACACGGATAACTCTGCAAACTTTGCCTCGTCTTGAGACACCGTCGTGTTTGTTTTGCTCTAATCTAATGAACTCCACTTCCTTCATATGACGAACACTTTCGGGAAAGTATTTGTCATTAAATAGTTCTCAAACGTTTCTAAGACATCTTTGAGAATGCGGTTGGATGGAGTGCGCTTCTACGAGACTCCCACCGATGAGAATCGCCTCGCCACGGAACATAAAGGTGGCGAATGGAACCTTCTGTTCCTCCATGCATCCCAAGACATCGAATACCTTGGTAATTTGTTTGACCCGTGTTTCCGCCGCGATCGGATCTGGCTTTCCTTAAATTATGGTAGTCCCAACTCTTTGAAGCTGCTTGGTACGTGACAACCCGTGAATTGCTATCATTTCCTCCTGTATTTTGAACACGAGTCTCCCTCGCTCGATTTTGCATGAACTGCAAAAAGCTTCTAAACATCCCTCGTTCATCATCTGCTTTCGATTGGTGTTGTTCACGGGAGGAACATTGCCCGACTGTTGCACGTTCTCCTCGTTGGTGAGTACAAAGCGTCTCCGCAGTCTCATTTCCATTGTTAATATTCTCGATCGACATTCTCAAATACTGTCATAAAAACAAGGGTTAATTAAGGAAATCAATATATCACATAATATCCTTATATCTTGACCAACAAAAAAAAAGCTTAGGTAGGACACACTTAGCGAAGGATTTACTCGTCTCCCCTCCTAGTTCTATTCCCGATCTCACGCCAGAGATCATATCCTAAAGCTCGATACCAACTGTGGCGCCCCCAAAATAGGTATACATCACCCATTCTGAGTTGTCAATACATGATACGAAACAACTACAACTTTATTATTACAACAAGAAAAGCTGTGAGTTTGAATACAAATATTATCTTACAGACAATATCTATACTCAAATAAATCCTCATCACATTTATGGATACATTATTTTACAAAATGGTGAGGACTACTAAACAATTCTTTCTAAAACCTTCATTCCATACCCCAGAGCTGCGTACTTTCGCTATATTCTCGCCTCCTGAGAAGAAAAATGGAACAAAAAGGAAAAGGGTGAGCTCAACTAGCCCAGTAAAGAATATTATGACTAAGATAATATACAACAAATTACCATTAGTCTTCAACAGGGAAAAATCTAATATAATACAATAGACAACAAATTTTAAATCAATATTCGCAGCGGAAATAATAATTCATTAGAAGAGTTAAGTAGAGAATACAAACTACTATCTTCTATGTATGAATTTAAAAATTCATCGTCTATCTTTTATCCCTGTAACATCAATCAATATACATCTGGAATCAAATATTCATCTTTGCACTACAGGCCAAAGATATTCAATAATATCATCATTTAAGACTGAGGATGATGAAAAATATTTTTAAAGAAACGAATCCAAAGGAAACAAAATGACAAGGATTAAGGATTAAGGATTAAGTACTTTGTTTTATCCATGTTCAAAAAAATACCTCAAAAATAATCATAGTGGTGTAAAATTCAAGAATGATCAAAACATGGATACAATCAAAGCTAGTATCCGAGAATAAATATTTTGGACAAAAGAAGAAATTTCATTTTTAAATTGAATAGTGCAGATATCGTGAATAGTCTTAGTATCGTGAATAAGAACTCAAACACCAAAAGATAGAAGTTCCACAAAAAAACATCTTCACGCTTCATGAATAGTACTTTCGTGAATAGTAACTTCATGAATAGTAACTTCGTGAATAAGAACTCGTGAATAAGAACCCCGACATGAAAAAGTTCCAAATTTGATAAAAGTTCCAACCAATATTTCACATAATGATATTGAAGAAATAATATCATTTGAGAAGAAAATAACATCCTTACCTCGAAAGATCAGTCTTCTAAATTTGAAACCTGGATATAGGCTGATTGACTTGGACTTGCAGTATATAATAGCAATACTCAAAGTATACTCAAAATACTCACAAGAATACGCTCAATAATATAGAGAGAAAAACTTGGGTTTACGGTGTGATTTTCAATTCTAACCTAAGCACCTATTTATAGAAATTTGCTTAGAACACCAAAAGCGAAAATTTAATAAATTAATAATATAATTATATAAATTTCCTACACATGCCTAGAATCTGATTTCAGCCATCAAACACATGCCACATTCTAGAAAAAGTAAGAAAAAACGTTTTTCTAATTTTAAATATTTTAAACTTCCAAAATCAATTATTTCTAGAACTTGAACTTCAATAATTCATAATAAATAGCCCTTTCATCAGAAAATTCGAATCTCGCGTGTTTTTATAGAAAATTCAATTCTCTACAACTTTGCGAGAAGAAAGTTTTTCCAAATTCCAAATAGAAATTGGCCAAAAATCCACAAGCAGGCGATTTTACATCTTATAATCAAATTTCGATCGATAAATGGGGTCCACCGACATGTTTAACATGTTTTAAACATTTATTGCAACAAAAATACTCTTCCTCCTCGTATACTCATATATCCCACATTCGTTGTAAAAATATCACCATTATTATATTATTAAAATATAATAATATATTTAAATAATTATTTGTTCGAAAAGATAAAATTTCAATTTTCAACAATTGTCACATTAAAATTTTTCTCCATCTATATCCACATAAAATCAATATTTTCCTCATCATATGAATCAATAATTAATTATTCACAAATAATATTACAGAATCACAATATTGACAACCAGGAAGTTCCCAGGAAAGAGGGGGCTTTCCAATAAGAATTTCTTCTTACTGGAGCGCAATTAGGTGACCAAACCTCTCCTTAGACAGAACTTTCTAGACATTGCCAATAATGTTATCTAATAATATTATTCAGATAATATGAATTATTGCTTCGATAATGAAAAATACTGTGTAATGACAATTATTGAAACAATAGCAATATAAAATATCAACGCAGCAATTATTAACTCAATAAAATACTGAACAGTAATTACTGTAACCATTATTGAGTAGTGCCTTCTTACGTAAGAATCAATAATTGGTGCAATCTGCCGTAAAAGCTTCTTGTGTTTTAACCACCGGTATTTTAACAATGATAATTGTAATAACTACTGCTAGATTATTTTTAAACAACTTATATTTGTCGTTTTCTTCATCCAATCGCTTTCAGTTATGGGGCCCACACATGGGCTGCTTAGCATATCGTCGCATGCGATATTCCCCAGACAAGCGATGCGAATATTCCACGACCAAACGAATATTCCCAAATGACAATGAATATTTTATAACCACTTGCTTATTTTGAAATATTTACGTATCTTACCCTAACTATCCACATTAATCAAATCAACCCTTACTATTTCAAAATAATAAATAGAGAAAATTAAATTTCATTAATAATAAGTTGGGGTCTTACATCATATGGCCACAGAATTATCCTTGGTTGACCCAATAAACCCCAAAGAAAAACGAGAAGATTACTATCATATTCTTCCCAATGGTGAGTCCTCTCTTGACATATCATTATCTCCACTGTCTCTAATTGGGTATTATACTCCAAACAAACACCAAGATTATATAGGTAGTGCTTGTAAATATACTCAGCAAGTGGATGAGCACAACCATGTCTTATGATGACACGAGGTTGTATGTCATTAGACATCTTGTATGATAGTGGCAAAACACCCTTCCAAGTTAAATTCACCTCACCCTCAACATCTATAAACCACCATTCTATTCCCTCGCTATCCCCGCTTCAACCCAAATACACTTTTATTACACGAAAGGAATTGTGAAACAAAAGGGTGAGCACAACTAGCTCGAGAAAGAATATTATGACTAAAGATAAATAAATTATCAATAGTCTTCATCGAATAAATCGTAGATTTAGAACATATGGTAGATGATAAAACTTTTCAACCATAGTTAGCGGTGAATTAGCAATCCATTAGAAGAGTCAAATAGACCATAAAATCTATTATCTTCTCCATGTTAAAAGTCCACCAACAATGTTTTATCCCTGTAACATCAATCAACAATTCCTGTCCACAATCACATGTATAACTCATAATCATAATTGTAGTTCTAAATTCCTCTTCTCATCCGGACGAAGATAATTTCATCACACGCTTTACACGAAACATCAAAGATCATGGTTATACCAAATCACAGTTCCTGTTCATAATCATACTAATAAATTCATCTTTGCACCACGACCAAAGATATTCATCAACAGTTCATCTTTGCACTACATGCCAAAGATATTCAACAACAAGTCATCTTTGCACTACGAGCCAAAGATATTCAACAACAAGTCATCTTTGCACTATGGGCCAAAGATATTCAACAATAATTCATCTTTGCACTATAGGCTAAGATATTCATCAACAAGTCATCTTTGCACTACGAGCCAAAGATATTCATATATCAAAGAAATACATAATCATTTCAGAAGTTATATAACAATAATTATAACCATGTTGATCAATTCACCTTTGCACTTAAGCTAAAAATATTCAATTGTCATGATCATACCAGTCAACAATTCAACTTTTGCACTACTGGCCAAAGAGAACCTATAGTCACGATCATACCAATAATCTACCCATCTTTACACTCAAGTCAAAGAGAAATATCATCATTAGGGTTATAAGAATGTTATATAAAAACAATATAATCAAAATATGGTTTTAATTTCAAGAGTAAGATTCATAAATCAACAATAATTTGGTGGGAGAAGAAACCAATTTATAAGTGAATAGTACCCGTGATTCGCATATAGTAATCGTAGTATCGTGCGTAAATAACCGACACGAAAAGATAAAGTTTCATAATAAAATCCATATCAATATTTATAACACCTTAATCCAAATATTATAAATCACTTAGAAATCTCATAATCTAATATTATTAATATTATAATAATATTTTAATTATTTCTTAAACTTATAAATAATTAAATCTAATTATTTACACTTTAATAATTAATGCATTTAATCATCTAAAAATGCCAACCTCATAAGATTTCATCAAAGCATTAACCAAAACCCTCATAAAAATCTGCATATACCTCATATATAATTCTCAAGCCAATAAATCATATTTTCCAATTTTCTTACTTCACATAACATATTTAATTCATTACTCATAACTAGAACATTTTCATGAAAAATACCAAATCAGTTCCAAAATTATTTATTTTCTGGGATTTAGAAGAATATAGTCCCATATTGAATATATATTTGTCTCAGAATTTTTAAAATTCATTTACTATTTTTCACATGGCCAAAACCACCGAATATTTAAACATTTATCATAAATTTTACTTTGGTCCAAAAATTCTGAAATTTACGCAGTATACTGATATTATATAGATGTACTCCCAATAAAAATTTCATCAATTTTGGAGTTAATCACAAGGAGTTATAAGCAGTTACTTTTAAAATAGTCTTTTCTCATAAAATCCATAACTCCTAATCTATATATCCAAAAATCGCCATTTTTGGACACAATCTACAAAACTCATCAAAATATCATTTCAAATTTTTTTAGAATTTTTGAAGGTCCGGAAAAATTCAAAACTAAAAAAACATAATCACCCTTAAAAATCCCTTACCTCAAAAAGAAGCGATCTTTGGAATGTCTGATATAACTTATTTGAATCTAACTTGCACCGTATAGCAATACTCAAAGTATACTCAAAATACTCACAAGAATATGCTCGATAATATAGAGAGAGAAAACTTCAGTTTCTGGTATGATTTTGAATTCTAACCTAAACACCCTATTTATAGGAAAATGCTTAGAACACCAAAACAGAAAATTTAATAAAATATTAATATATATTTATTAAATTCTTACGCACACTTTTATCAACTGAATTCAGCATTCAACACAAGCGACCCACCTCACAAAACTTTTAAAAAACGTTTTCTTATTTAACATAATTAAAACTTCAAAATTAACTATTTCGAGCTTCGAACTTCAATAATTCATAATAAATAGCCCTTTTGTCATAAAATTTGAATCTCGCGAATTTTTATAGGAAATTTAATCCTCTACAACTTTGCGAAGAAAGTTTTTCCAAATTCTAAATGAAATTGACCAAATCCATAAACAGACGATTTTATAAAGTTATAATCAAATTTCGATCGAGAAATGGGGTCCACCAATTACACAAAACATGTGTTAATCATTTAATGCCACAAAATACTCTTCCTCCTCATATATTCACATATCGCACATTCATTATAAAAATATCACCGTTAATATATTATTAAAATAATATATTTAAATGAATTATTTTATCGAGAAAAAGATAAAATATTAATTTTCAACAATTGTCACTTTAAAAATTTTCTCCATCTATATCCACATAAAATGAATATTTTCTTTATCATATTGCTCATTTTAAGTCAGAATGAGCTCATTTTTGGACAGGAGGTACTTTATACCATATACCTTCATGTCCCTAAAGGCGAAATTTTCTCATAATTTAAGTGGTAAAACAACCCTTAAAGTTTAAAGCGAGAGCGTTTTGAAATTTACAGCTTTGGCCTCCTTTGCTAAAATCAGTCCACACAAAAATCTACAACACCTTTTCCAGTAATTCCACTTGGATTAGTTAGGTAACTCATAGATCTAACTCTAGGACTTGACCACATTCAAAAATTCAAAATATAATTGGAGATATGGTCAATTGAATTTCATGTTACGTTTTTACCAAAATCTGATTTTTCAACCCTTTGTGATTTCTAAGAAACTTTCATGTTTTCACATAATAACCAACATAACTCATCATAAAACTTACTAATACCACGAATACCCATGATTTTCATTAGTCCAATGCTTTTATTATGACTTTCATCATAATCCTCGTAAACAGATCCTTTTAGTTGAAGAAATATTTGAGGGTTTAAGAAATGGGTTTTTGTACTGCGGTCAATACAAAATTCGATTTCATGTTCTAGGGTAGGCTAGGAAGTCTTCAAGAATACGCCAGGAAATTTATTAATAATAGAAATATCATTCAAAACTCGTGACTCTCCTCCAAGACTTGGATAAATACGTCACATTGATACCAACCGTGACTTCTATCCCTTAACCTAGATAAGCACCTCACAATGATACCTATAAACTTGCCATCTTCATTCTCGATGTCGCCACGAAAAGTCCGCTTCGTGCATTCCACACAAGGAAGTCAACAATGAAAGGATCGGACTCTTTTCTTATTACTTGATATAACGTTGATTAACTTTAGGATTTGGTTACTTTGAATTAAGTATAACAGGTTGGTTAGGAATATGAAAGCTAACAACCTTACAAAAAAGAATAATGAGTAGTTAATCAATCATTTTCAAAAATTACCTCAAAGGCAAGTATTTTCAAAGAGATAAGATCGACAGGTAACGTGAAAGTGTTTATTTGAATCAAACAAGATTTAAAAATAATAAGCAGAACGAAGGCTCCCTACTAACGAAGTTTCAACCAATAAGTCAAAGTCTAACTTCTCCTGAGTCAAATTTAAGCGTTGAGCGCAAACAGAGAGATAAAATAATGGGTAGAACCCAAATTATCTTATAAGGTATAGACTTAGCGATTTATAATTAACTAACCCGCGTGCTAACTTCGTTCGGTTTACTCGCTTTTTGAGAAGTCACGGCAAACGCTCTTCCCAAACCACCGACTTTGTTTTTGTCCGTATTAGCCTTTGGTGCCACTATCCCACCGGACTGACTTCACTATCTGACAAAATCGAGCTAAATGACCTTCTCTTCTTGAAATTTCCACTTCTATTATCTTTGCCATGATTACCACCGAAGTGGTTACCATTCTTAGCATGATAATTTCCCCGATGGTTATCATTGCTCGATGGCCGTTGCCACCAAAAAGATTATTATCGTGTTGTTGGTGGTTACCTTTTGTTTGAAATTGAATCAACACTCTAATGTGCTTCATTGCTTATCTTAGCATTTTCGGATGTCATTCTCAAACACCATCACAAAATAAGGGTTAATTAACATATCACATATTATCCCTATACTCGTGACCAATTAAATACCAAATAAATTTAGGTAGGTCATACTAGCGAAGGAATTCCCGTCTCTCCCTCCTAGCTCTTATCTCACATCTCGGCCAGGGATCATATCCTAAGCTCGATACCAATTGTGACGCCCCAAAATTAGGTATATCGTCACCCATCTTGGGTCGCCACTTACATGGTACATAAATTCAAATACAACTTACTAACCTAACTGTCGTATAATATCTGACATAAACCGTGAGTTTGAATACAAATATTGTCTACTAGATATTATACAAACTCAAAAGGAGTCCTCATTACAACTATTATCACACTATTTCACGTAATAGTGAGGACTACTAATCTTATCCTCTCGGACCATTACTCCGCTCCCAGACTGCGTCCCAAATTATGTTCTCATTTCACGAAGAGAACGAAGAAAAGAAAGGGTGAGCTCAACTAGCCCAATGAAAATATTATGACTAAGATAATGCGAATAAAATTATCATTAGCTTTCAACAAAGTGTTAAGCGATAAAATACAATAGACAACCGGTTTAATCTGCGGCCGGAATAAGCAACCCATTAAAAAGAGTCAAGTAGAGAATAAAATCTACTATCTTTTAGGTTTTAAAAGGTTTTCATCAATTTTTATCATTTGAGACTCGACAATAAATAAACCACCACATCTAATTATCCACGTACCACGGTCGAGGATTTTCATCAAATTATCAATGGTCACGACTATACCGAATCACCCCCAGTCATAATCATACCAAAAACTATCCATCAACGCATTACTGAGCCAACGAGGACTTTTGTCACATCATTTATATCAAGTCGTGATTATACCGAATGATCCACAGGTCATAATCATACTAAGTTCATCTACTTAGTCGTAAGCGAAAGATAACATAATATAACATGAGGATGATGACAATGACATAATAATTCAATAAAACAAGTTCAAGAATTATTTAATCCATGAATTATTAACGTCAAATTGTCAACATAATACTTTGTTTAGTAGAGTAAAATTCAAGAATGATCGGAAGAATATTTCCGTGAAAGATCTTTGGATGAAACGAAATATCAAGGATATTCTACTAATTTCATGGAGTATAGAAGTCAAAGTTTTAACTAACCGGGTATAATAAAGAATGGAATAACAAAAAATCACCATGCATGCGGTACTTGGCGATGTACGGGTTATTCCAACGTGAATAATAATAACGGAACGGTCGTCGTGAAATTCACAAAGCGGGATGTTCCAATGAATAATAAAGATGGAACCCGGATCCGGTGTAAAACACGAGATAGGATATTCCAACAGAATGATAAAGATTTTAACCAGTGCGGTGTAAAACACACGCATGTGATGTTCCAATGAATAATAGAAGAATGTCACCAAGTATAGGGTAAATCACGTATCTGAGTTATTCCAATGAATAATAAGCAATGGAATAACATAAGGATTTCACCAAGTATAGGGTATCTGGCGTATCGAGGTTATGTATAGGGTATGCCACTTTTACAAAAGTTATTCCAATGAATAATAATGAATGGAATAACGAAGTTCTCTTCGAAGAAGAAAGAATAACACCCCTTACCGTAAAAAGAACCCGAATATAGAAGTAGTAAAGTAGCGAGAATACTCTTCTTCTTTCTATAATTTTCTCTATAGCTTCTCTATAATTTCTCTCTCAGAGTTTGAATGAATTAAATAAGAAAATAATGAAGGAATGAGCTTATTTATAGAAAATGGAATGCGTAAGAATTAATCCATGAACGGTCCGTAGTTGATTTACTTTAATCGACGGTCCATATTTAAAAAAAATCTTTTAAATAAAATATAATATATTCTATTTATATAAAAACATTTTACTATGCAAACACTATGCAATACTATGCAAAACACTATGCGCAACAACATATTAACACTATGCATAATAAAATATAATATATTCTATTTATAGAATAACTTTAATAAAGTATTCTATTTTATATAAAAGATGTTTCGCTTTTATTACGTTAATAATACTGAATAAAACAAAACGTCATTATCGCTATAATAATTCATATTATTAGTGACAATAATGGAATCAAACCGGTGACTTCCTCACATAGCGTCGATAATCAATACCGGTGTGTCTTATGCAACCTGACACGCGTATTCTTTGTACTTTTACTACTCTGAGTAGTTCAACAAAGAACCACCAGGTAAAACTTCCATTGTTATTTCAATAAAATATTTTTATCGTTTTCTCAATCCGATGATAATTACATTGTAGGGTCCACCAATGATTGAGTAGTTATGCGAATATTCCCTCGCTAAACCGAATATTCCCCGACCAATCGAATATAATATAACCACTTGCATACTTTGCAAAATTTATAAATACTACCCACAACTATAATATTATCTCAAATTCACACCATAATATTAAAAAATTATTTTGACAAAATTTAAATCTTTATTGATAAAATCTGGGGTCTCACAATCTTCACATTTCTTTCAACAACTATCATCCTACTTGGTATGTTATTCAGCTCACACGAACACTTGTATTTTGTTCCACTCACCAATGTCCCCATTCTGTCATTGTCTTCATTGGGGACCATCGACTATTCCACTTGAGTTTGTAGTAGAAGGCAAACACCATGCCCAAAACTCACACTCATCGCATACAAAATATAATCTCCCCTTCGATGGTTTGTTCGAGTCAACAATTCTTACACTTGTTTTTTTCCCACATTTACATCGCTTAGGTATGTAGCGCAACTCACCATTCATCCTTCCTACATCATTGATCTGAAGACATTGACTCTGATTAACATAAACAACACGAAGAGTAATATCAAATATCGGACCATAAATGTATATATATTACTTCCATGGTTAATTTGCTTTTTGCTATAATCTAATATATAGTTTTCAGTCAAAATAGTTCTTTTAGAACTTTTATCAAACAGTTGATAAGCATAGTTTTACGTTACTAATTTCATAGCCATTGTTTACAATAACAACCCATAACAGCATCCTTATTACTCCACAGCCATACCTATCTCCTTGAACCTAATTTTCATACATAACAGTAGCATTCGGTTATGACAGTAGCAACAGTAGCAACTAAAAGGACAAACAGTCCTTCAAGTTCAGATCGAGCCATTCGGTATGAAAAAGTCCTTTTCTTAACAAGGATGGAATGAAAAAGGAATGGAAGGGAATTGGAAAACTTACCTTCAAAAATTGCAAATAATGGTTGGAGCTTAAGAAGTAGCTTTCAATTTCGTATGCGATGGAGCTCAAATAGCTGAAATGGGAAGACCATAAATGCTTCGATCTGCTTTCTTCTGAAGCCAACAAACAGGAAGAAGAATGGGTATTTAAGACATTTTACTGTTGTTCTTGACCGACACAACCCCTCTACTCACGCGTTTTAGGCGTCTGACATACACGCACAGTTAATTTGGATGGAAAATGTAACTTTTTCACTTCGCCTCAAAAGGTCGAAAGTTTAAATGTAGGTTTACGTACCACAGATGGTTAAATGGAAAACTGGTCAAACCCCAGGTGGTCATCTGAACTTAATCCTAAAATTTAAGTACATATATTTCATTCTATATTTACTCCTGAATTTATTAAGAGTAATATTATATGTACAAATTATTCATAAAATATTGTGCACAAATCATATAAAAAAAGAAAGGCGAGTAATGTAGAATCTTAATTACTATTGGTTTATTAATATACAATACATTGTTCTTAATTAACATAATTAAATATCAACATAAATTTTGATAGAATATTGATGTGTAATTTCTTTTTTTTTTCTTCTATCTCATATTAATATAAATTTATCGTCATATATATAACAATGACTTTAATGAAATTGTAATAGTAAATTTTAAAAGAAGAGAGCACCGTTATATCACATATATTTTAATATTTATACTAAATCTCCTCTCACATGAAGGTAAAATTTTATTTATTTTTATATGAAAGAGAATTATATAAAATATCAATGTGAAATTATTAATTTATTTAAAGTATTATATATCATTTTATGATATTATTGAAAAGATGAGAATCGTTTGTCTCGCATAATCCGGCCTTTCCTTATACGACGAGGCTGGTCCCACCATATTACATATTGTCACTGGTGACGCATCTGATTTTAATTTTAGAATTCTGACATCACAAGTTATCCACATGTATACATATTTTTATACTTGGGGCTACGCATAATTTTATTTTTATTATATGAAGTTTTAATTATTATTGTTAAAATAAAAATATTAAAAAATTTATTCGAATATAGAAAAAAAAATGAATTGGTTAACAATTTTTCACTAATTTTTTTTTTAAAAAAAAAAAACTCGAACCCCAATAAAATATTCCGTCCATTCCTAAATAAATGAAAGGGTTTCACACTTATTAAGGATGTCATTTATTACTCCAATTCTGTCATTAGGATTAATATGTTTTACCATAATTATTCTTGCATTAATTAAAAAAAAATGTACTCCGTATAGTTGCCTAGATAAATGAGATAGAAAGATACTTAAGGGCAATAGAGGAAAAATTATAATTAATGCTTCCTAAAAATTTGGTAACGTTAAATATATTAAAAAATTTTAAACTCCCCAAAATGTCACTTATTTAGGAATGAAGGGAGTAGAACATTAGAACACTCCTCTTTTTCTTTTTGTCTATTTTACGAAGGACGTTTTTTATGGTTTTATGTTTATTAAAGATTTTAGCTAATTAATAAAATTTAATTTTTTAAATATGTAATTATAAAACATTAAGATATTAAATTGATAAAAAGTTAAAGTGAAGGATGATAATATATAAATTATAAGAAACAAAATAAATATCGAAAAAGATGCCAAAGAATTACATAAAATTGTAGACCAATCATTCGTAGACCTCTTAAATGAATAATTATTGAATACATAAAATTACAAAATAATCGTTAATAAAAGTTATCGGCGAAATTGTTTTAACTGTTAAAATATTCGATAATAATGGAACAATGACGCACAATGTCACTACGGTAGTCCACGGTATTAAACCACTAATTTTCACAGTAGTAAGGATAATAATGAAAAGTTACGTATTTAAAAGTCGCAGGTACTGAAAAGTTAGATAGATTAGTTAATAAGTTAGATAAATAAAACTATATACATAAATATCAGTGATATTAATACATTAAGTAAATAATGTAAAATTGACAAATATAATTGTGATGCCCCAAAAATAGGTATACATCACCCATCTTGAGTCGTCAAATACATGGTAAATAATACAAATACAAACTTAATTATACAACCGTCGTATAATATACGACAAAACATAACTGTAACGACCCCAAAATAGGTCCATTCCATCCAACCCATTCTGAGTCGCCAAATATATGGTACGGAAAACAACTACAACTTTATTACAACAATTGTCGTGCAAAATACCACAACACATATCTTTGTGAGTTTGGATACAAATATATACCAATGTAGACGTCACAATGACACCTTACATAAAGGTATAGTCAAAAACCTGCTTTTAGAAATTAGAATCTTTGGGAAGTGCTCAAGAAACCTTCATACATGGGAGGCCATGCTTTTAGGTTATAGTAGAGATATCATATGGCCACAAAATTATCCTTGGTTGAATCTAATAGACCCCAAAGAAAAACGAGAAGATTACTATCATATTCTTCCCATGGTGAGTCTTCTCTTGACATATCATTATCTCCACTTGTCTCTAATTGGGTATTATACTCCAAACAAACACCAAGATTATATAGGTAGTGCTTGTAAATATACTCAAGAAGTGGATGAGCACAACCATGTCTTATGATGACACGAGGTTGTATGTCATTAGACATCTTGTATGATAGTGGCAAAACACCTTCCAATTTAAATTCACCTCACCCTCAACATCTATAAACCACCAATCTATTCCTCGTTATCCCCGCCGACCCAAATACACTTTTATTACACGAAAGGAATTGTGAAACAAAAGGGTGAGCACAACTAGCTCGATAAAAGAATATTATGACTAAAGATAAATAAATTATCAATAGTCTTCATCAAGAATAAATCGTAGATTTAGAACATATGGTAGATGATAAAACTTTTCAACCATAGTTGCAGTGAACGAGCGATCCATTAAAAGAGTCAAATAGACTATAAAGTCTATTGTCTTCTCCACGTTAAAAGTCCACCAACAATGTTTTATCCTCGTAACATCAATCAGCAGTTCCTTTCCACAATCATATGAATAACTCATAATCATAATTGTGATTCTAAATTCTCTTCTCATCCGGAGACGAAGATAATTTTCATCACCGTCTTTACACCGAAACATCAAATATCATGGTTATACCAAATCACAGCCTCGCTCATAATCATACAATCTATAAAGTCTATTGTCTTCTCCACGTTAAAAGTCCACCAACAAAGTTTTATCCGTGTAACATCAATCAATGAGTTCCTTTCCACAATCATATGAATAACTTCATAATCATAATTGTGATTCTAAATTCTCTTCTCATCCGGACGAAGATAATTTTCATCACTTGTCTTTACCGAAACATCAAATATCATGGTTATACCAAATCACAGCCCTCGCTGTTCATAATCATACTAATAAATTCATCTTTGCACCACGGGCCAAATATATTCATCAACAGTTCATCTTTACACTACAGGGCTAAAATATTCAACAACAGGTCATCTTTGCATTACGAGCCAAAGATATTCATCAATAATTCATCTTTGCACTACAAGCTAAAGATATTCAACAACAAAGTCATCTTTGCATTACGTGCAAAAAGATATTCATCAATAATTCATCTTTTGCACTACAGTTAAGATATTCATCAACAAGTCATCTTTGCACTACGAGCCAAAGATATTCATATATCAAAGAAATACATAATCATTTCAGAAGTTATATAATAATAATTATAACCATGTTGATCAATTCACCTTTGCACTTAAGCTAAAAATATTCAATTGTAAATTCAATGGTCATGATCATACCAAATCCAACAATTCAACTTTTTGCACTCATCGGCCAAAGAGAACCTATAGTCACGATCATACCAATAATCTACCCATCTTTACACTCAAGTCAAAGAGAAATATTATCATTAGGGTTATAAGAATGTTATATAAAAACAATATAATCAAAACATAGTTTTAATTTCAAGAGTAAGATTTATAAATCAACGATAATTTGGTCAAAGAAGAAACCAATTTGTCGTGAATAAGACTTCGTATTCGCATATAGTAAGTCTAGTATACATGCAAGAATAACCTCGACACGAAAAAGATAAAGTTTCATAATAAAATTCATATCCATATTTATAACACCTTAATCCAAATGTTATAAATCACTTAGAAATCTCATAATCTAATATTATTAATATTACAATAATATTTTAATCATTTCTAAAACTTATAAACAATTTAATTAAATTGTTTACACTTTACTAATTAATGCATTTAATCATCATAAAATGCCAAACTCATAAGATTTCATCACCAATAACCAAAACCCTCATCAAAAATCAGATATACCTCATATATGATTCTCAAGCCATAAAATCATATTTTCCAATTTTCTTACTTCACATAACATATTTAATTCATTTACTCATAACTAGAATATTTTCATGAAAATATCAAATCGGTTCCAAAATATTTCTTTTCCGGGATTTAGCATAACATAGTCCCATATTGAACATATATTTTTTCTCTAAATTTTAAAAATTCATTTACTATTTTTCATATGTTTTAACCAATTTAGTATTTTTAACAAGATTAATCTGTAATAACTACTGCCGTCCATTTATAAACAACTTATATTTGTCGTTTTCTTCATCCAATCGCTTTATGTTATGGGGCCCACACAATGTCAAGGTCGTCAGACTTCGATATTCCTTCGAAAAAAAAGAATATTCCACGACCAAACGAATATTCTCCGACAACAAAAAATATTTTATAGCCACTTGCATATTTTGTAAAATTTGCATATTTCACCCATAACTTTAAACTTTTATCAATTTAACCATTTACTAAATAATAATTATAAGAAAAAATTGAATACTTTTATTTCATAAAATTCGGGGTCTTACAATCTCCCCTCCTTATGAAATTTCGTCCCCGAAATTTACGTACCTGGTATTTCAAAGAGTTGAGAATACCTTGCTTTCATTTCAGATTCTATCTCCCCTGTCATCATGATTTCTCCATAGCTCATCTCCTCGTATTTTTTATATCATTCTAGAATACAACTTCAAAACAACTAATTTAACAACAAATTAACATATCACATAATATCCCGATATTACGACCGACCAACAAATAAGCTTAGGTAGGACACACTAAATAAGGATTTACTCATCTCTCCCTCCTAGTTCTAATCCCGATCTCCGCCGAGAGATCATATCCTAAGCTCGACGATACCAAATGTAACGACCCCAAAATAGGTCCATTCCATCCAACCCATTCGAGTCGCCAAATATATGGTACGGAAAAACAACTACAACTTTATTACAACAATTATCGTGCAAAATACCACAACACATATCTCGTGAGTTTGGATACAAATATATACCAACTCAGAGTACGTCACAATGACACCTTACATAAAGGTATAGTCAAAAACTGCTTTTAGAAATTAGAATCTTTGGGAAGTGCTCAAGGAAACCTTCATACATGGGAGGCCATGCTTTTAGGTTATGGTAGATATCATATGGCCACAAAATTATCCTCGGTCAATCTAATAGACCCCAAAAGAAAAACGAGAAGATTACTATCATATTCTTCCCAATGGTGAGTCTTCTCTTGACATATCATTATCTCCACTGCCTCTAATTGGGTATTATACTCCAAACAAACACCAAGATTATATAGGCGGTGCTTGTAAATATACTCAAAGAAGTGAATGAGCACAACCATGTCTTATGATGACACGAGGTTGTATGTCATTAGCATCTTGTATGATAAAGGCAAAACACCCTCCAAGTTAAATTCACCTCACCCTCAACATCTATAAACCACCATTCTATTCCTCGCTATCCCCGCTCGACCCAAATGCTACACTTTTTATTACCCTAAAGGAATTGTGAAACAAAAGGGTGAGCACAACTAGCTCAAGAAAGAATATTATGACTAAAGATAAATAAATTATCAATAGTCTTCATCAAGAATAAATCGAGATTTAGAACATATGGTAGATGATAAAACTTTTCAACCATAGTTGTAATGAACGAGCAATCCCATTAAAAGAGTCAAATAGACTATAAAGTCTATTGTCTTCCACGCGTAAAAGTCCACCAACAATGTTTTATCCTCAGTAACATCAATCAACAGTTCCTTTCCACAATCATATGAATAACTCATAATCATAATTGTGATTCTAAATTCCTCTTCTCATCCGGGACGAAGATAATTTTCATCACCGCCTTTTACCGAAACATCAAATATCATGGTTATACCAAATCACGCCTCATTCATAATCATACTAATAAATTCATCTTTGCACCACTGGCCAAATATATTCATCAACAGCTCATCTTTACACTACAAAGCTAAAGATATTCAACAACAGTCATCTTTGCATTACGAGCCAAAGATATTCATCAATAATTCATCTTTGCACTACAAAGCAAAGATATTCAACAACAGTCATCTTTGCATTACGAGCAAAAGATATTCATCAATAATTCATCTTTGCACTACAAAGTTAAGATATTCATCAACAAGTCATCTTTGCACTACGAGCCAAAGATATTCATATATCAAAGAAATACATAATCATTTCGTGGTTATATAACAATAATTATAACCATGTTGATCAATTCACCTTTGCACTTAAGCTAAAAATATTCAATTGTAAATTCAATGGTTATGATCATACCAAAATAACAATTCAACTTTTGCACTCTCGCCAAAGAGAACCTATAGTCACGATCATACCAATAATCTACCCATCTTTACACTCAAGTCAAAGAGAAATATTATCATTAGGGTTATAAGAATGTTATATAAAAATAATATAATCAAAACATAGTTTTAATTTCAAGAGTAAGATTCATAAATCAACGATAATTTGGTCAAAGAAGAAACCAATTTGTCGTGAATAAGACTTCGTATTCGCATATAAAAATACCGTATATACATGCATAAGTAACCTCGACCTAAAAGATAAAGTTTCATAATAAAATTCATATCCATATTTATAACACCTTAATCCAAATGTTATAAATCACTTAGAAATCTCATAATCTAATATTATTAATATTACAATAATATTTTAATCATTTCTAAAACTTATAAACAATTTAATTAAATTGTTTACACTTTACTAATTAATGCATTTAATCATCATAAAATGCCAAACTCATAAGATTTCATCACCAATAACAAAAAACCCTCATCAAAAATCAGATATACCTCATATATGATTCTCAAGCTATAAAATCATATTTTCCAATTTTCTTACTTCACATAACATATTTAATTCATTTACTCATAACTAGAATATTTTCATGAAAATACCAAATCAGTTCAAAAATATTTCTTTTCTCGAGATTTAGCATAACATAGTACAATATTGAACATATATTTTTCTCTAAATTTTAAAAATTCATTTACTATTTTTCATATGGCCAAAACCAATTTAATATTTAAACATTTATCATAAATTATACTTTTATCCAAAAATTCTGAAATTTACACGGTATACTTGATATTATATAGATGTACTCCCAATACAAATTTCATCAATTTTGGAGTTAATCACAAGGAGTTATAAATAGTTACTTTTAAAATAGTCTTTTCTCATAAAATCCATAACTCCTAATCTATACATCCAAAAATCGCCATTTTGGACACACTCTACAAAAAACATCAAAATATCATTTCAAATTTTTCCAGAATTTTTGAAGGTTCAGAAAAATTTCGAAACTAAAAACATAATAACCCTTAAAATCCCTTACTATCCCTTACCTCAAAAGAACAGTACTGGAATGTCGGATATAACGCTGAACGAACTTGCACCGTATAGCAATACTCAAAGTATACTCAAAATACTCACAAGAATATGCTCGATAATATAGAGAGAGAAAACTTCAATTTCTGGTGTGATTTTCAATTCTAACCTAAGCACCCTATTTATAGGAAAATGCTTAGAACACCAAAGTAGAAAATTTATTAAAATATTAATATATATATATATATATATCTTCACGCACACCTTGGACAATCTGATCTCAGCTCTTTTTCCATGCTAGTGGGCACACCTACCTTGTTAAAAACGTTTTTCTTTTAAAACAAATTTAAAATTTTGAAAAATAATTATTTCGGAGCTTCGAAACTTCAATAATTCATAATAAATAGCTCTTTTGTCCGAAAATTTGAATCTCGCGACTTTTTATAAGAAATTCAATTCTCTACAATTTTACAGAAGAAAGTTTTTCCAAATTCCAAACAGAAATTGACCAAAATCCACAAACTGACGATTTTACAAGCTTATAATCAAATTTCGACCAAGAAATGGGGTCCACCGACACACAAAAAAACATGTGTTAATCATTTAATGCCACAAAAATACTCTTCCTCCTCATATACTCACATATCGCACATTCATTATAAAATATCACTATTAATATATTATTAAAATAATATATTTAAATGAATTATTTTATCGTAAAAAAGATAAAATATTAATTTTCAACAATTGTCACTTTAAAATTTTCTCCATCTATATCCATATAAAATGAATATTTTCCTTATCATATTAATCAATAATTAATTATTCACAAATAATATTACGTAATCACAATAATGATAACCCAGCATAGCCTCCGTGAAAAAGGGGCTTTCCAATAAAGATTTCTCCTCATCAAGCGCCAAGCAATTAGGTGACCAAACCTCTCCTTAAGATGTAACTTTCTAGACATTGCCAATAATGTTTTCTAATAATATTATTCAGATAATATGAATTATTGCTTCGATAATAGAAAATACCGTGAGTGACAATTATTAAAACAACAATAATATAAAATATCAACGCAAAGAATTATCAATCAATAAAATATAATATCAATAAGACCATCAGTAACAATTATCGAGTAGTGCTTTCACGTAAGAATCAATAATTGGTGCAATACCGTGTGCTATCTTGTGTTTTAACCAATTTAGTATTTTAATAAGATTAATTGTAATAACTACGCCGTCATTTATAAACAACTTATATTTGTCGTTTTCTTCATCCAATCGCTTTCCGTTATGGGGCCCACACAATGCTGCGTCGTCGTACTGATATTCCCGACAAAAAGAATATTCCACGACCAAACGAATATTCTCCGACAACAAAAAATATTTTATAGCCACTTGCATATTTTGTAAAATTTGCATATTTCACCCATAACTTTAAACTTTTATCAATTTAACCATTTAGTAAATAATAATTATAAGAAAAAATTGAATACTTTTATTTCATAAAATCCGGAGTCTTACAATAACTGAGAGTTTAAACAAGAATGTTGCCTTCTAGACAATATCCACTCTCAAATAGAGTCCTCATTACATTTATTGTCACACTATTTTATAGAATAGTGAGGACTACTAATACACCATCTCGGACCATCGCTCCGTTCCCCGACTAGTCCCGGCTACGTTCTCATTTCCTGAAGAGAACAATGAAAGCAAAATGGTGAGCTCAACTAGCCCAGTAAGAAATATTATGACTAAGATAATGCATAATAAATTATCATTAGTCTTCAACAATGTTAAACTGATAAAATACAATAGACATCAAGTTTAACTTCAGCGGAATAAACAATTCATTAGAAGAGTCAAGTAGAGCATGATATCTACTATCTTCTATGATTTACAATATTTTCATCATTTTTTATCGCTGAAACTCAGCTTAATAAATAAACCACATCATCGAGTCATCCCTCTACTACGGGCCAAGGATATTCATTAAATCATCAATGGTCATGACTATACTGAATAATCCCTGGTAATAATCATACCAAAAACTGTCCATCAAGGCACTACAGGCCACTGAGGACTTTTACCACATCATTTATAACATTACAGGTCATGATTATACCGAATAATCCCTGATCATAATCATACCAAGTCCATCTATGCACGCAAGCCAAAGATGACTTTCATCACAATATAAGCATGAGGATGATGACAATGACATAATAATTCAATAAAATAAGTTCAAGGATAAATTTTAAAGATTTAAAATTTTAGTTTATCCAGAAATCAATAACGTCCAAATTGTCAACATGATACTTCTTTGTGGAGTAAATTCAAGAATGCTCAGAAGAATATTCCCATGAAAAGATACTGGATGAAACGCAAATATCCAGGATATTCTACTAATTTCATGGAATAAGGAAGCCAAAATTTTAACCAATTGAGTATAATAGAATATATGAAACTGCAAATGAATTTTTGCCCGCCATGCGGTAATCCACGTAGACAGATCATTTCCACAATTTAATAAGGAATGAATACGAAGGATCATTCACCATGCATGCGGTAATCCACATAGACAAGTTATTCCAACAAAATAATAAAGAATGGAATAACAGTAGAATTCACCAGGCATGCAATAGACCGCACAAACAGGTTATTCCCAACAAAATAATAAAGAATGGAACCAGGTCATACGTAATCCGCACAGACAAGATGTTCCAACAGAATAATAAAGAATGGAATCAGTCATGCGTAATCCACACGCATGTGATGTTCCAACGTAATAACAACAGAATTCACTGTGCACGCGATAGATCGCATGCACGTGTTATTCCAACAGAATAATAAAGAATGGAATAACAGAAGAATTTCACCATGTATGCGGTACTTCTCATAGACAAGTTATTCAAACATAATAATAAAGAATGGAATAACAACTCTTACGAGTATTGAAAGAAAATAACTCTCTTCATGAATACGAAAGAATAATACCCCTTACCTTATAAAAACTGGATACTGGAATAAAGAATTGTAAAACCCCAAATTTAAAATCCTATAAATTCAATTTACAAAAAATTTAAAATTGTAAAACCCCAAATTTTACGAATAAAGATTTAATTTTCTCGAAATATTTTTTTTGAATATTATGGTGAAGTTTTGAGATAATTTTATAGTTGTGGGTAGTATTTATAAATTTTGTAAAGTATGCAAGTTGTTGTATTATATTCGATTGGTCGAGGAATATTCGTTGTAATAGGGAATATTCGTACGACGGCACAATCATTGGTGGACCCCACAACGGAATTATTGTCGGATTGAGAAAACAACAAAAAATATTTTTATGAAAATAACTACGAAAGTTTTACTGTTAACTCGTTGAAACACCCTATTGTTAAAAGTACAATGTCGCTGGCGTGGTTGCATAAGAGCATACTGTATTGATTATTGATGCTTACGTGAGAAGTCACTCCGCTTTTGTTCAATTATTGCTACACAGAATTCTTTGCGATAAGATCTCACGTTATTTGATTCAATTATTGTCGATATTTTATATATAATTAAATCAATAATTAAGATAACAAAGTTGTTAATATTATTATTTGCAATATTAACGATGTCTAGAAGTTCTTTCAAAGAGAGGTTTGGTCACCTAATTGCGAGCCAATAGGGAGAAATTCTTATTGGAAAGCCCCCTCTTTCCTGGGAACGACCCGGTCGATTAATAGTGTGAATTATAATAATGATGATGAAGTTTGTTTTATTATTATTACAAATGTAATAAAACAAAATACTTTTTATATAAAGTTTTTATTTTATTTGATTATAAATAGAATATAATATACTTTATTATGCATAGTATTTGCATAATGTTTGCATAGTAAAATCTTTTTATATAAAATGTAATACTTTTATAAATTTATTTTTTTATTAGATTATAAATAGAATATATTATATTTTATTATGCATAGTGTTTGCATAAAGGTTCAGATAGTGTTTGCATAGTAAAATCTTTTTATATAAAAATGTAATACTTTTATAAAGTTATTTGTTTTATTAGATTTTAAATAAAATATATATATATATATATATATATATATATATATTTTATAAAAGAATATATTATATTTTATCGCATAGTATCCTTTCCATTCTTCTATAAATAGGATGCTTAGTTAGAATTGAAAACACACCAGAAATTTAGAGAATTCTTCTTCTATAATCTTGAGTGTATTTCTTTAGAGTTTTAAGAAGTTTTGAGTGTAGAAAACAGTATAAGTTTTCTTCAAGAATATCCTCTCCCTACCAATCAGAATACTCTTCTTTCTAAGGTAAGGGGTATTATTCTTTCGTATTCATGAAGAGAGTTATTTTCTTTCAATACTCGTAAGGATTGTTATTCCATTCTTTATTATTATGTTGGAATAACCTGTCTATGCGAAATACCGCATACATGGTGAAATTCTTCTCGTATTCCATTCTTTATTATTCTCATTGAATAACCCGTCTTCATGCGGCCATCGCATGCCTCGGTGAATTTCATTGTTATTCCATTTTTATTATTCTCGCTGGAACATCCATGCTCGCATGGATTACGCATAACCTAGTTCCATTCTTTATTATTCTATTAGAATATCATCCGCTTGCGGGGATTACGCATGACCGGTTCCATTCTTTATTATTACGTTGGGAATAACTCGTCATGCATGCGGTATATCGCATTTACGGTGAATTCTTTTGTTATTCCATTCTTTATTATTCTGTTGAATAACTCGCCTATGTGGATTACCACATGCACGGTGAATGATCCTTTGTATTCATTCCTTATTAAATTGTGGAAATGATTCATGCTACATGGATTACCGCACGGCGGTAAAAATCCATTTGCGCTTTTATATATTCTATTATACTCAGTTGTTTAAAGTTTTGGCTTCTATATTCCATGAAATTAGTAGAATATCCTGGATATTTGCGCTTCATCCAGTATCTTTTCATGAAAATATTCTTCTGGACATTCTTGAATTTTACTCCACAAAGCAGTATCATGTTGACAATTTGGACGTTATTAAGTTCAGGATAAATTAACTTATAAATCTTTAAAATTTATTCTTGAACTTGTTTTATTAAATTGTCATTATCCTCATGCTTATATTATGTTGAAAGTCATATGTGGCTTGTAGTGCATATATGGACTTGGTATGATTATGACCAGGGATTATTCGGTATAATCATAACCGTAATGTTATAAATGATGTAAAAAAAAGTCCTCATTGGCCCGTAGTGCATTAATAGACAGTTTTTGGTATGATTATGGCTATGGATTCTCTTCGAACAAAGGTGCAAAGATGAATTGTTTTATGGCATGATCAGGACCGTTGATGAAAACACGATTATCTTTGGCCCGTAGTGCATGGATAATTCGTGGTCGTGATACTAAATAATATCCTTGGCCTATAGTGCGTGGATGATTTGATGATGTGGATTATTTATTAAGTCGAGTCTCAAATATAAAAGTGATGAAAAATCTTTTAAATCATAGAAGATAGTAGATTTTATTCTCTACTTGACTCTTCTAATGGATTGCTTGTTCCACTGCAGCTAAACTTGATGTTTGTTATATTGTATCAGTTTAACACTGTTGAAGGCTAACGATAATTTATTCTGCATTATCTTAGTCATAATATTACTTACTAGGCTAGTTGAGCTCACCCTTTTGCTTTCATTGTTCTCTTCAGGAAATGAGAACGAAAGGACTAGTCGGGAGAATGGAGTGATGCTACCCGTATGATAGCTTTAGTAGTCATCACTATTCTATGAAATAGTGTGAAAATAAATGTATTGAGGACTTATTTTGAGTTTGAATACTGTCTAGAAGACAATATTTATATTAAAACTCACAACTCGTGTTGTATATTTAAGGTTGTATTTGTATTCTGTACCATGTATTTGTCGACTCAGAATAGGTAATGTATACCTATTTTGGGGGCGTCACAGTTGGTATCAAAGCTTAGTGATATGATCTCTGGCTGAGATGTGAGACAAGAACTAGGAGGGGAGAGACGGGGAATTCCTTTGCTAGTATGACCTACCTAAGTTATTTGGTATTTAATTGATCGGTCAGAGTATAGGGATAATATGTGATATGTTAATTAACCCTTGTTTTGTGGCAGTATTTGAGAATGGCAGCTGAAAATGTTAACAATGTAGTGAATGAGACCGTTGAGACACCTTTAATCACTAACCAGGTTAATGTGATGTCAGACGAAGAAGAAATTAGAGATATCTACGTGGTGAGTGAAGAACTATTAGTTGCACCCGAGCTAGTTGCAGAGGTAGCAGCTAAGAGTGAGGAAGAAGAGGAAACCGAGGAGAATTTATTAGAAGAATTTTATGATTGAAATTTAGAATTACAAAATCGTATTCATGAGTTAAAAGAGCAAGCTGAAGAACGGCAGGCGGTCGTGGAGCAAAGAGATGTAACAATTCAAAATTGTGTTACCCGATGTGCGATGCTTGAACAGAAACACTCTTTTACAGAATATAAGATATTAGAGCTGGAATTTGAGAATGCTATGATCAAAGTTCTGATGAAAGAAGAAGCAACTGAACGAATGAGAATAGATGATGCATGGGTAAAAGCCGCACGACGCGTAGATATTGTAGAAAAAGATGTCCGATCCGATAAGGCCAAAATAGATGAAATGGATTTTGCTTTTTGGACAGCAATTGGGAGAATCCAACATCGAATTCAGAATTACCCTGTGCAGAACGGTTAACCCCAATTCGATATGGATCGGAGAGTAATGATTCGAATCATGGATCAGGAATGTGACGAAGCAATTAAGGGTGGAATGTACTCTCTACAAAGAAAGTTAAGTCCAACTGGATGTCCTGCATAAGTCAAAATCCAGTAGTTTAAGAGAGAACGTTTTTTTTTTCGTGACGAGAACCCTAAAAAAATTTATACGGTAAATTAATACATAAATTCTTACGAAGTCTATACCTTATTAGATACCGGTTCTACCCATTCTTTTATTTCTCCTACTTGCGCTCAACGTTTAAATTTGACTCCAAAGAAATTAGACTTTGACTTATCTGCTGAAACTCCGTTGGGAGAAACCTTCATTACATCCACTGTTTATAAATCTTGTTGATTCAAATCGACACTTTCACGTTACCTGTCGATCTTATCTCTTTGAAAATATTTGCCTTTGATGTGATTTTAGGAATCGATTGGTTAACTACTCATCATGCTTTTCGTAAGGTTGTTAGCTTTCATATTTTTAACCAACCTATCATGCGAATTCAAGCAACCAAACCACTAAATTTAATCACTGTTATATCAAGTCATATGTAAAGAGCCCCGAGCTTTTCGCTGGTGACTTCCAAGTCTTGGAATACAGCGAAGCCAAAATATCCGTAGGGGACGTCGTGAATAATGGTGGCAAGTTGATAGGTATCAATGTAACGTGTTATCCAAGTCTTGGGATGAGGGTCACAGTTTTGAATAATATTTCTCTTGACGTATTCTCAAAGAACTTCTTGGCCTAACCCATAGCGTGAAATCGAATTTTGTATTGACCCCAGTACAAAACCCATTTCTTCAACCCTTAAATATTTCTTCAACCAAAACGAACGTATAATGCGCCAAAGATGTTGGCTCGAGTTGTTGAAGATTACGACTATACCATTCAATATCATTGTGGAAGAGCGAATGTGGTAGCTGACGCGTTGAGTAGAAGATCGTATGCATTTACGAGTACGATGTTGTTAACACACAAAAAAATCCATTTCGTATAACTTACAAATGATGAAGATAGAGTTAAAGACTCTAGGGACCCACGTGAAGATAACAAATATACGATTAGAACTGACTTTAATCGATAAAGTTAAAGCCACTCAAGCTACAGATTCAGAACTTATGAATGTGAAGAAAAAGGTTCAAGAGGGCGTTATTCTAGAATTAAGAATCGACGAAGAGAGAAAATCTAAACCCTCGATTTAATTGGTCCATTTGAAATCCTCGATTAAGTAGGAACTGTAGCTTATAGACTCGTTTTACCGCCAAGTATGTCGCGTGTTCATAATGTTTTTCACGTATCGATGTTACGTAAATATGTGGCAACCCAAACCACATTATTGATTTAGAACTGGACGAGATAGCGGATAATTTAACGTATGAAGATGTACCTATTAAAATCTTGGAATATATTCTACGCTCAAAGGTTATACCTCAAGAGTTGAATCTAACGAGGTATCCTCATCTGTTCGGCATACCAAGTACGTACGTAAATTTCGAGGGTGAAATTTCATAAGGAGGGGAAATTGTAAACCCCAAATTTTACGAATAAAGATTTAATTTTCTCGAAATATTTTTTTTGAATATTATGGTGTGGATTTGAGATAATGTTATAGTTGTGGGTAGTATTTATAAATTTTGCAAAGTATGCAAGTTGTTGTATTATATTCGATTGGTCAGGGAATATTCGTTGTAACAGAGAATTTTGTACGACGACACAATTATTGGTGGACCCCACAATGAAATTATTGTCGGATTGAGAAAATGACAAAAATATTTTTATGAAAATAACGGCGGAAGTTTTACCGTTAACTGTTAAAACACCCGATGTTAAAAGTACAGTAATACGCGTGGTTGCATAGTAGCACGCGGTATTGATTATTGATGCTTACGTGAGAAGTCACTCCATTTTGTTCAATTATTGCTACAGTAATTACTGCATAGTATCTCACGTTATTTGATTCAATTATTATCGATATTTTATATATTATTAAATCAATAATTGAGATAACAAAGTTGTTAATATTATTATTTATAATATTAACGATGTCTAGAAGTTCTGTCAAGGAGAGGTTTGGTCACTTAATTGTGCGCCAATAGGGAGAAATTCTTATTGGAAAGCCCCATCTTTCCTGGGAACGACCTGGTCGATTAATAGTGTGAATTATAATAATGATGATGAAGTTTGTTTTATTATTATTATAAATGTAATAAAACAAAATACTTTTTATAAAGTTTTTGTTTTGTTTGATTATAAATAGAATATAATATATTTTATTATGCATAATGTTTGCAGATAAGGTTCCGTGCGTAGTATTTTTCAGATAGTAAAATCTTTTTATATAAAATGTAATACTTTTATAAAGTTATTTTTTTATTAGATTATAAATAGAATATATTATATTTTATTATGCATAGTGTTCAGATAGTGTTCTCATAAGTGTTTGCATAGTAAAATCTTTTTATATAAAATAGAATACTTTTATAAAGTTATTTGTTTTATTAGATTTTAAATAATATATATATATATTTTATAAAAAGAATATATTATATTTTATCAGATAAGTATCCTTTCCATTCTCCTATAAATAGGATACTTAGTTAGAATTGAAAACACACCGTAAATTCGTAGAATTCTTCTTCTATAATCTTGAAATGCGATTCTTTAGAGTTTTAAAAAGCTTTGAGCGTAGAGAAAATAGTATATAAGTTTTCTTCAAGAATATCATCGCCTCTACCAAATCCTAATACTCTTCTTTTTTAAGGTAAGGGTATTATTCTTTCATATTCATGAAGAGAGTTATTTTCTTTCAATACTGTAAGGGTTGTTATTCCATTCTTTATTATTATGTTGAATAACTGCCTACATGCGAAATACCGCATACACGGTGAAATTCTTCATTATTCCATTCTTTATTATTCTCGCTGGAATAACTCGTCTCGCTGCGGTTCATCGCATGCCTCGGTGAATTTCTGTTGTTATTTCATTCTTTATTATTCTCGCTTGAACATCCCGTCTGTGCGAATTACGCATGACCGGTTCCATTCTTTATTAACTCGCCGTAAATATCCCGCTTGGTGCGGATTACGCATGACCTGGTTCCATTCTTTATTATTCTGTTGGGAATTGATGGACAGTTTTTGGTATGATTATGGCTATGGATTCTCTTCGGCCAAGGGTGCGAAGATGAATTGTTTTATGACATGATTAGGACCGTTGATGAAAACACGATTATCTTTGGCCCGTAGTGCATGGATAATTCGTGGTCGTGATACTAAATAATATCTTTGGCCTGTAGTGCAGGGATGATTTAATGATGTGGATTATTTATGAACTCTTGGTTGGAATTTGATGATTTGATGGTGTGCTACAAATTGGGTTAGCACAATAGAATATGAAATTTTTTTTTCCTTTTTTTTTCAATATATATTTCAACAGAAAATTAAATATAAGTAACTTGCTAGAAAAGCTTAGCTTTGATACCAAATGATAGACTCCACAGCACGCTTGCGTGAGGTGGTCGTCGTCCCGATCGTTTCTAGCACAGTTGTTACGTGAATCGCTTGCAACACCTTAACCCCTCGCTTATATGTAGATTTTGGTAATCTTGGTACAATTGTCATGTTCGAATTCTCGCGTTGAATGGACACCAACGACACCTCGACCCTCGCTATATTGAAGTGGTAATCTCTGCACAACCGATTGATCGATGCGGAGAAGACGCTACACACAACTATGAATTGCTGTATGATAAGTCAAATTGAATCTCAAAGAAATAACTAAGAAACTACTAATTTCTTAGGAATTCTTCAAAGAACCAAAAGTAGAGAATAACCTCACAAATATATTGAATAATGAATAATGTGAGACCCCAAATTTTATGAAATAAAAGTGTTCAATTTTTCTATTTTGGTGAATAGTTAAATTGATAAAAGTTTAAAGTTAAGGATCATATTTGAAAATTTTTTAAAGTAGACAAGTTGTCATAAAATACCCGGTTACTATTCACGAGTTACTATTCACGGGTTACTATTCACCAAAATTACTATTCACTCTAGTATTGTTCACTCTAGTATTTGGGACACTTTTTGTGTCGGAGTTACTATTCACGAGTTACTATTCACGGGTTACTATTCACTGAAATTACTATTTACTCTAGTATTGTTCACTCTAGTATTTGGGACACTTTTTGTGTCAGAGTTACTATTCACGAGTTACTATTCACCGAAATTACTATTCACTCTAGTATTGTTCACTCTAGTATTTGGGACACTTTTGTGTCGTAGTACTATATTCACGAGTTACTATTCACGAATTACTATTCATGAGTTACTATTCAATTCAACAAAATATTTTATGAAAATAACGATTTTGAGGTTTTTCCGTTAAAACCGCTGAACTACTCTCGGTAGTAAAGTACATGTAGAATACGCTGTCGTTGTTGCAGAGTAGACACCAGTATTGATTATCGATATTTATGTAAGAAGTTCATTACCACTGACTCAATTATCATCGATTATTAATATGAATTATTATAAATGATAATAACGCTTTTGTTTTAATTATTATAGTGATAATGACATGTTGGTGGGAGAACATCGATAATGACGCTTTTGTTTTATTCGTAATAAAATGTAAACATCTTTTATATAAAATAGAATACTTTATTAAAGTTATTCTATAAATAGAATATATTATATTTTATTACGCATAGTGTTGCATAGTGTTTTGCATAGTAAAAAATGTTTTTATATAAATAGAATATATTATATTTTATTTAAAAGATTTTTCTTTAAATATGGACCGTCGATTAAAGTAAATCAATCTGACCGCTCATGGATTAATTACTATGCATTCCATTTTCCTATAAATAAGCTCATTCCTTCATTATTTTCTTACGAATTCAATTTGGAACTCTAGAGAGAAATTATAGAGAGAAGCTATAGAGAGAAAAATCTATAGAGAGAAAGAAGAAGAGTATTCGCTTTCACTACTTTGATATCCAAAGTCTTTTTACTAGTAGTGGATATTATTTGTTGTACCTAGTAAGTGGTATTATTCTTTCTTATTATTCATGAAGAGAACTTCGTTATTCCATTCATTATTATTCTGCTGAATAACTCAAAAAAGTGGTATACCCTATACATAACTCAGATATGCCAGATACCCTATACTTGGTGAAATCTTTATGTTATTCCATTCTTATTTATTCTCGCTTGAATAACTCAGTATACGCGAATCCCCCTATACTTGGTGATCTTCTTCTTTTATTTCATTCTTTATTATTCTCGCTGGAATATCTTGTCTGCATGTGTTTTACAATCGACCGGTTCCATTGTTTATTATTCCGCATTTATTATTCTGCTGGAATATCCTCGTCTGTGTGTTTTACACCGGACCTTCGGTTCCATTGTTTATTATTCAAAGATTTATTATTCTCGTTGATCATCCCGCTTGTGAATTTCACCGACCGGTTCCGTTATTATTATTCTCGTTGAATAACTCCGCTCATGCAAGTACCGCATGCACGGTGATTTCTTTTGTTATTCCATTCTTTATTATACCCAAATGGTTAAAAACTTTGACTTCTATACTCCATGAAATTAGTAGAATATCCTTGATATTCATGCGCTTTCATCCAAAGATCTTTCATGGAAATATTCTTCCGATCATTCTTGAATTTTACTCTACAAAACAAAGATCTTGTTGACAATTTGACGTTACTTAATTCCCCGGATAAAATAATTCTTGAACTTGTTTTATTGAATTATTATATCATTGTCATCATCCTCATGTTATATTATGTTATCTTTGGCTTACGTGCATAGATGAACTTAGTATGATTATGACCAGGATCATTCTTTATAATAATCATGGCTTGTTATAAATGATGTGATAAAAGTCCTCATTGGCTTCAGTAATGCAAATGATGGATAGTTTTGGTATGATTATGACCGTGGGTGATTCTAAGATAGTCATGACCATTGATAATTTGATGAAAATCCTTGACCGTGGTACAGGATAATTAGATATTGTGGTTTATTCATTAAACCGAGTCTTAGTGATAAAAAATTTTATGAAAACCTTTTAAAACCTAAAAGATAGTAGACTTTATTTTCTACTTGACTCTTTCAATGGATTGCGATATTCAACCGCAGCTTAAACCGGTTTTCTATTGTATTTTATCGCTTTAACATCGCAAGGCTAATGATAATTTATTCTTCATTATCTTAGTCATAATATTTCATCGGGGCTACTTGAGCTCACCCTTTCTTTCACCGTTTTCTTCAGAAATGAGAATATAGCCGGGACGAGCCTGGGAAAAGAGTGATGGTCCCAAGATAGCATTAGTAGTCCTCATTATTCTCGTGTAAAATAGTGTGACAATAAATGTAATGAGGACTCCTTGAGTATGGATATTGTCTAAATGACAATATTCCTATTAGAACTCTCGGTTTATGTATTGTCGTATGTTACACGGACGTATGTATAATTAAGTTTGTATTTGAATTTATGTACCATGTAAGTGGCGACCCAAGATGGGTGACGATACCTAATTTTGGGGGCGCCACAATTTGGTATCGTAGCTTAGGATATGATCCCTAAATTGAAATGTGAGATAAGAACTAGGAGGGAGAGACGGGAATTCTTTTCGCTAGTATGACCTACCTAAGTTTATTTGGTATTTAATTGGTCTGGTCGTAGTATAGGGATAAAATGTGATATGTTAATTAACCCTTGTTTTGTGACAAAGTTGTTTGTATTTAGATGTTGTGAATAGGGCTCGGTTATTGAGCGCGATAATGCGTCACCAACCAAAAGGTAACGACCAACAACACGATAATAATCATACTGCGCCAGAACGACCATCGAACAATGATGACCATCGTGGGAGAAATTATCATGCCAAGAATGGTAACCACTTCGGTGGTAATCATGGCCAAGATAATAGAAGTGGAAATTTCAAGAAGAGAAGGTCATTTAGCTCTATTTTGTCGTGGCACCAAAGTCAAGTCCAGTGGGGACGGTGGCACCAAAGGCGATACTGACAAAACAAAGTCTGGTGGTTTCATGAAGAGCGTTTTTTCATGACTTCTTAAAAGCAAGTGACTCGAACGGTTAGCACGGTTAGTTAATTATAAATTCTTGCGAAGTCTATACCTTATTAGATATCGGTTCTACCCATTCTTTTATCTCACTTGCTTCATGCTCAACGCTTAAATTTGACTCGGAGAAGTTAGACTTTGACTTGTTGGTTGAAACCTCGTTAAGTAGAGGAGCCTTCGTTACCTCCAATCGCTTTTTTTTTAAAATCTTGTTTGATTCAAATAAACACTTTCACGCTACACGTCGATATTATCTCTTTGAAAATACTTGCCTTTGAGGTAATTTTTGAAAACGATTGATTAACTACTCATTATTCTTTTGTAAGGTTGTTAGCTTTCATATTCCTAACCAACCTCGTTATACTAATTCAAAGTAACCAAACCCTAAAGTTAATCATCGTTATATCAAGCCATAAGTAAAGAGCCCCGATCCTTTCGTTGTTGATTTCCATGTGTGGAATGCATCGAGGCCAAACTTTCTCTAAGCGACATCATGAAAGAAGATGGCGAGTTGATAGGCATCATTATGAGGAGCTATCTAGGTTAAGGGATAGAAGTCACAGTGGGTATCAATGTGACGTACTATCCAAGTCTTGGATGAGAGTCACAGTTTTGAATGATATTTTTATTATTAATAAATTTCCTGGCGTATTCTTGAAGATTTCTTAGCCTACTTAGAGCGTGAAATCGAATTTCAGATCGACCCCCAAAGATAAAACCCATTTCTTAAACCCTCAAATATTTCTTCAACTAAAATGAACAGTTTACGTGGTTTATGATGAAAGTCATAATAAAAGCATTGGACTAATAAAAATCATGGGTATACGTGGTATTAGTAAGTGTTATGATGAGTTATGTTGGTTAGTATGTGAAAACATGAAAGTTTCTTAAAAATCACGAGTTAAAAACCAGATTTTGGTGAAAACGTAACATGAAATTCAATTGACCATATCTCCTATTATATTTTGAATTTTTGAGTGTGGTCAAGTCCTAGAGTTAGATCTATGAGTTACCTAACTAATCCAAGTGGAATTACTGGAAAAGGTGTTGTAGATTTTCGTGTGGACTGATTTTAGCAAAGGAGTGCAAAGCTGCAAAAACAAAAAAAAAGTCACGCCATGATTTTAGAGGGGCTGTTTCGGCCACTTAAATTATGAGAAAAATTCTGGCCTTTTGGGACATGAAGGTATATGGTATAAAGTACCTCCTGTCCAAAAATGAACTCATTCTGACTTAAAATGAGCAAGTTATGACTATTTCAATATTTAGGTTTTTCCGACGAAAAACACTATAATCGGAGTTCTACAACTCCGATGACCATGAAATTTAAACTAGAGGCTCACATTAACATGTGTAAGGTCCTGCCAAGATTTGGGAATTTCTGGAGTTAAACTTGAGGTAGCAAATTTCTTAAGGAATTAATTAGAAATTGATTTTTGAAAAATAGTAAATAAATTTTAAAAATTTCGAGAAAAATATATTTTCATTATGGGACTATATTATGCTAAATCCCAGAAAAGAAATATTTTTGGAACTGATTTGTTATTTTTCATAAAAATAGTTTTGTTACGAACATATGAGTTAAATATGTTATGTGAAGTAACAAAATTGGAAAATATGATTTTATGGCTAGAGAATCCTATATAGAGTATATGCATATTTTTTTGATGAGGGATTTGATCATTGGTGATGATATCTTATGAGTATGGCATTTTTGAATGATTAAATGCATTATATGGTAAAGCGTAAACAATTAAAATAAATTGTTTATAAATTTAAGAAGTGATTAAAATATTGTTATAATATTAATGATATTAGATTATGAGATTATTAAGTGATTGATAACATGGGGATATTCTTGAATCTCGGATAAATTATATTATAAATGTTTAATATTTATCCTTTATCTCATTTGATTGATTCTTTATATCATTATCATCATGCTTATATTATGTTGAAAGTCATCTGTGGCCTGTAGTGCATAGATGGACTTGGTATGATTATGACCAGGGATTGTTCGGTATAATCATAAACGTAATTGAAAATACGATTATCTTTGGCCATTGTGCATGGATAATTTGTGGTTGTGATACTAATGAATACACGATTATCTTTGGCCGTAGTGCATGGATAATTTGTGGTCGTGATACTAATGAATACACGATTATCTTTGCCGTAGTAGTATGGATAATTTGTGGTCGTGATATTAATGAATACACGATTATCTTTGGTAGTAGTGCATGGATAATTTGTGGTCGTGATACTAATGAATACACGATTATCTTTGGGTCAGTAGTGCATGGATAATTTGTGGTCGTGATACTAATGAATACACGATTATCTTTGGTCCGTAGCGTACATGGATAATTTGTGGTCGTGATACTAATGAATACACGATTATCTTTGGTCAGTAGTGCATGGATAATTTGTGGTCGTGATACTAATGAATACACGATTATCTTTGCACGTGGTCATGGATAATTTGTGGTCGTGATACTTAATGAATACACGATTATCTTTGCACGTAGTGCATGGATAATTTGTGGTCGTGATGCTAAAGAATATCATCGGCACAGTAAGCGAGGATGATTCGACGATGTGGATTAATTATCGAGATGAGTCTCAACAATGAAATATTAATTCATGGATGTGTTCAAAGTCATCTCGCGGCTTACGTGCATAGATGGACTTGGTATGATTATGACCGTGGATTGTTCAAGATAATCATGATCGTAATTGAAAACACAATTATCCTCGCCCGTAGTGCATGGATAATTCGTGGTCGTGATACTATTAAGTCGAAGTCTCAAAGATTATTGGTTTTACAGCTTGTATATCTTTGGCCCAGAAGTGCAAAGATGAATTGTTAATGAATATCTTTGGCGGGATTGCAAAGATGAATTTAATGTTTTCAACGATAAAGGTATTCAAGGTATCTTCACCTCTTTATCATACCAGTACGCACTCTAATTTCGAGGGCTTAAATTCCATAAGGAGGGAGATTGTGAGACCCCAAATTTTATGATATAAAAGTGTTCAATTTTTCTATTTTGGTGAATAGTTAAATTGATAAAAGTTTAAAGTTAAGGATCATATTTGAAAATTTTTCAAAGTAGACAAGTTGTCATAAAATAATTCTTGCTATTATTCACGAAGTTACTATTCACGGGTTACTATTCACCGAAATTACTATTCACTCTAGTATTGTTCACTCTAGTATTTGGGACACTTTTTGTGTCGGAGTTACTATTCACGAGTTACTATTCACGGGTTACTATTCACTAAAATTACTATTCACTCTAGTATTGTTCACTCTAGTATTTGGGACACTTTTTGTGTCAGAGTTACTATTCACGAGTTACTATTCACCGAAATTACTATTCACTCTAGTATTGCTCACTCTAGTATTTGGGACACTTTTTGTGTCAGAGTACTATTCACGAGTTACTATTCACGAATTACTATTCATGAGTTACTATTCACCCTAACAAAATATTTTATGAAAATAACGATTTTAGGTTTTAAGTTAAAACCGTTGAACTACTCTAGTAGTAAAAGTACAAAGAATACGCGGCGTTGTTGCGTAAGAAGCATTACCATATTGATTATCGATATTTATGTAAGAAGTCGATTACTGAATGACTTAATTATCATCGATTATTAATATACGAATTATTATAAATGATAATAACGTTTTGTTTTAATTATTATAGTGATAATGACATGTCATAAAGGAGGGGAACATCGATAATGACGTTTTGTTTTATTCGTAATAAAACGAAACATCTTTTATATAAAATAGAATACTTTATTAAAGTTATTCTATAAATAGAATATATTATATTTTATTATGCATAGTGTTGCATAGTGTTTTTTGCATAAGTATTGCATAGTGTTTTGCATAGTAAAATGTTTTTATATAAATAGAATATATTATATTTTATTTAAAAGATTTTTCTTTAAATATGGACCGCCGATTAAAGTAAATCAATCTGGACCGCTCATGGATTAATTACTATGCATTCCATTTTCCTATAAATAAAGCTCATTCCTTCATTATTTTCTTACGAATTCACCAAAACTCTGAGAGGAGAAATTATAGAGAGAAGCTATAGAGAAAAAATCTATAGAGAGAAAGAAGAAGAAGAGATTCTTCGTACTTCACTACTTTTGATATCCAAAGTCTTTTTTACTTGTAGGGATATTATTTGTTGTACAAGTAAGAGGTGTTATTCTTTCTTATTCATGAAGAGAACTTCTATTATTCCATTCATTATTATTACTCGTTGAATAACTTTTGTAAAAGTGGTATACCCTATACATAACCTCGTAGATATGCTGCATACCCCTATACTTGGTGAAATCCTTATGTTATTCCATTCTTATTTATTCATTTGGAATAACTTTTATATCTGCTTAATCCCCTATACTTGGTGATCTTCTTCTTTTATTCCATTCTTTATTATTCTCGTTGGAATATCCTCGTCTGTGTGTTTTACACCTGACCGGTTCCATTGTTTATTATTCAAAGATTTATTATTCTCGTTGATCATCCTGTTTGCAAATTTCACGACGACTCGGTTCCGTTATTATTATTCTGTTGGAATAACTCGCTTTATGCTGGCACCGCATGCACGGTGATTTCTTTTGTTATTCCATTCTTTATTATACCCAAATGGTTAAAAACTTTGACTTCTATACTCCATGAAATTAGTAGAATATCCTCGATATTCAAGGCTTCATCCAAAGATCTTTTCATGGAAAAATTCTTCCGATCATTCTTGAATTTTACTCTACAAAACAAAGATCTTGTTGACAATTTGGGCGTTATTAATTCCTCGGATAAAATAATTCTTGAACTTGTTTTATTGAATTATTATGTCATTGTCATCATCCTCATGTTATATTATGTTATCTTCGCTTACGTGCATAGATGAACTTAGTATGATTATGACCGAGGATCATTCGGTATAATCACGGCTTGTTATAAATGATGTGATAAAAGTCCTCGTTGGCACGTAATGCGTTGATGGATAGTTTTTGGTATGATTATGACCAGGGGTGATTCGGTATAGTCATGACCATTGATAATTTGATGAAAATCCTTGACCGTGGTACGAGGATGATTAGATGTTGTGATTTATTCATTAAACCCGAGTCTTAGTGATAAAAATTTATGAAAACCTTTTAAAACCTAAAAGATAGTAGACTTTATTTTCTACTTGACTCTTTTCAATGGATCGCATATTCCATTGCAGCTAAACCGGTTGTCATTGTATTTTATCGGTTTAACATTGTTGAAGGATAATGATAATTTATTCTCGCATTATCTTAGTCATAATATTTCTTCTTGAAGCTAGTTGAGCTCACCCTTTCTTTCACCGTTTCTTCAGAAATGAGAATATAGGCCGCACGAGTCTCGGGAAAAGAGTGATGGTCCCAAGATAGCATTAGTAGTCCTCACTATTTTGTTAAATAAAGGTGACAATAAATGTAATGAGGACTCCTCGAGTATGGATATTGTCTAAATGACAATATTCCTATTAGAACTCTCAGTTTATGTATTGTCGTATGTTACACGACAGATGTATAATTAAGTTTGTATTTGAATTTATGTACCATGTAAGTGGCGACCCAAGATGGGTGACGTATACCTAATTTTGGGAGCGTCACAAATAATGTATAATGTATATTGATTACATCAACTTGGACCTCTATTTATACTACTCAAAACAATCCAAATCCTAATAGGAATTTATAAACTATAACCCTAATATAAGTCAATTTGAAAAAGAAATTCTAATTAAAAAGAAATCCTAATTACAATAGAATTTAAAATCCAACAATCCTTGCCGCGTCTGGACTTTTCTTGCCGCGTGAAACCAAGCTGCTAAAACCGTGTGATTTGATTTGCATGGAAGCCATTTAATGTAATTATTAATCCATGTAGTCACTTTGCATTCCACGTGTGAATTGAAAACTTATTATATAAGAAGCACATTTAGAAGGCAAGTGGCCCACGTGATAGTCTTGTAACTTTGCATGGATTATGCTTAAATCATGTTAATAAGCTAAGTAAAGTAGGCGGCCCACATGTTAATAAATGTTGGCATGTCTTTATTCCTTTACATGTCTGGGCATGGGCTGATTTAAAGTAGCACGGATGATGCTTAATTAGAAGGCCCAAATGAATATAAATTGACTTGCTGAATTGGGTCACTCCAATAACACTTAAATTGTACTCCCTAAAATAATCTTTAGCCCAATTACTTGAAATCATTTGTTGAACACATGACACTCGAGTCGATAAATTGACGAAAAATTCTGACCCGGACAATCTGTCATCATTCCCCTCCTCTTCAAAAGGATTTGTCCTCAAATCTGGCATCCGCTCCCCTTGAAAAGGATTTGTCCACAAATCTGATCCTACATCAAAAGAAACAAAGTTAGAATCACCAAAAAAAACATAACCACAAGTCTCACCTGATAATTTAAATGAATAAGCAATATCAATAACGCAAGCAAGAAATTAAAAATTTCCAACTCCTCCAATGTAACATTCCAGAATTTTTAATTGTTATATTAAATATTTGTTGAATTATATAAGTATTTAATGGATGTGTTTATAGTTGAATTTGTAATTGATCAAATTTGATTCGATTTGGTTAATTATTTGTTAAATAAATAATTAAGGAAATTAATTATTTTATTCTAAGTTAATTTAATTATTAAATTGTAGAGTTTTGATTAAATGAATTATTATATTTTAATTTGAATTTGTAATTAAAAGGATGTGTTAGTTGATTAAATACGAGTTATAATTATATAGAAAAATTATAATTCTATGGTATTAATTTATGTGTTAAAGTAATTTAATAAATTGTTATTAGAATTAATTTAATTAGTTAAAAGTGTGACAAATAACCTTTTATAAAGGAGTTATTAAAATAAATTAAAAGAGTTTAATTCAGCTTTTGCCAAACAAGACCTATCATTATATTAAGTCTTTAATCTAATTATGTTTTACCAAACAAGGCATAAGGAATAAATGATTATATTTTTAGTAAGTAACCAAACAAGCCTTATGGCTTTTGATTTTCAAAATTTGTATAACTGATATAAGTTATACTTATATTTATATTATATAATTAATATATATTATATCTTATACGTTATATTTCTAATACGTAAGATTAGAATAGAGGGGTGAGAAAGAAGAAAAGAGTTTACAGAGAGAAAAGAAGAGAGGATTGGGAGAAGGCTAGAGAATTTGATAAAGGAATTGGGGAGAAGAAGCTTGATAATCAAAGGATAGCCATTATCTTCCAACTCTAAGGTATCATCTAAACTCTGTTATTGTTTTTCTTTTGAAAAGTTATAGTTGTATTCTCTCTCTCTCAATTTTTTCTATAAAAGCTTTGTAGAAATTGAATTAATTGTTATGTATGTGGCTTTATATGATAAACTAGTGTTTTGAAACAATTTTCATAAGTTATATATGAGTATAGTCAATGAAGTTATGATATATATGTAATTTGTGAAGAAAAATATTTTACAAAGAGTTTATGTGAATGAATATGGTTTAGTTTAAGGTAGAAAATAAGGGTTAATTAGTTGTTTAGTTGATAAATTGACTATTGAATTTGATAGAGTATGTATAAATATTGATAAAGTGCTTTGAATTAACTTTTTTGGTTAAAAAACAAAATCACAGTGTTGATTTTCATTGAAAACATTAAAAAGTAAGTTTTTATCAAAAACAGTGAAATTGAATATTTTAAATTCGTTCTTTATGTTGTTTTATGGGTAGAAACATGTTAAGAGTCTTTGAATTATGTTTATATGAAGTCTCTATATGAATTACTTGATAATTAGGCTGTTAGAAGGTAGCTTGTAGACCAAAATTGGCTTTTGTTCATCATGCTTTGTTACAAGCAACGCAAAATTTAGCAAAGACATTTATCGCCAACAGTAGACTAGCGCAGCTTGTACTTGCTACAGCATGACCTAGTAGTTCGATTCTTGAGTCAGCGGCATGATATCATCATGTAGACGTGATACCAAACCACAAGATAAAAATGTGGCAATACAGTCATGAGTTGACATAATGGTCTGACAGTGTACTTTTTATACTCAAAATCTGAAGGAATTGTTATGTGTTAATAGTAGAACTGTTAAGTTATGATTTCAGTATTTCTATACCATGAATGAGCATGTTATTAACAATTAACTTGTTTTGTAAGGTGATTATGTGATTAAAAATCAAATCTTACATGATGAGTGTACTTAGTTATGTTTGTAAAGTGGTAGTGACTAACTATGTCATGATGACATATGTATATAGGATATTGTGATTTGAATTGTTCGATTTAATCTACGAGCAAGGCAAGTTCTTTAATCCATTATCTTGTTGAACCAATTATTGTTTTCAATTCGATTACAATATAATGATGCAAGGTTTCTAAAACTTTAAATTTTGATATTGAGTAAGTTATTCTTGTATTTAACTTGTTGTTTAGCATGCAAATTTATATATACAAATGTTGAACAGTTTTATCGTTTAAATTGTTATGCATGCTTAGTATTCAATTCTAAATAACCTTGGCTTAATATTGTTTAAGCAAGGTGTGTTATAGTTATTCAAGGTGTATGCTATTAGATTATTCCTAAAGCATGATTTTAATTTACCATGTCGATTCAATTACGAATATTCTATAATATGATGTTATTAGTTTTATTCAACTAATCCTTAGTTGATATTCGTTGAATTCCAAATTACCTTGAAATGTATCCAAATCAAACTCACTTTGGTGCGGACTTGTACTCTAAATACTGAGATGAACAACCCTATTATTAGGGGTAATTTACGCTTAGCGTTGAAATATTTGTGCACAATACATTGTACGAAGGGCTGATCCCCCTAAGTACGAGGAGTCCCTATAGTCTTATGACTGTTAAAATTTAAGTTGAAAAATTACTTATAACTATGGACATAGTTCGTGGTCTTAGGACCCTCAGTTATATACTTCAGATGTTGATAACTCATATTGTTTACTTCTATCGAGTCTATTATTTGACAGTTGTTGTAAAGATTTTTTCATTCATTGTTGTTTCCAAGTGAGCTTTGTTTGGTCACTCTTGTTTATATAACTATTACAGTTAAGGATGAGAATGTGGATTTACCTAGCACCAGTAAGGAGAAAGGAAAGATGAACAAGTATTGAAGGCTTGTAATATGTTAATATTTTATTATCAATCTTAATTGAATGGTTGTAATGAAGTTTATTAATTTTTTTCACATTTGAATGATTGTATTTAAAGGTTAGACAACCTGGGAGATTTTATTATGTAACCCTTTAATGGGGAAGGTTTTTATTATTCAATTTTACTGTGTTTGTGTAGTTAGATATGAATGTTTGATTAAGTGAACACCAAATCCTGTGGGAATGAAGTACCTGGGTTTGGGGGTGTCACACCTCCTGGATCAAATATCATTATGTAGATTTCTTCGTGTAATAGATTCTCCAAATGACGAATTCCCGGATCAAAAGTTAATCTAATGATCTCGATCTTTCGCAGAAACACATGTGTCAATGCTCCTGGGTCAAATATTAGTACTTGAAATTCGTCATGCTTCTCACACAAATTCGCTTGAATTCCTTGTAAACTCTCAATGCATTGATCGAATTGAATTGCACGATCCATGTTTCCCTCGATGAATATGATCCTATCACGAATCTAAAAAACACAACCAACCTTTCTCCTTCCATTGACATTAACACAATCAAAATCATATAATAGCAACGGAATAAAAAGGTCACAATCATAAGTTGAAAATTCAATAGCATATCGACGATGATCACAAACAAACTCAACACATGCTAAAGATTTTTCCAAAGTGTTGACAAAAATAGGAATATCATCAAAATAGAGAATAACAAATTTTCCCATGAAAAAATGCAAAATATAATTCAACAATTCCATGGAAGTATGCAATGCCTTAGCTAATCTAAGTGAACTAACTAAACATGCAAATAACTCATCTCTCAAACCATCTTGATGATAAACACTTCTTGAATCAAAACCATATGATAGCAAATCATGCAATGAAGATTGCTCCAACGAAACAACATGATTACTACCATTGTCAACTAACGACAATTCATGTAAAGATTGACTAGCATGAAACCCTAAGTCAATATCTGGATAACTAAACCTAGAATTAATTTCATGCAAGTAAACACATCGAAAACGAGAATATATATCATGATCATAAACTAACTCAACATAAATCAAATATCCTCCATAGTTTATGATAAAAATTATTCTTCTATCAAAATAGCTAACAACAAATTTTCCAACGGAAGCATGCAAACCATGTTTTAAATACCTCATGAAAACACTAGATGCATCAGTTAATCTAACAGAAATAACTAACCACCTATATAACTCACATGCTAAAACAATTTTCCATTTATCACAGTCTCTCGTGTTAAATTGATTAGGCATTGTATCATTATCACATGTAGATAAAACACAAGTACTATGCAATTTATCAAGCATATTATTCAAACAAGAAAAAGAATAACAATACTTGTTTACCAATTCAAAATCGACGAACAAACTCGTTGTCCCATCCTCCGTAGATACTATGATCTCATAATCAACACATGAACTCATGTCTTCTCCCACGATACCCACTTCCACCAACTCTCCAACCCGCCTTGGTAACTCCGTCGTCTCCTCGAGAATACTATCGCCTAATTCCAGATGCGGAATGATAGTATGGGGTATTTCATCAACAACTGTGCATAAGAGACAAAACAAAACTAGACAAAGAAGAATCATTAGTGTTAGTATTCAAAAGTGTCGTCTTATGCATTTAATGTACACCATCGGCTTTTCAAAATATAACTCATTTTTAACTCACTATCTTTTTCATAGTCACATATTTCTTCTCTCTTTTTATGCTCACCCTCTCGCTTGTTTTTCTCTCGCTTATTTTCAAGGTCACTCTTTTCATTATCTTTTTCTCAATCTCTTTTCTTTTCATTCTCACTCTTTTAATTTTTCTTTACATTATCAATCTTTTGAACAATTTCTTTTGTCGATCTTTTTTCCACATGTATTTCCTTTTACAAACTCATCTTCTTGATTACTTTCTTTCGAATGTTCACCATCTTGCTTTAGATCATGGATTTCATCTTGAACACTCGAACCCAATAACTCTCCTTGATCGCATATTTTATAATTTCTTCCACCTCCCCCGATCCGATCTTGTTTTTTTTTACTTAGAAGTATATTGTAGATGCATCCAATAATCTTCCTTGTTTACTTGTGTGCGAACCCTCCTATTATTGTCTACTGCAAATCGCCTTGAAGGTTGCTCTACATTTTTTGAGATGTATACTCCTCCCTCCTGTCATGTTGTACTGGAGCAAACCGTTTTCTCATTGTTGTTTTTAATTCTGCCCATGTCTCGAACGGACGTTCCCCGTGTTTTTGTTTGCTAAGCTGCCACCATATAATTGTAGGATCGGAGAACTCTTGAACTGTCCGTCTGACCTTCCTCCTCTCGGAGTAATCATGACAGTCAAATTCTCGCTCCATTTTTCTCTCCCATCTCAGATATGCCTCTATATCAATATTGCCTTGGAAAGTATTCCTTCGAAACCCATAAGAACTTTCATAATTGTAGCTATACATGTTTCTTTCAGAAAACAAAGGTTAGTAGATAAAAAAATTTCTCACACACTCCCTTACGTGTTTCGCTCAAATAATGATGAATCACTCGTGTATCGTTCAAATTTGGCTTCTACCCTCTAATAATCTTACACTCTTGCCTTTTACCTCTAATATTCTCTCTAATAGGTTCTTCTTGAATTCCCCTAGCAAAATTCTTGGTTTTACTAATCAATTCAAAAATTACTTATCACGAAACAAAAATATAGATGGTGTAACTATCAGAATACAACAAAATCACCGATCGATTGCCTTGTACTCCTCTTGTATGCTTCAGATTTGTAAATTGTAGCTCCGTTTCAGAATTGATGATGATGAAACGGTATGAACTCTTGGTTGGAATTTGATGATTTGATGGTGTGCTACAAATTGAGTTAGCACAATAGAATATGAATTTTTTTTTCTTTTCCTTTTTTTAATATATATTTCGACAGAAAATTAAATATAAGTAACTTGCTAAAAAAGCTTAGCTTTTATACCAAATGATAGACTCCACGGCACGCTTGCGTGAGGTGGTCGTCGCCCCGATCGTTTCTAACACAGTTGTTGGTTGAATTGCTTGCAACACTTTAACCCATCGCCTATATGTAGACGGTAATCTTGGTACAATTGTTCGCGTTCGGAATTCTGCGGTTGAATGGACACCAACGACACCTTGACCCCTCGCTTATATTGAAGTGGTAATCTCGGTACAATCGACGATTGATGCGGTAGAAGACGTTACACACAACTATGAATTGTTGTATGATAAGTCAAATTGAATCTTAAAGAAATAACTAAGAAACTACTAATTTCTTAGGAATTCTTCAAAGAACCAAAAGTAGATAATAACCTCACAAATATATTGAATAATGAATAATGTATAATGTATATTGATTACATCAACTTAGACCTCCATTTATACTACTCAAAACAATCCAAATCCTAATAGGAATTTATAAACTATAACCCTAATAGAAGTTAATTTGAAAAAGAAATTCTAATTAAAAAGAAATCCTAATTACAATAGAATTTAAAATCCAACAATCCTTGCTGCGTCTGGACTTTTCTTGCAGCGTGAAACCAAGCTGCTAAAACCGTGTGATTTGACTAGCATAGAAGCCATTTAATGTAATTATTAATCTATGTAGTCACTTTGCATTCCACGTGTGAATTGAAAACTTGTTATATAAGAAGCACATTTAGAAGGCAAGTGGCCCACGTGATAGTCTTGTAACTTTGCATGGATTATGCTTAAATCATGTTAATAAGCTTAGTAAAGTAGGCGGCCCACATGTTAATAAATGTTGGCATGTCTTTATTCCTTTACATGTCTGGGCATGGGCTGATTTAAACTAGCACGGATGATGCTTAATTAGAAGGCCCAAATGAATATAAATTGACTTGTTGAATTAGTTCAATCCAATAACACTTAAATTGTACTCCCTTAAATAATCTTTAGCCCAATTACTTGAAATCATTTGTTAAACACTTGACACTCGAGTCGATAAATTGATAAAAAATTCTGACCCGGTCAATCTGTCATCAGGTACATAACAAACTATATATATATATATATATATATATATAGGAAATGATTCATAGCATGTATTTGCTATGAATGAAAATTGGGCAAATAACATCTCCACCACAAATTATATAAATTAACGGCGGAGATTAAAAATGAAAATTCGTCGTCCGCTAGTTGAACTAGCGGAATGCTTTGTATTTTCACTCCATCTGCTAGTTAAACTAGCGGAACTATTATTATCATCTGAAATGGATAGTCTGGGATGTAGTAATAGTTGCACACTGCAAGTATTAATAGCTTTTTCTTTTCACAGAGAAGCCCTACAAATTTTTCTGGTGTGCTCCTCATTTATCATACCATAACATTGATCAGAACAACAAATGAAGCGATAGAATTACTGCTAACTTGATAGATTAAACAGATAAAAAATCTCATGAAAAGAAAGGAAAAGGTAAATGAAGGAAAAAGAAAAAAAAACAGAACTGACCTCTTTTATGACCTCGGCATAAGGTGAGAATGCTCGAGGAAACAACCAAGGAACAGATGTTCCAGTTAGATGGCAACTCATTCTAGAAAGATCAACAACGAAAAAGAAACACATGGCATAGTGTGTTACCATCTAGAAAGATCAACAACGAAAAAAACACATGGCATAGTGTATATTATAGCACAAGAGTACAAATAATAGTTCCGCTAGTTTAACTAGCGGACGGCGAATTTTCATTTTTAATCTCTGCCGTTAATTTATGTAATGTGTAGTGGAGATGCTATTTGCCCAATTTTCATCCATAGCAAATACATGATATGGATCATTTCCCTATATATATATATCATCTTCAGAAACTTTGTATCCCTAAGCTAATTTTTTTTCATTCTAAAAGCATGGTTAGGCAACTCATAAGAAATACACTTGTTCATGTTGTGGAAATCTTGTATTTGACAACAGAAAACAATTCACTTCTGCAAATTCTTGATATAACTATGCATAAAACAAATAAAATTGATTTCAGTACCAACTGAAAGGCAGATAGTGATCACTTGAGATAATCTTCTGCAACATGCAAACCAATTTATTAGGAAATGTATCAAACTTCGAAGAAATGAAAAAAGTAAGAAATTCAATTGGGCAAAAAGGAAAAGATGAGCTCTTTAAAGCTCAAACTCGGCAATCCCCATTTGAGAAAACACAAAAATAAACAGAGCACAAAAAACCATGGAACCCAATTCAACCATCAGTCCATATAATCATTTCCATTTGATTGATATCAACAAAATAAAAAACTCATATGACAATTACTACCTGGATTAATACAGAAAAATGAACAATAACAATGGCTACTTTCAAAAAATAGAATGAACTAAATTTAACCAATGATCAAGAAACGAAAATGGAAATACAAAATCTCAACAACCCATCATCTAAAATTACTAAAACTGTCGACCCACTTGAACAAAAGACCCAAAAAATAAAAAATCAAAGAAAATCAATTTCTCCAAACCAACTCACCCGCCGGAAATTTAAGCAGATGAAAATCTGAAAAACCCAATAGGCAATTTTTTTATTGATGAGAGAGAGAAAATTGGAAGTGAAGTAGTAGTAGTTGTAAACGAACCTTGAAACTAAAACGAAGCTCCTGCTGCTTCCATGAGTGTGCATCTTTTTTTGGTCCTTTAATATGTACCTTTAAGGAGTCTAGAGATGGTCTGCGTTGCTCGCCGATGGGAAGAGCAAAACAGATTGCCAAGATTGTTTATAAAAATTGGGAAAAAAAAGAGACGGGAGAAAATTATTGTGTAGTTAGAAATATAATTTGGGCGGGATTTTTTGTGTGTGAGATGAAATGTGAGCCTTTAAATTAAGTTGAAAGAATTGAGATGAAATCTGAACCGTCCTTGTGCTTTCCCAAATTTTAAAGTGGAAAAAGATTTAAAATGGGTTCTGCTTTATTATATAGGTTGAATTAAAATTATAATGAATATGAACCGTCCTTGTGCTTTCCCAAATGAATTTAAATTAAATTAAATTTTAAAGTGGGAAAAGAAATCAAATCTAAGTCATTGAATTAAAATTAGAATGAAGCTGAACCATACTTGTGCTTCCCAAATGAATTTAAATTAAACTAAATTTTAAAATGGGAAAAGTTTCAAATTGGGTTCTATCTTATTATTATAGATTTATGTTACAAAATGATTCACTTTTAATTCCACATTTTTAATGATAGTTTTTTTAATTACATAGATACGTAGTGTAGCCAATTAGAATACTACTATTGGTTATGCCCACAATATTCTTGTAGTTTGCATGGAATAGCTATTCCAAATCTGCAATAAATCCCTTCAGCTAACAAACCCAAATGAAGCATTGCAGTTTGCTTTTGAATTGTTAGTATGAAACGAAACATCATTACATGAATTACAACACTTGACTATACAAAGCCTGCCATGGAACATTTAATAACTTCTTCTAAACTTATGTCCCTGTTAATTTAAAGTAACATTTTTCTTTATCCAACTTAATATTTTATTCACTTCTTTATCTTAGAAATTTGAACATATATAATCCCAAAGTCAATGAATCTAAATCACCAATCAATTCTAACATATAATTCTAGCAAAATAATCTCATAGAAGCATTTTTACAAACACCTAATGTGCATAATATATAACTTAGAATTCATTTATATTACCTACCACAACCACAACCACAACCATACAGTCAATATAAACTTAACTAACTCGATGAATTTAGAAAGGAAGAGTTCATACCCCTTTTAGTTTGATGTTTGATTCAATTCTTGCTTATGGAATTGAATTGAATGCTCTCTTCAATTTAGTATGATCTGCAGTTCCTTAATTTCTCAATTAGAACCCTTCTCTTAACTTGCTTTCATTTTTTATCGATTTTTGGTAGGGATTTGGGTGAAATTTACGGTATCAATTTGCTTTAGGTTAGAAAGATAGAGAAATTGTTGAGCTTTAGGCTGAGTATGCTTGTAAGAGTATGTTAAACCTCTCAAGCTGGCATAAATCAACATATTCTCTGATTCTCTGATTTCGATTTTGTAGAGGTAATGAAGGGGTAGTGTGCAAAACAGTATGCAAAGATACAGACGAAGCAATCAGAATCATTTGGGAGAGAAGATCAGAAAGCAAGCTCAGATTTTGAATTTTTACTTGCATATTAAAATACACTAAAAAAGTAGTCCATCTTTTTACCTGCAGGTGATAAAACATGATAGACATCGGGCATCCACATGAAAACCGAGACTTAAACAACAAATGTTATCTATTTTTGTAATTGACCTCATGTCATTGTTATAAAATTATATTCAAGATCTAGTTATCACTTAAGTGAGATATATGAGTTATACATTTCATAAGGTGAAGGATAGAACAGCCCTAAATATTGCGTAGTTTCTTCAACAAATCTAAAGCATTAAGAAAAAGGGATACCTGATTAATGAAGAGGTCTCTGAACACTCCAAAGCAATTGCCAACAACATCAACCCTAGGCCTTCCAAGCTCTTCAAGATTGACAGGCTCCACCCGGTTCACTCGTCCAATTGAATCCGCAATTGGCCTAACTCCTATTATCCACATAACCTGAGCCAACGACTCGCTATATGTTTTGATATGTACCTTTAAGGAGTCTGGAGAAGGTTTGCGCTGCTCGCCGACGGAAGGAGCAAAACGGAGTGCCAAGATTATTTGTAAAAATTGGGGAAAAAAGAGACGGGAGAGAGAATAGGGAGAAAATTACTGTGTAAGGGTAATTTCGGAAGCAGGAGGAGAAACATAATTTGGGCGGGATGAAATGTAAGTTTAAAGAATTGAGATGAAATCTGAAGTGATTTCCCAAATTTTAAAATGAGAAAATATTTAAAATAGGTTCTGTCTTATTATATAGATTGTTTCTTTAGAAGATTCATTCTCAAAAGCTTCTGTTAGAAGATTATTTCAAAATATTATTTTATTTATTCAAAAATTATTTTAAAAGTTTATTCTATTCTATTTTGTACACTACACAAATTTATTTTTATAAATGCTATTAATATTTTGGCAATTTTACAAGATACGATTGAATTAATGTATACCATAAAACTTATATTATTAAGATAAATACTAATTAAATCATAAATAAACATTTAGGTTGATCTTCTACATAGGAAGCATAATCTAGTCACTGCTAACGTAAGTGATATTATTTTTTTTTCATATTCCTAAATTTAAATTTACTATAATAAAAAATTATTATTCATTTCTAAAACCCTTAACATTAAACGGTCAAAACTTTTGAAATAACAATTTGTTAAAAAAAATTAATAGTTTGAGATTCATCTAATATCTTTTGACATGTACCTTCATGTTCAATTCTAACCGTTATATTTTAACTGTGAACTTCTTGGCTTTGGACTTTACATTTGTACTATAAACTTTTGACTTGAACATTCTATTTAAATTGTGAATACTTTAAACAGTTAAATATTCCTTGTGTCATGAACTTTACCGTTGAATTTGCTATCTATAAATCTTAATTAGACAATACCCTTGGACTTGAACTTCTTTTGATATTTGGATATCGTGTTGACAATTTAAACATTATTGGACTATATATGAATAAATTAAATTAATTATTCTTTAAACATAAATAAATTACATATCTCTAATATTCATTCATTGTTTTATTATTCCCATTATTTCTGTTTATTATTTGATTTTTGTATATACTAACCATTAGGACTTAAGTTGTTGTGAATGTCTTTGACCTGTGTGTAAAGACAATATTGTTGAGTGTTTTTAGTGTGTATGACAAAGACATGGAGAAAGTTTATTTGGCCTAGTGTAAAGTAAAAATTTTATTTGACATGATCATGACTATTGGTGTTACAATTGATAAAATCTTGATGATGAATTTTAAATTGGAGAAGATAAATATTAATTATTGTTTATTTGACTCTTCTAATAGATTGTTCATTCGGCTGCAGTTATTTGTTAAAAACTTATGTTGTTTAACATTTTCTAAATATCTAATATATCACTATTAAAGACTAAATATAACTTCATCCATTTGTTATCCTAGTCATTATATTCTTTATTTGGATATTTGAGCTCACACTTCTGTTTTTCTTAATTACTTTCAGGAAATGAGAATGAAGCTGAGGTAGGCCTGACAATTTAGGTTGAGAATCATATAGTTAATCATAATCACTTGGATCTATTGAGTTGGTTAACTAGTTTTTATGTTATGGATTGATTTGATACTTTTGGACCCATATTATTATTACAAATATGGGTTGAATATAGTTTAACTAGTTTTAACTCATATTAGTCTATAATAATTTTTTGCACTTTGTAAGAGACCAGAAATATGAATTTATATATTAGGTCCATAAATTAAATAAATTTATAAACATTTAATTTAATTATGGACCCAAGTCAACATTTTCTATTACATATTTTAGAATCGCTTTCATAAGTGCTTGAAGTTTCCGTATTTTAGTAAGGGTTTTATTTATTTGTCCGGCGTGTCTTATTGAAACTGGACCGACAAGCATACTTATAAATGTAAATTCATATTTGTGTCCTCTTATAAATTGTTTCCTCCTTCTCTCCATCGATCCATAAATTGTTTGAAAATTGTTTTCAAACAATTTATTTATATATTCAATCATTTGTTCAAATATGGATTTAATTTAAAAACTATATAAGTTGACCTGGATTCGACCCATAACCATTTAAATTCAAACCACATAACTCATATTAAATATAGAAAACCTATTTTATGTAACATAAAACCAATTCAAACCTATTTTTTGCCACCTCTAAGCTGAGGCTAACAGATAGAGCATGATAATGAAGTGATGATCCAATTTAATAATTGTAGTAGTTCTCACTAAGTTGTAAAATAGTGTGCAAATAATTTTAGTAATGACTTAGTGTGTGGGCGGTCGTATGGTACTATACACGGCATTGCAATAGTTATAATTAGGAAAATTTATGTATGTTATTTTGTATTTTGATGACTCAAATTGGGTTGTATATTTCCGAATTTAAAGAATTCACATTATAAAAGCATTCACATTTTTCATTAATTAACATCCAAATTAAACAAGTGACGAATATATACTAGCACTTGAGCTAAACCCTTGAGTTTGAAGTCTTTGTAAGGTAAATCTTAATAGTACATATTAAATTTATAACGTTAAAAACTCAACTAAAATTAATCTAAATAGAATTTCAAACCCGCTTTCCATTTCAATTTCAAGACTAGTTATAAGCTATATGTGTGTATGTCGTCAAACACATTGATATAAAATGTGAGTTTCAAATTCCCTAGCTAGCTATTGATAACAATATCCATCCATTCATGCATATATACTAGAGCTTGTGTAAAATCAAGTTCATGCCGAACTGTGGTTGGACAGTTATGGCAGTGGCCGGGGCATGAGTATAAGATGGCGAAAGCTCGAAGGAGAAGTGTTGTAAGATGGTAGCAACTGCTAATTTTGCTTCCAACATTGCAAAGTTTTGTCCAATGCAGATCCTAGGTCCCCAACCAAATGGGAAAAACACCACCTGATTTTTTGTAGCCTTGGATACCCCTTGAGAAAATCTTTCTGGATTGAACTCTTTTGCGTCATCCCCCCAAATATTTTTGTCATGATGAATTAGCACAACTGGAAATAAGATTTGAACTCCCGCTGGTAAGGTTATATCTCCAAATGTAGTCTCCTCGTCAACCTTTCGCATGATCGTAACTGCCGGTGGATATAACCTTAAAACCTCGTACAAAATCATAGTAACCTGTACGTACGTACACATGCAATGCAAGAGATTTACTTTTTTAATTACACGTGCATTTTTCACAGCTAGCTAGCGTACGTAAATTAATTAATGTATATAACTAGAACGCTTACAATTTTGAGGCGATTTAGATTATTAATATCCGGTATTGTTCCATTTCCAAATTCTTGAAGAACCTCTTCCCTAGCGCGTGCTTGCCAATTCGGATGAATGCTCAGTAAAAACATTGTCCAGGCAAGCAAAGATTTGGTGGTATCTTGCCCAGCAAAATAGAATAGCTTGCACTCTCCCATAACCTCTTGAATACTCAATCCAACATTTTTGTCCCCGTGTCGAATTTCATTGGAATTGGATTCCAATAATATCCCCAGCAAGTCATCATTGCTAGCTTCTCCTGCCTTCATGGCCTTCATTTTCTTATCAATAATTGTCTTTAATATAGATTGTATTCTCCTGTCAATTTCCTTTATCCTCTTGTTCTTCTTAGTTGGCAGGAATCTGTATATTTTTTTAATGTGTAGATAAATTAAATCGATCGTAAAGGAAAGTACTCCATCTTACATGGGGGCTTAATTCTTCCGGTGATTTTCACTAAATGTACTACTTTTATAAATACATGCATATATATATATATATATATATATATATATATATATATATATATATAGGGTTAATGGACTCTCAAATGTACACAGTTTACGATCGTATACGATCTAAAGATTCTCTCTACGTTTCTACAGTAGTAGAATGACTACTAGTTGTTGACACTAACACAGAACATGAAGCTCACACTTTTTCATTAAACAAGAGAGTTGTACATATAGGGTAAGGTAAAACTAATTTACATCTAGATACAAGGAAAATATCCTAGTCTTAAGGAAAACTTAACAAATTGCTGAATACAAGAAATGTTTGAATTTAAAATATAGATGATAATAACTGAATTAATCTATTCTGATATGCCCCCTCAAGATAGGCCACGTGTAGAGAGGCCAATCTTGTCTCGTAATTTCTGAAATTGGGAACGAGGCAGAGGTTTGGTGAGAATATCAGCAAGTTGGTCTGTGGAGGAAACATGAGCTACGCGAAGATCACCAGATTGAACTTGATCACGAATAAAGTGATAATCAACTGCCACATGCTTCATTCGAGAATGAAAGACTGGATTTGAACTTAATTGTGTGGCTCCTACATTATCACAGTAGACAACGAATGGGCTGATCATATTAATGCAAAGTTCAGATAGCAAGGAGCGAATTCAACATAGTTCAATTGCAGAAGCAAAGAATCGAGCGATATTCACCTCGATCAAAAAAACGAGCCACGCTTTTACTTTCTTGTAGCTCCAATAAATGAGATTGCGGCCAAGGTAAATAAGGTAACCACCAGTTGAAGAGTAGTCATCTTTGTTACCTGCCCAGTCAGCATCGAAAAAATCATGAAGGGATTCGGAGAAAGCATGAAGAGATGGCGGTGAATTACGGTGAAGAAGAAGGCCATCATTTAAGGTACCACCGAGGTAACGCAAAATTCTTTTAACAAGAGTCCAATGTTCGTCTGTTGGTTGATGCATAAATTGAGACATCTTGTTAACAGCAAAAGAAATTTCTGGACGAGTGAGAGACAAGTATTGAAGGCTTCCCGCGATTGTTCTATATTCAGTGGGATCCGAGAGAGGTGATCCAGATGATAACTTGAGGGAGGACGAGCTGGTTGGTAACGGAGTAAGTACTGGGTTAGCCTCTTGTATATGTGTGCGAGTAAGGAGATCCTGTATATATCTCCGTTGGGAAAGGAGGAAACCATGCTGATGAGGAACAACTTCAACACCAAGGAAATAGGAGAGAGTACCCAAATCCTTGAGAGGAAACCGATGAGCTAAACAAGCAACAAATTGAGACACCAAGTCATTATTGTTTCCAGTTAGTATAATATCATCAACATAGACCAAGAGGTAGATCAATTTGGTGTCAATATTGAGAACAAACAATGAAGTGTCAGAATGAGAGTTTTTAAATCCGGAATCAACAAGGAATTGACGCAACTCATGATACCACGCTCGAGGAGCTTGTTTGAGGCCGTAAATGGCTTTGTGAAGTTTACATACATGAGTGGGATTATCAGAGTCAATGAAGCCAGGAGGCTGAGCCATATACACAATTTCTGATAAATGGCCTTGAAGAAAGGCATTGTTGACATCTAATTGGCGAAGGGACCAACCATTGCTGACAGCAAGACTAAGCACCAATCGGACAAAGAGGTCGGGTTTGATTACCGACCGAATGTTTCAAGATAATCCACACCCAGGCGTTGATGAAAGCCTTTGGCCACAAGACGAGCTTTAAACCTGTCAATAGAACCATCAGAATTCCTTTTGATACGAAAGATCCACTTACAACCTACAAGATTGGTGATACTAGCGGGAGAAACAAGTTCCCATGTGCCATTGCGAACAAGAGCATCATACTCTTCTGACATTGCTTTTCACCAATTTGGGTCTTTTAAAGCTTGGGTAATGGATGATGGTTCTGTGCTAGGTGAAGGGGCTAAGTGAGTGTGAAGGTTTAGTTTTTGAATTGGTTTGGTGATATGGTTTTTGGATCGGGTAGTCATTGAATGGCGAAGGGGTGGTGTAGTGTTGGAGGGTGAGGCAGGGGAGTGATGTGGGGGAGAGTCTACTTGAGAGGATGTGGATGGCGTTGTTGTAGAGGGATCTGCAGCAGGGGGTAAGTCAGGAACTTGTACTTCGGAAGTGTGAGAAGACAGTTGTGCTTGAAGAGGTATGGAAACTGTAAGAACCGGTGGAAGCCATGTTGAAGCGGTAGTGGAGTTTGGATGAGGTAGCTGATTTTGGAGAGTGGTGTAAGGAAAGACGGATTCTACAAACTGAACATGGCGAGAGACATAGGTTTTAGAAGTTGATGGTTCAAAACAGAGATAGGCACTCTGAGATAATGAGTAACCTACAAAGACACATGGTTTAGATTTGGGTTCTAGTTTGTGGGATGAATAACGACGAAGCCATGGATAACATAAGCACCCGAAAATTTTGAGTTTAGAATAGTTTGGTGTGGTTTTGAAAATTAATTCAAAGGGACTCGCGAGGTTGAGTTTTGGGGTGGGCATTCTATTAATTAGATAAACAGCAGTAGTGAATGCATGAGACCAAAAGGTTAATGGAAGGGAGGCATGGGAAAGTAGGGTGAGTCCAGTTTCGACAATATGACAATGTCTACGTTTAGAGTAGACATTGTGTTCAGGTGTATGAGGTGGCGTGGTTAGATGATTGATATCAGCTTTAGAAATGAGCTCTTTGGGGCCTAGATATTCTCCCCCATTGTAGAAGTAGAGAGTGATGATTTTGTGGTGAAAATAATTTTCAACAATGGTTTTATATCTCAGAAATACTTCGTGAACATCAGATTTTCGTTGGAGAGGATAAAACCAAATGTATTTGGTAAAGTGATCGACAAAGATGACATAATATTTGAAGCCATTAAAAGACATAACAGGAGAAGTCCATACATCAGAAAAAAAAACAATTTGAAGAGGATGTGTAGACACAAGAAATGAAACAGAAAATGGTAATTTATGACTTTTATTACATAGGCATGCATTACATGAGAAATCTTTTGTCAAGGATGAAGATGATTCTAAGTGATATCTAGATAGAACATGCTGTAAAATAGGAGAAGTTGGATGTCCTAAACGATAATGCCAGTTGGTGGATGTTGTTTTCGTAGTAGAGAATGCTAGAATCGGGGAAGACACAGGTGTGGTATCCAGCCATTCATACACTCTATCCTTAGTACTGCCCTGAAATAAAATTGCCCCCGAGCAAAAATCCTTTACAAAAAACGAAGAGGGTTAGAATTCAACAGATGCATTATTAGTGACACAAAACTGAGAAATGGAAATCAGATTTTTTTTCCAGAGATGGTACACAGAGTACATCAGACAATTTAAAAGTTGAGTTGGGAGAAGAAAGATGTGTAGAACCGGTGTGTGTGATGGAGAGACCTGTACCATCTCCAATCATAACATCATCTAATCCATTGTAAGGTGAGTGAAGAGACAGATTGTTTAAATCTACTGTGACATGATGAGATACGCCACTGTCAAGTAACCATGTCAGGTTGGTGGCTATGGTGTTGGCTGCAAAGTGGACTCTGGGCTGCCAAGGGGCTGTAGGATTGTTGGATGATGTAGGCAAAATGGTAGAGGACTGAATTGGTATCACTTGGAAGGAGGGACATCTCTTGGCTGTGTGTCCTTGAACGCCACAGATTTGGCAAAAACTTTAATAGGGACGGGATGGAGGGCGGTTGTTGCGATATTGGGAGCGTGTGTCTGAGAGTAGAGGAGGACGACCAACTAGGTCATCACCAAGGCCGCCAATTTGAGTAACCAACAGGTGAGGAATGGGAGGGACGCCAATTGTTGTTGATTTTAGGTGGACGCCATGTGTGATTGGTCTTTTGTGTGGGATTGGCTGTAATGGGCAGATGTGTTGCTAAACTGTTAGATGTTGGTGTGGAGGCCTCGAAGGAGAGAAGCTTTTCATGGAGGTCATCAAAGGAAATGGATGTGTCACGAGCTTGGACTGCACGAACAAGTTCTTTGTAATCGTCTCCTAGGCCATCCAGTATTTTGTCTGTGAGATCTTCGGGATCGAGTGGGGCACCAAGTATGGCCAGTTCATCAGCACAGGCTTTCATAGAGTGTAGGTATTCAGTGATGGTCAGAGTGCCTTTGGTTGGGTTTTTGAGTTGGTTTTTGACCTGTTTAATATGGCCACAGGAGGGTTTGGCATACGTGTTTACAAGTATGGTCCAGGCTTCCTTAGCAGTTTTTACACGGGCAATGAATGAAATGATGGTAGGGGAGACAGAGCCAATCAAGGCATTGAGTAGTAGCTGATCCTGGCGAATCCAGAATTTATGAGACGGATTGTCTACTGTGATGTTGTTGGCGGTGATGGTGTCTGGAGGACATGGTGTAGATCCATTGATATACCCAATGGGATCATATCCAATGAATAGAGTTTCAAATTGAAGTTTCCAGGAGATGTAGTTTGTGGATATGAGTTTAAGAGGTGCTTGAGCGGAGATATTTATTGTGATGAGGGGAGCTTCAATAGCTGAAGGGTTGGTTTGGGTGGTCATGATAAGGTTGGATGAAAACAGAATAACAAATAGAGGAGAAAAGAAAATTAATGGAGGAGAGTATTGTCTCGCTCGATACCATGTTGACAAGAATACGTAACATGAAGCTCACACTTTTCATTAAACAAGAGAGTCATGTATATATAGGGTAAGGTAAAACTAATTTACATCTAGATACAAGGAAAATATCCTAGTCTTAAGGAAGACTTAACAAATTGCTGAATACAAGAAATGTTTGAATTTAAAATATAGATGATAATAACTGAATTAATCTATTCTGATACTAGTGACTACTCTACGATACGATGGTAGAGTTACTTAACGAACTTTTTTTCTTTAAAAAATAAGTGCATAATGATACATGAAATATAAAAATAAAATGTTGTATTTTGTAATGAAAGGAGAATTAAGTAGAGTTGAAAAAAATCGTACGTACCTCCATCCGGGAATGTAAATTGATTGTATGGAGTTGAGTACAAGGTGAAGTTGTTGTTTTTGAAGTTGAAATACTAAGCTTCCCTCTTGGTAGCTGCTTCCAAATGCTGTACGTGAAATTACGTCGCTGGTTAATGTATCAAGAAATGGCACTACGTCTAACTCGCACGACCCATCCTCCCATACCATCTTCTCCCATTTGCTCATCATCTCTCTACAACTAAAATACATGGCTGGCAGCATACACTGCAAGCACAACAAATAAATCAAAATTAAATTAAATTGAAACACAACTTTTAAGTGGTATGATTAGGGAGTTCATTAAAGTTGTGTTTGTGAGTCCCCCCTCCCCTGGATCAGGATTCTTCATTTCAATTTGAAATGGAGAGTCTCTATTTAAATGTTCAGATTTAAAGTTATTATTATTATTAGTGTTATAATAGTAATAATAATAATATATTAGTGTTATATTAAATTAATGACTAGAGTTAGTTTAGTGACTTTTAAATGAAGTGACTGGAGTTAGGTTAGTGGGTTTTAAATGAGGTAATTAGAGTTAAGTTAGTAACTTTTAAATGAGGTGGCAACTTCACAATCTTAGATTTAATAACTTTAAATCTGGACCTTTAAATGGAGAGGATCCTGATCGCCTCGCCCCCCTCCCCCGTCCCCCGTCCCCCTCTCCCGCCCCTACCCCTATTACCTTCAATTTCTCTAGATGGAAAGCTGGGTTGAGGAGTTTTCTGTGTTTGGCCCATTGCTCGCCTTCATGGCTTGCTAGCCCATTTACAAATAACTTGACCAATGGGTTGGACCCCAACTTCTCGAATTTATAATGCTTAGCCAATACATCTTTTATAATTACCGGATCCACGATCTGCACCCTTGGTGTCGGTCCAAACCACATGAATGAACTCTTTCCTACATAAATAAATATATGACGTTAATTTAGAAGGGGGAAACTATGGGGCAAACGGATAATGTCAAAGTAATTATAATAATTTCTCCTCCATCTTTTAAAAATTTTGCTTAGATTTATTTTTTTAGTCAAATTGATTGATTTTAAAATAAAAATTATTTATTAATTATTTTAAACTCGTGAAAATTGAAAGTAGTAGTAAATTCGATGTAATTTCTTATGATTGGACCTTTATTTTAATATATATATATATATACATAAAAATTTTGACTACAAAAATAATTAATTTAACTTAAAAAAGCAAATTAAACCAATTTTTTAAAGACAGATGGAGAAGGAGAACTCCATAAACCATCTGGTTGACCCATTTTTTAAGGTTGTTATATATAAGGTGAAATATACATAATATTGACTGTCACCACCGAGCTTGGATTGCAAAGAATGTAGGTTCAGTCCCCCCTCCCAAGTTATAATGAAATTTAATGGTACCAAGAAAATACATACTATAAAATATCGACTGCTCACCTCATTTCTAACCTACCCACACCAAAAATTAAAGGCTTTGTATGAAGCATAATTTATTTATATAGTGGAATTCAACCGATTCATCTCACATCAATTAAATGCACACTCAATAAGCATGTCGGATCACATTCTTACATCAAAAATTAATTTATTAACCATCTACACTCTTGAATTTATCTGATATAAGATTCATGTGAAATATCCCAACAATCATTCGAGACAGTCATATAATTAACAATACTATGATGGATGACAGAATGATGAATATAAAAGATGGAAATAAAAATAAATTCCTGGTATGATACACCACATATAATAACAAAAGGATGAATGTGTGTGTGTGTGTGTATATATATATATATATATATATATATAAAAAAGATGGCAATAAAATTAATGTGTTTAAAGACATGCATGTAGCTAATTGTAATTATTAGATTCGCATATATATAGTGACAATTAATCCAATTAGCCAAGTTTTATCTAGTTTATTTACAGAACATTTGTATATATAAATAAAATTATTAAAACATAGACGAAGCTGCAACATAGCCATTGTTAGTCATGTATACAAGTCGGCCTGCGTTATAAATATACAACATTTCTTTATAACCACCAGTTTTGAACATCATATATAGATGCATAGAAAAATATAGCACGTACAGATGAAAATATGAGAATTAAATTAAATATATATATATATATATAGACGTTGAATGGATGGATGTTACCATAGTTCTTGATGGTTTCATAGACAAAGGGGATGACACGCGGCACAATATCAGCAGAGAGATGGATGGGGTTTGACCTAGCTTTCTTCGTCATTTCGGAGTTTTCTTTAAGGTCTCCAGAAAACAGACGGTAGGAGTTTCCATGGAATCCTTGTTTCCTGAGGGTCTTCTCTAGCTTCCTTGGACTCACCCACACCCAATACACCAACCTCCATACCCATCCTGCAAAGATAGCAACAACTAATGCCGCTACATACACTGCTAAATTCATTCTAATTAGTAGTACAAAATTAAAACCCAAGCTCTCAGAATATATATATATATATATATATATATATATATATATAATATGTGGATCCTTTTTCTATTTCTCGTCATGTTATTTATTATCGATATAAATTTATTATCATATACAACAAGATTAATAAATTTTATGTAGTCATTTGTAAGGCAATTCTAGAATATTATACTATAAAATATTTCTTATCACACATTTATTAATTTAATATCGTTCTTATTTCTTTTTTATATATAAAATAAAATCTATAAGTCTAATCAATTGCTGCTATAAGATATCTCATTTATAACAAGGTAATAATTACTATAATTTTTCTTTTACATTAATTACAAAGAATTTCTTTTGTTTACTCTTTAATAAAAAAATACTATTTAATTATTAATAGGAAAATAAAAAGAACTTTGGTGGGACAGAGGTGGGGGCAGTGTAAACATATAGCAATACAAAATTTGGGATAATTTTTTTTAAAATTAGATGAATGTAACCATGTACCTTCTAGTTTCTTAATTAGTTCAATTGCTATAGACCTTTGTTTCCAGGAATACCATGCAATTAATGTTGAAATAAAGTGACGTCTACCAAATAAAGGAACTTGACACTGCTGACCTGCGACCCACTAACAGTTTTTCAAAAACTAAATACTTCATCCTCAATTCTCTTAGCTATTTTTGTTGAAAGGATTTATATTCAGGATATGATTATTAATTTTAAATATTTTATTTATTTTTAAATTTAAATTTAAATTTATTAATTTAGGGATTATAAAATAGTTTAATATATAAAATTATTTGATATCATATTCAACTAGGTATTATAATCTTTACCATTAGGACTAAAAATTTCTAAATAACATTATTCTCATTTTTTTTTAAATGACCCTAATATTCTTTTATATCCAATAAGTTTATTATTTATAATCAGCTTATTGATTAACAGTTTATTATTGATAAAAAATTTATTATTTAAACAGTTTATTATTTAATTAGTTTATTGGTAAATAACTTATTATTGGTAAACAACTTATTATTGGTAAACAACTTATTATTGATAAACAACTTATTAGTCATAGTCATTTTTAAATATTAGCTTTTTGTTTGTCAAAGCTTATTTAAATAACTTATTATTTATCATTTTTGATGTTATAATTTTTGTAAGGGTATAATAGTCTAAACAATATTTTTTATTCAATTCTTTAATTAATCTTGAATTTTTTTAAGTTATCTCATGAATAATATCATAAAAACAAACATGTAACTATGATTATTTAATCCTAAAATTAATAATTTTAAAATTATAATCCATAAAATTTTAATTCTTGTAAACAAACATGTCCCAAAGTGTTATAAATGCCAAGTTATCATTTATAGTATCATAGTAAATACGGTATTAATTAATGACACTTTTATTATTTTTTATTTCATTAGACACATTTTTATTTTGATAATATAAATAATATTTTGATATTTTAATAAGAAGACTTTCTCATATTGACCTGCTTTTTTGGCTGGAAGATGGCATCCTAATTCCTAGGCTATATAGGTTTGTTTATAAGAATTATAATTTATAAAATTATAATTTCAATACTATTAATCATAAAATTATAATCTCAGAATTATAATTATAATTTCAAGACTTAAGCCATTTTATATTTCTTAAACTAATAGTCTCAAGTAGAAATGAAGCGAGGAATTAAATTGAACAAAACTGCGATCAAAATTGCATAAACCGCACTAAATTGGCTTTTGCAGATGTATGTATTTTTAGGTAGATTGAAAAACCAAATTTATAGTTTCGGTTTGGTTACTAGTCAAAACCGTACGCATAAAACCGAAACCGTACCAAATAATCATCATACTTTCTCAAATTCGCTACAAGTATATATAATTTCTCTACTATAAAATATTCTCGTTTTATTTTAGAAGACAGATATTACAGGGTTGAGTGAAGAATAAATAGTATCAATTATGTTTGTAAATTAAGAGTGGCTTGGTATTTTCTAAATCAAATATGATAACATAGTATTAATTAACATATAATTGTTGATACCTAGAACTATTTTGCTAAATTAGCTCAATGATTGTGTTCACTGCGTAATACGTTTGCGTGAATGATTTTACTAACTATTTTACGGGTTTGTTATTTTAATTGGTTTTGGAACCGAAACCGCACCAAATGAAACTAAATCGCACGGTTCAAAACCGCACCACACCAATCACAAATGGTTTCATGTGCGCTTTTGTATTTTCCAAACCACACCTAAGTGGTTTCGTGTGCGGTTTGAGCTTCAAACCGCACCATGTTCACCCCTAGTCTCAAGTCTAAATTTAAAAACAAACAAGATACTTGTGATTAATAGTCATATCTCAATTTTCAAATATAATCCTTACAAAAATAAACATAGTCCTATTATTATTATTTTTTTGAAAGCAATACAGAATTCACTGATGCTTGTTTTGTATTGCATTTCACTCTTATACTACAGAATTTATTGACGTTTGTTTGAATGAATTATTTCATACTCTCCCTCTTACAAAGAATAAAATTCATAAATTTGGGAGAAATAAGAATGGTTCAATCCATTCCAATCGCAACCAAACATGATTTATTTCATTCCATAGAAATGATCGTCATTCTATTTCTACCTTCATTATTCCAATCCAAACGTAACATATATAGTGGGTGATATTGCCCTAGTATTTTTCTCTTGATTGTTTTGGATAATTTGAGTTATGTTTGTTTGCAAGAATTATAATCCCGATATTATAATCTTATTTCAGAATTATAATTATAATTTTACGACTATTAAACCATTTTATAATCCCTAAACTAATAGTCTCAAGTCTAAATTTAAAAATAAACAAAACACTTGAGATTAATAATCTTATTCTAAGTATAATTCTTACAAACAAAAATTGCCCAAAATGCAATAATGTAGTACATCTCAGTATGTAGAGTATTAAAAACACTTGAGTTTCATAGTTTTAATTGGAGAATTTCAAGCACATGTTGTCAATATAAACACTACTATTATAGAATTCTATTATAAACTTAAATAAAAATAAAGTAATTATTTTATCATAATCATAATTAAATAAATTTACATTCTATTCAGATATAGTTTAGTTTATAATTGAATGGAGAAACCTATGATATATATAATTCAACAATTTATTATTTAAATAAATATGTAATAACTACAATTACCCTCTAAAATCCTGATTAAATATATATCATACATTTAATTGATTATCTTAATAATTAACATAATAAATCATTGTGCATGTCATCTGTACTTGGCACGATATTGGTGAGCTTGTTCATTTCAATTTTAAATTTATTGCTCATAAATTGACTTGAAAAGTCAAATTTATATCTAGATTTGGAATAGAATATTATTATCAAAATATAAACAACATAATTGTAGTGTGTGTACATTTAAATTCCAATGATACAAAAAAAATTAGCTAATATTGATGTAAATCTATTAATTAAATTATACTCCCTCCATCCCCTTTTATTTGTTTTTTCAGAGATTTTTATTCTTTTTATTTGTCTTTTGTAAATTTTAAAAAGCATTAAATGTTTCAATATTATTCATTATATTTAAAAGCTAATTTGTTTCCTCTCATCTTTTCAATAAATTTTAAAATGTTAATATTCAATTTAATCGATCGATAAAACATTAATTATATTTCTTAATTCATGTACATAATAATCTCGAAACCTCAATTAAAAATAGACGAGGGAGTATTTTGATCAATTAAATTTTTTTTTATTACATTTAATGTAAGATTCAAAAACCAATTCAAAATCAAAACTTATACCAAATCAGATATGTAATACACGATTATTCTCACCGTCCAAATTATTAGATTCAGTACGCGCATAGCGGACTGAAACTGAAGTTTTAGTACGTATGTATCAATGTTTTTGTAAGAATAGTACCATTGATATTCCTGAGCCATGTACAAACTCAAAGCACTATAGAGGAATAAAAACTCATGAAGACGACAGAGTTTTGTAGACATGAATAATTCTGAATGAGACAACTCTAGTAGCCAAGGCAATCCTTAATTTGAAAAAAAAAAATGAAAGAACAAAAACAAGAGGCTTCACCCTTGCCCTTTAGAGGACCTCAAAGCAGCAGAAAAATGAAGTTTCCTTATCAACCTTTGCAGGCAGTGCCAAACTTGTCAGCCTTTGCAGCCTAGTAGTGCCTTTCACAGTAAATTTTTGATACCCTGGCTAAAAATTTTTCCTAACAACTTTTGCATACTCCAGCTCAGATCTTCCACTACAACTCGCTATGGATTTCATCGTATCAAATGTACCTGAATCACAGAATATAATGGTATTACATTCTATGACTTCCATTAGCATGGTTAAAATGAAACCAGTTTTCTTCTTATTTTCTTGTTAATAAGATATGGTAAACAAAAAGGCATTAAAGTGAAGATAAGGTACACAAGCTAAAAAATAAAAGGCGATGCCAGCGAAATTACATTTTCTGTACCTCTTGAATAATATTTTTAGCTTTTTCTACCTGTGGGGAAGAATAAAGACACTCGCACACGGGCAAGGGAGATAGAGCATGATATACACACACAATTTTATCGTATCACAAATAGAGAGAGATTGATAGCAATAGCTTACTCACTCGTTGGAAAACTAATATGTTGCAAAGGTGATGCGAGGTTAAAGAGCACCTGTGAAGTTGGGTAAGTTTTAAAAGTAAAGCAATGCAAATTAGTAAATAGAAAGTAAATCTTCCACCTTTTATAGTCCTGTTTGTAGTTCAAAATTTGTTTGTAGTGACAGAAAAGCGTTTTTATCTTTACTATGTTTGTTTTAAATGACTACTTTCAAAGGATTATAGTTCCATAGATTATATAAGGATAAAACAAGGGTATTTTTCAGAATTTTTTATATATTTTAAGGTCAGTTAACAAGTGATATATAATAATAGGGAATATGTATTATTAAATGGGGAAAGGGGATATGTTGTTTGCCATAACCAAGCTTGGTTACAAATACACTCATTTATTAATGGCATATTTATCTTTTCATCATTTTCATTAATAACATTAAAGACATTTCACTATTTCGTTATCAAATACTATGTCGTTTTAGGCCTGATCTATAGCGGTTGTGGTAAGCCACATATTCCTTTTTCCCTTATTAAACAATATCATTTGGGGGTATTATATTATTGAGGACTAAATATTCTGGACCACAATTCCACAAATTTGGTACATAACATAAGATTAAATTCATTTACAAGCAAACATGGTCTACAACATTAAAATTTGAGTACTCTATAAGTAGCCACATTTAAAAAAATAAAATTATAATTTCATTATAAACCACAATTTCAAAGCAAAACTTCATAATTTATAGCATAAAATCTAACAATTCCTGATATACATAGTAAAGAAAACAGTTATTACCTCGTTTCCTGATGATTAATGTTGGCATTAACCACTTTGCACTCAATTAAGAAACTAATGCATTTTGGTGTCTTCTTCCAAAAATTCATTCCCCAAGAGCGTAAATGTCCCAGCCCTGACCAGAAGCTTTCAAGCTTCTGCTTTCATTCCAACCATTCAAGTTTAGTGACCTTTCGGTCTAAAATTTTAAAATGCATTCTCATACATAAACTACAACCTATGCCCACTCTTTTCATACTATTTATTAGTAAAATGTATACTCATCAAATATGCAACACTCTAACAACCATGCAGGCTATTAATCAATGAAATAAGTCCAAACACATCCCACAAAAGTCCATTTCAACAAAAACAAGTTGGATTTTTTTTCCTTTTTTTCTTTTTTTCTTTTGTTTTTTTATGTAAATATCTATTTATAGACAAAGGGATGCCAAAAGGGGTGCCATCCCAGTACATGCACAGTATAAAACAGTCTTTGGCATAATCCACACTATTCCATATAACAAGAATATCATCACGGCATCACCTAAATTCCTTGAAGAACTGACAATTAATGCAACAAAAAAAGTCTGAAAATTTTGAAGTAGCAATTTTTAGTTACAGCTAGATCTACTTTAGTGCCCAAGTAAATCAAAAATACAAACATGTTCTATGAAAGAGTTTCTGCCCTTTCCACTTTTTACCAAACTAAGAAGATGATTGACCTTGATGCCCCTAAAATAATTTATAGAGAAAGTTAAGACCTAACTGAATGTATGAAACCCCAAATTAAATAAAATGGATGTCATTCTTATCTCCAGGCTACCGTCTGCTGGCTTTTATGCTGTTTAAAAGATGAGTTTGATCTGGTGACTGATTAAACTTAGTTCTGGAAGAAAGCAGATAGGTTTTTTGTAAGTTTCTTCAATTAAAAAAAAAAAAAAAAAAAACTGCACAGATTTTGAAGAGTTCACTTATGGAAAAATATGTTATAGTGATCTATAAAGCATGCTCTTGAATTAAATTAATCCTACTGCAAAGAAGTTAGCTTTGAAAAGGAAAGATATGGAAATGCAAGTTTAGTGATAAAGGTTCGTGTATATTTATGAATGTATCCTAGAAAAACGTAAATGCTGATCAAATGAGTACAAGTGTAAAAGCACATGTAGTCATGGATTGATAGCTCTTGCCTGCTCTCTGCTCTTGGCCATTGAGGAACATCTTCATGCTCATCTCCTCCATCGCAGATGATAGCATCAGCTCCTAAGACTGCACTTTCTCCATCCAGTAAGACCAAGCTCTCCATGTAACTGCCCACATAAAAAGAGTCTGGAGCACCTTGAATTCCAAAACCCTTTGCCTGTATCGTATTTTGGTTGAAAGAAACCAACTTGCCACGCGCTGTTACAAACAGAACCTCTTCATTATTCTTAAAGCCTATCGGTCTACATACACCTTCGTATATATCAAGTGAGTACAGTTTCATCCAGGACTCGGCAAAACCATACTCCCTCATCACCCATACATTAAAATAAAGTTCTTTGCCCCGACGCTTCATTTCAAATATCGAGAGTAATTCTCCATACTTGGCAACATACAAGTCCTCACATTCAACTAAACAGTTTGGCAACATAAGCTCTCCAAATACTTCATTGCCAATATCAAATGACACGATCAGCTTATTCAAACAATCACCTTTACAGGGATCATATCCAATCCAATGAATGGCCCCACTAGCAAATGCCTGGGACCTTGTAAATAAGGTATCCAATATACCATATGGAGGCGCACCAGCATTAAAGCTCCTCCAAGCACCAGAATTAAGCCCATACACCTCAACCTCAGGTGGAATCAAATCACGCCCATTTCGCCCTTTTACATAGGCAAGTCTCACAACTTTATAGTCATTTTTGTGCTGATCAAAACCAAACCCAATAACACAAGTATATTTACCATGAGTTAGATGCGTAACACGAGGTCTAGGCAGTTTCTTGAATTTTCTAATCGATGGGTTCCACAGAATTATACCATAGGGATGATCCCCATTATCATCTGATAAACAAATTAAGCTACTGCAAGAACCCACAATTCCAAATGGATAATTGGACTTGCACTTGAATGGAAACGGTAGCTTTTCAGTTTGCACGCCACCTGTTTGGTTTTGGTCCAGTAAGAAATAGTGTTCTTTCCCACTGAACCTTTCTTTTTCAGAGAAATGCCTGAGGAGGAGTCTTTGGCCGTGCTTAGTATGATTCATGTGGGATGCCATGAAAGTGGGTTTGGAGATGGTGGAGTGCCATAGTTTACAGACGGATCTGATCTGAAGGAGGGTTTGGAGCGGGAGCCTTGTGAATATATCGAACAATACTTCTTGGGGAAGATAATCAGACATTTTTGTACTTTACTCTGCTTTCGAGCTTCACATGGAATGAGTACTGAGCAAGGGTTTAGAGAGAAGACACGAAAAAATGGGTTTTAGAGAAATTGAGAGGGACTCGAATCCAGGGAGATATGGTGGAAGAAGAAGAATAATGCTGTGCAGCTGGAATAATTATGACGATTGGTCAACACATCATATTTTGATTCAAATCAAAAATTCAATTGTTGAAGGATTTTGATGTCAAATGAGTATAATTTTTGTTGGTTATAATTATTGGACTCATGGATCATCTTTAAATTAAATTTTGACATATTATTTTATAAATTAATTTTTGTACGAGTTATTTGCAAACGTAGCATACTCAAACAAATTTGTGAAACCTTTTTCATTTTCCTTTTCCTTTTCCTTTTTATCCTTTCCATCCCTATTAATTCTCTCAAACATGTACTCTCTCCGTCCTATAATTAGAGGCTGATTTCTTTTGGCACATAATTTATAAAAAATCAATTCAACTTAATTTTTAACAAATTTTTTTTACATATATCCCTTAATATAAAATTAATGAATAAATTAATTACTCTTTACTTATCACATTGAAACTCTTAACTTCATTGATTGCTGGTACAATTGCTTTTTATACACAAAATATGTTAAACTAGTAAAGTCTAAAAATTGAATTCTTTTATTGAGAATACAACAACACTAAATATGGTGATAAAAATAATGACATCAAGGTTATTTCTTCAAAAAAAGAGAGAATTACTGAATATTTATTATAAGCATAAAAATAAAATAACGAACCAACTAAATTTTATAAATAAGTAGTGAAATATATATATTTATATCTCAAAATAAAAAATCGACCTATAACTATGGACCATGAAGGAATAATTATTTAGTTTTTTATTCATATTTAATGACTAGTTGCTTAAACACAATAATTTTGTTAATTCTCGGTGATATTCTGTTCACTTATAAAAAATTTATTACCACCGATTTTTCAGTTTTTGATATGCAAAAGTTGATGACTCGATAAGAAAGTTAAGTTGATATGGAAAAGGTCTCGGCCAACATTATCTTTCTCCTCTATTCTCCTGCCTGCCAATTAAACGGATCTCTCTGTTATTGTGCTTCTCTCTTCAATTCCGCCAACAAATCCTGCCTTATCACTTCACTAGCAACCAAAACTCGTCCAGTTGGATGTGGGTTTTACAGTAGGAAAAATAAGTAAGAAAGAAAGAAAGAAGGAAAAAAAATGTCAGATTATATCCCTTCCGAAGTGTGTTTTAGCATCCTCACAAGGCTACCGGTTACGACACTCTTGCGATGCCGTTTGGTCTGCAAATCATGGTATTCTCTCATCACTAGCCCCACTTTCATTTTTGAACACCTCAAATTTCATCAATCAATTGCAAAACATAACCCCCAATTACTGGTTAGGCGTCTCCTTGATTATACCAAGCAAGAGCAATACATAGTACACTTTGATAATAAAAATTTTGATGAGTATGCTAAGCTTCATTTTCCCTTTAGGAGTGTCGGTATCTTTTTTACCGTAGTAGGTATCTGCAATGGCCTGGTTTGCCTATCGGATGAACACGAAACGCCTTTTAATGAAAAGAAAATGATTCTATGGAATCCAATGATTAGGAAGAGTATTACACTTCCAAGGCAAAATTTCTTTAGTTCCCTTGTGGATGCTACGGGATTTGGATTCGATCCCTTGACTAATGATTACAAGGTTATCCGGATTGTGCATCATTCGCTTCCTAAAGTCCCATCCCGGGTTGAACTTTATAGTTTAAACACAGGCGAATGGCGAAACATTAGTGGTTTAGCTCTTCCTTATGAGGTCTGTGGGCGATCGCTCCACGCTAATATGAATGGGGCTATCCATTGGGTGGCGCGTGGGGGATTAAATGCTTTAGTCAACTTAGTTATATTGTTCGATTTGCATGAGGAGATGTTTCGAGAGATGATGCTGCCAGATAGTGTGGTGGTTCATTCTAGAAAGGTTATGTTGCATCTTGCTGTGGCTCAGGAGTCGCTTTCTCTTATATGTCACACTTGCTCGAGTATGGAAAACCATTGTCACATATGGATAATGAAAGAGTATGGTCGAGTGGATTCTTGGACTAAACAATACAGGGTTGAAGTTCCTCAGTACTTTGGGATGCCACTTCGTTTTAATAAGAATGGGGAAATTGTGTTGTCTAGTAATAAGGGAGTTTTGTTTTGCTATGACAGTGAGGATGCAGAAGTTAAGAGTCTCGGCAGTTATCAAGAGACATACTGGAGATCTCAATCACTTTATGTTGAATCTTTCATGGAGAGCCTTGTTTTTCTAGATCACAAGGAAAATGATTGTAACATGGTTACTAAGTATCGTTTAAGGGATTTACATGGAAAGGGAATTAGTGATGTGAAAGGGAAATCAAAAAGGAAAACACGTGGTACTCTTCTTGGAGCTTTAATGGGTTGCTTTATTTGCAGAGAAGAAGAACATGAAAGGAAAATCAAATAAAAAAGAGACTAATCAAGGCATGATCTTGCTTAATCTTTTTATTTATTTATTCATTATTATAATCTAGTAGCTGCTCTTTTTTATTTTCTTCGTTCTTTTTCTTTTTGGTTTTGTTGACAGTTCTGTTCCTCAAATGTATAGTTCCTATAATGAGGCGCTTATGATTGTCTCTTTGTAATGTCTTTCTGATGCAAACCCATCCAACTTTGCTCTTAGTGGCTACTTGCTAACATCATTAATTCTAAGGTCCAGTAAGGTGATTAACATAAACATTGTAGTACCTAATGATACTAATGGTTAGCATTAAGCTGTCAACCTCAAAATCATCTAGTGTATGATGTGAAGGCGGATGCTGTTTGTTGGTTGTTGGGTCATGATATTTCACCTATTGGGCCGAACGGATTGGGCCTATTTATTTGGTTAGTCCATTAGGTCATTATTAATGGATCTTAAAGTTATTGGGCTTAGTCATTATATTATCTTTATTAAATTCTTATAGTATTGGGTCGGACCAGTGGATTGACCCATTAGATATTAAATATCTCTATCTTTGACCGGTAATAATGAAAAAGTATGATAGTTGACTGTTATTTCTGTCATGTATTAATGTGGATGAGATCCCGGATCTACTACGGCCAGAGAAAAAACAAGTGACCACGTGTAGTGGGTGTAATTGTGTGCGTCGGCAGTAAAACCATCGTGATCAAGGGGTGTCGGTCGACAGAGTGGGTGGCACGATAGAACCTGCTCTCGAGAGTATATCATAGCAAGGAGGTCGTCCAAGGAAAGGTAACTGATAACTTTCTCTCTCTCAATACACTAAATATTTTATCCTCCATTGTTAACCCTCGCGATCGCTCAGATCGACTCTCACGCTCGAAATTATCCCCCGACGGCCGGGCCGTCCAAGCTTCAGATGGTCGACCGTGTTTAGTGTGCAGGATCAGGATGTCTTACGTGATTGGGACGTGGCAGAAGATCTTGGCGTTAACATTGGCGCTAGAAGGAGGGTTGTGTTCTAGTGTCTTGTAATTTTCAATCACAACTTTCATTTATTCTACGTCGAAAAAGATGGTGAGGAGTAGAGCAGATACACCGGAAGAACAGCCGAAGGCTGTGAGCTCATCTGTCCAACATATTTCTGTCAAGGATCGTCTGGGTCCTTCGAAGAGTGTTCATGAGAGTGAGAGCACTGTTTCCAAACATGTTTCCAAGGGTTCTCGTTCGAGAGCTCATGGTGGACCTAGACGGAGGTTGGTGTTTGCTGATGATAAAGGCCGGGACCAAGACCGAAGGCAGATGAAGGGTTCACCACCATCACCAAAGTGGTCGAGATGACAAAGCTGCCAAGTTAGCGAGGATGACTGAAGAAGCAGATAAAGCTTTAGAGGTTCTTCTAAAGCAGAGGGAGGATATAGCTGTGCAGATGTTTCGGATGGCCGATCTGAAGGACGAGACGTCCACTTATGTTCAGTCCGGAAGGCGTAGTAGGCATAAGGATGTACAACATCGGGAGGGGAAGGAGTCGGAACATTCCGTACATGTATCTCGGGGTCAACCTCAGGAGAGAAGGAGATCAAGGAGAAGAACTCCTGAGATATCAAAGAAAGCACTTATTGTCATTGGTTCTCAAGGTCGAGATGGTGGCGGCATAAAGGAGCTCTGGCCGAGAGAGTATGCACCGAGAGTAGAAGGAGAAAGCATCAATGTGAATATTCTCATCACGAGGATAGAGTTACACGGAGTAGATCCGTAAGTCCAACAAAGGCAAAGGGGTCGAGATAGAGAGGTCGATCCGCCTGTAAGGATGGGTTATTCAGAGAAAGAAGTCTCCTCGCAACTGGAAAGGTGTGGATTTCTTGGTAAAGGAGTGAAGGAGCTTTGAGCAATCGGGTCAAGTTCCGCAGTGAAGGACACTCCGGAAAGAAGGCGTCCCTTTTCTTCTTGGATATCCTCGAGGAGAAGGCGCGATACCACAAAGAAGTTGCCCGTATGGAGAGTTACGATGGGTCTGGGGACCCTTATGACCATAGTCAGGCGTTCGACCGGCTGATGGATTATTATAATTTCACTGATGCTGCCAAGTGCCACACATTTATTACAACACTGAGGAAGGATGCAAGGCAATGGATGGAGACTCTACCCGCTGATTCAGTCTCATCGTGGTCCGAGCTGTGTGACAAATTTCATGCTCGTTTTGGAAGCAACCGAAGAAGAGGAAAGGCTACGGGTTCTTTGGCACAAGTCTGGCGGTTTACTAATGAGTCCTTGGGTCAGTATGTGAAGCGATTCAAGGAAGCAGTTAGCCAAGTGGCAGACCTCAATGATCTTCAGGCTGTCGGGTTATTTCAGAATGGGTTGGATCTAGCGAAGTCCGAAAAGTTGGTGAAGAAGCTGATGTTTCACCATCCGAAGAGCTTGGCCGAAGCTTTCGATAAAGCAGAGGGCTACATTGTGGTGGAGGAGGCTATGAGTAGCCTGAAACGTCCTTCTTCGGACAGGATGAAGGAGGCAGACACTTCTAAGGCTGAAGGCGATCGTAAGAAGGTGGGAGGGTATAATGATCGGCCAGAGGCGCGTCAAGAAGTACAACAACACACGGGCGACAGTGGAGTAATCGCCCACCTACTCCTCGCCTGTAAGGTGAATAAAGTTTACACCAAACCGAACACGGATAGTTTCGGTGATTTTGGATCGATCAGAACCGGTACCGTTTTTGAACCACCTCGTGATAATTTTAAGTCAGGACAGGGCAACGCTCGAAAATTTTGTAGTTATCATCAAGCTACAGGTCACGAAACTAATGAATGTTGCAATCTGAAGGACTTCGTAGAAAGAAAGGTTCAAAGCGGTTTGTTAGTTCAGTATGTGGTTGGGAGGGACCATCAGCAAGAGCAACAGAATGTTGACCGTACTGTTCAGACGGTTCAAACGGTTCCACCCGTGCAGCCTGCTCCAAATCAACCACCAAGGCACGTCGTTGATGTAATAACCGGTGGGACGACATGAAAATTGGTAGGGAAGAAGAGGAGGGGATATCTGGATTCGGCCACGTCTCGTGACGGTGCTCTCCGAAGACCGATGCACCGCTTCTGTGACAGCTTATAACTTTTACTGATGCAGATTATCCTTCGGAGCCCATCGAACCCCATGAAGGAGCACTGGTGATCACAACACAAGTTGGTTCGGTGGATACGGGTTGGATGATGATCGACAACCGTCTTCGCCGACATTCTATATGTTCACGCTTATCGGAGGATGCATCTTAATGGGCTAAGATGGAGGTGGGGCAGAGGCTCTTTATACGGCTTCAAGAACGATCCCATTAAAGTGGCGAGCACTATCGAACTACCAAGAATCTTCTAATGCAACTCCTCGCAGAAGAAAATAACATGTAAATTTTATGTCAGGTATGAGATTCGCCTACAACGCTATAATCGGTAGACCTACTCTGACAGCCTCTCAAACCGCGACTTCCATCCTCAATTCAAGATCAAGTTCCCAACAACACGGGAGTCGGAGAGGTAGCGAGGAACTTGATCCGCCGATTTATGCTACAGAACGCCGTGATTGCCTCGGGGTAGTAGGGGTCATGCAAGCGTAAGAAACCATGGCGATTGAGATCGAGCCCTTCACTGAAAGCAGTTCGGAGCCATTGGTTATTCCTGCAGGAGAGACGGAAGAGATCGAGCTGGTTCTTGGGAAGAAGGACAAGATAATGAAGATAGGTTCGGGTTTGTCGGAACCTTTCCGGACAAACCTTATGGAACTTCTTCGCTATTTTGCGGACATATTTGCATGGGAGCCACAAGACATGCCTGGAATCAGCCGAAAAATTGCCGAGCACCGACTAGATGTAGATCCCTCAAAGAAGCATGTTCGGCAGAAAAGGCGGATCTTTGCACGTGAGCGACAGAGGATTATTGATGATGAGATTGTGAAGCTGATAGCTGCTGACTTCATCTTTGAAATCGATTATCCAGAGTGGATGGCGAATGTAGTGCTGGTGCAGAAGCAGAATGGAAAGTGGCGAGTTTGCATCGACTACAGGGACCTGAACAAAGCTTGCCCGAAAGACTTCTATCCTCTACCCCATATTGATCAGCTCATCGATGCCACTTCGGGGTATGCATTACTAAGCTTTATGGATGCTTTTTCAGGTTATCATCAAATATCTATGTGCAAAGAGGACATTCCGAAGACAGCATTCATCACACACCGTTCGGTGTATGCCTATAAAAGATGACCTTTCGGCTTGATTAATGCCGGAGCCACTTATCGTAGAATGATGAACTTCGTCTTCAAAAAGCGCCTAGGAAGGAACATGGAGGTATATGTGGATGACATGATAGTGAAGAGCATGATTGTTCAGAAGCACCTGGATGATCTAGAGGAATGCTTTCAGACTGTCCGTCATCACAAATTGAGACTCAATCCTACAAAGTGCACTTGCCCTGCAGGGGAAGTTCCTAGGATATCCGGTCACCAAAGGGTATCGAGCCAATCTAGAGAAGATCCAGCCATACTAAATATGAAGACTCCTCAGTCATTCAAAGACGTCCAACGTCTAACCGGGAGGATTGCAGCTTTGAGGAGATTTATGTCCAAGTCGGCAGAGAGATGCTTGTCGTTCTTTGATACGTTGAAGGGACCAAAGAATGCGAAAACGTTCCAGTGGACTTCGGAGTGTGAAGACGCCTTTCAAGGCATAGACTTATTTGTCTTCGGCTCCTTTATTGGTGAAACTTGCTCCTGCTAAGACTTTTATATTTATATCTGGCAGCTAGTTCGTTGGCAGTTGGAGCAGTGTTGGTTCGGGAGGTCGATGGGAAGCAGCATCCGGTTTATTATGTCAGTCATGTCCTAAGAGATGCTGAAATCAGGTACCCAAATATTGAGAAATTTGCCTTTGCTTTGATAATTGCTAGTCGAAAGCTTCGGCAATATTTTCAAGGTAGGCTCCTGGTCGTTTACACGGATCAACCGTTGAAGAAGGTGATGAGCAAGCCGAAAGTTTTGGGGAGATTGGCAGCATGGACAATGGAATTATCTCAATTTTTTATTGAGTATCATCCCCGAACTGCTATCAAAGGTCAAGCTTTTGCCAATTTCATGGTGGAATGCTCGTTCTCCGAAGCAGATGCCGAGCCGCCAGAAGCCGAAGTAACCGACAGAGAAGTTGCAGTTCTTCAGCACAACCAGAGTTCATGGACGCTGTATGCAGATGGATCTTCTACTTTGGACGTCAGTGGAGCGGGGATTATTTTGACAAGTTCGGAGGGATTCAAAGTGCAGCAGGCCATCAGATTTGGGTTCAGAGCAACGAACAACGAGGCCGAGTACGAAGCAGTGCTAGCAGGGGTCCGATTAGCGAAGAGTCTGGAGGTTCAGAAGTTAATCATTAAGCTTGTGGTGTTGACTGTGTTTAGTGTGCAGGATCATGACGTCTTACGTAATTGGGACGTGATAGAAGATCTTGGTATTAACATTGGTGTTACTGTTGTCCCTCTTATTTGTTTTGATACATAATTAAAATTGTGGTCTAGGAATGAAATGTATGATAAAATTATCCTTTATGACCTTACAGGAAAAATTGATAATATCAAAGTTTCACCTGTTAAGAGTTTCCCTTCTCTCCATTTCTTCCCATTTGTGTTGAGAAAATTTTAGACATAAAGTTGGGTGTTAATTTCTTTTCATTTTTATTCTTTTCTACATTTAAAGTAACCAAATGAGTAAAATAGAGTTATTTACTCCCATCCTTTCCTCTTTTACTCTTTTCCTTTTTCTTAATGTATAGAGAGAGCAAGGGAATAACGGCCAAAAACTTTCTCAAGTTAACCATTTAAATTGAGCATCAATCAAATCATAGATGAGCATCATGGAGTTGAGTACACTCAAACCATCAATTTACAAAGTTGTGTACCCTTCCAATTAAGGGACCACTATTGAGTATTTGAGTCGTATACCCATTATAATGGGTTTGGCTTCGATCCCTTGGCTAATGATTACAAGGTGATCTATCTGAATTGTCTCATGTGTATCATAATTCGTAACTATGACTTTTCCACTGCTTGAAAAACAATTGAACGTTCTTAGTGGTAAAAATAAAATAAAAAATTGAGCTTTACAGTCTCAGCACGTGTACATGCCAAAACATTATGAATACTGACTGATTTGGCTCCTCTTCCTTTTGTTCTCTCGTGTGTGGACACCGTAGACCGGGGGTGTCCACTTGGTTGCTGCATATGGTAACTTTAGTACTTGCTGCCATTTATTTGTCTTGTTTGATTTGTATGATGAGATGTATAATGAGATAATGCTGCCGGATAGTGTAAATCATCATCCATTGTATCTTAGTGTAGTTCTGGAGTCTCTTTCCTTCTTTATATCCACTTGGATAATACAACTAGAACATATTGATAATGAGAGAGTATGGCCTAGACTCTGGTGGATTTTTGAATTAAACAATATATAGTTGATTTTCCTGAACACTTGAGGCTGGTGAAAATTAACAAACTATACGTAACTCGATGTCTCCACGTCCATTCTGCTTGCTCTTGTAAGTATCTAATGAAGGCTGGATGTCTCTATTTGTATTGTGTCAGAGACCTGATTGAAGCTATCTAAAAAATATTGTGAAAATAACAACTACTCCATTTAGTTAGTTTTTTCTCGACATATATGATATGATGAAGCCCCCATGAACAGAACAGAACAGAACTAGGGTAGTTAAACTTGGTTTATATATCGATTAATATTCAATTGCCCTTTACCAAATGAGAATGAAATTTTCCCACTTTATACTAAGAATGATCACATGCTTTGCCATTCTAGTATTTGCAAGAATTATAATTCCGATATTATGCCCAAAATTAGGATGTTTGTTTTTAATAGAATTATTCATGAGAAAGCAATGAAGGGGGGAAGAAACATAGCTGATAAAAGGTTCAGCAGTAGTAATGTGGCAGCTTCATGTTAGAGATAAAACAGAGAAGAGCGATAGTGAATCATTTAGTTATTTAGGATATTAAGGTCATTTTAGTCCTGCTATCTGGTAGAACATTGGATTAAATAATTTCATTTTATAACAAACAAGACACATCCTATCATATCCTATCCAAGTATAAATCTTGAGTGTTCAACAAATGTTTAGTTGTTACAGTTGGGAGTAATAATGAGGTACCAACTTGTAAGCAAGCATGATATATAAGCATCATGGAAATGGAGGTTTGTTATTATGTTAAATTGTGTTTCCTATAGTAATATCTGCAAAATTACAAACTTGTACTTAAGTGTCTTATCGGTAGGCTGTGCAGCTTTCTTACTACTATTATTTTTTCCCTTCAGAATCAAAACCACCAGTCGGAATAGGGATACTTGTTTTGACTGAATGGAATTTTGATGGAATCGTAATCAGACAATCACTAAATATGAAATATGAAATAAATGTAAAGAAAAATAATTTTACTTAATGTGAAAGGGAAAAAAAGCCTCGTCAACTCAACAAGGAAAAAGAAAATTCTTCTCAGAGAATGATATTTCTGAAAATCTACATAATCAAGGCCTAATTTCATTTTTTTAGTTTCTTCAAGGCCTAATTGTTTAGCTGGATTTTCTCTGTCAAGCAAATATGAACTATGTAGTTTCTGGATTCAGGATACTGACCACCAGAAAATGCTAAGAACAAGGAGTCAATATTATGGCCCCAACATCATCTTCAACCAAGCAAAATATACAGATCCCAGATCCAGTACAACAGGTCTTCAGATTCTACAGCCACCTTCGTAGCATTCATATTGCTTTAACACTTAAGCTTTTGCTTGCTACTTTAGTTGGATGGAAAAGATTTTTTTTTACCATAAACTAGACTATGCAAATATCCATTTTATCGAACACAATCATACTTGACACAATCTAAAAGAAGCAAGCAGACCATCATTGAAGAAATAATGTCTGCAAGAGAATGCAGGAACAAAACATCATTGTACAAAGTACAGTTGAACTATTCATTTCCATGGATAAGATTTACAGCTGCAATTTTACCACCTCAAAAGTATATGTCAGACTCTTGTGTGTAGCCACTACTAGCAAAAACTAGAATGTTTAATCCCCTTCTGTGTATTGACATTTCTGCGGACAGAAATGCCAAGTAATATAAGAAAAGAACTTTAAGGGCTAACCTGTTAAAGAATTCACCACCTATGCTCCCCACTGTGAACTACATTCAACAAACTAATTAGCAGAAAAATCACGGATGTAATCATTATATATCTCAACTGCAATGGAGTCCCGCAATTTTGAAGCACTTTCTAGTTGTTCTTTATCAAAAGGAACATCTAAAACTTGTGTGTTACCAGGAATTAGAGGCTGTTCAACTTCTAAGGGCAGCATCGTATCTTCCGATGGCAGTGAATCATCTTGTTCATACATTTTGAATATCCAATCATCTGGTTTCTCCCTACAGATGTAATTGTGTATGGCACATGCTGCCACAACTAACTTAACCTGTGTCGGTAACGGGTAAGGAGGGGCTGATGTCAGAATGGGGAAACGTGCCTTTAGAGCACCTAAAATGAGGGCAGTAGTGCCTCGCAACAGTGAGTGTCGATGATTAAATAGCTCCTTGGCATCTTGTGGGTGGTAAGCACCACCAATTTCAAGCAAGCGATTAGGAACATCAGGATACGGAGCAATGAAGCCTGGAATATTCACATACTTGGAATCCACAAGGTAGTATTTACCTGCACCCAAGTTAAATTTTATTCATATATGAATCAAAGTAACAAGGAATGTAGCAGCATGTTAACTTTGATTTCTACTCTTAACCACTACTCCTAAGAAAAATCATAACCAGACACTGTCACCAAGAAAACACACCTCCCCACCCCCCCAAAAAAATATTAAAAAAAATGAAATTACTAACAAAAATGAAGAAAATATGGTGAACTATAACCATCTTGTAATAGCCAGACAGTACCTTCAGGAACTTGCAGTTTCTTGCGCCTAGTAAGAGCAGAAGTTAGAACTTGTAAATCAGTTGCCGACCCTTCCCAACCAGCTAGAACATAATGGAACTTCATATCAAATGAGCAGGCAACAAGAACACTGTGAAAGAACACCGTGCTTATTACGGAATGGTCCTTGCTCATCTATACCTACCATCACTGGGAAATGAATGCCTTCAACAGCTCCCACACAATCCTAGTCGAAAATTAGCAAATGTAAGAGCTTCAATTTAAACTGGAAACAAATTATCAGTATTCATAGTAATGGATTACCATAAAATATGGATAAAATCGAGGATCTTCCCGGATTTCTGGCGGAACATCAGACCCTGGTGGCTGAAAGAATTCTACTGATATGGCCACAATTGCATTCAAAACATTGTTGAAATGGCGACTGATGGTTTCCCCGGAGTACTTGAATAGCTCTTGAACTGCTCGAGTTCGAAGATTGTGGCCTATTATGAACATAAATATTGCAAATTGCTCCTCAATCTTGATTCGATTGGTGTGACGCAATAAGCCTCTTGATTGTAAGTGGTCACATAATTTGTAAAATACATGCTTGTCCATGCGAAAGTTGTCTAAACAACGTTCACTTTGACCATTGAGAACTTCATCAACAAACTTCATGCCATGTGAAGATAAAGGTTGACTCAATTCTTTGGGTATATAATTCTCAGAGACCTCATCCTTTTCATCATCAGAACTTTCCATGCCACAACAATCCCCTGCACCAGATTACAATTAAAAAGGAATAGTAGTACATAGCTTAACAATATCTCAACTATAAAGGATAGCTATTAGATAAGAGAAAAGTGAATACAAGAATGAGTTGCCCAAAAGGCATTTGCTCAGACAGTAGAATACATGTGCAAATGAAATCACAACAAATAGAAGGAAGGGAAAAAACAGGTTATAAAGAAGAAATAGAATTTACTAACAAAACCATTGTACTGCTCTTAAATTATTACTTTCATTTTCTGGACGAAAAGATGGCAATTGCGTGAATAATGCATTGACCATTGGGCATATCTGGAGGACCTCGTCAAGAAAATCAAAAGCCAGTTTCAACATTTGGCCAATTGCAATTGCAATCAACCCAACACTGATGACCATTTATCCTTTTTTTTTTAAGTTTTTGACAAGTTAGTTAGACCTTGGCATTTTCAAGAAGCGATTCTGAATCTTTCAATGAAAAAGATGTGCGCTTTTCGGGCCCATTTAATCAACGACAAAAAAGAAGAAGCACTTTTACTCTCAAAATCTCTATTTTAATCAAATTATGTTCAAACCAAAATTATCAAAAGTTTTTTTGGGTAAGTATCAAAATTAACAACTTTAAGTACATAATCCCAGTCTTCAACTTCTACCAGTATCCAACCAAGATTAGCCTTCAGGCCATGTGATTTCCTAGAACCCCAAAGATTATTACCAGTATCCAAGCAAGATTAGCCTTCAAGCCATGAGATTTACTAGAACCCATAACATAGACTATCAGGCGCCGTTGCCTACTTGAGTTCACATAGAGCATGCACCATGATCTTCCATCCGATCCACTTTCATAATCTGACAACAAATTTATTAGATATCAAATAAATCCTACTATACTCAGAAAACTATAAATCTCTCAATAACTCCCAAGCTAACTCGTTAATGGCAAAGAGGAGGACCAAGGATACAAACACAACTACACAAGGGTTACCTTCCCAAGGATTTTCTCAACGTTCCAGATTTCCTCTCTATGAGACATTGTAAATCCTTTCTCCTGTAAGAACATGGGCTCCAGATTAATCAGATTGGATCTCCGAGGCTGAGCGAGTCTCTTTTACCTCAACAGTCAACATGAGAGCACGATCCCAAATTGCCTAAATCCGTGATGGGGAAAAATGAAAAAGCATTTCCTGAACTACTGAAGGACATAATTTGGCGTTTTGCTACTCTTAAAGCTGAACGTTATGTTTTAGAAGGAAGCTTTATGAAAGAATACACCTACACGACTCCATGACTACATTCGACATCTCAAATGATAGAGAAGACAACTTCATTGATTAACTTGAGATTACCTTAAGCAGATAAACAGATAGAAGTAAAGTTGACGAAAAGATAATGTATTAGTCAAATTTCTCAAGATTTCTAGGGCTGTCTTGCATCATGCTATGATGTTTTCTTGACTTTAATTTTCACAAGTTTGCTCTTAATGTATTCTATAAATGGATTGTTGATAAAGGACCAAATAACTGACAAGTAAACACAAGCATTGCTGAAATGACGATCATAAAAATTAAGATAGACTATCTTCAGAAGATATTCACTTGACCAAAGAATCTACATTTTGTGACTGACCAGATAAGATGGGAGAGTAAATATACAACAAATTTCGTTATGGCATGTGTAAAAATTTCAGAGTTGAAATCACCAAATATCACATGCATCCTAATCTACCTATTGTGATCACCATCATGTTATCCTGCACTGCGAAATGTATAAACTATTTCAATTTTACCAACAAACTAGACATGGACTTTGCACACTGAAATAGATTCAGGCAAACAAATTAGTAGTGCAAGTAAACTTAAACATGATATATACACCACTGTCCACAAAAGATGGTCACTTTTTTTGGACGTATTCAGTGGCATGGACTTAACATTAGCCAAAAACACATTTATACATCTTTAATATTACCAACATGTGTATGTTACGGTTTCAAGTATATCAAATGTAATCATTTCTATGCATAAAGCTTGTTTAAAGCTTGTAATAATCCACACATATAAATACCCAAATAGAGAGCTACCATCTTTGGCTGTCGGAGTTAGTATATTATATACGTACAGAGCTTGGTCAAGAGAACTACATTTTGTCATAGCATCACTAAAAACGAACAGGGAATATAAAAGGCCAACACCCATATACTCAATTTACATTTTGTCATGGCATAATTTCAAATGAACATTAAAATGAGAGAATTCAAAGATGCACAATGAGCTTTGATTTTAAAATTCACCACAAACCAACACTGATTCTCTAATGAAGGTTACAAATTCGTAAAAACACTAAATGGGGGAGAGAATTAGAACTTCAACAAAGTAAGGAAAATGATTATACACATACCCAATTAGTGGTTAAGGTGGTGAACGGGTGTATAATTAGCAATTAACTCTGTTTTTAGGAGAGAGTGCGAAAAAGAGTAGGGCTTTTGTTGTTGATTCTTCAAGTATCAAGTTGTGTAAATAGCTTGAAAAAAAGAGAACTAAAATCCAATTTTACACCAAACTTTTCCCCAAAAATTGACTTGCACCCTAAATTATTTTTTTCTATTAAATGCATCATAAACTTATGAAAACCTTTTCACATATATTTTTAATATTTGCACATGGTCCTCTCTCACATACAATGAGTCTCACCTTCATGTGAGAAGAAATCATGTGAAAATATTAAAAACACATGGAAATAGTGTTCTCCAAAACTTCATCCCAGACAATTAAATGCACTCTCAGCTCGTTTTTTGGGCAAAAGCTTCACCGGAAGTTTGATGACATCATAAAGTCAGGGTATTATAGTCATATCACATCAATTTTTGAACGATTATTTTATTTCCACACATTTGAGATTAAAAGTGTGTCCTAGTAAACCCTAATTCCTAAATTAGTCACGCTAAACTTCATTGGGATGAAATTTGAGAGCTAAGTCGCGATTGTTCTTTATTCCTTCTTCATCATCTCCATAAATTGGTCGATTTCCATAAGTAAGATGAGTCGATAGTGTGACGCCCCAAAATAAGTTCACACAACCCATTTTGAGTCGCCAAAAAAAAATAACTACAATTTCATTATTACAATTGTCGTGCAAAATACGACAACACATATGTTGTGAGTTTAAATACAAATATTATCTTCTAGACAATATTCAAACTCAAATAAGTCCTCATTACAATTATTGATACACTATTGTATAAAAAAGTGAGGACTACTAAAACAACTGTCTTGAACCATCACTCCACACCCCGGCTAGTTCCCGCTATATTCTCTCCTCCTGAGAAGAAAAATGGAACAAAAAGAAAAAGGACGAGCTCAACTAGCCCAGTAAAGAATATTATGACTAAGATATAATGTAGAACAAATTGTCCTTAGTCTTCAACAAGGAAAAATCTGATAGAATATAATAGACAACAAATTTTAGATCAACAACTGCAGCGAAAACAACAATTCATTAGAAGAGTTAAGTAGAGAATGAAGTATACTATCTTCTATGATTTAAAAGTCCATCATCAATATTTTATCCTGTAACATCAATCAATATAAATCTTGAATCAAATATTCATCTTTGCACTACGGGTCAAAGATATTCATTTGTATTACCAGTTGGTCATGTTCTTCATCTCAACACCTATCAATCTTTGCACTACGGGTCAAAGATATTCATCAGGTAATCATTCATCTTTGCACTATAGGCCAAAGATATTCAATTATATCATCATTTAGGACTGAGAATGATGAAAATATTTTAAAGAAAACGAATCCAGTGAGATAAAAGATTAAAGATTAAGGATTCGTACTTTAATTTATCCAAGTTCAAAAATACTCCATAATAATCAATTGTGGAGCAAAATTCAAGAATAAAGATCAAAACATGGATACAATCAAAGATAGTAACCATAATAGACAACTTGGACAAAGAATTTTTTTTTAATTTTTCTGTGAATAGTGTCGTATATGTAAAATCCCAAATTTTACGAATAAAGCTTTAAATTTCTCGATTTTTTTTGAATATTATGGTGTGGATTTAATATAATGTTATAGTTGTGGGTAATATTTATAAATTTTATAAAGTATGCAAGTTGTTATATTATATTCGATTGGTCGGGGAATATTCTTTGTGTCGGAGAATATTCATACGACGGCACAATCATTGGTGGACCCCACAACGGAATTATTGTTGGATTGAGAAAACGACAAAAATATTTTTATGAAAATAACTATGGGAAGTTTTACTGTAATACTTGTTGAACTACTCGATAGTAAAGAAATAAAGAATACGCTGGCGTCGTTGCGTAAGTAGCATACCGGTATTGATTATCGATACTTATGTGAGAAGTCACCAGCTTTTGTTCAATTATTGCTACAAGATGGTTGTTGCATAAGATCTCACGTTATTTGATTCAATTATTGTTGATTGTTACATATATATATATATAAGTTTTGTTTTATTAGTATTATTAATGTAATAAAATGTAAAACTTTTATATAAAAATGTAATACTTTTATAAAGTTATTCGCTTTATTAGGCTAATAGTAAAATCTTTTAATATAAAATGTAATACTTTTATAAAGTTATTCATTTTATTAGACAATAATTAGAATATATTATATTTTATTATGCATAGTGTTTTTTCATAGTGCTCTGCGATAGTGTTTCATATAGTAAAATCTTTTTAAAAGTTATTCGTTTTATTAGATTATAAATAGAATATATTATATTTTATTGTAAACCAATCTGGACCGTCTGCTTAAAGTAAATTGATCTCGACCGCTCATGGATTGGTTACTATTCAATCCATTCTTCTATAAATAAGCTCATTCCTTCATTATTTCTTCTTAATTCATCAAACTCTAAAGAGATAAACTGTAGAGAATTATTCTTCTATCTTCAAATATATTTCTTTAGCATTTAAGAAAGTTTTGAAGCGTAGTGCAAGTTTTTTCAAGTATATCCCACTCTACCGTTTGAGTACTCTTTTATATAAGGTAAGGGGTATTATTTTTTTTCATATTCATGAAGAAAACTGCAGTTATTCCATTATTTATTATTCTCATTGAATAACTTTGTCTATGCGCAAGTACCGCATACATGGTGAAATTCTCTTGTTATTCTATTTTTATTATTCATTTGGAATATCATGTCCATAATGCGTTTTACGGGACCGGGTTCCGCCTTTATTATTCTCATTGGAATATCCCGTCATGTGTTTCTGCCGGACCGGGGTTCCGTTATTTATTATTCATTGGAATAACTCATGTTTATCTAAGTACCACATGCGTGGTGATTTCATTGTTATTCCATTCTTTATTATTCGCTTGGAATATCCCAGCTTGCCATGCGTGTTATGCCTCGACTGGTTCCATTATTTATTATTCTGTTGAATAACTTTTGTCTATGCAAAAAATCTTCGCATGCATGGTAATTTCTTTTGTTATTCCATTCTTTATTATACTCAGTTGGTTAAAGTTTTGACTTCTATACTCCATGAAATTAGTGAAATATCCTTGATATTTGTGCTTCATCCAGTATCTTTTCGTGGAAATATTCTTCTGAGCATTCTTGAATTTTACTCTATAAAGAAGTATCATGTTGACAATTTGGACGTTATTAGTTTCTGAATAATTTAATTCTTGAACTTGTTTTATTGAATTATTATATCATTGTCATCGTCCTCATGTTTATATTTTGTTGAAAGTCATCTATGGCCTGTAGTGCATAGATGGACTTGGTATGATTATGACCAGGGATTATTCGGTATAATCATGACCGTAATTTTACAAATGATGTGAAAAAAGTCCTCATTGGCCCGTAGTGCATTGATGGACAGTTTTTGGTATGATTATGGCTATGGATTCTCTTCGGCCAAGGGAGCAAAGATGAATTGTTTTATGGTATGATCAAGACCTTTGATGAAAATACGATTATCTTTGGCCCTTAGTGCATGGATAATACGTGGTTGTGATACTAAATAATATCTTTGGCCTGTTGTTCAGGGATGATTTGATAATGTGGATTGTTTATTAAGCTGAGTCTCAGCGATAAAAGTGATGAAAAACTTTTTAAATCATAAAAGATAGTAGCTTTTATTCTCTACTTGACTCTTTTAATGGATTGCTTGTTCCGCTGTAGTTAAACTTGATGTCTATTGTAAGACCCCAACTTATTATTAATGAAATTTAATTTTCTCTATTTATTATTTTGAAATAGTAAGGGTTGATTTGATTAATGTGGATAGTTATGGGTAAAATACGCAAATATTTCAAAATAAGCAAGTGGTTATAAAATATTCATTGTTGTTCAGGGAATATTCGTTTGGTCGTGGAATATTCAGATCGCTGTCGGGAATATTTATGCGACCATTAGCGATCTTTTATGGGCCCCATAACGAAAAGCGATTGGATGAAGAAACGCGACAAATATAAGTTGTTTATAAATAACGACGTAGTTATTCTGCTTATCTTCGTTGGAATACCCGATGGTTAAAACACACTAATACGCGTTGTTGATTTCGTATTGCACCAATTATTGATTCTTACGTAAGAAGGCACTACTCAATAATTGTTACAGTAATTCTTATTCAAGATTTTATTTTATTGATTCAATAATTCTTTGCATTGATATTTTATATTACCGTTGTTTCAATAAATTGTCATTACACAAATATTTTCCATTATCGAAGCAATAATTCATATTATCTGAATAATATTATTAGATAACATTATTGGCAATGTCTAGAAAGTTCATGTCTAAGGAGAGGTTTGGTCACCTAATTGCAAGCCAAGAAAAAGAGATCCTTATTGAAAGCCCCTCTTTCCTGTGCGGCTACCGTTGCAAGATCTTGTGATTCTCAGAATATTATTTGTGAATAATTAATTATTGATTTATATGATGAGGAAAATATTGATTTTATGTGGATATAGATGGAGAAAATTTTTAATGTGACAATTGTTGAAAATTAATATTTTATCTTTTTCGATAAAATAATTCATTTAAATATATTATTATATTTTAATAATATAATAATGGTGATATTTTTACAACGAATGTGGGATATATGAGTATACGAGGAGGAAGAGTATTTTTGTTGCAATAAATGTTTAAAACATGTTAAACATGCTCATTGGACCCCATTTATTAATCGAAATTTGATTATAAATTTGTAAAATTATCCGTATGTGGATTTCGGTCCAATTTCTGCTTGGAATTTGGAAAACTTTCTTCTGCAAAGTTGTAGAGAATTGAATTTCCTATAAAAAGTCGCAAGATTCAATTTTCTGATAAAATTGCTATTTATTATGAATTATTGAAGTTCAAGTTCAAAAATAATTGATTTTTGGAAGTTTTATTTATTTTATTAATAAAAACGTTTTTTATATGTTGTGGGCATATTTAACATGTGCATGGTGGCTGAATTCAGATTCAAGATGTGGGCGTATGAATTTTGTTTATATATAATATTATTATATTCAATTTTCGCTTTGGTGTTCTAAGCAATTTCCTATAAATAGGGGTGCTTAGGTTAGAATTGAAAATCACACCGTAAATCAAGTTTTCTCTCTATATTATCGAGCGTATTCTTGTGAGTATTTTGAGTATACTTTGAGTATTGCTATATCTGATGCAAGTTCAAGTCATAGCCTTTATCCTGTTTCAACTGTTTAACTAGAAATCTTGTCTTTTCGAGGTAAGGGATGTTATTTTCTTCTCAAATGATATTATTTCTTCAATATCATTATCTTTGAAATATTGGTTGGAACTTTTTATCAAATTTGGAACTTTTTCATGCTCTGGGTTACTATTCATGAGTTACTATTCACGATTACTATTCATGAGTTACTATTCACGATTACTATTCACGAGTACTATTCATGAAGCGTGAAGATGTTTTTTGTGGAATTTCTATCTTTTGGTGTCGGAGTTACTATTCACGATACTATGACTATTCACGATACTCTGACTATTCACGAATCACGCACTATTCATCGAAAAAAAAAAATTTCTTCTTTTGTCCAAAATATCTATTCGGATACTAGCTTTGATTATATCCATGTTTTGATCATTCTTGAATTTTACACCACTATGATTATTTTTGAGGTATTGTTGGACATGGATAAAACAAAGTACTAATCCTTAATCCTTAATCCTTGTCATTTTGTTTCACCGGATTCGCTTTTAAAAATATTTTTCATCATCCTAAGTCTTAAATGATGATATTACCAATATCTTTCACCAGAAAGGTGCAAAGATGAATGATTTCTTGATGAATATCTTTGGCCCGTAGTGCAAAGATGAACAGTGTTTAGATGAACATGACCGATCGATTAATATCTTTGGCCAGTAGTGCAAAGATGAGCAGTGTTTAGATGAACATGACTTAATCGATGAATATCTTTGGCTTTTAGGTGCAAAGATGAATATTTGATTCCGATATATATTGATTAATGTTACGGGGATAAAATATCGACGATGAACTTTTAAATTCATATATAGAAGATAGTAGTTTGCATTCTCTACTTAACTCTTCTAATGAATTATTATTTCATTGCGAATATTGATTTAAAATTTGTTGTCTATTGTATATTATTAGATTTTTCCTGTTGAAGACTAACGATAATTTTTTGTATATTATCTTAGTCATAATATTCTTTATGGGCTAGTTGAGCTCACCCTTTTCCTTGTTGTTCCATTTTTCTTCTCGGGAGGCGAGAATGTAAGCGAGTACTAGTTCTGGGTATGGAATGAAGGTTCTAGAGAGAGTTGTTTAGTAGTCCTCACCATTTTGTAAAATAATGTATCAATAATTATGATGGGGATTTATTTGCGTGTGGATATTGTCTAGATGACAATATCTGTATTTAAACTCACAGTTTATATGTTGTAATAATAAAGTTGTAGTTATTTCTGTACCATGTATTTGGCGACTCAGAATGGGTTGGATGGAATGGACCTATTTTGGGGGCGTCACATCTATTGTATTTTATCAGTTTAACATTGTTGAAGACTAATGATAATTTATTCTGCATTATCTTAGTCATAATATTTCTTACTGGGCTAGTTGAGCTCACCCTTTCCTTCACTATTCTCTTTAGGAAATGAGAATATAGCTCGGACGAGTCGGGGAACGGATTGACAGTCCAGATGATAGCATTAGTAGTCCTCACTATTCTGTTAAATAGTGTGACAATAAATATAACGAGGACTTATTCTGAAAGTGGATATTGTCTAGAAGACAATATTTGTATTAAAACTCACAGCTTTCTTGTCGTATATTAAAGATTGTATTTGTATTCTGTACCATGTATCTGGTGACTCAAGATGGGTGATGTATACCTATTTTTGGGGGCGTCACAGTTGGTATCAAAGCTTAGGGATATGATCCCTGGCTGAGATGTGAGATAAGAACTAGGAGGGGAGAGACGGGGAATTCAATTGCTAGTATGACCTATCTATGTTTATTCGGTATTTAATTGGTCGGTCAGAATATAGGGATAATATGTGATATATTAATTAACCCATGTTTTGTGGCAGTATTTGAAAATGACATCCGAGAATGTTGAGAATAATAATGGAGCACAGGAGACCGTTGAGTCTCCACATATCAATAATCAGGATAATGTGCATCAGAAAAGCGACAATCCTCCTGTAAACAACAACACTGATCAAATGACGAACGACGGTACGTTTAGGAGCTTTTTAGAATTCATGCAACACCAAACGAGAGACTCTGCTTCATAATGCGAGGTGAAACAATGGCAACCTACGGTTGGTCACCGTTAAGCGATTCAAGGAGCCGGGACCACCGTAGTTTTTGGGAAAGCCGAACCACTTAAAAGCGAGAGCGGGTTAAAGCAGATCACTAAGATATTTGATGTCTTGGGATGCTTAAAGGAGCAAAAGGTTCCATTTGCCACCTTTATATTGCGTGAAGAGGCGGATTCTTCGGTGGGAATCAGAAAACGATACCAGCATCGACGACTTCAAGATGTCTTGGGAGAAGTTTCAAGTGTTGTTCAACGACAAGTACTTTCCCGAAATTATTCGTCACATGAAGGAAGTGGAGTTCATCAAGCTGGAGCAAAACAATATAACCGTGTCGCAGTACGAGGCTAAGTTTGCCGAGTTGTCTTGGTTTGCATCCCATTTGGTCGATAATGAGGAGCGAATGACGCGAATGTTTCTAAGAGGTTTGAAACCCAATATACGTTAATACCTCATTTCTCACAAACTTTGTTTATATTCAGATGTTGTGAATAGGGCTCAGTTATTGGAGCGCGATAATGAGTCAGCACAACCAAAAGGCAACGACCAACAACACGATAATAATTATACCTAATGGCAATCGGTCCATCTAACAATGATAACCATTGTGGGGAAATTATCATGCCATGAATGGTAACCACTTGATTGGTAATCATGGCCAAGATAATAAAGTGGAAATTTCAAGAAGAGAAGGTTCAATAATGATGGAAAGACAATGAGCAGATCGCAGACCGCTTCAAAGGAAGAAGAATGACCAATTTGGTCGTATGTTTCAAATGCCGACATGAGGGACACATCCGTCCAAACTATACGCAACAATCCAAAGCGTGTTTTAATTGTGGAAGAAAGTTCACCTAGCTCGATTTTGTCATATGGTGAAGTCAAGTCCAAATTTGGGATGGTGATGCCAAAGGATGTCCCGCATGACAAACCAAAGCCTAGTGGTTTAAGAGAGAGTGTTTTTTTTTCGTGACGAGGAACCCGAATAAAATTATCACGGGTAAGTTAATCATAAACTCTTGCGAAGTCTATACCGTGTTAGATACCGGTTCTACTCACTCTTTCATTTCACCTAGTTGTGTTCAATGTTTGAATTTAACTCCGGAGAAGTTAGACTTTGATTTATCTGTTGATTCTCAGTTGGGAGAAACCTTTGTTACCTCCACTATTTATAAATCTTGTTTAATTCAAATCGACACTTTCACGTTACCTGTCGATCTTATCTCTTTGAAAATACTTTTCTTTAATGTGATTTTAGGAATTGATTGGTTATCTACTCATCATGCTTTTAGTAAGGTTGTTAGCTTTCATATTTCTAACCAACCTGTTATGCGAATTCAAGCAACCAAACCACTAAACTCAATCATTGTCATATCAAGCCATAAGTAAAGATCCCCGGTCTTTTCGTTGTTGACTTCCTTGTGTGGAATTCACCGAAGCCGGACTTTTCGTAGGGGACGTTGTGAATAACGATGACAAGTTGATAGTTATCAATGTGACGTGTTATCCAAGTCTTGGATGAGAGTCACAGCTTGGATAACACGTCACAGTTGTGAATGATATTTCTATTGTTAATAAATTTCCTGACGTATTCTTGAAGACTTCTTAGCTCATCTGTTAGGCGTGAAATCGAATTTTGTCTCGACCTCGAAGAAAAACCCCATTTCTAAAACCCTTAAATATTTCTTCAACTAAAATGAACGTAACATGTGCCAAAGACGGTGGCTCGAGCTATTGAAGAATACGATCGTACTATTCAATACCATTGTAGAAAAGTGAACATGGTAGCTGACGCGTTGAGTTGAAGATCGTATGCGTTTACGAGTGTGAATATACGAACCCACGTGAAGATAACGAATATACGATTAGAATCGACTTTAATTGATAAAGTTAAAGCCGCTCAAGCTACATACTCAGAGCTGATGAATGTGAAGAAGAAGGTTCAAGAGGGCGTTATTCTAGAAGCAAGAATCGACGAAGAAAGGAAATGTCAACCCTCGATTTAATTGGTCCATTTGAAATCCTTGATTGAGTAGGAACTGTGGCCTATAGACTCGTTTTATCGCCAAGTATGTCGCGTGTTCATAACGAATTTCATATATCGATGTTACGTAAATATGTGGACGACCCGAACCACATTATTGATTTAGAACCGGACGAGATAGCGGATAATTTAACGTATAAATATGTACCTGTTAAAATCCTGGAATGTATTCAACACTCAAAGGTTATACCTCAAGAGTTAGAATCGGATGAAGTGTCCTCATCTGTTCGACATACCAGGTACGTACGTAAATTTCGAGGGCAAAATTTCATAAGGAGGGTAGATTGTAAAATCCCAAATTTTACGAATAAAGATTTAAATTTCTTGATTTTTTTTTTGAATATTATGGTGTGGATTTAATATAATATTATAGTTGTGGGTAATATTTATAAATTTTGCAAAGTATGCAAGTTGTTATATTATATTCGATTGGTCGGGGAATATTCTTTTCAGGTCGTGGAATATTCGATGACGACAAAGACAATCATTAGTGGACCCCACAATGTAATTATTGTCTTGATTGAGAAAACGACAAAAATATTTTTATGAAAATAACGGCGAAAGTTTTACTGAATTATCTTGTTGAACTACTCGGTAGTAAAAGTAAGTGCGATGAATACACGTGGTTGCATAAGAAGCACACCAGCGATATTGATTATTGATACTTATGTGAGAAGTCACCAGTTTTGTTCAATTATTGCTACTGATGAGTTCTTGTATAAGATCTCACGTTATTTGATTCAATTATTGTTGATTGTTATATATATATATATATATATATATATATAAGTTTTGTTTTATTAGTATTATTAATGTAATAAAATAGAAAAACTTTTTATATTAAACAAAATACTTTTATAAAGTTATTCGCTTAATTAGGCTAATAGTAAAATCTTTTATATAAAATAGAATACTTTTATAAAGTTATTCATTTTATTAGACAATAATTAGAATATATTATATTTTATTATGCATAGTGTTTGTATAGTATTTCGCATAGTGTTTGTGATAGTAAAATCTTTTTAAAAGTTATTCGTTTTATTAAATTATAAATAGAATACATTATATTTTATTATAAACCAATCTAGAAATCTAGTTTTTAAAGTAAATCGATCTGGACCATTAATGGATTGGTTACTATTCACCTATTCTCCTATAAATAAAGCTCATTCCTTCATTATTTCAGATGCAATTCAATCAAACTCTAAAGAGAAAACGTAGAGAGAATTATTCTTCTATCTTGAGCGTATTTCTTTAGCGCTTAAGAAAGATTTGAGCGTAGTGCAAGTTTCTTCAAGTATATCCCCGCCTCACCGCTTAGAGTACTCTTTTATATAAGGTAAGGGGTATTATTTTTTTTCATATTCATGAAGAAAACTGCTGTTATTCCATTATTTATTATTCTGCTGGAATAACCTGTCTATGCGAAGTACCGCATACATGGTGAAATTCTGTTGTTATTCTATTTTTATTATTCTGTTGGAATATCATGTCTCAAATGCGTTTTACTTTTAACTGGTTTCCGTCTTTTATTATTCTATCGAATATCCTGTCTACGCGCTTTTACGCCGACCGTTCCATCTTTATTATTCGCTGGAATATCCTCGCATCAGACGCTTTCTGTGGGACCGGTTCCGTTATTTATTATTCTCGCTGGAATAACTTTGCTTATGCGAAGTACCGCATGCATGGTGATTTCTGTTGTTATTCCATTCTTTATTATTCTGTTGGAATATCCTGTCGGTGCGTGTTATGCCTGACCCAGTTCCACTATTTATTATTCTGATGGAATAACCTGTCTATGCAAAGTACTGCATGCATGGTGATTTCTTTTGTTATTCCATTCTTTATTATACTCAGTTGGGTAAAGTTTTGACTTCTATACTCCATGAAATTAGTGAAATATCCTCGATATTTAAGCTTCATCCAAATCTTTTCGTGGAAATATTCTTCTGAGCATTCTTGAATTTTACTCTACAAAGAAGTATCATTTTGACAATTTGGACGTTATTAGTTTCTGAATAATTTAATTCTTGAACTTGTTTTATTGAATTATTATATCATTATCATCATCCTCATATTTATATTTTGTTGAAAGTCATATGTGGCCTGTAGTGCATAGATGGACTTGGTATGATTATGACTGAGGGATTATTCTAAGATAATCATGGCCGTTATTTTACAAATGATGTGGAAAAATTCCTCATCGTCTGTAGTGCATCGATTTTACGCTTTTGGTATGATAATGGCTATGGATTCTCTTCGGCCAAGGGAGCAAAGATGAATTGTTTTATGGCATGATCAAGACCTTTGATGAAAACACGATTATCTTTGGCCCGTAGTGCATGGATAATTCGTGGTCGTGATACTAAATAATATCCTTGGCCTGTTGTGCAGGGATGATTTTATGATGTGGATTATTTATTAAGCTGAGTCTCAACGATAAAAGTGATGAAAAACTTTTTAAATCATAAAAGATAGTAGTTTTTATTCTCTACTTAACTCTTTTAATGGATTGCTTGTTCATTGTGAGTTAAACTTGATGTCTATTGTATTTTATCGCTTTAACATTGTTGAAGACTAATGATAATTTATTCTGCATTATCTTAGTCATAATATTTCTTCTTTTGGCTAGTTGAGCTCACCCTTTCCTTCACCGCTTCTCTTCAGAAATAAGAATATAGCTCGGATGAGTCTGGGAACCATTGACAAATCCGTATGATAGCATTAGTAGTCCCTCACTATTCTCGTTAAATAGTGTGACAATAAATGTAATGAGGACTTATTCTCGAGAGTGGATATTGTCTAGAAGACAATATTTGTATTAAAACTCACGACTCTCTTGTTGTATATTAAAGATTGTATTTGTATTACATGCATCATGTATCCGCGACTCAAGATAGGTGATGTATACCTATTTTTGGGGGCGCCATAGTTGGTATCAAATCTTAGGGATATGGTCTCCATGGAGATCGGGAATAGAACTAGGAGGAAGAGATGAGTAAATCCTTCGCTAAAGTGTCCTATCTAAGCTTATTTGTTGGTCATTATAATATAGGAATATTATGTGATATGTTAATTTGTTTAATTAACCCTCGTTTTATGGCAGTATTTAAGAATGTCTGCTGAGAACGTTAACAATGGAGTGTATGAGACTGTGGAACAACCTTTAGTCACAAACCAGGAAAACGTGCAACAGGAAGGCAATATTCCTCCTGTAAACAATACTACCGAGCAAACGATGAATGATGGAATGTTTAAGAGCTTTTTGCAGTTCATGCAAAATCAGTCGAGGGAGACTCGTGTATAAAATACGGGTGGAAACGATGGCAATGCACGGTCTATCACAGCCAAGCAGTTCAAGGAGTTGGGACCACCAGATTTCTGGGGGAAAGCCAAATCCGATTATGGCGAAAACGTGGGTCAAGCAAATTACCAAGATATTCTATGTCTTGGGATGCACAGAGGAACAGAAGGTTCCATTCGCCACCTTTATGTTCCGTAGAGAGGCAGATTATTGGTGGGAATCCGGGAAGCGTACCCAGCCAACCGCACTCAACATGTCTTGGGAAAGATTTTAGAAACTATTCAATGACAACTACTTTCCTGAAAGTATTCGTCATATGAAGAAGGTAGAGTTTATTAGACTGGAACATAACAACATGACGTGTCTCGGTCAAGACGGGTTAAGTTCGCGGAGTTATCCAGGTTTGCACCTCATTTGGTAGAAAATGAGGAACGTATGACGCGGATGTTTCTGAGAGGTCTAAAACCCGAGATTCATTAATACCTTATCTCTCATAAATTTTCTTTGTATTCAGATGTTGTCAACAGGGCTCAATTATTAGAGCGAGATAATGAGTATACTCAACCGAGGGACCACAACCAGGGTCATACCGGTGATAGCTGTCGTCGGAGCGATGATAACCAGCGAGAAGGGAAAAATACCGACAAAAGCGGTAACCACTCGGGTGGTAATCGTGGCCATGATAATAGGAGAGGTGAGTCAAGTGGAAATTTCAAAAAGAGGAGATTTAACGATGACGGGAAGACGTTGGCAGCAGCACCAGCACCAGCAACAAATTCTAAGGGAGCATAATGACCGCCAGTTTGATGCTACAAATGCGGAGAGGAGGGACACATAAGTCCAAACTGTTCACAGCCTTCCAAGGTGTGTTTCGATTGTGGAAAAGACGGTCACATAGCTCGATTTTGTCCCAGAAGCAAAATCAAGTTCAATTTGGGACTATGGCACCAAAGGTAGATACTTTACAAAAACAAAGCTCGGTTTACGAATAAAGATTTGTCGTGATTGCCCATAACGCAAGGAAACCGAATGAAGGTATCACTGGTTAGTTAATTATAAATTCTTGCAAAGTCTATACCTTACTAGATACCGGTTCTACCCATTCTTTTATCTCTCCTACTTGTGCTCAACGTTTAAACTTGACTCTGGAGAAATTAGACTTTGACTTATCTGTGGAGACTCTATTAGGAGAACCTTTTATCACATCCACTGTTTATAAATCTTGTTTGATCCAAGTGGGCACAATCACATTACCTATTGATCTTATCAACAGGTGTTAATTTTTTCTATTCATTATTCTAAATTAATAAGGTGTTAATTTGATATAATGCTTTGGTTATGGGTGAAATGTGCAATTTTTGTAAAATAAGCAAGTGGTTATAGAATATTCATTTCTGTCGGGGAATATTCGTTTGGTCGTGGAATATTCTTGTTGTCGGGGAATATTCGTACGATGGTGCAGCCATTTGTGGGCCCCATAACGGAAAACAGTTGGATGAAGGAAAACGACAAAGTATGAGTTTTTATAAATAATGGCGTAGTTGTTACCGTTAACACGGTTCGAATACCCGGTGGTTAAAATACAAGAATATGCGTGGTTTTGCGAAGAAGACACGGTATTGCATGATATTTTTGAATTATTGATCCTTACATAAGTAGGCACTACTCAATAATTGTTACAGTAATTACTGTTCAATATTTTATTTTATTGAATCAATAATTATTGCATTGATATTTTATATTATTGTTGTTTCAATAATTATCACTGCACAGTATTTCTCATTATCATATCAATAATTCATATTATTTGAATAATATTATTAGATAGCATTATTGGTAATGTCTAGAAAGTTCTGCCTAAGGAGAGGTTTGGTCACCTAGTTGCTTGGCAAGAAGGAGAGAAATCCTTATCTGAAAGCCCTCTTTCCTAGAACTACCGGTTGTCATAATTGTGATTCTGTAATATTATTTGTGAATAATTAATTATTGATTTATATGATAAGGAAATATTTATTTAATGCGGATATAAATGATGGATTTATTTATTTTACGTGGTTATAATTGAAGAAATTAATGTTGAGGTATTTTATCAGTATTTTTGTCGGAATGGAGGTATTAAAAATCAAATTAGTATTTTTACGATATATTGCGTGAGTTATAATTTTTAATTCGACCGTTGGATCGTTGTGATTTTTGGATATGTTGTACATATATAAGTTGAGTATATGTCCACAAATTTTGAACCGTTAAAAATGAACGAATGATTTTTTATGAATTTTAAGAGGTGACTGATTCGAAAATTAGGTTTATAAATAATTTTGGTGAAAAATTCTAGAATTGAGTGGGCCCTACTTGTGGTTGGTAAAGAAATGTGCTGAATTTTATTTCAAATTTGGTGGGTGGCAATAGTAGCAGGTAAAGCCATCAGGTAGCAGGTCAAGTCTGCTTCGGCGTGCTAACATTTTCCTATAAAAAGAGGGCTAAGTTAGAATTTAAAACCACACCAGAAACATAAGCTTTCTCTCTTTTTCTCTATATATTATCGAGCGTATTTTATGAGTATTTAGATACTTTGAAAGTTACTATTCAGTACAAGTTTCATTCAGCATCATATCCGACATTCATTCTGAAGTACTGTTTCTTTGATGTAAGGGATGTTATTTTCTTCTTAACTGATATTATTTTCTTCAATATCATTATGCCGAAATATTGGTGAACTTTTTAATCAAATTTAGAACTTTTTGTGTCGGAGTTACTATTCACGATAACGACAATTATTCATGTATACTGTGACTATTCACTTAATACTAAGACTATTCACCTAAAAATGAAATTTTCCTTTTTTGTCCAAGATGTCTATTATGGTTACTATCTTTGATTGTATCCATATTTTGATCTTTATTTTTGAATTCGCTTCTCAATTGGTTATTAAGAAGTATTATTGATCTTGATAAGTCGTTATACCTAATCCCTAATATTTGTCCTTCTCGTCTCACCGGATTCGTTCTCTAAAATGTTTTCATCATCCTCGCCTTAATGATGATATTATTGAATATCTTTGCCCAGTAGTGCAAAAAGATGAATGATTAATTGGTGAATATCTTTGGCCAATAAAGGCAAAGATGAACAGTGTCGAGATGAACATGACCAACCTGGTGATACAAAATGAATATCTTTGGCCCAGTAGTGCAAAGATGAATATTCGATTAAAGATGTATATTGATTGTTGTTACAGGGATAAAATATTAATGATAGACTTTTAAATCTTAGAAGATAGTAGAACTCATTCTCTACTTGACTCTTCTAATGGATTGTTGTTTCCGCTGCAGTTTTGATCTAAAACTTGTTATCTATTATGTTTTATCAGATTTTTCCTTGTTGAAGACTAATGATAATTTGTTGTATATTATCTTAGTCATAATATTCTTTACTGGGCTAGTTGAGCTCACATTTTTCCTTTTTTGTTCCATTTTTCTTCTCAGGAGGTGAGAACATAGCAGGATCGAGTTGGGGTATGGAGTGATGGTTCTAGAAAGATGTTTTAGTAGTTCTCACTATTTCTGTAAAATAGTGTATGAATAATTGTAATGAGGACTTATTTGAGTGTTGATATTGTCTAGAAGACAATATTTATATTTAATCTCATAGTATGTGTTGTTGTATTTTGCACGATAATTGTATTATTGAAGTTGTAGTTTGCTTTCTGTACCATGTATTTGGCGACTCAGAATGGGTGTTGTATACCTATTTTGGGGGCGTCACATTTGGTATCAAAGCTTAGGGATATGGTTTACATGCGGAGATCTAGGGAATAGAACTAGAGGGAGAGATGAGTAAATCCTTCGCTAAAGTGTGTCCTATCTAAGCTTATTTGTTGGTCATTATAATATAGGATATTATGTGATATGTTAAATTATTTAATTAACCCTTGTTATTCCATTCTTTATTATTCTGTTGGAATATCCCGCCATAAGGCGTGTTATGCCCTAATCTTGCCCACTATTTATTATTCGATGGAATAACCTTATCATCTAAAATCTTTGCATGCATGGTGATTTCTTTTGTTATTCCATTCTTTATTATACTCGGTTGGGTAAAGTTTTGACTTCTATACTCCATGAAATTAGTGAAATATCCTTGATATTTGCGGCTTCATCCAAGATATCTTTTCGTGGAAATATTCTTCCGAGCATTCTTGAATTTTACTCTACAAAGAAGTATCATGTTGACAATTTGGACGTTATTAGTTTCTGAATAATTTAATTCTTGAACTTGTTTTATTGAATTATTATATCATTATCATCATGCTCATGATTATATTTTGTTGCAAGTCATATGTGGCCTGTAGTGCATAGATGGACTTGGTATGATTATGACCAGGGATTATTCGGTATAATCAAGACCGTAATTTTACAAATGATGTGGAAAAAGTCCTCATTGGCCCGTAGTGCATTGACGGACAGTTTTTGGTATGATTATGGCTATGGATTCTCTCCGGCCAAGGGAGCAAAGATGAATTGTTTTATGGCATGATCAAGACCTTTGATGAAAACACGATTATCTTTGGCCCGTAGTGCATGGATAATTCGTGGTCGTGATACTAAATAATATCCTTGGCCTGTTGTGCAAGGATGATTTGATGATGTGGATTATTTATTAAGCTGAGTCTCAACGATAAAAGTGATAAAAAACTTTTTAAATCATAAAAGATAGTAGCTTTTATTCTCTACTTGACTCTTTTAATGGATTATTTGTTCCGCTGTAGTTAAACTTGATGTCTATTGTATTTTATCAGTTTAACATTGTTGAAGACTAATGATAATTTATTCTGCATTATCTTAGTCATAATATTTTTTACTGGGCTAGTTGAGCTCACCCTTTCCTTCACTGTTCTCTTCAGGAAATGAGAATATAGCTGGGACGAAGCCTGGGGAACCATTGACAAATTCATATGATAAGATTAGTAGTCCTCTCACTATTCTCATTAAATAAAGTGATAATAAATGTAATGAGGACTTATTCGAGAGTGGATATTGTCTGTAAGACAATATTTGTATTAAAACTCATAGCTCTCTTGTTGTATATTAAAAAGATTGTATTTGATTCATACCATGTATCCGGCGACTCAAGATGGGTGATGTATACCTATTTTCTAAGGCGTCACGGTTTGGTATCAAATCTTAGGGATATGGTCTCCAAGTGAGATCGGGGAATAGAACTAGGAGGGAGAGATGAGTAAATCCTTCGCTAGTGTGTCCTATCTAAGCTTATTTGTTGGTCATCATAATATAGGATATTATGTGATATGTTAATTTGTTTAATTAACCTTCGCTTTATGGCGATGATTTAAGAATGTCTGCGAGAACGTTAACAATGGAGTGTATGAGACCGTGGAACAACCTTTAGTCACAAAACCAGAAAACGTGCAACAGAAGGAAATATTCCTCCTGTAAACAACACTACCGAGCAAACGATGAATGATGGAATGTTTAGGAGCTTTTTGCAGTTCATGCAAAATCAGTCTAGGGAGACTCGTGTATAAAATACGGGTGGAAACGATGGCAATGCACGGTTTATCACAGCCAAGCAGTTCAAGGAGTTGGGACCACCAGATTTCTGGGGTAAGCCAAATCCGATTATGGCAAAAACGCGGGTCAAGCAAATTACCAAGATATTCTATGTCTTGGGATGCACAGAGGAACAGAAGGTTCCATTCGCCACCTTTATGTTCCGTAGAGAGACAGATTATTGGTGGGAATCCGGGAAGCGTACCTAGCCAACCGCACTCAACATGTCTTAGGAAAGATTTTAGAAACTATTCAATGACAACTACTTTCCTGAAAGTATTCGTCATATGAAGAAGGTAGAGTTTATTAGACTGGAACAGAACAACATGACGGTGTCTCAGTACGAGGCGAAGTTCGAGGAGTTATCCAGGTTTGCACCTCATTTGGTAGAAAATGAGGAACGTATGACGCGGATGTTTCGAGAGGTCTAAAACCCGAGATTCACAATACCTTATCTCTCATAAAAATTTTCTCCGTATTCGGATGTTGTCAACGTGGCTCAATTATTAGAAGCGAGATAATGAGTATACTCAACCAAGGACCACAACTAAGGTTATCTGGGGACAACAACAACAAGCGAGCGATGATAACCAGCGAGGAGGGAAAAATACGGACAAAAGCGGTAACCACTCGGGTGGTAATCGTGGCCATGATAATAGGAGAGGTAAGTCAAGTAGAAATTTTAGAAAGAGGAGATTTAACGAGGATGGGAAGACTTTGGGAGCAGCACCAGCAACAAATTCTAGGGGAGGAGAATGACCACCAGTTAGATGCTACAAATGCGGAGAGGAGGGACACATAAGTCTAAACTGTTCACAGCCTTCCAAGGTGTGTTTCAATTGTGGAAAAGGCGGTCACATAACTCGATTTTGTCCAGTAGCGAAATCAAGTCCAGCTGGAATGGTGGCACCAAAGGTAGATACGGACAAAACAAAGTCGGCAGTTTATGGAAGAGCGTTTGTCGTGACTGCCCAAAACGCGAGGAACCCGAACGAAGGTATCATGGGTTAGTTAATTATAAATTCTTGCGAAGTCTATACCTTACTAGATACCGGTTCTACCCATTCTTTTATCTCTCCTACGTATGCTCAACGTTTAAACTTGACTCTGGAGAAATTAGACTTTGACTTATCTGTGGAAACTCCGTTAGGAGAACCTTTTATCACATCCACTGTTTATAAATCTTGTTTGATCCAAGTGGGCATAATCACATTACCTGTTGATCTTATCTCTTTAAAGATACTTGCATTTGACGTGATTTTAGGGATTGATTGGTTAAATACTCATCATGCCAAAATTGATTGTTTTCATAAGGTTGTTAGTTTTCATATTCCTAACCAACCTGTTATGCGAATTCAAGCAACCAAACCATTGAAGTCAAACGCTTTCATATCAAGCCATTAAGCCATTTGTTTATTGAAAAACGGATGTCAAGCTTTCTTAGCCCATTTCATGGATTTAAACAAAAATACTTCAGATTTGAATGATATTTCTGTTGTTAGTGAATTTCCTGACGTATTTCCTGAAGAATTTCTTGGCCTACCCCCAGAGTGTGATATTGAATTTTGTATTGACTTTGAACTCGGTACAAAACCCATTTCTAAAAACTCATATTGAATGGCTCCTATTGAACTTCAGGAGTTAAAAACCCAAGTACAAGAGTTGGTACCCGAGCCTCTATCTGGTGACTTCCTTTATGGAATGCACCAAAGCTAGACTCTCCTTAGGGGGCTCTATATTTGTGTGGTGGTAAAACGATAGGTGCCATTGTGACGTGCTATCCAAGATTGGGATATGAATCACAGTTGAGAGCAACCGAAGTCGGTGACCAAAGTACGTAGCTTTCTGGGCTTAGCTGGTTATTTTCGGAGATTCGTGGAAGGATTTCTCGAATCGCTACTTCGTTAACTTAGCTGACTCGGAAAGATAAAAAATTCGTATGGAGCGAGGAATGCGAGAAGAATTTCTAAGAGCTCAAGAGGCGACTCATTTTGGCACCTGTTCTGACAATACAATCCTAAAAAAGCGAACGTGGTAGCTGACGCGTTTAGTAGAAGATCGTATGCGAGTATGAGTGCAATATTGTTGAACACAAAGACCTATTTTGTATAATTTACAAACGATAAAGATAGAGTTAAAGACTCTAGGGACCCACGTTATGATGTTAAATATACGAGTAGAATCGACTTTAATTGATAAAGTTAAAACAGCTCAAGTTACACACCAGAGCTGATGAATATAAAGAAGAAGATGCAAGAAGGCGTTATTCTAGAAGTAAGAGTCGATGAAGAGAAGAAAGCTCAAACCTTCAATTTATTTGAAATCCTCGATCGAGTAGGAACTGTGGCCTATAGACTCGCCTTAACGCTAAATATGTCGCGTGTTCATAACGTTTTTTACGTATCGATGTTACGTAAATATGTGGACGACCCAAACCACATTATTGCATTAGAACCAGACGACATAGCCGAAGATTTAACGTACGAGGAGGTACCTGTCAAGATCTTAGATAGGAAAGAGCATGTCCTACGCACAAAGGTTATACCACAAGTTAAGGTTTTGTGGAGGAACCATGCTATTGAAAAAATGACTTGGGAGTTGGAATCAGAAATGAAAGCGAGGTATCCTCACCTTTTTGAAACACCAGGTACGTACGTCAATTTCGAGGATGAAATTTTATAAGGAGGGGAGGTTGTAAGACCCCAACTTATTATAAATAAAATTGAATTTTTTCTATTCATTATTCTAAATTAATAAGGTGTTAATTTGATATAATGTTTTGGTTATGGGTGAAATGTGCAAATTTTGCAAAATAAGCAAGTGGTTATAGAATATTCATTTCTGTCGGGGAATATTCGTTTGGTCGTGGAATATTCTTGTTGTCGGGGAATATTCGTACGACGGTGCAGCCATTTGTGGGCCCCATAATGGAAAACAGTTGGATGAAGAAAAATGACAAAGTATGAGTTTTTATAAATAACGACGTAGTTGTTATCGTTAACACTGTTGGAATACCCGGTGGTTAAAAATACAGTAATATGCATGGTTGCACAGTAGCACACGGTATTGCACAATATTTTTGAATTATTGATCCTTACGTAAGTAGGCACTACTCAATAATTGTTACAGTAATTACTGTTCAATATTTTATTTTATTGATTCAATAATTGCTGCGTTGATATTTTATATGATTGTTGTTTCAATAATTATCACTGCACAGTATTTATCATTATTATATCAATAATTCATATTATTTGAATAATATTATTAGATAAAGATTATTGGCAATGTCTAGAAAGTTCGCTCTAAGGAGAGGTTTGGTCACCTAATTGCGCCATGATAAGGAGAAATCCTTATCGAAAAGCCCCCTCTCCTGGGAACACCTTTGGTTGTCATAATTGTTATTCTGTAATATTATTTGTGAATAATTAATTATTGATTTATATGATAAGAAAATATTTATTTGATGCGGATATAAATGATGGATTTATTTATTTTATGTGGTTATAATTGAAAGAATTAATGTTGAGGTGTTTTATCAGTATTTTTGTCAGAATGGAGGTATTAAAAATCAAATCAGTATTTTTACAATATATTGCGTGAGTTATAATTTTTAATCCGACCGTTGGATCGTTGTGATTTTTGGATATGTTATACATATATAAGTTGAGTATATGTCCACAAATTTTGAACCGTTAAAAATGAACGAATGATTTGTTATGAATTTTAAGAGGTGACTGATTCGAAAATTAGGTTTATAAATGATTTTAGTGGAAAATTCTAGAATTGAGTGGGCCCCACTTGTGGTTGGTAAAAAAATGTGCTCAATTTTATTTCAAATGTGGTGGGTGGCAATAGTAGTAAGTAAAGCCATCAGGTAGCAGGTCAAGTCTACTTCGGCGTGCTAACATTTTCCTATAAATAGAGGGCTAAGTTAGAATTGAAAATCACACCGAAACATAAGCTTTCTCTCTCTCTCTATATTATCGAAATGTATTTTATAGTAGTATTTAGATACTTTGAAAGTTACTATTCAGTACAAGTTTCAATCACATCATATCCGACATTCATTCTGAAGTACCGTTTCTTTGAGGTAAGGGATGTTATTTTCTTCTTAAATGATATTATTTTCTTTAATATCATTATGCCGAAATATTGGTGAACTTTTTAATCAAATTTAAAACTTTTTGTGTTGGGATTACTATTCACGTATACGACACTATTCACGAATACGACACTATTTACCGAAAAATGACATTTTTCTTTTTGTCCAAGATGTCTATTATGCTTACTATCTTTGATTGTATCCATGTTTTGATCTTTATTTTTGAATTCTGCTTCTCAATTGGTTAGTATGAAGTATTATTAATCTTGGATAAGCTGTTATACGAATTCCTAATATTTGTCCTTCTGTCTCACTGGATTCGTTCTCTAAAATGTTTTTCATCATCTTCAGTTCTTAATGATGATATTATTGAATATCTTTGGCCTGTAGTACAAAGATGAATGATTAATTGGTGAATATCTTTGGCCCGTAGTGCAAAGATGAGCAGTGTCGAGATGAACATGACCAACCTGGTGATATAAAATGAATATCTTTGGCTGTAGTGCAAAGATGAATATTTGATTAAAGATGTATATTGATTGTTTTCTGAGGATAAAATATTGATGATAGACTTTTAAATCTTAGAAGATAGTAGAACTCATTCTCTATTTGACTTCTTCTAATGGATTGTTGTTTCACGCAGCAGTTTTGATCTAAAACTTGTTGTCTCATTATGTTTTATCGATTTTTTCCTGTTGAAAACTAATGATAATTTGTTGTATATTATCTTAGTCATAATATTCTTTACTGGGCTAGTTGAGCTCACCTTTTTCCTTTTTTGTTCCATTTTTCTTCTCAGGAGGTGAGAACATAGCAGGATCGAGTTGGGGTATGGAGTGATGGTTCTAGAAAGATGTTTTAGTAGTCCTCACTATTTCTGTAAAATAGTGTATGAATAATTGTAATGAGGACTTATTTGAGTGTTGATATTGTCTAGAAGACAATATTTGTATTTAAACTCACAGTATGTGTTCTCGTATTTTTCACGACAATTGTATTATTGAAGTTGTAGTTTGCTTTCTGTACCATGTATTTGGCGACTCAGAATGGGTGTTGTATACCTATTTTGGGGGCGTCACAACCCATCTTGAGTCACCAAATACATGGTACAAAAATCAAATACAACTTAATTATACAACGATGTAAAAATACTGACAAAACATATGTCTTTGTGAGTTTTAATACAAATATTATCATCTAGACAATATCCATACTCAATTGAGTCCTCATTACATTTATTATCACACTATTTAACAGAATAATGAGGACTACTAATGCTATTATCTGGACCATCACTTCGTTTCCCGACTAGTCCCTGCTACGTTCTCATTTCCTGAAGAGAACAATGAAAGTAAAAGGGTGAGCTCAACTAGCTCAGTAAGAAATATTATGACTAAGATAATACAGAATAAATTATCGTTAGCCTTTAACAGTGTTAAACTGATACAATATAACAAACATCAAGTTTAACTGCAGCGGAACAAGCAATCCATTAAAAGAGTCAAGTAGAGAATAAAATCTACTATCTTTTATAATTTAAAAGGTTTTTCATCACTTTTATCGCTGAGACTCAGCTTAATAAATAATCCACATCATCCCTGCACTACGGCCAAGGATATTCATTAGTATCACAACCACAAATTATCCATGCACTACGGGCAAAGGATATTCGGGTATTCATCAATGGTCATGATCATGCCAACAACTGTCCATCAATGCACTACGGGCCAATGAGGACTTTAACCACATCGTTTGTAACATTACGGTCATGATTATACCGAATAATCCCAGGTCATAATCATACCAAGTCCATTTATGCACTACAGTCCACAGATGACTTTTAACATAATATAAACATGAGGATGATGACAATGATATATGAATTCAATAACACAAGTTCAAGAATTAATTTATCTAGGAACCAATAACGTCCAAATTATCAACATGATACTGCTTTGTGGGGTAAAACTCAAGAATGCTCAGAAGAATATGTCCATGAAAAGATATCGATGGATGCGCAAATATCAAGGATATTTCACTAATTTCGTGGAGTATATAAAGCCTAAACTTTAACCAACCGAGTATAATAAAGAATGGAATAACAAAAGAAATCACCGCAGGCGTGCGATGTATCAAGATGCAGACGGTGTTATTCTAATGTAATAATAAATAATAGAACCAGTCACGCGTAAACGCACCGACAGTGATATTCCAATGTAATAATAAATAATGGAACTGTCACGCGTAAACGCACGGCACAAAGATATTCCAAATGAATAATAAACAACAGAATCCGTGTCATGCATAAATGCACGTATAGAATGTTCCAACAGAATAATAAATAATCGGAACCAGTCATGCGTAATGCATGCATGCATGGATGTTCCAAATGTAATAATAAAGAATGGAATAATGAAGAATTTCACCATGTATGCGGTATTGCAGCATGTATAAAAGTTAATCCAACATAATAATAAAGAATGGAATAACAGAAGAAATTTCACCAAGTATGCGGTACTTCGCATAGACAGGTTATTCCAACATAATAACAAAAAATGAAATAAAAGAAGTTCTCTTCATTAATATAAAAGAAATAATACCCCTTACCTTAGAACAACTGGATATAGAAGTAGTAAAGTAGCAGAATATTTTTCTTCTTTCTCTCTAGTTGCTTCTCTAGAAGTTTCAAAGTGAATTAAGAAGAAAAATAATGAAGGAATGAGCTTCATTTATAGGAGAATGGACCTAATAAGTAACTAATTCTGAATCTATCCTAGATTGATTTACTTTTAAACTGATTTGCCTAGATTGGTTTATTATAAAATATTCTAATAAAACAAAATCTTTTAAATAAAATATAATATATTCAATTTATAATCTAATAAAATGAATAACTTTATAAAAGTATTATGTTTTATATAAAAAGATTTTACTATCGCAAAACACTATCGCAGACACTTATGCAAACACTATGCATAATAAAATATAATATATTCTATTTATAGTCTAATAAAACGAATAACTTTATAAGAGTATTCTATTTTATATAAAAAGATTTTACTATGAAAACACTACTACGCATAATAAAATATAATATATTCTATTTATAGTCTAATAAAACGAATAAGTTTATAAAAGTATTCTATTTTATATAAAAAAGTTTTTCTGCTTTTATTACATTAATAATACAAATAAAACAAAACTTCATCATCATTATTATAATTCACACTATTAATCAACCAATTCGCTCCTAGGAAAGAGGGGCTTCAATAAGGATTTCTCCCTTATCAAGCGCCAATTAGGTGACCAAACCTCCTCCTTGGCGTAACTTCTAGACATCATTAATATTGCAAATAATAATATTAATAACTTCGTCGTCTCAATTATTGATTTAATAATATATAAAATATCGACAATAATTGAATCAATTAATGTGAGATACTATGCAACAATTACTGAAGCAATAATTGAACAAAACTGTGTGACTTCTCACGTAAGCATCAATAATCAATACCGTGTGCTACTATGCAACCTTGCGTATTCCTATACTTTTAACACTGGGTGTTTCAACAGTTAACGATAAAACTTTCGCCGTTATTTTTATAAAATATTTTTGTCATTTTCTCATTCCGACAATAATTCCATTGTGGGATCCACCAATGATTGTGCCGTCGTACGAATATTCCCTGTTAAAATGAATATTCCCCGTCCAATCGAATATTATATAACAACTTGCGTACTTTGCAAAATTTATAACTATTACCCACAACTATAACATTATATCAAATTCATTCCATAATATTCAAAAATGATAATTATAGAAAATTCATCTTTATTCATAAAAGTTGGGGTCTTACAATCTCCCATTCTTATGAAATTTTGCCCTCGAAATTAGGGTATGCACTGGTATGTCGAAGAGGTAAGGATACCTTGATTTCATTTCGATTCTAACTCCTGTGTCATTTTCTCAACATCGTGGTTCCTCCATAAAACTTTGACTTGAGGTATAACCTTGGAGCGTAGAATATGTTCCTTCTTATCCAAGATTTGAACAGGAACCTCTTCATACGTTAAATCTTCCGCTATTTTGCCCGGTTCTAACTCAATAATGTGGTTCAGGTCTTTCACATATTTACGTAACATGGATATATGAAAAATGATATGAACACGAGACATACTTGGCGATAAAGCGAGTCTATACGCCACAGTTCCTACTCGATCAAGGATTAAAAATGGGCCAATAAATCGAGGATTGAGCTTTCCTTTCTTTTTAAATCTCGTAACTCCTTTCCGAGGAGCAACACGTAACAACACATGATCTCCAATATCGAATTCCACGTCCTTTCGATGAAGATCAGCATAACTCTTTTGTCGGTCTTGTGAGGTCTTTATACGTTGTCGGATCGTTTAAATCTTTTCCGTAGTCATACGTACCAACTCCGATCCCAATAACGTTTCTTCACTCACCTCATCCCAGTATACTGGAGAACGACACTTTCTTCCATACAACGCTTCGAGTGGAGCCATGCAAATATTTTCTTGATAACTGTTGTTGTATGAAAACTCCACCAACGGTAAGAACTTGTCCCAACTTCCCTTGAAGTCAAGGACACAGAGTCTTAATAAATCTTTAAGAGTTTGAATAGTCCTCTCTGATTGTCCGTCCGTCTGAGGACGATATACCGAACTAAATCGTAAGTCCGTGCCCATAGCTTTTTGCAAACTAACCCAAAATCATGAACTGTATCTTGGGTCTCGATCAGAAACTATGCATTCTGGCATACCATGCAGTCTTACAATCTCGTTTATGTACATACGAGCAAGACGTTCAAGTGTATAAGTTTCTCGTATTGGTAAGAAATGAGCAGACTTGGTCAATCTATCAACAATGACCCAAATTGCATCTATTCCTTGAGAAAACTTGGGAAGACCAGTAACGAAATCCATGGTAATGTGCTCCCACTTCCATTCTGGAATTTCAAGTGGTTGCAATGGACCTTTTGGTACTTGATGCTCTGCCTTGACTCGTTGACAAGTTAAACACCTTGAGATATACAGCGCTATCTCTCTCTTCATATTGCCACACCAAAATCTATGTCAAAGATCATGATACATTTTGGTACCGCAGGATGGATTACAAATGGTGTGTTGTGCGCTTTAACTCAGGATCGTTAGTAACACAAAGTCTGGAGTTGACTCGAAGTATTCCTTCTTCATCGATTCTTTCTTCCTAAGATAAAGACGTTCTTGTACTTTCTTCTTCCTTATATACATCATTCTAAAATCCAGAGCTTGAGCAGCTTTAACTTTATCGATTAAAGTCGGTTCTACTCGTATATTCGCCATCATCACGTGGGTCCCTGGAGTCTTTATCTCTATCTCCATCCTTTGCAAGTCATACAAAATGGTCCTCTGCGTTGGCAATATTGCACTCGTACCCGCATATGATCTTCTACTCAATGCGTCAGCTACCACATTTATTTTTCCAGGATGGTATTGGATGGTATGATCATAATCTTTCAACAGTTCAAGCCAACGTCACTGTCGCATGTTGAGTTCCTTTTGAGTGAAGAAATATTTGAGGCTTTTATGATCCGTAAAGATCTCCACTTTCTCCCCATACAAGTAATGCCTCCAATTCTTTAGTGCAAAAACAACAGCTGCCAACTCTAGATCATGAGTAGGATAATTCCTCTCATATTCTTTGAGTTGTCGAGAGGCATAGGCTATGACTTTCCCATGTTGCATGAGAACACATCCTAACCCTTTGCCTGAAGCATCACTGTAGATGACAAATCTCTCTTAGCCAGATGGTATTGTCAGAACAGGTGCTGAAATGAGTCTCCTCTTGAGTTCTTGAAAACTCTTCTCACATTCCTCATTCCAACCAAATTTTGTATCTTTCCGAGTCAGCTGAGTTAAGGGAGTAGCGATTCGAGAAAACCCTTCAACGAATCTCCGATAATTACCAGTTAAGCCGAGAAAGCTACGTACTTCGGTCACTGATTTAGGTTGCTCCCAGATTTGAATAGCTTCAATCTTTGCTGGGTCAACAGATATTTCATGACTTGATACCACGTGCCCAAGGAATGCTACTTCCACAAGCCAGAACTCGTATTTCTTCAACTTGGCATAAAGCTTATATTCACGAAGCTTTTGGAGTATCGACCTCAAGTGTTGCTCATGATCTTCACGGCGTTTTGGAATAAATAAGGATGTCATCAATAAAGACGCGACCACAAAGTGATCCAAATATTCCTTGAATACTCGGTTCATCATATCCATGAAAGCGGCGAGAGAGCATTAGTCAATCCAAAAGACATGACTAGGAATTCATAATGCTCGTCTGGGTTCCGGCCGTCTTTGGAATGTCATCGGTTCTAATCTTTAATTGGTGATATCCTGAACGAAGATCAATCTTTGAAAAGAATTTGGCTCCTTGTAACTGGTCAAACAGGTCATCAACACGTGGCACTGGGTACCTATTTTTTATGGTGACATAATTTTACTCCCGATAATCAATACAAAGTCGCATACTCCCATCTTTCTTTTTCACGAATAGAATAGGAGCACCCCAAGGAGACGTACTAGGACGAATGAAACCGATGTCTAACAATTCCTGCGATTAGGTCTTTAACTCCGAAGTTCAATAGAGCCATTCGATATGGGGCTTTGAAATGGGTTTTATCTGGGTTCAAGGTCGATACAAAATTCAATTTCACGCTCTAGGGTAGGCCAGGAAGGTCTTCAGGGAATATGTCAGGAAATTCATTAACAATAGAAATATCATTCAAAACTGATGTATTTTTGTTTAGATCTGTGACATGAGCTAAGAAAGCTTGACATCCATTTTTCAATAAAATAATAGCTTTTGTTAGGAACATGCATGTGAATGATATTCCTATTTACATATGATTTGATTATGATATGTATATATATGAATGAATATGCAAGTATGCTTGCATTAAGAAAAGCTGTAAAGTCCTTTGATAGATAATAGAAACATATGTACAAGGATTTAGAATGAATTGATCAAATGTGTTAGGTTGATCCTACTTAAGCAAAACATCTTTATAAAGTCCTTAAAAAGAAATGATGTACAAGGACTATAAATATAGTAAGATCAAGCATGTTATGTTGATTTTATGATGCAATAGATAGGCTTGTCTGATCGTCGAAAGACTTTGCACTGAAATCGTGAATCCGCCAGAGAGTCAAGGAAAACTCGAGAGCTATCGAGGCAGAATCGTAGTCTGCGAGATAGTAGATCTCGGAGTTTGTAGACTTCCAGGAGAGACGAGGAAGGATTGTAGTGTGTTGAGGAGAACTTCCCCAGGGTCGTAGTCTGCTGAGGAAGTCATGTTTAGAATCGTAGAGACAGCCTGCCTACGAGCCGACCGAGCATCTGCCAAAGCCAGTCAAGAATCGTAGACTACACTCGGAGTCGTAGAGTCTACTAATGTCAAAGCCAATTCAAGAATCGTAGACTACACTCAGAATCGTAGAGTCTACTGATCGTATCAAAGGCAGAGATCCTAGTCGAGCAAGATCAGATGAAGACAAATCGTAGTATCAAGATCTGATCTCAAAGTCGTAGTGTCTGCATAGCCGAAGCTGAATCATAGAATGCAGAGCTAAGACCTTAACAGATGTGCTCACAAGGCCACAGTAGAATCGTAGAGCAAACATGATTATCAACAATTGAGCACTCCCAGAATATCCAAAGGAATGAAGCCTCTGGTTGGTAATGCAAAGATACATCTCACTTGAAGGAAGCCAGAGAGCACTCAACGAATGGCATGCAAGCTAATACAAGATCTAAGCATCAACTCAATCAGCATCCATAATGAGTTGAAAAGATATTCATGGTAAAGTCTTCCACAAGATGATCATAAGAATACTTCAGTAGCTTACTAAGGAAAATCAGCATATGCAGTAGCTGTCAAGAAGAAAGATGACAACGATCCTGAAAGTAATCAGAATCGTAGTGTTTGCCAAACAAAGAAGAAACTGATGGAGTATACACAAAGATACTGGTCAGCCTCTGAATAACAAGGCTAAAGTGATTAAGCATTGGGTCAGTCCATTGATGATAAGTGAACAGGAGATTACAAGGAGAAAGCGAGCTGGACACGCCACAAATCTGAAGTGTCTTATTATTCAGAAGGGGCCAGAGCAAGAAGTCAAGCCATCAGTGTTTGAGAACAGTCAAGGTAAACAGAAGTGTTGAAGCAGTGCACTAGAGAACAAAGAGGTGTTCTACACTAAAGATCAAGTGAACACTCCTCAAGATTGTAGTGTTGCTTCTACCTGTCAACAAGACACTACGATCAGGTCCATGAAGACATACATTAGAAACGTAAAGTTCAAATAGCTGAAGACTGAAGCATTGGCAACGGTTCTATCTGAAGGGTAATATTCGGACAAAAGCTTATTAAGAGCATCGATGCAAGGACAACCTCTGATCGAGAAATCAGAAGGGTGAAATAAAGTCTTTGACCTGCCCAAGATATCAAAGTGACATATCTGATGGGGTAGGTGAAACAGTAGACTGCAGTGTCAGAAAAGTATGACATGTCACATCTGCATTCTACCTCAATCAACTCGAGATCTGTGAAGATATTTGAATAGCTTTCAACGGCTACTTTCCAACGGAAGGATTGGGAAGGAGTATAAATCAACAAGAGATTCAAAGATCGAGGGTTACTGGAGTTGCTGAGTTTGGAGAAGTGGTGGACTGATCTAGCCAATGTAAAATAGTGAGTGACCAATGAAGGTCTGAAGGCTCTCTCTACGATCCACCAAGAATACTTAGAGACAGATAAAGAAAGAAGTAGAAGTGAGAGTTATACAATGTAGAAGTGAAAGTTCTACTACAAGAAGAGTGTTATGAGCTACCGAGAAAAAGAAGAGCATCATGTCATCTTGATGTCCATCATGGGAAGACTCTAAGTACCATAGAGAAGAGCCTACAGTCATCTTAGCAAGTCCATCATGAGAAGGCATCAAGTATTAAGAAAGAATATCACCAACGCCATCATGGTGTCAAGCATGAGAAAGTTTCTAAGTACCTAGCAGAAGAGCTTACAGTCATCTTAGAAACTCATCATGTGCAACCATCAAGTATCAAGAATAATGATCTTCAAGGCAGTTCATCAAGGAATCATCAGAAGTGGTTGAGTAACTGAAGAAGATGAGCATCATGCAACACTCAACTGCACTTCAAGGATGATCACGCCAAGTTGCTAAGTATAGAAGATGTTCAGAGCTTAAAGACATCTTAACAGCTCAGCACCAACATCAACGAACAAATAAATAACTCAACAATAAGAAGCCAGGGCCTGAGGGGTCCTTGTCCGGAGGGACTAAATGAAGTTCCAAGCCTGCTGGGCTTGAAGAGTTCTTAAGGAACTAGAGAAGTTCCAAGGTCATTGGCCTTGAAGAGTTCTTAATGAATCAAGTCCCAAAGGCTCTCGGCCTTGAAGGAATCTTAGTGATTCAGGTGTCGCCCCTTCCTTAGTGGAAATCCTGCTAGTTGAAAGCAGAAGAGTGGATTAGGAGCTTGAGTCACTGAACCACATAAAACCCCTTGTGTCTTTTACTTTATGTCATTTACATTATGTACATTAACTGCTATAACTGCTATGTACGTTTTAACTACTTACCACTGAACTAACTCTACAAACAATGTATGTGTGATTATGAATATATTAATGAAGGGGATCTTTTACTTATTCCACTGTGTTTGAAAAGATTCTTATGTTTGTCACATGCTAAATTATTAGCAACACAAAATAAACCAGAAAAGTATTTGAAACTAAAAGGATTTATTCAACCCCCCTTCTAGATCTATTGTGCCTATTAGGAACTAACAGCTTTATGGCTTGAGATGACAGTGATTGATTTTAATGGTTTGGTTGCTTGAATTTGCATAATAGGTTGGTTAGGAATATGAAAGCTAACAACCTTATGAAAACAATTAATTTTTGCATAATGAGTAGTTAACAAATCAATCCCTAGAATTACGTCAAATGCAAGTATTTTCAATGAAATAAGATCGACAGGTAATGTGAGGGTGCCGATTTGAACCAAATAAGACTTATAAATAGTGGATGTAATGAAGGTTTCTCCCAATAGAGTATTAACAGATAAGTCAAAGTCTAATTTCTCCAGAGTCAAATTTAAAAGTTGAGCGCAAGTAGGAGAAATAAAAGAATGGGAAGAACTGGTATCAAATAAGGTATAAACTTCGCTAGAGTTTATGATAAGCTTACCCATGATGACCTCGTTCGGGTTCTTTGCTTTTTGGGAGGTCACGACAAACGCTCTCCCTTGCACTACTGGCTTTGACTTTTTTGGGACCTCCTTTGGTGCCTCCATCCTAACTGAACTTGTCTTCGGTGAACGACAAAATCGGGCTAGGTGACCTTCTCTTCCATAATTATAACATGCTTTGACTGGCATCGCCTGCGCTTTGGATGATGTGTCCATCCCTCCGCTTTTGAAGCATATGATAGGTGGTCGTTTCCTTCCTTAACAACGGGTCTTTGGTGTTTGACGTCTTTCCATCATTGTTGAATCTCCTCTTCTTGAAATGTCCATTCTTATTATTTTGGACATGATTACCACGTAGTGGTTACCATTTCTACGCATGTTGATTCCTCCACGCTTATTGTCACCGCTTCGATGATCAAGTATCATTAGTATTATCATTTTATCTTTGCTCTCTTTTTTGGTTGGGTTGACTCATTATCGCTCTCCAATAATCGAGCCATATTAACAACATCTGAATACAAACCACAGTTTATGAGAGATAAGATATTGACGTATCTCGGGTTTCAAACCTCTTAGAAACATTCGCGTCATTCTCTCCTCATTATCAACCAAATGGGACGCAAACCGGGACAACTCGGCAAACTTGGCATCGTACTGCTACACGGTCATGTTATTTTGCTCCAGCTTGTTGAATTCTACCTCTTTCATTTGACGAATACTTTCGGGAAAGTACTTGTCGTTGAACAGTTTTTGGAACTTCTCCCAAGACATCTTCAGTGTGGCAGGTTAAGTACGCTTTACAGATTCCAACCAGTAATTTGACTCTGCCCGCAACATGAAGGTGACAAAGGGAACCTTTTGCTCCTCGGAGCATCCCAAGACATCAAATATCTTGTTGATCTACTTTATCCACGTCTCCGCCTTAAGTGGTTTTGGCTCTCCAAAAAACTCCGGTGGTCCAGTTTCTCGAACTGCTTAGCAGTGATCGTCCGAGAGTTGTCAGTGTTTTCACCTGCATTTTGGGCAGAGCCGCTCTTTGCACGATGTTGTATGAATTGCATAAAGCCTCCGAACATTCCATCATTCATCATCCGTCCGTGTTGTTGTTGTTTGCCTAAGGATTGTCGCCTTCCCGATGCACATTATCCTCGATTATTGATCTGTGGAGACTCAGCGGTCTCTCGTGCTCCATTGATGTTCTCAACATTCTCGAATGTCATTTTCAAATCTTACCACAAAACAAGGGTTAATTAACATATCACATATTATCCCTATACTCGACCGACCAATTAAATACCAAATAAACTTAGGTAGGTCATACTAGCTAAAAGATTCCCCGCCTCTCTCTCCTAGTTCTTGTCTCACATATTAGACAGGGATCATATCCCTAAGCTTTGATACCAACTGTGACGCCCCCAAAATAGGTATACATCACCCATCTTGAGTCGCCAAATACATGGTACAAAATTCAAATACAACTTAATTATACAACAGTCGTGTAAAATACGACAAAACATATGCTGTGAGTTTTAATACAAATATTGTCATCTAGACAATATCCAAACTCAATTGAGTCCTCGTTACATTTATTATCACACTATTTAATAGAATAGTTAGGACTACTAACGCTATTATTTGGACCGTCACTCCGTTCCCCGACTAGTCCCTGCTACGTTCTCATTTCCTGAAGAGAACAATGAAAGTAAAAGGATGAGCTCAACTAGCCCAGTAAGAAATATTATGACTAAGATAATACAGAATAAATTATCGTTAGCCTTCAACAGTGTTAAACTGATACAATATAACAAACATCAAGTTTAACTACAACGGAACAAGCAATCCATTAAAAGAGTCAAGTAGAGAATAAAATCTACTATCTTTTATGATTTAAAAGGTTTTTCATCACTTTTATCGCTGGGACTTAGCTTAATAAATAATCCACATCATCCCTTCACTACGGCCAAAGATATTCATTAGTATCACAACCACAAATTATCCATGCACTACGGGCCAAGGATATTCGTGTATTCATCAATGGTCATGATCATGCCAACAACTGTCCATCAATGCACTATGGGCCAATGAGGACTTTTACCGCATCATTTATAACATTACGGTCATGATTATACCGAATAATCCAAGGTCATAATCATACCAAGTCCATCTATGCACTACAGGCCACAGATGACTTTCAACATAATATAAACATGAGGATGATGACAATGATATAAGAATTCAATAAAACAAGTTCAAGAATTAATTTATCCAGGAACCAATAACGTCCAAATTATCAACATGATACTGCTTTGTGGGGTAAAACTCAAGAATTCTCAGAAGAATATTTCCATGAAAAGATATTGGATGAAGCGCAAATATAAAGGATATTCCATTAATTTCATGGAGTATAAAAGCCAAAATTTAACCAACTGAGTATAATAAAGAATGGAATAACAAATGAAATCACCGGGCGTCGATAAATAAGACGCATGAGACGGTTATTCCAATGTAATAATAAATAATGGAACTAGGTCACGCGTAACGCATGCATGACGGGATATTCCAATGTAATAATAAATAATGGAACCAGGTCATGTGTAAACGCACAGACAGGATGTTCCAACAAAATAATAAAGATTGGAATAACAGAAGAATTTCACCATATATGCGGTACTTCGCATAGACAGGTTATTCCAACATAATAATAAAGAATGGAATAACAGAAGAAATTTCACCAAGTATGCGGTACTTTGCATAGATAGGTTATTCTAACATAATAACAAAAAATAGAATAACAAAAGTTCTCTTCATGAATATAAAAGAAATAATACCCCTTACCTTAGAACAACTGGATATAGGAGTAGTGAAGTAGCAGAATACTTTTCTTCTTTCTCTCTATAGTTGCTCTCTAGAGTTTCAAATGAATTAAGTAAGAAATAATGAAGGAATGAGCTTCTATTTATAGGAGAATGGATTGAATAAGTAACTAATTCTGAGCGGTCCAGTTGATTTACTTTTAAGCGGACGGTCCGATTGGTTTACTATAAAATATTCTAATAAAACAAAATCTTTTAAATAAAATATAATATATTCTATTTATAATCTAATAAAACGAATAAATTTATAAAAGTATTCTTTTTATATAAAAGATTTTACTATACGCAAAACACTATCGCAGTACTATGCAAACACTATCGTAATAAAATATAATATATTCTATTTATAGGCTAATAAAACGAATAACTTTATAAAAGTATTATGTTTTATATAAAAATATTTTACTATGCAAAAAATACTATGCACAATAGAATATAATATATTCTATTTATAGTCTAATAAAATGAATAACTTTATAAAAATATTACATTTTATATAAAAACTTTTCTATTTTATTACATTAATAATACAAATAAAACAAAACTTCATCATCATTATTATAATTCACACTATTAATCAATCGAATCGTTCCTGAGAAAGAGGGGCTTTCCAATAAGGATTTCTCCTATTAGGCGCAAATTAGGTGACCAAACCTCTCCTTGGCGAGAACTTCTGCATATCGTTAATATTGCAAATAATAATATTAATAACCCGTCGTCTCAATTATTGATTTAATAATATATAAAATATCGACAATAATTGAATCAATTAACGTGAGATACTATGCAATAATTACTAAAGCAATAATTGAACAAAACTGTGTGACTTCTTATGTAAGCATCAATAATCAATATCGTATGCTACTATGCAACCACGCGTATTTCTGTACTTTTAACACCGGGTGTTTCAACAGTTAACGATAAAACTTTCGTCGTTATTTTCATAAAATATTTATGTCGTTTTCTCAATCCGATAATAATTCCATTGTGGGGTCCACCAATGATTGTGCCGTCGTACGAATATTCCCTGTTAAAATGAATATTCCCCGACCAATCGAATATTATATAATAACTTGCGTACTTTGCAAAATTTATAACTATTACCCACAACTATAATATTATATCAAATTCATTTCATAATATTCAAAAATGATAATTATAGAAAAATCATCTTTATTCATAAAAGTTGGAGTTTTATTAAGCTGAGTCTCAGCGATAAAAATTGATGAAAACATTTTAAATCATAGAAGATAGTAGATATCATGCTCTACTTGACTCTTATAATGGATTATTTATTCCGCTGCAGTTAAACTTGATGTCTATTGTATTTTATCAGTTTAACATTATTGAAGACTAATGATAATTTATTCTGCATTATCTTAGTCATAATATTTCTTACTGGGCTAGTTGAGCTCACCCTTTCTTTCATTGTTCTTCTTGAGAAATGAGAACGTGAGTCGGGACTAGTCGAGGAACGGAGTGATTTTCCCGATGATAACATTAGTAGTCCTCACTATTACATTAAATAATGTGACAATAAATGTAATGAGGACTCTATTGAGTGTGGATATTGTCTAGATGACAATATTCTTATTAAAACTCTTAGATTATGTTTTGTCGTATTTTACACGACTGTTGTATAATTAAGTTGTATTTGAATTTTGTATCATGTATTTGGCGACTTAAGATGGGTGATGTATACCTATTTTGGGGGCGTCACAATTTTAACATATTAATTTATACGGTCTGGATCTTAAGCTCACCCCTTATCCAACTAACCTGAGTTCACCCCTCCTTTAGCGACGGACATACAACCGTCGGTCTATACTTTTAGCGACGCTATATATTGTCTGTCGTTAAAATTATAGACAACTGTTGTATAACTGAACCGTCGCCGAGTCCGACGCTAAAGAAAGGTGAGCTCGGGTTGGATAAAGAGTGAGCTTAAGATCCAGACTCTTAATTTATATTCCTCTTATAATGTTGTTTGATACTTCTTAATACATGGTTTTATTTATGTTTTGGGATTGTTTTTACATAATTAGGTCTTATTAACATTACCTAATTAGGTCTTATTAACATTTCCGGCAAAACATATATGAAAAGTTAAGTATGCGATCTTGCATTTTTTGTATGTAAACATTGATGTTAACATTGATACTTCTTGATATGTGGTTTTATTTTATAAATTATATATTTTTAAATATAAAAGAAATAAGTATTTTAATTAACTTTAGAGACCTAAAATAACACTTTATCCATTTTGAAATATAAATTTATTTGTTATTTTTCAAATTCAACATGATATATATTTAAGTCCAAATTTGATGTAATGGATTTTATTTTCTAATATCATAAATATTATATTTTGTAATATTTTTTACATAATATAATATTTTTATGCATTATCTAAAACTAAAATATTAAAATTAATTTTAATTTAAAATATCACAAATCGACTTAGACAAATATTATATATTTTTGAACGAAATGAGTACAATAGTGGAATAAACAAACTAAAACAATAAATTCACAAATAGAAATGATATTTATGAACTTATTAAAATAATATTTATAGGATTTTTTTATATTTCTAACTCAACGAGACCTATCATAAAGCCCAATCCAAATAGTGTATAGTGTACCCTCCTTCCCTACCCTACGTCCACATTAAAATGATTTTTTTTTAATTTTAATTTCTTATTTTTGTAATAACATGCAAAAATAATCTCTTATGATTTATGCCTTAAATTATTTTATTTTTTCTTGTATTTGATCAATGTCATGTGTTATTATTTAATTTATTAAATTAATTTATTTGTTTGGTACATATTATTTATCAAAATAACCAATTGGTTACACTAAAATGTGTATAAATCTCTTTATTTATTAATTAAACAATAAAATTAGAATTATATAATATAACTTGATTTTATATTTAAAACTATAAATCAATCATAATATGTAAGACCCCAACTTTTATGAATAAAGATGAATTTTCTATAATTATCATTTTTGAATATTATGGAATGAATTTGATATAATGTTATAGTTGTGGGTAATAGTTATAAATTTTTTTTGAAAATACGCATGAGTTGTTATATAATATTCGATTGGTGGGGAATATTCGTTTTAACGAGGGAATATTAAATGCGACGACACAATCATTAGTAGAGACATGAATGGAATTATTGTCGGATTGAGAAAACGACAAAAATATTTTATGAAAATAACAGTGAAAGTTTTATCTTTAACTGTTGAAACACCCGTTGTTAAAAGTACAAGAATACGCGTGGTTGCATAGTAGCACATGGTATTGATTATTGATGCTTACATGAGAAGTCACTCAGTTTTGTTCAATTATTGCTTTAGTAATTGTTGCATAGTATCTCACGTTAATTGATTCAATTATTATCGATATTTTATATATTATTAAATCAATAATTGAGACGATGAAGTTATTAATATTATTATTTGCAATATCAACGATGTCTAGAAATTCTGCCAAGGAGAGGTTTGGTCACCTAATTACGCGCCAATAGGGAGAAATCTTTATTGGAAAGCCCCCTCTTTCCTAGGAACGACCTAGTCGATTAATAGTGTAAATTATAATAATGATGATGAAGTTTTGTTTTATTAGTATTATTAATGTAATAAAATAGAAAAGCTTTTATATAAAACCAAATAATTTTTTTAAATTAATTCGTTTTATTAGACTATAAATAGAATATATTATATTCTATTATGCATAGTATTTTGCATAGTAAAATCTTTTTATATAAAACAAAATACTTTTATAAAGTTATTCGCTTTTATTAGATTATAAATAGAATATATATTATATTTTATTATGCATAGTGTTTGAATAGTGCCTGCATAGTGTTTTGCATAGTAAAATATTTTTATATAAAACAGAATACTTTTATAAAGTTATTCATTTTATTAGATTGTAAATAGAATATATTATATTTTATTTAAAAGATTTTGTTTTATTATAATATTTTGTTAGTTCCCGGAGGCACAATAGTTATCTAGCAGGGGGGGTTGAATAGATATAAAAATCTTTTCTTTGTTTAAAGACTGTTTTGATAAAGCTTTTAAGCACAGCGGAATTATTGTTTCTTTGAAATCCCTTTTAGATAGCAAGTTAAAGAGAAAAGCGCTTATTATAGCGAGTTATAAATGTAACACGATTGTTTTTAAGTGGTTCAAGCACTTTCAAGCTCTAGTCCACTCTTCTACTCTCGAGTAGGAAATCCACTAAGGATGTCTTTTACACTTTCTGAATCTCACATATTCCTTCTAGACCAGCAGTCTAGGCACTTCTAAGTTCACTCTTGAACTCTTCAAGTCCAGCAGACTTGGCTCTTCACAGTTCACTTAGAACTCTTCAAGTCCTTCTGACTTAGAACTTCTTACTTCAATAGATTTATAGTTGTTGAGTTGTGATTGAGTCTACTCAGTTGCAGTTAAGCACTTGTTCGAAAGAACTGAGTAGCTGAGCTAGCTTCCTCTTTTTCTCAGATCGTAGAGTTCAATGTTGAGTGTTCTTGTGCATTTTGTTCAGTACTTGCTTACATCTCTCATGTGTCTATATTATGTATATATGAGATCTTTGACATCTATCCGTTGAAGTCATCTGATGAAGCATTAAATGTATTTGACATTTCTGAGCTTTGATGGAGACATTTCTGCACATCTTCTGAATTGCATTTTGGCCCACTGACACGGGAGACTGTTTTCTCACCTAACACCTGAAAAGGTGTTTTCCTCTGCCCAATGGTCCTTTTCTTATCTTTTCGAACACGTTCCTTTTGATGAATACTAAGGATATCTTTTGTACCATTGGGACTGGTGAATGCTTCAACGTTTAAATCCCATTCCTCATTTGTTGGAATTTATCTCCAAACAGAAGATATAGCTCGATGCTTCTAATCAAGACAGACAACACTCTACGATCCATATCGTGGTGTCTTGTCATGCTTGGTCTGAATAGAACACTGTGAATCCTTTCAAGAGTTTATACACTACGATATTTGCTTGCTCGTCTTGCATACTCTATGTTTTCAAGAGCACACTACCATCTCTGAGTTAACTTCGGTAAACGTCTAGACCACTCTACGATTTCTGAAGAGGTCCTTCAAGGCAGATACACTACGATCTGTTAAGCTTTACGATCCTGCCTTAGCTTCTGCAATTTGTTGATCAGTTTGATAGACTACGATTCTTGATGAAGCCTATCTATACTCTTCAAGTCATGGATCAACCTAACATCTTTGATCTCTTTATCTATACATTCATTTATGGAATGATGAACATTCAAAGCAAAGATCAACCTAACAAATTTGATCTATCACTAAGCCCTTGTACATATATTCCTTGAAGGGCTTTACATATAATTATGAGTATTTACTTTAAACATCAAATCAAAATATGCATTCTTCCAAAAATCTCCCCCTATTTGATGTTGACATAACTAAGGAGATTTGTTGTCATGATTATCAAATCCTATATGCAGTTGCAGCAAAGTAAATATGACTTAATATTTCAGTGAGCAGCTGAAATTTCTTAGAGAATAAGCATGAATTTATTGATGTATGAGGATAGATATTACATTTAAGTTTGACTACATAAATAAGAATTGAAATTCAACTTATCTCTATTTCTTCGGCCTTTTTCTCCTTGGAGGATTTGCATATTCCTCAGCTCTCCTTTTCCTGCTTGTTTCGTCTCTCCTGGCTAGATCTTCCAGCTCACTTGGGCTTAGCCTTGGATTGTGATCATGCCTATTCATGAATGCAGGATCTCCAATTGGCATTCTTAGGCCTGTTGTTGTCACTGTATGAGAGCTGGTGGCTTGTCCTAGACTCTTTAAAGGTTGAGCCATTAAAACTTCCTGCTGATCAGATCGTTGAGTCTGATGGCTAGATCGTGGAGTCCGTTAGAGGATTTGCCTTGCAGGAGGATTCTTTGAGGATTGAGGTTAGAATTGACCTCTGCCTTTGCCTTTGCCTCCCTGATCTCCTCCTTTACCTTTATTCTCCCCCTTTATGTCAGCATCAAGGGTTCGAATGTCGTTTGAAAGATGACTCAGTCCTTGAATAAGCTCGTTGAGATGACTCTTGGTCTGAGCAATGTCCTCTCTATTTTCTTCGATCAGAGATTCAGACCTAGCTTCCCGTTACTGAAGGATGGATAGAATGTTGTCTGTTTGCTGGCCATTGCTAACATAGAATTGTTGAAATTCTTTGACAGTAGTCTGTAGATTGAGGAAGCTTTCAATCATGCGTTGATTTTGAGTCTCTTGGTTGGCCTGTAGGATTAGGATAGCTTCTTTGTGGTTCTTGGCTGCCTGAAAGTATATATCATCCCTGTCTTTTATGCTCTGAAGCATTTCTTTGAGGATCTCTTTGAGTGTTTTAGAGAGCTCAGAGCTTAGAGAGCTTGGGAAATTGTTTACAGCATTGATCATGGATGCTAATCTCAGCTGAATGAGTGCAGTGTGACCCTCAAGACTTTCATCAAGTTCCTTGACCACTTTCTTAGATATTTCTGATAAATCAGTTTTGGTGGGCAGCTCTAACAGAATTTCGTCCAGTGTGGAAAATTTTGAGAAGGGATGAGGTTTGCTTTTGAATTTATCTTGAAATGAGGAGAGGGCAAGATCAAGATTGAAACATATATTTCTAAAGGAAGAGGGAATATCTGATGGAGGGGCCTGGGTTTAGATGTTGAAGCTTGGTGACTCTACAATTTGAGGTGGATACTCTACCGAGGGACTAGAGTCAGTGATCGTAGAGTTGGTTAGATGTGGGAGCATTAGGGAGTTGATCTTATTTAGTTCCTCAGTTACAGAATTTTGGGATTCTGCAATTGGAAATTGATTCAGTGGATGAAGAATCACTTCCAACCATTGTGGGAATTCATAAAATTGATTAAATGAGGATGATGGCAAGTGATTAGCTCTGAAGAGAGTTGGGATAGATAGTACCTCAAGTTTGTTCTTTGAGGAAAAACTGTTGGTGAGAAGCTTTTTGGCAAAATTGAATCTCCTTGGGAATCCATTGGCTAGTACTGAGATAGCCGGATACTCTTTGAAACTCCAGAACATGTGATCCCAAGAGTTCAGAATTTGAGCTCGGTGGAAAGTCATTATAGGAAGATATGCAAATAATTGCTCATAGTTGGCTCTTTTGTGTCCATCAATGCCTACAGCTATGATCTCGACCTCATCATCTTCTTCTCTATTTTCACTGGAGGATTCCATTACGTCAATGGCCTCATGATGTTCTGGCACTGGTTCATCATCATCTCCTGTATGAGTCTCTTTTTCTGTTATGGAGGTGTCATGATCCTCCCCCTCAGCTTGATCATCCTTTTGTAAGGTCAATAGCTCCCCCTCAACTGGAGCATCTTCTTGCATAGGATCTTTAGGCATCTCCCCCTCAGCAAGAGCTATAATTTCTTGGCTTTCATTTGCTGGTTCCCTTTTAGCACCGAATTCTTTGTCTTCCCTTTTCAACACTTCCTCATTGACAAAAATGTATTTCTTGGCCAGTTTTCTTTTTGGCTTTCTAGGCTGTGCCACAGCCTCAGGACTTTCTTCAGTTTTGTCCTTCAAATTAGTCAAAATATTTGATGCAGCTGCTTCCTTATTTGGTCTGGTCTCTACGATCGAAAGAGACTCTACGATCGAAGAGACTGATGGCCTTTTGGTCTTGTGGCTGATCTTATTCATCTTCAGCAATTGAGATATAGTTGCTCTATCTTCTTCTGCCTCAGCCTGCTGTTCTTTCCTTCTTAGGATCCTTAGAGTCTCAATGTTTGAGGACTCTACAGGCTTATCAGTAGTAGATCCTTGAGGTTCTTCTGTAGTTCTGGCCTTCAGCTTCCTTTTCCCTTTGCTTTTTCTGATTAAAGCAATGGGTTCTTCCTTGTTAGCTTCTTCTTCTTCTTCAGTTTCTTTGATAACAGACATATTTCCTGGCACTTCTGATCCCTTTAGCTCACCAGTTCTATCACTGGATTCAGACATCATCTTCACATTTTCAGCTGGATTCCTTTTTTAGTTTTCAAATAATTGTTGGATTATTCGATGATTTGGATTGATGGCTTATCCTTCATCATCCTCAATTAAGTCACCAAGAGCAGCCTGTAGGATAATGCTTATAAATCGTCCGTAGAGCATCTTCTGTGAGCTCTTTGTTTTCATTGAGCTGATTAACAACTTCCCAATCCATTCAAGTAATAGAGCCCCATAGTTAAGTTTTATTTTATAACATATGGCGTTCATGAGTTTTAGTTGTACCTCATTCACAGAGTCATGACTGAGAGCTTCTGAACATATACATTTTCCAACAATATCGGCTAGAAACTCATACCTCTGTGGAAACTCATTCTTCTTGTATCCTTTGGCGGAGAGGGTGATTTCTTGTGATGCATCTTCTTGAGACCCTTATGGAAGTCTATGCCATCTAAGGATGGATACCCTTCAGATTTGAGGCCTAGGGCTAGATTGATGTCTTCAGCCTTTAGTCTGATTTGAACGTTCCTGACTTTCACAGTGATGGTGTTGTTTTCAAATACCCCGTTATTGTAGAACTCTTTTACCAGCTTTGGGTAGATCAATGTGTCCGTACCCAAGGCTTCTTCGAGACCTGCCTTCTTCAGAAGCGACAACGTCTTGTGAAATTGGGGTTCAACTGATTTAAACTCGTCAAAACAGAGTCTGTAGCCGGATATAACACTGGAAGCTGCCATTAATTTCTTTGCAGGAAGTGAGACTGACTGAGCTTGCTACTAATTTAGGGTTTCTGTTTGAGAGAGGAAGAGAGAGATGATCTTTTGAACTTCAGATTTCAAAAAGACAATTTTAATTTGTACTTGTAACTTCCCTCTCTTTATTTTGCTTAGTGGTACATGTGTCGAATTTTGCTTGGCTCTACGAATTTTGACAGAGAATGATTGTACTGAATTTCCCCTTAACTCCTTCTGAGCTAATGTATTCTTCAGTGGGACTACGATCATTGAGATGGTCCTTGAAATCGTCGAGTCTGTTCTACCATCATTGAGTCTGTGTAGCAGTCGTTGTGTCTGACCTGTAAACGTAGAGTCTGAACTGCGATCATTGAGTCTGACTAGCAATCGTTCTGTTTGAGCAAGTTCCTGTGATGAACTTTTTGACTTAGCATTCTTCTTAGATTAAGGTAGCTCAGGAAGGGCTAACCTCATTGATTGGATCAAGGGTCAGGTTTGTCCCTGAGGTGCTTATCAGAGAGATTGCTTTGATTTATACTTGATCATCATAGGGTGCTCCTTTGGTTTTGTTGATGTAGTTCTGCTGTCGTTGAGTCTGCACTACGATCGTTGATTCTATTCAGCGTTCGTTGAGTCTGTTCATCGTTCGTTGAGTTTTATGACACTTTGGCTCTACGATCGTGGACTTCCTTTGATCGTGGACTTCCTTTGATTTCGAACATAGCCCTTAAATCTGTATGGTTAGCACAAACTAAAGCACAATATTTCATGTTTCCAAGTTAAGCATTCCTAGCTCACATATCAATTTGTTGAATCTGGATTCATCTAGTGGCTTTGTAAAAACACCAGCAAGTTGATTTTCAGTAGGGATATATTGTAAAGATATAGTTCCATTTTGTACATGATCCCTAATGAAGTGATACCTTATTTCTATATGCTTAGTCCTAGAATGCATGATAGGATTATGAGTTATAGCAATTGCATTTGTGTTATCACAATGAATAGGAAATCCACTAAGGATGTCTTTTACACTCAAAGCTCCTAGTCCACTCTTCCTACTCCTTGAGTAGGAAATCCACTAAGGATGTCTTTTACACTTTCTGAATCTCACAGATTCCTTCTAGACCAACAGTCTAGGCACTTCTAAGTTCACTCTTGAACTCTTCAAGTCCAGCAGACTTGGCTCTTCACAGTTCACTTAGAACTCTTCAAGTCCTTCTGACTTGGAACTTCTTACTTCAATAAATTGATAGTTATTGAGTTGTGATTGAGGCTACTCAGTTACAGTTAAGCAATTGTTCGAAAGAACTGAGTAGCTGAGCAAGCTTCCTCTTTTTCTCAGATCGTAGAGTTCAGCGTTGAGTGTTCTTGTGTGTTTTGTTCAGTACTTGCTTACATCTCTCATGTGTCTGTATTTTGTATATATGAGATATTTGAAATCTATCCGTTGAAGTCATTTGATGAAGCATTAAATGCGTTTGACATTTCTAAGCTTTGATGGAGACATTTCTGCACATCTTCTAAATTGTATTCTGGCCCACTGACACGGCAGACTGCTTTCTCACCTAACACTTGAAAAGGTGTTTTCTTCTGCCCAATGGTCCTTTTCTTATCTTTTTGAACATGTTCCTTTTGATGAATACTAAGGGTATCTTTTGTACCGTTGGGACTGGTGAATGCTTCAACGTTTAAATCCCATTCCTCATTTGTTGGAATTTATCTCCAAACAGAAGATATAGCTCGATCCTTCTAATACAAGACAGACAACACTCTACGATCCATATCATGGTGTCTTGTCATGCTTGGTCTGAATAGAACACTACGAATCCTTTCAAGAGTTTGCACACTACGATCTTTGCTTGCTCGTCTTGCAGACTCTACATTTCCGAGAGCACACTACGATCTCTGAGTTATCTTCGGCAAACGTCTGGACCACTCTACGATTTCTGAAGAGGTCCTTCAAGGTAGATACACTACGATCTGTTAAGCTCTACGATCCTGCCTTAGCTTCTGCAATTTGTTGATCAGTTAGATAGACTACGTTTCTTGATGAAGCCTATCTATACTCTTCAAGTCATGGATCGACCTAACATCTTTGATCTCTTTATCTATACATTCATTTATGGAATGATGAACATTCAAAGCAAATATCAACCTAACAAATTTGATCTATCACTAAGCCCTTATACATATATTCCTTAAAGGGATTTACATATAATCATGAGTATTTACTTTAAACATCAAATCAAAATATGCATTCTTCCAACATATTTTATAGTAAACCAATCTTGACCGTTCGTTTAAAAGTAAATCAATCTGGACCGTTTAAGAATTAGTTACTATTCAGTCCATTCTCCTATAAATAGAAGCTTATTCTTTCATTATTTCTTACGAATTCACTGAAACTCTAGAGAGAGAAACTATAGAGAGAAAGTAAAAAAGTATTCTGCTACTTCACTACTCCTATATCCAGTTTGTTCTTAGGTAAGGGGTATTATTTCTTTCGTATTCATAAAGAGAACTTCTGTTATTCCATTTTTTTATTCTCGTTGGAATAACTTTGTATCTGCCATCTCCCCCTATACTTGTTTGAAATTCTTCATTATTCCATTCTTTATCATTATGTTGGAATAACTTTGTCTGTCTGAATCTGCGCATACATGGTGAAATTCTTCTGTTATTCCATTCTTTATTATTCATTGGAACATCCCGTCATCGCAAGATCGCATACATGGTGAAATTCTTCATTATTCCATTCTTTATTATTACATTTGGAACATCCTCGTGCGTGCGTTTCGCATGACTGGTTCCATTATTTATTATTACATTGGAATATCACGTAAATGCGTTTACACATAACTTTGGTTCCGTTATTTATTATTATGTTGGAATAACATGCATGCGATTACTATCGCATGCCCGGTGATTTCTTTTGTTGTTCCATTTTTTATTATACTCGGTTGGTTAAAGTTTTGACTTCTATACTCCATGAAATTAGTATAATATCCTTGATATTTACGCTTCATCCAGAATCTTTTCATGGAAATATTCTTTTGAGCATTCTTGAATTTTATTCTACAAAGAAGTATCATGTTGACAATTTGGACGTTATTAGTTCCTGGATAAATTAATTCTTGAACTTGTTTTATTGAATTCTTATATCATTGTCGTCATCCTCATGTTTATATTATGTTGAAAGTCATCTCATGGCACATGAGCATAGATGGACTTGGTATGATTATGACCGAGGATTAATCGGTATAATCATGGCCGTAATGTTACAAATGATGTGGTAAAAGTCCTCATTGGCCCATAGTGCATTGATGGGCCGGTTGTTGGCATGATCATGACCATTGATGAATGCACGAATATCCTTGTCGTAGTAGTGGGATAATTTGTGGTTGTGATACTAATGAATATCCTTGGTCAGTAGTCTTGAGGGATGATGATGGATTATTTATTAAGCTGAGTCCCAACAATAAAAGTGATAAAAAAAACCTTTTAAATCATAAAAGATAGTAGATTTTATTCTCTGCTTGACTCTTTTAATGGATTGCTTGTTCCGCTGCAGTTAAACTTGATATTTATTATATTGTATCAGTTTAACACTGTTGAAGGCTAACGATAATTTATTCTATATTATCTTAGTCATAATATTTCTTACTGGGCTAGTTGAGCTCACCCTTTTACTTTCATTGATCTCTTCAGGAAATGAGAACGTAGCAGGGACTAGTCGGGGAACGGAGTGACGGTCCAGATAATAGCATTAGTAGTCCTCACTATTCTGTTAAATAGTGTGATAATAAATGTAATGAGGACTCAATTGAATGTGGATATTGTCTAGGTGCATGACAATATTTGTATTAAAACTCACAACATATGTTTTGTCGTATTTTACACGACTGCTGTATAATTAAGTTGTGACGCCCCCTAAATAGGTATTCATCACCCATCTTGAGTCGCCAGATACATGGTACATAAATTCAAATACAACTTAATTATACAACAGTCGTGCAAAATACGACGTCATATATACTGTGAGTTTCAATACAAATATTGTAACGTATATAATACGACAATATTCATACTCAAATTAATAAATGTCATATAAAGTATAGCAGCAAATATTTCAAGTCTCCAAAGGGACACGAGAAGATTTCTGTTCTCTTCATTTTATTTACGATTGCACTTTTGACGCTTTTCGTGGTCGGTTCTCATCACCATTGTTGTTGTTCACCAAAATCAATTATTAAGTGACGTATAAAATACTCGACACACACATCTTAATTCCTCAATACGCTTATATATTGCATGTCATGCCATAGTGAGGACTACTTAATGCTATCATCTCGAATCATCACTCCATTCCCCGACTAGTCCCACCTATATTCTCATTTCCTAAAGAGAACAATAAAAGAAAGGGTGAACTCAACTAGCCCAGAAAGAAATATTATGACTAAGATAATTCAGAATAAATTATCATTAGTCTTCAACAATGTTAAACTGATAAAATACAATAGACATCAAGTTTAATCTGCGGTATGAACAAATAATCCATTAGAAGAAATCAAGTAGAGAATAAAATCTACTATCTTCTATGTTTTAAAAGTTTTCATCACTTTATCGCTAAGACTCGACAATAAATAATCCACATCATCAAATCATCCCTGCACTACAAGCCAAAGATATTCTTTAAATCATCAATGGTCATGACTATACCGAATAATCCCTGGTCATAATCATACCAAGTCCATCTCTGCACGTAAGCCAAAGATATACAACAATAAAACTAATAATCAACAATCTATCTTTGCATGTAAGCCAAAGATATATAATTCAATAAACAACAGTCCATCTTCGCACGTAAGCCAAAGATAACTTTCGTCACCATATAAGCATGAGGATGATGACAATGATATAAGCATTAATCAAACTAAAATAAGGATAAATATTAAAGACTTTAAATTTATCCAAATATTATCAATCACTTAATAAACTCATAATCTAATATTATTAATATTATAACAATATTTTAATCACCTCTAAACTTATAAACAATTTATTTCAATTATTTACACTTTACCAAATAATACATTTAATCATTCAAAAATGCCATACTTATAAGATTTCATCACCAAAGATAAAATTCCTCATCAAAAATCTGCATATACCTTATATAGGATTTCCAAGCCATAAAATCCTATTTTCCAACTTTGTTATTTCACATAACATATTAAACTCATATGTTCATAACTAAACTATTTTCATGAAAAATACCAAATCAGTCCCAATAATATTTCTTTTCTGGGATTTAGCAGAATATAATCCCATAATCAACATATATTTTTCTCGGAATTTTTAAAATTCATTTACTATTTTTCAAAAATCAATTTTTAATTAATTCCTTAAGAAATTATATACCTCAAGTTTAACTCCGGAAATTCTCAAATCTTGGCAGGATCTTACACATGTTAATGTGAGCTTCCAGTTTAAATTTCATGGTCATCGGAGTTATAAAACTCCGGTTATGGCATTTTTCGTCGGAAAAACCTAAATATTGAAATGGTCATAACTTGCTCATTTTAAGTCGGAATAAGCTCATTTTTAGACAGGAGGTACTTTATACCATATACTTTCATGTCCCAAAAGGCCGGAATTTTTCTCATAAATTAAGTGGCCGAAACAGTCCCTTTAAGTTTCTGGGCAGTAGCATTTTCCTCTTTTGCAGCTTTGGACTCCTTTGCTAAAAATAGTCCACACGAAAATCTACAACACATTTTCCAGTGATTCCACTTGGATAAGTTATATAACTCATAGATCTAACTCTAGAACTTGACCACACTCAAAAATTCGAAATATAACAGGAGATATGGTCAATTGAATTTCATGTTCCATTTTCACCAAAATCTGATTTTTCAACCCTTTGTTATTTCTAAGAAACTTTCATGTTTTCACATAATAACCAATATAACTCATCATAACACTTAATAATACCACATATACCCATGATTTTCATCAGTCCAATGCTTTTATTATGACTCTCATCATAATCAACGTAAACAGATCATTTCCACAATTTAATAAGGAATGAATACAAAGGATCATTCACCATGCATGTGGTAATTCACATAGACAAGTTATTCTAACAGAATAATAAAGAATGGAATAACAGAAGGATTCACCATGCATGCGATAGAGACCGAACAGACAGGTTATTCCCAACAGAATAATAAAGAACGGAACCAGTCGTGCATGATGCGCATACCGACGAGATATTCAACGTAATAATAAAAAAAGCGGAACTAGGTCGAAGTAAATTAAGACCAATAGGATATTCCAACAGAATAATAAATAATGGAACCAGGTCCGGCGTAAAACGCACAGACAGAATATTCCGACAGAATAGTAAAGAATGGAATAATTGAAGAATTTCACCATGTATACAGTACTTTGCATATATAGGTTATTCCAACATAATAATAAAGAATGGAATAACAGAAGAAGTTCACCATATATGCGGTACTTCGCATAAACAGGTTATTCCAACATAATAATAAAGAATGGAATAACAGAAGTTCTCTTCATGAATAAGAAAGAAATAATACCCCTTACAAGTACAATAAATAATATCCCTTACCTTAGAATAAAGCTGGATACTGGAGTAGAGAGGTAGCAGACTTCTATTCTTATTTCTCTCTATAATTTCTCTCTATAATAATGGCTCTAAAGCTTTAGTGAATTGGTGAGAAATGAAGGGAGAATGAACTTATATTTATAGGAAAATATAGTTTCGATAATTGCACATTTTGGGGCTCGAAAAATTACAGTACAATACCTTCAACTTTTCTTTCATTTTTAATTCAGTCATCCAAGTATTATCAAACTTGCACCACCTCCCATAATAGTAAATCATGTGAATCAATAGTAAATTATGTGACTCGATAGTTCTAAACATGTGAAAAAATTAATTACAGTATAATACCTCCATCTATACCTCCATTTTTAACTTAGTCATGCAAGTATCATCAATCTTGCACCAACTCCCCTAATAGTAAGTGAATGTGACTCAATAGTAACTCGTGAATAGTAACTCGTGAATAGTAAATTATGAATAGTACTCCGACACGAAAAGTGCCCTGAATACCCGATTGAACAATATAATCTCCAGACATCAATTATTATCGAAATAAATGTCGATTTCTACTAACATAAATAATCCCAACACAATGGAACTATCAAATTCATCTTTAATCAACACGAACTTATTCATCATTAATATTATAACTCACAATATTTAACAACCAGGTCGTTCCCAGAAAAGAGGGGGATTTCCAATAAGGATTTCTCCCTATTGGCACGCAATTAGGTGACCAAACCTCTCCTTGCGTGACTTCTAGACATTATAAATATTGCAATTTAATAATATGAATAACTTTGTCGTCTCAATTATTGATTTAATAATATAACATATTATACAGATGATACTGTGACAATAATCGAATCAATAATATGAGAGATATGATGCAGCAATTATTGTAGCAATAATTGAGTATAACTGAGTGACTTATCACGTAAGCATCAATAATGAATACCGTGTGGTGCTATGCAACCACGCGTATTATTGTACTTTTACCACCGGGTAGTTCAACAGTATTAACGGTAAAACCTTTGCCGTTATTTTCATAAAATATTTTTGTCGTTTTCTAACTACGATTACTTAGATTCCGCCAGGGGTCCACTAATGATTATGTCGCATTTAATATTCCCAAGCAAAAGAATATTCCCAAATAAACGAATATTTTATAACAACTTGCATACTTTACAATATTTATAAATACTACCCACAACTATAACATTATATCAAATCCATACCATAATATTAAAAACAATATTTCGAAAAATTTAAATCTTTATTCATAAAATTTGGTGTCTCACATAAGTTGTATTTGAATTTTATACCATGTATTTGGCGACTCAAGATGGGTGATGTATACCTATTTTGGGGGCGTCACAGTTGGTATCAAAGCTTAGGAATATGATCCTTGGTTGAGATGTGAGATAAGAACTAGGAGGGGAGAGACGGTGAATTCTTTCACTAGTATGACCTACCTAAGGTTATTTGGTATTTAATTGGTCGGTCAAAGTATAGGGATAATATGTGATATGTTAATTAACCTTTGTTTTGTGGCAGTATTTGAAAATGACATCCGAGAATGTTGAGAACATCAATGGAGCACAGGAGACCGTTGAGTCTCCACAGATCAATAATCATGATAATGTGCATCAGGAAGGCGATAATCCTCAGGCAAATAACAACACGGACCAGATAATGAATGATGGAATGTTCAGAGGCTTTCTACAATTCATGCAACATCAGGAAAGAGCGGCTCCTGTCCAAAATGCAGGTGAAAACACTGGAAACTCTCGGACGGTCACCGCTAAGCAGTTCAAGGAACTGAGACCACCGGAGTTTTTTGGAGAGCCAAAACCACTTAAGGCGGAGACGTGGATAAAGCAGATCAACAAGATATTTGATGTCTTGGGATGCTTCGAGGAGCAAAAGGTTCCATTTCCCACATTCATGTTGCGAGCAGAGGCAGATTACTAGTGGGAATCTGTAAAGCGTACTCAACCTGCCACACTGAAGATGTATTGGGAGAAGTTCCAAGAACTGTTCAACGACAAGTACTTTCTCGAAAGTATTCGTCACATGAAAGAGGTGGAATTCATCAAGCTAGAGCAAAACAACATGACTGTGTCGCAGTACGAAGCCAAGTTTGCCGAGTTGTCCCAGTTTGCGTCCCATTTGGTTGATAATGAGGAGAGAATGACGCGAATGTTTCTAAGGGGTTTGAAACCTGAGATACGTCAATATCTTATCTCTCATAAACCGTGTTTGTATTCGGATGTTGTTAATTGGGCTCGATTATTGGAGCCTTGAATAATGAGTCAACCAAACCAAAAGAGAGCGATCGGCAAAATGATAATACCGGTGATAACGATCATCGAGCGGTGACAATAAGCGTGGAAGGAATCAACATGCGATGGTAACCACTTGGTGGTAATCATGGCCAAAATAATAAGAATGGACATTTCAAGAAGAGGAGATTCAACAATGATGGAAAGACGTCAGCACCAGCACCCGTTGTTAAGGAAGGAGAACGACCACCTATCGTATGCTTCAAAAGCGGAGGGGATGGACACATCAGTCCAAACTGCGTGATGTCGTCCAAAGCATGTTATAATTGTGGAAGAGAAGGTCACCTAACCCGATTTTATCATTCACTGAAGACAAGTTCAGCTAGGATGGAGGCACCAAAGGACGTCCCAAAAAAGTCAAAGTGAGTAGTACAAAGGAGAGCATTTGTCGTGACCTCCCAGAAAGCAAGGAACCCGAACGAGGTCATCACGGGTAAGCTTATCATAAACCCTAGCGAAGTTTATACCTTATTTGATGCCGGTTCTATCCATTCTTTTATTTCTCCTACTTGCGCTCAACGTTTAAATTTGACTCCGAAGAAATTAGATTTTGACTTATTTGTTGAAACTCCATTGGGAGAAACCTTCATTACATCCATTGTTTATAAGTCTTGTTTGGTTCAAATCGGTACCCTCACATTACCTGTCGATCTTATTTCATTGAAAATACTTGCATTTGACGTAATTCTAGGGATTGATTGGTTAACTACTCATCATGCAAAAATTGATTATTTTCGTAAGGTTGTTAGCTTTCATATTCTTAACCAACCTATTATGTGAATTCAAGCAACCTGTTAGTTGATTTCACAATCAAAGCAAATGTGCAAGTATACACGGTCAACAAGTAATAGAGAGATAAGATAGAGTGTCGATCCCACAGAGAATTCTAATTAATAAATTCCAACTACTAGCACTATATCAATTCAATTTTATTTAAACAACCATAAATTGTGATTTTTCGAATTGAGAAAATTAAATTAAGCAATTAAAAGAAATTAATCAAAAAGAAAGCAAATAAACACAGCTAAAATTTGATTGAATTCAGATAAATAAGGATTAAGACTCCAATATCCCCAATTATGAACTATAAATCAATTATCCAATTATCCTAATTATTATGCCTATTGAATTGTTAACAGAAATTCTCAAATGCCAAAAGTCCTTTTCCAAGTGATCAATTGCCTTCTATTTAATCCAGATTAATCTTGCTATATTCCTATGCAAAACAATTGAATTAAACTCTTTTCAATCCCAATTCCTTATGTGTTACATGCGACGAACAGATATTTCCATTCTATTCACAAACCTAATTATTCACTGTGCAAATAACTAAGTCACATGTCACCATGCCCAGTTCTAACCCTAGAATTCCTCTTTCAATTCCTTCTATAGTAACAAGGTAATTATTGGCCAGATAATTAATCAATCAGTGCAAAGCAAGATGAACAATTCACTTCAACATAAATAATTGAAATAAATCAAATAATAAATTCATAATCATAAAAGGGTCAATTGGAATCTTAATTAAAGAAATTAGTTCATAACGGAAATCGAAACCAACAATAATTGAAAAATCATCCTTAATGAATTATACAAATTGGAAGAATAAAGAAGAAGGAAAAACTCCAAGTAAATTCTGCAAAATTCTCCCCTTTAATCTTTGATCAGCCCCCAATTGTGTAGATTAGTTCCCTCTTCTAATAGAAATAATCCTTATATACTTCACTTGTCCAACTCTAGCAATCCAAATCCAATTTGGCTTCAAACAACACCAAATTGAGCAGTCAAACGAAAAGTCAACACACAAGCCCACAGGTCAACCATCTTCATTTGCGTACCGATTGATATTATCTTAGCTAGGCGCCTCGGCGGGATCGAAAAATACCAATTATGCCCATTTTCAGCTAAAATGCTCCCAAATGTTCCTACAGCTCAAAAACCTGCAATAACACAACTAAACAAAGTAAAACGAATCTAAATGCTTTGAGAAAATAATAAATTAAGCCCAAATATATCCAATTCATGGGTATATTACCCAATCATCACAACCAAACCATTAAAATCAATTACTGTCATCTCAAGCCATAAAGCTATTCGTTTATTGAAAAAGCGGATGTCAAGCTTCCTTAGCTCGTGTCACGGATCTAAACAAAATACGTCGGTTTTGAATGATATTTCTATTGTTAATGAATTTCTGACGTATTCCCTCGAAGAACTTCCCCGGCCTACCCCGAGCGTGAAATTGAATTTTGTATCAACCTTGAACCCGGTGACAAAACCCATTTCCAAAGCCCCATATCGAATGGCTCTATTGAACTTCAGGAGTTAAAGACCCAATGCAAAAAATTGTTAGACATTGGCTTTATTAAGTCCCTAGTACTTCTCCTTGGGGTGCTTCTGTTACTATTCGTGAAGAAGAAAGATGGGAGTATCGACTTTGTATTGATTATCGGAGTTGAATCATGTCACCATCAAAAATAGGTACCCATTGCCACGTATTCTTTGACTGTTTGACGATTATAAGGAGCCAAATTCTTTTCAAAGATTGATCTTCATTCCGGATATCACCAATTAAAGATTATAACCGATGACATTCCAAAGACGACTTTTCGAAACTCCCAGCGGGCATTATGAATTCTAGTCATGTCTTTTGGATTGACTAATGCTCCTATTTGCTTTCATGGATATGATGAACCGAGTATTCAAGGAATATTTGGATCACTTTGTGGTCGTCTTTATTGATGACATCCTTATTTATTCCAAAAGCCGTGAAGATCATGAAAGCAACACTTGAGGTCGATACTCCAAAAGCTTTGTGAATATAAGTTTTATGCCAAGTTGAAGAAATCACGAGTTACGGCGAGAGAAGTAGCATTCCTTGGGCACGTGGTATCAAGTCATGGAATATTTGTTGACCCAGCAAAGATTGAAGCTATTCAAAGTTGGGATAAACCTAAATCAGTGACGGAAGTACGTAGTTTTCTCGGCTTAGCTGGTTATTATCGGAGATTCGTAGAAAGGTTTTCTCGAATCGCTACTCCCTTAACTCAGCTGACTCGAAAAGATACAAAATTCGGTTGGAGTGAGGAATACGAGAAGAGTTTTCAAGAACTCGAGAGGAGACTCATTTCAAAGACCGGCTTACGACAATACCATCCTCAGCTCGGAGGATTTGTCATCTCAAAGTGATGCTTGAGCAAAAGGGTTGGGGATGTGTTCTCATGCAACATGGGAAAGTCATAGCCTATGCCTCTCGACAACTCAAAGAATATAAGAGGAATTATCCCACTCATGATCTAGAGTTGGCAGCTGTTGTTTTCACACTTAAAATTTGGAGGCAATACTTGTATGGGGAGAAAGTGGAGATCTTTACGGATCATAAAAGCCTCAAATATTTCTTCAAAGAAAGTGCAAGAAGGTGCTATTCCGAAGCAAGAATCGATGAAGAAGGAATACTTGAGTCAACTCCAAACTTTGTGTTCCTAACGACATAATAGCATGATGAGTTTAAATACAAATATACCAAAATGTACTAGATATTATACAAACTCAAAAAAAGAGTCCTCATTACAATTATTATCACTTACATGGTGCGATTTCTTACGAAATAGTGAGGACTACTAATCTTATCTTGAGGACCATCACTTATTATCACACTTTTCAGGCTAATGTCCGGCTATATTCTCATTTCACGAAGAAACGGTGAAAAGAAAGGTGAGCTCAACTAGCCCGATAAAAATATTATGACTAAGATAATGCGAATAAAATTATCAATAGTCTTGACAATGTTAAGCGATAAAATACAATAGACAACCCGGTTTAAGCTGCGGTGAATATCTGATCCATTAAAAAGTCAGTAGAAAATAAAATCTACTATCTTTTAGGTTTTAAAGGTTTTTCATCATTTTATAATATTTTGAGACTCGACTTTAATAAATATTCCACATCATCGAATCACCCACACTTTTCTGACGAGGATATTCTTTAGTATCACGACCACAATTATTCATGCACTACTACGGGCGAGAATATTTGTGTATTCATTAATAATCATGATCATGCCAACAAGCATCCATCGATGCACTTTCTGACCCTTTGAGGATTTTACCACATCATTTGTAACATTACGGTCGTGATTACAAGAATAGTCTCTGGTCGTAATCATACCAAGTCCATCCCCATGCACTACTGGGCCACGAGATGACTTTAAAAAAATATAAACATGAGGATGATGACAATGATATAAGAATTCAATAAAACAAGTTCAAGAATTATTTTATCCGGGGAATTATTAACGTCCAAAATTATCGACATGATCTTTGTTTTGTAGAGTAAAATTCAAGAATGATCGGAAAGAATATTTTCCATGAAAAGATCTTTGGATGAAATGCAAAATATCGAGGATATTCCACTAATTTCATGGAGTATAAAATCAAAGTTTTAACCAACTTGGTATAATAAAGAATGGAATAACAAAAGAAATCACCATAAATGCGATAGAGCCGCACAGACGGGTTATTCAGCGAGAATAATAAATAACGGAACCGGGTCGGTGAAATTCACCACAAGCGGGATGTTCAACAGAATAATAAAGATGGAACCGGATCGGTGTAAAAACACACGAATGGATATTCAACGAGAATAATAAAAAAGCGGAACCGGTCGGGTGTAAAACACTGAGAGCGGATGTTCCAACAGAATAATAAAAAGAAGCGGAACCGGTCGGTGTAAAACACCTGAGACGGATGTTCAACAAAATAATAAAAAAGGCGGAACCGAGTCCGGTGTAAAACACCACAGACGGATGTTCAACGAATAATAGAAGAATGTCACCAAGTATAGGGTAAACCACGTTATCTGAGTTATTCCAACGAATAATAAGCGATGGAATAACAACGCAGTTCTCTTCATGAATAAGAAAGAATAACACCCTTACTTTTGGTAGGAGATTGAATCTTTACGGCGGTGTAGTAACAAAATACTCTTCTTCTTTCTCTCTTATTCTCTATACTTTCTCTCTCTATAAGCTTGAATGAATTAAGTGAAAAATAATGAAGCCCTAGGCCTCTATTTATAGAAGATTTCTAGCTTAGCACTTTTCTTAGTGTGAAAAGCGAGTGGCTTGGCGACTAATGATGTGAAAAGAAAAGTGGTTTAACGCTTTGTAATGTGAAAGCGACAAGTGGTTCGGCCTTTGTAATGTGAAGCGACAAGTGGTTCGACGTCAAGTGGTTAAACGACATGTTCTACGTAAAGGTAATTACTATTAACGAAGGTAATTACTATTGGCGAAGGTAAATACTATTCACAAGGTAATTACTATTGACGAAGGTAATTACTATTGTGAAGGTAATTACTATTGTGAAGGTAAATACTATTGAAAGAGACTCTTAGATGATGACATATGAGCCCCCATAAAATAATCAAACTTACCACAAATCATTTTATTTTTCATCAACACATATTTAATCTTTCAACAATTATTAATCATTTATAACTTGTCGTCTCAATTATTGATTTAATACTATAACATATTATCTGAGATGATCTTTGTGACAATAATTGAATCAATAATATAAGAGATATGATCGTGAATTCTTGTAGCAATAATTGAGCGTAGGTGAGTGACTTCTCACGTAAGCATCGATAATCAATCTGGTGTCTTCTATGCGACCACGCGTATTCTTTATACTTTTACCACCGGGTAGTTCAGCGGTTTTAACGGTAACACCTCCGTAGTTATTTTTATAAAATATTTTTATCGTTTTCTCGATCAAATGATAATTACATTATGTGGGTCCACCATGATTGAGTCGTTATGCGAATATTCCTAACAAAAAGAATATTCCCAGACCAAACGAATATTTTATAACAACTTGCATACTTTGCAAAATTTATAAATATTACCTGACTATAACATTATATCAAATTTATTCCATAATATTCAAAAATAATATTTATAGAAAAATTCATCTTTATTTATAAAAATTTGGGTCTTACAACCTCCCTTAACTTATGAAATTTAAGCCCTCGAAATTAGAATGCGTACACAGTATGTCGAAGAGGTAAGGATACCTTGATTTCATTTGATTCTAACTCCCAGTCATTTCCTCAACATCGTGGTTCCTCCACAAAAACTTTGACTTGAGGTATAACCTTGGGCGTAGAATATGTTCCTTCTTATCAAAATTTGAGCAGGAACCTCTTAATACGTCAAATCTTCCGCTATTTTGTCCGGTTCTAACTTTCGATAATATGGTTGGGTCTTTCACATATTTACGTAACATAGATATGTGAAAAGCGTTATGAACACGAGACATATTTGGCGGTAAAAGCGAGTCTATAGGCCACGATTCCTACTCGATCGAGGATTAAAAATGGGCCAGATGAATCGAGGATTAAGTTTTCCTCTCTTTCCAAATCTTGTAACTCCTTTCCATGGAAGCGACTCTTAACAACACATGATCTCTATATCGAATTCCACGTCCTTTCGATGAAGATCGGCATAACTCTTTTATCGATTTTGTGAGGTTTTTATCGTTGTCGGATCGTTTGAATCTTTTAAAGTAGTCATACGTACCAACTCGGTCCCAACAACGTTGCTTCACCCACCTCGTCCCGACATCTTTGGAGAACGACACTTTCTTCCATCTGGCGCTTGAATGGAGCCATGCGATACTTGCGATAAGCTGTTGTTGTAGGAAAACTCCACGATGGTAAGAACTTGTCCCACTCCTTGAAATCAAGGACCACGAGTCTTAATAGATCTTGAGAGTTTGAATAGTCCTCTCCATTGTCCGTCCGTCGAGGATGATATCTTAGAGCTAAATCGTGAAATCTGTGCCCATAGCTTTTTGCAAACTAACCCAAAATCGTGAAGTGAATCTTGGGTCTCGATCGGAAACTATGGATCTGGGCATACCATGCGATCTTACAATCTCGTTTATGTACATCTGAGCAAGGCGTTCAAGTGTATAAGTTTCTCGTGTCGGTAAGAAATGAAGCGGACTTGGTCGATCTATCAACAATGACCCAAATCGCATCGATGCCTTGAGAAACCTTAGGAAGGCCGATAGCGAAATCCATGGTAATGTGCTCCCACTTCCATTACGGAATTTCAAGTGGTTTACTGATGGACCTTTTGGTACTTGATGCTCACTTTTAACTTCGTTGACAAGTTAGACACCTTGAGATAAGCAGTATTTATCTCTCTCTTCGTATTGCTCCACCAAAATGTATGGCGAATATCATGATACATTTGGTACTCCCGAGATGGATTGCAAATGGTGTGTTGTGCGCCTCCATCATGATATTATACTTTAAATCGAGTCGTTAGGAACACAAAGTGCAGAGTTGACTCAAGTATTCCTTCTTCATCGATTCTTGCTTGGGCGTAGCACCTTCTTGCACTTTCTTCCTCATCATCATCGACTCCAGTGCATAGCTTGGCGACTTTAACTTTATCGATTAAAAGTCGGTTCTACTTCGTATATACTACCGCTATCATCACATGCGTCCACAGAGTCTTTAACTCTATCTCCATCCTTTGCAAGTCACACAAAATGGGCCTTTGCGTTGACAATATCGCTTTTCGTGCTTGCATATGATTTTACTACTCGATCGTCGGCTACCACGTTCGCTTTTCGAGGATGGTATTGGATGGTATGATCATAATCTTTCAGCATTCAAGCCAGCGTCGTTGTCGCGTGTTGAGTTCCTTTTGAGTGAAGAAATATTTGAGGCTTTTATGATCAAGTAAAGATCTCCACTTTCTCCCCATCTGAAGTAATGCCTCCAAATTTTAAGTCTGCAAAGCAACGGTTTATGACTCTAGATCATGAGTAGGATAATTCCTCTCATATTCTTTGAGTTGTCGCGAGCATAAACTATAACTTTTCCATGTTGCATAAGAACACATCCCAACCCTTTGCACGAAGCATCACTTTGTAGATGACAAATCCCTCAAGGCGGATGGTATTGTCGAGCAGTCTTTGAAATAAGTCTCCTCTTGAGTTCTTGAAAACTCTTCTCACATTCTTCGCTCAAATAGAACTTTGTATCTTCCAAGTCAATTTGAGTCGATGGAGTAGCGATTAGAAAAAATCCTTCCACGAATCTCCAGATAATAACCGAATAAGCAAGAAAGCTACGTACTTGGTCATTGATTTAGGTTGTTCCCGACTTTGAATAGCTTGATCTTTCTTTGGGTCAGCGGATATTCCATGACTTGATACCACGTGCCCAAGGAATGCTACTTCTTCAAGACGAACTCGCATTTCTTGACTTGGCATAAAGCTTATATTCACGAAGCTTTTGGAGTGTCGACCTCAAGTGTTGCTCATGATCTTCACGGCTTTTGGAATAAATAAGGATGTCATCAATAAAGGCGACCACAAAGTGATCTAAATATTCCTTGAATACTCGGTTCATCATATCCATGAAAGCGGCGGGAGCATTAGTCGATCAAAGGACATGACTAGAATTCATAATGCCGTCTGGGAGTTACGGCCGTCTTTGGAATGTCGGTGGTTCTAATCTTGATTGGTGATATCCGGACGAAGATCGATCTTTGAAAAGAATTTGGCTCCTTACTGTTGGTCGAAACAGTCATCAATACGTGGCAATGGATACCTATTTTTGATGGTGACATGATTGACTCCAGATAATCAATACAAAAGTCGCATACTCCCATCTTTCTTCTTCACGAATAGAAACAGGGGCACCCCGAGGAGAAGTACTTAGGATGAATAAAGCCCGATGTCTAACAATTCCTGCGGTTGGGTCTTTAACTCACGAAGTTCATAGGAGCCATTCGATATGGGGCTTTGGAAATAGGTTTTGTCTGGGGTTCAAGTCGATACAAAATTCAATTTCACGCTCTGGGGGTAGGCGGGGAAGTTCTTGAGGGAATCGTCGGGAAATTTATTAACAATAGAAATATCGTTTAAAAGCGGCGTATTTTTATTTAAATCGTGACATGAGCTAAGAAAGCTTGACATCCGTTTTTCAATAAGCGAATAGCTTTATGGCTTGAGATGGCCGTGATTGATTTTAATGGTTTGGTCGTTTGAATTAGCATAATAGGTTGATTAGGAATATGAAAGCTAACACACTTACGAAAACAATCGATTTTTGCATGATAAGTAGTTAACGATCAATCCACAGAATCACGTCAAATCTGAAGTATTTTTAATGAAATAAGATCGACGAGGGTAATGTGAGGTGCAAATTTGAACCAAACAAGACTTATAAGCGATGGATGTAATGAAGGTTTCTCCCAGCGGAGTTTCCACGAGATAAGTCGAAGTCTAATTTCTCGGTCGAATTTAATCGATGGCGCAAGTAGGAGAAATAAAAGAATGGGTAGAACCAGGTATCAAATAAAGTATAGACTTCATTAGAGTTTATGATAAGCTTACATTGATGACCTCATTCGGATTCCTTGCTCTTTGGGAGGTCACAACAAATTTCTCCTTCCTTATTTCTGGGGTTTGAATTTTACGGGATGGCCTTTGGTGCCTCCATCTAGTTGAATTTGTCTTGATGGCAATAAAAAAATCGAGCTAAGTGACCTTCTCTTCCACAATTATAACATGCTTTGGATGGCATGGCCTTGATTTGGGTGATGTGTCCCTCTCCTCGCATTTGAAGCATATGATAGGTGGTCTTTCTCCTTCCTTAACAATGGGTCTTTGGTCTTGGCGTCTTTCCATCATTGTTGAATCTCCTTTTCTTGAAATGTCCATTCTTATTGTTTTGTACGATTACCACCAAAGTGGTTACTATACATCACCCATCTTGGGTGCGCCACTTACATAGTGCAAATTTAAATACAACTTATTAACATAAGCGTAGGTATGTAGGTAGCGTAATCAATCGACATAAGCGTGAGTTTAAATACAAATATAAATCTACTAGATATTATCTGAACTCGAAAAAAAGTCCTCATTACAATTATTATCACACTATTTTCACGAATAGTGAGGACTACTAATCTTATCTTGAGGACCATCACTCGTTTCCCAGGCTAAATCCCGGCTATTCTCATTTCACGAAGAAACGGTGAAAGAAAAGGGTGAGCTCAACTAGCCCGATAAAAATATTATGACTAAGATAATGCGAGAATAAATTATCAATAGTCTTGAACAATGTTAAGCGATAAAATACAATAGACAACCGGTTTTAAGCTGCGTGAAATATCTGATCCATTAAAAAAGAGTCAGTAGAAAATAAAATCTACTATCTTTTAGGTTTTAAAGGTTTTTCATCAACTGTTATAAATGAGACTCGACTTTAATAAATATTCCACATCATCGAATCACCCACACTTTTCTGACGAGGATATTCTTTAGTATCACGACCACAATTATTCATGCACTTTCTGGGCGAGAATATTTGTGTATTCATTAATAATCATGATCATACCAACAAGCATCCATCGATGCACTTCTCGGACCCTTTGAGGATTTTTACCACATCATTTGTAACATTACGGTCGTGATTACACTTAGAATAGTCTCTGGTCGTAATCATACCAAGTCCATCCCCATATGCTTCTGAGGCCCACGATGACTTTAAAAAAATATAAACATGAGGATGATGACAATGATATAAGAATTGATAAAAAAGTTCAAAAATTATTTTATCCGGGAATTATTAACGTCAAATTATCGACGTGATCTTTTTTTTTGTAGAGTAAAATTCAAGAATGATCGGAAGAATATTTTCATGAAAAAGATCTTTGGATGAAACATGAAATATCGAGGATATTCCACTAATTTCATGGAGTATAGAAGTCAAAGTTTTAACCATTTGGGTATAATAAAGAATGGAATAACAAAAGAAATCACCGTAAATGCGATGAGGCCTTACAGACGAGTTATTCAACGAATAATAATAAATAACGGAACGGTCGGTGAAATTCACACCAAGCGGGATGTTCAACGAGAATAATAAAAGATGGAACCCGGTCCGGGTGTAAAACACGAGATAGGATATTCAGCGAATAATAATAAAAAAGCGGAACCGGTCGGGTGTAAAACCTGGAGAGGGATGTTCAACGAGAATAATAAAAAAGCGGAACGGTCGGTGTAAAACACCGCGAGCGGGATGTTCAGCGAATAATAATAAAAAACCGGCGGAACCGGAGCGGGATGTTCAGCAGAATAAAACAACCGGTCGAGACGAGGATGTTCAATGAGAATAATAGAAGAATGTCACCAAGTATAGGGTAAACCACGTATCTGAGTTATTCAAGCGAAATAATAAGCGATGGAATAACAACGAGTTCTCTTCATGAATAAGAAAGAATAACACCCCTACATTTGGTAGGAGATTGAATCTTTACGGACGGTGTAGTAACAAAATACTCTTCTTCTTTCTCTCTTATTCTCTATTATACTTTCTCTCTCTCTCTAAGCTTGAATGAATTAAATGAAAAAATAATGAAGCCCTAGGCCTCTATTTTATAGAAGATTTCTAGCTTAGCACTTAGTGTGAAAAGCGAGTGGCTTGACGACTAATGATGTGAAAAAAAAAAGTGGTTTGGCCTTTTGTAATGTGAAAAGCGACAAGTGGTTCGGCGCTTTGTAATGTGAAAGCGACAAGTGGTTCGGCGTTTAATGTGTAATGACAAGTGGTTAACGTAAATACTATTAAAGGTAATTACTATTAGCGAAGGTAAATACTATTGTGAAGGTAATTACTATTCACAAGAAGGTAATTACTTATTCATGAAGGTAATTACTATTGTGAAGGTAATTACTATTATTGAAGGTAATTACTATTGTGAAGGTAATTACTATTGAAGAATTAATACTATTATGATTGAAAGAGACTCTTAGATGATGACATATAGAGCCCCCATAAAATAATCAAACTTACCACAAATCATTTTTTTTTTCAACACATATTTAATCTTTCAACAATTATTAATCATTTATAACTTGTCGTCTCAATTATTGATTTAATCTTATAACATATATATCTGAGATGATCTTTGTGACAATAATTGAATCGATAATATAAGAGATATGATCGTGATGATTTCTTATGTGATAATTGAGCGTAGGTGAGTGACTTCTCACGTAAGCATCGATAATCAATCTGGTGTCTTCTTATCTGACCCACAGCGTATTCTTGTACTTTTACCACTTAGGTAGTTCAGCGGTTTTAACGGTAACACCTCATAGTTATTTTTATAAAATATTTTTTTGTCGTTTTCTCGATCAAATGATAATTACATTATGGGGTCCACCATGATTGAGCCGTTATGCGAATATTCCTACAAAAAAAAATATTCCCAGACCAAACGAATATTTTATAACAACTTGCATACTTTGCAAAATTTATAAATATTACCCACAACTATAACATTATATCAAATTTATTCCATAATATTCAAAAATAATATTTATAGAAAATTCATCTTTATTTATAAAAAAAATTGGGGTCTTCTGACCTCCCTTAACATGAAATTTAAGCCCTCGAAATTAGAATTGCGATACACAGTATGTCGAAGAGGTAAGGATACCTTGATTTCATTTGATTCTAACTCCCAGTCATTTCCTCGACATCGTGGTTCCTCCATGAAACTTTGACTTGAGGTATAACCTTGGGCGTAGAATATGTTCCTTCTTATCAAAATTTGAGCAGGAACCTCTTCATCGTCAAATCTTCCGCTTATTTAAATCGGTTCTAACTTCGATAATATGGTTGGGTCTTTCACATATTTACGTAACATAGATATGTGAAAAGCGTTATGAACACGAGACATATTTGGCGGTAAAAGCGAGTCTATAGGCCCGATTCCTACTACTCGATCGAGGATTAAAAATGGGCCAGATGAATCGAGGATTAAGTTTTCCTCTCTTTCCAAATCTTGTAACTCCTTTCCATGGAAGCGACTCTTAACAACACATGATCTCTATATCGAATTCCCGTCCTTTTCGATGAAGATCGGCATAACTCTTTTATCGATTTTGTGAGGTTTTTATCGTTTGTCGGATCGTTTGAATCTTTTAAAGTAGTCATACGTACCAACTCGGGTCCCAACAACGTTGCTTCACCCACCTCATCCCGGCATCTTTGGAGAGCGACACTTTCTTCCATCTGGCGCTTGAATGGAGCCATGCGATACTTGCTTGATAAGCTGTTGTTGTAGGAAAACTCCACGATGGTAAGAACTTGTCCCAACTCCTTGAAATCAAGGACCACGAGTCTTAATAGATCTTGAGAGTTTGAATAGTCCTCTCCATTGTCCGTCAAATCGAGGATGATATCTTAGAGCTAAATCGTGAAATCTGTGCCCATAGCTTTTTGCAAACTAACCCAAAATCGTGAAGTGAATCTTGGGTCTCGATCGAAACTATGGATCTGGGCATACCATGCGATCTTACAATCTCGTTTATGTCATCTGAGCAAGGCGTTCAAGTGTATAAGTTTCTCGTGTCGGTAAGAAATGAAGCGGACTTGGTCGATCTATCAACAATGACCCAAATCGCATCGATGCCTTGAGAAACCTTAGGAAGGCCGTGCTTGAAATCCATGGTAATGTGCTCCCACTTCCATTACGGAATTTCAAGTGGTTCTGATGGACCTTTTGGTACTTGATGCTCGCTTTTAACTTCGTTGACAAGTTAGACACCTTGAGATAAGCGTATTCTCTCTCTCTTCGTATTGCTCCACCAAAATGTATGGCGAATATCATGATACATTTGGTACTCCCGAGATGGATTGCAAATGGTGTGTTGTGCGCCTCCATCGTGATATTATACTTTAAATCGAGGTTAGTTAGGAACACAAAGTGCAGGAGTTGACTCGAAGTATTCCTTCTTCATCGATTCTTGCTTGGCGTAGCACCTTCTTTCTTTTTCTTCTCATCGCGCATCGGACTCAGTGCATAGCTTGGCGACTTTAACTTTATCGATTAAAATCGGTTCTACTTTCGTATACTACGCTATCATCACATCGTCCACAGGTCTTTAACTCTATCTCCATCCTTTGCAAGTCACACAAAATGGGCCTTTTGCGTTGACAATATCGCTTTTCGTGCTTGCATATGATTTTTTCTACTCGATCGTCGGCTACTACGTTAAACTTTTCGGGGATGGTATTGGATGGTATGATCATAATCTTTCAGCAGATTCAAGCCAGCGTCGTTGTCGCGTGTTGAGTTCCTTTTGAGTGAAGAAATATTTGAGGCTTTTATGATCAAGTAAAGATCTCCACTTTCTCCCCATCTAAATGCCTCCAAATTTTAAGTGCAAAACAACAACGGTTGCCACTCTAGATCATGAGTAGGATAATTCCTCTCATATTCTTTGAGTTGTCGCGAGGCATAAAACTATAACTTTTCCATGTTGCATAAGAACACATCCCAACCCTTTGCTAGAAGCATCAACATAGATGACAAATCCCTCAAGGCGGATGGTATTGTCGAGCAGTCTTTGAAATAAGTCTCCTCTTGAGTTCTTGAAAACTCTTCTCACATTCTTAGCCAATAGAACTTTGTATCTTTCAAAGTCGGTTTGAGTCGATGGAGTAGCGATTAGAAAAATCCTTCCACGAATCTCAGATAATAACCCGACTAAGCAAGAAAGCTACGTCTTGATCCTTGATTTAGGTTGTTCCCGACTTTGAATAGCTTGATCTTTCTTTGGGTCAGCGGATATTCCATGACTTGATACCACGTGCCCAAGGAATGCTACTTCTTGACGAAACTCGCATTTCTTGACTTGGCATAAAGCTTATATTCACGAAGCTTTTGGAGTGTCGACCTCAAGTGTTGCTCATGATCTTCCGGCTTTTGGAATAAATAAGGATGTCATCAATAAAGGCGACCACAAAGTGATCTAAATATTCCTTGAATACTCGGTTCATCATATCCATGAAGCGGCGGGGCATTAGTCGATCGAAGGACATGACTAGGAATTCATAATGCCGTCTGCGGAGTCGGCGCCGTCTTTGGAATGTCGGTGATTTACAATCTTCATTGGTGATATCAAGGAGCGAAGATCGATCTTTGAAAAAAAATTTGGCTCCTTGCTGTTGGTCGAAGCGGGTCATCAATCGTGGCAATGGATACCTATTTTTGATGGTGACATGATTGACTCCAGATAATCAATACAAAATCGCATACTCCCATCTTTCTTCTTCACGAATAGAATAGAGGGGCACCCCGAGGAGAAGTACTAGGGCGAATAAAGCCAATGTCTAACAATTCCTGCGGTTGGGTCTTTAACTCACGAAGTTCATAGGAGCCATTCGATATGGGGCTTTGGAAATAGGTTTTGTCTGGGGTTCAAGTCGATACAAAATTCAATTTCACGCTCTGGGGTAGGCGCGGAAGTTCTTCTTGAATCGTCGGAAATTTATTAACAATAGAAATATCGTTTAAAAGCGGCGTATTTTTATTTAAATCGTGACATGAGCTAAGAAAGCTTGACATCCGTTTTTTCAATAAGCGAATAGCTTTATGGCTTGAGATGGCCGTGATTGATTTTAATGGTTTGGTCGTTTGAATTAGCATAATAGGTTGATTAGGAATATGAAAGCTAACAACCTTACGAAAACAATCAATTTTTGCATGATAAGTAGTTAACCATCATCCACAGAATCACGTCAAATCAAGTATTTTTAATGAAATAAGATCGACGGGTAATGTGAAGTGCTGATTTGAACCAAACAAGACTTATAAGCGATTGGATGTAATGAAGGTTTCTCCCAGCGGAGTTTCCACGAGATAAGTCGAAAGTCTAATTTCTCGGTCAAATTTAATCGATGGCGCAAGTAGGAGAAATAAAAGAATGGGTAGAACAGGTATCAAATAAAGTATAGACTTCATTAGAGTTTATGATAAGCTTACGTGATGACCTCATTCGGTTCCTTGCTCTTTGGGAGGTCACAACAAAGCGCTCTCCCTTGCACTTCTGGGTTTTGAATTTTACGGGATGGCCTTTGGTGCCTCCATCCTAGTATGAATTTGTCTTGATGGCAATAACAAAATCGAGCTAAGTGACCTTCTCTTCCACAATTATAACATGCTTTGGATGGCATGGCCTTGATTTGGTGATGTGTCCCTCTCCTCGCATTTGAAGCATATGATGGGTGGTCTTTCTCCTTCCTTAACAATGGGTCTTTGGTCTTGGCGTCTTTCCATCATTGTTGAATCTCCTTTTCTTGAAATGTCCATTCTTATTGTTTTGTACGATTACCACCAAAGTGGTTACCATATCGGCTTTATTGATTCCCTCCGCTTGTTGTCATAGCTTGATGACTACTCTCATTTGGTATTATAATTTTGCCGGTTTGCTCTCTTTTTTAGTTGTGTTGACTCGTTATCGCGTTCCACTAAGCGAGCCCTATTTACAACATCTGAATACAAACACACGTTTTATGAGAAATAAGATGTTGGCGTATCTCGACTTCAACCTCTTAAAAACATTAGCGCCATTCTCTCTCTCTTTATTATCCACCAGTGGGGCCTTGGCCGTGATAACTCATAAATTTTGCCTCGTATTGCGACACGGTCGTATTGTTTTGTTCGACTTGATAAACTCCACCTCCTTCGTGTGGCGAATACTTTTCGGAAAGTATTTGTCGTTGAAACGACTCTGGAACTTCTCCCAAGATATCTTGATCAATGAGTTTGAGTCGTTTCTGGAATTCCCACCGATGTCCGCTCTCTCGCATGACATAAAAGCGGCAAAAGGAACCTTTTGCTCCTCGGAGCATCCCAGACATCAAATATCTTGGTAATCTGCTTTATCCATGCTTCCTTAGCGAGAAGTGGTTTTGGCTCTCCCTTAAACTCGGTGGTCCCGGCTCCTTGAATTGTTTAGCGGTGGCCTTGAGAGTTTCAAGTGTTTCCACCTACGTTTTGGGCGAAATCGCTCTCTCTTTCTTTGTTGCATAAATTGCATAAAACCTCTGAACATTTGATCATTCATCATTTTCGGTGTTGTTGTTTTTGTGAGGATTATCGCCTTCTGATGCACATTATCACGATTATTGATATGTGGTGAATCAGCGATGCTGCGCTCCATTCTTATTCTCAACATTCTCGGATGTCATTTTGAATCTTGCCCACAAAACAAAAGGTTAATTGACGTATAACAAATTATCCTATCTTACGACCACCCAATAAAATAGCACGTAAACTTAGGTAGGTCATACTTAGCGAAGGTATTCCCGTCTCTCCCCTCTAGTACTATTCTCACATCTTAGCGGGGATCGTATCCTAAGCTCTTGATACCAAGCTGTGGCGCCCCCCAAATTAGGTATACATCACCCATCTTGGGTGGGTTGGATACGTAGTGCAAAATTTAAATACAACTTATTAACATAAGCGTATAATATATGTCAATCGACATAAGCGTGAGTTTAAATACAAATATAAATCTACTAGATATTATACTGAAACTCGAAAAAAAAAGTCCTCATTACAATTATTATCACCTTATTTCACGAGAATAGTGAGGACTACTAATCTTATCTTGAGGACCATCACTTTCGTTTCCCAGGCTAAATCCCGGCTATATTCTCATTTCACGAAGAAAACGGTGAAAGAAAGGGTGAGCTCAACTAGCCCGATAAAAATATTATGACTAAGATAATGCGAGAATAAATTATCAATAGTCTTGAACAATGTTAAGCGATAAAATACAATAGAACAACCGGTTTAAGCTGCGGTGAATATCTGATCCATTAAAAAGTCAGTAGAAAATAAAATCTACTATCTTTTAGGTTTTAAAGGTTTTTCATCAACTTTTATAAATTTGAGACTCGACTTTAATAAATATTCCACATCATCGAATCACCCACACTTTTGACGAGGATATTCTTTAGTATCCGACCACAATTATTCATGCACTACGGGCGAGAATATTTGTGTATTCATTAATAATCAATGATCATGCCAACAAACAATCCATCCATGCATACTCTCTGACCCTTTGATTTTTACCACATCATTTGTAACATTACGGTCGTGATTACACAGAATAGTCTCTGGTCGTAATCATACCAAGTCCATCCATACTTTCTGACAGACCCACGAGATGACTTTAAAAAAATATAAACATGAGGATGATGACAATGATATAAAATTGATAAAACAAGTTCAAAATTATTTTATCCGAGGAAATTATTAACGTCAAATTATCGACATGATCTTTTTTTTGTAGAGTAAAATTCAAGAATGATGATCGAAGAATATTTTCATGAAAAGATCTTTGGATGAAGCATTGAAATATCGAGGATATTCCACTAATTTCATGGAGTATAGAAGTCAAAGTTTTAACCAATTTGGGTATAATAAAGAATGGAATAACAAAAGAAATCACCGTAAATGCGATAGGCCTTACAGACGAGTTATTCAACGAGAATAATAAATAACGGAACGGGTAATAAAAAATCACGCAAACGGTCAAAACGGCGGGATGTTCAACAGAAATAATAAAGATGGAACCGGATCCGGTGTAAAACACACGAATAGGATATTCAGCGAGAATAATAAAAAAGGAACCGGAACAGAAAAGGATGTAAAACCGGACCGAATGAGTAAAACGAGATGTTCCAGCGAGAATAATAAAAAAAAAGCGGAACCGGTCGGGTGTAAAAAACAGAGACGGATGTTCCAGAATAATAATAAAAAGAACCGGTTGTAAAACAGAGCGGGATGTTCATAATAATAATAAAAGCGGAACCCGGTCGGGTGTAAAACACCAGACGAGGATGTTCAAACGAGAATAATAGAAGAATGTCACCAAGTATAGGGTAAACCACGTATATACTCTGAGTTATTCAATGAATAATAATAAGCGATGGAATAACAGCAGTTCTCTTCATGAATAAGAAAGAATAACACCCCTTACATTTTGGTAGGAGATTGAATCTTTGCGGCGATGTAGTAACAAAATACTCTTCTTCTTTCTCTCTTATTCTCTCTATACTTTCTCTCTCTCTATAAGCTTGAATGAATTAAGTGAAAAATAATGAAGCCCTAGGCCTCTATTTATAGAAGATTTCTAGCTTAGCACTTACTTAGTGTGTGAAAAGCGAGTGGCTTGACGACTAATGATGTGAAAAGAAAAGTGGTTTGGCCTTTTGTAATGTGAAGCGACAAGTGGTTTGGCGGCGTTGTAAAGTGATGTGACAAGTAGTTGGTTACGGCGAAGGTACTAATAAAGTAAAGTAATTAAAGGTAATTACTATTGCGAAGGTAAATACTATTGTGAAGGTAAATACTATTATTCACGAGGTAATTACTTCACGAAGGTAATTCTTATTGAAAGGTAATTACTATGACGAAGGTAATTACTATTGGAAGAACTATTAGTAATTACTATTATTGATGAAGGTAAATACTATTATTGAAGAGACTCTTAGATGATGACATATAGGCCCCCATAAAATAATCAAACTTACCACAAATCATTTTTTTTCATCAACACATTATTAATCTTTTTCAACAATTATTAATCATTTATAACTTGTAAATCTCAATTATTGATTTAATACTATAACATATTATCTGAGATGATCTTTGTGACAATAATTGAATCGATAATATAAGAGATATGATCACGACATTCTTTGTAGCAATAATTGAGCGTAGGTGAGTGACTTCTCACGTAAGCATCGATAATCAATCTGGTGTCTTCTTTCTGCGACCACAGTATTATTCTTATACTTTTACCACTTAGGGTAGTTCAGCGGTTTTAACGGTAACACCTCCGTAGTTATTTTTTATAAAATATTTTTTATGCGTTTTTTCTCGATCAAATGAATAATTACATTATTAGGGTCCACCATGATTGAGCCGTTATGCGAATATTCCACTAACAAAAAGAATATTCCCAGAGCCAAACGAATATTTTATAACAACTTGCATACTTTGCAAAATTTATAAATATTACCCACACTATAACATTATATCAAATTTATTCCATAATATTCAAAAATAATATTTATAGAAAAATTCATCTTTATTTATAAAAATTTGGGGTCTTCTGACCTCCCTTCTTATGAAATTTAAGCCCTCGAAATTAGAATGCGATACACAGTATGTGAAGAGGTAAGGTAAGGATACCTTGATTTCATTTGATTCTAACTCCCAGTCATTTCCTCGACATCGTGGTTCCTCCACAAAACTTTGACTTGAGGTATAACCTTGGGCGTAGAATATGTTCCTTCTTATCAAAATTTGAGCAGGAACCTCTTAAATCGTCAAATCTTCCGCTATTTAAATCGGTTCTAACTTCGATAATATGGTTGGGTCTTTCACATATTTACGTAACATAGATATGTGAAAAGCGTTATGAACACGAGACATATTTATTTGTAAAAGCGAGTCTATAGGCCCGATTCCTACTCGATCGAGGATTAAAAATGGGCCAGAGATGAATCGAGGATTAAGTTTTCCTCTCTTTCCAAATCTTGTAACTCCTTTCCATGGAAGCGACTCTTAACAACACATGATCTCTATATCGAATTTCCGTCCTTTCGATGAAGATCGGCATAACTCTTTTATCGATTTTGTGAGGTTTTTATCGTTTGTCGGATCGTTTGAATCTTTTAAAAGTAGTCATACGTACCAACTCGGTCCCAACAACGTTGCTTCACCCACCTCATCCCGGCATCTTTGGAAGCGACACTTTCTTCCATCTGGCGCTTGAATGGAGCCATGCGATACTTGCTTGATAAGCTGTTGTTGTAGGAAAACTCCACGATGGTAAGAACTTGTCCCACTCCCCTTGAAATCAAGGACCACGAGTCTTAATAGATCTTGAGAGTTTGAATAGTCCTCTCCATTGTCCGTCCGTCGAGGATGATATCTTAGAGCTAAATCGTGAAATCTGTGCCCATAGCTTTTTGCAAACTAACCCAAAATCGTGAAGTGAATCTTGGGTCTCGATCGAAAACTATGGATCTGGCATACCATGCGATCTTACAATCTCGTTTATGTACATCTGACGAAGGCGTTCAAGTGTATAAGTTTCTCGTGTCGGTAAGAAATGAAGCGGACTTGGTCGATCTATCAACAATGACCCAAATCGCGCATCATGCCTTGAGAAACCTTAGGAAGGCCGTGCTGAAATCCATGGTAATGTGCTCCCACTTCCATTACGGAATTTCAAGTGGTTCTGATGGACCTTTTGGTACTTGATGCTCGCTTTTAACTTCGTTGACAAGTTAGACACCTTGAGATAAGCAGCTATCTCTCTCTTCTATTGCTCCTCCAAAATGTATGGCGAATATCATGATACATTTTGGTACTCCCGAGATGGATTGCAAATGGTGTGTTGTGCGCCTCCATCGATGATATTATACTTTAAATCGAATTAGTTAGGAACACAAAATGCAGGTTGACTCGAAGTATTCCTTCTTCATCGATTCTTGCTTGGCGTAGCACACTTCTTGCACTTTCTTCTCATCTGCGCGCGGCTCGGTGCGTAGCTTGGCGACTTTAACTTTATCGATTAAAATCGGTTCTACTTTCGTATATATACGCTATCATCATCACATCGTCCACAGGTCTTTAACTCTATCTCCATCCTTTGCAAGTCACACAAAATGGGCCTTTGCGTTGACAATATCGCTTTTCGTGCTTGCATATGATTTTTACTCTCGATCGTCGTCGGCTACCACGTTAAACTTTTCGGGATGGTATTGGATGGTATGATCATAATCTTTCAGCAGTTCAAGCCAGCGTCGTTGTCGCGTGTTGAGTTCCTTTTGAGTGAAGAAATATTTGAGGCTTTTATGATCAAGTAAAGATCTCCACTTTCTCCCCATCTGAAGTAATGCCTCCAAATTTTAAGTCTGAACAACATTTTGCCACTCTAGATCATGAGTAGGATAATTCCTCTCATATTCTTTGAGTTGTCGAGAGCATAAACTATAACTTTTCCATGTTGCATAAGAACACATCCCAACCCTTTGCTAGAAGCATCATTTGTAGATGACAAATCCCTCAAGGCGGATGGTATTGTCGAGTCTTTGAAATAAGTCTCCTCTTGAGTTCTTGAAAACTCTTCTCACATTCTTAACTCAATAGAACTTTGTATCTTTCCAAAGTCGGTTTGAGTCGATGGAGTAGCGATTAGAAAAAATCCTTCCACGAATCTCAGATAATAACCCGGCTAAGCAAGAAAGCTACGTGCTTGATCCTTGATTTTAGGTTGTTCCCGACTTTGAATAGCTTGATCTTTCTTTGGGTCAGCGGATATTCCATGACTTGATACCACGTGCCCAAGGAATGCTACTTCTTGAAGCGAACTCGCATTTCTTCACTTGGCATAAAGCTTATATTCACGAAGCTTTTTGAGTGTCGACCTCAAGTGTTGCTCATGATGATCTTCACGGCTTTTGGAATAAATAAGGATGTCATCAATAAAGGCGACCACAAAGTGATCTAAATATTCCTTGAATACTCGGTTCATCATATCCATGAAAGCGGCGGGGCATTAGTCGATCGAAAGGACATGACTAGGAATTCATAATGCCGTCTGGAGATTACGGCCGTCTTTGGAATGTCGGTGGTTCAATCTTCAATTGGTGATGATCCGGAGCGAAGATCGATCTTTGAAAAGAATTTGGCTCCTTGCACAGTTGGTCGAAGCGAGGTCATCAATACGTGGCAATGGATACCTATTTTTGATGGTGACATGATTGACTCCAGATAATCAATCTGAAATCGCATACTCCCATCTTTCTTCTTCACGAATAGAGCAGGGCAGCACCCCGAGGAAAGTACTAGGGCGAATAAAGCCAATGTCTAACAATTCTGCGGTTGGGTCTTTAACTCACGAAGTTCGATAGGAGCCATTCGATATGGGGCTTTGGAAATAGGTTTTGTCTGGGGTTCAAGTCGATACAAAATTCAATTTCACGCTCTCTGGGGTAGGCGAGGAGTTCTTGAGGGGAATCGTCGGAAATTTATTAACAATAGAAATATCGTTTAAAAGCGGCGTATTTTTTTATTTAAATCGTGACATGAGCTAAGAAAGCTTGACATCCGTTTTTCAATAAGCGAATAGCTTTATGGCTTGAGATGGCCGTGATTGATTTTAATGGTTTGGTCGTTTGAATTAGCATAATAGGTTGATTAGGAATATGAAAGCTAACAACCTTACGAAAACAATCAATTTTTGCATGATAAGTAGTTAACGATCAATCCACAGAATCACGTCAAATCTGAGTATTTTTAATGAAATAAGATCGACGGGTAATGTGAAGTGCAGATTTGAACCAAACAAGACTTATAAGCGATGGATGTAATGAAGGTTTCTCCCAGCGGAGTTTCCACAGATAAGTCGAAAGTCTAATTTCTCGGTCAAATTTAATCGATGGCGCAAGTAGGAGAAATAAAAGAATGGGTAGAACAGGTATCAAATAAAGTATAGACTTCATTAGAGTTTATGATAAGCTTACGTGATGACCTCATTCGGTTCCTTGCTCTTTGGGAGGTCACAACAAAGCTCTCCTTTTGCTCTTCTGGGTTTTGAATTTTACGGGATGGCCTTTGGTGCCTCCATCCTAGCTGAATTTGTCTTGATGGCAATAACAAAATCGAGCTAAGTGACCTTCTCTTCCACAATTATAACATGCTTTGGAATGGCATGGCCTTGATTTGGGTGATGTGTCCCTCTCCTCGCATTTGAAGCATATGATGGTGGTCTTTCTCCTTCCTTAACAATGGGTCTTTGGTCTTGGCGTCTTTCCATCATTGTTGAATCTCCTTTTCTTGAAATGTCCATTCTTATTGTTTTGTACACGATTACCACAAAAGTGGTTACCATATCTCGGCTTTGTTGATTCCCTCCACGCTTGTTGTCATTTAGCCGATGACTACTCTCATTTATTATAATTTTCTTAAATTTTGCTCTCTTTTTAGTTGTGTTGACTCATTATCGCGTTCCACTAAGCGAGCCCTATTTACAACATCGAATACAAACCACGGTTTATGAGAAATAAGATGTTGGCGTATCTCGACTTCAAACCTCTTAAAAACATTAGCGCCATTCTCTCTTCATTATCCACAGTGGGGCCTTGGCCGTGTGATAACTCATAAATTTTGCCTCGTATTGCGACACGGTCGTATTGTTTTGTTCGAACTTGATAAATTCCACCTCCTTCGTGGCGAATACTTTCGGGAAAGTATTTGTCGTTGAAACGACTCTGGAACTTCTCCCAAGATATCTTGATCTGATGGGTTGAGTCGTTTCTGGAATTCCCACCGATGTCCGCCTCTCTCATGACATAAAAAAGCGTGAAAGAACCTTTTGCTCCTCGGAGCATCCCAGACATCAAATATCTTGGTAATCTGCTTTATCCATGCTTCCGCGAGAGTGGTTTTTGGCTCTCCCTTAAACTCGGTTGGTCCCGGCTCCTTGAATTGTTTAGCGGTGGCCAGGAGAGAGTTTCGTGTTTCCACCTACGTTTTGGGCGAGAGTCGCTCTCTTTTCTTTGTTGCATAAATTATTGCATAAAACCTCTGAACGAACATTTGATCATTCATCATTTGGTCGGTGTTGTTGTTTTTTGCGTGAGGATTATCGCCTTCTTCGATGCACATTATCACGATTATTGATATGTGGTGAATCAGCGATCGCTGCGCTCCATTCTTTATTCTCAACATTCTCGGATGTCATTTTTGAATCTTGCCACAAAAAAAAAAGGTTAATTGACGTATAACAAATTATCCTATCTTGACCAACCAATAAAATAACACATAAACTTAGGTAGGTCATCTACTAGCGAAGGTATTCCCGTCTCTCCCCTCTAGTACTATTCTCACATCTTAGCGAGGATCGTATCCTAGCTCGATACCAAGCTGTGGCGCCCCCAAATTAGGTATACATCACCCATCTTGGGTGCGCCACTTACGTAGTGCAAAATTTAAATCTGACTTATTAACATAAGCGTAGGTATGCAATCTGACATAAAGCGTGAGTTTAAATACAAATATAAATCTACTAAATATATAATCTAGATATTATCTGACTCAAAAAAAAAAGTCTCATTACAATTATTATCACCTTTATTTCACGACGAATAGTGAGGGACTACTAATCTTATCTTGAGGACCATCACTCGTTTCCCAGGCTAAATCCCGGCTATATTCTCATTTCACGAAGAAACGGTGAAAGAAAGGGTGAGCTCAACTAGCCCGATGAAATAATATTATGACTAAGATAATGCGAGAATAAATTATCAATAGTCTTGAACAATATTAAGCGATAAAATACAATAGACAACCGGTTTAAGCTGCGGTGAATATCTGATCCATTAAAAAAAGTCAGTAGAAAATAAAATCTACTATCTTTTTAGGTTTTAAAGGTTTTTCATCATTTGTTATATAATTTGAGACTCGACTTTAATAAATATTCCACATCATCGAATCACCCACACTTTTCTGACGAGGATATTCTTTAGTATCCGACCACAATTATTCATACACTACTGGGCGAGAATATTTGTGTATTCATTAATAGTCATGATCATACCAACAAGCATCCATCGATGCACTTCTGACCCTTTGAGAGGATTTTTACCACATCATTTGTAACATTACGGTCGTGATTACATTAGAATAGTCTCTGGTCGTAATCATACCAAGTCCATCCCCATACACTTCTGAGGCCCACGATGACTTTCAAAAAAAATATAAACATGAGGATGATGACAATGATATAAGAATTGATAAAACAAGTTCAAAATTATTTTATCCGGGAATTATTAACGTCAAATTATCGACGTGATCTTTGTTTTGTAGAGTAAAATTCAAGAATGATCGAAGAAGAATATTTCATGAAAAAAGATCTTTGGATGAAGCATTGAATATCGAGGATATTCCACTAATTTCATGGAGTATAGAAGTCAAAGTTTTAACCAATTTGGGTATAATAAAGAATGGAATAACAAAAGAAATCACCGTATGCGATATAGGCCTTACAGACGAGTTATTCAGCGAATAATAATAAATAACGGAACGAACGGTCGGTGAAATTCACCGCAAGCGGGATGTTCAACGAGAATAATAAAGATGGAACCGGATCCGGTGTAAAAAACGATTCAGAATAATATTCAACAAATAATAAAAATAAAAAGAACCGGTCGGTGTAAAAACACCTGAGATAGGATGTTCAGCGAGAATAATAAAAAAACGGAACGAATCGGTGTAAAACCTGTGACGAGGATGTTCAGCGAAATAATAAAAGGCGGACCCGGTGGGTGTAAAACACAGAGACGAGGATGTTCAGCGAAATAATAAAAAAGCGGAACCGGTCGGGTGTAAAACACTGCAGAGCGGGATGTTCAGCGAGAATAATAGAAGAATGTCACCAAGTATAGGGTAAACCACGTCTCTGAGTTATTCAACGAATAATAATAATGGAATGGAATAACAGCAGTTCTCTTCATGAATAAGAAAGAATAACACCCCTTACATTTGGTAGGAGATTGAATCTTTACGGCGGTGTAGTAACAAAATACTCTTCTTCTTTCTCTCTTATTCTCTCTATACTTTCTCTCTCTCTAGCTTGAATGAATTAAGTGAAAAATAATGAAGCCCTAGGCCTCTATTTATAGAAGATTTCTAGCTTAGCTTTTTTTAGTAGTGTGAAAAGCGAGTGGCTGGCTTGACGACTAATGATGTGAAAAAAAAAGTGGTTTGGCCTTTTGTAATGTGAAGCGACAAGTGGTTCGGCCTTTTGTAAAGCGACAAGTGGTTCGGCGTACGTAAAAAGTGAAGCGACAAGTGGTTAAATACTATTAAAGGTAATTACTATTGAAGAAGGTAATTACTATTGTGAAGGTAATTACTATTGTGAAGGTAAATACTATTGAAGGTAAATACTATTGAAGGTAATTACTATTGTGAAGGTAATTACTATTGAAAGGTAATTACTATTGTGAAGAGACTCTTAGATGATGACATATGAACCCCCTAAAAATAATCAAACTTACCAAAAATCATAATTTTTTTTTATATCAACACATATTTTATTTTCATTTTCATATTTATTTTTAATATTTATATCATTTCATTATTGTCAACAATTATTAATCATTTATAACTTGTCTCAATTATTGATTTAATCTTATAACATATTATCTGAGATGATCTTGTGACAATAATTGAATCGATAATATAAGAGATATGATCACGATCAATTCAATTCTTGTAGCAATAATTGAGCGTAGTGAGTGACTTCTCACGTAAGCATCGATAATCAATCTGGTGTGTCTTCTTATCACGACCACAGCGTATTCTTTACTTTTTTACATAGGGTAGTTCAGCGGTTTTAACGGTAACACCTCGTAGTTATTTTTATAAAAATATTTTTTTGTCGTTTTCTCGATCAAATGATAATTACATTATTAGGGGTCCACCATGATTGAGCCGTTATGCGAATATTCCTAACAAAAAAATATTCCCAGAGCCAAACGAATATTTTATAACAACTTGCATACTTTGCAAAATTTATAAATATTACCCACACTATAACATTATATCAAATTTATTCCATAATATTCAAAAATAATATTTATAGAAAAATTCATTTTATTTATAAAAAAATCCCCCTTCTTATGATCGGATCGTTTGAATCTTTTAAAAGTAGTCATACGTACCAACTCGGTCCCAACAACGTTGCTTCACCCACCTCATCCCGGCATCTTTGGAAGCGACACTTTCTTCCATCTGATGCTTGAATGGAGCCATGCGATACTTGCTTGATAAGCTGTTGTTGTGGAAAACTCCACCATGGTAAGAACTTGTCCCAACTCCTTGAAATCAAGGACCACGAGTCTTAATAGATCTTGAGAGTTTGAATAGTCCTCTCCATTGTCCGTCCGTCGCGAGGATGATATCTTAGAAAACTAAATCGTGAAATCTGTGCCCATAGCTTTTTGCAAACTAACCCAAAATCGTGAAGTGAATCTTGGGTCTCGATCGAAACTATGGATCTGGCATACCATGCGATCTTACAATCTCGTTTATGTACATCTGAGCAAGGCGTTCAAGTGTATAAGTTTCTCGTGTCGGTAAGAAATGAAGCGGACTTGGTCGATCTATCAACAATGACCCAAATCGCATCGATGCCTTGAGAAACCTTAGGAAGGCCGTGTTGAAATCCATGGTAATGTGCTCCCACTTCCATTACGGAATTTCAAGTGGTTCTGATGGACCTTTTGGTACTTGATGCTCACTTTAACTTCGTTGACAAGTTAGACACCTTGAGATAAGCAGTATATCTCTCTCTTCGTATTGCTCCACCAAAATGTATGGCGAATATCATGATACATTTGGTACTCCCGAGATGGATTGCAAATGGTGTGTTGTGCGCCTCCATCATGATATTATACTTTAAATCGAGGTCGTTAGGAACACAAAGTGCAGGTTGACTCAAAGTATTCCTTCTTCATCGATTCTTGCTTAGGCGTAGCACCTTCTTGCACTTTTTCCTCATCACGCGCATCGGCTCAGTGCAGTAGCTTGGCGACTTTAACTTTATCGATTAAAATCCGGTTCTACTTTCGTATACTCGCTATCATCACATGCGTCCACAGGTCTTTAACTCTATCTCCATCCTTTGCAAGTCACACAAAAAATGGGCCTTTGCGTTGACAATATCGCTTTTCGTGCTTGCATATGATTTTTACTACTCGATCGTCGGCTACCACGTTAAACTTTTCGGGATGGTATTGGATGGTATGATCATAATCTTTCAGCAGATTCAAACCAGCGTCGTTTATCGCGTGTTGAGTTCCTTTTGAGTGAAGAAATATTTGAGGCTTTTATGATCAAGTAAAGATCTCCACTTTCTCCCCATCTGACAAGTAATGCCTCCAAATTTTAAGTGCAAAAACAACATTACCAACTCTCTAGATCATGAGTAGGATAATTCCTCTCATATTCTTTGAGTTGTCGCGAGGCATAAACTATAACTTTTCCATGTTGCATAAGAACACATCCCAACCCTTTGCGAAGCATCAACATAGATGACAAATCCCTCAAGGCGGATGGTATTGTCGAGCAGTCTTTGAAATAAGTCTCTCTTGAGTTCTTGAAAACTCTTCTCACATTCTTCGCTCAATAGAACTTTGTATCTTTCAAAGTCGGTTTGAGTCGATGGAGTAGCGATTAGAAAATCCTTCCACGAATCTCAGATAATAACCCGGCTAAGCAAAGAAAGCTACGTGCTTGATCCTTGATTTAGGTTGTTCCCGACTTTGAATAGCTTGATCTTTCTTTGGGTCAGCGGATATTCCATGACTTGATACCACGTGCCCAAGGAATGCTACTTCTTGACGAACTCGCATTTCTTGACTTGGCATAAAGCTTATATTCACGAAGCTTTTGGAGTGTCGACCTCAAGTGTTGCTCATGATCTTCCGGCTTTTGGAATAAATAAGGATGTCATCAATAAAGGCGACCACAAAGTGATCTAAATATTCCTTGAATACTCGGTTCATCATATCCATGAAAGCGGCGGGCATTAGTCGATCGAAGGACATGACTAGGAATTCATAATGCCGTCTGGGGAGTTACGGCCGTCTTTGGAATGTCGGTGGTTAAATCTTCAATTGGTGATATCCGGAGCGAAGATCGATCTTTGAAAAGAATTTGGCTCCTTACTGTTGGGTGAAACGGGTCATCAATACGTGGCAATGGATACCTATTTTTGATGGTGACATGATTGACTCCAGATAATCAATACAAAATCGCATACTCCCATCTTTCTTCTTCACGAATAGAGCAGGAGCACCCCGAGGAAAGTACTAGGGGCGAATAAAGCCCGATGTCTAACAATTCCTGCGGTTGGGTCTTTAACTCACGAAGTTCATAGGAGCCCGTTCGATATGGGGCTTTGGAAATAGGTTTTTATCTCTGGGTTCAAGGTCGATACAAAATTCAATTTCACGCTCTGGGGGGTAGGCGGGAAGTTCTTGAGAATCGTCGGAAATTTATTAACAATAGAAATATCGTTTAAAAGCGGCGTATTTTTATTTAAATCGTGACATGAGCTAAGAAAGCTTGACATCCGTTTTTCGATAAGCGAATAGCTTTATGGCTTGAGATGGCCGTGATTGATTTTAATGGTTTGGTCGTTTGAATTAGCATAATAGGTTGATTAGGAATATGAAAGCTAACACCTTACGAAAACAATCAATTTTTGCATGATAAGTAGTTAACGATCAATCCACAGAATCACGTCAAATCTGAAGTATTTTTAATGAAATAAGATCGACGGGTAATGTGAGGTGCAGATTTGAACCAAACAAGACTTATAAGCGATTGGATGTAATGAAGGTTTCTCCCAGCGGAGTTTCCACGAGATAAGTCGAAATCTAATTTCTCGGTCAAATTTAATCGATGGCGCAAGTAGGAGAAATAAAAGAATGGGTAGAAGCAGGTATCAAATAAAGTATAGACTTCATTAGAGTTTATGATAAGCTTACAGTGATGACCTCATTCGGTTCCTTGCTCTTTGGGAGGTCACAACAAATTTCTCCCTTGCACTCTAGGTTTTGAATTTTACGGGATGGCCTTTGGTGCCTCCATCTAGCTGAATTTGTCTTGATGGCAACAAAATCGAGCTAAGTGACCTTCTCTTCCACAATTATAACATGCTTTGGAATGGCATGGCCTTGATTTGGGTGATGTGTCCCTCTCCTCGCATTTGAAGCATATGATGGGTGGTCTTTCTCCTTCCTTAACAATGGGTCTTTGGTCTTGGCGTCTTTCCATCATTGTTGAATCTCCTTTTCTTGAAATGTCCATTCTTATTGTTTTGTACGATTACCACCAAGAAGTGGTTACCATATCGGCTTTATTGATTCCCTCCACGCTTGTTGTCACTTACTTGATGACTACTCTCATTTGGTATTATAATTTTCTTGGTTTGCTCTTTTTAGTTGTGTTGACTCGTTATCGCGTTCCACTAAGCGAGCCCTATTTACAACATCTGAATACAAACCACGGTTTATGAGAAATAAGATGTTGGCGTATCTCGACTTCAAACCTCTTAAAAACATTAGCGCCATTCTCTCTTCATTATCCACCAGTGGTGGGGCCTGGCCGTGATAACTCATAAATTTTGCCTCGTGTTGCGACACGGTCGTATTGTTTTTTGTTCGACTTGATAAACTCCACCTCCTTCCGTGTGTGGCGAATACTTTCGGGAAAGTATTTGTCGTTGAAACGACTCTGGAACTTCTCCCAAGATATCTTGATCTGATGAGGTTGAGTCGTTTTCTGGAATTTCCACGATGTCCGCCTCTCCGCGCATGACATAAAAGCGTGAAGGAACCTTTTGCTCCTCGGAGCATCCCAGACATCAAATATCTTGGTAATCTGCTTTATCCATGCTTAGCGAAAGTGGTTTGGCTCTCCCTTAAACTCCGTGGTCCCGGCTCCTTGAATTGTTTAGCGGTGTGGCTTGAGAGTTTTCGTGTTTCCACCTACGTTTTGGGCGAGAGTCGCTCTACTTTCTTTGTTGCATAAATTACATAAAAAACCTCTGAACATTTGATCATTCATCATTTGGTCGGTGTTGTTGTTGTTGCATGAGGATTATCGCCTTCACGATGCACATTATCACGATTATTGATATGTGGTGAATCAGCGATGCGCTGCGCTCCATTGCTATTCTCAACATTCTCGGATGTCATTTTGAATCTTGCCACAAAACAAAGGTTAATTGACGTATAACAAATTATCCCTATCTTGACCAACCAATAAAATAGCACATAAACTTAGGTAGGTCATATACTAGCGAAGGTATTCCCGTCTCTCCCCTCTAGTACTATTCTCACATCTTAGCGGGATCGTATCCTAGCTACGATACCAAGCTGTGGCGCCCCCAAAATTAGGTATACATCACCCGTCTTGGGTGCGCCACTTACGTAGTGCAAATTAAATACAACTTATTAACATAAGCGTAGGTATGCAATCTGACATAAGCGTGAGTTTAAATACAAATATAAATCTACTAGATATTATACAAACTTCGAAAAAAAGTCCTCATTACAATTATTATCACACTATTTCACGAATAGTGAGGACTACTAATCTTATCTTGAGGACCATCACTTTCGTTTCCCAGGCTAAATCCCGGCTATATTCTCATTTCACGAAGAAACGGTGAAAAAAGGGTGAGCTCAACTAGCCCGATAAAATATTATGACTAAGATAATGCGAGAATAAATTATCAATAGTCTTGACAATATTAAGCGATAAAATACAATAGACAACACCGTTTAAGCTGCGGTGGAATATCTGATCCATTAAAAAGTCAGTAGAAAATAAAATCTACTATCTTTTAGGTTTTAAAGGTTTTCATCAACTTTATTATAGGCGAGACTCGACTTTAATAAATATTCCACATCATCGAATCACCCCACTTTCTGACGAGGATATTCTTTAGTATCACGACCACAATTATTCATACCACTACGGGCGAGAATATTTGTGTATTCATTAATAATCATGATCGTACCAACAACATCCATCGATGCTCTCTGACCCTTTGAGGATTTTTACCACATCATTTGTAACATTACGGTCGTGATTACAAGAATAGTCTCTGTCGTAATGTCATACCAAGTCCATCCCCATGCTTTTCTGAGGCCCACGATGACTTTCAAAAAAATATAAACATGAGGGATGATGACAATGATATAAAATTGATAAAACAAGTTCAAAATTATTTTATCCGGGGAATTATTAACGTCAAATTATCGACATGATCTTTGTTTTGTAGAGTAAAATTCAAGAATGATCGGAAGAATATTTTTCATGAAAAGATCTTTGGATGAAACATGAAAATATCGAGGATATTCCACTAATTTCATGGAGTATAGAAGTCAAAGTTTTAACCAATTTGGGTATAATAAAGAATGGAATAACAAAAGAAATCACCGTAAATGCGATAGGCCTTACAGACGAGTTATTCAGCGAAATAATAAATAACGGAACGAGGTCGGGTGAAATTCACCAAGCGGGATGTTCAACGAGAATAATAAAAGATGGAACCGGATCCGGTGTAAAAACACAGATAGGATATTCAACGAATAATAATAAAGCGGAACCGGTCGGTGTAAAACACACGACGGGATGTTCAGCGAGAATAATAAAAAGCGGAACCGGTCGGTGTAAAAAACACCGCGAGCGAGGGATGTTCAACAAATAATAATAAAAGGCGGAACGAGTCGGGTGTAAAACACCAGAGCGGGATGTTCAGCGAGAATAATAGAAGAATGTCACCAAGTATAGGGTAAACCACGTATCTGAGTTATTCAGCGAATAATAAGCGATGGAATAACAACAGTTCTCTTCATGAATAAGAAAGAATAACACCCACTACATTTGGTAGGAGATTGAATCTTTATGACGGTGTAGTAACAAAATACTCTTCTTCTTTCTCTCTTATTCTCTCTATACTTTCTCTCTCTCTATAGCTTGAATGAATTAAGTGAAAATAATGAAGCCCTAGGCCTCTATTTATAGAAGATTTCTAGCTTAGCACTGCTTAGTGTGAAAAGCGAGTGGCTTGACGACTAATGATGTGAAAAGAAAAGCCTTTGGCCTTTGTAATGTGAAGCGACAAGTGGTTCGGCCTTTTGTAATGTGAAGCGACAAGTGGTTCGGCGTCTGGTAAAGGTAATTACTATTAACGAAGGTAAATACTATTGGCGAAGGTAATTCTAATATTCACAAGGGTAATTACTATTGACGAAGGTAATTACTTATTCTTATAAATACTATTGTAAAGGTAATTACTATTGAAGGTAATTACTATTGGAAAGGTAATTACTATTGATGAGGTAATTACTATTGTGAAGGTAATTACTATTGAAGGTAATTACTATTGAAGAGACTCTTAGATGATGACATATGAGCCCCCATAAAATAATCAAACTTACCACAAATCATTTTTTTTTTATCAACACATATTTAATCTTTCAACAATTATTAATCATTTATAACTTGTAAATCTCGATTATTGATTTAATCTATAACATATTATCTGATGATCTTGTGTGAATAATTGAATCGATAATATAAGAGATATGATCGTCGAATTCTTTGTAGCAATAATTGAGCGTAGGTGAGTGACTTCTCACGTAAGCATCGATAATCAATCTGGTGTCTTCTTATCTGACCACAGCGTATTCTTGTACTTTTACCATAGGGTAGTTCAGCGGTTTTAACGGTAACACCTCCGTAGTTATTTTTATAAAATATTTTTGTCGTTTTCTCGATCAAATGATAATTACATTTTGTTAGGTCCACCATGATTGAGCCGTTTATGCGAATATTCCTAACAAAAAAATATTCCCAGACCAAACGAATATTTTATAACAACTTGCATACTTTGCAAAATTTATAAATATTACCCACAACTATAACATTATATCAAATTTATTCCATAATATTCAAAAATAATATTTATAGAAAAATTCATCTTTATTTATAAAATTCACTTCACGATTTTGGGTTAGTTTGCAAAAAACTATGGGCGCGGACTTCACGATTTAGTTCGGCATATCATCCTCAAAGCAGACGGACAATCGAGAGAGGACTATTTAAACTCTTGAAGAGTTATTAAGACTCTCGTGTCCTTGACTTCAGGAAGTTGGGACAAGTTCTTACCACCATTGGTGGAGTTTTCTAACAACAACGATTATCAAACAAGTATTGGCATGGCTCCATTCGAGCGTTGTATGAAAGAAAGTGTCGTTCTCCGAAGATCTTTGGGATGAGGTGGGTGAAGCAACGTTGTTGGGGTTCGAGTTGATGCGTATGACTACGAAAAAGATTGAACGATCGACAACGTATAAAAACCTCATAAGACCGACAAAAGAGTTATGTTTATCTTCATCGAAAGGACGTGGAATTCGATATTGGAGATCATGTGTTGTTACGTGTTGCTCCATGGAAAGGAGTTACGAGATTTAGAAGGAGAGGAAATCTCAATTCTCGATTCATTGGCCCATTTTTAATCCTCGATCGAGTAGGAACTGTAGCGTATAGACTCGTTTTACCGCCAAGTATGTCTCGTGTTCATAACGTTTTTCATATATCCATGTTACGTAAATATGTGAAAGACCCGAACCACATTATTGAGTTAGAACCGGACGAAATAGCGGAAGATTTAACGTATGAAGAGGTTCATGTTCAAATCTTGGATAAGAAGGAACATATTCTACGCTCCAAGGTTATACCTCAAGTCAAAGTTTTATGGAGGAACCACGATGTTGAGGAAATGACCTGGGAGTTAGAATCTGAAATGAAATTAGACCCGTGAACATGGCCCAAGCCCGTGGTAAGACGCCATCACAAATTGAGCTATGGGTCATATTTTTAACCCATAAAAATATGGTAGTTTGGCCGACTTGGTTTTTGCCGAAGCCGAGGCCGAACCATGACAGAATCTTTTTTTTTTTTAAAAAAAAAATGATATTCTTCTTATGGTTATGGGTTATAAGGTTTGAAATCAAATAATATCAACATTTTACTTTCTGTCATCTTACTTTATATCAAGAGATAAAAAAAGATTTAAAAAATCAAATAATATCAACATTTTACATAATTATATTACATTGATTATCATAGTGAGTCTTAACTGGAGAAATAATTATACACTAATATAATTAGAACTGACGGAACAACTGAAAACTTTTAAAGACTCAAAATTTAAATTTTCTTAAATTTATGTAGTATTACAGTAAATACTTGATTCCCAGTGAATCCATATTTTATAATACTACCTCTGTTAAGATGGATAAAAACAAATGGTTAAGCCACAAGATGAACCAGAGAATGTAACTTTGTTCTCGGGTCACAAAGCCTTGCGACATACCTTTAGGCATAATATCAAATAGACAAACACACACTCAGCTGAACCAAAATTGGAAGAGTTTATATTATAAAGTGCACATGTTTTGTCTTTCTTGTTTTGGCAACTTGTTGAATATATATAAATTAGAATTATTGTTTATTATAAATTATTTTATTATTTTTTAATATTACTATTTTTGGTGTAACAAAATTTTGCAAAAAAAAAAAAAAAAAAACCCGCGGGCCGGCCCAACCCCAACTTTTATGAATAAAGATGAATTTTCTATAATTATCATTTTTTAAATATTATGGAATGAATTTGATATAATGTTATAATTGTGGGTAATAGTTATAAATTTTGCAAAGTACACAAGTTGTTATATAATATTCGATTGGTCGGGAAATATTCGTTTTAATAGGGAATATACGTACGACGGCAATTATTGTCGGATTGAGAAAACGACAAAAATATTTTATAAAAATAATGGCGAAAGTTTTATCGTTAACTGTTGAAACACCCGATGTTAAAAGAAATGCGAGAATACGGCGTGGTTGCATAGTAGCACTACGGTATTGATTATTGATGTTTACGTGAAGTCACTCGGTTTTGTTCAATTATTGCTTGATGGTGTTGCATAGTATCTCACGTTAATTGATTCAATTATTGTCGATATTTTATATATTATTAAATCAATAATTGAGACGACGAAGTTATTAATATTATTATTTGCAATATTAGCGATCTAGAAATTCTGCCAATGAGAGGTTTGGTCATCTAATTGCGCGCCAATAGGGAGAAATCTTTATTGAAAAGCTCCCTCTTTCCTGGGAACGACCAGGTCGATTAATAGTGTGAATTATAATAATGATGATAATGTTTTGTTTTATTAGTATTATTAATGTAATAAAACAGAAAAGCTTTTTATATAAAACAGAATATTTTTATAAAGTTATTCATTTTATTAGACTATAAATAGAATATATTATATTATATTATGTATAGTGTTTTGCGTAGTAAAATCTTTTTATATAAAATGAATACTTTTATAAAGTTATTAGTTTTATTAGACTATAAATAAAATATATTATATTTTATTATCGTAGTATTTACATAGTGCTGCGTAGTATTTTGCATAGTAAAATCTTTTTATATAAAATGAATACTTTTATAAAGTTATTCGTTTTATTAGATTATAAATAGAATATATTATATTTTATTTAAAAGATTTTGTTTTATTAGAATATTTTATAGTAAATCAATCTGGACCGTCTGCTTTAAAAGTAACTCAATACGGACCGTTCGGAAATTGAATTCTTATTCACCCATTCTCCTATAAATAGAAGATCATTCCTTCATTATTTCTTACAATTCACTTTGAAACTCTCTAGAGAAAACTATAGAGAAAGAAGAAAAATATTCTCGCTTCTTCACTACTCCTATATCCAGGTTTGTTCTAAGGTAAGGGGTATTATTTCTTTCGTATTCATGAAGAGAACTTACATTATTCCATTTTTTTTATTACATTGGAATAACTTTTATATCTGTGATCTACCTATACTTGGTGTGTAAGACCCCAACTTTTATGAATAAAGATGAATTTTCTATAATTATTATTTTTGAATGAATTTGATATAATGTTATAGTTGTGGGTAATATTTAGAAATTTTACAAAATCTGCAAGTTGTTTATAATATTCGATTGGTTGGAGAATATTCCTTTTAACGAGGAATATTAAATGCGACCAAGACAATCATTAGTGGACCCCACAACGGAATTATTAGTCGGATTGAAAATGACAAAAAATATTTTATGAAAATAACGGCGGAAGTTTTACTGATAACTTGTTGAAACACCCAAAGTGTTAAAAATGCACGAGAATACTGGCGTGGTTGCGTAGTAGCTGCAGTATTGATTATTGATGCTTACGTGAGAAGTCACTCCGGTTTTGTTCAATTATTGCTTGATAATTCTTTGCGTAGTATCTCACGTTATTTGATTCAATTATTGTGAATATTTTATATATTATTAAATCGATAATTGAGATAACAAAGTTGTTAATATTATTATTTGCATTATTAACGATGTCTAAAAGTTCTACCAAGGAGATGTTTGGTCACCTAATTGCGAGCCAATAAGGAGTAATCCTTTTTGGAAAGCCCCTATTTTTACAGGAACGACACGGTTAGATTAATAGTGTGAATTATGATAATGATGATGAAGTTTTGTTTTATTAGTATTATTAATGTAATAAAACGAGAAAAGCTTTTTATATAAAATGAATATTTTATAAAGTTATTAGTTTTATTAAAGCTAATAAGTAAAATCTTTTTATATAAAATGTAATAGTTTTATAAAATTATTTGTTTTATTAGACAATAATTATAATATATTATATTTTATTATGCGTAGTGTTTGCATAGTGCTGCGTAGTGTTTGCGTAGTAAAATCTTTTTATATAAAATGAATACTTTTATAAAGTTATTCATTTTATTATATTATAAATAGAATATATTATATTTTATTGTAAACCAATCTGAATAGTCTGCTTTAAAAGTAAATCAATCTGGATAGTTCATGGATTGGTTATTATTCATCCATTATTACATAAATAGAAGCTCATTAATTCCTTCATTATTTCTTACTTAATTCTTGAAACCGTGAGAGAATTCTTCTTCTATAATCTTGGCGTCTTTCTTTAGCGCGTTAAGAAAGTTTTGAGCGTAGTGCAAGTTTCTTCAAGTATATTCCTGTAAGACCCCGAATTTTATGAAATAAAAGTATTCAATTTTTTTTATTACTATTCATGAGTTCTTATTCACGATTACTATTCACGAGTTACTATTCATGAGAGTTCTTATTCACGAGTTACTATTCATGAGTTCTTATTCACGATTACTATTCACGAGTACTATTCATGAAGCATGATAATTTTTTTTTCGTGAAGGCATTACTCAATAATTATTCACGATAATTACTATTCAATATTTTATTTTATTGATTCAATAATTGCTACGTTGATATTTTATATTATTGTTGTTTCAATAATTGTCACTACACGATATATTTTCCATTATCGAGACAATAATTCATATTATCTGAATAATATTATTGGATAACATTATTGGCAATGCCTAGAAATTTCTGTCTCAAGGAGAGGTTTGGTCACCTAATCAATTACTTGTGAAGTGGAGAAATTCTTATTGAAAGCCCTCTTTCTGAAACCTTACCTAGTTGTTAATATTGTGATTATGTAATATTATTTGTGAATAATTAATTATTGATTTTAAGATGAGAAAATATTTATTTTATGTGGATATAGATGGAGAAAATTTTAAAGTGAAAATTGATGAAAATTAATATTTTATCTTTTTCTCGATAAAATAATTCATTTAAATATATTATTTTAATAATATAATAATGGTGATATTTTTACAGTGAATGTGGAATATATGAGTATAGGAGGAAGAATATGTTTGTTACAATAAATGTTTAAAACATGTTAAACATGTCGGTGGACCCCATTTCTTGATGAATTTGATTATGATTATAGTATAAAATCGTCCGTTTGTGGATTTCGGTCAATTTCTGTTTGAAATTTGGAAAAACTTTCTTCCGCAAAGTTGTAGAAATTGAATTTCCTATAAAAACACGCGAGATTTGAATTTTTTGGATAAAAGGGCTATTTATTATGAATTATTGAAGTTACGAAGCTCAAAATAATTGATTTTGGAAGTTTAAAATAATTTAAATAACAAAAACATTTTTTTTGTGCAAGTCTTGTGAAATGTGGGCTGTTTGGTGGCTGAGGTTTTGAAGTAAAATAAGTGTACTTTGGAATAAAAATAATATATATTAATATTTTATTAAATTTTACGCTTTGGTGTTAAAGTATTTTCTATAAATAGGGTGCTTGGGTTAGAATTGAAAATCACACCAGAAACTGAAGTTTTCTCTCTCTATATTATCGAGCGTATTCTTGTGAGTATTTTGAGTATACTTTGAGTATTGCTATACGGTGCAAGTTTGTTCAGCGTTATTCCATCGAATCTTTCGCTTTTGAGGTAAGGGATAGTAAAGGGATTTTAAGGGTTATTATGTTTTTAGTTTCGAAATTTTTCTGAACCTTCAAAAATTCTGGAAAAATTTGAAATGATATTTTGATGAGTTTTGTAGATTGTGTCCAAAAATGGCGATTTTTGGATGTATAGATTAGGAGTTATGGATTTTATGAGAAAAGACTATTTTAAAAGTAACAAGCTTATAAATCCTTGTTATTAACTCCAAAATTGATGAAATTTTTATTGGGAGTACATCTATATAATATCAATATACCGTGTAAATTTCAAATTTTTGGACAAAAGTATAATTTATGATAAATGTCTAACTATTCGGTAGTTTTGGCCATATGGAAAATAGTAAATGAATTTTAAAAATTAGAAAAATATATATTCAATATGGGACTATATTCTTCTAAATCCCAGAAAAGAAATATCTTTGGAACTGATTTGATATTTTTCATGAAAATATTCTAGTTATGAGTAAATGAATTAAATATGTTATGTGAAGTAAGAAAATTGGAAAATATGATTTTATGGCTTGAGAATCATATATAGAGGTATATCTGATTTTTGATGAGGGTTTTGGTTATTGGTGATGAAATCTTATGAGTTTGGCATTTTATGATGATTAAATGCATTAATTAGTAAAGTGTAAACAATTTAATTAAATTGTTTATAAGTTTTAGAAATGATTAAAATATTATTGTGATATTAATAATATTAGATTATGAGATTTCTAAGTGATTTATAACATTTGGATTAAGGTGTTATAAATATGGATATGAATTTTATTATGAAACTTTATCTTTTAAATTATCGAGGTTCTTATGCATGTATCTCGGTGATTATGTATCTGCGAATACGAGTCTTATTCACGACAAATTGGTTTCTTCTTTGACCAAATTATCGTTGATTTATGAATCTTACTCTTGAAATTAAAACCATGATTTGATTATATTGTTTTTATATAACATTCTTATAACCCTAATGATAATATTTCTCTTTGACTTGAGTGTAAAGATGGGTAGATTATTGGTATGATCGTGACTATAGGTTCTCTTTGGCGATGAGTGCAAAAGTTGAATTGTTGGTTGGTATGATCATGACCATTGAATTTACAATTGAATATATTTAGCTTAAGTCTGCAAAGGTGAATTGATCAACATGGTTATAATTATTGTTATATAACTTCGAAATGATTATGTATTTCTTTGATATATGAATATCTTTGGCTCGTAGTCTGAAGATGACTTGTTGATGAATATCTTAGCTTTATAGTGCAAAGATGAATTATTGATGAATATCTTTGGCTCGTAGTCTGAAGATGACTTGTTGATGAATATCTTAGCACATGTAGTGCAAAGATGAATTATTGATGAATATCTTTTGCTCATAATGCAAAGATGACTTTGTTGTTGAATATCTTTTAACTTGTAGTGCAAAGATGAATTATTGATGAATATCTTTGGCTCGTGTCTGAAAGATGACTGTTGTTGAATATCTTTAGCTTTGTAGTGTAAAGATGAGCTGTTGATGAATATCTTTGGCCCGTGGTGCAAAGATGAATTTATTCGTATGATTATGAGCGAGGCGTGATTTGGTATAACCATGATATTTGATGTTTGGTAAAGACAATGATGAAAATTATCTTACGTCTGGATGAGAAGAGAATTGAGAATCACAATTATGATTATGAGTTATTCATATGATTGTGGAAAGGAACTGTTGATTGATGTTACTGGGGATAAAATATTGTTGGTGGACTTTTAACGTGGAAAAGACAATAGACTTTATAGTCTATTTGACTCTTTTAATGGATTGCTTTCGTTCATTGCAACTATGGTTGAAAAGTTTTTTATCTACCATATGTTCTAAATCTACGATTCATTCTTGATGAAGACTATTGATAATTTATTTATCTTTAGTCATAATATTCTTTCTTGAGCTTAGTTGTCTTTCACCCTTTTGTTTCACAATTCCTTTCGGTAATAAAAGTGTAGGCTTGGGTTGAGCAGGGGATAACAAGGGAATAGAAACGGTGGTCTATAGTTGTTGAGGTTCTCCACTAAAGAGTATGAAAATAATTTTATTGAGGGCTTTAGTGTGTTGTATTTTATACATCATTTAATAGTTATTTTTGGTGAATTAAATAGGGTGAAAGCGAACCCAACTTTGGAAGGGTGTTTTGCCACTATCATATAAGATGTCTAATGACATACAAACTCTTCGTGTTATCATAAAACAAGGTTGTGCACATCCACTTGCTTTGAGTATATTTACAAGCACTACTATATAATCTTGGTGTTTGTTTGGAGTATAATACCCAATTAGAGACAGTGGAGATAATGATAAGTCGAGAAAAGACTCACCATTGGGAAGAATATGATAGTAATCTTCTCGTTTTTCTTTGGGGTCTATTAGATTGACGAGGATAATTACGTGGCCATATGATATCTACCATAACCTAAAAGCATGGCCTCCCGTATACGAAGGTTTCTTTGAGCACTTCCCAAAGATTCTAATTTCTAAAACAATTTTTGACTATACCTTTATGTAAGGTGTCATTGTGAATTACTACAGATTGGTATATATTTGTATCCAAACTCACAAAGATATGTGTTGTTGTTGTATTTTGCCACTAATACAATTGTTGTAATAAAGTTGTAGTTGTTTTTCGTACCATATATTTGGCGACTCAGAATGGGTTGGATGGAATGGACCTATTTTGGGGTCGTTACATTCCCGCTCTACCGTCGGAGTACTCTTCTTTATAAGTTAAGGGGTATTTTTTTTTCATATTCATAAAGAGAACTTCTGTTATTCTAGTCTTTATTATTCTGTTGGAATAACCTGTACACGCGGGCTACCCTATACTTGGTAAAATTCTTATGTTATTCCATTATTTATTATTTTGCTGGAATAACCTGTCTATGTGAAGTACCACATACATGGTGAAATTTTGTTGTTATTCCATTCTTTATTATTCTGTTGGAATATCCTCACATCTGGAAGCGTTTTCTGTGGGGACGTGGTTCCGCTCTTTATTATTACATTGGAATATATTATGCAATGCGTTTTTACGTCGAACCTGGTTCCGTTATTATTATTCTATTGGAATAACTTGTCTATGCGAAGTACCACATGCATGGTGATTTCTGTTGTTATTCTATTCTTTATTATTCTGTTAGAATATCCTGTCGATGCGTATTACGCCTGACCTAGTTCCGTTATTTTTTGTTCTGTTGGAATAACTTGTCTATGCGAAGTACCGCATGCATAGTGATTTTTTTTGTTATTCCATTCTTTATTATACTCAGTTGGTTAAAGTTTTTACTTTCTATACTCCATGAAATTAGTGGAATATCCTTGATATTTGCGTTTCATCCAAAGATCTTTCATGGAAATATTCTTACGAGCATTCTTGAATTTTACTCTCTGAAAGAAGTATCATTTTGACAATTTAGGCGTTATTAGTTCTGGGATAAATTAATTCTTGAACTTGTTTTATTGAATTCTTATATCATTGTCATAATCCTCGTGTTTATATTATGTTGAAAGTCATCCGGCTTCAGTAGTGCATAGATGGACTTGGTATGATTATGACCGAGGATTATTGATGTAATCATGGTAGTAATGTTACAAATGATGTGGTAAAAGTAAAAGTCCTCATTGGCCCGTGGTCGTTGATGGGCCGATTGTTGGCATGATCATGACCATTGATGAATACACGAATATCCTTGACCCGTCTTGCATGGATAATTTGTGGTTGTGATCTTAATGAATATCCTTGGTAGTAGAAAGCGGGGATGATGTGGTTTATTTATTAAAAATTTGAGTCCCAATGATAAAAGTGATGAAAAACCTTTTAAATCATAAAAGATAGTAGATTTTATTCTCTACTTGACTCTTTTAATGGATTGCTTGTTCAATTGCAGCTTAAACTTGATGTACATTATATTTTATCGGTTTAACATTGTTGAAGACTAATGATAATTTATTACGCATTATCTTAGTCATAATATTTCTTACTAGGCTAGTTGAGCTCACCCTTTCTTTCACTTTTCTCTTTGAAAATGAGAACATAAGCCGGGGACTAGTCGGGAGCGGAGTGACTATGGTCCGATGATAGTATTAGTAGTCCTCACTATTACATTAAATAATGTGACAATAAATGTAATAAGGACTTATTACGAGAGTGGATATTGTCTAGAAGATAATATTTGTATTAAAACTTCATGACTCTCTTCTTTGTATATTAAAGATTGTATTTGTATTTTGTACCATGTATTTGGCGACTCAAAATAGGTGATGTATACTTATTTTGGGGGCGTCATACGGTGAAATTCTTCTGTTATTCCATTCTTTATCATTATGTTGGAATAACTTTTGTCTGTCTGAGTACCACATACGTGATGAAATTCTTACATTATTCCATTCTTTATCATTATGTTGGAATAACTTTCTACATCACAATACTTGCATACATGGTGAAATTCTTCATTATTCCATTCTTTATTATTACTGTTGGAACATCACATGCGTGCGTTTACGCATGACTGAATTCCGTTATTTATTATTATGTTGGAACATCCCATCGGTCGCAATTTACTTTGACACGGTTCCGTTATTTATTATTGTGTTGGAATATCACATACATGCGTTTCGCATTTACTTCGATTCCGTTATTTATTATTACATTGGAATAACTTTGTTTGTGCCTATCGCATCGCGTGCACGATGATTTTTTTTGTTGTTCCATTCTTTATTATACTCGGTTGGTTAAAGTTTTGACTTATATACTCCATGAAATTAGTGGAATATCCTTGATATTTAAGGCTTCATCTAAAGTACCTTTTCATGAAAATATTCTTATGAGCATTCTTGAATTTTACTCTACAAATAAGTATCATGTTGACAATTTAGACGTTATTAGTTCCTGGATAAATTAATTCTTGAACTTGTTTTATTGAATTCTTATATCATTGTCATAATCCTCGTGTTTATATTATGTTGAAAGTCAATACGTGGCGCATAGGTCGTAGATGAACTTGGTATGATTATGACCGAGGATTAATCGGTATAATCATGGCCGTAATGTTACAAATGATGTGGTAAAAGTCCTCATTGGCTAAGTAGTGTATTGATGGGCGGTTGTTGGCATGATTATGACCATTGATGAATACACGAATATCTTTGGTAGTAGTCATGGATAATTTGTGGTTGTGATCTTAATGAATATCCTCGGCAGTAGTCATGGATAATGTGGATTATTTATTAAAATTTGAGTCCCGTGATAAAAGTAATGAAAAACCTTTTAAATCATAAAAGATAGTAGATTTTATTCTCTGTCGACTCTTTTAATGGATTACTTGTTCATTTGTAGTTAAACTTGATGTTTGTTATATTGTATCGGTTTAACACTTGTTGAAGGCTAACGATAATTTATTACATATTATCTTAGTCATAATATTTTTCTTGGGTTAGTTGAGCTCACCTTTTACTTTCATTGTTCTCTTAAGGAAATGAGCGTGTAGCAGCAGGTAGTCGAGGGAGCGGAGTGACGGTCGGATAATAGCATTAGTAGTCCTCACTATTACATTAAATAGTGTGATAATAAATGTAATGAGGACTCGATTGGTGTGGATATTGTCTAGATGACAATATTTGTATTAAAACTCACAACATATGTTTTTGTCAGTATTTTACTGTCTGTCTGTAGTATAATTAAGTTGTATTTAAATTTTTATGTCTTATGTATTTGGCGGCTCATTATGGATGATGTATATTTATTTTGGGAAATAATCGCATAATAAACTTTAAATTGAATAAGATTATAATTTTGTAACAAAGAGATTATATATTTAAAATTTAAAGTGTTGCAATTCGGAGACTTTATTGGGAAAAAATAATTTACAATGTATATAAGATGATATAGAAGTCAAGAAATTAGAATGCAAATATTATTATCATTATATATAAAAAAATTAATGTAAACGGCAATTTTCTACGTTTTGTTGGGATTCTTCACGAAAATCCTAATTTCCTAATCCAAAACCCTCGATTTCACCTCTCTCTTTTCCCTGCTGAAAAGCCTATTCTCCATACACAAAGCCATCGATTCCACTTCTTCATCTTCTTGCTGAAAACCCTAATTTCCACATACAAGCCCCCCTCTATTCAACCTCTTCTTCTTTTTTTTTTTTTTGCTGGAAATCTTTTTATACAAAACCCTAATCAGTATCATCGGTTCTATTGGAGTGATATCACGAATATCGTTGACGTTCTTCTATTCGGTGTTGGACGCGGCTCTCTGATTTGGTCCCAATTTTCTGGTAAACGTTTCTATTTCTGTGACGACGGCCCTAAGAAGTTTTCTGTGGCGATTCCCGGTGATACTTTGGTGCTCCTTTCCCTAAACAAGTGGAGTAGGCGGTGATCGGGTGTTCTTATTGTAAGTGTCCTTAGAATTAAAGGAAATTGTTACAACCTTTTCTGTATCTATGACGTCAATACATATAACTTCTCATGCCCATGAATGTTGTGATCTTATGCCCATGGCCATCAAATTTTTCAATAATTTTTATTGACAGAGATCGAACTATTATATAATTAAGAAGTGAATATACATTTATTTATGGTCAACCCTAAAGCTCATTTAAATCTATTTAATTTCACATGTATGTTGCAATGGTAATCATTCTGTACATGAATTACTAGAATTTGCAATGGCCACTACCGTTAATCTAATATGTGGGGTTAAAACACAGTTAAACCTCTCTCTATATGTATATTCTGCATTATAGGTAAAATTTGTAGTTTCGTTTGTTTGTTTCAAAGATTTTTATTTGGGTGTTTGCTAGTTAGAATTGTTTGGAGTTTGTATCTGATGTGATTTTTTAGGAATATATATTTTTTGTTGTGATATTCAGTTGAGTATGTGAAAATTTTGACAACGGTGGGGAAAGGGGTCACGTTCTAGTCAGTCATACAGTGATGTTAGCTTGCATGCACTATGAGCTTTGATCTGCTATAATTTCTTAGTAGTTTGAGAGTCTGTTTCTTATAAGTTTCACAAATTTAACTTTTCTGGTAAGGGTTTGTTATCAGTAGGTACCAGGGTTGTCGGAATGTTTAAGAATTGTTCACTACCTGGATTCCTTGTACTGTTAATATTTGTATATTTGGGTTGATTCAATATTTTTCGTTTTTGGGATGTATATGCTACTTGTGCTGCATGAATTAAATCATAGATGACCTATAAACAGATAAAAATTGTGCTCTATTAGTTGGTACTAGTATATATGGATTTTGAATAGGATATAGTTTCATATACCTCTTCACTGTAGCCTTGATGCCTTTTTTCAGATATTTAATACAGCCAGAAGTGGCTACTTTCTCTTTCATTGGCAAGTATTGAACTATTACGATCCTCTTCCTATTTTTTGACAATTTATTGAAGTTGCATACTTTGTTAATTCAGGTTTGGACGTAGGTGGTGAGATGAACTTGGCAGCAGGGATCCAAGTAGCATGGTTAGCTTTCAAGCATCGCCGAAGCAAGAAGCAGCAACAAAGAATTATTGTATTTGCTGGAGAGTGGAAGATAGGTACCCTTTATGTTTTTTCCCTGGGGTGTGTGTTTTGGGGTGTGGGGGAGTTCCTATATTGTAGTTTACTGGCTTATCCTTATAATTATTGATTTAGGGCTAGGGTTGGGTTTCTTATAGCTACGTGCTTGATTTTTGCGGTTAATGTATATATGTTTCTTCTCTGGGCTAGGATTGCTTTTATGTATATACAATTATGATCTTATTTTTTGTGCTTGATTAGGGCTAGGCCTAGGCCTAGGGTTAGGGCTAGAGTTCTTATACGTGTTTTTGGATATGCAACAACCATTGGTGTTGAATTTCATTCACTTGACTAATTTAACAACCTGTGGAAGATAAGATTTTGCTGTTGAACTGATGAAAAAATTAACTGAGTCTTGTTTTTAAAGATTTCTTGGAGATGTAGTAAGTGTAGGTGGTGAATATAATCATATAAGTGGTTATATGCCAAGACTATCAGATTCATGGCCTTTACTCACTTGGCCTATATAGAAAATTGAAAAGATGCAGTTTTAGTAAATTCAAATCTTGTCTGAAGGGTTTTCAGTATATGGATAATGCTTCCACTCACTAATGGCTTGAATTTGGGTCACGAGGCTACCTTGAAAAGTTTAGAAAACTAAATTGATTTCGAGTCAACAAGTTATATGAACTTTTTGTTTTTGTATTAGATAGACTGTCAACTAGAGTCAATTCTCTACTTAAACACTTCTGAGAACCATTCTTGTAGCTATGATTGACCTTTATTGGTGGTTCTCACATCCTAAACAATTTCAAAATGTATCGTGTACATAAGACTGTATGAAAGTCACAATCAATCAGGGGAAAATTTCATTGTTTTTTGTTGCAATAAGTCTACAATAATCATATTGTTTATTTCAATTTAGTGACAATGACCTTAGCTCATATTATGAACTTGAAGCATATAACTAAAATAAATACTTGTCCTTTTATTGTTTCTTTTGAACTTTGTTGAGGACCATGAGTCATGTTAATTAGGATTTGGGATATAAGATTACAACAATTCTTTTCCAGGCCTTAAGATTTGTACTTTTTTGTATAGGTATTGCAATATGTGATACTTTGCACCGATCAATACAACATGCATGGGTCAAGCTTGCATCAATGGGTTCTCTCTTCTTAGCTGTTAATGCAACAATTATCGTTCATCAGCCGTCGGGTGGGTGTAGTGGACAGTCTAAAGATATGACTATTCCAAGCATATTATTTGTGTTTGGGATAATTTTATGACCCTATAAGAGGCTCAGGAATTTGGGTTAATTAGTGAAGCAAGTAATAGATCAGAGGTCGATGGCTCTAGTCACTGATGGTGTTGGGAATGAAGGCAAAGATAAAAGTTCAAATTAGGACATGGATGTAAGAAATATTTTTCTCTCTCAGTCTCACAATTTTGCATGCCATATACTCTCCCTCCATTCCAAAATCTAAGATCACTAACCTTTTATAAATTCCTTGTAATTTCCTTGTAATTAACTAAGTCTTGTTTTTAAAGATTTCTTGGAGATGTAGTAAGTGTAGGTGGTGAATATAATCATATTAAGTGGTTATATGCCAAGACTATCAGATTCATGGCCTTTACTCACTTGGCCTATATAGAAAATTGAAAAGATGCAGTTTTAGTAAATTCAAATCTTGTCTGAAGGGTTTTCAGTATATGGATAATGCTTCCACTCAATGTTCGAAAAAGCTAAAAGCGGTACGAGACGTTTTTCTTCGGACAAGGCGAGGCGTAAGCTTCGAGGCGGAGCGTGGCGCAAGCCTTGATTTAAAAACGAAAAAGTCTCCAAAAAATTATAAGACCAACAACATTAACATGATGACCGAGATCAAGACCAATTAAATTTATTTTGGCGTCATTAGCAATTCATGTACACAAACACAAACAAAAATTAATGAAAAAACAGTCAAGCACTTGCAGTCAAGCACAAACAGTCAAGCAATTTTTTGAATCAGATCTTTATATTTTTCATCTTTGGCAAAATCTTTCGTCTCATCAAATCATATTTCAGTAAGAGATATCATATAATACCCGTTCTTCTACATGCCCCAAGTCAAGCCCCAGGACATCACGAATCATTAAGAGTATGAAAAGGTATTTTAAAAAATAGGAAATACAGCAGGCCGTGCCAAACCCCAAAATGTTACTTAAAAATTCAAATTTCACAACTCCAGAAAATTCGTATGCTTAATATAATTTCAAAGCACATCAAGTTAATGTCAATATTTGAGTACTTTGTACATCTAGGTATACCTTTAATAATTTTCTGAAGAGTACTCCAAACGAAAAATTAATAGGTATGATTCCATTTCAAGACAAATTAACTTGCTCACAAGACAGTACACATGAAGTAAATAAATAAAAAATCAAGAACGGGAAAAAAATAATTTAACCAGCTAAAAACAGAATACAAACTTAACCAGCTGAAAACAGAGGACTACATTGTTTGAAAAAGAAAAAAACAGAGGACTACACTGTAACATAACAGAGGACTACACTGTCACTTAGCAAACAGAAAAAAAGAAGAAGCTTAAAACAGAGAGGAAGAATGACTGAAAAAGAAGAAGAAGAAGAAGAAGAAGAAGAAGAAGAAGAAGAAGAAGAAGTCGGTCGAAGAAGAGAAGAAGAAGTCGCCAAGTTGGTCGACAGAGGAAGAAAGAAAAGAAAGAAGAAGAAGAAGAAAAAGAAGAAGATACCTGGAGAAGGCTGAGCCGTCGCAGAAGAAGTCGACCTTGAAGTAGTCGGTCGAAGCCAATGAAGTCGTCGAAGCCAAATCGATAAGTGAAGTCAGATACTTAGGGTTTTTTAAAGCCAAATCAAGGCGCAAGTCTCGCGACGCCTTGAGGCGCACTGCCACGAGGCGTAAGCCTCAACCAAAAAAGGCGTAAGTTGCTGGAGTTCCAGAATAGGCGCACTCCTCGCCTCAGCCTTCTTCCGCCTCGCTACGAGGCGCGCCTCGAGGCGCACGCCTCGAGCGCTATTTCGAACATTGCTTCCGCTCACTAATGGCTTGAATTTGGGTCACGAGGCTACCTTGAAAAGTTTAGAAAACTAAATTGATTTTGAGTCAACAAGTTATATGAACTTTTTGTTTTTGTATTAGATAGACTGTCAACTAGAGTCAATTCTCTACTTAAACACTTCTGAGAACCATTCTTGTAGCTATGATTGACCTTTATTGGTGGTTCTCACATCCTAAACAATTTCAAAATGTATCGTGTACATAAGACTGTATGAAAGTCACAATCAATCAGGGGAAAATTTCATTGTTTTTTGTTGCAATAAGTCTACAATAATCATATTGTTTATTTCAATTTAGTGACAATGACCTTAGCTCATATTATGAACTTGAAGCAGATAACTAAAATAAATACTTGTCCTTTTATTGTTTCTTTTGAACTTTGTTGAGGACCATGAGTCATGTTAATTAGGATTTGGGATATAAGATTACAACAATTCTTTTCCAGGCATTACGATTTGTACTTTTTTGTATAGGTATTGCAATATGTGATACTTTGCACCGATCAATACAACATGCATGGGTCAAGCTTGCATCAATGGGTTCTCTCTTCTTAGCTGTTAATGCAACAATTATCGTTCATCAGCCATCGGGTGGGTGTAGTGGACAGTCTAAAGATATGACTATTCCAAGCATATTATTCGTGTTTGGGATAATTTTATGACCCTAGAAGAGGCTCAGGAATTTGGGTTAATTAGTGAAGCAAGTAATAGATCAGAGGTCGATGGCTCTAGTCACTGATGGTGTTGGGAATGAAGGCAAAGATAAAAGTTCAAATTAGGACATGGAGGTAAGAAATATTTTTCTCTCTCAGTCTCACAATTTTTGCATGCCATATACTCTCCCTCCATTCCAAAATCTAAGATCACTAACCTTTTATAAATTCCTTGTAATTTACGAAAGCCAACTGATCTTATATTTTGGAATAGAAGTACATTCTCTCTGCCTTATTTTTTGCTTGTTGTACTGAAATCTGAATTTTTCAATTTTTTTTCGATCATGTATTGAAGATATTATTAGAATAATTGTGGGTGTGTTGCATTTGAGATTAGTTTGGTTTATGACTGCCCCAAATTGGCCCAATCTTTTGTCACAATCTAAATTTGTGATCTGTTTTATAAAACTGAATTTAGTTGAGAATGAAAAGAACAAGTAGAGAAAATACAAAGAAGATTTAGAGAAAGACAGAGAAAGAAATATGAATTGAGAGGAAATTGGACAGAGAACTGCAGAATATTCATTGAGACAACAATCTGAAAATGCAAATTATCCATACATCCTATCCTACAATCTGCTTTATAAGTATTTAAAACAAAACTACTAATAACTGTTAATAACTTCTAATAACTGCCACTAAAAATTATAATTACTACTTCTGCCAGAAAATAACTTCTACAGTAATTATAATTATGACACACCCCTCTACTCTAATAAACAATCCATGCCCCCATGGATTTAAATCAAAATATGAAAGTGTAAACTTTTCTATGATTTTCTTTCCAAGTAACGACTCCACCTGGGTCAAAACAGAATGTTAAAAACGTGTTCATCCCAAGACTCAAATGAAAATTTTCTACAAAAACATGTACAACAATAAGCCATATTGCCTGGTGCTTCTTGTAATAGCCTGTTAACAGGGGAACTATCACAGGATTTGTAAATGCTACATATATTCCTCCTTAAATAATATTAGTTTGTTTATTGGAGACACAATTATAACAACCCTTTTAATATTATTAGCCACCAAGGCACCAACATAAATCTCCATTTCTTCTTTGTCGTCCCAATGAATTTTATTGTCCACTGGTTGCTCATCATAGATGGAAGTACTACCATAACTGCTTGTGTCTAACTCTTCTTTTTTTTCCTCCAAATAATTTCCACAATTCACCTTTCCTTCTGACAACACATCTGTAAAAAAAACTGTTTTATACTCCTTCAAGTCTTCATCTAGCCCAACTGGATCCTCATCATATATAGGTGGACTTTCATATATAATTACTGAATCCTCTTGTAATAACACTTGAGGTCTGGGACTTTCTTCCATAACTTGACAATTGAATTTAAATTTACAGAAGATTAAAGTGTATGGGAAGTAGATTGGCTTGATAATTTTTGGAAGCATGATGAATCAGGTCGCAGAAAAGTACCGCTCTGATACCAACTTGTCACAATCTAGATTTGTCATCTGTTTTATAAAACTGAATTTAGTTGAGAAAGAAAAGCAGAATAGAGGAAATTAGAGAGAGAACTGCAGAATATTCATTGAGACAACAATCTGAAAATGCAAATTATCCATACATCCTATCCTACAATCTGCTTTATAAGTATTTAAAGCAAAACTACTAATAACTGTTAATAACTTCTAATAACTGCCACTAAAAATTATAATTAATACTTCTGCCAGAAAATAACTTCTACAATAATTATAATTATGACACAGCCCTCCACTCCAAACAATCCATGCCCCCATGGATTTAAATCAAAATATGAAATAGCGTGTAAACTTTTTTATGATCATCTTTCCAAGTAACGTCTCCACCTGGGTCATAGCAGAATGTTAAAAACGTATTCTTCCCAGGACTCAAATGAAAATCTTGTACAAAAACATGTACAACAATAAGCCTGATTGCCTGGTTCTTATAATAGCCTGTTAACAAGGGAACTATCATAGGTTTTGTAAATGCTACATATATTCCTCCTTCAATAATATTTGTCCACTGGTTGCTCATCATAGATGGAAGTACTACCATAATAGCTTTTGTCCAACTCTTCTTTGTTTTCCTCCAAATAATTTCCACAATTCACCTTTCCTTCTGACAACACATCTCTAAAAAAAAAAACTGTCAGACTTTATACTCCTGCTAGTCTTCATCTAGCCCAACTGGATCCTCATCATATATTGGTGGACTTCAATATATAACTACTGAATCCTCTTGTAATAACACTTGAGATCTGGGACTTCTCTTCCATAACTTGACAATAGAATTTAAATTTACAGAAGATTAAATTGTATAGGAAGTAGATTGGCTTGAAAATTTATGGAAGCATGATGAATCAGGTCACAGAAAAGTACCGCTCTGATACCAACTTGTCACAATCTAAATATGTGATCTGTTTTATAAAACTGAATTTAGTTGAGAAAGAAAAGAATAAGAAGTAGAGAAAATAAGGAGAAGATTTAGAGATAGAAATTTAGAGAAAGAAAAGTAGAATAGAGAGGAAATTAGAGAGAGAACTGCAGAATATTCATTGAGACAACAATCTGAAAATGCAAATTATCCATACATCCTATCCTACAATATGCTGTATAAGTATTTAAAACAAAACTACTAATAACTGCCACTAAAAATTATAATTACTACTTCTGCCAGAAAATAACTTCTACAATAATTATAATTATGACACACCCCTCCACTCCAAACAATCCATGCCCCCACGGATTTAAATCAAAATATGGAATAGTGTAAACTTTTCTATAATCATCTTTCCAAGTAACGACTCCCCCTGGGTCAAAACAGAATGTTAAAAACGTGTTCATCCCATGACTCAAATGAAAATCTTCTACAAAAACTTGTACAACAATAAGCCTGATTGTATGGTGCTTCTTGTAATAGCCTGTTAACAAGGGAACTATCATAGGGTTTTGTAAATGCTACATGTTCCTCCTTAAATAGTATTACTTTGTTTATTGGTGCAACATTTATAACAACTCTTTTAATATTTTAATTTTTCCTTCTAAAAGCTTTTAGCATTCTCTCCCTCAAAATATTTTAATTTTTCCTTCTAAAATAGTTTTTACTTGGCTGTCCAAAATTTTAAAGTTCAGTTTCTAAATTATTCGCCATCTCTCCATCAAAAGTTTTTACTTCTTATCTCTCCAAAATTTTAAATTTCAATCTCTAAATTATTCACTCTCTAGCTCAAAAGTTTTTAAATTTCTATCCCATTAAAGATTTTAACTTTGACTTCATTTTTTTTAACTTTTTAAATATCAAAATTTGACTCTCTTGCTCGAATGTCTCTTTCTAATTGTTTCTCTTTCTCTCCACCAAGTGTATATTTCTTATCTTTCAAAATTTCCAACACTCTCAAGTGCTTGTACTTCCATAGCTCTCCAAAATTTTAAATTTCACTCTTAATTATTCACTTTCTCTCAAAAGTTTTTGAACTTTATTTCAATCAAAAGTTTTTGAACATTCTCTCTTAAAAAATTTTACTCGTCTCTTCAAAATTTTGAATTCTTGTTTCTAAATTATTCACTTTCTCGCTCAAAAGGTTTTGATTTTCTCTCCGTCGAAAGATTTTAACTTTTCCTTCTAATTCACTCCGTCAAAAGTTTTACTCATCTATCCAAATTTTAAAATTCCAGTCTCTAAATTATTCACCGCCTCTTAGCTTGAAAGGCCCCCTCCCCCCCCCCCCCCAAAAAAAAAAAAGTTCACTTTCTTCCCCTTAAAAGTTACGTATTTCCTATCTTTCAAATTTTTTTCATTCTCTCCGTAAAAATTTTTACTCATCTCCAAACTACTCGGTTTCTCTTGCTCAAAAGTTTTTAACTCTCACTCCCTTAAATGTGTTTAATCTTCTCTCTGAAAAGTTTTTACTTATCTCTACAAAATTTTAAATTTCGCTCTCTAATTTGTTCACTTTCTCTCCCTCAGTTTTTAACTTTGTCTCTATCAAAAGATTTTAATTTTGTCTCCCTCAAAAGCTTTTAATAACATCCTCTTTCTTAAAAGTTTTTACTTCTCATCTTCCCAATTTTGGAATTTCAGTGTAAATTACTAACTCTCTTACTCAAATGTTTTCAACGTTCTCTCCCTTAAAATTCTAAAATTTCAGCCTCTAAAATTTACTCATTCAAAAGTTTCAAACTTACTGTTTCAAAAGATTTTTACTTTCTCCCTCAAATTTTTTTAACAATTTCTCTCTCAAAAGTTTTTACTTCTCTTCAAAATTTTAAATTTCACTCTTTCTCAAAAGGGTTTAACTTCTTTTCCCTCAAAAGATTTACGTTTACTCGCCCAAAAATTTGGACACTTGAAAAGATTTTAACATTCGCTCTATAAAAAAAGTTTTTAATTCTCATCTCTCCAAAATTTTAAATTTCACTCATTAAATTATTCACTCTCTCGCTCAAATGTTTTTAAATTTCTATGCCTCAAAATAATTTAACTTGGTCTTCCTAATTTTTCATTTTTTTAATTATCTCCCTCAAGTGTTTTACTTTTCATCTCTCCAAAATTTTAAATATCTTTCTCTAAATTAATCACTTTCTTTTGCTCAAATGTTTTTAGGTTTCTCTCCGTGAAAAGATTTAAACTTTCTCCCTCAAAAGTTTTTAACACACTCAACTTTTAGTGTTATCCATAGTATCAAATTCCAGTCTCTAATTTATTCCCTTACCCTCGTTCGAAAGATTTTTACTTCCTCTCTCTCAAAATTTGAGATTTTAACGTCATCCTAAAAAACTTTTTACTTCTTAACTTTAAATTTAAAAAATTCTGTCTTTTAATTATTCACTCTCTTGCTCTATAGATTTTTACTTTCCCTCGCTCAAAAGATTTTCACTCTATCCCTTAAAAGTTTTTAACTTTCTTTCTCTCAAAAGTTCTTATTACTAATCTTGTCAATTTTTTAGATTTCAGCATCTAAATTATGCACTTTCTCTCCCCTCAAAAGTTTTTAAGTTTCGCTCCTTCAAAAGATTTTAATTTTTCCTACTAAAAAAGTTCTACTACTTGGCTCTCTAAAATTATTCTATAAATTATAGACTAAGATTTTAAATCTTAGTCTATAAATTATTCACCATCTGTTTCTCAAAAAGTTTCTACTTCATATCTCTCTAAATTTTTAAATTTTAGTCTTCGTTTTCTCTCGCTCAAATGTTTTTAACTTTCTCTCCCCTCAAACGATTTTTACTCTTATTTCTTAAATATCAAAATTTCACACTCTTTCTCGAAAGTCTTTCTCAAATACTTTTCACTTTCTCTTCCTCTCTTTCTAAATTATACTCTCTCAAGAGTTTTTACTTGTTATCTCTACAAAAATTTTAAATTTCAGATTCTTAATTATTCATTCTTAAAACTATTTGAACATTTGCTCCCTCAAAACTTATTGAACATTCTCTCTCAAAAGTTTGTACTTGTCTCCAAAATTTCAAATTTCAGTCTAAATTATTCACTTTCTCGCTCAAAAGTTTGTAAAAGATTTTAACTTTTCCTCCTAGAAAATCAAGTTTTTACTTCTCACGTATCCAAAATTTTTAATTTCAATTTCTAAATTATTCACTTTTTCTCTCAAAAGTTATTACTTCTCTGCAAAATTTTAAATTATACAGTCTCCGAATTACTCACTTGCTCTTGCTTAAATCTTTTGAATTTTCACTCCCTTGAAAGATTTTCTTTCTCTTCCTCAAAAGTGTTTGATGTTCTCTCTCTCAAAAGTTTCTAGTTCTTTCTCCCAAATTCTTCAAGTATCTAAATTATTCACTTTCTCTCATTCAAAAGTTTTAACTTTCTCTCCGTCAAAAGATTGATTTTAATTTTTCCTTGTAGAAACGTTTTTATTTCTTAGCACCCCAAAATTTTAAAGTTCAATCTTTAAATTTTTCACCATCTTTCTCTCGAAAGGTTTTTACTTCTTATCACACCAAAATTTTAAATTTCAGTATCTAAATTATCCAATATCTGTCGCTCAAAGCTTTTTAACTTAATCTCTGTCAAACGATTTGAACTTTTACTTCTGAAAGAGTGTTACTTAAATATCAAGATTTCACTGTTGCTCAAAAGTTTTTCACTCTCTATCAAAAGTTTATACTTCCTACCTTTCAAAATGTTAAATTTTATCTCAATTAAGAGTTTTTACTTGTTATACCTCCAAAATTTTAAATTTAAGACTTTAATTATTAACTGTCTCAAAAGTTTTTGATCATTTTGCCCTCAATTTTTTTGCTCATCTCTCCAAATATTTAAACGTTCATCTCTAAATTAATCACTTTTTCGCTAAAATGTTTATAATTATTATCTGTCCAACCTTTTAAATTCTAGTCTCTAAATTACTCACTTTCCCTTGCTCGAGAGTTTTTAACTTTCAAAAGTTTTTAACATTCTGTCTCAATTTTTTTTAATTCTTATCTGTCCAAACTTTTAAATTTCAGTCTCCAAATTTCTCAATTTCTCTCGCTTAAAAGTTTTTAACTTTCAATCCCTCAAAAGATTTTAATTTTTCCTTTTAATTTTTTTTTTTCATCTTAGGTCTCCAAAATTTTAGTCTAAAATATTAACCATCTCTCCCTTAAAAAGTTTGTACTTCTTATGAAACTAGAATTTTAAATTATGGTTTCTGAATTATTCACTCTCTCCTTCAAAAATTTTGAACTCTGTTAACAAAAGTTTTGATTCCCCAACTTTACCCCATTTTGCACATTGTATCCTATTCTTCAAAATGTAACACTTTGCATCCTGTACTTTTAGCGAATCCGCACACAACACCCTCCGACCATAAATTCGTCACTAAAAGTGCAAAATGCGCCACTTTTAAACACTAATCCTGTCACTTTTAGCGATTGATTTTGGGCCGGAGACTTTTTTTATACCGGATTGCTAAAGTGTGGGATGTAATTTGTAAAATGCGGTAAACTTGGGAGATGCAGTTGTATTTAACTCTTTGTTTTTTCTCATAAGGTTTTCTTTCTCTCCATCAAAAGTCTTCCTATTTTTCAAAATTATAAACATTTCTCTTTCTCTCTCGTTTTTACTTGTCTATCTAAAAATTTAAATTTCCGACCCGTAATTATTCACCGACTCAAAAGATTTTTGAATTTCACTATTCTTTCTCAACGTTTTTATTCGTCTCTCCAAGTATTTTAATGTTGGTCTCTAAAATTATTCACTTTCTCGTTGAAAAGTTTGTTAAATTTCTCTCCCTCGAATGATTTTAAAATTATCTCCTAAACAAGTTTTTACTTCTTAAACTCTTCAAAATTTCAGATTTTAGTCCCTAAATTATTCTCTCAAAAGGTTTTGTACTTTTTCTCCCTCAAAAGATTTTAACATTCTCATTCTCAAAAGTTTTTAACTTTCTCTCAAGTTTTTACTTCTCATCTCTCTAATATTTTAAATTTCAGCCTCTAATTTACTCTCTTTCTCAAAAGATTTTAATTTTTCCTTTTTGAGAAGAATTTTATTCTTATAGCTCTCCCTCAACGGGTTTACTTCTTTTCTCTTCAAATTTTTAAATTTTTGGCTCTGAAGTATTCACTCTCTCAATTTTTTTTATAACTATTACTCCTAAAAATGTTTTTACTTTAAAAATATCACAATTTCACCCTCTCTTGCTTGAAAGATTCTTTTTCTCAAACGGTTTTCATTCTCCATCAGAAGTGTATACTTTCTATTTCTCAAAATTATAAACATTCTCTCTCTATTTTTTACTTATCTATCCAAAATTTTAAATTTCCGACCTTTAATTATTTTCTGTCTCAAAAGTTTTTGAACATTATATAGCTCAAAACTTTTTGACCATTCTCTCTATCAAAGCCTTATTCACTTTATCGCTCAATTTTTTTTTAAATTTCTCTCCCTCAAAAGTTTACTTCTCAACTCTCCAAATTTTTAGATTTCAGTTCCTAAGTTATTTACCTTCCCTCCCTCAAAAGTATTTTCACTTTCTCTCGCTTATAAGATTTTAACTTTCTCAAAAGTTTTTAACATTCTCTCTCTTCAAAAGCTTTTTCTTCTCATCTCTCCAAAATTTTAAAAATTTTAAATAGTAGTCTCTAATTTACCAACTTTCTCTTCTCCAAAATTTTTTTAACTTTCTTTTATGCAAAAGATTTTAACTTTGTTTCCCTTAAAAGTTTTTAACATTCTTTCTAAATTTGAAATTCCTGTCTGTAAATTAAAAAGTCCAAATTTTTACTTAAAAACTCCAAAATTTTAGAATTTAGTCCCTAATTTATTTTACTTATTTACTCTCTCAAAAGGTTTTTTACTCTCTCTCAAAAGATTTTACCTTTCTCTTTTTCAAAAGTTTGTTACATTCTATGTCTCAAAAGTTTTTGATCATTTTGCCCTAAAATTTTTTTGAACATTCTCTCTCAAGTTTTTTTGCTTCTCTCTCCAAATATTTAAACATTCATCTCTAAATTATTCACTTTTTAGCTCAAATGTTTTTAGTTCTTACCTATCCGACCTTTTAAATTCTAGTCTCTAAATTACTCACTTTCCCTTGCTCGAGAGTTTTTAATTTTCTCTCTCAAAAAACTTAATCATTCTGTCTCAATTTTTTTTTAATTCTTATCTGCCCAAACTTTTAAATTTCAGTCTCCAAATTACTCAATTTCTCTCGCTCAAAAGTTTTTAACTTTCTATCCCACAAAAGATTTTAATTTTTCCTTTTATTTTTTTTCATCTTAGGTCTCCAAAATTTCAGTCTCTAAATTATTAACCACCTCTCCTTTAAAAAGTTTCTACTTCTTATCAAACCACAATTTTAAATTATGGTTTCTGAATTATTCACTCTCTCCAAAATTTTTTAATTCTCTTAAAAAAGTTTTGATTCCCCAACTTTATCCCATGTTGTACATTGTATCAGGTTCTTCAAAATGTAACACTTTGCATCCCCGTACTTTTAGCGAATCGGCACACAACACCCTCCGACCAAAAATTCGTCATTAAAAGTGCAAAATGCGTCACTTTTAAACACTTACCCCGTCACGACTTATTTTTGGGCCGGAGACTTTTCTATGCCGGATTCCTAAATGTGTGGGATGCAAATTGTCTTGTAATGCGGTAAACTTGGGAGATGCACTTGTATTTAACTCTTTGTTTTTCTCCTAAGGTTTTCTTTCTCTCCATCAAGTCTTCCTATTTTTCAAAATTATTAACATTTTTCTTTTTCTCTCCTTTTACTTGTCTATCCAAAAATTTAAATTTCCGACCCGTAATTATTCATCGTCTCAAAAGCTTTTGAACATTCTGTCCATCAAAACTTTTCAATTTTCTGTTTTATTCGTCTCTCCAAGTATTTAAAGGTCGGTCTCTTAAATTATTCACTCTCGCTGAAAAGTTTGTTAAATCTCTCTCCTCGAATTGATTTTAAAAATTTTCTCCTTAACAAGTTTTTACTTCTTAAACTCTTCAAATTTTTAGATTTTCAGTCCCCAAATTATTCTCTCAAAAGTTTTTAACATTCTCATTCTCAAAAGTTTTTAACATTCTCTCTCAAGTTTTTACTTCTCATCTCTCCAAGATTTTAAATTTCGGTCTCTAATTTACTCTCTCTCAAAAGATTTTAATTTTTCCTTTTTGAGAAGATTTTTATTCTTATATAGCTCTCCCTCAAACACTTTCTTCTCTTCAAATTTTTAAATTTTTGGCTCTGAAATACTCACTTTCTCTTAATTTTTTTTAACTTTCTCCTAAATTTTTTTTTACTTCTTAAATATCACAATTTCTCACCCTCTCTTGCTTGAAAGTTTCTTTTTCTCAAACGGTTTTCACTCTCTCTATCAGAAGTGTATACTTTCTATTTCTCAAAATTATAAACATTCTATCTGTTTTTTACTTGTCTATCCAAACTTTTAAATTTCTGACCTTTAATTATTCTGTCTCAAAAGTTTTTGAACATTATATAGCTCAAATTTTTTTACCATTCTCTCTGTCAAAGCCTTTACTCATCATCTCTCCAAATATTTATATCTCAGCCTCTAAAATTATTCACTTTATCGCTCAATTTTTTTTTAAATTTATCTCCCTCAAAAGTTTATTTCTCAACTCTCCAAGTTTTTAGATTTCAGTTCCCAAGTTATTTACCTTCTCTCCCTCAAAAGTATTTTAACTTTCTCTCGCTATAAGATTTAACTTTCTCAAAAGCTTTTAACATTCTCTCTTTTCAAAAGCTTTTACTTCTCATCTCTCCAAAATTTTAAATACTACTCTCTTCTAATTTACTAACTTTCTCTTCTCCAAAATTTTTTAACTTTCTTTTATGCAAAAGATTTTAACTTTGTTTCCCTTAAAAGTTTTTAACATTCTTTCTCAAAACCTTTAATTTCTTATCTCTCCAAAATTTTAAATTCCTTTCTATAAATTACTTGCTCTCTCTCACTCAAATGTTTTTAACTTTCTTTCTCTCTCTCAAGATTTTAACCATCTGTTTCAAAAGTTTTCAATTCTTATATCTCGAAACTTTTAAATACCAGTTTCTACCATTACTCACTCTCTCCCTCAAAAGTTTTTAATTTTAGTCTCTAAATTATTCACCATCTACCCCTTTAAGGTTTTTACTTGTCTCCGAATATTTAAATTTCTGGCTCTAAATTATTCACTCTCCTGTAAAAGATTTTAACTTTTACTCCCAAAAATGTTTTTTCTTGTCAAATATAAAATTTCACTCACTTGCATGAAAGTTTGTTTTTCTCAAAAGGTTTTCATTCTCAATCAAAAGTGTATAAAATTTCACTCTCTTTCTCTCTGTCTCTCTCTCTCTCTCAAAGTTTTTACTTGTCTCTCCAAATATTTAAATGTAGGTCTCTAAAATTATTTCACTCCCTGGAATGATTTTAAAATTTCTCCTAAGAAAGTTTTTTACTTTCTCTCTTAAAAGATTTTACCTTTCTCTTTTTCAAAAGTTTGTTGCATTCTATTTGTCAAATGTTTAACCCTCCCAAAAGTGTTTACTACTACTCTTCAAAATTTTAAATTTCGGTCTCAAATTTACCAACTTTTCAAAAGATTTTTAACTTGCTCTTCCTTAAAAGTTTTTAACATTCTTTCTCTCAAAAGCTTTTACTTATCATCTCTCAAAAATTTTAAATTTCAGTCTCTAAATTATTCACTTTCTCTCGCCTCCCTCAAAAGTTTTTAAATTTCGGACTCTAAATTTCAGTCTCTAAATTATTCGCTGAAAAGTTTGTTAAATCTCTCCCTCCAATGATTTTGAAATTTTCTCTTAAAAAAGTTTCACTTCTTAAACTCCAAATTCTTAGATTTCAGTCCCTAAATTATTTACTCTCAAAAGGGTTTTCAACATTCTCTTTCTCAAAAGTTTTTAACAGTTTCTCTCAAAAGTTTTTAACAGTTTCTCTCAAAAGTTTCATCCTATCTCTCCAAAATTTTTAATTTCAGTCTCTAAATTATTCACCATCTCTCCCTAATTTTTTTTTTGCTAATCTCTCCAAAATTTTAATTTTCTGGCTCTAATTTATTCACTTTTTCTCCTTCAAAAGATTTTAACTTTTACTTGTAAAAAGTTTAACTTCTTAAATATCAAAATTTCACTTTCTTTTGCACGAAAGTTTCTTTTTCTCGAAAGGTTTTCACTTTCTCTCCATCAAAAGTGTATACTTTCTATCTTTCTAAATTATAAACATTCTCACTCTCAAGTGTTATTACTTCTCTCTTCAAAATTTTAAATTTCAGACCTTGAATTTTTCACTTTGTTTCAAAACTTTTTGAACATTCTCTCACTCAAAGTTTTTACTTTATGTTTCCAAATATTTAACTGTCAGTTTCTAAATTATTCACTCTCTCTCTAAAAGGTAGTCAACTTTCTCACTTAAAATATTTTAACTTTTACTTTGTAATTTTTTTTACTTCTTTAACTCTCCAAATTTTTAGATTTCAGTCCGTAAATTATTTGCTTTCTCTGTCAAATGTATTTATTTAACTCTCTCCCTTAAAAGTTTTCAACTTTCTCTAATTGGAAAATATTTTAACATTCTCTCAAAATTTTTTATTTCTGATCTCTCCAATTTTTAAAATTTCGGCCTCTAATTTACTAACTTTCTTTTCTCCAAAAGATTTTAACTTTCTCTCCCTTAAAAGTTTTTGACATTCTTTCTCTCAAAAGCTTTTACATTCTTATCTCCCCAAATATTTAAATGTCAGTCTCTAAATTATTAACTTTCTCCCTCAAAAGTTTGTTAAATTTCTCACACGAAATATTTCAACTTTTTTTTCGTAAAAATGTTATTAATTCTTAACTCCAAATTTTTAGATTTCAGTCCTTAAATTATTTATTTGCTCTGTCAAATGTTTTTTTTAACTTTCTCTCCACTCGAAAGATTTTAATTTTCTCTTCTTTAAAAGTACATTCTCTCTAAATTTTTTACTGATCATCTCTCTAAATTTTTAAATTAAAAATTTCGGACTCTAAATTAATTTCTTTTGCTCAAAAGATTTTAATTTTCTCTCCGTCAATATTTTTTTAATTCTTATATGTTCAAACTTTTAAATTTTAGCCTCTAAATTAATCACTTTCTCTCGCTCAAAGTTTTCAGTTCTCTCCTTAAAATTTTTTAACTTTTCCTTCTAATAAAGTTTTACTTCTTGTCTATCCAAATTTTTAAGTTTTCCTAAATTATCCACAATCTCTCCCTCAAAGGCGATTACTTATCTATCTAAAATTTTAAATTTGTGGCTCTAAACTATTCACTTTCTCTCCTTCAAAAGATTTTAACTCTTACTCAAATTTTTTTTATACTTCTTAAATATCAAAATTTCACTCACTCTTGCCTGAATGTTTCCTTTTCTGAAAAGGTTTTCAGTTTCTCTCCATCAAAAGTGTATACTTTCCTATCTTTGAAAATTATAAGCATTCTCTCTCAAAAGTTTTTACTTACCTCTCCAACATTTATATTTCAGATCCTTAATACTTTGTCTTAAATGTTTTCGAACATTATATCCCTCAAAACTTTTTGAACATTATCCCTCTCAAGGTTTCTACTTATTTCTCCGAATATTTAAGTGTCATCTCTAAATTAATCACTTTCGCGCTTAAAAGTTTGTTAAATTTCTATCCCTCAGAAAGATTTTAACCTTTTCTCCTACAAAAGTATTTTTAAATTTTGGTTACTAATTTAGTAACTTTCTCTTCTCAAAAAGATTTTAACTCTCTCTCAAAAGCTTTTGCTTCTCATCTCTCAAAAATATTAAATTTTGGTCTCTAAATTACTCACTTTCTTTGGCTCAAAAGTTCTTAACATTCTATCTAAGAAGTTTGTAATTCTTATGTACAAACTTTTACATTCCAGTCTTCTAAATTACTCACTTTCTCTTGCTCAAAAGTTTTTAACTTTCTATCCCTCAAAAGATTTTAATTTTTCCTTTGAAAAAAGTTTTTTCATCTTAGCTCTCCAAATTTTTTAATTTCAATCTCTAAATTATTCACCATCTCTCCATCAAAGGTTTATAATTCATATCTTTCAAAATTATAAATGTTCTCTCAAAATTTTGACTTAGCTTTCCAAATATTTAAGCGCAAGTCTCGATAATATTCACTTTCTCCCTCGAAAGATTTGACTTTTTCTCTTTTTTTACTTCACTCTACAATTTTTTAGATTTCAGTCCCTAAATTATTTACTTACTCTCTCAAAAGTTTTTTAACTTTCTCTCCCTCAAAATGTTTGAACTTTATCTTATTAAAAAGTTTTTACTTCTCATCTTGTCAAATTTTTTAATTTCGGCCTCTAGTTTTTCAACTTTCTCTTCGAAATATTTTAAAGTTCTCTTAAAAGTTTTTAACATTCTTTCTCTCAAAAGCTTTTACTTCTCATCTCTCAAAAGTTTTAAATTTCAGTTTCAAAATTACTCGCTTTCTCTCGCTCAAATTTTTAAACTTTCTATCCCTCAAAAGTTTTTAACATTCAATCTCAATAGTTTTAAACATTCTCTCTCCCTTTCCCTCTCTCGAGAGTTTACTTATCTATCCGAAATTTTAACTTTTCGACCCTTAATTATTTACTGACTCAACTTTCTAAACATTCTATCCCTCCAAATATTTTAATCGCAATCTCTAAAATTATTCACTCTCTCAAAAAAGTTTAAATGTCTCTCGTGAGAAAGATTTTTACTTTTTTCTCATAAAAAGTTTTTACTCAACTCTTCAAATTTTTAGATTTCAGCGACCAAGTTATTTACTTTCTCTCCCTCAAAAGTATTTTAACTCTCTCATAAGATTTTAACTCTCTTTCTCAAAACTATTTAACATTCTCTCTCAAAAGGTTTTATTTCTCATCTCTCCAATTTTTTAAATTTTGCTCTCTAATTTACTTTCTCTTCTCCAAAAGATTTCAACTTTCTCTCCCTTAATTTTTTTTTTTACATTTTTACTCAAAAGCATTAACTTCTCATCTCTCCCAAAATTAAATTTCAGTCTTTAAAAATAACTCACTTTCTCGTGCTCAAATGTTTTAAATTTTCTCTCCCTCGAAAGATTTGAACATTCTGTCTCAAAAGATGCACTTGTATTTAACTCTTTGTTTTTCTCATAAGGTTTTCTTTCTCTCCATCAAAAGTCTTCCTATATTTCAAAATTATAAGCATTCTCTTTCTCTCTCGTTTTTACTTATCTATCCAATAATTTAAAATTCCGACCGTAATTATTCACCGTCTCAAAAGATTTTGAACATTCTGTCCATCGGAACTTTTTCAATTTTCTTTGTCTCAACGTTTTTATTCGTCTCTCCAAGTATTTAAATGTTGGTCTCTAAAATTATTCACTTTCTTGTTGAAAAGTTTGTTAAATTTCTCTCCCTCGAATGATTTTAAAATTTTCTCCAAAAAAAGTTTTTACTTCTTACTCTCCAAATTTTTAGATTTTAGTCCCTAAATTATTCTCTCAAAAGGTTTACTTTCTCTCCCTCAAAAGATTTTAACATTCTCTTTCTCAAAAGTTTTTAACATTCTCATCCTCAAAATTTACTTTCTCTTCTCAAAAAGATTTTAACTTTCTCTGCTGTCAAAAACTTTAAATTCTCATCTCTCCAAAATTTTAAATTCTAGTCTCTAAATTACTCACTTTCTCTACCTCAAAAGTTTAAAACTTTTTCTCCCTCAAAAGTTTTTAACATTCTTTGTCAAAAGTTTTTAATTCTTATACGTCGAAACTTTTAAATATGAGTCTCTAAATTACTCACTTTCTCTAGCTCAAATGTTTTTAACTTTATCTCCATCAATAGATTTTAATTTTTCATTTTAATTTTTTTAATTCTTTAGCTCCCAAATTTTTAAATTTTAGTCCCTAAATTATTCTCACATCTCTCCCTCAAAGGATTTTACTTCTTATCTCAGCAAATTATTAATTTTTTGGTTCTAAATTATTCACTTTTTGTCCTTCAAAAGATTTTAACTTTTACTCCTACAAAAGTTACCTGAAAGTTTATTTTTCTCATTCTCAAAATGTTTTCACACACTCTCCATTAGAAACGTATACTTCCTATTTTTCGAAAGAGTAAATTGCACTTTGCATCCATCCTATAATTCAAAACGTTGCACTTTGCATGCCAACCTTTAGAAAAGTCAGCACATAACACCCCTGACCCAAAACGTTGCACTTTGTCTAAAAAAAATTTAACCTTTTGTCCCTCAAAACTTTTTTAACATTCACTCTCTCAAAATTATTACTTCTCTCTCCATATATTTAAATGTCGATCTCTAAAATTTTAAATTTTAGTCTTTAAATTATTTGCTTTCTCTATCTCAAATGTTTCACTTTTTCTCCCTCAAAATGTGTTTTAGGTATTCCTCCATAATTTCAAATTCCAGTATCTAAAATTTTCTCTCTCTGAAAAGTTTTTAACTTTCTGTCTATCTCTACGTAAAGGGATTTCAACTTTGGCTTCCTCAAAAATGTGAAAATTCTCTCTCAAAAATTTTGCTCATCTCTCCAAGTTTTTAAATTTCAGTCTCTAATTCTACGCTTTCTCTCGCTTCCAATCTCCAAATTATTCGATTCGTCTCCCTCAAAAGTTTTTACCTTTCTTTCAATAGTTTTTACTTCTTATCTATCAAATTTTTGAATTTCAGTCTCTAAATTACTTACTTTGTCTCGCTCAAATGGTCTTTTAGTTTTCTTTCTCCTCAATTTTTTAACTTTTCCTTCTAAAAAACTTTTTTCTTAAATCTTCAATTTTTAAACTTTCAGTCTCTAAATTATCCACCTTCTCTCGCTCAAAAAAAAGATTTTAAGTTTCTCTTCCTCAAAAGTTTTTAAGTTTCTCTCTCAAAAGATTTTTACTTTGTCTCCCTCAAAAGTTTTTAGTTAGCGTTGTGTCTTCAAAAAGTTTTTTCTTTTCTCTTTAGAATTTTCAATTCCTCTCTAAATTATTCTCTCTCTCTCTCTCTCAATTGGTTTCGACTTTCTCTACCTCAAAAGATTTTAACATTTCCTCCGAAAAAGCCTTTTACTTCTCAACTCCAAATTTTAAAATTTCAACTCTAAATTATATTTCCTATCTTTCAATTTTTTTAACATGCTCTCTCTCAAAAAATTTACAATTAACGTGCTCTCCCTCAAAACTTTTACTTCTTATATCTTCGAATTTTTAAATTTCAGTCTATAAATTTTTTTATTTCTCTCCCTGAAAAGTTTATACTTCTTATATTTGCCAATTTTTTAACATTCTCTCTAAAAGGTGTTTACTTTGTATCTCTCCAAAATTTTAAATTTCGGTCTCTAAATTATGTACTCTCTTTTAAAAGTTTTTAACTTTCTCTCTCAAAAGTTTTTATGTATCTCTCCAAATTCTTAAAATCTAGTCTTTATCTATTCACTTTCTCTCGCTCAAATGTTTTTTAACTTTCTCTCCCTCTAAAGATTTTAACTTTTCCTCCTAAAAAAGTTTTTACTTCTTAACTCTCCAAATTTTAAAATTTCAATCTTTAAATTATTCACTTTCTCTCGCTCAAATGATTTTAACTCTCCTTGTTAAAAGTTTTTAGTTTTGAAATTTCAGTCATTAAATTACTAACTTTCTCTCGCTCAAAAGTTATTAACTTCTGTTGTTTCCCAAAGGCACAATAGAGAACTAGAACTAGAAGGGGGGTTGAATAGATCTTTAAAAACTTTTCAATTATTTAAAGATTAGTTACTAGATAATTAATTAGTTTAATTAATCTTAGCATAACAGAATATTAGTTTAAAATTCCCTTAAAGATTAAATGAAATCTCAGTTCAGTTCTAAAGTTAGCACTTGTAGATATTATTCACTTCACAGATAACAGATATATGACAGAATATAAGAACAAAAAGTAAATGACATAAAATATTTAAGTGGTTCGGAGTACAAATAACTCCTAGTCCATACTTTTACTTTAACGAGTAGGAAATCCACTAAGGATACGATCACTTAGACCAGGTCACTAAGATCTATTACAGCTGAATCACTTAGATTCATTCGAGTCACTTAGTCTCGGAAATATCACTTGGACCATGTCACTTAGACAAACAAATCACACTGAATTAATGGTAGTGTTGGGTACTGCTAAGCTTTGCAAAACGCTTGACTTCTTTCTAGTACTTAGCAGCTTGACTTCTTTCTGGTACTTGGTCGTTGGAGAGTTCTCGTTGGTGTATTTAATGCTCTGCTTCAAGGTGTTCTCTGATGTTGACTTTTGGGGTAGGTAGGCAGGTTGCTTTCGGCCCTAGCCAGTCACATCAGACTGCATTTCTGATTTCACCTACCACATGTGAGTGGTGTCACATTTTCAATCTAGCAGTTTAGACAAACCACTATCTGATCTTCTATTTGAATTTGAAGATGGTGAGAAACATTCTTGAAATCCTTGCTTTCCAATGCTTCGTATTTGTCAGTTCTTATGACAGTCCTGAAATGCTCTGCAAACTTAGAGGAACGTAGTCTGAGCTCTATGACATGGTCTCTACGAAAATTTGCTTTACGACTTGAGCATACTCTACGAGCTTCTTCCTTACTTTGCGAACAGTTCGGCTGCTCTACGATTCCGGAGTTGGTTTTATGAACTGACTTAAGACTTAGCTATCTCTTTGCAGCTTTACGATCAGTCAATTGATGCTCCACGAACACTTAAGATTACTCTGCAAATAAAACTAACACTACGAACAGGCAGAATAACTTTTCAATAGTTAGACTATACGATTGATTGATCTAAGTCCTTGTACACATGTCTCAGGTAAGGACTTACAAAACTACTTAACAATTATACATTATTATAACCACATCATCAAATTTAAATATGCATATCTTAACCATTCCTAACAATTTCCCTATATTTGATGACAAAAACGTAGTTTTGGAACAAACATCAACTCTACGATGCAAAGAACATAAATGATAAACATGCCTTGTATAGTAAGAAATTGTATCTCTACATTGAAAGAATACTTCAAAAAATATACCTCTATATTTACTATCTCCTCCACCTCTTTTCTTTAGCCAGCCAATGCTTCTCTGATGCAATCCTTTTATCAGTCCTGACTCCGTCTTCAACTTGCTTTCTGCTTATTTCTTCTACTGAATCTCTTGGACCAAGATCAGACAAATTTTCTCTTTCTTCTCCCACGATGCAAGTCCCTTGAAGATTTCTATTGACATAGGAGGGATCACTAGAGCTGATCCTAGTGCTAGTGGCACTGCACTTGGATCATGTCGTGAGGATGAAAAATGTCCACCAGTAGTTTGCACTTGCCTTGATCTCCTCTCCCCCTGTCTTGGATACCTCTTCTACCCCTTTTTGTCAGCATGAAGCACATAGACTTGTGCAGATAGCTCTTTGACACTTTGGACCAGCTCTTAAGTTTGGTTGCGGAATAAGGCAATATCATCTCGAATTTCTTGCAGCCTTGAATCTGATTGTTCGCGCTGCTGATGTACAAGTGTCATTGCAGAGTCTGTTCGTTCAAGAGCATTGTCATTTTGCTTCATCTGAGACATTCCTATGGTCTTGAACTCATTTAGGGAGGTACTGAGGTCAAATACTCTCTGTGAGGGAGTTGATTGTGCGCTCACTACTTTCCTAGAGAGCAAGATTAGCCTCTTTCTGTTCTTGGAGGCGCTTGAAGAAGAGAGCATCCCTTTGCTTGAGATTGTCAGCAGAAAAGCTTTCATTTGCTTATTGAATTCTTTGCCCATCTCCCCGGGCACCTTTGTTGCTGCTTCAGTTATTTTGTTTACTTTTTAGTCCTCAACTAAATTGCCTTCCAATTCCTTCAGAATGTCTTCTTCAGTGACATGAGCCATTAGATTAGATACTATCATTTGTAGGAAGTGCTGAGACATGTTCCAAGATCTGACCTAAGAGGGCTTCTGAATCTTCCTTATCACTCCGAACAACATTGGTTATGGCCAGGGGAATGTCAAAGTATTCATTGCGAGAAGAGGAGGGTATATCGACACGTGTTAGAGGACGATTTTTTGGTTCAAGTGGTTTTGAAGGTTTGCCAAACTGTTAATGTTATATTGGTGAGGAAGGATTTAGAGGTGAATTTACAGGAGTCGAAAGAATGTTGGAGATATTTATAGAAAGATGGAGAGTTGGGGTGTATTTGAATAGTTATGTGTGGAGAGCTAGCATTATATATATCGATCGTAGTGTTTTGGGACTCTACGATCGGAGAGTTGGTATTATTGTACATCATCCTTTGAGTGTTGAGACTCTACGAACGTAGAATGAATGAATGTTTCACTAAAACAAATAGAAGTAGAGGGTTGCTTGGAGATCGTAGAGGGGGACTCTTCGACTTCGTCATCGCAAGCAAAGAATGATTGATTCCAAGAGACTCTACGACTTCTATAAGAAGAATAGAAAGGTTCATGGCAGAGTCTCTTCTTGGCATACCTGAATATTCGAGTATAGTTCTGGAACATTAACTTTTCATTTGAATAGGACTTGAAAGTCCAAGAAATGAAACTCAGATCCTCGTGAAGTAATGCTTGGAACAAGGGCATTAGAGGGAGAAAGGAGTACAATTGTTCACTTGTTCATGATAAACAAAAGTGTCACTGTTTTGCAGACTTCTTCCTTACCCATGGTGAACTTCCCCAATGACTTCAATTTATGGTTCATCTGCTTTTGTTTCTTAAGGAGTTGAGGGGACTTCATGTATTGCTTCTGTTTGCTCCCCCTCAACTTGTTCAGAAGCATGAGGATGTGCTCGATCCCAATTTCTACAAGGACAGATTCGATGATTCTAGATTGAACCTCAGAATCATTGAGCAAGCTTGGAGTATGCAATGGTTGCTCCCCCTGAGAACTAACTTCTTTCTCTTTTAGAAGGTCTGAAGATCTTTTCTTCTTCTGTTGTTCTCCTTCTCCAGTATATAAATAAGTCGTCTTCTTTTCTTCTTTGGCTCAGGAGTTGGATCCTTCACAGCCACTTCTTCGGTCTCATCTTGAGGCTGCCATCCTAGCCATTTCAGCATCATTTGCACCCATTACTAACTCTGTGATCGGCGAGTTTGGTCGCTCTACGATCAAAGACAGTAGGCTTTTCTTGGAGCGCTTTCTTCTTATTCCTTTCTTCTTGATAAGTTGAGAGATTGTAGAGCCCTCATCAACTTTCTATTTATTCTTCTCCATCTTCTTCATCACCACCAAGGGCTTGTCTGTTGTGGAGATTTCATCAAACACAAGAAGGGCAGCAGAGCCCTGAGATGTCTCCTTCATCAGCTCAGTAGAGACCTGGGATACTTCCTTTCGGCCTTTCTCTTTTCTTCTTCCCCTTATTCTTTCTTAAGAGTCCAGTTGACTCTTCAGCATCTTCAGCATATGCTCCTTCAAGCATTTCTTCCTTCCTCTTTCTTGAGGGCTTCTGTACCTCACTTTGGGATGCCTCACTGTCCTTAGATTGTCTCAATCGAAGGATCTCGATAGGACACTTCTTCCAGTTGTCAAATAATTTGGGGGTAATCTTCTTGTTGATATTGAGGGCTTCTCCCTCACTATCCCCAATCATTTCCTTCAGAAGCTTATTCAAAAGAATACTTGTAAATCTCCCATTCTGCAGCAGAGCCCTGCAGAATGGCTCCAAAATTTAGCTTTATCTTCAGAACTATTGTCGTCATGACCCTCAGCTGAAGATCGCTGACAGGGTCATGAGTAGAGTCCTTACAGAGGACACACTTCTCAACAATATCATCAAGGAATTTGAAGTTCTGAGGGAACTCCATCCCTCGCAGCTCAGGGTTTTTCTTGTACCCCATCAGCTCCAGCCCATATTGAACATTGATGCTGTCGAGCGACGGAATACCTTCAATTTGCAAAGTCTATAGTATTGTTCACTTCCTTAGCCCCGAGACTAAGAGCCTTGCCCTTAACCTTGGTGGTTAGAAATCCATCTTTATATTCTCCATTCTGATAGAACTCACCCACCAAGTTGGAGTAGATTCTGGTGCTGGTATTCAAGGCTTCGAAGAATCCAGCCTTTTTCACCAGAGCAAGAACTTTTCGAAACTTCTTCTCTGAATCGCCAAAACTTTCGAAGCATAGTTGGTTTCTAGAGGCAACTTGGAAGCTTTTAGATAATCTGAAACTAAAACGAAAGTGTTTTAAGGATTTGAGCTTTGAAAAACTAGGGTTCGGTAGCTTGAGAGTTTGAAAGTTTGAAAGCTTAGATTGCAAAGTGAGACGTGTATAATGATGAGAGGCTGTTTGTCGCTTCATTCCTGCTAATTACAACTACAACGCAGTTAACTCTTGTTTATCACGTGCTTTGCTCAAGCGTGAGCACCACACTTACTTAAAGTAATTGTTTCACCTCTTTGTAGAATAAATTGAAAGCCATTTCACTCTACTACTGTCTTTCGCTCTACGAACCACTCTACGATGGTTCTTCACTCAACGAGCCCTTTTGAATAGTTAGTCTACTATCTTCACCTGCAGTATTAGAAACTTCCAATAACATAGTAGTATGGATGTAAATTTAACATTCCTAACTCACATCAGCAAGTTGATTTTCAGTTTGAACAAAATGCAATGAAATATTCATGATCCTTATTATATATGATTTCTATGTTTAGTCCTTGAATGCAAGACATGGTTATAAGTGATTGATACAGCACTATTATCACATAATATAAGAATAGATTTAAAATCAAACCCATAGTCATCTTACTGAACTATGAAATAAGTCTATTTCCTAGCAGTTTACATGTACCACTAGTGTTCTTTCTATCAATCTTATATCCTGCAAAATCAACATTTGAAAATATCTTATTAGATCGAAGGGAGACTCATCGAGATACCACAGTCCCAAATATGGAGTAATATCTGAGAATCTTTTTAACAACTAAATGAGATTCCTTAGGGTTAAATTGAAACCTAGCACAAATACTGGTAGAAAACATGATATCTAGTTTACTAGCAGTCAAGTACAAAAGAGATTCTATCATACCTCTGTATCAAGTTATATCAATACTTTTACGAGATTCATCTTTATCAAGCTTTTGTAGAGGCCACAGAAGTCTTCATGGGAGTAGCTGAATCCATGTCATACTTCATCTTTAATGTGCTTAGCTTGGTTGATGAAGATCGCTTCATCAGTTTGCTTTACTTGCAGTCCAAGGAAGAAGTTCAGCTCACCCATCATGCTCATCTCAAATTTACTCTGCATTAGCTTGACAAATCTCTCGCATAATTTCTTATCAGTAGAGCCAAGAATAATATCAAATACATAGATTTGTACTAAAAGAATTTTATCTTTGTGTTTCCTAAGGAATAATGTTATGTCTACTCTGTTTAGTGAATTCATTTTCAATTAGAAAAGTAGCGAGTGTTTCATACCATAGTGTTTTATCTAATCTGTAGATAATTTATATGAGATTGATTGATAAAACCTAGAGGTTGTTCAATATAAACTTCTTGAAGTTCACCATTCAAAAATGCACTCTTGACATCCATCTAGAAGACTTTGAACTTCATGTGGGCTGCATAAGCTAGAAACATCTTGATGACTTCCAATCTGGCAACATGAGCAAAGGTCTCATAGTCAATCCCTTCTTCCTGTGAGTAGCCTTTGGTAACCAGTCTTACTTTGTTTCTAGTGAGCATCTTCATCCATCTTGTTTCTAAATACCCATTTAGTGCCAACAAGTGGATGATCTTACTCCAAACTCTTCTTTCTTTCAAATTGGTTCAGCTCCTCTTGTATAGTTTCAATCCAACTTAAATGTTCCATAACTTCTTCAATCATCTTCCAGGTGGAACATCTGTACTTGTGACTTGTTGTCTGAGTTCTTGAAGATCAGGTTCTGGATCAGCAGCTTCATTGACTTGTAGAGATTGTTCATTTATGGAACTAGCTGCTCTACGTTCTCTTGGTCTGGCACTACGATCGTTGAGCTCTACGATTTTATCAAAAGATACAAACTTTCTTTAGATCTCCCAAGTCATATTCATAGAAGGTTATATGAATGGAAACTTAAACGCTCAATGATTTCTTATTGAACACTATAAGCTTTGCTTTTCGTAAAGTATCCAAGAAATATTCTCTCGTCTGACTTGGGTTGGAACTTCGTTAAGTACTTCTTGCCATTGTTGAGGATGTAACATACAACCCAATGCATGAAAATAATTGATGTTTGGCTTTCTTTCTTTCCACAATTCGTAGGGTGTTTTCTTGACCGTAGAGTGAATCAGAGATCGATTCTGAGTGTAGCAAGCAGTGCTGACAGTTTCTACCCAGTAGTACTCGGGCAAATGAATTGTTGCTAGAAGAGTTCTTCCTGCTTCTATCAATGTTATGTTTTTCCACTCAAATACAGTAATAATTTAATACTGTTGGGACTGGGAAATTTATTAATTTAGAGAGTTATTATTTAATTGATAAATTAATAATTTATTACTTTAAAGAGTTTTTTTCTATTCGGTGAACATAAATTTAATTACATTAAAATTATTGCATTTTATTGATGTTTATATCATACTTTTTTTTGATGCAATGTATCGTATTTATTAAATTAATGTAATAATAGAATTCATTGCAAGTAGTGATATTAATTATTTTTAATAATTAAATAATGTTCATTGAATCCACTTTTCTAATTACATTCACATTTTATTTCAAAAAAAATTATATTCAATTTGATTTGAATTTCAAGACAAAATATTATTTTGATGGGACCATATATTAAGGATGAAATTCAATTAGATTTGAATTTTAAGAAAATTAAGGATGAAATTGAGATAGATTTGAATTTCAAGACAAAACAAACGAGAATAGAATCATATTTTATAAGATTGCCCTATATATATTTGTAATTTAAAAGAATTATTAATTTATGATTTTGATGGGACCATATATTTATATAAGGGTCTTTTTAAAAATTATTATTTTATTATTTTATCGAAATTATTAATTTATCCCATTAGCCCAAGTCGGGACTGGGAAAAAATATTATTTTAGAGAGATTATTAATTTATCGAGTATTAATTTATAGAGGTTCTACTGTACTTCATTTTGTTGTGGAGTTCTTGGAGCTGAAAAGTTATGATGAATTCCATTATTTTCACAGAACTGATCCATCTCAGAAAAGTCGAATTCTTTGATCACTCCTTATTGCCTTGATCTTCTCACCTTTTCATTCATAATCAGTTTAAAGAATTTGACTAATTTAGTGATGGTCTCGTCCTAAGAGCTTAGAAAGAGTACTCATGTGTACCAGGTGTAGTCATCCATGATCATCCATGATCAGTGAGTATCTTTTGCCTCAAAAATTAGCAGTTTGTATCGACCCAAATAGATCCATTTGCAACAACTACAGGGGCCTCACATTTGAATTGACTGTCGTACTTTTGAATGAGCTTTTTGTTTGTTTTTTAAGGTGACAGGCCTTGCATGGTCTTTTCTTTGACAAAATCTAGCTTTGGCAAACATTTGATTATTAGATCATTTGACATGCTTTTGAAGTTGAGATGGGATAAACTTCTGCTTATATCCTCTGATGCTTTTGCAAAGAAGCAAGTTGTTTTAGTAGAACCGAGCTCAGCAAGATTAACCACGTAGACATTTTCTTCTCTTGATCCAGTTAGCTTTAATGAGGTGGTTTTCCGGTCTCGAACTAGACACTAGTTGTTGAGGAAGATTACTTGATGTCCTTTATCATACAGTTGGCTTATGCTCAACAAGTTGTGCTTCAATCCATCAACATAAGCAACTTTATTGAAAGATATTGCACCATTTCCAATAGAACCATAACCTCTTGTTTTACCAGTCTCCAAAGACAACTGATGGACAATCTTTCTCTTTAAAGCTTGACAAAAGAGCATTGTTGCCAGTCATGTGCCTCGAGCATTCCTTATCAAGATACCAGATGGATTTTGTGGAGCTCGATACCTACATGAAAAGTCATCTTTTATTTTGGTACCCAAACTAGGTTGTTAGTGCTATTAGATAATAAATACATAAATTTGAATCTATAGCGTAACGATGCTATTAGATAATAAATACATAAATTTGAATCTATAGCGTAACGATGCTACTGTCACTTTGAACCATACCTGACACATACCAGAGACCTTGTGGAAGTGTTCGCACTTCCTCGCTAAAGATTATGTGTGATATTTTTTATTTGAGAATAAGCAAACATAGGGGCTCAATGTATATTTTTTTAATATCTCGTTCTTATGTAGTAAATTCCTTTAGCAATCTAGCATATATTTAGGATGATATTCGACCTCCTATGATAATCTTTAGAACTAGACAATGAATATATCAGCTTTTCCAAAGATACCTGCAGCATTTTGTTCTGCTGTGCTCCTTTGGTTATGGATTATTAGCTACCTGGACTTCATCATTTCAACAGGCTTTCTATGGTTTCTTTGCGTTTTAGCTAGTGTTCATTTCACATGAATTGAAACTGTGAATTGTGCAATATTGAGTTTAGGAAGTTTGGTTGCTAGGGTTGAATAAATTTTGGTGGATTATAATTGTCAAAGACGAATATCTTTTTTCTTCTTTCTAACGGTAGAAACTGTAAAATTTTGATATTATAACTTTCTTATTGTCATTGCTCATGCACTCGAGATCCATTGCATGAATAATCGAACACAACATCTTTTTTTTTGTGAAAGAGTTGGTTGGTCAGTGCAAGTGTATCTCGTTCATTTTTCTGAAAGTGAAATAAAAATTGAAGGCTTTGAGAATTCACTTGTTGAGATCTGCCTTTCTAGTGCTTTGCACCACTTTCTAGCTGGCACTGTTGGATCCCTTGTGGCTTGTTCTTCATCTCGTTCCTTTTTTTGTGAAGATTGTAAAAATGAAGCATTTCTTGGACCTATTTTGAAATATTTCTTTTATAAAGGAATCTTGTTTTTAATTTAACAAATCATGTGTAGACTATCTATGAGATTTTAACCTGTTTTTTTTCTTCTTTTTCTTTTTATTGACAAAGCCGCAGTGTTATATTGGCCACTTTAGAGAATTAAGCTGTTGTCGACTTGTTGGAATCTATTATGGATTTCTCACCACATTCTCCAAGCTGTGCCAGGTTATGGAAGGAGAAGTAAACAGTGGCATTATTACAGGCCAGTTCGAGAATTGAGACTACAATATGAATAAAAATTGAAAAGGCTCTTTGTTTCCTTTGTTTGATTTCCAATTTTCTAGTATTTAAACAAAAAATATTTCACAATTTTAAGTAGGGAAAAATGTGATTTGCCACTATTTTAGGCTAAAGTACAGAAACATTTTTTATGTATACATGACATATACTCCATTCGTTCGATGATAAGTCTTTATTACTATTTTGAGTAGTTTCATGTTAAATTAAATGTCTATTTTTTTTTAATAATTAAATTTTTACACATATTTTTTTATTATACCTGTAGCATTAAATATTCTAATTTTCTACGAAGGGAGTATTAGAAAAGGAGATAATGACTTGCATATGTTTATTACATGCACTGTATTTTGGGCATGACGGTACACCCTCCATTTACTTTTTTTTTTTTTCTTTTTAGAGAGTGAAATTTGTTTTGTTCAAGGAAGCAACATAAAATACTAATTTGTCTCTTTTTCATATTTTCCAATTAATTTTAGAAGGGTAACATTGAGATTTTATAACCATTTTAATCAATAAGACAAAACATTAATTACTAGTGTCACTTTGGAAGCGGGTTAGATGCTTTTGAAGTCGCTCTATTATAGACCAACTTATAAATGGGTTATTGAACTTTTTTTTCTTACAAATGGGTCATTGAATTTTTATTTACTTACAAACCGTTAAAAAATTCGTTAACTTTAATCTGTTTGTCACGTAAGCAGCTGACTTGTGAAAAAAAGAAGCTTATGTGTCAAGAATTATCCCATGTGGCCTTGATGTAGATTTAGAAAAATTTATGGAGTAAATAAAAGAATTATTTTCAAGTAAAATATAAATTAAAAATATATTTAATTATTTTAAAATTAATCTGTTAATTTTTTTTATTTTTATTAAAAAAAATGCATTTTTTTATTTTTATTAAAAAAAAAGTGCAGTTTTTGTAATAAAAAATGCAGTTTTTTTAAAAAAAATGCAATTTTTGATTTTTAAAAAAGTTTAGTTTTTTTTAAAAAAAGTGCATTTTTATTAAAAAAAAGTACAGTTTTTTTAATAAAAAAAAGCGTTTTAATATTAAAATAAAAAAAAATTAGTTATAAAAATAAAAAAACGCAATTATTTTTTTTTAATAAAAACGAAGTTTTTTTTTTATTTTATTAAAAAATTTATTTTCATTAAAAGAAAATTGCGTTTTAATTTTTTTTTAATAAAAAAAAAACAATTGTTTTTATTAAAAAAATTGCATTTTAATTTTTTTTAATAAAAACAAAAACAAAATTTATTAAAAAAATGGTTTTTTATTTTTATTAAAAATAATTATTTTATTAAAAAAAAACTGTGTTTTATTTATTTTTTAATAAAAAAATTATTTAAAAAACTGCACTTTTTTTAATAAAATAAAAAAATCTGCATTTTTTAATTAAAAAAAACGGCACTTTTTAAAAAATAAAAAACTTTTGTTTATTTTTATTAAAAAAATGCACTTTTTTTTAATAAAATAAATAAAAATGTACTTTTTTTAATAAAAAAATTAACAGATTAATTTTAAAATAATTAAATATATTTTTATTTATTTTAATTTATATTTTACTTTAAAATAATTCTTTTATTTACTCTGTAAATTTTTCTAAATCTACATCAAGCGCCATATGGGATAATTCTCATCACATGTTTTTTTTTTTTCACAAGTCATCTCTACGTGGCAAAAATGGTTAAAAGTTAACGGATTTTTTAACGATTTGTAAGTAAATAAGAGTTCAATGACCCATTAGTTTAATGACTCATTTGTAAGTTGACCTATAGTAGAGTGACTTTAAAAGCATTTAATTCCTTTGGAAACTGTTGTATGCTCTGTGCATAGCAGGTCTTTTCTTCCTCCATCATCGCTTTGTATAATTGTATTGGAGAGATGCATAATGTTTCTCTCATGTTCACTTGAGCTCCTGAATCCGTTAAAGCCATGCCATGCCATGCCATGCCGCTGAAATATGTTTCTGAACCATCTCTCCCCGCATTTGATTTGCCAAGGCTTCTTTTACTTTTTAATGCAGGCTTGAATGGATAAGAAACTTACACAAGCACAGCTCAGTCAAGTATAATTTCTTCCTCTCTCTCTCTCTGACTTGTTCTTTTGTTCGTGTGGACGCATGTACGTACACGTGGACTTGCATACTGATCTTGGCTTTTTGACTCTAGTTGATCTATATGAGAATTGAGAAGCTTCATATAATCCAAGTCCATGTTCGTATCCGGATATGAGATTATAATCTGAAGATTATCAATTTTATGTTTGTTTTTTTATGTGATTATTCATGAATAATTTAAAATAATCTCATATTATGTTTGTTTTTTTTACGATTAATTAAAAAATTAGATAAAAAAAATATCATTTTGACTATTATACTTTTGCTAATAATAATATATTTAAAATTATAATTTAAACTTGTTTATATATTTAAAAATGATGAACAATTAATTAAAATTTTTTAAATAAATAATTTTATTATTCAATCAAATGTTCACCGGTTATGGTTATATTATACTCCCACGAAAAGCCAAAAAACAAGAATTAACTATCGGTTGAGGAGAGGATAGAGGATAAAAAAAGAAATTTTATATTTTAACTTTTTATGTGAAAATATTAAAAGCTAATGTGGAAATATCTATTTTCTAAAAAGAAAAAAAGTGGAATCCGAATTAGTTGAGTTGATGCTTATGGTCTTGGGCTCTTTATTAATAGCATAGCATGGTCCTGCGTTTGCCTCTTCTCATGGACTACTTTTTTAATATATTATTATTCAGTAATACCATCTCCATATAAATATAAAATTAAATTTGTTTTACAATTTTCTAGAGAATATAATTATAAATTATTTAAAAAATACTATTAACTACAAAATAAGTTTAAATTTAAAAATAAACAAGATACTTACGATTAATAGTCTTATCTCAAGCGTAATACTTGCAAATAAACATATAAATCTGGAAAAGCTATACCAAACGCCCAACAGATTATCTCCAAAAGTTTGGTACAAAATAACTAGTCTATGGGAATGTTTGATAAAAACTGAATGAATCTGAATCTGAATGAGTTGAATTTGAATTTGAATGAAAAAAACTGTTTGATAATTGACATGTCTGAAACATTTGAATGACAAAACTTTATTATTTTATCCTTCTAAAAAAATTCAAATTTATTGTAAATTTATTTAATATTTTTTAATATAATAGTTAATATTAATTTTTTAATTTTTTTAATTTTTTTTACTTCATTCAGCCATTCAGCTAAAAAAATCTGACTTAACTATTCAGCTCGTTCATCTTATCGATTCAGTCACTCAGACCAAAATAAACAAAGGCACTGACCGATTCAGCAGGTGTATGCAAGAACTAGTGTTTGTAAGAAATAATTGCTACAACTCATTCCAACCGTCCCCTGCAAATTATGCCAGTCAAGAGGTTTGGGATATTATGTCAAGTCACATATCCATCCCAACAAGGGGCTTGGCTTGGGTAAAGAGGAATGAGATCAATCTTGTTCCTTCTGCGCAAGATTTTTACATTTGAAAATTTCTTCAGCTTTTCATCGACTCTCTGAGATTATAAAGTGAAGAAAATATCAAGAGATTAAAGATTTTGTTCTCCAAATAGATAGAACGAACAATAATAATTTTAAAGTGCAAAATCATCCCCTCAAAAGTCAAAACTCATACTGCCCGGAGTTGTATTTTGTCTTTTTACTACCAGCTAATCAATCTTTATATTATTAAACTATTTTTCTTCCTTCTTCTTTCAGTTCACGCTTACCTGTACCTGAGTTACTTTCATCTCCCGATATCGATTGCCGGAGCTCCGGCGACTCGATCTCTCTTCTTTTCTACGGCAACCTTCCGGTCGGATCTTTTCTTATTTCGGTAAGCCTCATGCCAAATTATACCCCTATTCGCTTGCACTCGCTCATCGTAACGTATCTCTTCCGTACAAATTTACGCATTTATACATCTTTATGTATTTCGGATTCCCTAATTGAATTAAACTCAACAGTGCCTGTGCTTCCTTTGGTTGTGCCTTTGCTTAATACAAAAACCATATACACATACTTTTCTTATATCAAAAGAATACTATATACACAAGTAAACATGCAGTTTGAGCAATTTTGTCTAAAACCGATTTGATCATTTTGATTTCGAGATAACATCTCATTTACAGGGAACAGTAGGGTATTTACGTTGAAAGGTTCACACTATATGATGTGCAAACTTTTTTTTTATGTACCTCTAACTGGCAATTTTTTCTTTGTTGCCCTTTATGGTCAAGTGGGGCAATTGGACCCTAAGAAACCAAGGGTGTGCTTGTTTTCACTTAAGTTGCATGGAATTGGTCTACTTTAACTTGTTAGTTTAATACCTTTAAGCATTTTTTTCCTTGAATTAATACGAAGTGGCAAGCTCGTGAACTATTTTTTTTGTTTTTAAGGTCATTTATGAGGGACTATATATAGTCCCAAGGAGGAAGGTGCAATTAATTAGTACCTCCTTTTGAGGTGTGAATGACTTTAGGAGTAAAAAAGTAGTCTATGATTACAGATTAATTGAAGGATTAAAAAATGCTTATAGATATTAAACTAGTATATATATGTATAAATAGTCCAATCAAGCACAAGTAGTTTCACATTGCTTGTGAACAAAGACAGTGAAAGTAAGCGAGATTGAATGCATAGCCCTACCTATGGCATTTATATGACTTTATGCACTTATTTGATGCATAAAGTTGTTCATGTGCACTGAAGTTTGTCATTACATATGATGGTAGCAAACATTTGTGTCAATTGTTAAACTCAACAAGATAAGTTTTTCCCTTTTGTTGTTGTTCCAACTTTCTAGATCTTTTCTTTCTAAGACGTGGTTAGTTCTTGTACATACTTTTGATTTGTGCTTCTTCTAAATACTAGCGGCTGACTGGCACCTAAGTACATGGCTTTGGTCAATGTAATCAATTGTTGCCTCGATTCTATCAGACAAGTAAGTTATCTTCTCCATGTAGCTTATCCGATTTGGCTTTGTTATTTTCTTCCTCTTTCAACTGCGCATTTTAAATTTTCTGCAAAGAGTCAATGTGAGATTGTGATGCAGTATGATATTAATTTCTAACTCTGGTTATAGTAGGTGTCTTGATTTAAAATGTTGGCTATAGCATAGGTTAAGACAGTTAAGTTCTGGCTTCACTTTTTGATTTGCAGTTACTTTATGCATTTCTCATTCTTCCTTATGTTTCTCAGATATCTGAAGACATTGAAGGTGCCATTATCTATTTAGATGCTGGCTGTACAGAGAGTTTCCAATTTCTTGGGGCATTCCCTCTGTTACTGGAAGTCGGAGTGCGCGCCATTTGCAGCTTGGAAAACATGTCTCCTCTTGATGTGGTGAGAGCAGTTTCTTTTCATCATAATCTGTCGTGCCAGACTGCAACTTAAGGATTATGTTGCATTATCTGTGTTTCCCATTTTCCTGCTCCCCTTAACCTGTTAGAGGTTCTTTACTAGATTGTATACTTGTATACATACACACACATGATTTCTCAGTTGGTTTAACTTTTAAAAAGTTCACCTTCTCTTTTCACATAATGTGTATATGATGTTTACACAATGATTACAAGGTGACTGTGCTGTATGACATGCTATAACCTGCTCCTTTAAGATTTCATTTTGGTGTTATTTTGAATCCATAAACTTGAATTAATTTTCTCATGACTTTCTTTGTCAACTTATTTCTCTAGGTGGTTGATTGGAATTCAAAATTTGACCCTGCGAGGAAAATTGTGGTCATCACCACTCGTCTTTTAAGTGATGCGCATCGATATGTTTTACGTTGTCTTAGCACGCATCAAAGCGTTCACCACTGCACTATATACACAGGTAATTCTTTGACTTAATTTTTCTTTACCAGTACCAATTTAATTTGATATACCTATTCAATTTTCTTTTATGTTCTTAACGTTTAGGGTTGGCAAGCTTTCATGGAAGGGTTGAGTTATTTATCCATACACTGTTCAGCTATGTGCTCTAATCATCTCTGTTTCGGGAAAAAGCACCTTTACCCCACTGTGGTTGTAGTGTTTTAAGCAATTAGTCACCGTGCTTTTAAAATATTCAATTAGCCCACTGTACTTTTTAAAAATGTTCAATCAAGCAATTCCGTCCAATTTTGCTCACGGACGTTAAAAAATTAGGGTGAAAAAAGCACCTTTACCCCACTGTGCTTTTAAAATATTCAATTAGCCTACTGTACTTTTTAAAAATGTTCAATCAAGCAATTCCGTCCAATTCAGCAATTCTTTCCTCTCCAAAATTCCTCTCTCTCTCTCCTCTACTACTACAATAAGAAAGAAAAGAGTAGACTTGACTACAACAACTCCTCTTCCCGCTCCTTCCCGCGTTTCTTTCCTCTCCAAAATTTCTCTCTCTCTCTCTCCTCTACTCCTTTTATTGATTCTTCACCCTAACCATTCCATTTCATATTCCACCACTAATTTTCTCCTCCATTCAATTAGCCAACCACCTAAAAATAAAACAAAAGGGAATTAAATTATCAAGATGAACGATCTATTTATCTCCGACTCATTCTCTCGATACAACAACGATGATCAAAATCCTTCTCACGTCATTGAGATGTCCAGTAATGGAGGAGCTGGAGATGGTGTAAATCTGGACAAATTCTTCCAAGATGTTGAAGCCATTAAAGACGAGCTGAAACACCTCGAAACCCTCTACAACCAGCTCCAATCCTCCCACGACCAATCCAAAACCCTCCACAACGCCAAATCCGTCAAAGACCTCCGCTCCAAAATGGACGCCCATGTCTCCTCCTCCCTCAAAAAGGCCAAGCTCATCAAACTCCGCCTCGAATCCCTAGACCGCTCTAACGTCGCCAACCGCACCCTCCCCGGCTGCGGCCCCGGTAGCTTCTTGCGGGGACCGTTGACGATGGAGGTGCATGTCCATCGTACCTCTTGTCTCTCTTGAATCTCCAGGATCGTACCTCTCTTGAATCTCCAGGATCGTCTCCATCACTTGCCCCCTCCCCTGCTCCTAAATCCCCTTCTGTAGGAAAGTCTCGCTCTGTCCGGTGGAGATTAGAGAGTCTAGGGTCGAATCGTCGGCCTTCTCTCCGGTCACGGTGAAGTACCGTACAATACCGGATAGTGTCCGGTACTTTCGGCGACCATCGCTTAGCGGAGGTCGTAGAAGGAGGTCATGGAGTCGTGGAGCTTCTTGCGGAGACCGTTGACGATGGAGGTGCATGTCCACCGGACAGAGCGAGACTTTCCTACAGAAGGGGATTTAGGAGCAGGGGAGGGGGCAAGTGATGGAGACGATTCTGGACATTCAAGAGAGGCACGATGCGGTGAAGGGGTAATAAGATGTAATGGTACCCCCATTGAAAATGAGACACGTCATTTGTATTTTATTTTTTAAAGGCACGTAGGAAAGTTGGCCCAATTTTTTAACGTCCGTGAGAAAAATTGGACGGAATTGCTTGATTGAACATTTTTAAAAAGTACAGTGGGCTAATTGAATATTTTAAAAGCACAGTGGGGTAAAGGTGCTTTTTTCCCCCAATTTTTTAACGTCCATGAGCAAAATTGGACGGAATTGCTTGATTGAAGATTTTTAAAAAGTACAGTGGACTAATTGAATATTTTAAAAGCACAGTGGCCAATTGCTTAAAACACTACAACCACAGTGGGGTAAAGATGTTTTTTCCCTCTCTGTTTCATAAGTCTCAATTATGTCTTCTTTTTTCTGATTTATTATGTAATCATCTCTGTTTCGGTACCACCAACAACCAATCTAAGTGTTTGCTAGTTCCAATCACCTTACAGTCTTAATGACTTAAGTTAATCGTCAAACAAATTTTGTGGAAATGAATCCTTAAATATTTTCTACTAGCATACCTTACACTTTGACCTGCAAGTTTGATTCATAATTATAATATAGCTCTTCCTTTTTATATTAGCTGATGCAAGATGTGCATCAGATCTATTCATTCATTTTATTTGTTGTCAATTTAATGCTTTTGGCCCTACTAATAATCACCATGTTTTGTACAATTCCTTTTGGATCTTCATAGAAATCAGCAACTCAAATGAAATTAGTAGGGCTGTAATTGGTAATCGAAAAATTCGTTTTCGTCCGCATCCGTATTCGAAAAAAAACTGATATATCTGTTAGTGAAATGAATGGATAAAATATATATTTGTCAAGGCTAATACTTGGTACTATGTTCTTAAGATAATTATGCTCTCCGTATGGTGCTCAGAGTTGATAGCACTTGTCTCCCAGGATACAATGACAATGTATACTATAGTAGCCCTCCAAAAAGTATACTCAACGAACCAAAAATAAAATGCTCAGAACTCTCTCTCAAAAATAAACTATAAACTGCTAATGAAATGAATAAGAATGTTTATGCTTGAATGAATTGAGTGAATAAAATGGCTACCCCCTCCTGTCTATTTATAGGAGGGATTAGTGACCCTTCAGAAGGGACATTACCCCTTGAAAAGGTACTATTTAGCCAAAACGACATAGTTTAAGGCTTAACAGAAAGGGCACGTCCATTCGGACTACTAAACGACGTAGTTTTAGTCTTTAGCAAAAAAGGTGCGTTTGTTCAGACAAAAACGACGTAGTCTTAGGGCGTCCATTCAGGCAAATAGTCTTTCCCAAAATGACACAGTTTAGACGCGTCCGTTCGACAGGTAACGCTTCCCAAAATGACGTAGTATAATAATAAATATTGTTTATCAAAACGATACAATTTTGATAATAGAACTAAATAAAATAAATTTTGTTCAAAAAATTATATACAAGGACCCAGACCCACGAACCTCGAACCACGAGCCGTAAGCCCGAGCTCAGCCGGTTTTATTTGGTAGCACGATGTGAGTTCGAACCAAGCTTTGGCTAGATCCTCTCTCTTCCACAAAAGTGGGGTGTCCCTTGGGGTCCAAATCCAAGAGCAACTTTAATGTATATAAACCTATTAATTCTTTAGTTCTTAACCGATGTTGGACTTGGCTTCTCACATGTATTTATTATCATTTCCAAGCATGATCTTTGAGAGTTAATATCTCATTCATTACTTCATGGATTTGAGCTTTCAAATACTTAATTTAATCTACTCATGGAGTAGAAAACATTGATATGTGGAATCATTACAAATAATTAATGACATCCATATTAATTTAAGCTCAAATTCTAACAATCTGTATTCGGTTGAAAGGTATCCGCAAATAAACGGAAACGAATACGAAAATTGGCGTTTTTGTATTCGTTTAACATCCTAAATATATCCGACAGATAGTTGATATCCGAATTCGGATCCGTATCCGGAATTCGTACCAAATAACTTATATATATATATATATATTATAAGCAAAATAATTTTTTTAAAGTGACATTCCTTATATTATAATTAGTTTTCACTATCATACGAAAATTATTTTAAAAATATATCATTTCACTTCTAAAAAGTAGGAAATAACACTTTTATTATAATATTAATAAACTGAAATAAATTGATTTATTATAGTTAATAGATTTTTACTATTATAAAGAAATATCTAAAATGTATCATTTACCAAAAAAATATATACTAGAAGAACAAAACTATAGTTATTAGCTTGTTATAAGTTTTTTATTTTCAAAACTTACTTGCAATGTTAGGAGGCAGGAACAATGAACTATATAATTTTATTGTTAAAATGTGTTAAGTCCAAATTAATTTAAAATTAATCTAGAAGGGGGTTGAATAATTAATTAACGTTTATGAATTTTCAGGTGGAGGGAGTATTTATCACTTTCATTTGTTAAATTAGAAGTCCAAATATTTACAGTAAGTCCAAAGTAAATTTTGGATCAAGTTGGATTAACTAGTTGTCAGTTGTCACATATACATTATAACTTGCACTCTCCATAAATAAAATGAAATAAAATAAACTTTTTATATCTATGTAAATTGTAATCTATGTATTGAGGATAAATTATAAATAAAAGTACTCATAAACATATTATTAAAGTTTTAATCAAATAATTGAGAAAAAAATAATTAAATATTCAATGTAAACTTTTGAATCTAATTATTAATTATAAATTATAAATATTCACACACTACAAAGATTACTACTACACACATAAAATGAACATCTAAACATTAATAAGCAGAGCATTCATTTTGAAATTTAGGATTTCAAAAATGATGAAAACTTATTTGAATTGTAATTTAGAACATTGATTATTGTATTTAAATATTTATTAAAAATAAATAAATTAACATTCATTCATTAATAAACTATATTTTAAAACTCATTATTTTTTTATTCTAGTTATAGTTAATGTTGTAAATGGTAACCGGAAAATTCGTATTCGTCCGCAGCCGTATTCAAAAAGGCAGATATTATTCGTATTAGGAAAAAAGCGGATATTATCCGTATTCGGTTTAAAGGTATCCACAAATAAACGGATACGGATACTACTGTATCCGAATCCGTATATATCAGTTTACACCCTTAGAAATTAGATAGATATTTCAATTTTTTTTTTTTTTTGCTTCTCTATTTCCATATATGTTTGAATGAGGCCAAAATACCCTGTAATGTATTGTGTTTTAAACATAGAAAAAAAATTTATAAAGACAATTTTCTTTTTAGTAACCTAACAATCCTTAAAGCATGTGTTGGCTCGTATAATCTATATACTAACAAATTTCTTGGTGGTCTCATTGTCTTTTATCGAAGAGCAAGTTACTAACGTTATGGAAGACCCATGGGCATATTATCTCTGTGAGGTGGTCATGACCCTTGCCCCCACCTCTCGGTGCTTTCATTCCCTTGTATGTTGCTCTGTGAGGTGGTCATGACCCTTGCCCCCACCTCTCGGTGCTTTCATTCCCTTGTATGTTGGTGTGTGCTTCTTAATCATGGCTTGAGATGGGTAGGGGTGTAAACGAGTCGAATCTAAGTGAACAGTTTCATGCTCAGATTCGGCTCGACTCGAAAAAATTGAGCTCGAATTCGACTCGGATTCGATAAGGGATTTATATTTTTGCGCCAGATTCGACTCGGATCATTACTCGGACCTACTCGGCTCGTAAGTACTCGACTCGTTTACAAAGCGAGTTACTCATGAGCCTTCAAATCGAGTTTCAAATATGAATCATTTCACTTAAAACTGAACCACTACATTTGGTTACTTAACTAATATTTATATATAAAACTTTTTCACTTTTATTTATGTATTGAAATTATAAAGAATGTAATATAAATTGACATTCAATTAATTGATTTATTCAAGTACAAGTTTACACAATTTCATACTATACTTTATAAATTATAAAGATTGATACAAATATCACATATTTAGCTTACTAACATGGATCAGACCAATATTCGAATATGATCCATCGAACATGTATCGAGTATGGTTCGAGAAAAAAAAGAAATACTCGAACCCTAATATGAGCGAACACTGGTATGCTCGAATTCGACTCGTGTATCATTAAACAGAAAATGAGTATGGATCAGATTCGACTCGGATCAACTTCGAATTCGAGTTTTGGATCATATTTTCGAGCCGATCTCGAGTCGAGTACCGAACTATTTGGCTCGGCTTACACCCCTAGAGATGGGCACTCATGCATTTAACAAGTTGGTCTTTAAGTTTAGATTTACAAATAGAATACTACTCTCAGGGTTTTGATGAAGAGTGGCTCTTGTAAATGTTTGTCTTCAATTAGACAAAAATATTCCATAAATTTACTAGCTTTTAACTCTAGCTTCTAGCTAAGTGCATATTGATTCTATGGAGCAGCCTTATTGAGAAGCCTATGGATTTAGTAGAAAAGACTTCCTCCAAGTTGGTCTCAGATATTCCAGTAAAACCCATTGGTCTGATCACTAATGCTGCAAAGGTTTTTCGATAGCTAAATTGTTTAGTGATGTAGGACAAGGTGGAAAGAAGGAATAAAAGTATTTATCCCTGGCTACCGCAGAATCGATAGAGAAACACACCATAAAAGCAGAACAATTTTCTCAAATCAATTCATATTCAATAATTTGAAATATAATAAAGATTACAATTATTTATATAGGGAATCTACAAATTAGCGATCAAGTACAATCCCTAATATAAAAAGAATGCAAGTCCTAATTAAAATCTACTACTATAGTTACTTATTGGATAATCTTACATAATAAAATGTAATTATGTCTAAATATAATATTAAGTAACTACTTAATAGTCTTTCAAGTCCCTTGATTGCTTTGCATCATTTGTCTTCATATTTATTCAGGTTTTCTTTTTTAGTAGGAATCTGAGCTTAGAATAAAATAGCGCTGAAGCAGAGTATGAAATGTTACTGCACAATTATTAATGTTTTTTTTTTTTTTTTTTTAGTAGGTATATATAATTAGGGTACATTAGTGTTTCAGCTGCTTTTTCAAAGGTTCTAACTATATTTTTTGTATTGTCTATTGAATATTAACAATTGCAGGTAGCCCACTCGGCATATCCTGATTCACCTCTAGGACCAGACGCTTTTCATGAATATGAAACTTTGCTCGTCCAAGATTACGAGGAGCTTATCAAGAGATGTGAAACGAATTCTATCGAGTTGAAGGAAAATTCCCCCCCAGAAGATGAAGGATGGGCACAACTCACACCCACTGAAGTGGTTATTTCAAACTTTGATGCCAGTACCAGAGATTCATTAGAAGATGTTAAAAAGGTCCATGAAGAATATGTAGGACAAAAATTGGTTGTTTCTGTGCTTCACTTCCCGTTGATTTTGTGTCCTTTTTCACCAAGAGTCTTTGTGTTACCTCCAGAGGGAACGGTCTCTGAAGCATACTTATCATCTCAACACGAGAATTCCATTAGCCCTGGATTGCCACCATTAAGTACCAGGACATATTCTTATGGTGAGGATGTCCCTCCTGGAGCAACTCTTACCGCAGAACTTCTTTATCATCTGGCCACAAAGGTAATAAACGTTTTCATGCTTGACCTCAATATACTCTCATTTCCCTGATGCTATGTCCCTGTTTTTTCATAGTTAATTTTCTTTTTGGTTTTATGTATTTATCCTCGATGATTAACTGACGGTGAAGGCTCTGTGTTATATTTAATCTTGTATTAGATTGCTAAGTAAAAGGCTACTATTGTGTAGTCTTAATAAATCAGAAACTGCCTGCATCATCACTCTGTTTGTTAACATAAATGCATCAAATTCTGAAATCATCCCATCACCTAATCCTCTATGAATAGAAATGGTATATTTCAAGAGAGAATGCTTTCGAACAAATCTCTATTATAGAATGTTCTAAAGCGGATAATCCTAGGAGGTATGTATCAAATAGGGTGTATAATAATCTAGAAATATTGCAATGAGAAGAATAAGTCCAGAGAAAGAGGGCATCTATTTAAGTATTTTTTATCCTATTTTCCCCTTCCCCTCTGGATTTTTTTTTTTTTTTGGGGGGTGGTGGGGGGGGGTAATATTTTTCCCATTCATGCTGATTACTCTAGCTCATTTCAGTAGCTTGACATTAACCTTTAATTTTTTTCTCTTAAACATGTAGTTGGATCTGAAATTGGAAATATTTTCTCTTGGTGATTTATCGAGAACCATTGGGAAGCTTTTGACAGACATGTCTAGTCTTTATGACGTGGAGGTCGTCATGTAAGCGCTTCAGCAGGGTTATTGCTCATTGATCGCACCCTTGATCTTCTTACCCCATGCTCCCATGGAGACTCACTTGTGGATCGTATTTTTTCATCCTTGACTCGAAGGGGGCAGACATTATCTTCTAGTCACATTAAAGGGTCACAAGCCCAACCCAAACATGGTCCTGCTAAGCTAAAACGTGTTCCTCTTGATGTTAAGATACCACTAGCAAACATTCTCAGTGAAGAGGATTCCAATTCATAGAATTTTCAGCTGTTGGACAGTGTTGAAGCTTTTCTACGTGGATGGAATTCTTGTGAATCAGATTCTCAAATGACAAAGTTGATTGATCTCAGTAACAAACTTCAAGGTGAAAAATCACTTTGTTTTGATGATGAACTACTTAGTGGATCCTTCGTTTCCACTGAGAGTTTTAATGGAACTCCATATGTTGAAGCCATATTAGATAGAAAAACAAAAGATGGGACTATGCTGATAAAGAAGTGGCTTCAAGAAACTTTACGTAAGGAAAATATGTCTGTAATTGTGAAAGTTCGTCCTGGTTTTCCTTCAAAAGCAGAGTTGCAAACTATGATTAAAGCACTGGGTAAAAGCCAGTCATCTTTAATGAGAAACAAAGGAATTATTCAGCTAGCAGCAGCGACCTTATATACCATGGAGGAAAGACATTGTGCTAGATGGGATGCTTTTGCCAGTGCTGAGAAAATGTTGAATGTAAGTGCTGGAGACACAAGCCAGAGCCTTGCTGCCCAAATGAGTGACCTTATCAACAAGAGCTGTTTACTGAATTCCCAAGGACAGAAGACTGGGAATATAGAATCTTCGCAGGGACTACTTTCTTTTCAAGATGCTTTGCTCCTTACAATTACGGGATATATATTGGCAGGCGAGAATTTTCCAACATCTGGGTCTGGTGACCCTTTCTCATGGCAAGAGGAACATTTCTTGAAAGAAGCTATTGTGGATGCAGTTCTTGAGAATCCTGAAGTAGCAAAACTGAAGTTTCTTCATGGCCTTACTGAAGAACTAGAAGCTAATGTAAAAAAGAAGAAAACAAAGGAAGAATCTTTGGATCAATTACAAAGTGATGATTTTGATGACGATCAATGGGGTATTTGGGGTGATGAAGATGGTAATAAACAGGAAGTGTATAGTGACATGCAGCTAAAGTTGGAATTGCGTGATAGGGTGGATATTCTTTTCAAATTCCTTCACAAGTTATCCAATTTGAAGAGAAACGTATCATTGGGCTCGGAAAGTAACTATAGTGGTGATCCTTATTCAAGTAAAGGACTACTTTATAAACTTCTAACAAGGGTGTTGAGCAAGTATGATGTACCTGGTTTGGAATATCATTCATCTACTGTTGGCCGGCTTTTCAATGCGGGTTTGGAAGGTTTGGGCTTGGGCAAGTAAGTTTCAGTGCAGTCCCTTTGAATGTCATATTCTATCCAAGGGCGTGGATATGCCAATATTTGCTTTAAAAATCTGCAGGCAAAGCCAAGTCTAGCTGATCAAAGTGTTATTTTGGTTTTCGTTATAGGGGGTATCAGTGCTGTTGAGGTTTGAATTGCTCAAACTATCACTTTATTCATATATTCTCTCTCTCTCTCTCTCTCTCTCTCTCTCTCTCATGATTCTAAATTCCAGCTCGAAATGAAAAGAAAATGCATATTTCCTATTGATTTCTGAACCCTTTCAGTTTATAACTGGAATGCCTGGAGTACTGATGGTTCATCACGCTCCTTGAGTAATATCGAGAAATGAAACCCTCTCTTTAAATTATGGATTTTTGGTTATCTGGAAATATATGACCGACTTCTTGTCATCTATTGTGTGATAGGTACGTGAAGCTCAGGAGGCATTATCTGAGAGCGGCAGACCTGATATAGAACTGATTGTTGGCGGAACAACTCTTCTAACTCCGAATGACATGTTTGATTTACTACTGGGAGAGTCCAGTTACATTTAAGCTTGCTATAACAAAGTAACAATTTCTTGCCAGTCTGCAGATTCATTGAGGGAAGAGTTATATACTTGGATTAAAAACATTTTTGCTAAATTTGTATGGCTAAGATGCAAGCTGTGTAATGTAAATTGTAGATAATAGTCGTCTTTGTTCTTTTTTAATGCTTGGTCACACTGGATATGTTTTCATAGAGGCATATTATAGCTGTTAAATGTAACCTGAAGATGTGCTGATTAAGTAATATCATTGTGTTCTTATAGAGGCATATATATATATATGCACATTCATAGGTTTTCAACTTTAAATCTATGCTCCAACACTAGGTTAATATTGACTTTTTGAAGTCAATTAAAGATATTTTTAAATAAAATTAATACAATAATTTATTTTAAATAATATAATTATGAAAATTATAAACTACTTAAAAAGTATTCTTAATTATTACTCTCTTCGTCCCCAAAAGATTATTAAAAGCATAATTTTTTTGCCACCAAAAAATGTGAAAATTGATAAATTACATAAAGTAAAAAGTAAATATATCATTTAGACTAAAGGTCTATTAGAATAAATAAATAAAAATATTTATTACTTCAGATAATCTTGTGAGAACAGGAAAATTTTGAATTTTTTCTCTTACTTTTCTTAATACTTGTTAAATGCCCCGTGCGAAATACGGTTTGTTTTTTAACTAAAATTATTTTTAATTTATTTTATATAGTGATTATAAAATATATATTTTTTGAATTTCAAACTGACTTACTACTATTATTAGAATAACTATAAATTTTACTTAAAACAAATGACTACAGATTACATATCTCAAGTGTAACCAATGTGATTCTTTTGTTATTTTTAATTTAATATTTAGTTTTTATATTAAATTCTTCATATTTATATATGCATTTTTAATTAGAGTTCAAAGTTGAGTGAAAACTTAAAAACCTAAACATAGTGTTTAAGTCATACTCTATTGTATAGTTACTTAACTAAATAAATTATATAAAAAATAAAATTATTGTAAAATAATAAGTTACAATCATGCTTTTAGTTTTAAACAGTAATTAAATTTTAATTAGTAATATACAAGTTTGGATTCTTTTTAACATTAATTAAGGTCTCCTATATGAAATAAAGTTATTTACTAAATTTTAATCGGTAATATATTTTGTAATATACATTGCAGTTTTTATATTAATTATTATTTACTCATAATAATTTTTTATATTTTTAATATATTGTTATTTAGGAATATAATTGTTGTAGAATAATGAGTTGTCATTATGATTTTAGTTTTAAAGATAGCTAACTAAATTTTAATTACTACTCCGTTAGTTCAAAAAATTAAAGATATTAAACGAGGACATATTAAACTTTAAATAGTGTTTTGGTTCTAATTAAATTAAGTCCAAAGGATAACATAAATAGTGTTTTGGTTCTAATAAATAGTGTTTTGGACATATTAAACTTTAAATGGTGTTTACTTAATTAAATAAAGTATTTTAGTAGTAGCTAATAAAATAAAATTAGGAATTTTTAAAAAGGGTTTTAGTAGCGGTTAAGTACCAAAGACCAATGACCAAAAACTTAATTTTATCTTGTTATGTATGTATATAGATATTGTACTTTACTTATCATTTTGTGAATGAAAAAAATATTTTTAAAAGTTAAATTACTCGGATTAATTTAGAATTTAAAATATCTTATATTGTATTTGAAAAGTCAAATTTGTATTAAAAATAGAGAAATATTTGATACATACACAAACAATTAAAACATTATTCAAATCTCTTCTTAGTTCTTGGGAGGAGCCCAGGAGGGTAATGTCAAGGGTAATTATGGCATAGGGTTGATTAGAGTTGATAACAACTATGGCTAATTAAGAGAACGAAGAAATTTACTCCTTCCATTCTTAAAAGATTATCGTTTTAGATGGTAAAATTTATTCCAAAAAATTTATCGTTTATAACTTTCGAAGATAATAAATTATTTACTTTCTTATATTACCCTTACCTTCTCTCATTGTCCTAAGAAATTCTCTCTCTTGTATTAATAGTTTATAACTTTTCATAAAGGAGTAGTGATAAAATTTTAAACAAATTTTAAATGGTAAATAATACTTTTTTAATGTGCAAAAATCTTAAACGACAATCTTTTAGAAAGAGAGATAATATTTACTAGTATTCTGTGGTGGGTGCTGGTGCAATATTTCTGTGCTAGTGAAGAGTTTTGTGAGTGACATGGGCTCATTAAATTTAGGGATCATATGGATCCAATATCGATGGGCCTAGTTTGCCACCTGCCCAGCCCCTATAACATTCCAGGAACAACCCGACCATCTCAATTCAGCAAAATCCTTCTTCCTCTCCCTCGCTAAAACCTCCATTTTTCTCTGAATTGAACTAAATCCCTCTAATGGCGGCCTTCGAACTCCTTCTCTCTCAAGCTCGCCGGCACTTCTTAAGTAAAACCCCATCATCTCAGTTCTCTCTCATCCACCTCCTCCGCTCTCATTCCTCTCCAAACCCCTCTTTCTTAAACTTCCACAGATCACTCTGTTTATCGACATCAGAATCACCCCCAATCCCAGAAACTCAACCTAACCAACCCATACCCCTACAAGTAGTTGCATACCCTGTAAAATCTCAACAAAATCCTACCCAGCAATCTGATTCAATTCCCGATAACCCGAGAAGTACCGAAAGATTGATAACCACTGAGGTCCGCCAGCAATGGAATCGGGAAGATTTTCGGTACGTGAAAGACATTCCGGCGTTATCTCCGGTGTCATATCCCACGAGGGTTGCCCCGCTGCCGGAGGATAGAGTCGAAGCACCATTGGTTACTGGAGAGGAGAACTCAGAGTTGGAGAGAGAGAGGAAGAGGATAGAAGCTGATAAGAGGGTGAGGACTAGGGTTTTTAGGGTTGTTGAAGAGGAGAAGCTTCCATATCCGACATTGATCAAGGTGGATCAGGGAAAGAAGAAAGAGAAGGTTGTGTATGATCTTAAGGAGGCCATTCAGCTTTTGAAGGTCTGTCTATGCTTCTCACTCTTGGTGATTTGTTAGTATTTGATTTTCTTATAATGCAGTTGATTCAAGATCTTGATTGCACTTAGAGAGTTTAATGTAGACTACTAATTGAAGAAAATGTTTGCATGTATTTGCATACCACATTTTAGTATTAGAATTGGCAAGGGAAATTATGATTTATGCTATGTTTGGTGTTTTAGAGTGCCGTTGTTTTGAAGCTGTTAGGACATACATTTTTTACCATATGTTATAAGCAAAACTTTATTACTGAACTATCACTGATAAATGGAACATGCTTCATTATTTTGTTTTTACGTTTACTGTGTAAATTGAGTCAGTCTTCAAGTCTAGACAGAAAGTTTAAGTGCAAATTGGTGGGTATTTGTCTCTAAGGGAGTTTGTCAAATACTGCAACATTTGTAACATCAGTGGAGGCTTCTACAACTTTGGTAGAAGCTAATTACAATATGACCTGGAAACCAACTAAAGTATTCCCCATTTGCACTTTCCGTAGCATGTTAAAATATTGGGCCAGTCTCGACTTGTCAAAAGGGAAGAATAGTGTAAGAAATGTCAATGTTGCCGTCTGTCTGTGCAGAAATGTGTTTAAGATACTTTAGGCTAAGGCCAAATTCTGAGATTCTATTAAAATTGCGTTTTTTTCCAAATAGATTCTGAAGATGTTGGTGGCTCTTCTTGAATATTTTGAAATTTTGAATTTTAATTTCAAGTTTAAAATGTAATATCTTAGCTTGTTTTAAGGGGTAAATGTGGTATAAATAATTGATGATGCTTATTATTAAGAAAGGGGATGAATCATGAGTTATAAATGATTTTATCTGCTTGTTTGTTGGAAGGGTTGATCCTGCGTTTAGTAGCACTATTTCTGGATAGTTGGGTTAGGCTAGGTGAGTTGAGTATTCTGAATGCAAAGATTTGGATTAAGGAATTGGAATGTGATCATCAATTTGAAAGACAGTAATAATATATAAAGGGAAGCCAGGAAGGCGCATCCAGTGGTGTAGTGAGGTCACTAAAAAATATTATTGTAATGGAAGTATAACTAGTTGCATAGCTATCCGGTACTAAGATGGGGTACAAATTACAATGGAGATAGAATGTCAAAAGTAAGTAAAATTTAAGAAGCATTAGACTAGAGACGTTTAAAAATAAGGGTAAGAAGTTTTTTCATTATCTCTGGCTTTTGCTGTTGTAGCTCACCACCCCCAATAAGCATTCAGCTCAATCTCTAGTTTCTCTCTTGGCATAAATGTATTTTAATACTTATTACTTGCAATAAATCCTTTAAACTTTTTCTTTTTTGAAGTTAGTAACTGCAAAATTTCCGTGTTCTTTCTAGTGATTGTACAGGCTGATTCCAAACGCAATTTTAATGAAACTCTTGAAGCACATGTAAAAATGACTCCTGATCTACGTCGAACTGATCTGGTATTTTCTTGTTTCTTTTAAAGGAAAACTTTCATGCATCCCAAGCATGTATGTAAACATAATGGTGTTTGTTGAATTATTTCTTCTGTTCATGCAATTACCAATATACTTTCTGAGAAATTATAGAAGTTGTTTGATCATAATTTCGCCTGAGCATAAGTTTTTATAGTTTTTACATTGTATATAATTTCACTATTGTGTTTGTCTTTTCAAACAGATACAGACATAATCATTGGATGCTTTCTCACCTATCTCTTATCTGACTTTTGTTGCTTTTATTTATGCCTTTCAAAATCATCTCCATGGTTAAATTCAAAACATGTACACATGGGTTGTCTATTATTTATGTATGTATGTATGTTGTTGTGTATCAGGTTCTTGTAAAGGATTAAACTTCTGTACATTTGGAAAACCTTACAAGCACATTACAATGACGTAGTTGAAACATTTAAGTTGTCAAGTTACAGTTTTTTTTTGGAGCTATATTGTTGTTTGGAGGAGGCTTTTTTGGGAGGTATGCTTGTAGTGAAGTGTTTTTCTGATTGTATATGGGTTCAACCCCTCTGGTGGCTTTGCAAATATTCCTGATTTATCCTGAATAATAAAACTGTGACTGATAGTTAGATTTAGAGTGTCTATTTATGTGTGTGTTTATATATATAATATTCCCCATGAATGACACATAAAATTCATCTATTAACAGGCATGTCTATTCATTTTAATGGGTTGGTTATTCCTGGTCATGTTTTATTCTCTCTCCTTGTGAATTGTGGTATTCCTGCCTTGTGAAGTTATATCTAGCATGTTTATTCATGAGTAAGAAGCTGCTGTTGTTAGTGTCTTGAATTGTAGTGTTTGGTGTTCCTCATGTTTTTCTTGTGTAATTGCAGAAACTTAATGGTACTGCATCTCTGCCTCATGGTACTGGAAAGGTACATCCTATGTTTTCTGAAGATAAAATATTGGCATATTATATTCATCTTTTATATTACTGATATACAAACATACATGTATGTTTCAGGCTGTGAAGATTGCTGTCTTTGCTGAAGGAGCTGCTGCAGATGAGGCCAGAACTGCAGGAGCTGATGTTGTTGGTGGTGATGAGCTTATTGAGGGAATAAAAAATGGTAATACACCAGTCTCCCGTGCTCACTATTATTAACGGCAATTAATTGTTGTAAATAGTGAATGGCTACTACTTTGAAGTATGTCTTGGATAATACTTATTGTAATACAACGAGTGTTTTGATTATGTGTAGGAAAGAACACAAAAATCGCTACTTTCAGTGTTCTAAAAATCCCTACCTAGGCGCTAGGCCTCCCCTTGGTGCCCCGCCTAGGCGCTAGGCCTCCCCTTGGCGCCCCGCCTAGGCCCAAGGCGGCAAAAAAATCCCTCCAGGAAATTAGGCGGGGCCTAGGTGAGGTCTAGGCAGAGTGGTTTTTTTTATTTTAATAACTATTCAAACCAGATTTTAATATATTTATTTTTCTAATGATTTACCATATTTATAATACATGTTGTAGCATATCAAATCCCAACAAAAAGTGAACAATATCAAGTCAAAATGGATAATTTATTATAATTGTAATTTTTTGAACTTGTACCAACTTCAAATTATATAAATGATGATACATTTGTAATATTTAGTTTAATTCAATATATTTCTTAAATTTATGTTTAAGTTCTTAATTTTTAATATTGAATTAAATTTTTGAAATTTGAAATTTTATTATTTAATAGTAATCTTGTTTATGAATAAAACTAATACGTTAAAAATATGTTTGAACTTTGAACAATTGCATGTTTTTGTTTGAACTTTGACATTAGCAATATGGATATGTGTTTGAACTTTAAACAAAGGTTTTTATTATCTTTATTATAGATTGTTTTGCTTTATATTATTGTTTTGTTTGGATAAATGTAAGATAAAATATTAAAATTGGCTTAAAATAAAAAATCTCGTCCAGGCCCCGCCTAGGCCCTCTATGCACTCGGCCGCCCGTCTCCTGCCTAGCGCCTTTTAGAGCATTGGCTACTTTGGAAACTTGAGTATCTTTTAAATGTCAGTCGTCATGCAACATTCTTTGTGACCTCACTTAGTACTAAAATTATTTTATATTTTAGCATGCCACATTATGCCTACCCCCACCCCTTGGGGAAAAAAATCATGTCTTCACTGAAGTGGTTTTCAAGCCTTCAAGGTTTTCTTCTTTATACTATTTGGAATGAAAGTTGCATAAATTTCATTTCCTAAATTTGAATATTTTGGTGCTCAAAATGGCCCACTTTGAGGAATGAGATATCAAATTAAGAATTCTCATTCTTTAGTCTTCACTTTGTCTAAAGATCGTGCCATGAAATATATGCATATGAACCATTCATTGGGCATTAGTAATTTTAACCCGGTAGTGGTTGGAGTGTTGGATAGTGCACATATTAGAGACAAGTTGTTAGCATGATATACATTGTTGGGCCCTCCATCTAACAGCTTAAGAGCTTAAGATTTTAGATGAGTTGATTACTTAACATGAGCTCTGGGTTTTGGGTGTACAAGGTTTTGGGTTCAAATCTTCCCAGCTACACAATTATCTTTATATTAATTGAATAGTGCAAAGTAGCAAATGCACTTTAATTTCTCCCTTCTCTATAAAAAAAAGTTACATTTAAGGGGGGTGTTAGCATGATATACATTGTTGGGCCCTCCATCTAACAACTTAAGCTTTTAGATGAGTTGGTTACTTAACACAAGTCTTCTTCCCATCATGCAAGGGTCTATACAAGCTGGGTCTATACAGCTTAAAATTGGAATGTGTCATTTATTTTTCTATTGAAGAACGTCCTTCTAACTCTGAATCATGCAATGTTTCTGTTTCATTCCATCTATGGTAAGGATATATTGAAGAAGAAGGGAGCTGACAAAATTTTTTTATTCATTTAGTGGGAGAGAAAGGAAATGGCAATAAAAGAGAGGGAGGTGAGCCAGTCAAAATTCAACCAATTAGAAAGGGCTAAAGGCCAATTCTTTTCCCCCCAGGAAGAATCATATACTTTTCTTGCCTCTCCTACTTCCTCTTCCTTCCCATATTCCATGTTTCACTTTCTTCCCTGTCATTAATCAGTATGTGACTATCTTCTGGCCTTTTGAGAGGAAGACAACACTAAATTTTCTTTTAAACAACATATTGATTTTTTTCATTTTATGTTCCTCTAATCTGTATGGCGGTCTCCATGTATCCCCGCCTGTGTATGACCAATTTATGTGGGCCTCACAATAATTTCCAGATAATGTTTGTTTCTATTCATAGATTATCTCTCTTTTCTGGACTCCGATGAACTCATTGCTCGGTCTGTATACAGGCAATATTAAGGTTGATTTTGACAAATGTATATCAACTCCTCAGTTAATGTCTCGGGTTTCAAAAGAGGTTTGTAAGATGTGATTCTAATGAACTTTGCAATAATTAAATCATTAGCCGTTATTGAACACTTTATTGTTTTTCCTTCTTGCAGATATCAAAAATTCTTAGACGTTCTACACCAAATGCAAAGGTGAGTTTTGACATTGTACTTTTCTACATAAAGTCTTAAATATGACCTATAATTTTTTTTAGAGTCTGTTGTAATATACAATACAGGATGGTACAGTGACCAATGATCTTTCAAGGGTGGTGAGAGAGGCAAAGCAAAATGTTAACTTTAGAAAAGACAAATCTGCAATTGTGCATGTAGGGCTTGGAAAGGTATGGTTTTGCTGTTCTTTCTGAAATTTTTGTCTTGAAAATGAAAGTGGATGCCTGACACTTTTCCACTTAAAAACATAAATCCAACAGATGAGTTTCCCAGAAGATGCTTTACGTGAAAATGTTGGTGCTTTTGTGAATGCTCTTTTGCTTGCGAAGCCAGCAGGATTGAAAAAGAGTAAGTGGTGTACTTTTCTTCTTTGCTAATCTGCTATTCATGGGCTAACTTGAAGTGAGGCGAGCACTTAAAGCAACCCATTTGAAATATAATTGCACATTAGACTGAAATAGGTGCTCCTGAAGCCACTAAGGATTTGAGTCTCTAAGAATTATCAATTGCTAAGATCTAGCTATGCATAAGAATAAACTGATGGCCTAATACATTTTAATTTATTACTACGACTTTTGTTCTTCATGTAGCAGATCTCCTCATGCCACATTTTGTTTATGGCTTCACAAGATGAATAGCTAGGTAAAATGTTGTTCTGGAGATTCGTTTTCTAGCTCAATGACAAATAAACTTGTGGTTTGATTATTTTGACAATTCCACCTAATAAGCCAAAAGTATGAATTGGGCTTTTGTTATGTAGTTGAGGCACGAGATGACAGAAGCTAATAGTCAAATCTGAGTGTATTCTATTCACTTAAGTAAAGTTAAGATCTGCATTGGGTTGGTGGTGGGTCTCAAGTAGCGTTCAAGTACTTAATCAGATCCAATGAGTTTTTTGTCTTGCAATGTCGGTCCAACTTGGCCTTCAAGTTGATCACTTCAATCTCTATATTCCACTATAATATGGGTTGCTTTATGTGAAAATTACTAAAGCAAGAGTCTGTTTGTACATTGCTGAGGTGTGAAATTTAGTAAAGCAAGAGTTTGTTTGTACATTGCTGAGGCCTTTTAATATGTTTGTTAAAATTGTTGTATGTTTGCAACTTGAGAAATTTATTTTTTTAAATAGTTCCATTTTTCCCCTAAAATATGCATGGCAACATTATGTTCATCTGTTTGAACATGACATAGGTCTTCCCACTTTGACAAAAGATTTTGTTCATCAATGCAGGTTCCAAATATGTTGGGTATGTGAGCACATTCCATTTATGCAGCACAGTAAGTAAACCTCTCAGTTTCTTGAATTAAATATGATTGGTGTTTACCAAGTTACACAACACTATTAAGCTTCTAATATTAACCAGTTTTTAAACTCATGTTTTCAACTATTGAAATCCTGTGGGAATGTGCAGATGGGTCCATCTTATCCTATATCTATACAATCATTATCCATAGCTGCAGATCGCTACAACAAATTACAAATGAGGTGATATGGTACCCCAATATCCGCTTTGGTTGGATCTAAATTGAATTTTTATTTTTTGATTACCCATTTATTTACATGTGATGACCTTAATTTCAATGAAGATTTGTAAACAAATTGATAATTTTTTTTCTTTTCCAAATTAATATGAATTCATCTGATATTAGCAATATAATTAAATATATGATAAGCTATTAATAAATATTAATATTAAATTTGTTGTTTTGGAAGTTCAAGGAAATTTACATCAATTTAAAATTTTAATATATTGATTTCTTAAAAATAAAAAATGAAAATTCTAGCCTTTTTTGGACGCAAGAAATAACAAAATAATTAAGCAGCACATGTCTTTTGTTTGATATTATTGTTATGTAAGTACCAAATTTGAATATATTTTTAATGTTGTTATGTATGACAACAAATTTATGTGGGTATTAAATATGGACATATGAAGGAATAAAGAATGGACTTATATATTAATATTTTATTTTATCGCTATATTTCCACGTTAATCACAATTTAAACTGGTTATAAATTAATTGGTATATATATAAATCATTTTTCTTATTTATTTTAATTATTTTTTTTACTATATTTCATTTTTAAACAATAAATACATTTAACTCAACAAAATATTTTTCTATATCTATAGTAGACGAATAAATATGCTTTTAATAATAATTCAATATAGTATTAAAGAGTTCTTTTTTAAAACAGTTAAGCTTAATTAGTAATTTTCAAATTAGTATCATTCCAAATTGAGAAGTTTTCGTTTCTAACCTACAAGTTTGGGAATTAAACAATTAACTCCCCAATTTTTTTTAAAAACCAATATTGTTCCCTAAGACCGGACCCAATTAATTTTTTACCCAAAACTTGTCTGTACAAGGCACCTGCAAATATTTATACATTTTGACTATTCTTTTTCTAGTTTTATTTTTATAATACATATGTATATACTAGCAATAGTCCGGCATTATGAACGGTTGGATTTATCTCAAATTTTGGACGACTCAAATGATTTATTAGAATGAGCGAAAAATTCAAAATCATTTGTATTTTATTAAATAGATATCTATACACCTTGATTATCCCTTTTTTAAAGTTTAATTTTTAAAATACATGTTCAAAATGTATATAAATCACTTTGTACTTGTTCTTCTCTTCAACAAAGACAGAATTAAAACCAAAAAGTAAGGAATTAAAAAAAATAATGTTTAATTTGTTAAACTACAATTAATAACCCTAAAATAAAAGAAAGAGAACACCTAAAACATATTGCACAATTTTTTTTTATAAATAAGATAGTACTATCTCTATTCCCAAGTATAAGATTATTATTGATATTTTAAAATTAATATAAAATATTTTTAAATTTAAAAATGACATGATTTTTTTTGACTTTGATTACTATAATAATGAATGTTATGAAGTATCTAAAAATAATACACATCATTATATTTATTATTTTTATTTTATATACTCATCTCAATTTTGAACTTGAGTTAAATTTTAAAAGTCAATAATAATTTTATATGAAAAAAATATTTATTTTATTAAATTATATCTAATAATTATAAAAGAAAATAAAAAGAAATTGAAAAATTACCCCAAAATAACACACACATAATGCCTAGATTTTCCTAAATAGGAACCCATTACCATAAGAACACCCACTTTTGGTTCTTGGTAGTTTTATCCCACTTTCGTCTCCGTTCAGTGTATGAGATGGCAAATACGAGAGGGAGGGTTTCACAGCATCCCTACCAACTCAATAACAACCTCTATTTCTTGGGTCTTGAGATCTGGCATGTCGGAGAGGGTGCAGTTGATAGTGGAGATTGGGGGAGGTAATGCCAGCTTAAGTTGGGTTTTGAGATTGAGATTTCCGATCGTTTATGGGTGGTTAAGATGGAAGATAGGGGGAGATTGAGTAATGGAGTTAGGGCTTTGACAATTTCAAATTTGGAGCAACACTGGAGCGGAGGAAAGGGCGGTGGTGGAGGGGATTGAGTGGGGGTTGAAGGCGGCCAGAATTATGTAGATTGAGGGTGGCGATGGCTTTATGAGGGAGAAGATGAATAGATGACGAAGGTTAGTTTTAGTGTTTTAATTTCTCTTTGTTTTTACCAAATTTTGAAGTATTTATATTAATATATGTTTAAAAATTCAAATTGTATACAAAAAAAAGTAGTCAAACTGTATAAATATATGCATGAACTTGCACATGATGAATTCTGGTCAAAAATTAATTGAATACGGTTAAAAGGAACAATATTGTCTTTTAATTTTTCTTTTTTAAGCGGTTAGATTAAATATTCCCAAATTTATAGGTTAAAAAGAAAAATTTGCCAACTTAAGGGGAAACTTTTGTCATTGTTACATTTTAATTTAATCTGTAAATACTTATCAAATACTCCCTACTTTTCCAAATTATAAGATTATTTTGAAAGTTAATTTGAGGCATTTTAAATTCAAAAATTGACATGGTTCATTAAAATTATAGAACATTCAATCTTACAAGGAGTTCACTTTAGATAGTTTACAATATTTTTCTGTGTATTAACCAAAATTAAAAAATTCAGTTTGAAATGTGTTACCTTAATTACAAAAAGTCAATAATGATCTTCTATTTTGGTATAGTGAAATTATCAATTGATTTTTTTATCAATACTATTTACCCTAAGTTTAACTAATGATAGTACTTCGTCTTCCCCTCCTGTCCTTTCCCAGACTCTCTAGGCTCTAGGATGAAATGTATCCTAGAATTGAATTATACTAATATATAGCTTCTAAAAAAAGACCAAGAAGAAAAATACTACTTCGTCTCACAAATAAGTGAACCTTTCAACATATAATCGTTTTCCAAAATATCTTCCCAATGTTACTATGTCTTCTCTCTAATGATACATACCACGTTTGTTTTTCTCTATACTACTCTACTCTACTCTAATCTAAGCCATAAGTGATAAGTCTAGTCAGAGCTTGATATAGTTTACACTCAAGTTGAACTACTTTTCATTATAAATTTGGAAGTGTTTTTTTGAATAATAATATAACATTTATTCAACAAATGTTTAAAGTATGAACTATGAAGTATAAAGATTTGACCACCTTCATATTTAGGTATTGTCGATAAGTAGTTAACTTAATGGTAGGGATGGCAATGAGGATAAGTTTTGGCTCTATAGTTACCTGTACCCTATGCTATTGGTTTGAGTAATACGCATCAAATAGCACATACCCAACGAATAGCCACGGGGTAACACGTTTCTTTATTTTACATGCTTAAATATCAATATAATATAATGATGTAACTAAAATTTTATTTAATAAATATGTATGTGTACAAATTATGTTGATATATATATATATATAATGTTTGTAAGTATTTAAATTATTTATGAACTTGTTGAATCATTTAAATATTAGTGTAGATATATATATTATACGTATTATATGTTATGTATATAATATCAAAATAATTTTCACTATATATAGTGCGGTTGCAGGGCGGGTGGTACATTACTCATATTCGACCCAAAATCTTTCGAATTCGGTTTATGCCCGTCTCATTGGGTTCGAGTTTGGGTAATACCCGCAGCTTCAGGAGTAAAAAAATCTCTACTGATGGGTAATACTGTGCTCTTAGAATTATTCCAAAATTATTAGGTTCCAGGACTTTCTTTTTGCCTTTATTGAGAGACTTTGTTTATTACTTATTGTGAGTTGTGTATTTTCGCCCTTAAGAGTAAAGAAAATATTCAATTCAATGGGTATACAACGTCATCATGATAACATGGTATCAACTCATTTAAAACATGAGAGAAGTTGTGTAGACCGCTATCATGTTTTTCTCTTTCTTTCCATGATTGGTCAAGCAATAATTTCATATTTATATTTGTAATAAACTTATTACTAAATTTATATATTTAGCGCGAATTATTTTTTCGCTTAAAGTTTATGGTGCTTTTAATCGAAAATAAAGTTTGAGATGCAAATTGATTTTGAGCCTAAACTATAGGGTTCAACTTGTAATTTAGTCAATAATTTTTTTAATTTTCATGAAGTGATATGATATTCATTCATTGGACTTGTACTCATTTCTCTCATGAATAGAATAGGGGTGTTCAAAATAAATAATATATAATAAGAAAGAAATAATCATGTAGTAATTTTTTTTGTAGCTATATTTTTCTTAAATTATTTCTTTCATTATTAAAGAGTATTTGAATTAACGTTGTTAACGTAAAATAATTAAATCTATAAAATTATGCTTAAATGCTTCTAAGCAATATTTTAATCTAACATCATTGAAAATAAATTTTCTAGAAGTTGTTGCCTATATAAGGTTAATAAGTTTACCTTCTTCAATTAGAACCCCCACCACCAAGAGGTAAGAAAATCCAAGAGACAAAAATAGAAAAATAGGAAAAGAAGAAGAAAAGAATATCATTACATTGTGGCTATTCACATTGTGATCATTCCTCCTTATTTCTTTTTTTTTTTAAAAAAAGAAGAAAACATTAGTATTGTAACATGTCACGAAGTCAGCATCTCATCCCCCCCAACCCACCCACGCACCCACCCACCTAGTACAGATAGAGAAACACCCATATGCACAAACTCCATTTCTCACGTATGCCTTTTGAAATCGAGTCTCTTTATTGTAGAGATTTTATCGTTAACTTAGTTAGGTATTTGTTTGGTCGATACAAGGAAATGAGGAATGGAAAATTTGCTGAATTTATTGTATCTGGACCCCAAAATTTATGTGGATCCCACAAAGTTAACACAAAATCTTCAACATTTAAAGTCCTTTAACACGTGTTCTTGCATCTCACCCCCGCCAGGGCACTATTTTATAGAGAAATACCCATATGTGCAAAATCCATTTCTTACTTTTGCCTTTTCAAATTGAGTCTCTTTGTTGAAGAGAGAGAGATTTTCATTTTTGTGTTAACTTAATTAGGGTTTTCTTTGGTCGATGCAAGGGATGGAGAATTTGCCGGATTCATTGTATTTGGACCCCACAATGGGCAGTGCTTTTTATAGTTCCTCTGTACCCATTATTGACTGGCCGTCGGCAACCGTCAAACAGTTAATTCTCTTGGTTCATCAACCTCAATTCCGAGAGCAGGCACTTTCATTTCTTAACAAGGTATGTATGTGTCTGTATATTTGTTTACACACATTTCTACCAATATACATATCTAGCTTGTTAAAATATTATTGGTTTGTGCATATACAAGTATTTATCTAAAGATCAATTCATAGCTAGGTTATACACAAAATCTAGCTATAAATGTTTTGTTTCTTGATTTGGTTCTTTGACATTTATAAGTAATGATCGGAGTTCTTGATAAATTTGTTTGTTTGTTTTGAACTGATCTTTCTGTAGTTGATTGTATAATTAGATCTTAGATCAAGGTCAAGACAAGTATTATTTATATTTATAGCCATTAAAAATAGATATAACTGTGGATATATGTACATTCATATCCCTATTAATTTCACTAAATATTACTCCCCGTCCCAGGTTAAAAGTCCTAGTTAACTTTTTGCGCATATTAAGAAAGAAGATAAAATGACAAAATTATTCATATTTAAATTCTTATTTAATTGTATTGTTTTCTACATATGGCTAGGGATGCTCCATAAATATGCATAGTGAATAGAAGTATAACAATTAATACTAGGGTACTATAGGCAAATTATTGTAAAAAATAGATTATTTAAGGTAAGCAGACATTTAACTTGGGACTACCAAAAATAGTAATAAAAACATTTATCCTGGGACGGAGGGAGTAATATTAATATTATATTCTGTATGTAGCCTTTAGACCAAACCCAAACCCAACCCAAACCCAAATTCTAAAATTATTTATATTATTCTTAATTTTTTCCATCTGGTCTGCGTACGGATGTCAATGTGGTGGATTTGGTGCAAGGAATAACTTCACCAAATCAGCTCTGCCCCACATTAATGAAATTTCACATTCGCCCCACCTCCATTTATTGTACCTTACGTCCACCCATGTCTGCTGCACAACCATACGAAAAAGTAAAAAATAACCAAAATGATTTAATATAAATATTGAAAATATATAAATATTATATTTGTAAGGTTATATAATGTGTGCGCGTATATATATAGGGCTAATTCGGGGTTTTTACGAGTACCTTTTAATCTGTCCCGTATGTGATGTAGATTTTTGAAATGTACCCTATTTCCTTTTCATACACCATTTTTTAACTTTCATATCGCTTTAGACAAAGTGGGACAATGTTGTGCCCCAGTACTTAAACTCGTTCCTTTGCCACCCCTAGATCTTTCGACCTAGATCTTCCACCCACATCAACTAGGCATTACCTTCAACAACCCAACAGCCATTATTTTCTGCTACCAGACTATCACAACCATATTAGATTTTCCATACCTCACCAGAAAACGTTGTCATAATTATTGGAAGTACAAAATCAAGCATCACCATCACCATCACCTTTTTATGCAACAATAACCTATCGTCGCCATTGAATGGGAGGATGAAGATCTTCGAACAAAGAATAGATAAAAGAAGGCAAAGAGATAAAATCATTATATTTTTTGTTGTCGTGGCTGAAAGAAGAAATGAGAAAAGGAGAAGAATGAGATTTCGGTAGAAAAGATAAGTGTGTATTTGATTCCAATATTCATTTCTTCTTCTTTTTCTTTCTCAACGAGCTTCGGGCTGGATTTCTGAAAGTGATGAACATCAGCAACTATGGTGATGAGATAAGAAGATAGCCTATTGTTGGTGATAGTTTTTTTAGTTAGTGGTGGCGACTGTTCTTTGATGATTGATATAGGGGATGATATAAGCTTATGGATATACTAGGTTCTGGATTTCATTATGCGATTGTGATATTGGTAGGTGGTCCCATGTTGAGTGGTGTGCAATTATAGTGGTAGAAATGGTGGAATGGAGATGGTAACAACAATTGTGGATCCAAGATGTGGCAATAATGGTGGATCCGAAATCGCATCAAAATCAGTAAAACCTCATTGAATTGGGAGATTTGTTTTCCCAAATCATTGACTTGGCGATTTATTTTGGAATTTAACATTGAATCGGTAGTGCACCCACTGAATCGAATCTTGAACCAGTGGTACACGACCCTTGAATTGCTATATTATATATATTGAAGATGAGAGATGAGTTAAAACTGAGGTCTATAAATTGAGATTTTTTATTGTTATTAATCTTGTTTTATTTAAATTAGTTAGTCATTTTTTTCAATTTATTTTTTATCTTTTTTGGTTGATAATATTTTTTTACTAGTTCTGTAAACTTATTTCAAGTGTTATATTTAGATTACATTTTTACAAATTTAGTTAAACTTAAAGTTATTTTTATTTATTTTTAGTGCGGTGTGATTCAGCTCATTGACCGGTGCGATTTTGGTACCAATATTTCCTAAACTAAAGTCGGTGCAGTGCGATTCGTTGCATCAACCACTACAATTTTGGTACCAATATTTCTTGGACCAGAAACGGTGCAGTTCCTAGTGCAAACTTTATTTAGGGCGATACAATACCTAATCATCTAAAATCGAAACCGCATCGCACCATTATTATCCTTAAAATCAGTTGAATCCAACAAGAGAGAATCTAGGTCCTATTTGCTTAACCAAATAAAGAAAAAAATTAGCTAAATAAATATTTTGTAATTAATCCTGGTATGCATGAGTAAGATACAAAAAAAAGTGGTTGGTAAAAAATAAAAATTTGTTTGGATAAGTTCATACCTTTTTTTTTGGGTACGCAAGATGATCCTTTGAGGCCCATTAGTTACATTTTCTTTGGTACCGGTGGCTATAGGTAAATTTTTGGAGGTCTAATCACTAATGGTTACTGGCGAAAAACAGGATGGATGTGCATGGACTTGCTTATGAAGGGAAGAAAAATATTAAACAAGTTAAAAAGAAAACAAAAAAGCAATGCATATCTGCCGTAAATTATTTCAGTATGTCTTTCATTTTCGTTTGCCGGAGAAGTTTAACATTTGAATTCTTCTCTCTGATTTTTTGAAACAAAAATTATTTTCTTTTGAAAGCTTGTTTATTGCCCCCCTCTTAATTGCATATTTCAAGATTCTGCTGCTTTTAAATTGTGATATATTGATTATATTCTAACAATTCTTGCACGTGCCTATATGTTAATACAGAAAAGAGAAACAGACAAAGAATTGGCTCTCACATTATGGATTTCTTTCAAGACAGTATCTCTACTCTTAGGGGTATGCTCTTGGCAAACTAGATTTTGACAATTCAAGTTTAATTATCATACTTACTTATAATATATATATATATATATATATATATATATATATATATAGCCAATTTGCCAACATTATATTTTTATTGATGATTTATTTAACTACCAATTGCATCGCTATTGATCCATAAATTGAATTGAATGATTTGCTGGTAATATTTTCTCTATTTTCAGGAAGTGACATCACTATACAAGTCTTTATCGCCTGAAAAGCTGACACCCAGAGATTCTACTAGAGTTTGTAATGCTATTGCTTTACTCCAGGTAATCATTACTCTCTTTGTTTCAAAATTAGATATACACTTTGAATTCTTGAAGTAAGTTTACAAAATCTTAAAATTTAAAATTGATAATAAGTTTTGAAAACAACAAATTTTGCAATTAATAGTACTTTTTAGTTACTTGGCAATAGTTATGGTTGGATTAACCCTGTTGCTTTCAAATCCTATATAGGTGCTTGTTTATCGTAAAGCCACCAATAATATCATGTTATTCTTTGCTCTTACAAAGTTACAATTGTTAATTTGCTACTAACTAATAGCTACATATAAAGAGATCACAATGTGCCACTCTGAAATAGCATTCTTACTCAAAAATTTTCTGCCTTCCTCTCAAACGTAGTGCCTGGCGTCTCACCCGGATACAAAGATGGCATTCCTTAATGGTATCCTCCTCAGCCCTTTTGACAATCATTTTGAGTTATCTTTATTATTTACTAGCAATTTTACACAACGTACTGCGTACATATCGTTCTTATAATTTATCAGTTTCACAATTCTTTCTTATGGATAATATCATAATATTTAGCTGGTGAATTTGCTTTAATTTATGACCACTTTCTGTGATTTGGCATTGATGCTAATTGTTTGTTAGGCATTAAACACAATTATTTTTCACTGTAAAGTAATGAAGTGATGTTCTTAAAGTAGTACATTAGTACCAAATACTTTTGATAAATTCTATGTATCAAAATTTATTAGAGGTTCATGACCCTTTTCTTTTTAACTCATTCCCAATATAATTATTGAATTTGAAATTGTCCTTGTGATTATCTGGCTTATTATACTTGAGCGTTTTCTCAAGAAGCTCTTGAATGTTTCAGTAATTACATCTAAAAAATATTCTATTGCCATGCTTGAGCTTTTATTTCTATGACTTGTATCCCCATAATGTTGTCAGGTTTGGCTTATTCTTATATATCAATTTATTTATTTATTTATTTTATTATTTATTATTTTTTTAATCCTAGCCAAACATAAGTAGTTTAAAGTCTAGGAATCAGGGAAACAAGATATGGCCTTATAATTATATTTTTTAAGTTAACGCTTATATATATATATATATATATATATATAAAGAATACAAGGATTCTGATTGGTGTGAAATTAATTCGTATATGAGAATTCCTCATTATTGTTGTAAGATGCATTTTCTAGTTAACCTTCATAGTTATTATTGAAGGGAAAAAATTGCAGATGATGTTGATTGACTTCTAAATGGATTTCATCCCCTGCAGTTAGGGTACCAGATTACCTGTACCCTTTTATCCAGACCAAAGAGAATGGAAGACCTTTTCAGTTTTTAAGGCTTACCAGCTTGGGGGCTATTGCTGCCCTAGTGAAGGTGATATTTCCTTTCCAAATCTGTCTCTCATATATTATGTAGCCCCATATATTTTGTATCATGCATTGAATTAGTGCTTCTACTCTTAAAATTAGTAGAGCCTTACTGAAGCATGAGTTAATCAATCAACTTTAGTTGAGGAATTTTTCGTGACATGAGAGTACATGCGTGAGCGAGAGTCTCTCAAGAGATGGACATTACACAAGAACGGCCCAAAGATTTATCAGCTTAAACTTTTTGGGTCTGGTTGACTTCGCACCTGCCCTAACAAGTGGTATCAGAGCTATGACAAATAGTTCTTGGGCCTCCAATCACATCAATAGCATAAGATTGTTGTGGACGCTCTTTGGAAGGCAAGGGCGTGGGAATATAGATGGACTTAATATACATTTTCTAGTGTTGATAATTTCCCTTCATATATAAATCCTGCCACTCCATCAATAAGTTTTGATCGATAATGTTATGTTCTGAACAATCTCTGTTATGCAGAATGATGATCCCATTGTGCCAAAGGCTGTTCACTATTTTCTTGAAACTGAGATGTTTCCTATGTGCCTGCGATGCATTGAACTGGGCGATGTGCTTTCACAATCAGTAAGTGTCCATAATAACGATCTTATGAAAGTGTTATCATCTTTTTCTTCTATCCTTTTTTTTTGTTGGAAACTTTTATTTAATATTGATCACACCGTGAGGTATTTAAATTTTATGCCTGAAATTTTTGCCTGTACAGGTTGCAACCTTGATAGTGTCAAAAATACTGATGCAAGAAGAGGGACTATACTACTGCTGCACTTCTATGGAGCGATTCTTTGCGGTGATGCGTGTGTTCACAGGTGTGGTTGAAAGGATGGGCAATGTACCTTCGCCGCGATTACTGAAAAATTTAATTCAATGTTATCTTAGGTTGTCTGAGGCGCCAAGGTTAGTTTGATAAATTTTGACACTGCTGTGAAGAAGTTGTGATGGTGGTTTTGTTATTTGAAAAACTGGTAAATTAAGCATGACTTGATGCGATTTGTGGTTGTGAAATGCAGGGCTTGTGACTCTTTAGGGCGCTGCCTTCCACCAGAATTAAGGAGTCCTGCCTTCATCAATGCCCTTCGTGTAAGTTCACTATTTTCACTAACTTGTTCTCACAGCTCAAAATTGCAGAATTTTCTTAGTTGAGTACAAATTTTACTTACAACTTGGTCTTTTACACACACTACTTGCACAAATGTAGTGAATCATAATTTTTTCCGTGTTTCAAAATTAAAGATACATATTTCTTTTTTCTTTCTTTTTTTGGTTCCAAATTTTTTTTTTACTTTAGAACTATAAATTGACATGGTATTCTTAATTTGTTGTTACATGTTTCACTATCAATTCTGGCATAGCACCATCACTACTAAAGTTATCCTTGAAAGAAAATAAGTTATGGTTTTTAATTTTAGAACGGTGTCAGCAACTGATCCAGGATTTTCTACCAAGACATTTTGTGACTTAGGGGGGGGGGGGGGGCATGGCATGTTTTCTAATTTAGTTTTGTTGTACCTGTTACTTGTTTTGCAGGATGACCCAGTAACCATGCAGAAGCTGCAACAACTATTGTACAATGTCGCAGCAGGACATTGGGGGATAAACCCAGAACCAGCTGGGAAGGTACTCCGAGCAGCTTTGGCTGTGCGCTTAGACAGGATTTCAAGTTAGCTTTATATAGCTCATTAGATGCAGTACTATTATCTTGAAGAAACATGTTTTGGTTGATGTTGATGATAAGCCCAAACTAGTAACTCTCTTTTCTTATGGATTTAAAAAGGGGGAATAGCCGAACTTCTAAGAACTGCATGTTAGCAACCTGATGCCTTGTCTTTGGTGTTTTAGATATAATTGTCTTTGGGCTTTCTATTTCTAGATTAGCTATTCTAATGTTAGTGATAGATGGCTCGAACTCTTTAATTTAACTAGAGGAATACTTACATTTCATCTTAGGGAAGTTGACATTACATCTTAGGGTGAACCTAAGAAAGAGGATATTATTGGCTAAATTTATTAATTTAGTTTTTATTTTTATAATCTTGTTAAATAAACATTGCCTAATTAATTAGTTATTTACCGAACTTGTTCGAGTCCTGGTCAGATTTTATATAGTTTAGTGAAATAGATTGACCGACTCAAGTAGTTTAAGAAATAATAGGAGACAATTGAAATTTTTATTCTTGGTTTTGGTTGAGAATAGAATAGATAAAGATAATCGTTAAATTCATAATATTTTTTGTTATTTTTACAATAAAAATTTTGCTGTAAATATATAGTGACGGGAAAAATTGTTGCTATAGAATTTATAGCGATATTTTTGTTATGAAAATAATATTTTTTGTGGTGAATTTAACAATTTTCTAGATAAAGAGAAGTTTGTCGAGGAAGAAAAGAAAAGAGGAGAGAGGACGGACGTACAACTTACTTTCGTTGCTGAAAACGAAACAAATTAAATACGTACCAACTTTTAATTGCTTATTATTATTCCACAACTTGCATATGTTGTGATGTTAATTATATATTTTATTTTACTTAATTATATATATATATATATATATATGTTGGGCCATAATCCTTTTTTTTATTGGGCCAGACTTAATGGGCTCCTCCCTTGGATCATGTTACTCTTGTCCTAGTTGGTCCGAATGATTTGGGCTCAGTTATTTGATCATTTCATTGGGTCCTTTCGCTTGGATCCGGTCGTTTGGGTCATTTCTATTATTTGGGCTTAGTCATTGAACTGGTCCATTACACAAATTGTCACTTAATCCAACTTTGACCGGTAATCATTATGCCAAATGATAGTTGACTACTATGTCTGCCACCTTTCTGCATGACATTAATGAGGATGGGACTCAGATGACCGGCGGTGGCAAATAGTGGTAGTAGGTGAGGAAGTAGGCTACATACTTTCGGCTGAAATGACCGGGAGTGGGGGAAAAGGTGTCAGGAGATGATGAGTGGCACGGTAAACCGGGATTGGAGTATGTATGGGGCTAAGATCACATAAGAGGGTAAGTAACAAAACATTATACACATTCATATTATTATTCTCTCTCAGACATTAGACATTATTTTCTCTCTATTGTTGACCTTGTGATCGCCGATACTGACTCTCACGCCGGAGCTATCCCCCGACGGTCAGGCCGTCAAGCTTTTGGTGTTGACTTGTTGAACTGCAATGCGGGGATATCTGGACGCGTTTTGGTGATTGGGGCGTGGAGAAAGATCTTGGCGTTAACATTGGCGCGCTAGAAGGAGGGTGAGTTCTAGTGTCTCGAGTATTTTTCAATCACGATCGTGTTTTGTTCTACATCGATATTCATGGTAAAGAGTAGAACACCTACACAGAAGCGCGGCCGAGGGAAATTTGCCGGTGAATCGATACCACGAGTGTCATCGAGGATCGTTTGGGACCGAAATATAAGTGTTCATGCTAAGACAACATCCAAACGATCACTGAAGATTTTCGGTTGAAGGCGGTGGGCAAGGCTAAGCGTGGGCTAGTCTTTCCGACGGAGAAAGGAATGCAGCCATGGTCTGAAAGCGAGTAGAAGGCACCTCGCTTAGAACTCGATCTGAGAGAGGACGAAGACGAAAAAAGCTTCACGGCCGCTAAGATGGCGGATGAAGCGGATAGAGCTATGGAAGTACTCGTGAAACAAATGACGGATATAGGCGGAAAGGATGGCTCGAGATAGCGAGTTGAGGGATGAAGAGTCCGATTATGATCGGTCCAAGAGCGAGGGCACCAGAAGTGGGAAAGAACACATTCATTCGGGGCCGAGAATCTCGGTAGAAATCGAGAAAGAAGAAGATCCCAAGCCCTACCCCTCAAAGATCGAAGATGGCACATCACCCATCGATTCTAAGGAGCGGGTCGGAAAGAATGAAGAGGTCGATCCGGAGATCACACTCCGAGACCACAAAGAAAGCACTTGTTGTTGCACATTCTCGCCGTAGTGCAGAGTTGAAGTTCGAAGTATATCTGGGATCGTACTCCAGAGAGTCTCTCGAGGGTACACCACCCCGTGGACACTCGCCATCGTAAAAAGTCCTTCTAGAGTTGAAGGTTCTATTGTAAGAAACCGGTCCACTCAGAAGAAGAGGGAGTCACCGGAAAAAGAAGCATCATCTCAACCAGAAGGTGTGGAGTATCTGGTTAAAGAGTTAAAAGAACTTGAGCGACTTAGAAGTACAAAAAACGAAGGATACTTGGAAAGAAGGCATCCCCTTTTTCCGCGGAGATTCTTAAAGAAAAAGTGACCCCCACCAAGAAGTGCCCGTATCGAGAGTTATGATGGATCGGGGATCCTATGACGACAATCGAGCGTTCGATCGACCGATGGATTATTATGACTTTAGCGATGCTGCTAAGTGTCATACTTTTGTCACAACGCTCAGAAAGGATGCCCGGCAGTGAGTGGGGACTTTGCCCTGGATTCAATTTCATCTTGGCGGGCGTATGCGATAAATTTCATGCTCGCCGGGAGCAACAAAGAAGGGAAAACCAACTGGTTCGTTGGCTCAGTTCGACAGCTTCGAATGAGTCTTTGGGCCATATATGTGAAGCGGTTCCGTGAAGCGGTCGGCCAAGTGACAGACCTGAACGATCTACAAGCCGTTGGATTGTTTCAGAATGGGTTAGATCTGGTCAAATCAAAGAAGTTGGTGAAGAAGTTAATGTTTCATCACCCGAAGAGTCTCGCTGAAGCCTTCGACAAAGCTCAAGGCTATATCGTGGTGGAGGAAGCCGTGGACGACCTCAGCGTCCTTGAGACCCAACTTAAGGAGACAGATCGGGGCGAAACCGATAGAGACGAGAAAAAGAATGAAGGAATAAAGACCGCTTCTACGAGGTGGGTCAAGAAATATAGAATTGGAGACGAGGGTGGAGGACGTTCGTCCACTCCGGTCCAGAAGAGTGAATAGGGCGTACACAAACTTTCAACCACGACAAGGTCATTATCTTGGATCAAATTAAGAATCAACCTATCTTGAGCCACCTCGAGATAACATTAAGCCCGGAAAGGGAATTCTCGTAAGTATTGTGATTACCATCAAGCTTGAATTCACGATACGAACGATCGTGCTAGTTTGAAGGATTTTATTGAAAGAAAGGTACAAGCGGGGCTTTAATTCGATATGTGTACGCGCCGAACTAATCAACAAAGAAGATATAGAGGGCACATTCCGGCACTTCAACCAGCTTTAAAGAAGCGTTGCCGACTCAATGAGCGACTGCAAGACATGTGATAGATGTCATCACTTTGGGGTACTTCAGCAAACTCGTTGGAAAGAAGCGTTAAAGTTATTTGGATTCGGTCGTATGGGTGGCGGGTACCCTCCGGTACCGAGACCTTATTCTAATCTGGTAATCTCCTTTCTTGATGAAGATTACCCCTCGGAAGTCATCGAACCGCATTACGAGGATCATTGGTCTTGGCCGACCGCATGTGGGTTCGGTGGATATGAAGAGAATGATGGTGGATAATGGGTCTTCAGTAGACATTCTATATGCCCACGCTTATCGGAGGATGCACTGAGCAGGCGAAAGATGGAGATAGGACAGGAGGCTCCTTTATATGGTTTTAGTAACGACCTTGGGTCGAGTGGTTGGAACCATTGAACTACCAAATATCTTGAATCGGTCCCTCAACAGTACAAATTATTTGCAAATTTTATGTTTATGCGTATAGATTACCTTATATAATGCTATTTTGGGAAGGCTACTTTAATTGCTTTGCAAGTCGTGACCTCAATCCCTCATTTCAAAATCAAATTTCCTACGGCTCATGGGGTTGTCGAGGTGAAAGGGGATTTAGATCTGGCCAGAAGGTGTTATAGGAACGCTGTGATCACCTCGGGATTGGGGGTATCAAAGCAGAAGCAGACCATGGCGATCGAACCCTTCACGAGAGTAGTTCCGAACCATTGGTCATGCCACATTGAAAAAGGAGGAGATAGAGCTCATCCCGGCAAAGCGAAACAAGACGGTGAAAATAGGTTCGGTCAGCCGGAACCTCTCCGGACGAACCTCATGGAGCTCCCCGATCTTATGTTGACATTTTCGCATGGGAACCTCGGGATATGCCGAGAGTAACGGGGATATCGCCGAGCATCGGTTGGAGGTGGACCCGTCAAAGAAACCAAATCAAAGACGAAGAGGAGGATCTTCGCACTGAACGTCGGCGAATCATTGATGAAGAGATTACAAAACCTGTTGGCGGTGACTTCATCTTGAGATCGACTACCCACAATGGATGGCGAATGTGGTCTTTGGTCCGTAGCAAAATGGTCAATGGCGATGTCTCCGTGCATCGACTACACCGATCTAAATAAAGCTTGTCGAAAGGATTTCTACCGCTACCCCACATCGACCGACTCATCGATGCCACTTGGGTATGCTTTGTTAAGTTTCATGGACGCATTCTTTGGATATCATCAAATTTCTATGTGTAAAGAGGATATCTAGAAAGACGGCGGCGTTCATTACGCATCGTTCGGTATATACTATATAAAAAATGACTTTCGGCCTCAATCGATCGAGGGACCATACCGGAGGATGATGAACCATGTCTTGAGATATCGGCAGGCGAATGTGGAGATGTGCGTGGGCGAGATGATTGTCAAAAGCATGTTGGTGCATAAACATCTGGATGATTTAAAAGAATGCTTTCAGACAATTCGTCATCACAATTTGAAATTGAACCCCACTAAGTGCACCTTCTTGGATTAGGAGGGTGGCAAGTTTCGGGTTATCTTGTCGATCGAGAGAGAGGAATTGAAGCCAATCCAGAGAAGATTGAAGCGATCCTAAACATGAAGACTCCTCGGTCATTTAAAGATGTTCAACGTCATTTGGAAGGATTGCGACTTTAAGGAGGTTCATGTCCGTCGGCGAGAAAGATGTTTGCCGTTCTTTGATACATTGAAAGGGCCGAAGAATGCAAAGACGTTTCAATGGACTTCGGAGTGTGAGGACGTCTTTCAGAGCATCAAGTCCTACTTATCTGCGGCGCCTTTGTTGGTGAAGCCCGCTCCTGCTGAACCCCTATATTTATACTTAGCAGCTAGTTCGTTGGCAATAGGAGCAGTTTTGGTGCGTGAAGTTGGGGGTAAGCAGCACTCGGTTTATTATGTAAGCCATGTCCTTCGAGATGCTGAAACAAGGTACCCAAACATCGAAAAGTTTGCTTTTGCTTTAATCACTGCTAGTCGAAAGCTTAGGCAATACTTCCAGGGTAGATTGGTAATAGTATACACAGATCAGCCTTTGAAGAAGATTATGGGCAAACCTGAGGTATCGGGGAGATTAGCTGTATGGACGATGGAGTTGTCCCAATTTTTCATTGAATATCATCCCCGAATCGCCATCAAAGGGCAAGCCTTGGCTGATTTTGTAGTTGAATGCTCGTTTTCTGAAGTTGATGAAGTTGTGGCGAGCGGTCGAGGATCTGACGGAGCGATTCTGATTTTTCAAAGAAAAGCGAGTTAGTTCGTGGACGTTTGTATGCAGATGGGTCTTCTACCACAGACGTCGATGGAGCGAGGATTATTCGACGAGTCCGGGAGGATTCAAGTGCAGATGAGCCATCGATTTCGATTCAAAGCGACGAACAACGAAGGTTGAGTATGAGGCGGTACTCGCGAGGTTACGACCGCAAAAAGAATCTTGAAGTCTGAAAGAATAGTCATCTTGATGATTCTCGCTTTAGTCGTTAATGACTCTCTGGGAGTACTGAAGCTCGAGACCCAAGAATGATCAAATATCTAGCGAAATTGAAGGAACAACTTCAATATTTCCAATCCTACGAGTTTGTGGAGTCGAGCATAATAACAATTCAATTCTTGATGCACTTTCTCCAAATTAGCCACTACTACGGATGTTAACGTCTTTGATGGGTCGGTTTACTTAGAAATTTTGCAACATCCTAGTGTCCATCATGAATCGGTGATGTGCGTTCGACCGAACCAATCTTTGGTTGACTCCATATATAGAGTATCTGGAAGATGGTGTCTTACCTTCGGATCGGATGCTAGCCAAGAAAATCAAGTATAAGAGTGCTAATTTTGTTACGATTGATGGGGATCTGTTAGAAGGGCTTTCTCATCTCCACTCTTGAAATGCCCGACTCCATCCGAAAATTTGAATATGCTCTCCGAGAAATACATGAAGGCATCATGGCGACCGTATACGGCGGCTAAGTCGTTAGCTTTATAAAGTACTTCGACAAGGGTATTATTGGCTACCATCTTCAAAGAAGCGGCCGAATCGTCGAAGAAGTGCGAGAAGTGTCAACTCAACGGTCCGATCCCATCACCACCGAAAGAGTTATACTCGATTTTATCTCCTATACCCTTCACCGTCTGGGGTTGATATCTGGTCCACTCTGCCAAAGGCAAAAGGTCAAGTCGGTTTTGTTATAGTTGCCATCGACTATATGACCCAGTGGGTAGAAGCAAAGCCACTTAGGTTAATAACGAACAGGAATGCTTGAAATTTTGAAAGAATCGATGTAGTATTTCGTTTGGATTCCTAAGGTGGTAATATCGGACGATGGACGTCGGTTTGTGGGATCGAAATTTGAAGCATTTTGAAAGAACTGAGGATTCAAAGACGGAGAAAGACTTCGTGGCTCATCCTCGGTCAAATGGACAAGTTAAGTGACCAACGAAGCAATGGCGAATGGGATCAGCAGATTGGGCCAAGCCAATGGCGGATGGCGGAGGAGCTACTTAGCGTGTTATGGGCTTATCGAACTACTCAGGGACTACTGACGGGGATTCACCTTTCAGATTGGCTATGGTGCGATGCTTTAGTCCCGTTGAAATTGGATCTCCAAGTCTTGGTCGATCGATTCGAGAGAGATCTACATGAGGAAGGGCTTAAGGCGATCTTGATTTGCTTGAGGAAGTAAGAGAAACGACCTTAATCAAATTGACAACTTTATCGTGAAGAGTGGCCAAGCATTATAACAAGGGGTAAAGTTTGAAGGTTCAAGTAGGAGATTTTGTCCTCGGAGAAGTCAAGCATCTACACCTCGAGAATCTGGGAAAGCCGATGCCAAACCCAGGAAGGACCGTATGAAATCACCGAAAGTCGTCGGCCGGGACTTATCGATTGAAGGCATTAGGCGGGTCGTGAATTAAGAATACTTGCAGCACACTTGGCGAGCTTAGGAAGTACTTTCAAAAAATGATGTCGATTACATTGGAAGTCAGTAAATATTTATGTCATCATCAATAAAAGTTCCCTTTTTCTCGAACAAATCTTGTCTTCGTTCTTGATCGATTCAATGATGTTAGGAGGTTCGGGTGGACTCATTGACCATTCGATGGTAGCCTTTTTCGGCGAGTGGTCCTTATGAGTTTGTCGGGCCCTTCGTGGTAAGCAAACGTCATTGGTATTAGGAGGTTCGGTGGACTCGTGACCATTCGATGGTAGCCTTTTCTATGGTGGTCCTTATGAGTTTGTCGTGCCCTTCGTGGTAGTAAACGTCATTGGTGTTAGGAGGTTCGGGACTCACCGACCATTCGATGGTAGCCTTTTCGGCGGTGGTCCTTATGAGTTTGTCGGCCCTTCGTGATAAAAAACGTCATTGGTGTTAGGAGGTTCAAATTGGACTCGTGACCATTCGATGGTAGCCTTTTCGGCGGTGGTCCTTAAGACCTTATCGCCTCTTCTTCGTGGTAGGCGATTGTCAACACATTAGACCTTGTCGGGCCCTTCGTGGTAAGTGAAGTGTCATCCTTTAGACTTTATCGGGCCCTTCGTGGTAGCGAATGTCATCTCTTGGTTTTGTTAGACCTTTCGAGATAAACAAATTCCTAATGAAGCGATCTATCTCACACTTCGAAACTAATAAGTATCCCTTTACTTTATTACCTAAAATTTTTCTAAGTGTCGAGTTCTAAATGCCTCATTCTTTAACTTCATCTTATCTCATTATATGACATGTTTAGTTGTTAATTAACAGATTCGAGTTCAATCCGTGAAAGAGTTTGTGCATCTTTCTAGTTAAATTAATATTGGAGTATTGGCGTAAGGTAAATGCACCAAGTTATAAGGATGAAACCACCTTTCATTGATATTCAATCTAATTACAATATTAGATAATTTTTACAAGTCCTATAAATTAAAGAAAGAAAAATAATGAAATCTTCATAAATATTCTCTAATGAAATCGAGGAAAAAAGAAGAGCATCGACTTGAGCGCCATCTTTGTCATCCGAAGAGTCGACGAGGATGGATCCGCGTTGGTACCAATCGACTTCTCCTTGCCACGACTCCGTGAGCTCGTAACTCTCGAAATATATCTTCATTATCTCCCCATTGATCTCATCCGAGTTTCGATACTCTTCACAGATTTGTTTGCGAATGTCATCGGTTAGAGGAGGCCCAAGGTCCCGAAGAGCCTTGAGTTCTCGGATTTCTTCTTCAAGCTTTTTGGTTTATTCAGGATGACGAGTCTCTGCCAGCTCTAATTTTTGGATGGTCTTGGTCAGGAGTTTAGCATCAGCCTTAAATTCCTTGATCTTCTCCATCCTTATCTCGCTCCTCTGAACCAAGTCAACATTCATTTTGATGATTTCCTCATGTTGTGCTTTAGTTGACTTTAGTTCTTCATTGGAGGCCTTCACATCTCCCTTGGCTTGGGCTAACTCTTTTTGAAGCCCTTCATTTGTATGAAGAATGCGATTCGCGTTGAGTCTTTTCCCCAGCCAAGCGCGAGACTTGAAAGAGCATTCTCTTTCCTCGAGCCCTTCCTCGATTCACCTCGAGAGACCTCGGGCCTGACGAGACGCCCGAACACAAAGATTTACCTATGCATGTCCATATTATTTAATCGGTTCTCAGATGTATAGGTATGAAGATAAATTCGGAAATAAAGGAGAAAACCGTTTACCTTCGCCAAGTAGCTCATGCCGCTGAGTAAATCTCCGTTCGAACTGTTCCCGAATCGATGATCATTGGTTTCACGAACGAAGGCGTTGAATAGTTGAAAGGGAAAATGGGCATTAAATCGGGGCCACATGGTCGGAGAGGCCATAGCGTCCTATTTGGAATTCGGCGATCGTTTGTCTTGGAGAGGAAAGGCGGGGTTGATTCGGAATCGAGGAGAGAGTCCACGTATGGTTTCGTGGAGAAGGAGACCGAAAGCGGGGAGTGGGTTCGGGGTCGGCGAAGGTGTAGAAGATGAACAAATTGGGCATCGATAGATGTTTCCTTTTTCAGGATGGAGTGGGGACAGATCCGGTCGGTTCATCATCAGGCACTTGGATTTCTGTGAAGATTATCGGAGGGATGACAGCCGAAGACGAGGGAACTCGGAGCTCTTCGGCAGTCAGGGGGGTTATCTTCGTCCTTATTTTCTTTACACGAAGAACCTTGGCCCGATCGTGCAAAGGAATGTCGAGCAGACTCCTCCTTACCGGGGTAGGTTCAGAAGGTGCAGGATTGGGGTTGGTTGATGGGGTTGTTTGTGGGGTTGCTTGGGAGTGTTTAGGATCACTTTCGAGATTTGTTTAGGTTGGGTGGATTTGAATTTTTGGTGGATCTTTTTCTTGGTACGGTCCGAGGGATTCTTCGGTATGTTGGGCTCATCGATTCAGGGTTCATCATTTTGAAGAGAAGTGGTTGGTGGATCGGTGGCGGGAATCAACCCGGAAGATTCTTCAACAGTGCTCTTCGTTCGCATTCGTATTCTCCCCTGCCAAAAAATCTTTCAGGTCTTTCACTTACGAAGAAGTTGGTTTGATCAGAGACACTGCAAAAAATCATATATCAGAACCCGTATCACTTATATATCTCAAAAATTATGTTCTGAAAGTTATTCGAAACTTACATTTGTGGTCATATAGCCAGCTTGTTTGGCGAAAGTGTAAAACTCCATTCTTTTGGAGGAATCTTCTTCAAAAGTCTGTCATCTCCCTCACACGCTCTTGAGATGTCTCCAAAGTCGTGAGAGACCCGATCGAAGTAGTCCAATCTGGAAGAGAAGAGATTTGGTCCGTGACAAAAACCACTTCTCGTACAACCCTTGTTCTTTGGAAGGGTATCCATCGTGGTCTCCTCTCGAATCTGGTGCCAACCTTGTTCCATTTTTCTTCTCGGGAGGCGAGAATGTAAGCGAGTACTAGCTCGGGGTATGGAATGAAGGTTACAGAGAGAGTTGTTTAGTAATCCTCACAATTTTGTAAAATAATGTATAAATAATTGTGATGAAGATTTATTTGGGTATGTATATTGCAGAAAGACAATAATTGTATTTAAACTCACAAGATATATATGTTGTATTCTTACGCACGACAAATGTATTAATAAAGTTGTAGTTATTTACGTGCCGTGTATTTGGCGACTCGAGAATGGGTTGGATGGAATGGACCTATTTTGGCGGCGTCGCGGTTGGTATCGAGCTTAGGGATATGATCTCTGGCGGAGATCGAGGAATAGAACTAGTAGGGGAGAGACGAGTAAATCCTTCGCTAGTGTATCCTACCTAAGCTTATTTGTTAGTTGGTTAGTATATAGGGATATTATGTGATATATTGATTTCCTTAATTAACCCTTGTTTTATAGACATGTTTGAGAATGTCGATTGAGAATATTAACAGTGGAGTAAATGAGACCGTGGAGATGCCTGTACTTACCAACGAGGAGAACGTGCAACAGGCTGGCAATGTACCTCCTGTGAACAATATTCCTGTTGTTATTGATTTTTCCTGACGTATTTCTGAAGAATTCCTTGGCTTACTCCCCAAAGCGATATTAAATTTTGTATCGACTTTGAACCCAGACAAAACTCATTTCTAAAATCTCATATCGAATGGCTCTATTGAACTTGAGGAGTTAAAAATTCAACTATAGAATTGGTACTGAGCCTTTATCCGGTGACTTCCTTTGTGGAATGCACCGGCCCAGACTCTCCGTAGGGGACACCATATTCGTGCGATAGTAAACCGACAGGTGTCATTGTAACGTCTTATCCAAGGTGGGATATGAGTCACGATTGAGAACAACCTAAGTTTGATGAATCGAAATACGTAGCTTTCAGAAGCTTAGTTGGTTATTATCGGAGATTCGTTGAAGGATATTCTCGAATCGCTATTCCATTAACGCAAATGACTCGTAGAGATACAAAATTCGAATGGAGCAAGGAATGTGGGAAGAGCTTGAAGAACTCAAGAGGAGACTCATTTCAAGACATGTTACGACCACGCCATCCCGGAAAAGCGAACGTGGTAGTGGCGGCGTGTTGAGTAGAAGATCGTTATCTACAAGTACGATACGATATTACAAAGACTCATTTCAGTATAATTTACAAATAATAGAGATGGAGATGAAAACTCTGGTATCCACGTAATGATATCTGAGTATAATCGACTTTTAATCGATAAAGTTAAAGTCGCTTCAAGCTACAATCGAAATGATGAATTTGAAGAAGGAGGTGCAAGAAGTTGTTATTTCAAAAGCAAGAATCGGTGAGGTGAGGAAAGCTCAAACCTTCGATTTATTAATCCATTTGAAATTCTCGATCGAATAGGAACTATGGCTATAGACTCGCTTTTACCGCCAAGTATGTACGGCGTGTTCATAACGCTTTTCACGTGTCGATGTTACGTAAATATGTGGACGACCCGAACCACGTCGTTGAGTTAGAACCGGACGAGATAAATCAAGACTTAACGTCACGAGGAGGTACTATCAAGATCTTGGATAGGAAAGAATATCCCCATGTCTGAGGTTATACCACAAGTTAAAGTTTTGTGAAGAAACCATGCTATTGAGGAAATGACCGGGAGTTGGAAAGCGGAAATGAAAGCGAGGTATTCTCATCTTTTCAAACACCAGTACGTCGTCGATTTCGAGGACGAAATTTCATAAGGATTCGGAGGTTGTAAGACCCCAAATTATTAATAAATGAAATTTATTTTTTTCTATTTATTATTTTGAAATAGTAAGGGTTGATTTGATTAATGTGGATAGTTATGGGTAAAATCGCAAATATTTGAATAAGCAAGTGGTTATAAAATATTCATTATTGTCGTGGAATATTCGTTTGGTCGTGGAATATTAAATCTTTTCGGGAATATTAAATGCAAAATACGGTCTTTTGTGGGCCCCATAACGGAAAGCGATTGGATGAAGAAAACGACAAATATAAGTTGTTTATAAATAACGGCGTAGTTATTCTGAATTATCTTGTTGGAATACCCGTGGTTAAAACACACTAATACGCTGGCGTTGTTGAAGCGATGGCAGAGTATTGCACCAATTATTGATTCTTACGTAAGAAGGCACTACTCAATAATTGTTACAGTAATTACTATTCAATATTTTATTTTATTGATTCAATAATTGCTGCATTGATATTTTATATTACCGTTGTTTCAATAAATTGTCATTACACAGTATTTTTCATTATCGAAGCAATAATTCATATTATCTCGAATAATATTATTAAAAATATTATTATTGATGATGTCTAGAAAGTTACATCTAAGGAGAGGTTTGGTCACCTAATTGCGCGCCCATGAGGAGAAATCTTTATTGAAAGCCCCTCTTTCTGAGGAGCGGCACAGTTGCGATCTTGTGATTCTGTAATATTATTTGTGAATAATTAATTATTGATTTATATGATGAGGAAAATATTGATTTTATGTGGATATAGATGGAGAAAATTTTTAAAATGACAATTGTTGAAAATTAATATTTTATCTTTTTTGATAAAATAATTCATTTAAATATATTATTTTAATAATATATTAATCTATGATATTTTTATAATGAATGTGAGATATATGATGAGTATATGAGGAGGAAGAGTATTTTTGTGGCATTAAATGTTTAACACATATTTTGTGTGTTGGTGGACACAATTATTGAATAGAAATTTGATTATAACTTTAAAAAATCGCCTGCTTATGGATTTGGTCAATTTACATTTGGAATTTGGAAAAACTTTCTTTTGTAAAGTTGTAGAGAATTGAATTTCCTATAAAAAGTCGCGAGATTCGAATTTTCTAATAAAAGGGCTATTTATTATGAATTATTGAAGTTTTGAAGCTCCGAAATAATTGATTTTTGGAAGTTTAAAATAATTTAAATAAGAAAAATGTTTTTTGTGTTTGGTGGGCATCTTTAACACATGCTAAGTTGCTGAATTCAGATGATTCTAAGTGGGCGTAGACAAATTAATATATATATTATTATTATATTAAATTTTCTACTTTGGTGTTCTAAGCATTTTTCTATAAATAGGGTGCTTAGGTTAGAATTAAAAATCACACCAGAAACTGAAGTTTTCTCTCTCTATATTATCGAGCGTATTCTTGTGAGTATTTTGAGTATACTTTGAGTATTGTTATACTGGTGCAAGTTCAAGTCATAGCTTTATATCCTCCTGTTTTAACTAGAAGTCTTGTCTTTTCGAGGTAAGGGATGTTATTTTATTCGAAAATGATATTATTTCTTCAATATCATTATGCCGAAATATTGGTTGGAAATTTTTATCAAATTTGGAACTTTTTCATGTCGGAGTTACTATTCACGAGTTACTATTCACGAAGCGTGAAGATGTTTTTTGTGAAATTTCTATCTTTTGGTGTCGGAGTTACTATTCACGTATACGACACTATTCACGTATACGGCACTATTCACGAATACGGCACTATTCATCGAAAAATAAAATTTCTTTTTGTCCAAAATATCTACTATGGATACTAGCTTTGATTGTATCCATGTTTTGATCATTCCTGAATTTTACTCCACTCTGATTACTTATGAAGTATTTTTGAACTTGGATTGTTTTAAAATACTGAATCCTTAATATTGTTCTTTTGTTTAAGCGGATTCGTTTTCTTTGAAATATTTTCATCATCTTGATCCTAAATGATGATATTCTTGAATATCTTTGGCTCAGTAGTGCAAAGATGAATGATTTCTTGATGAATATCTTTGGCTCGTAGTGCAAAAGATGAAACAAGTGTTGAGATGAACATGACTTCTTCGTTTAATATCTTTGGCCGTAGTGCAAAGATGAACAGTGTTTAGACGAACACGACTTAATCGATGAATATCTTTGGCACAGTAGTGCAAAGATGAATATTTGATTCCGATATATATTGATTGATGTTACAGAGGATAAAATATCGACGATGAACTTTTAAATTCATATATAGAAGATAGTAGTTTGCATTCTCTACTTAACTTTTCTAATGAATTATTATTTCATTGCGAAGATTGATTTAAAACCCCGGTTGTCTATTGTATTCTATTAGATTTTTCCTGTTGAAGACTAACGATAATTTGTTGTATATTATCTTAGTCATAATATTCTTCTATCAAGCTAGTTGAGCTCACCCTTTTTCGTTGTTGTTCCATTTTTCTTCTAAGGAGGCGAGAATGTAGCGAGTACTAGTGGGGTATGGAATGAAAGTTACAGAGAGAGTTGTTTAGTAATCCTCATAATTTTTGTAAAATAATGTATAAATAATTGTGATGAGGATTTATTTGGGTATGTATATTATACAGAAGACAATAATTGTATTTAAACTCACAAGATATATGTTGTGTCGTATTTTGCACGACAAAATGTATTAATAAAGTTGTAGTTATTTCGTATACCGTGTATTTGGCGACTCGAAATGGGTTGGATGGAATGGACTATTTTGGGGCGTCACAATTTGCATTATTAACGATGTCTGAAGTTACGCGAGGAGAGGTTTGATCATCTAATTGCTACGCTGATAGGAGAAATCCTTATTGGAAAACTCCTCTTTCACGGGAACGACACAGGTCGATTAATAGTGTGAATAATAATAATGATGATAAAGTTTTGTTTTATTAGTATTATTAATGTAATAAAACAGAAAAACTTTTTATATAAAATGAATACTTTTATAAAGTTATTCGTCATATTGAATTAATAGTAAATTTTTTTATATAAAATGCAGAATACTTTTATAAAGTTATTCATTTTATTATCTGATAATTAGAATATATTATATTTTATTATCGTATAAGTGTTTGCATAATGCTGCATATTGTTTGCGATAGTAAAATTTTTTAAAAGTTATTTGTTTTATTAGATTATAAATAGAATATATTATATTTTATTGTAAACAATCTGGACCGTCTGCTTTAAAATAAATCGATCCGGACCGTTCATGGATTAGTTACTATTCACCCATTCTTCATAAATGAAAGCTCATTCCTTCATTATTTCTTACGAATTCATCGAAACTCTGTAGAGAAATCTTGTAGAGAAATTATTCTTCTATCTTGAGCGCGTATTTCTTTAGCGTTTAAGAAAGCTTTGGCGTAGTGCAAGTTTCTTCAAGTATATCCCCACCCTACCGCTTGAGTACTCTTCTTTATAACGTAAGGGGGTATTTTTTTTTTCATATTCATGAAGAGAACTTCTATTATTCCATTCTTTATTATTACATTGGAATAACTTTTGTATAAGCTGATCTACCCTATACTTGGTGAAATTCTTACATTATTCAATTATTTATTATTCTCATTGGAATAACTCGTACATGCTGGCACCGCGTATACACGGTGAAATTTTGTTATTATTTCATTCTTTATTATTACATTGGAATATCCTGCTCTCAAGGCGTTTACTGTGGGACTGGTTCCGCTCTTTATTATTCTTTTGGAATATTACGTACGCAATGCGTTTCTGTGGGACCTAGTTCTGTTATTTATTATTACGCTGAATAACCTTATACATCAAGCATCCGCATGCATGGTGATTTATGTTGTTATTCCATTCTTTATTATTCTGTTGGAATATCCCGCTTAGTGCGTATTACGCTTTGACCGGATTCTTCGTTATTTATTATTACGTTGAATAACTCGTCCCACGCAATCACCGCATGCACGGTGATTTCTTTTGTTATTCCATTCTTTATCATACTCGGTTGGTTAAAGTTTTGACTTTTATACTCCATGAAATTAGTGGAATATCCTTGATATTTAAGCTTTCATCCAAAGATCTTTTCATGAAAATATTCTTCAGGCATTCTTGAATTTTACTCTCTACAAAGAAGTATCATGTTGACAATTTGGACGTTATTAGTTCTGAATAAATTAATTCTTGAACTTGTTTTATTGAATTCTTATATCATTGTCATTATCCTCATATTTATATTTTGTTAAAAGTCATATGTGGCATGTAGTGCATAGATGGATTTGGTATGATTATGACCGAGGGATTATTCTTGTAATCATGGCCGTAATGTTACAAATGATGTGGTAAAAGTCATCATCGTCTGGCGTAGTGCATTGATGGGCCAATTGTTGGCATGATCATGACCATTAATGAATACACAAATATCCTTGGCCCGTAGTGCATTGGATAAATTGTGGTTGTGATACTAATGAATATCCTTACCGTAGTAGTAGTGTGGATGATGTGGATTATTTATTAAGTCGAGTCCCAACGATAAAAGTGATGAAAACCTTTTAAATCATAAAAGATAGTAGATTTTATTCTCTACTTGACTCTTTTAATGGATTACATGTTCATTGCAGCTTAAACTTGATGTCTATCAGATTTTATCGCTTTAACATTGTTGAAGAATAATGATAATTTATTATGCATTATCTTAGTCATAATATTTCTTCTTGGGCTAGTTGAGCTCACCCTTTCTTTCACCGCTTCTCTTGAAATGAGAACGAGTGGACTAGGACTGGGAACCGAGGAGCGGGTGTTGTCCTGGGATGATAGTATTAGTAGTCTTCATTATTCATTAAATAAAGTGTGTTAATAAATGTAATGATGACTTATTCTTTCGAGTGGATATTGCCTGCAAAGACAATGTTTGTATTAAAACTCACAGCTCTCTTATTTTATATTTAAGTTTGTATTTGTATTCTGTACCATATATTTGGCGACTCAGAATAGGTGATGTATACCTATTTTGGGGGCGTCACATGTACATTCCCTTCCATGCTTTCAAACATATAAAATTCAGTGAGCATGACAGTAACAGTAAGGCAGACAACAAAAATAATTTAATCTACTTGCCTTCCAAATTGCAATTTAAGTTTCAACTTAGACAAATTCATGAACCATGAGTCCAGAAGATAATATATGGAGTCTTGTTGGGAAATAAACAGTTACAGTAGAAACATGTTTATGAAGCATGCTCAGAGGGGTATGGAAATGGTATTTCTCTTGATCAGTCCAATCGAACAAAAAACTGGATATACCATTAAATAGGACCCGGGCTACACCATCTCATATTGAAGATATGCATCATTATTACTATTATTAGAGAGCAGAAATTTATTAGACAACTATTTTGTGCAATCCTTTTCCAGTATATGTATACTGTTAAACGTGGTTGGCAAAATTTAGAAGATAGTGAATTTTCAAAACTTTGAACCCAATAAGTGCTGCTGCACTTATTGACGGAACAGAACATAACTATATATGTAAGACCCCAACTTATTTTAAATAAAATCAAATTTTCTCTATTTATTATTTTGAAATAGTAAGGGTTGATTTGATTAATGTGGTTAGTTATGGGTAAAATGCGCAAATATTTCAAATAAGCAAGTGGTTATAAAATATTATCGGGGAATATTCGTTTGGTCATTGAATATTCTTGCTATCGGGGAATATTCGTACGACGGCGCAGCCTTGTGTGGGCCCCATAACGGAAAGCGATTGAATGAAGAAAACGACAAGTATAAGTTGTTTATAAATAATTCAGGCGTAGTTATTACAAGATTATCTTGTTGAAATACTCGGTGGTTAAAACACAAGAAGTAGCACTCAGTATTGTACGAATTATTGATTCTTACGTAAGACGGCACTACTCGATAATTGTTACGAAGAATTACTATTCAATATTTTATTTTATTGATTCAATAATTGCTACATTGATATTTTATATTATTGTTGTTTCATAATTGTCACTACACGATATTTTCATTATCGGATCAATAATTCATATTATTTGAATAATATTATTAGATAACATTATTGGCAATGTCTAGAAAGTTACATACAGGAGAGGTTTGGTCACCTAATTGCGGCCCAAGAAAGAGAAATCCTTATTGGAAAGCCTCCTCTTTCCTGTGAACCGCCTCACAGTTGATGATTGTGATTACGTAATATTATTTGTGAATAATTAATTATTGATTTATATGATAAGGAAAATAATTCATTTTATGTGGATATAGATGGAGAAAATTTTAATGTGACAATTGTTGAAAAATTGTTATTTTATCTTTTCTGATAAATAATTCATTTAAATATATTATTATATTTTAATAATATAATAATGGTGATATTTTTACAATGAATGTGGGATATATGAGTATATGAGGAGAAAGAGTATTTTTGTTACTAAAAATGTTAAAAACATGTTAAACATGTCGGTGGACCCCATTTCTTGACTGAAATTTGATTATAGCTTGTAAAATCGCTCGTTTGTGAATTTCGGTCAAATTCTGTTTGGAATTTTGAAAAACTTTCTTCTGCAAAGTTGTAGAGAATGAAATTTTCTATGAAAAGGACATGAGATTTGAATTTTTCTGATAAAAAGGGCTATTTATTATGAATTATTGAAGTACAGTCTTTTCAAGGTAAGGGATGTTATTTTTTAAAAAAAATAATATTATTTCTTTCAATATCATTATGCCGGAATATTGATAGTATTTTTCTTGTGAAATTCTTGTCTTTTAGTGTCTGAGTTACTATTCACGATACTCAAGACTATTCACGTAAAAAATTAAATTTTCATTTTTGTCCAAAATATCTATTATGGATACTAGCTTTGATTGTATCCATGTTTTGATCATTCTTGAATTTTACTTCACTATGATTATTTATGAAGTATTTTGAACCCGGATTGTTTAAAAGTACGAATCCTTAATATTTGTTCTTTTGTTTCACCTTGGATTCGTTTTCTTTAAAATATTTTCATCATCCTCGGTCCTAAATGATGATTTTCTTGAATATATTTGGCCTCTAGTCAAAAGATTAATGATTTTCGATGAATATCTTTGGCCCAGTAGTGCAAAGATTAACAGGTGTTGAGATGAACATGACCAATTGATGAATATCTTTGGCTTTTGTAGTCAAAGATGAATATTTGATTCAAGATGAATATTGATTGATGTTACAGGGATAAAATAATGATGATGGACTTTTAAATTCATAGATAAAAGTAGATTTCATTCTCTACGTAACTCTTCTATGAATTATTATTTTCGCTGCGAATATTGATCTGAAACTTGTTGTCTGTTGTATTTTATCAGATTTTTTCTTGTTTAAGACTAACGATAATTTGTTCTATGTTATCTTAGTCATAATATTCTTTACTGGGCTAGTTGAGCTCACCCTTTTCCTTTTTGTTCCATTTTTTTCTCAGGAGGCGAGAATGTAGCGAGTTCTAGTCGAGGTGTGGAATGATGATTCTAGAAAGTTGTTCTAGTAGTCCTCACCATTTTTGTAAAATAATGTACCAATAATTGTAATGAGGACTTATTTGGGTGTGAATATTGTCTAGATGGCAATATTTGTATTTAAACTCACAGTTTATATGTTGTATTAATAAAGTTGTAGTTGTTTCTGTACCATGTTATTGGCGACTCAAAATGGGTGATGTATACCTATTTTGGGGGAGTCACAGTTGGTATCAGAGCTTAGGGATATGATCTCTGGCGGAGATCGGGGAATAGAACTAGGAGGGGAGAGACGAGTAAATCCTTCGTTAGTGTGTCCTACCTAAGCTTATTAGTTAGTTGGTCAGTATATAGGGATATTATGTGATATGTTGATTTCCTTAATTAACCCTTGTTTTATGGCAGTATTTGAGAATGTCGACTGAGAATGTTAACAGTGGAGTAAATGAGACCGTGGATGTGAGACCCCAGATTTTATCAATAAAGATTTAAATTTTGTCGAAATAATTTTTAATATTATGGTGTGAATTTGAGATAATATTATAGTTGTGGGTAGTATTTATAAATTTTGCAAAGTATGCAAGTGGTTATATTATATTCGATTGGTCGGGGAATATTCGGTTTAGCGGAAATATTTGTACAACTGGCTCAATCATTGGTGGACCCCAGCGTAATTATTGTGTCGGATTGAAAAAACGACAAAAATATTTTATTGAAATAACGGCGGAAGTTTTACCGTTGATCTTTGTTGAACTACTTTCGGTAGTAAAAAGTAATGCGATGTACGTGTGGTTGTATAAGTAGCACACGGTATTGATTATCGATGCTTATGTGAGAAGTCACTCGGTTTGATTCCATTATTGTTTATTAATAATATGAATTATTATAATGATAATGACGTTTTGTTTTATTCAGATTATTAACGTAATAAAATGCGAAACATCTATTTATATAAAAAGAATACTTTATTAAAGTTATTCTATAAATAGAATATATTATATTTTATTATGCATAGTGTTACATAGTGTTTTGCATAGTGTTGCATAGTGTTTGCATAGTAAAATGTTTTTATATAAATAGAATATATGATATTTTATTTAAAAGATTTTGCTTTAAATATGGACCGTCAGATTAAAGTAAATCAATCTGGACCGTTCATGGATTAATTACTATGCATTCTATTTTCCTATAAATAGAAGCTCATTCCCTCATTATTTTCTTACGAATTCACTGAAACTCTAGAGAGAGAAGCTATAGAGAGAAAATCTATAGAGAGAAAGAAGAAGAGTATTCTGGTACTTCACTACTTTGATATTCAGTGTCTTTTACGATAAGGGATATTATTTGTTGTACCGTCTGTAAGGGTGTTATTCTTTCTTATTCATGAAGAGAACTTCATTATTCCATTCATTATTATTACATTGGAATAACTTTGTAAAAGTGGCATACCCTATACATAACTTTGTGATACGCCAGATACCCTATACTTGGTGATCTTCTTCATTATTCCATTCTTTATTATTACATTTGGAATATCCTCATGCGTGTGTTTTACACCCACACAGTTCCATTGTTTATTATTCCGCATTTATTATTCTCATTGGAATATCCTGTTTTTGTGTGTTTTACACCTACTGATTCCATTGTTTATTATTCAAAGATTTATTATTTTGTTGGATCATCCTGATTGTGAATTTCACCGACCGGTTCCGTTATTATTATTCTGTTGGAATAACCATGCATGCTGGCACCGCACGTGCGTGGTGATTTCTCTCTGTTATTCCATTCTTTATTATACCAATTGGTTAAAACTTTGACTTCTATACTCCATGAAATTAGTAGAATATTCTTGATATTTTCGTTTCATCAAGTATCTTTTCATGGAAATATTCTTCTCGATCATTCTTGAATTTTACTCTACAAAACAAAGATCTTGTTGACAATTTGGGCGTTACTAATTCTGGATAAAATAATTCTTGAACTTGTTTTATTGAATTATTATGTCATTGTCATCATCCTCATGTTATAATATGTTATCTTTGGCTTACGTGCATAGATGAACTTAGTATTATTATGACTAGGGATCATTCGGTATAATCATGGCTTGTTATAAATGATATGATAAAAGTCCTCGGTGGCACAGAATGCGATGATGGATAGTTTTTGGTATGATTATGACCGGGGTGATTCGGTATAGTCGTGACCATTGATAATTTGATGAAAATCCTTGACCAGTGTAGTGCGGGGATGATTAGATATTGTGGTTTATTCATTAAACCGAGTCTTAGTGATAAAAATTTATGAAAACCTTTTAAAACCTAAAAGATAGTAGACTTTATTTTCTACTCGACTCTTTTAATGGATTGCATATTCATTGCAGCTTAAACCGGGTTGTTTATTGTATTTTATCGGTTTAACATCTGTTGAAGGCTAATGATAATTTATTACGCATTATCTTAGTCATAATATTTCTTCTTGGGCTAGTTGAGCTCACCTTTCTTTCACCGTTCTCTTGAGAAATGAGAACATAAGCTGAGACGAGCCTCGGGAAGCGGAGTAATGGTCCGGAGGATAGCATTAGTAGTCCTCACTATTCTGAAATAGTGTGATAATAGTTGTAATGAGGACTCCTTTTGAGTTTGTATAATATCTAGTAGATAATATTTGTATTCAAACTCACAGATTTATGTAAATATTATACACAACGATTATATTAGTAAGTTGTATTTGAATTTATGTACCCGTATAGTGGCGACCCAGATGGGTGACGTATACCCATTTTGGGGCGTCCACGGTTGATATCGAGCTTAGGGATATGATCCCCATTTGAGATGTGAGATAAGAACTAGGAGGGAGAGAGAGGGAATTCCTTCGCTAGTATGACCTACCTAAATTTATTTGGTATTTAATTGGTGGAATTAGAGTATAGGGATAATATGTGATATGTTAATTAACCCTTGTTTTGTGACGGTGTTTGAGAATGACATCCGAAAATCTTTGAGATAAGTAATGAAGCACATGAGAGTGTTGATTCATTTCAAACAAAAGGTAACGACCAACAACACGATAATAATCATACTTGGTGGCAATTTATCGAAACAATGATAACCATCGTGGGGGAAATTATCATGCTAAGAATGGTAACCACTTGATGGTAATCACGGCAAAGATAATAGAAGTGGAAATTGCAAGAAGAGAAGGTCATTTAGCTCAATTTTGTTGTGCACCAAAGTCAAGTCTAGCTGACTGACGGTGGCACCAAAGGTGGATATGGACAAAACAAAGTCGTTGGTTTTAGGAAGTGCATTTTTCGTGACTTCTCAAAAGTGGGTAACTGAACGAAGTTAGCACAGTTAGTTAATTATAAATTCTTCTTGAAGTCTATACCTTATTAGAATCTGGGTTTTACCCATTCTTTTATCTCTCTTGCTTGCGTTCAACGTTTAAATTTGACTCGGGAGAAATTAGACTTTGATTTATCTATTGAAACTTCGTTGGGAGAAACCTTCGTTACCTCCACTCGCTTATTAATCTTGTTGTTTCAAATAAACACTTTCACGTTACTGTCGATCTTATCTCTTTGAAAATACTTGCCTCTGAGGTAATTTTTGAAAACGATTGATTAACTACTCATTATTCTTTTTGTAAGGTTGTTAGCTTTCATATTCCTAACCAACCTTTGTTATCTGAATTCAAAGTAACCAAACCCTAAAGTTAATCCTTTGTTATATCAAGCCATAAGTAAAGAGCCCCGATCCTTTCGTTGTTGACTTTCTTGTGTGGAATGCACCAAGCCGGACTTTACGTAGGCGACGTCGCGATTGAAGATGGCAAGTTGATAGGTATCATTGTGAGGTGCTATATCTAGGTGAAGGGATAGAAGTCACAGTTGGTATTAATGTGACGTCTTATCCAAGTCTTGGACGAGAGTACTGCTTTTGAATGATATTTCTATCATTAATAAATTTCTTAGCGTATTCTTGAAGACTTCCTAGCCTACCCTAGAACGTGAAATCGAATTTTGTATTAACCCCAAAGACAAAAACCCATTTCTTAAACCTCAAATATTTCTTCAACTAAAAGGATCTGCTTTACGAGGATTATGATGAAAGTCATAATAAAAGCATTGGACTAATGAAAATCATGGGTATATGAAGTATTAGTAAGTGTTATGATGAGTTATGTTGGTTATTATGTGAAAACATGAAAATTTCTTAGAAATCACAAAGAGTTGAAAATCGATTTTGGTGAAAACGTAACATGAAATTCAATTGACCATATCTCTTATTATATTTTGAATTTTTGAGTGTGGTCAAGTCCTGAGTTAGATCTATGAGTTACCTAACTAATCCAAGTGGAATTCTTTGAAAAGGTGTTGTAGATTTTTGTGTGGGTGATTTTAGCAAAGGAGTGCAAAGTCGCAAAACCGAAAAAGTCTGCTGCCATGATTTTAGAGGGGCTGTTTTTACCACTTAAATTATGAGAAAAATTCTGGCCTTTTGGGACATGAAGGTATATGGTATAAAGTACCTCCTGTCCAAAAATGAGCTCATTCGACTTAAAATAAGCAAGTTATGACTATTTCAATATTTAGGTTTTTCCGAAAAAAAACGCTATAACCGGGAGTTCTATAACTCAGATGACCATGAAATTTAAATCGGAGGCTCACATTAACATGTGTAAGGTCCTGCCAAGATTTGGAAATTTTGGAGTTAAACTTGAGGTAGTAAATTTCTTAAGGAATTAATTAGAAATTGATTTTTGAAAATAGTAAATGAATTTTAAAAATTCCGAGAAAAATATATTTTCATTATGGGACTATATTATGCTAAATCCTTAAAAAGAAATATTTTGGGACCGATTTGGTATTTTAATGAAAATAGTTTATTTACTTAACATATGAGTTAAATATGTTATGTGAAGTAACAAAGTTGAAAATAGGATTTTATGGCTAGAGAATCCTATATAGAGAATATCATATTTTTTGATGAGGGATTTGATCATTGGTGATGATATCTTATGAGTATGGCATTTTGAATGATTAAATGCATTATATGGTAAAGTGTAAACAATTGAAATAAATTGTTTATAAATTTAAGAAGTGATTAAAATATTGTTATAATATTAATGATATTAGATTATAAGATTATTAAGTGATTGATAACATGGGGATATTCTTGAATCTCGGATAAATTATATTATAAATGTTTAATATTTATCCTTTATCTCATTTGATTGATTCTTTATATCATCGACATGATCCTCATGCTTATATTATATTGAAAGTCATCCATGGCTCACGCATAGATGGACTTGGTCCGATTATGACCGAGGATTATTCGGTATAATCATGACCGTAATTAAAAACACGATTATCTTTGCACGTGTGCGTGGATAATTGTGGTCGTGATACTAATGAATACACGATTATCTTTGGTAGCGTACGTGGATAATTTGTGGTGGTGATACTAATGAATACACGATTATCTTTGGTAGTAGTGCGTGGATGTCGTGATATACTAATGAATACACGATTATCTTTGGTAGTAGTGCATGGATAATTTGTGGTCGTGATACTAATGAATACACGATTATCTTTGGTAGTAGTCATGGATAATTTGTGGTCGTGATACTTAATGAATATCCTTGGCACGTAGTGCGGGGATGATTCGATGATATGGATTAATTATTGAAATGAGTCTCGTGATTGAAATATTAATTCACGGATGTGGTAAAAGTCATCTTTGGTCAGTAGTGCATTGATAGACTTGGTATGATTATGACCAAGGATTATTCGGTATAATCATGGCGTAATTGAAAACACGAATATCCTTGGCGATGAAGTCGTGGATAATTCGTGGTCGTGATACTATTAAGTAATTGCCTCAAAGATTATTGGTTTCTGATTTGTATATCTTTGGCCTGTAGTGCAAAGATGAATTGTTAATGAATATCTTTGGCCAGATTGCGAAGATGAATTTAATATTTTTAACGATAAAGGTATTCAAGGTATCCTCACCTCTTTATCATATCAGGTACGTACCCTAATTTCGAGGCGAAAATTCCATAAGGAGGGAGATTGTGAGACCCCAGATTTTATCAATAAAGATTTAAATTGTCGAAATAATTTTATTATTATGGTGTGAATTTGAGATAATATTATAGTTGTGGGTAGTATTTATAAATTTTGCAAAGTATGCAAGTGGACCCTATCTATCTATACAAAATAGGACTTTTTTAAACAAACATAATTTCCCGCTCAAAGTCATTAAAAAATACGAGCAGATTAAATCTTTGGGATAAATCTAACCATTGAATCTAACCATGATTCCATTATTATCGAATCAAATAAAATTCACTAATACTATTTTATTCTTTCAAAAAACATAGCTTTTTATATAAAAAAGAGATTATTCGCTTTGAAAATAGAAAGGAACTAATTTCGGCGACAAACCATCGACTTCTAACTAAAATCTTTGGGATAAATCAAAACCAACAATAATAAATTTCTAATAAAGAAAAAACAAATCGGCGACAATAATAAAAGAAAGGAACAACCAAACCATCGACAAAACCCATTCAAAACCAGATATATATCGCTGAAGAACAAATCGGCAAATAATCGCACAATAGTAGCACACAGAGAAATCGCTTTGAAAAGAAAGAAATCGGCGACAACCCAGGAAATTCTACAAAACCACGATTCTAAAAACCCCGTTCAAAACAACAATAATCGATTTCTACAAAGAAGAACAAATCGGCGACAATAATCGGCGACAATAGTAACATATACATAGAAATCACGAAGAAATCGCTTTGAAAGAAAGGAAATCGGCGACAACCCATCGACTTCTACAAAACCACATTTCAAAACCAACAATAATCGATTTCTACAAAGAAGAACAATTCGGCGACAATAATCGGCGACAATAATCTAAAAGGAATTCTGGTTTTTCTTCCTCTTCTACCAACAATAATAATCGGCGAGAAGCGATCGATGATTATCAACGAGCGGCGGCGTAAAAACCCCAAGTCCGGAAGAAGCGAAGCGGAAACATGGGTCGAAGAAGAGCCGAACTCTCATCGACCTCCGTAGAAATCGACTCTCTCTTGACACTTGAAATCCAACAAGCACACAATGGGACCAGTTTACGCCAAAATGAGGAAAAAGGTTCGATCGTTCATGGACTATGTGCATTGACAAGTGGAGGAATTTATTGAAGAGTTCAAAAATATAAGCAACTGACTGTGCGATGATCCCAAGATGTCTTATTACAAGGAAATTGAGGAGATTCTTAGGGACGGAAGCAAAACAACCCATTTCCTGCAATTCTCTGATAAAGGTAAGCCATGTATTTGGTTAATTTATTGGAAATTGAAAGTTTACATAATGTTTGTTATTCTGAAATTGATGTGCTTGGTCGGGAAACTATGTGTTGTCAACGACTTCTATGAATTTTTTTGCCTAGAACCATGCCTAAACTTCTATGAATTCTGAAATTATAGGCTATGCCCTTAGGGTGTTTGAAAATTTGTCCCAAAGAGGTCAACATGTGTAAAAATTGAAAATTATTAGGACTAGGTAATATTTATAGATTTTTTGCCTAGAACCATGCCTAAACTTCTATGAATTCTAAAATTATAGGCTATGCCCTTAGGGTGTTTGAAAATTTGTCCCAAATAGGTCAACATGTGTAAAATTGAAAATTATTAGGACTAGGTAATATTTATAGATTTTTGCCTAGAACCATTTTAAAACTTCTATGAATTCTAAAATTATAGGCTATGCCCTTAGGGTGTTTGAAAATTTGTCCCAAATAGGTCAACATGTGTAAAAATTGAAAATTATTAGGACTAGGTAATATTTATAGATGTGTTATGATGTAACCCAAGTTGGTTAGGTAAATCATACGGAGTTTAAAATCAATTTTATGAAGTTTGAATCAAATTGGATTCCGATCTGGATGATGGTGGGTTTGAGCACGAGGCTGGAATATTTTCCCGTCTTTCCAATTATTGATTTACAGTGACTCAGTGAGTGACCTTGATTTGCTTTGCTGTTACTTGATCGGCACTTTGTCCCAATTAGTTGTGGACTAAAACTAAACCCTTGGCCCCAGACTATTCTTTAACAGAAACATCATGTTTAACACAAATTTAATATAATTAAAACCGCTCATATGGGTAACAGTGCATAATTATATGTCTGCGCATCCAAGCTGAGCTACTGCATTGACGAATTATAATTAAGCCTGGGTTTTGCATCACTTGATAAAACGAATCTTATATCTCGATTTTGTGTATTCTGTAAAGCCATTCTGTTATTTGGATGAGAATGGTTGAGGAATGTAACATAAATATGGGTGTCTGTGTGTGACTAAAATGTGTGGCAGCTGGAGTTGTGTTTTATAATCGGGAGTTGTTGGAATGTCATGTGTTCTCACTCCATATCTCCAAACATAAGTGGGGTTATGCCATGAGCTGTGCCTCTCTCTTCTTTTCTCCCATTCCCATTTCTTTAATTATTATTATTATTATTATTTTCATTTTCCTTCTTTTTTGACTCAAAACATGGAAGGGGGTGGAGAGAATCTGTGATGCAGCAAAAACAGAGAAAGCAACACACTTGATTTGAGTCTCAAAAGGAGAGAAAAAAGCAAAAAAAGTGTATGGTTTATTTTTATCTTGCTATTCTCCAACCCCTACCCTCAGTATATATAATATATATTGGTAAAAGGTCTATTACTTTAGTATGCAAGATTACATATTCAAATCCAATCATCAACAATTTAATTAAGAAATTGATTTAAAGGAAAGTGCATAACTAGATTTTGAGTAGAATTAAAATCAAATTTGTACTTTTAATTATATAGTGATTATGATATCTGAACAAATGCTTTGTAGATAAAAATTTAAAATTTAAAAATATGTTAGTGATGACATCTATGTATTGTATGTATTGTAGATTATCAACTAACAACTAATTATACTTTGCCATATTATTTTGTAAGTCATTTTTATAAAATATTTTACCACCATAGCAATATTACGATGAAAGGAATAGAGAAGAAGAAGTTTTTTTTGTTAGTAGTTAATAACGAGAGAAATGGTACAACTATATGCAGTAGAGTAGTTATAGATAATTAGATATGGATGAAGGTTTTTTTTTTTTGCTCAAAATAATTGTGTTGTAGAAATGGAATGTAGCCATCAAAGGAATTAGGAATTGGATTTCTTATTAGTATCTTGATGAAAGTAGTCTATATCTGGGGCGTAAGCAAAAGCACATTCTCCACTTAGCTTTTACATTCTTATTTCCTTATTTCTTGATTATCTCCTTACATTCCTAATTTGTAATTTGTCATTAATTCCTAATTTGTCATTATTTTTATGTTATCAAGTTAAATGACACACTATCACTATTAACTTCTTAGCAAATATTAGGAAAAACTTGAAACATAAAATTATCCTTAAAAGTTATCGTTTTAATTATGTAACTAAAAATGAGTGAATTAAATAAATTTGCATCAATTTGAAAATTTAATATACATCATCATTTGACTACAAAAATAAATTATATCTCTAATTTTAAAAGCAGATGAGAGTATATAAAAAAAAATAGGCGAGAAATGCGAGTAGTATTAAGGTAGAGATTACATAATGATTTATAAAAATATTATTAACAAAGGGAGGAGTATTATAATGAAGAAGTAGCTCGACCCTAAAATTTTGAAAGAAAAGTAGATGAAATTGAAACAATTAAGATTATTATTCTCTAAAATAAAGGAATTATTTATTTTGGAAACAAAGACAAGACACACACATACTATAATACTCCTTTTTGCCACCTTATTGCCATATATATTTTTTTTCACATATCTTATTCTTTATCTTACTTAGGATGTCGTTAGGTAGTATTCTTAGATCTATCTTTTTGGACCAATTGTAGAGAGGTTGAGTAAGTCAATTGACATGTAGGAGAGCGTTTTTCTCCTTTGGTTGGCGTATTGCTTTGATTAAGCATGTCTCTCTAGCATCCCAATTTATTATTTGTCCTTTTTTCAGGTTAGCGGTCAATGTGGTTTATTTTCTAGAGAACTTTGTGTGTCATTTTGTGGTAAGGGAATGAGGTAGGGAATGGTGAATGGTCATTTGATCTCATGGAAGAAGGTTTGCAGGCCTATTATTAATGGGGGATTGAGGCTTGGTAAGTTGGTGTCTAAGAACATTTAAACTTGCGGTGAAATGGTTACGATAATTTCCTTTGGAATCGATTCATTATGGAATAAGGTGATTAAAAAAGTGGCCATTTTAAAAATCTGATTCATTGGGGATGGTCCTTCATTTGGTTTCTAGAGGATACTTGGATAGGTGATGTTACTTCCTTTCCAGTCAGTCCTCTATCATTATTGGCCATCTTTGTTTCATAATGCATCCATCTTTTTGTGTGATGAAATTCACTTTTAGCTTGATCATCTGATTCTCCAATAATTATATGATAAGCCTAATTACTCTATTCATTTGCAGAAGCGAGTTCATAAGAATTCCTTCTATTGTTCTGTTTAGATGCTTTAATAAGAAAAGTTAACTTGGAACCTGAAGAAAGTCCATGGTCTTAAAACATACTTTTGGGTTTTTGTGGTTGGGTGAAGTTTAGGAGTTTTCTGAAGAAATAGAAGCTGAAATTTGATTTCCATGATTTGGGTTTATTGTATATTAAAGTGTTTTAAGAGGTAAATTAGAGGGAGGTACTATTTTCCCAGTAAAAAGGCTATGATCTTGAAGTTGAGTTATTTTTGCAATGATTTGGGTTAATTGTGATTTTGCAATGTATCAACAGGTAAAATAGCGGGAGGTTTTGTTTAATCTATTTGAACTATGCACAAAAAATCTTTTGTGCATCTATGGGCATCTTCTTAGATGTTTATAACATAAATTATATACAAAAAATTATCATAAACACTATATAAAAGGAGAAGGTAAAATTGGGCATGTGTGTGTTGTGTGATTGTACTTGCGGTGGCTCGATTAACACATTATTCTTTTATAATTAGCCATATTATGAATTCATTTTTACTTTGCATCGAAATATTGGTAAATGAATTTGATCTAATAACTTTAAGTAAACCAAGCTTTTATTAACCACACTTTTGATTGGAGATGATAGAACTCTAATGAGGTTTTTATGGTTAATTAACAATCTCAGGGAGGTTACCCTTTGTTAGTTCATCGTCAAATTATATTGTGGTCTAAAAAGGGTCAAGTCAAAAGGATATTTCTACCTACTAGCAATATAAAACCCTTATTACGTAAAATGGCAGTTTAGTCGATGTCGGTGATAGCCATTAGAATGCAACAGAGAGGAGGTTTTTTTTTAAAGGTGGGTTTTCCATATCATCTTACATTTTCTTTTTAAAGTTGGGTTTTCCATAGAATTTAATTTTATAGTTCGGACATTTTAAGTTCAAGATAAAACATCCACTCTGATAGAATCCTTATTGTAACTAAAGCGTAAGCACATGGGTATTACGTATATCTTTGGAACTTTAAAGTTTCACCATCTTTTCTAAAAGTCAAGCCAAACTTCTTATTTGATCAAACAAAAGACCAAAAAGTTATTGAGACTTTGTAATCAAAATTTACCCATCTGAACCACTTAAATTATAAGGTAAAATCTTACGCGAGAAGCTGTAGAAGCGATTGAAGTGGCTAAAGTAAAAAGTGCAAGGTGCTTAATTTGAATGGACACCCAAGAAAACTAACCTCCGATTGGTCACGTAGCCTTCACTTGAACTTCCATTTGAACTTCATGAAAGCCTCGATGGCGTGGTAGCCTTTGCTCGAAATATGTAAAGCAAATAAAAATATTACTCGAAAAGCTAGATGACCCTTTTTGATAGAAAGTTTAAAAGATATTTGAATGGGTCTTTCTTTTTGTTCGAGATATTGTGTTTGCATTTGTATTCTAGGGTCTCTGAGTGATTTATGGTTATTGTTTTGACTAGCTCATCGATAAAAATCCTAACTTTGTGCCAAGTGGTATTTGTCTGAGCACCACCACATGTTTGTTAAAAGTCCCAGTGGGTTTGTTTTGGCTAAAAGAAATTAGAGGAATTAAAGTTGGGGTTATATATGTACATCCTATATAATATGAGGAGAGGTGTTTTGACATATTAAATGGAAGCGAAAACAAATTTTTGAGCTAAAACCGGAAGAGGATTTTTTATATCAAACGATCTTTGGCCACTATTTTGAGTAGCTAGAGAATACGAAATAAAGTGGTTATACCTTTTAATTACTGATCTTACATATGATATACAACATATATAAAGTTTGTTGCAATTTGGTATATGAACTAAATTAAACAAGACCTCAAAGTGACCACGCGGGGGGGGAAAAGAGGCTGCTTTGCTTGATGGCGGCGGCGTGTATACCAACGGCAATGATAGCAATGGGATGAATGAGGTTTGGGGCTCTTTTGAGAGTTCTCGATCGGAAGGGTTAAAACCGTCCCAAATAAAAGCGACACATAGAATGTCCCTTCAAATATTCCACGATGGGTTAATGTGTCCTTTATTCATATTCAAAATTTAACAACACATGGATCGAAGATGTGGAAAATAAAATTACTTAAGGCAAAGGGCGGGGAAAAAGAGCTGCTTTGCCTTTCAATATTGCTTTTAAATTGTTGGTATCTGGGGTTTCTGAGAGAAAAAGAATTGTTCTTGATTTTTTTTGAGTTTAATATGGGTGTATTTAGAGTGACTTTTAATTTGGTTGTTAATTTATTTAGTATATCCGACTTTTAAATTATTATAATATTTAGTTTTTTGGACGTTTTTTTATTGTCTATAGACTATAGTGAATTAGTGATACATGCATATGAAATATATTCTTGATACATGCATTCAATTGGTTTTAGTTCTGATTGATCCAAAACTTTTTTTGCTGGAATATATCCTTTAATATCAAAGATAATCATGTACACATTTTAAATTATATTCTTGATCTTTTTTCCCCCTTTACATAGTGACTATTTATCAGGTTTAATCAAAGACATGAAAAAGTTCAGATATTGGTTGGTTGTCTTGCACTAATGTGTTTGATTAACACACGATTACACATAATATGTCCATTCCATTAACTAATAATAGCATATGAATTTTGTCAAAAACAACTAATAATGAGTAGTAGAATTATTAACTATTTTACATGGAAGAGGAAAATTTTAGTTCATTTAGACACCAACTATTGTTGCATTAGTAGATAGACTGTATTGAATATTTCGGTCCAGTAAACATGTCCATGTAGAAGGACTAGCTTTAGATTGTTTGTGCGTCAATGTTGGGCTGTTGTTTGAGCTCTGTAATTCATGAATATACTATTGTATACACACACACATGTTAAGTATTGATTCTTGATTGTGTACATGCTTTCTTTCTAGAGTTTTCCCCAGTTTATATAATTTTTGTATAGATAGATTTGTCCCCAGATTACGGTAATGTTTGGTTAAAATTATTATTTAGATTATGATAGTGTGAAAATTGGGACCAAATTTTGTAGTGTGTAAGATCCTTTTAAATTAATGTCTCTCATTTGCATAAGTACTTGATAAGTTTAATATCTAATACTCCTACGTATTAAATGTAAGTACTTATTAGTTTATTATTACTACCTCCTTTAAAATGACAATCGTACCCTTTATTTAAAATTAACTTATTCTTTTCATGACACATTTATTCTATTTTAAACAATCATTTAACCTTCTTTTTAAAACAATCAATTTGTAGTTAAATATTGTGAATTATTATTATTTTGAATGTGAAATATTGTTTTAGTTGTGATAGATTTAATTATTAATAAGAATATTCTTTCATCACTTAATTTGATTAGTTTCACACTAATACATTTTTTGATAGCGAATATGAATCATGAGGTCACCACCTTGCGGGACCACCTTCTTATCTTGTGTTTGGATATGTAAGTTCCTTTTTAGGACTTAATGAAAATTGAACAATTAATATTCCTTTTGAAATTTTTAACGTGTCTTTCAATTTGGGACGGAGGAGGATTATAATTTGCGATGCACTGGGTAAAATTATTTTCTTCTTTTATAGCAAACTTGCAATATAATAGCTTTTTTTATACTTTCTATATTTAACCTTCTTTTTCCTTTCTTTAATAGAGAGCGTTATCGAAAAAAGAATATTGGCATTATCATTCGAGAAGAATCGAATTGAATATGATCGTAAAGCGAAGATAAGATTACTTTTTCTTTTCTTAAGCTCATACTTTATTTTCCAAGACAAAACATCTTATATTTATCTGTTTGTCGGGAAAATCTAAGAAAACATCGAGCGAAAGGAAAAAGGAAGGAGTTTCAAAAGGAAAAGAAAAAGAAAATCAACCCCCAATTTGAATGTGGTAAGTATCTGATATTCCGGACATTTCGTTAGTAGTTACAAATATTTGTTACACTGAAAGTCATTTAAACAAAATATTTGAACCTAATTTATTAACGACAACTTTGGTACTAGACTTATCATAGTCAGTCGAGTGTGGTGCTTTAGTACTTGAAGGAAAGATGCTTTAGTACTTGAACCAAAGATGATGAAGCAAAGATGATAATTTATTAACGAAACTATGCCTTCTTAGGTTTATAATTATACATCTTTTTAGGGTTTCAATAATAATATCCTTCTGAAAAGGCAAAAAACATATTGCATAAGCGCTTTATGTGTGAAATACAAAACCAAACAAAGCTGAATATATACCCTAATCAGAATAAATAGAAAACATTATTTTTGGCTCAAAAAAACACTACGACTTCTTCTCTTTACACTTAGATATCTATTGTTATTTGTAGGGATCGATAAAAATATCCTTGACAAAGCTCGATTCCTCGGCGTAAAAAAGCGAGAAAGGGATAATGGTGACGTCGTCCAATACATATTGCTTTCGGTAACTTTGCGTCGTGAAAGAGAGAAGCAAACAAAAAAATAATCTGATCTCAACCATATCCATTTCAACGAAGATTTTCCTGGTTTTGATCCTAGAGCCATCCCAACGCACGACTTATGAGCGAGGATTGTATCGCGATCGAGAATCATTTTATCGAGATCAAAATGCGTTGTTAAAACTGCGCCATCAATTCTAATCGAATTCCTCCGTTTCGATTTTACCACCTCGAGGTTACATTCAACCAACTCAAATTCAATGGGTGCGAAATCCTCCTTCCACCAAATAATATAAAGCATGTACATGACTCCGTAACATTATATCATCTTCCATTTTCATCACCAACTTTGGGGTTAGTTCAAAAGACATTATTTAGAACTATATACCATAAGGAGTGTTACGATATATGTGAACTATTTGAAACAAGTTCATTTATTTTCTAGGTTATTACCAATTATTGATCGATCGTTGATGAAGCTTGCGTCTGAGAGGAGGCATTGCCTACAAATATAGCCCTTTGCCACATCTATTTTAGGAAGACACTACCTCGATAAAATGAATATCTGATGTCCTCAACTTTTCGGCATTACATTGGAAAGCCGAAAAGTTATCGAATTCATCATTGGCCAGCCTTTCTTGAACATGTTGTTTTGCGAGGAAAGATTAAACTTCCATGACTATTAACGCCTCCTCGAAAATTCAATCACTATATGATGGCAATGATGATCGATCAAAGTCCTTTGAAGTTATACCCATTTGTCTGATCGTTTAATGCTTTTACGAGCTTAGGTGTACATATGGATGATAGAGTGGTTCTGGTAGGGGTCCCAGCGCATTTACAATCCATGGAGAATTGCGACATCGGACGAGTTACTACAACCTCCGGTAAATCGAAGATCCGATATATGCACGCGTTTGTACATTCACGATCTGCTTGATTGCTTTAGAATATCGTTCTCGGAGAAACTTAAAAAGCTGCGAGAGGATGTCCTACGAACAATCCGGGATAGTCTTTTGAGATCTGACTCATTTTTTCGGGTAAGTTTAGACATGCATTTGCAATTTTAAGCATGGAACATTTGAACAATCGCGACATCCCAGCATACCTTCATTATAGTCTGCGACAAAAGACCGTCGAACTCATAATTTACCCGTCGGAGGAGGTTCTTTGTCATATATACACGGAGATGGTCTTTGAATTCTGCGATGAGGGATATTATTATGCGGTTAAGAGGGTGACCAGTTGATGCGAGATAAATGAATGCCGTCCGACTTATTTACCACTACATTACGTATTGTTGTTTTTAGTATGGTGAGCTTGGATGGGAACCAGATTTTAAGCGATGGGATGTCGATCGAGGTAAAGCTTCATCAAAAGACTTACCTTGATTGCAATATTATGGTTATCGTTTGTTTGAAAGACCTCTTGAGTATTCAACTATCTTGAGGGTGGAAGATTATTTCAAGAATTTGTTGTAGATCGTGGGCGTGATGAGAGAGCAAATTAACATATTATAGGCTCGACCAACAAAATTACGATCGATCTATACGAAGATCACGGTCGAGGTAGTTCTGATGGGTTAGAGGCTAATCAAGTTGAGTAAGCGAGTAGTTTTGCCTTCTTCTTTTTTTTACGGAGTCAAGGCGAATGTTTGAAATCTTCCAGATTACATGGCCATAACTTTCGGTATAACTTGACACCACGATATTTTCTTAACTATATTATGCAAATCCGAATTGGCGAGATAAAAATCTTGCCTTTATTACCACATCAAGCGTCGATTGACCTTGAGACTTGGTGGCGTGTATTTGAATTGAGCGGCGAGCTTTGATGATGGAAATTGATAAGAAGAAAGTATTGGTCTGAAAGGTGGCACATGTTTTCACGATTGAATTCAAAAAGCGTGGGTTCTTGCATCGTTTGCTAATATTTCTTGAAGTGCGATAAAATCTGAACACGTGAGCAATGCGTCGGTTGTGTGTGTGAATTCCCGATCTAATTTACGATCCACTTACATATAAAGCGAGTTAAAACTTGCATGATACATGGACCATGTGGTGTTAAAATCTTAAATCACCATGTATGGAAGATGGTAAATGCACGAGAGAGATATCCTAAATGTTGGGCGGAAGAAACTACTGATGGGCGAAGATGGGTGTCAGATATATCGAAAGCCTTGATAATGATTGAAAACATTCTCTGATGCGGACATGAAGTTGATAATAGAGATGTTATACCATATAATTCATACCTCTCTAGATTGTTTAGTTGCCATATAAATGTGGAAGTTTGTGCGGGGAGTAAGGTCGTAAAAAGTATATCGATAAATACATCTACAAGGGTTACGATCGCCTGACTTTGGTATTGGGGCCGTAGTAGATGAGATAAAAGCGATATATTGACTCGAGGTACATTGGGCTCTGAGGCGGCGTGGCGGATATTTGGATATCCTATGCATCGAGAGTTGCCTCGATTATCGTCGGTAGTTCACTGAGAGGAAAACATCACGTCTGCTATAACCCTTACGAACGATAGGCTGCAATATTGAGCGAGCGGAGGATCGTGACAACTCTAACGAGATTTTTTGCATCTTTGCTCTACTAATGATTTAGCTTTCGAACTCTCACATACCAACAATTTCCAAAGCATTTCGTTTGGCGAAAGAAAACTGCTGGACGAGAGACAAAGGGATTTGCTGATCGGAAGAATGTATTTTGCGGTCAAATGAAGGTGAAAGGTTTTATCTGCGTCTTTTGTTGGCGGTTGTAGAGGACCTCAATCTTTTCAATGTTTAAAAACGAGTTGATAATGTTGTACACCCACGTATAAAGTGCGCATGTATTGCAAAAGGCCTTTTGGAAGGCGATGAAGAATGGATTCAATGTCTTAGAAAGCATCGATAATGAGAACGAGCTCTCGATTAAGAAGGTTGTTTTCTATTATCTTGACCTGATACTCTCCTTTAAATCCGAGCGTTGTGGAACCAATTTTCTATGCATATTTGTGATGATTTATCACACAAAATAAAATACATGTTATGGCATTGATGTTCTACTAATGCTCAAATTTGTGATTATGGTTTATACCTTATTAATCTTTTTCTTGAGAGTCGGGGAAGAGCTTATCGGATTACCCACATGCCGACTGCCGTATCTTTGGTGGAGAATTATCGTTGTGATCGACTTATATGGGAACATAAGCGATTCTGACTTGAAGTTGATCGAATAAATGTCGATGAAAACATTGATCTCTTGAATGAGGGTTGACTTATGGCTTATAATGCAATCATTTCATCTGTTTATGAAAATAGAGAACAACCTTCTTTACGAGTGGGGTGCGAGGCTGGAAAGACTTTTCTCTATGTCTGATTGCCAAAAATGTGTCGTTCCTTATGCGATATAGTAATTACGATAGCATCCTCTGGAATTGCTTACGGGTTTGTTACATGGGGACGTCTTGCACATTCAACATTCTGCATTCCACTTAATGTATTAGAAAATTCGGTTTGTGGATTCACGAAGCAATCATCACACTCGGAATTATTTGGAAGGCTAGACTAATTATATGGGATGAGGTTCGATGCGACATCGTCGTTGTGTTGAAGCGATTAATCGGACCTTACTGAGACATTAATTGATAACTCCCACCATTTGGAGGTATTCTTTGTTGTTCTTGGGGAGATTTTAAGGCGATTCTTCTGTTATACCTAGAGGTCTTCGTGAGCATATAGTGGCGACATCACTCTGACGTTCTTTGCTTTGGAAAGATATCGTGTCTTGACATTACAAGTTAACATCTTGACTTTACGATGACCATCGTTATTATTTGATTTCTCGGCTTTTCTTAATGAGGTTTGAGTATTTGTATCTTTATTCATATTGACATCTATATATAAATCACGAATATTTGATAATTTACTAATACTTCATTATTGTGTAGATTAGGTCTAACCCTCGAGAATCTATCTGACTTCGATTCAATAAAAATAACTTTCAAAGTGTAGATAATCTTATCTCGACCATCTACCCGAGCTAGAAGTGCGAAGTAAGGTCACTCCGAATTCTTAAAAGAAGCGCACAATTCTATCTCGCTAGAAATGATGATGTCGATGATATCAACCTAGGCTGCGTTGGCGGTTTTTAGGAGAAATACATCGTACTTTCTTTAACGACAAAATGGTTGAAGATGATGATGTGGATCGGGACTATTATGCATCGGTGCGAATGAATATTTGAACACACTCGATCCCCACGGACTACCACCGTTCAAATTAGATTTAAAGAGGGTTGTCGATAATGCTTCTAAGGAACATTGCCTTAGAAAGATGGCCTTTGTAATGGTCTTAGACTTATCGTAGTCAGTGTGGTGCTTTAGTACTTGAAGCAAAGATTTTAGCGGTGATAAGCATGGCGACTTGGTATTCATTCCACGAATTTCTTTGACTCCTTCTTAAATGCGAGTTGAGTATTAAAATGACGAAGACAATTCCCGATGAGGTTAGCGTGTCTGATGACAATGAATAAATCACGGGGGCGGTCTGTCAAATTTGTTGGGGTAGATTCGTACACGATGTTTAGTCACGATCGACTATATGTAGCTCTGTCGAGATGCACAAGTTCTTCCATTATCATACTTCTTCGTGAATTAAGCGTGACAAGTCCTGAACAAATATAAATACATCTTGAAGTTTTGTTATAATTATATATGTTTGAGGTATCATTTCTTATCTCCGTGCATTATTGATCTTCTTACGATAAAAGTCTTGATATGTTTTGAATTGGTGATAAAAGTTTTGAATTAATGACAAATCCACAACAAATATTGTCTTTATATATGTTTTAATTGTTGAATAGTTGAATATTTGCATATTGTTAAAAATGAATCTTGATGCTTGAATAAGTTGTGGCATCGTTGTAGTTGTGGCATATCTTATGAGACTCTGATGGGTATATGTGAGTCCTATAGTCATGTGAAATGGAAGTGGCTAGGACTAACAAGTTTCCTATAGAAATAGCAAACCCCATAAATTATTGTAGGGTGTAATCTGATATTTTTAGTTGATCAATAGAAGCTTAAAAAACATGAAATCTGATTACTCAAATTACAATCTAGTATATTACACATACAAATCATGTTTTTTGAATCCACGTGATACATTCGTCCACTTATTTTACTGAGATGATGCCTTCGTAGAAGTTACTCGTTCTCTAATTTGCGAAAAATTGGTTTACATTTCCTTGCTCTTTTACGTGTAAGCAAATCGATAAATGTTTTAGAGTATGATGCCTCCTTTGAATAACAATTTACTGCTTTGTGGCCCAGAATACATGATTTAGTAATGTATGAACATCGGATAACATATCTTACATAAAACCATTCGGATAACATACGAGTAAATTTATATATGTGTGTGTATGTGTGAAGAACAAATTTGAGAAGCTTGATCATATTTGTTAACATAATAAGTTGAATTACATGTTGGTTTGAGCTATAATATCATAAGTTATATATAACTTATGTTTTAGTTTTACTTGCATGAATCGATCAATTTATACGTATATCCTGCTCATTACATTTTGTTATCAATTTCCAATTAGTTGATTTAATTTGTTGATAGACTAAGCGATTCATTTCAATTTATGCGATCTTGGGATGATATTGCTATTGAATGGAAGCGTGTCCATTCAACAACAAATCGAGGTGGAGAAAAGTTAACGAGGGTTATGTATATTTTATAATTCTTAAATCGTATTCAAGTAATCACGTGTCGATTGTTTACGTTCTTGCGATCTGCTAACATTTTGCTTTCTCTTATAAATAACAGATTTTTATTCTGAAACAATATTTGTTGGTAGTGGGCGTTCTTAGATGGATAGCCTTTCTTTTCAAAGATTTATGTCTGAAGAAGACATGGTAGAGCTTGTGGATCTACTGAGGTAAATGTTATTATATGTATTTTTCGTGTATATATTGAAAGATCTTTTGTGTAAGCGGTAAAGAATATATTTGGTGTAAGATGTAAAGTAAAGGGTGGTGCTTTCAACACATTTGTTTCTTTATTTTCTCCATATATGTATTTTTTTGTTCTTAAATCTTTGGTAAAGTTGGGTAATTATACATGGTTATGATGATTTTGAGTATGGAATGATGTTGTTTTTGGTGGTTTGGATATGTATGGATGATTGTAAGTTTTTAAGCAGGTTTAGAATTTCTTGAATATCTATTTTAAAGGAAACTTCTGTAGAAATTTCTTGAAATTAGTATCTCTCTTAGCTTGATATTTTGGTGGTTGGATGTGTTGATTATTGAATATGTATTAATTTACTGCATGGTATGATGATTTTGGGTATGAAATGATGGTTTTTTGGTGGTTTGGATATGTATGGATGATTGTAAGTTTTTAAGCGGGTTTAGATTTTTACGGATATCAATTTTAAAGGAAACTTCTGCTGAAATTTCTTAAAATCGATGGCGACTAAACTTGCCCAAATTTGCGATGGCCCAAATTTACTTTTTTTTGCGGTTGGGTCGATTATTTTTTTTGAGTTCTTATTTTATTTTAATTTTTATTTAATCGAGCAAAATGAGCTCCAAACCAATTTGGTGCATTGATGAACCTTTTAAAACGTGTGGGTATCATTCTGTTATTTCAAAACTACTGATGCTTTTACACATTAATGTATCGTGAATGGTATTGATGGACACATTTGTATGATGTATTGTGCTTAAAATAGTTTTACTAATTAATCCATGTTCCATCTAAAATTACACAAATTGAATGAAGGGAATCAATAACATATATGTGAAGAAGTGCTTTTAAATGTGCTTGAAGAAAATATGAAGGTCATTGACTTTGGGATTGTTTTGAATTTAATAAATGTAGTTAAGCGGCTGCAGGTCGATTTTATTGTTGAGTGAATGTGGATGTTGGTTTTAGTTGTTTCCTTAACAAATTTTTTTTTTTTGCAGGTCTCGATTTGTAAATAATGAGCATGTAGATACAATTTGTGGCAAAATTGTTGACTTCTTTACTTTTTGGGTGGGATGGGATGTCTATCTTGATTAAAAATTTTCTTATTTATAATAAATAATTAATAATTCTGAAATTATCTAATTTTTATCAAATATATACTTTTTAAATATTGTAACTCATATTTTTTTAGATTAAATTCATCTTTAAATATTAAATTTACTCTCTAAAAATTATCTTGTTGACAATTTGGGCGTTACTTAATTCTGGATAAAATAATTCTCTTGAACTTGTTTTATTGAATTATTATGTCATTGTCATCATCCTCATGTTATAATATGTTATCTTTTGGCTTACGTCGTAGATGAACTTAGTATTATTATACCACCAGGTTAGGATCATTCGGTATAATAAATCATCAAACATATTATAAATGATATGATAAAAGTCCCTAATTTGACGTGGCTTTTAATGCGATGATGGATAGTTTTGGTATGATTATGACGAGGGGTGATTCTTAAGTATAGTCGTGACCATTGATAATTTGATGAAAATCCTTGGCGTGATGCAGGGGATGATTAGATATTGTGGTTTATTCATTAAACCTGAGTCTTAGTGATAAAAATTTATGAAAACCTTTTAAAACCTAAAAGATAGTAGACTTTATTTTCTACTCAACTCTTTTAATGGATTGCGTATTCCGCTTCAGATTAAACCGGTTGTCTATTGTATTTTATCGGTTTAACATCATTGAAGGCTAATGATAATTTATTCTGCATTATCTTAGTCATAATATTTCTTCTTTGAAATTAGTTGAGCTCACCTTTCTTTCAATGTTCTCTTGAAATGAGAACATAACCTTGAGACGAGTCGGGGGCGGAGTAATGGTCCGTAGGATAGCATTAGTAGTCCCTCACTATTCTCGTGAAATAGTGTGATAATAGTTGTAATGAGGACTCCTTTTGAGTTTGTATAATATCTAGTAGACAATATTTGTATTCAAATCACGATTTATGTCGTATTGTACACCTACGATTATATTAATGTAAGTTGTATTTGAATTTATGTACCATATAAGTGGCGACCCAAGATGGGTGGCGATACCTAATTTTAGGGCGTCACGGTTGGTATCGAGCTTAGGGATATGATCCCATTTGAGATGTGAGATAAGAACTAGGAGGGAGAGAGAAATTCCTTCGCTAAGTATGACCTACCTAAATTTATTTGGTATTTAATTGGTCGAATTGAGTATAGGGATAATATGTGATATGTTAATTAACCCTTGTTTTGTGACGGTGTTTGAGAATGACATCCGAAAATGCCGAGATAAGTAATGAAGCACATGAGAGTGTTGATTCAAATTTCAAACAAAAGGTAACGACCAACAACACGATAATAATAATCTACCGGGTGGCAATTTATCGAAACAATGATAACCATCGTGGGGAAATTATCATGCTAAGAATGGTAACCACTTGATTAGTAATCATGATGAAGATAATAGAAGTGGAAATTGCAAGAAGAGAAGGTCATTTAGCTTTCGATTTTGTTTGTGCACCAAAGTCAAGTCTAGCTGGGACGGTGGCACCAAAGGTGGATATGGACAAAACAAAGTCGTTGGTTTTAGGAAGTGCATTTTTCGTGACTTCTCAAAGTGTGGGTAACCCGAACGAAGTTAGCACGCAAGTTAGTTAATTATAAATTCTTGCAAGTCTATACCTTATTGAATCTGGGTTCTACCCATTCTTTTATCTCTCTTGCTTAAGTTCAACGTTTAAATTTGACTCGGAGAAATTAGACTTTGATTTATCTATTGAAACTTCGTTGGGAGAAACCTTCATTACCTCCAATCATTTATTAATCTTGTTGTTTCAAATAAACACTTTCACGCTACTTGTCGATCTTATCTCTTTGAAAATACTTGCCTTTGAGGTAATTTTTGAAAACGATTGATTAACTACTCATTATTCTTTTTGTAAGGTTGTTAGCTTTCATATTCCTAACCAACCTGTTATCTGATTCAAAGTAACCAAACCCTAAAGTTAATCACCATTATATCAAGCCATAAGTAAAGAGCCCGATCCTTTCGTTGTTGACTTCCTCATGTGGAATGCACCGCCGGACTTTACAGTAGGCGACGCTCGTGATTGAAGATGGCAAGTTGATAGAGTATCGTTGTGAGGTCTTATCCGTGTTAAGGGATAAAATCACAATTGGTATTAATGTGACGTAATATCCAAGTCTTGGACGAGAAGAATGAGCTTTGAATGATATTTCTATCATTAATAAATTTCTTGGCGTATTCTTGAAGACTTCCTAGCCTTTACTCTAGAACGTGAAATCGAATTTTGTATTGACCCCAAAGATAAAAATCCATTTCTTAAACCTCAAATATTTCTTCAACTAAAAGGATCTGCATTTTTAGGATTATGATGAAAGTCATAATAAAAGCATTGGACTAATGAAAATCATGAGTATATGAAGTATTAGTAAGTGTTATGATGAGTTATGTTGGTTATTATGTGAAAACATGAAAGTTTCTTAGAAATCACAAAGAGTTGAAAATCGATTTTTGGTGAAAAACGTAACATGAAATTCAATTGACCATATCTCTATTATATTTTGAATTTTGAGTGTGGTCAAGTCCTGAGTTAGATCTATGAGTTACCTTACTAATCGAAGTGGAATTACTTTGGAAAAGGTGTTGTAGATTTTTTGTGGACTGATTTTAGCAAAGGAGTGCAAAAGTCGCAAAACCGAAAAAGTTCTGTACCATGATTTTAGAGGGCTTTTTTGACCACTTAAATTATGAGAAAAATTTCGGCCTTTTGGGACATGAAGGTATATGGTATAAAGTACCTCCTGTCCAAATATGAGCTCATTCTCGACTTAAAATGAGCAAGTTATGACTATTTCAATATTTAGGTTTTTCCGAATGAAAACGCTTATAACCTGAAAGTTCTATAACTCAGGTGACCATGAAATTTAAATCGAGGCTCACATTAACATGTGTAAGGTCCCGCCAAGATTTGGAAATTTTGGAGTTAAACTTGAGGTAGCAATTTTCTTAAGGAATTAATTAGAAATTGATTTTTGAAAAATAGTAAATGAATTTTAAAAATTCAAAAAAATATATTTTCATTATGGGACTATATTATGCTAAATCCCGGAAAAAGAAATATTTTTTGGGAATGATTTGGTATTTTTCATGAAAATAGTTTAATTACTGAACATATGAGTTAAATATGTTATGTGAAGTAACAAAGTTGAAAATAGGATTTTATGGCTGAGAATCCTATATAGAGAATATGCATATTTTTTGATGAGGATTTGATCATTGGTGATGATATCTTCTTATGAGTATGGCATTTTTGAATGATTAAATGCATTATATGGTAAAGCGTAAACAATTGAAATAAATTGTTTATAAATTTAAGAAGTGATTAAAATATTGTTATAATATTAATGATATTAGATTATAAGATTATTAAGTGATTGATAACATGGGATATTCTTGAATCTCGGATAAATTATATTATAAATGTTTAATATTTATCCTTTATCTCATTTGATTGATTCTTTATATCATTGACATGATCCTCATGCTTATATTATGTTAAAAGTCATCCGTGGTTCACGCAAGATAGATGGACTTGGTATGATTATGACCGAGGATTATTCTAGATAATCACGATCGTAATTGAAAACACGATTATCTTTGCACGTAGTGCATGGATAATTGTGGTCGTGATACTAAATGAATACACGATTATCTTTGGTAGCGTGGTCATGGATAATTTGTGGTCGTGATACTAATGAATACACGATTATCTTTGGTAGTAGTGCATGGATAATTTGTGGTCGTGATATACTTAATGAATACACGATTATCTTTGGTAGTAGTGCATGGATAATTTGTGGTCGTGATACTAATGAATATCCTTGCCACGTAGTGGGGGATGATTCGATGATATGGATTAATTATTGAAATTTGAGTCTCAAAGATGAAATATTAATTCATGGATGTGGTAAAAGTCGTCTTTTTCAGTAGTGCATTGATAGACTTGGTATGATTATGACGAAGGATTATTTGGTATAATCATGATAGTAATTGAAAACACGAATATCCTCGCCGATGAAGGTATGGATAATTCGTGGTCGTGATACTTATTAAGTGCGTCTCAAAGATTATTGGTTTTACATTTGTATATCTTTGGCTTTGTAGTGCAAAGATGAATTGTTAATGAATATCTTTAGTAGGATTACGAAGATGAATTTAATATTTTTAACTATAAAGGTATTCAAGGTATCCTCACCTCTTTCAAAATCGAGACGAGGAGAGTCGTTTTCAAAATACAGGTGGAAATGATAACAACGCACGCGGTTTGTCACAACCAAGCGATTCAAAGAGTTGGGACCACCGTAATTACGGAAAATCGGATCCAATTAAAGGCGTAAACGTGGGTCAAACAAATTACCAAAATATTCGATGTCTTGGGATGCGGAGAAATGTAGGTTCCATTCGCCACCTTTATGTTCAATAATGAGCGACATTCACTGGTGGAATCAGTAAGCGTACCCATCCACCGCATTCAAAGATGTCTTGGGAAACGTTTAAGAAAGCGTTCAATGACAAGTACTTTCCACGAAAGTATTCGTCGTATGAAAGAAGTGGAGTTTATTAGATTGAACAAAACAATATGACGGTGTCCCAAAAAATGCGAAGTTTGCAGAGTTATCCGTGTTTGCACCTCATTTAGTGGAGAATGAGGAACGTGTGATGCGAGATGTTTACGAGAGGTTTGAAACCCAAGATACGCCGAGATCTCATTTCATAAATATTCTCTCTATTCGGATGTTGTCAATGTGGCTCAATTGATAGGCGAGATAATGAGTACGTTCAACCGAGGGACCATAACCAGGATCATACTTAGTGACAAAGATCCATCGAACAACGATAACCAAATGGAGAAAGAAGAATACGGACAAATGCGGTAACCACTCTGGTGGTAATCATGGCTATGAGAATAGAAGAAGCGAGTCGGGAGGAGATTTTAAAAAGAGGAGATTCAACAATGACCATGTGAAGACGCCAACACCAAAGAAGAATCGGTTCTAGGGAGGAGAACGACCACCTATCGAAGGCTATAAATGTGGAAAGAGGGACATATCACCCAAACCCGCCCCACAACAGCTCAAGGTATGTTATAATTGTAGAAAGGAAGGACAAATCGCTCGAGATTAGACGGTAGCAAAACCAAGTCCAATGGGATGGTGACTCAAAAGGTTGTCCTAGAAAAGTCAAAGTCAACGGTTCCTGGAAGAGCGCTTGTCGTGGATCGGTCAAAATCTGAAGGAACCCAAACGAGGTGATCACGGGTAAGCTAATCATAAATTCTTGTGAAGTTTATACATTACTAGATACCAATGCTACCCATTCATTTATCTCTCCTGCTTGTGCTCAACGTTTAAACTTAACTCCGGAGAAATTAGACTTTGATTTATCTGTGGAGACTCCGTTAGGAGAAACTTTCATCACATCCACTGTTTATAAATTTTGTTTGTGTGACGTCCCCAAAATAGGTATACATCACCCATTTTAGGTCGTCAATAACATGGTACAGAAACAACTACAACTTTATTAATACATCATAAAAACTGTGAGTTTAAATACAAATATTATCTTCTAGACAATATCCATACCCAAATAAATCCTCATCACAATTATTGATACATTATTTTACAAAATGGTGAGGACTACTAAACAACTTCTAGAATCATCATTCCATACCCCGACTAAGTACTACGCTTACATTCTCGCCTCCTGAGAAGAAAAATAGAACAAAAAGGAAAAGGGTGAGCTCAACTAGCCCAGTAAAGAATATTATGGCTAAGATAATATAGAACAAATTATCGTAAGTCTTCAACAGGGAAAAAAATTTGATAAAATACAATAGACAACAAGTTTCAGATCAATATTCGCAGCGAAAATAATAATTCATAGAAGAGTTACGTAGAGAATGAAATCTACTATTATCTATGAATTTAAAAGTCCATCGTCAATATTTTATCCCTGTAACATCAATCAATATTCATCTTGAATCAAACTTTGTCGGTCATGTTCATCTCAACACCTGTTCATCTTTGGACTACGGGCCAAAGATATTCATTATAAAATCATTTATCTTTGCACTACAGGCCAAAGATATTCAATAATATCATCATTTAGATCAAGATGATGAAAAATATTTTAAAGGAAAACGAATCCAAAGGAAACAAAAGAATAAATATCAAGGATTCAGATTTCAAATTATTTCGTGTCCAAAATACCTCATAAATAATCATAGTGAAGTAAAATTCAAGAATGATCAAAACATGGATACAATCAAAGCTAGTATCCATAATAGATATTTTGGACAAAAGAAAAAAATTTCATTTTTTCGATGAATAGTCTTAGATTAAGTGAATAGTTTTGGTATCGTGAATAGTCCAGAGTATCGTGAATAAGTAACCCCATATAAAAAAGTTTCAAATTTGATTAAAAGTTCAAACCAATATTTGGCATAATGATATTGAAGAAAATAATATCATTTAAAAAGAAAATAACATCCCTTACCTCGAAAAGATAGTACTTTTAGTTGAAAACACCTGATATAAAGGCTATGACTTGAACTTGCACCGTATAAACACTCAAAGTATTAAAATACTCACAAGAATACGCTCAATATATCGAGAGAGAAAGAGAGAAGATTTCAATTTCTGGTGTGATTTTTAATTCTAACCTATGCACCCTATTTATAGGAAAATGCTTAGAACACCAAAGCAGAAAATTTAATATAATATTATTACATTTTCAAAATTGTCAAGCCCACCTCTTGAATCAATTCAAATTTCACCTTGCACATGTTTAATGCAAATTTCACCAAGCAAAAAAACGTTTTTGTAATTAAAAATAATTAAAACTTTTAAAAATCAATTATTTCGGAACTACGGAACTTCAATAATTCATAATAAATATCTCTTTTATTAGAAAAATTCAAACCTCATGTCCTTTCCGTAGGAAATTTCATTCTCTACAACTTTGCAGAAGAAAGTTTTTCCAAATTCCAAATAGAAATTGACCGAAATCCATAAACGGGCGATTTTACATGCTATAATCAAATTTCGGTCAAGAATTGGGGTCTACCGACACACAAAACATGTGTTAATCATTTAATGCCACAAAAATACTCTTCCTCCTCATATACGCATATATCCCACATTCATTGTAAAAATATCACCATTAATATATTATTAAAATAATATATTTAAATAAATTATTTTATCAAAAAAAGATAAAATATTAATTTTCAACAATTGTCACATTAAAAAAATTTCTCCATCTATATCCGCATAAAATAAATATTTTTCTCATCATATAAATCAATAATTAATTATTCACAAATCATATTACAGAATCACATTCATCGATGACCAGGCGGTTCCCCGTAAAGAAGAGGGCTTTCTATAAGGATCTCTCTTTCTTCAAGCCAATTAATTAGACGACTCAAACCCCTCCTGTAGACGTAACTTTCTAGAAATTGCCAATAATGTTATCTAATAATATTATTCAGATAATATGAATTATTGCTCCGATAATAGAAAATACTGTGCAATGACAATTATTAAAACAACAGTAATATAAAATATCAACGCAAGAATTATTGAATCAATAAAATAAAATCTTTGAATAAATTCATGTAACAATTATCGAGTAGTATCTTCTTTACGTAAAATCAATAATTGGTGTAATACTGCTGTCTTCTTCGTGTTTTAACCATCGAATATTCCAACAATGATAATTAGCAATAAACCGTGACGCCCCCAAGATAGGTCCATTCCATCCAACCCATTCTGAGTCGCCAAATACATGGTACAGAAATAACTACAATTTTATTAATACATTTGTCGTGCAAAATACGACAACATATATACTGTGAGTTTAAATACAATTATTGTCTTCTAGACAATATACATACCCAAATTAATCCTCATCACAATTATTTATACATTATTTTACAAAAATTGTGAGGATTACTAAACAATTCTCTCTAGAACCTTCATTCCATACCCCCATTAGTACTACATACATTCTCGCCTCCCGAGAAGAAAAATGGAACAACAAGGAAAAGGGTGAGCTCAACTAGCCCAAAAAAGAATATTATGACTAAGATAATATCAACAAATTATCGTTAGTCTTCAACGAGGGAAAAATCTAATAGAATACAATAGACAACCGGTTTTAAATCAATCTTCGCAATGAAATAATAATTCATTAGAAGAGTTAAGTAGAGAATGCAAACTACTATCTTCTATATATGAATTTAAAAGTTCATCGTCGATATTTTATCCTGTAACATCAATCAATATATATCTCGAATCAAATATTCATCTTTACTACTGAGCCAAAGATATTCATCGATTAATCAAGTTTGATCTAAACACTGCTCATCTTTGCACTACGGGCCAAAGATATTAAACGATGAGTCATGTTCATCTCAACACTTGTTCATCTTTTGCTACGGGCCAAAGATATTCATCAAGAAATCATTCATCTTTGCACTACGACAGCCAAAGATATTCAATAATATCATCATTTAGGGTAGAGGATGATGAAAATATTTCAAAGAAAACGAATCCAGTTAAAACAAAAGAACAAATATTAAGGATTAAGTATTTTAAACAATCCAAGTTCAAAAATACTTCATAAGTAATCGTAGTGGAGTAAAATTCAAGAATGATCAAAATATGGATACAATCAAAGCTAGTATCCATAGTAGATATTTTGACACAAAAGAAGAAATTTCATTTTTCTATTGAATAGTCAGATTGATTAAGTGAATAATTATTAAATGATTATCGTGAATAGTAACTCAGACACCAAAAAGATAGAAATTTCACAAAAAAATCATCTTCACGCTTAATGAATAGTAACTCGTGAATAAGAACTCATGAATAGTAACCCCGAGATATGAAAAAGTTCCAAATTTGAGAAAATTTCCAACCAATATTTCTAAGCGTAATGATATTAAAGAAATAATATCATTTTCGAATAAAATAACATCCCTTACCTCGAAAGGCAGTGATTTAGTTGAAACACCTTGGATATAAAGGCTATGACTTGAACTTGCAATCAGTATAGCAATACTCAAAGTATACTCAAAATACTCACAAAAATACGCCGATAATATAGAGAGAAAACTTGATTTACGGTGTGATTTTCAATTCTAACCCAAGACCCTATTTATAGAAAATGCTTAACACCAAAAGTAGAAAATTTAATATAATAATAATATATATATTAATTTGTCTCGCCCACTTAGAATCATCTGAATTCAAAGAACTTAGCATGTGTTAAAGATGCCCACCAAACACAAAAAACGTTTTTCTTATTTAAATTATTTTAAACTTCCAAAAATCAATTATTTCGAGCTTGAACTTCATAATTCATAATAAATAGCCCTTTTATCGTAAAAATTTGAATCTAGCGTTTTTTATAGGAAATTCAATTCTCTACAACTTTACGAAGAAAGTTTTTCCAAATTCCAAATGAAATTGGCCAAAAATCCATAAGCAGGCGATTTTACACAGTTATAATCAAATTTCTATCGATAATTGTGTCCACCAACACACAAAATATGTGTTAAACATTTAATGCCACAAAAATACTCTTCCTCCTCATATACTCATATATCCCACATTCATTATAAAATATCACCAATTAATATATTATTAAAATAATATATTTAAATGAATTATTTTATCGAAAAAAGATAAAATATTAATTTTCAACAATTGTCATTTTAAAATTTTCTTCATACATATCCACATAAAATCAATATTTTCCTCATCATATAAATTAATAATTAATTATTCACAAATAATATTACAGAATCACAAGATCTTGTGACTGTGTAGTTCCAGGAAAGAGGGCTTTCTAATAAAGATTTCTCCTTCTTAAGCCTTGATTAGGTGACCAAACCTCTCCTTGAAGCGAACTTTCTAGACATTGTCGATAATATTTTCTAATAATATTATTCGGATAATATGAATTATTGCTTCGATAATGTAAAATACGTGTAATGACAATTTATTGAAACAACGGTAATATAAAATATCAATGCGTGAATTATTGAATCAATAAAATAAAATCTTGAATAGTAATTCTTTATAACAATTATTGAGTAGTGCCCATCTTACGTAAGAATCGATAATTGGTGCAATCTGGTATGCTCTTTATTCAACAACGCGTATTAGTGTGTTTTAACCACTGGTATTCCAACAATATTAATTGAATAACTACGCCGTTATTTATAAACAACTTATATTTGTCGTTTTCTTCATCCAATCGCTTTTCGTTATAGGGCCCACAAAAGACTGCGTCGTCGTACGAATATTCCCCGACAGTACGAATATTCCACGACCAAACGAATATTCCATGACAATAATGAATATTTTATAACCATTTGCTTATTCGAAATATTTGCGTATTTTACCCATAACTATCCACATTAATCAAATCAACCCTTACTATTTCAAAATAATAAATAGAGGAAAATAAATTTTATTTATTAATAATTTGGGGTCTTACAACCTCCTCTCCTTATGAAATTTCATCCTCGAAATTGACGTACGTACCTGGTGTTTCGAAAAGATGAGAATACCTCGCTTTCATTTTCGTTTCCAACTCCCACGTCATTTCCTCAATAGCATAGTTTCTCCACAAAACTTTAACTTGTGGTATAACCTCGGTACATAGGACATGTTCTTTCCTATCCAAGATCTTGATAGGTACCTCCTCGTGCGTTAAGTCTTGGTATCTCGTCCGGGTTTTAACTTCAATGACGTGGTTCGGGTCGTCCACATATTTACGTAACATCGATCACGTGAAAAACGTTATGAACACGCGTCATACTTGGTGGTAAAACGAGTCTATAGGCCATAGTTCCTATTCGATCGAGAACAATTGTCATTTTAAAAAATTTCTCCATCTATATCCACATAAAATCAATATTTTTCCCATCATATAAATGAATAATTGATTATTCACAAATAATATAACAGAATCATAAGATCTTTGGCAACCATGCTGCTTCTGAGGAAAGAAGGGGCTTTCGATAAAGATTTCTCCTTACTAATACAAGCAATTAGGTGACCAAACCTCTCCTTAGACGAACTTTCTAGACATTGTCGATAATATTTTCTAATAATATTATTCAGATAATATGAATTATTGCTCGATAATGGAAAATAATTGTGTAATGACAATTTATTGAAACAACGGTAATATAAAATATCAATGCGTGAATTATTGAATCAATAAAATAAAATCTTGAATAGTAATTATTGTAACAATTATTGAGTAGTGCCTTCTTACGTAAGAATCAATAATTGGTGCAATACCGCTTGTATCTTCTTCAACAACGCCGTATTAGTGTGTTTTAACCACCGGGTATTCCAACAAGATAATTAAGAATAACTACGCCAAGTTATTTATAAACAACTTATATTTGTCGTTTTCTTCATCCAATCGCTTTTCAGTTATGGGGCCCACAAAAGATCAAGGCCATGTCAGCATGCGAATATTCCCCGACAATCACGTAATATTTCACGACCAAACGAATATTCCACGACAATAATGAATATTTTATAACCACTTGCTTATTCGAAATATTTGCGTATTTTACCCATAACTATCCACATTAATCAAATCAACCCTTACTATTTCAAAATAATAAATAGAGGAAAATAAATTTCATTTACTAATAATTTGGGGTCTTACAACAACTACGCCGTTATTTATAACCAACTTATTCTTGTCGTTTTCTTCATCCAATCGCTTTCCGTTATGGGACCCACACAAGGCTACGCCGTCGTACGAATATTCTCCGATAGTAAAAATATTCCACGACCAAACGAATATTTCCCGTCAACAATGAATATTTTAAAACCACTTGCTTGTTTGAAATAATTGCGCATTTTACCCATAACTTACCACATTAATCAAATCAACCCTTACTATTTCAAGATAATAAATAGAGAAAATTTAATTTCATTAAATAATAAGTTGGGGTCTTACAGTTTGATCCAAGTTGGCACCATCACATTACTTGTTGACCTTATCTCTTTAAAGATACTTGCTTTTGATGTGATTTTAGGGATTGATTGGTTAACTACTCATCATGCCAAAATTGATTGTTTTCGTAAGGTTGTTAGTTTTCATATTCTTAACCAACCCGTGTTATGCGCAATTTAAGCAACTAAACCATTAAAATCAATCATCGCCATATCTAGTCATAAAGCTATTCGCTTTATTAAAAAGCGGATGTCGAGCTTTCTTAGCCCATGTTATGGATTTGAATAAAGACACGTCGATTTGAATAATATTCCTGTTGTTAGTAAATTTCTGGACGTGTTTCTCAAGAACTTCCTGCCACCCCGTAACGTGAAGTTGAATTTTTATTGATCTTGAACCTAAGATAAAGCCCATTTCTAAAACCCCATATCGAATGGCTCTATTGAACTTCAGAGTTAAAGGTCCAACTACGGAGTTGTTGGACATCGGTTTCATTCGTCCTAGTAAATCTCCTTGGGGTGCTCCTATTTTATTTGTAAAGAAGAAAGACGGGAGTATGCGACTTTGTATTGACTATCGAAAATTGAACCATGTCACCATCAAGAATAGGTATTCGTTACCTCGTATTGATGACCTGTTTGACCAATTGCAAGGAGCACAATTCTTTTCAAAGATCGATCTTCGCTCGATATCATTAGTCAAGATTAGAACCGAGGATATTCCAAAGACCGCCTTGAAACTCGACACGGCATTATAAATTTTTAGTCATGTCTTTTGGATTGACTAATGCTCCTGCGACTTTTATGGATATGATGAACCGAGTATTCAATGACTATTTGGATCAGTTCGTTGTTGTCTTTATTGATGACATTCTCATATATTCCAAAAGCCGTGAAGATCATGAGCACCATTTGAAGCTGGTACTCCAAAGGCTTCATGAAAACAAGTTATATGCCAAGTTGAAGAAATGCGAATTCTGGCTTGAGAAAGTAGTATTCCTTGGGCACGTGGTGTCAAAACATGGAGTATCTGTTGACCCGGCGAAGATTGGGGAAATACAAAGTTTGGAGCAACCGAAGTCGGTAACCGAAGTACGTAGCTTTTTGGGCTTAACTAGTTATTATCGGAGATTCGTGGAAGGATTTTCTTGAATCGCTACTCCGTTAACTCAAATTGACTTTAAAGATACAAAATTCATATGGAGCGAGGAATGTGAGAAGAGTTTCTAAGAGCTCAAGAGGAGACTAATTTCTAAGACTGCTCGGCAATACCATCCGGTTCGGATGGATTTGTTATCTCACAAATGATGCTTGAGCAAAGGGTTAGGATGTGTTCTCATGCAACGTGGGAAAGTCATAGCTTTATGCCTCGCGACAATTTAAAGAATATGAGAGGAATTATCCTACTCATGATCTAGAGTTAGCGTGATGAATCGTTTTGGCTAAAGATCTGGAGGCATTATCTATATGAGGAGAAAGTGGAGATATATTCACCCATAAAAGCCTCAAATATTTCTTCACCCAAAAGGAACTCAAACACGCTAAGAACGACGTTGGCTCTAGTCGTTAAAAGATTATGACAACACCATTCAATACCATCCTAAAAAGCAAATGTGGTAGCTGACGCGTTGAGTAAAAGATCATATACAGGAACGAGTGCGATGATGTCAAGTATACGAATAGAACCAACTTTAATCGATGAAGTTAAAGTTGCTCGAAGCCACGTAACTTGAGAATGATGCGTATGAAGAAAAAGTACAAGAGTGTTATTCTGAAGCGAAGAATCGATGAAGAAGGAATACTTGAGTCCACCCGGACTTTGTGTTCCTAACAATTACGATTTAAAGAACAAGATCACGATGGAGGCACACATACACCATTTGCAATCCATCGATGGAAGTACCAAATGTACCGTGATCTTCGACATACATTTTGGTGGAACAATATGAAAAGAGAGATTGCAAAGTTTATCTCGAGGTGTTTAACTTGTCAACGTGTAAAGGCGAGCATCAAGTGCCTAAGGGTCCATTGCAACCACTTGAGATTACGAAATGGAAGTGGAAACACATTACCATGGATTTCACACGGGTCTTCCCACGGTTTCTCAAGGCATAAATGCTATTTGGGTTATTGTTGATAGATCAACCAAGTCTGCTCATTTCTCTTGCCGACACGGAGACTTATTCCTCGAACGTCTACGCCTCGTATGTATGTAAATGAGATTGTGAGATTGCATGGCATGCCGGTATCCATAGTTTCAATCGTGACCCAAGATTCACTTCACGATTTTGGGTTAGCTTGCAAAAAGCTATGGGCACGGATTCACGATTGATTCGATACCATCCTCAAATGGACTGGACAATCGAGAGAGACTATTCAAACTCTTGAAGATCTATTAAGACTCGTGTCCTAGATTTCAAAGGGAGTTGGGATAAGTATTTACCATCGGTGGAATTCTCCTACAACAACAGCTTATCGTGCAAGTATAGGTGTGGCTCCATTCAAGCATTGTATGGACGAAAGTGTCTCTCTCAATATGTTGGGATGAGGTGGGTGAAGCAACATTATTGGGACCCGATTTGAATACGTATGACTATGGAAAAGATCTAAATGATTCGATAACGATACAAACGGCACGACAGATCGACAAAAGAGTTATGCGGATCTTCATCGAAAGGACGTGGAATTTAGTATTGGGGATCATGTATTGTTGAAGTTGCTCCATGGAAGGGAGTTACAAGATTTGGGAAAAGAGGAAAGTTCAATCCACGATTTATTGGTCCATTTCAGATTCTTGACCGAGTAGGAAATGTGGCATATAGACTCGCATTACCTCAAAGTATGTCTCGTGTTCATAATGTTTTTCACATATATGTGCTTCGTAAATATGTGAAAGACCCGAACCACGTTATTGAGTTAGAACCGAATGAGATAGCCGAAGACTTAACGTGTGAAGAGGTACCTGTCAAGATCTTGGATAAGAAGGAGCATGTCCTACGCACAAAAGTCATACCACAAGTTAAAGTTTTGTGGAGGAACCATACTATTGAGGAAATGACCTGGGAGTTGGAAACGGAAATGAAAGCGAGGTATCCTCACCTTTTTGAAACACCAGGTACGTACGTCAATTTCGAGGACGAAATTTCATAAGGAGGGTTGGTTGTAAGACCCCAACTTATTTTAAATAAAATCAAATTTCCTCTATTTATTATTTTGAAATAGTAAGGGTTGATTTGATTAATGTGGTTAGTTATGGGTAAAATGTGCAAATATTTCAAATAAGCAAGTGGTTATAAAATATTATCGGGCAATATTCGTTTGGTCGTTGAATATTCTTGCTGTCGAGGAATATTCGTACGAAGGCGCAGCCTTGTGTGGGCCCCATAACGGAAAGCGATTGAATGAAAAAAACGACAAGTATAAGTTGTTTATAAATAACGACGTAGTTGTTACCGTTAATACTGTTGAAATACTCGGTGGTTAAAAACACAGTAGCACACGGTATTGCACCAATTATTGATTCTTACGTAAGAAGGCACTACTCAATAATTGTTACAGTAATTACTGTTCAATATTTTATTTTATTAATTCAATAATTGCTACATTGATATTTTATATTATTGTTGTAAGACCCCAAATTATTAATAAATGAAATTTATTTTCCTCTATTTATTATTTTGAAATAGTAAGGGTTGATTTGATTAATGTGGATAGTTATGGGTAAAATACGCAAATATTTCGAATAACCAAGTGGTTATAAAATATTCATTATTGTTTGTGGAATATTCGTTTGGTCATTGGAATATTCAGACTGCTGTCGGAAATATTCGTCTTATCGACGCGCAGCTTTTGTGGGCCCCATAACTGAAAAGCGATTGGATGAAGAAAACGACAAATATAAGTTGTTTATAAATAACGATTGAGTTATTCTGAATTATCTTCATAGAATACCCTATGGGTTAAAACACACTAATACTGGCGTTGTTGAAAGACACCAGATACACCAATTATTGATTCTTACGTGAAGAAGACACTACTCAATAATTGTTACAAGAATTACTATTCAAGATTTTATCGATTCAATAATTCTTTGCATTGATATTTTATATTACCGTTGTTTCAATAAATTGTCATTACATAGTATTTTCCATTATCTATAAATAATTCATATTATCCTAATAATATTATTGGAGCGTATTATCGAGCGTATTCTTGTGAGTATTTTGAGTATACTTTGAGTATTGCTATACTGATGCGAGTTCAAGTCATAGCCTATATCCTGTGTTTCAACTAAATCACTCTTTTCGAGGTAAGGGATGTTATTTTATTCAAAATGATATTATTTCTTCAATAACATTATGCCAAAATATTGGTTGGAAATTTTATCAAAATTGAAACTTTTTCATGCTCGGGTTACTTATTCATGCGAGTTACTATTCACGAGTACTATTCACGGCGTGTTGATGTTTTTTTGAAATTTCTATCTTTTGGTGTCTGAGTTACTTATTCACGTATACGACCTTATTATTCACGATACTCTGAGACTATTCACGAATCGACACTATTCAATCGAAAAAATAAAATTTCTTCTTTTTGTCCAAAATATCTATTCTGGATACTAGCTTTGATTGTATCTATGTTTTGGTCATTCTTGAATTTTATTCCACTCTGATTACTTATGAAGTATTTTTGAACTTGGATTGTTTAAAATACGAATCCTTAATATTTGTTCTTTTGTTTCATCGGATTCGTTTCCTTTAAAATATTTTTCATCATCCTCGGTCCTAAATGATGATATTCTTTGAATATCTTTGGCTTTGTAGTGCAGATGAATGATTTCTTGATGAATATCTTTGGCCGTGTAGTGCAAAGATGAGCAGTGTTTAGGCGAACATGACCATGAATCGATGAATATCTTTGGCTCAGTAGTGCAAAATGAATATTTGATTCCGATATATATTAATTGATGTTATAGGGATAAAATATCGACGATGAACTTTTAAATTCATATATAGAAGATAGTAGTTTGCATTCTCTACTTAACTCTTCTAATGAATTGTTGTTTCACCGCAGATTGTTGATTTAAAACCTGGTTGTCTATTGTATTCTATTAGATTTTTCCTGTTGGAGACTAACGATAATTTGTTGTATATTATCTTAGTCATAATATTCTTTTGGGCTAGTTGAGCTTACCACTTTTCCTTTTTGTTCCATTTTTCTTCTCGGGAGGCGAGAATGTAGCGAGTACGTAGCCTCGGGGTATGGAATGATGGTTATAGAGAGAGTTGTTTAGTAGTCTTCACCATTTTTATAAAATAATGTATAAATAATTGTGATGAGGATTTATTTGGTATGTATATTGTCTGAAAGACAATAATTGTATTTAAACTCACAAGATATATATGTCATGTGTATTTTTTTTGCGACAAATGTATTAATAAAGTTGTAGTTATTTCGCATCCATGTATTTGGCGACTTCGAATGGGTTGGATGGAATGGACTATATTTTGGGGCGCCACAATTGTTGTTTCAATAATTCATCACTACACATATTTTTATTATCGGATCAATAATTCATATTATTTGAATAATATTATTAGATAACATTATTGGCAATGTCTAGAAAGTTCATCAGGAGAGGTTTGGTCACCTAATTGTGCTTGATGAGAGAAATCCTTATTGAAAAGCCCCTCTTTCCTGGGAACTGCTGGTTGTCGATGTGTGATTCATAATATTATTTATGAATAATTAATTATTGATTTATATGATAAGGAAAATATTCATTTTATGTGGATATAGATGGAGAAAATTTTAATGTGACAATTGTTGAAAAATTGTTATTTTATCTTTTTGATAAATAATTCATTTAAATATATTATTATATTTTAATAATATAATAATGGTAATATTTTTACAATGAATGTGGGATATATGAGTATATGAGGAGAAAGAGTATTTTTATTACTAAAAATGTTAAAAACATGTTAAACATGTCGATGGACCCCATTTCTTGACTGAAATTTGATTATAGCCTGTAAAATCGCCCGTTTGTGGATTTCGGTCAATTTCTGTTTGGAATTTGAAAAAACTTTCTTCTGCAAAGTTGTAGAGAATGAAATTTCCTATGGAAAGGTCATAAGGTTTGAATTTTTCTGATAAAAAGGGCTATTTATTATGAATTATTGAAGTTCCGAAGTTCTAAAATAATTGATTTTTGGAGTTTACAATATTTATTTTAAGAAAAACATTTTTTATATTTTGTGGGTCTCATTTAACATGTGTTAAGTTGCTGAATTCAGATTCTTGGTGTGCGTAAGAAATTTATATAAATATATTATTATTTTATTAAATTTTCTGCTTTGGTGTTCTAAGCATTTTCCTATAAATAGGGTGCTTGGGTTAGAATTGAAAATCACACCAGAAACTGAAGTTTTCTCTCTCTTTCTCTCTCTATTATCGGCGTATTCTTGTGAGTATTTTGATATTTTGAGTGTTCTTATCTTGTCAAGTTCCTTCAAAGACTATATCCAGATTCCAAATTTGAAGTACAGTCTTTTCAAGGTAAGGGATGTTATTTTTTAAAAAAATAATATTATTTCTTCCAATATCATTATCTTGGATATTGATAGTATTTTTCTTGTGAAATTCTTGTCTTTTAGTGTAGAGTTACTATTCACGTATACTGTGACTATTCACGATATCTGACTATTCACGAATCGACACTATTATTCACGTAAAAATTAAATTTTCGTTTTTTATCCAAAATATTTATTATGGATACTAGCTTTGATTGTATCCATGTTTTGATCATTCTTGAATTTTACTTCACTATGATTATTTATGAAGTATTTTTGAACCCGGATTGTTTAAAGTACGAATCCTTAATATTTGTTTTTTTTTTCAATTGGATTCGCTTTCTTTAAAATATTTTTCATCATCCTCACCCTAAATGATGATTTTATGAATATCTTTGATCTCAGAGTGCAAAGATTAATGATTTTCGATGAATATCTTTGGCCGTAGTGCAAAGATGAACAGTGTTGAGATGAACATGACCAATCACTGAATATCTTTGGCTGTAGGCAAAGATGAATATTTGATTCAAGATGAATATTGATTGATGTTACGGTATAAAATAATGATGATGGACTTTTAAATTCATAGATAAAAGTAGATTTCTTTCTCTACGTAACTCTTCTATGAATTATTATTTCATTGTGAATATTGATCTCAAAACTTGTTGTGCATTGTATTTTATCGATTTTTCCTCATGAAGACTAACGATAATTTGTTCTATATTATCTTAGTCATAATATTTTTTACCGGGCTAGTTGAGCTTACCCTTTTCCTTTTTGTTCCATTTTCTTCTCAATGAGCGAGAATGTATGCGAGTTCTAGTAAAGGTGTGGAATGATGATTCTAGAAAGTTGTTTTAGTAGTCCTCACCATTTTTGTAAAATAATATACCAATAATTATAATGAGGACTTATTTGGGTGTGAATAGTGTCTAGATGACAATATTTGTATTTAAACTCACAGTTTATATGTTGTATTAATAAAGTTGTAGTTGTTTCTGTACCATGTTATTGGCGACTCAAAATGGGTGATGTATACCTATTTTAGGAAATCATAATATATATATATATATATATATATATATATATATATATAAATGTAACATATATTATATATAGAGAGAGTTATACCTTCTTCTACTTCAAACCAAATATGATTATCTCGCTTTCAGACGCGAAAATGAAGAGCAATTACGTCTTGATAACATGTTATAAAAGATTAATAATATGAAGAACAAAGATGATGATCAAGGGAGGAGCATTCTCATTTCATATCTTGTAATTGTATATGTTCATATCTCCTTCATTTTACAAATGTTATTATATATAGATATAATAACATCAATACTAACATAACTACTAGGATGTTACAAAACTCAAGATTCATACATTTTAATACTCAATGGGAGTTACATGTATCTAGACATTCATATGAATCTAGACATTTTATAACAAATGCTACTTTCCATATATATTGCATATACATACTCCCTCCGTTACTTAACACTGTGTTTGTAGGGGATGGGAACAAAAATTTCCCCTCAGGAGTGGGGGGATTTGGAGGAATAAGAAATGATCGGAAAATAAAATATTTTATATTATCAAAAATAATTTTTCAAAATAAATAATGTGACAATCTTGCCCAAAATTATTATAATTTCCAATTTTTGAAAATACAATTTTTCTCTATTCTCCAACGCCCCACCCCACCCCACCCCACCCCACCCCAGTCCACCCCCACCCCGCCCTAAAAAATTATATATTTTCGTTAATAGTTATATATTATTTTCGTAATATAACTGGAAAATGCTTTTTAAGTTGCATGCAAATTTTCTAGAACAAGGAAATGTTTTTATGACATCAGCTTTTAAGTTAAAGTGAAGCTATTCTCAACAAATACTATATTCGTTTTGCTAGCTGTGATTCATTTGAATTTTTTCAATAAATACTATATTCGTTTTGCTAGCTGTGATTCATTTGAATTTTTTACCAGCAAAAGTCAAAAGTGCCAAAAATAAACAAAAAAATTATAAGCGAAAATAATTTAATCCACCCCCACCCCCACCCCCACCCCCACTCCCACTCCCACTCCCACCCCCACCCCCACCCCAATTTTTGAAAATATAATTTTTTTATGTTAAACATAAAAAAGATTGAACAAAATAATTCAATAGCTAGACATTATTAAATCATACATTTATTATATTTATATAGAAATGTAATATAGTAATAGTGTAATTTAAAAATAAAATTATTTTCCCTCTCCTCCCCTCCTAAACTCACAAACAAGAAAAATATAATAAAAATCACATTCCTTCCCTTCCTTTCTAAAACTCATAAACATGACAAGAAAAAATTATAATCCTTTCTCCTCCCCTCCTATACTTTCCCTTCCTATCTCTTCCCTCCAAATTCACAAACTCAATATAACTTTTATGTCTTTAGAGAGTAAAACGTATTCTCTTTTTTTTAATCATCTTTTTAATGGATATAGAAGAATAATATTAAAATTTTATATTTATTTTGAACAATTGACAAACTAATAAATATATTTGTTAATAAAAAAAGACCCCAAGGCGCAGGGAGTTTATCAAACTTACTACTCGTTGGATATATATGTGGAGAAGTTGTAGATATAACTAACATTTTCAAGTGTTAATTATTTTGTTAGTTCCCACCCCCTCTAAAGAAATTTTTGGCTCCCCCCATTAATTTATATACCAAATATTTAAAACTGAATGTTCTAAATTAATTGTTATATCATTGTGGTGAGTTTGAGGTTGGAGTCGTTCGTTAGCTAAACCTGTGTATTTGTATTTATTTTTTGATTAGTTAACTGGACATTTAAATAATTTGACTCACCCACAGCTTGGAGTTAAAACCTTTGACGTTGAAATTCACATGTGATGTACTAAGTCTACTACTACTATTATTTTGTAAGTTGTACATATATATATATGCAATATATATATATATATATAGGGCTGAGTCAGAACGTTTAATGATTGATAGTCTGATAGACATAGTCTTCAATAAGCACTTGGTCAAATATATTTTGCTTTTGTATGGGTTGACTCTTAACGGCTGCTCAACAAATGTACTAACCAAACAATAAAATACCCCACCTCATCTCTCTCTCTCTCTATATATATATATATAAATTTTGTCAAAATATAACTGTAAACTACGAGTTGACAAACCTTTTAAAAGTAAACAATTATGAAGACGTATAGAGTACTTTCAAAACTACCTCATACAATATCTATTTCATTAAAAAAAGAGCCTCATGATTTTAATTTTACGAATTAAGTCTAACTACAAAAATTAAATGTTCCACGAATTCAATTTAATTCCAATTGAATTTTTAATAAAATAATTTGTGTAGAATATCTTTTTTCTTGTAGTTTTTCAACTAAAATGCTATATGAATTTATTTAATTTTAGTAAATACTAATTAATCACTAATGTTATAAGCAGCAATTTAAAAGCTATTAATATTTTTAAAGCTTACATGAGTCGATCATTAGTTTTAAATTTAACAATTATATATATGCAAATTAATTGTCTTTTAAATATCAAAATGGACTTTTCTTTCTTTTTGGAAGGGATGGGGAATATGTATGTATAGGTTAAAGTTTGTGATTCATGTGTTTTGAGAAGTTAAGAAATTGTAATGGAAGTAAAGATCGAATAATTAATTAAAATATATAATAAAATTCCAAAAATCCGGTGATATATAATTGGTTCCATGGTTGACTTTGAGATGTAATCGATGGAGTGAACTAACAATTAAACTCATTCTTTAATTTGGATATTCCCCAGTTGGTACGTGTATGTATATATATATATATATATATATATATATATATATATATATATATATATATATATATATATATATATATATATATACTGTAAACCCTAAATATTAACAAACGCGTGCGTGCGTTTACACAAACTTGTCCCTATAAATAAACAAGTCATCCGGAAGCTAAAACTCCATGCATATATCCATTCAATTAGCTAGAGGTAGGAAATTAAATGGGCTTCCTAAGTCATAATTTGTTGGTTACTGCATTGTTGTCAATCATTTGTCTCCTTGTTTCTTCTGCTAATGCGCAGCTCTCGCCATACTTTTATGACAAAACTTGCCCTACACTCCAAACCATTGTGCGCAAGACAATGATCCCTAATATCAATACACAGCCCCGCCTTGCTGCCTCTATTCTTCGCTTGTTCTTCCACGACTGCTTTGTTAATGTACGTCAACCCTAAGCTTAGCTAAGCTACCTATGTATACGTACCAAACCATTCATGCATATTAATTTATTTATAACTTATTTCGGTGAATTATATATATATATATATATATATATATATATATATATATATATATATATATATATATGCAACTTCCTTGCTTCTATATATACAAATGCAAGTACTCATATTTTTATCCAACCAACTAAAAAATGATCCTTTGGAGAACAACTTTACTAAAATAGGAATATCTGTAAATTTAATCAGGAGCTGCATGCATGACTATAATATAAGTACGTACATGTATTTTATATTGCATTCCTTATATAATTATATCTGTACGTACGTACATGTTGGTTAATTTCAGGGGTGTGATGCATCTTTACTATTGGACGACACATCGACTTTGACGGGTGAAAAGAATGCAGGGCCAAACCGAAACTCAGTAAGAGGATTCGAATTGATTGACGCCATTAAAACTCGGGTGGAAATTGCTTGTAATGCCACTGTATCTTGTGCAGACATTCTCGCACTTGCAGCAAGAGATGGAGTTTTTTTGGTGCGTTACTTAATTTACTAGTTAAATGGAATACCTACTTTCTTTTACAAAAGTAATGATACATGCATACACCAAACAAAAAGTTCAAAATAAAACATCAACCCTTCCCGGCCCCTATATCTATTATATATACTCCCAAATTAATGTTATGTATTAATTATGGTGAGTTTTTTAATTTTTCTTTTTGTATATATATATATATATATATATATATATATATATATATAAATTAATTTTGTATATATAGCTGGGAGGACAATCATGGAAAGTGCCATTAGGCCGAAGAGATGCAAGAACAGCAAGCCTAAGTGCAGCTAACGCCCAAATCCCACCCCCAACCGCTAGTCTCTCAACTCTCATCACCATGTTTGCTGCCAAAGGTCTGAATGCCAAAGAGATGACCATACTTTCCGGTGGCCACACCATAGGCCAAGCCCAATGTAGAACATTCCGGGCCCACGTATATAATGAGTCAAACATCAATGCAGCTTTTGCAAGAATCCGACAGAGAAATTGCCCAGCCACCGCTCCAAATGGAGATGCCAACTTGGCTCCCCTGGATCTTCAGAGCCCAAACAGGTTTGGGAACGATTACTACAAGAACCTTGCGGGCCAACGTGGGCTTCTCCATTCGGATCAGGAGCTTTTCAATGGTGGATCACAAGATTCACTGGTGTGGACTTATGCTAGGAATAATGGAGCTTTTCTTAAAGATTTTGCTGATGCCATGGTCAAAATGGGGAATATAAGCCCATTAACTGGAAGAAAAGGAGAGATTCGAAAGAACTGCAGGGTACCCAATTAAGCTTTGGTCTTATATTAATTAATTAAATGGATGTTCTGAAGTGAAATAATCACCCTTAAGTTACGTTGTACAAATAATGATTCAATGTGAAATGAAGTGCACAGATGTTTGTTGAATGATATATATAATACGACCTGGCAAAATATGGTTATGAGTTTATTTTGGTTTTTAAAATATGGTTATGGTTCCATTTAAGAACTAAAATCATACTCCCTCCATTCCTATATATAGGTCGTTTTAGACTTTTTTTTATATTCCTAATTATTTGTCGTTTGTGGTTATCTAGGAGAATTGATTACTATTTTTCTCAAATTATCCTTTATTACTCCACCTAATCTTTTGATCTATATTTATGAGATAAATGAGGTGAAGGGTATTATAGACAATTGATACTATAGTTAATGATTTCCAATCATTTCCTTAATTCTTGTGCACATGTCTAAAACGACCTATATTAAGGAACAGAGGGAGTATTAACCATTTTAATATTGTTATGGGTTATGGGTTTCATGAAGACCTGATTTGACACTAATATTATGTGATTATGTATATACCCTACCCCCACCCCATCCCATCCCATCCCATCCCACCCCAACCCCACTACCACTAAAAAAAATAATATTATGTGATTATGTATATACCCCTTACCCCCACCCCACCCCACCCCACCCCACCCCAACCCAACCCAACCCAACCCAAAATAATAATATTATGTGATTATGTATATACCCCTTACCCCCACTCCACCCCACCCCAACCCAACTCAACCAAACCAAAAATAATAATATTATGTGATTATGTATATACCCCTTACCCCCACTCCCACCCCCACCCCTACCCCCTACCCCTACCTCCACCCCCACCTACCTATCCACCCACCCCACCCCACCCTTTACCCCTTACCCCACCACCCCACTATCACTAAAAAATAATATTATGTGATTATGTATATACCCCTTTACCCCCTCCACCCCACCCCACCCACCCAACCCAACCCAACCAAACCAAAAATAATATTATGATGTGATATATGTACCCCACCCCGCACACCCCACCAAGACCTACCCTACGCACCCCAATTCTACCCCAATCCGACCACCCACCTAACACTCTCTCCCAAAAAATGATATTAAGCGATTATGATACCCCACTCACCCCACCCCACCCCCCACCCCACCCCCACCCCAACCCCAACCACCCCCCCCCCCCACCTCCACCCACCCACCCACCTACCCACCCACCCACCCCCACCTCACCCCACCCCCCCCACCCCACATCCCCACCCCACCCACACCCACACCCACCTACCTACCCACCCACCCAACACTCCCTCTCAAAAAATGATATTAAGAGATTATGTATACCCTACCCACCTACCCCCACCCCCACCCCCTCACCCCTACCCCCACCCCCACCCACACCCACACCCAAAAAAATAATGTGTACACTATCCACCCCACCCCCACCACTCTCTCCCAAAATAAATTAATATTAAGCGATTATGTATACACCACCCACCCTCTACCCCCACCCACGCACCCAACCAAAAAAAAAATAATCGTGTTTGGTGCGGTTACTGAGAGAGAGAGGAGTGCAATTGAATAGAATATGGATTAAAAAATGGTTAATCAGTTAATTAACTATATTTGTTTTAAAAATATGGGTTCAAACTTTAACCAACCTGAATAAATAAAAATGATTAACCGACCCATTTGGTTCCAGTTAATATGGTTTGACCCAACAGTTAACTACTTATATTGCCAGGTCTATATATAATATTGTTGTATTATTCTTCTTCTTTGATTAATTAATTCAAAATTAATAATATTAAGATGTTTATTATGGTACGAATGAAGTATAATCAATACTTTTAAATTGAACAATTGTTAAAATATGTTTTATACTACCATAAAAGGAAATGTTTATATCAAAACTACTCCGTTTGTCTCTTAATATATATCGCTTTTAGATGATTTTATTTTTTTCAATTATTTGTCATGGAGAATTAATCGTAATATTTTCAAAATTACCCTCATAGAAAAATGCTACAGTATGAGAGAGAGTATTAGATAAGTATGATAATTATGAGAATATAATGATATTATAACCAATTAATAATATATTTAATATTATATAATTAATTTCTTAATTTTTATACACAACTCTAAAACCACATATGTGAATAAGTAATCTAAATCAAATGATCAATCAATTAGTTACTTGTTTTATTTGTTGAGTACAATTAATTATGAAATCGGGTTAAATACATTTTTTCTCACTCTACTAGTTAGGGGTCGGTTTATAAATGCATCATTGAAGTGATTTTTTTTTATGGTCAACTCATTGAACTATAACTTTTTTATAAAAATTGAAATTTCCGTTTAAAAGTATTAAAAGTTAACGAAATGTTTATGTAGCGCCACGTTAGATGCTTAGGTGGACACATAAGATGCATAGGTAGATATTCAACAATTAAAAAACACAATAATTGTCAATTCTATAACAAATAGTAAACCAAAATATAAATCAAATTAATGTACATAACAAATAATTAAAATAAATAAATAATAAATATATTAATGTATAATTTATACAAATATATTTATATAAAATTAATGAATTCATATTATTGTTTAATTTTGAAATATTTTAAGTTCACTTTAAAAGCATAAAATTATCTAATACTCCCTCCGTCCCATGATAAAAGTTCTTATTACTTTTTTGGGTAGTCCCATGTTAAATGTCCACTTTCCTTTAATAACCAAACTTTTACACATTTTTTCCTATTATATCCGTAGCATTAAATATCTCATATTTTTCTTATTCTAATTCTCTCTCCATATTTAATAAGTATAGAGAGAATATTTTGAATTGAATAGTTAGAAAGTCACTCTCTCACCTACATTAAAAATAATTAATGACATATTATTATGGGCAGTTTTGTCATTTCATTCCTATTCTTAATATGCGTGAAAAGTCCACCAAGACTTTTATCTTGGGACGGAGGGAGTATTTTGAAATAGAGATTATTATTATTATTATTATTATTATTATTATTATTATTATTATTATTTACCATATTCCTTTTTCTAAATAAAAGAGAAAAAAAACTTCAACTTCCTCACAGATCTCTATTGGCCCTCACCATCATCCATAACCACCACCATCAACAACCCAAACATCTACACCACTAACCTCCAATCACAACCACCACCGCCGTGATATCCTGCATCGTGATACCCACCACGTTCCCCCGCCATTGTTCCACTTACCACCGTTGCGGCGCCTATACCCTTTTATACCTCCGACACCACCTCGATCATCCTCTGTCGCTAACGCCAAATCTGGTCTACTTAAATCGGATCTGATCAGATCTGATTCGATTAACGCCATTAGAGCACATGAAATCAGATGAAACAAACCCCAAACCACCATGGAATCCGACAAAAAGAAGAAAATATCAACAAACCAAATCAAATTTGATGCAATCAGAATAGAACCTAGATAGTATGATTTCATCATCAGCATCTCTTTTTCCATTAACCTCCCCCACCCAATTTTGGCACTGTTAAGTAACTTATGGATGTCTCGATATGATCATCAGCTATTTGTTGTTCTTCATCATCTCTAAAATTATTCAAGTTATACTTTTCAGACATCTCTGAATCAATTAAATCAGCAAAAGTTTCTTTCATTAGTTTTAAAAAATGAAGATGCTAAACCCTAGTCAAACCTAGATAGAACATAACAAACCTCGTTCAACCGAAGAGGAATATCAGATCCAAGCCCAAATCAAATGCAATCAGAACCCAGGTCCAACCAAAATCAAAAACCTTTTAAAGGAGGAAGGAACCACCACCAAATAAACAAAGGAACCACCACTGAAGAAGGAACTCATATTAATGTGCTAGATCTGATCGGATCTGATGAATAAATGATTTTTACTATGCAGATCATCAATGAAGGATTTGTTTTAATTTATTTTTTAACTTTTCTTTTAAATTATAATATACTAAAAAATTTAAAGCCTACTTTTTAGTATATTTTTTTAATATTTATTTTTTTTATATTTAAGCCTAGATCTAATGATTTCATAATATAAATAATAATTATATTAATTTTCAAAATAAAAATAGTTATTAATTTTCAAAATTTTTGTTATATTTTTGAAGATTAAATTTATTTTTATGAATTTTAATTTTAATTTGTGCTTATTATGAAAATACTTATGATTAATGTTAAAGACATTATTCAAATTCAAAATTTACTCAAAGTTCTCTTATTTTTAATAATATCTGTAATATATCCTAATACAATGAAAGACAAATTTGTCCAAAAAAAAATATTTATAATTTTTTATTATTAATGTTGAGGGTATTATGACAATTTGCAAAGAAAAATCAATAAATAGCAGTTAAACCCATTTAATTTACTATGTGTCAACAACTAGGATGATTGCACATGAAGTAACTAACGTGGATATTCATTTAAAAGTTGACGTAGATGTTCTGTTAAAAATCAACTCATTTAACAAATTTTATAACGATTTAATAAATATTTAAAGTTCAAACGTGTATTTAATCCTTTTGAAATCATATTGGGTAGGGCCCTATCTTAGACAGTTGGGGAAGTACTGCAATATTGCGTCTAGTCAATGTTGATTGTAGAGTCGGAATAAATAGACTTATAAAATGGGCTTAAAATCTAAATGTATAAATATGAAGAATCACATAAGATAAGCAAATTAGATTACTTACAATTTCAATATAATAGGAAATTAGATATATATATATATATATATATATATATATCAATACCACAAGTGATACTCCGTCGGTTACAATAAGATTATTATTGACTTTATTAAAGTCAATAATAATATTTAATCATATAATCCGTGTATAATAAAAATCATTCGAAACTAACTCTTTATATCAATACTACTTGTTTGTATATACTGGTTTATTTGGAATCGTGATTTGTACAGAAGACAAAGGGCAAAGTGATATGTACCTCAAATGGCATACATTGTGAAATTAAATGTAATTAAAAAATTTTGATTACTCAAAATAGTATCTGTACGTGAACTTTGACCCGACATATAATTAGAGTACAAATAATCATGCGCAAATATATAGTATTCTTTTACTCAAAATAGTATCTGTACGTGAACTTTGACCCGTCATTGTTAAGTGTAGAATGATTTAATATTATATAGAAAGAGGGATGCATAATAATATTCAATACCTAATCTGATCAATAGTCACCGGTCACCGGACTAGAAACTTAAACTTCAAAACAATATATACGAGTTTTAAGAATTTTTTGTTTAATATATAATTACAGATAAGATTGCACGAAATTATAAAAATTAGGAGAGATCGATATATATTAGATGGTTGATAATATTCATATATCTAACCTAACATTAATTTAACTTTTAATTGAAATTTCGAACCCAAGTTAGTTAGATCTAAGGTTAAAAAAATTTATTAAGGGGATATTATATATATAGAGCATCATGCATGTCACACTCTAGTTTTTTTTATTTATTATTATTATTAAATAAAGGGGAAGCTAGGAAAAAATAATACTTAAATGTTTCTGAATTAATCTAAAAAAAGAAAAATGAGACTCTCAAGTTGAGACCATTGATTAGGTTGATAAACAATCTTTGCTATACAATCTTTCTTTAGGCACAAGTATGAAATGTGTGTATATGAAAGATTATATTTAATCTTTTTTATATATGGTAGTAGCACTATTCTTTATCAAATGCACTTTAGGCGTATATATTGTCCCAATGTTCAAATTTATAACAATAAAATATTTTCTCTGTTTATATATAAATATTTTCACATGCACTATAAATTAAGTTACATAAAAATCTTAATATAAAGTGTTATTAATATTATATTTCTAACTAATG